>CP139507.1:338498605-339966105 GCA_021014915.2 Artemisia tridentata subsp. tridentata | reverse complement strand
GGCCGCCAATGACTACCTTCAAACCAGTATAATCTCTCCACAAAAACCCAAAAATGGATCCACACAGCTTCAACGCACGGGCAGAAGCCCATAGATGGATCGGAATAGCCGAAAAGCTTCTAATGAGCCACGACCTAGTCGGATCCAAAACATTCGCCATCCGAGCACGCGAATCCGACCCCAGACTCGAAGCCGCGGAACAAATCCTTGCAATCACTGAAACACTCCTCGCAGCTGAAAAACCAGTAGTTGGAAATAATGGCTCTCAACAACCTGACTATTACGCTATCCTTCAGCTCGTTCGCTTCGTTTCGGATACCGAGCATATCGCAAGTCAGTATCGAAGGTTAGCGATTCTTTTAAACCCGAATCAAAACAGGTATCCGTATTCGGAACAAGCGTTCCAGGTAGTAAATGATGCTTGGGCTGTGCTTTCGAACCCTATGCGTAAGTCTGTTTATGATTCCGAACTTAATTACATGCCACATCAGCAAAGTAATTTAGGGTTTAATATTGATCAACAACATCAACATCAGCAGCATAATTTCTTTGAACATAATCAGCAACAACAGCAGCATTTGCAACAACATAATTTTCTAGGGCAGCAGGTCCAACCGTTTCAACAGAATAGGATACAGTCCCCGCCTCCGTCTGCTGCATCACAAAATGCTTCTTATTTGTGGCCACCGCAGTCACAGGGGCAGTCACATCATCAAATGCAAGAGGATTTGAAGCCGCAGGTGCATCTACGTCAACAGATGCCGCTACATTTGAAGTCCCAACCGCCTCATATGAAACAGGAGCATATGCAGCACCAGGTGCCACTGCAGCAACAGCTTCAACAGAAACAGAAGGAACAACAGTTGCAACTGGAACAACAGAAGAAACGTCAACAAGAGGAAGAGCAAAGACGTCTGCAAGAACAGCAGTTGAAGTTTCAGCAAGAGGAAGAGCGCCGGCGTTTGCAAGAACAACAGAAGCTTCAGCAAGAGCAAGAACAACGACGTTTGCAAGAACAACAACGTCGTCTAAAAGAACAAGAGGAAGAGACAAGACGTCTGCAAGAACTGCAACAACGACGTCTAAAAGAACAAGAGGAAGAGCAACTCCGTCTACAGGAACTGCAACAACGACGTCTAAAAGAACAAGAGGAAGAACAACGGCGTCAGCAAGAACAGCAACAACGTCTAAAAGAACAGGAGGAACAGCAGCTACGTCTAAAAGAACAAGAACAACGGCGTCTGCAAGAACAGGAGGAGGAGCAACGGCGAGTTAAAGAACAAGAGAAAGAGCAACGGTGGCTGCAAGAACAAGAGGAAGAGCAAATGCGTCAGCAACAACAAAAGCAGCAGCAAGAAGCACTGAGACAAAATGCTAATCCTGTCCAGCTACCTAGTCAGGTTAATACTAACAATGGCGTAACAGAGGATGAAATGGAAACAGAACCCGAACCGGTAGCAGAAGAATCGGATACAGCTGATGAGAGTATGGATGATTCACCTACGTTTTGGACAGCGTGTCCTTATTGTTTCTACATGTACGAGTATCCCAAACGTTATGTTGAATGCACTCTTCGTTGTGACAACTGTAGAAGAGCGTTTCAGGCTGTCCCTGTCCCATCCCCACCGCCAACAATCGAAGGTCAGGATGCTTATTTCTACTGTTGGGGCTTCTTCCCGGTAGGTGTTTCAATCTCAGAACTTCAGAAAGACAATAGCAGCAAGGGTAAAAAGTCAAAATGGACACCCTTTTCACCTTTGTATGATGCCTCACAGAACCATTTAAATGAGTGTGCGGCCCCGAAGGATAATACTTTTGTGAACAAAAGTTCGGGGCCGCGTGTCTCTTTTGATGATGTGTTAGCTGGAGTCTCCGTGTCTAGTGATGATTCTGATATTGAATGGGATAAAACCCAGAAAAAGAAGTTGAAAAGGATGAGTAATGATATGATATCAGATTTTAAAGCGAGAGTGCAAATTCTTGCTCTTAGGGCAAGGGATACTATAAATGGGAATGATAAAAATAAGAAAAATAGTACTCAAGGGCGTGTCGGGGTGCGTACTGTGCCAGTGGCAGAAACTAGCGAGAAAATTGTGGGTAGTATTTCGAGCAGGCAATCGGGTGTGGTTGCAAAAGAATCCGGGAAGTTGGATTTGAATGTGGAGTTTGATAATCACGTGGCTGCTGGGACCCGCGGACATGAGGATGGTGATGAAGAGGAAGATAACATCGAAGGTATTGGATTCTTTGAAGGACTTGATGAGTTCCTTAACAACTTGCCGATACTGTCTGTTACTAATGAAGGAAACGTCAAGGCTTAGTTATGAAGTAAAGACTCGCAGTATTTATTTTGTTGTAGGTCTTGTTTGTAGTGGTTGTATTCGTATTCTCTTATAATGAACTATGTAGCGCGGTTGGGTAGTTTGTTTGTTGTTGTTGTTGCGACAGTCTTTTGGGTTGTATATGTCTGACTGCAAAATGTGTTTTACAACCTTTTTTTCGCTGTTTCTGTAGTAGTCAGAACTCAGAAATCCTTCCTTCAAATTATCAATAGCTGCTTTATATATTGCTTGGTAATGTGGCATGATATCGTGGAAGTGTAACCTTCTAATAATATTTATCAAATTGTTACACCTTCATAATCCTTGTGCGAGGCTGCGGCTGTTTAATGTCTTTCAATATGCACAACTGGTTATGTGTTTGTTATCATATTATAAGGAACTTCCATGCTCATACCTTCTGATCTGAACAAGAAATGTAAGAGTTATGTAGTGTTCTTTTAGTGACGTTAGTCATTACCATCGAGTGTCAAACTTTTTCTTCTTATGACCACTCATTTTAGTTAGAGCTATCAGATATAGTGTTTTCTCCTAAGGTCATGTATCTCCAGCTTTTTTTTTTTATTTGTGCTTGCATTTGGCCTGTTTTTTAAATTCATTTGTACTTTGGAATCACATATCTGGTCAAAATTGTTTGCGTTTTGAAACCACAACTTCTCGTTTTGTCCTTTCAAATGCTGAAGATATAGCAAAAGGCTGGTCTGCAACAGTTGTTTTATAGTTCATGATTTGCATGAATAGACCTGAATGGAGGATTAACTGGATGTTTGGCTAAGCTCACAAAGGTACTTATTAGGTCATTGTATTATCATAATACAACAAGCTTATTCAAACAATTATTGAAAAGTGCTTAATAGCTTATTGAAAAACAATACTGGAAAACGCTGGGCTGGTCTGATGGTTGGGGCGTTGGCCTATTGAGCGAGAGGTTCAGGGTTCGAACCCTGCCCCTGACATTTTTTGCCTAGTGCTAGTGATCATGCCTAGACTAGAAGAATGGGTGTTGTACTGATCCATTGTTTAGGATCAGTATGTATTCAAATGTTTCTTGTATCTGTTGTTAGCTGTATTGAGCTTTTATGGGGACATGTCCTATAAAAGGCAATATCAGGCTAGTTGTATTCTCTCTGAGATTGCTTTTTTATTAATATAATGCACCCTCCGTCCCAATTTAGATGTCATCGGCCCACAAAACACACATATTAAGAAACTTTGTTTGTATGTTGTAAAATGACAATAATATCCTCAAGTTATTATTTTAAATCTTTGATTGTGTTTTGTCTTTTATGGGCAAAATTGAAAATTGTTTAAAAATGGACAACTAATTTGGGACAACAAAAAGTGCAAAAATGGACAACTAAAATGGGACGGAGGGAGTAATATAATGCACCCATTTCAAAAAAAAAAAAAAAACTGGTTTTATTCTTAAGCTCTTTTGAAATGGCTAAATGCTAAAAGCCATAAACTTCTTTGAAAAGCTTAGCCAAACCCCTGATTTATGAGTTTAACTAAAACAAGTTTAATGCAGTTTCTTTTTTACTTTTTACCCAAGTTCCCTTTCAGATGTATCCTCAACCTATGGCATATCTATGTTTATAACATGCTTCGCAGTGCATGTTGCCACACAATAAACAAATCTACTTGGTCCTTTTTCTGTATCCTAATCTTCTATAATGTTTCTAATACAGAATTTAGGAGGGAACTCTGGATGTTTTTTCTATCTAGATCTAATCTTTTTAGCAGGATCACCAGTCACCAGACACACAATTGCTGGACTGCATCGGAATCACATAGTGTTTATTATAATTCATGGTGGCTGGTCCAGGATGCTTTTATTGTCCTTTAGTTATGAAGTTACTGCATTATGTTACTTTAGGCACCCTTAACAACAAACTAGGGTGTTGCAGATGCAGCATCGCCGTAGTTCGACATCTTGCCGGTATACTGAGGAGGTGTTTGGGTGAGCTTATTCATGGTGCTTAATAGCTTATTGTGTTATTAGAACAACATAAGCTCACTTAAAGTCTTTGGGTGAAGCTTATCTTAAAAGTTTGATAGCTTTATATTTGAGGTAAAAGCCAAAAAGTTAAAGCTCCAAATATGGAGCTTTTAATTTTGAGGATACATTAGCACTAAGCATACCAACACCCCCTAAACCATATACCATGTCTCATGATGAAACTAGAAATTCAACTATATAGTGATCTAGAACTCAAAAGAAATATAACCAAAAAGGCATTATAAGATAGAAAGTTATTTTCTAAAGGGTACACTGCAAAAACCATCCTTGTGGTTTGTTCAAATCGTAGGCGCAGACGCGCAGTTCCTACAACTTCGAAAGTGCAAGCATAGTCTTTGTGAGAAATTTTTGGTTTGGATATCGTCTTTGACCAAATTGAAATGACTAAAATACGCTTGTTTTCATCCCCTCTAATTTGTACTTGAATAAGCATATTTTAGTTCTTTCAACATGGTCAAAGGATGATATCCAAATTAAATTAAAAGTTTAATATTGCACTTTCGAAGTTATAGGGATTGTACATGCCATTTGGACGAGTGATGTGAATGGTTTTTGCAATTTTGTCTTTTTTAAATTGTTTTACTTCTCATGATCTGATGTTCAATAAGGATTTTGATCATCTTAAATCGTGTTTCTTCGCATTGGTGTCTGCCTTTGGTTCTCTATTAATAATAGTATCATAGCGATGGAGAAAACATTTTGCTTTCAAAGAATACAGAAGCTGCTATCCTCAAAGAATACAAAAATGCAGTTCAAGATGAAGAAAAACTTCTGTATCAACAAGCAAAAATAGAATGGATGAGTGATGGTGATAGAAATAGTAAGTTCTTCCATGCAGTTGTAAAAAGTAGAGTTCATAGAAGCAGAATTGAAGTCATTTGCAATGAACAAGGTGATAGAGTGGAGGGTAATAAAGTAGTAGAGCAATTTGTGAAGCACTTCCAAGAGTTTCTTGGCAAAAACTCCCTGTGAAAGCTATTAATCCCTCTACACTCAATATTTCTACTAAAGTGGCTCAAGAAGATGCTAGAGAAATGGTAGCTCCAGTCAGTGATAAAGAAGTTAAAGATGCCCTATTTGATATTTGTGATAACAAAGCTCAAGGCCGAGATGGGTATACTGCTAAATTCTTTAAAAAAGCTTGGGGTACTGTTGGTAATGATGTTTGTTTGGCTGTGAAAGAGTTCTTCAAAACTAGTAAACTTCTTGGTGAGGTCAATGCTACTTTGATTACCTTGGTTCCTAAAGTCAGCACCCCTATAAAGGTATCTGAATACAGACCTATAGCTTGTTGCAATGTAATCTACAAGATTATAAGCAAGATTATCACTAATAGGATCAAAAACAGTCTATGCAAAATCACCAGTTCAAGCCAAAGTGCCTTTATCCCAAACAGACAAATCACTGATAACATTCTTCTTACTCAAGAATTGCTGAGAGGATATAATTGGAAAAATGGTCCTAAGTGAATGGCTATGAAAATTGATATTCAAAAGGCATATGATACTGTTAATTGGGATTTCCTTGAAAATGTTCTGGGCATGTTTGATTTTCCCTCTCAAATGATTAAATGGATTATGGTGTGTGTGAGATCTTCAGCTTTTACCATTTGTATTAATGGTGAAAGGCATGGCTATTTCAAAGGTGGGAGAGGCTTAAGGCAGGGAGACCCAATGTCACCATACATTTTCACCCTTGTGATGGAATATTCACTCAACTCCTGCAAAATCACATCAATTCTAATAAAGGCTTCAAATACCACTAGGGTGTAAGCAGCTCAAGATATCTCATCTGTGCTTTGCAGATGACCTTTTAGTGCTTTGTCATGGGGATTTAAAATCTGCTAGTGTGATCAAAGAAGTGTTGGAAGAATTTAGTAATGTCTCAGGTTTGAAGCCTAACCTTGGTAAAAGCACAGTTTTCTTTGGAAATGTAGGTGAGCATCTCAGAAATGAAATTCTTGCTATTCTCCCATTCAAAGTGGGAAAGCTTCCTGTTTCCTACTTAGGGGTTCCCTTAGTCACAAAGCAGATGGGATTCAATGATTGCAAAAGTTTGATTGACAAAGTCAAATCCAAGGTCAATAATTGGAAGAACATAATGCTCTCTTATGCAGGCAGACTTCAACTTATTGCATCTGTACTAGCCTCTATGCAAGTGTGTTGGGCTTCAGTTTTCATCCTCCCAAAGTCAGTTGTGAAAGATATTGAAAAGCTCCTTAAAGGTTCTTATGGTGTCAAGGTGGTTTGCCTAAAGGAAAGGCTAAAGTGGCATGGAAACAGATTTGCAAACCAGAAAAGGAAGGTGGTCTGGGAATAAAAGATTTGGGTGAATGGAATGAGGTTCTCATGGTTAAGCACCTTTGGAATATTGCTAGTAACAAGGAATCTCTTTGGGTAAAATGGATAATAGTCATCAGGTTAAAAGGCAAGACTATATGGGATGTGCAAGTTGATAGTAATTCAAGTTGTGGGTGGAAGCATTTGTTATCCTTAAGAGACAAAGCAAAGCATTTCATGATTGATAACAACAATGATGGAACAGTTTGGGTAACAAGTAAAGGAGAAAAAACTAAGTTTTCAATCAACAAAGCATGGCTGGATTGGAGGGTTAGAAATGAAACAGTTTCATGGAGTAATGTGGTTTGGTTTTCTCACTGTACACCCAAACACTCTTTCATTGTTTGGCTTACTATTTTAGACAGACTGGCCACTCATGATAGGCTCCTTCAATGGTATCCTGGGAAACATGTTCAATGCCCATTATGTGAATTGTGTCCGGACTCACATGAGCATCTCTTCTTTGAGTGCCCCTACTCTACACTAATTTGGAAGGATATGAAGAAAAGAATTAAGAAGGAGGCTTGGTCTGATAAATGGAAGGAGATCCTGAATGATATAACCAATCTGCTTTGTAATAATAACATCATGAGTATCTTGAGAAGACTAGTTCTTGCAGCCTCTGTGTACTACATATGGATTGAAAGAAATAAAAGGCTATTTAGGGATGAGAAGAAAGATTATAAAGAAGTATTGAAAGACATCATCAACAACATCAGACTCAAACTGGCATGTTTGACAATTAAAGATTCCCACTTGGTGATTGAGGTGTATGATCAATGGCAAGTCCCCATGAATATCAAGAAGAGCAATGTAACAGTGATGGAAAAATGGATTGATAATCAGGATCCTTAAAATCCTACTGAATGTCTAGATGCTGTGTCAATGGAACAATATTAACGGCTATAAGGGGGTGTTTGGGTTAAGGCAATGTAGAGAAGATGGCTAGTACCATGATACTGAAATCCATGAATGTGGATAGTAGGCATCATAACGTAGTTTCATGTTGGATTTTGATTAAGCATAACTAATGCTTACCAAATACTAAAAAGATCAGATACCCAAATCTGATTAAAGGCTCAGAATGAAGAGGTCCTAAAGTTGTTCTGCCTCTTAAAGGTTTTATACCTCATACCTTCAATTCTATCTAAATGGAATTCTGAAGATATTGTTTAAACTCACTTACAAAAGATGGCCTTGTACCTTGGTTTTTTCTAGCCTGCGATTCTCATAAGATCCTAATAAAGCCCTCAATAGGCCTTTGTTGGGTAATTGGGTGCTATTTGGAAAATTATTGGATAAGTAGTCTAGGACAAACCATAAAGTAGGTTTCCTTTTGTGAAGGGTAAAGTGAGTTGGTGGGCAGTGTATGAAGATAAGAATAATGAGGAGTGAAAGATGAACCTACTTGGTCCTATCTATACACTGCCAAGGAGGTAATGGGTGGTACTCACCGCAAGGTGTGTGTTCCCAGTTGTGTGAAGCCATTGTAATAGATGGAAATGTATCACAACTAGTATAGCCCTTGTAGTGGAGAGCTTATGGGTGCCTAGTGATGTCAATCTCCTTTTCTGCCTTGGTCATTGTGGTGGTAGGTTGAATGATCTGGGTGAAAGGAGTATTGGAAATGTAGCTAGATGGTATGGTGCATTAAAGGTGAATCAAAAAGCTTCTGAATGAATGCTAGTATGGAGAAAGGAAGAATTTGAGCAGAATACTATGTCCTGCTCTGAGTATTAGTGCTGTCAGATATATGCTCCTAGCCTTTCTGATATCGGATGTATTTGTTTGATGTATTTTCTTTCTGTTTTGGGACATGTCCAAAACAGTTTTATGGTTATCTCTTGTATTTGTACAATATTTGAAGTGATTAATATAATTTCACCTTTGCACAAAAAAAAGCGTTTTGCTTTCACACAACAAGGCAACATCATTTTTAGCTTGCATATAAACTTTTTGCTAGGATATGGATGCAAACCCTTCTTTATTATTTTTCGAAGTTTATTATACTTTTTTGTCAACATCAAATTCGCTATAAAAGATCAAACTTTTTAACAAATGTCATGTGCACAATTCTAGTGAAGTTGGGTGGGTTTCTAAGATGCCTCTAATAAGGGCAAAACCCACGCATGGTTGTTAATATACCACCATGTATGGTGGTGAGATTTTGGATTTGGTTTAGTGGTGCGTTTCGCTAAATGGTTAGCACAAGTGAAGGAGCGTTTATTATTATTATTATTATTATTATTTTTTTTATTATTAACAATCATTTATTATTATTATTATTATTATTATTATTATTATTATTATCATCACTTTATTAGAAACATAAAGGATTTAAAAGAATTTAGTAGGGAGCCGAGATACTAATTGGGCTCCCACTCCTCTAGTTATAGAAAAGCTAATCCTACTAAAAATATGAGCAGCAGCACGTGCTCCAATGTCATAAGTCATCGAAAACTTTCGAATACGCTTCAATAAAGTCACAGCGTCCTTTTCAAGTTCCCCAAAAGAAGAGAAAGAGAAGGGGAGGAACCCATATCCCATACCTGCGCAAAAAGGATTTACAAGAAGTTATTATTATTATTATTATTATTATTATTATATATATATATATTATATATATATATATATATATATATATATATATATATATATATATATATTTATGAGAACATCACTTTATTAGAAACAAAAAGGATTTACAAGAAGTTAGTAGGGAGCCGAGATACTAACTAGGCCCCCACTCCTTTAGCTATAGAAAAACTAATCCTACTAAAAATATGTGCAGCAGCACGTGCTCCAATGTCTTGAGTCATCGAGAACTTTCGAATACGCTTTAGTAAGGTCACAGCATCCTTCTCAAGTTCTCCAAAAGAAGAGAAAGAGAAGGGGAGGAACCCATATCCAATACTTGCGCACTTAGCCTCATACTTGACGCGTTTACGTTGTGCAGCCTCAATCACCACACGACCCGGCACAAAATCAACCAAACTAGTTTGCGTCAAGGGCGATGATCCAATCAAATCAACACATACATCAAGTCCTCCATCCCACGAGTAGAGCAACACATCAGTAGGATGTAAGGATACGTCCCTTTCACAACAAAGACCAATGTCCACCTCTTTACGAGCCGAAACCCCAGATCGAGAACATATATCAACAAGAACATCACGTACCATGTTATGCCGATGTTTAATACCAATAATACCAGCACAAGATACAACATGGTCCCCATAAATATCCCCAGTAAAGACCCTGGAATAAGCTGAACACGGCATCTGAACAGAGAATAGGGGAACACCAAGCCGATAACATAACACGCACCGATAGGTCCTAGCATTCATAGTCTGACCCAACCCAGATATCGGAACTACCCTAAGCCTGTGCGAAGTGTAGTCCTCCATTTGCGATTTCCATAACGCCATCTGTCGAGTAGATAAAGAAAATGTAGATTCGGCAGTTCGGGTAACACGTGTGAAATATATATCTGCCAGTTTCTTCATGAGTTTGGGGGCAGCGATCTCACATGGATTACTCACAAGGTCAATCTCCATTTTCGCATTAAAATCACACAAGGCATCATCAAAGGAAGGCCCAGGGGTTACGATACCAGAACGTCGAAGCAACTTAGTCTGTAAGCTAACAGATTGAAGTCTAGACACAAGAAATGCATAGTTCAAGACATCATCTACAGAGTATACACCAAGCCCTCCAAACGCAAAGGGTAATGTAGCAAGTCTCCACTGCCAATCACCAAAACCAGGCCCAGAAGCAGTGACAATACGCTCTAGAGTAGAGCGAAGAGCCCCATCAAAAGAAATCTGAGCACGCTCAAAGACCCGGGGAGAGCAAGTGCGCATAGCAAAATATAATTTGGAAATACCAGCACACGCACGAAGGAGCAATAACTCACACTGAGGGTCATTAATCTTAGCAGTAGCACCCATAAGCTCAATGGTTTTTGCAACTCTTTTCATAACAAGCTCACTACTAAAATCAAAGTCCACACTAGCAGGTCCACCCAGTAATTTAACACCATGCAAAGGTCGGGCAATATTAGGTGGGAAGACACCCATAAGCCTGCTTCTGGGATTTTCCTTAGGCCAAAAAACCTCACTTTTATCAACATTGAGGTGCAAACCACAACGAGGTCCATGGTATGTGCTTAAACACATACTTTTATTTGACCAAAATCAGACCAAAATAACCAAAAACTAACCAAGATGCCAAAGATATTTATGTTTTTGTGTTTGTTTATGTGCAGGCACGGATATCGAAGAAAAGGACAAAATCAAGAAAAAAGGGCAAAAACCGGGCACGAGAATGGAAAGAGAATTAAAGCCGAAGCCGGGGAAGATATTTGAGCTCAAAATGTCAACATAAATCCTTGAAGTATTATCAATTATCAAAAACAATCCTTGGTGTAACTTTTCTCTATTGACAGAATTGGTCCTTCCAAGTGTAATCCATTTCAAATTAAATCCTTAACATTAAAAACCTTTAAATAACCCATTCCTAAACAAAATCCACCATAGCCTAACCCAATCCACATTATAAACCCACCAGCCCACATCATCACAACCCACCTCCCATTTTTTAATTAAAACCCGATCTACACATTTTATCTTAACCCGGATACCCTTTTCTTAACCCAGGTCAACACCCGACCCACAAGTCAAAGAATAATAAAAATACCCAAAACCTTTTACCCGCCCTTACTGTTCTTCTTTCTTCTCCATTATTAGAAAAGATGATTTTTGATGAACCGTTATTTTCCCTCCCCCCGATGGAAGTTATTGAAGAAGTTAATGTTGATGAAAAGCCGTCAGATCCTTTGGAGCTCGAGCTCAAGGATGCTTTGCCTGTATATGAGAGTTTTATTTTTGATGACGAAGAAGAGAGTAGTGGCAATCCCACTTCTCATCCTGATTATTCTCTCTCAGCTTATGAAGCTTTTTGCTTTGATATCGATCATTCGGAAGAGACGAGTAGTGGCAGTACCACTTCTCATGCTTATCTCTCTCTTCCCGAGTATGATTCATTTCTTTTTTATATGAATGATCTTTATCATGCAGAGTTCTCCGATGAATTCTCTCTCTTTATATCTCCTCCGGAATACGATCATTTCTATTTTGATCTTGAGGAAGATTCTAGTCTGGGGGGAGGTGTACTTTCTCATAAATATTTGCTTATTGATGACATCATCCCGACCCTCCCTCCCGAGACTTTTGTTGCAATTGCACCTAAGAGCTTTAATGACAAATTCGCTTTTGATGATGAAGATTTGATCTTAATTATTATCAAAATCTTTCTCCCTTTCATCACATTTGATGTGATTATTCCTCTCCTTCACTCCGTTGGGAGTGAGGATACCATCTTTGACCCCGGTATTACCATTTATGGTTATTCTTTCTTAAAACCGTGGGTATCTCGTCGGTGTGGAACTTTCATTTGTTTCAATGTTTATCCAAACCTCTTGAACGAAAGTCCGGTTGAGAGTATATTTTTCACATGCTCCCCCAAGAACAAATGAATTCGGGGTGAGTCAAGCTATACGACTCGATAATAAACAAGCGCTTCTTGGGAGGCACCCCATGCTTATCCTTCTATCTTCTTTCTATTTTCTTTCTAATAAGTGACGTGAGGAGGGCTACCACTTCCATTTCTCGTGTTTTGTGGTTGTTGTTGTTTATGTCCAGGATTTGCCCGAATAATGAAGACTCTCGTGCTCGTGGTTTTGCTCTTCTCTCCACTCGAGTTTCATCATTCGTTGCTCATTCGATATCCTAAATCTTATCGTCTAAACGTTTATCTTTGGCATAATTAATAAACGGCCTTAGATTTATGTAGGAGAACCCTTACCTTTAAAACATTGAGGACAATGTCTCGTTTTAGTCTTGGGGGGGGGGGTAATCTTTCGATTTGATTTTTGCCTTGCATTTTTTGTCGTTTACTCACGCAACCCCGTTTTTCCCCAAATATTGAAAAAATCCAAAAAAAAATGAGAAAAATTTAAAAAATTTTGTGCAAAAATATAATAAATTTTGACATTTTGTTGACTTTCCGCTGGTGAGAGTAGGAATAAAATTCTGACTTGATCGGGCGTGTTGAGCCCTAGCTTGTCTCCTTAACCTTTCTTGGCTAAGCATTCGCGGATCTTATTATTTAAGATTTTAAATTTGCGAAGAACGAGAAATGATATAGTTTATTTAGAAGTTAGATGCTAAGCGTGGAGTAGTTGGTTCTCTTTAGAGCTCATCGAAGTTACTTGTGGCCTTTTGCTCCCACAAAATTGTTTCACCATATATAACTATAAGAATAATTAAAGATGTTAGGTTTTGCCGATAATTAGTTCTTGGTCTTCTTAAAAGAATCCTTGTTTTAAAAATTGGGTACACATCAAGGTTACTTAATAAATAAATACGTTTAATAATAATTAGTTAAGTGCTCTAAGCTACGGATTCGAGATCAGGCCTTGGATCCTTATTTCCGGAAGGCGTTTAGGTCTTGGCTACCCTCTTGCACCGGCCCTTGGACCTCTAGTTCAGGAATGTGTGAGGTCTTGGTCTAACCACCTTGGATCCTCATTTCAGGAATGTCTAGAGTCTTTGAACACTCCGTTGTAACGGCCCTTGGATCCTTTATGCCGGAAGGTGTAAGGTCTTTGAACTAAACCGTGAAGCTCCGTCGTTTAAGGTACGCAAGTAAAAAGTTAATGATAAAAAAAAATAATAAAAAAAATAAAAAAAAATATGAAAAATTAAAAAAAATGGTGATGAATGAAAAAGAGAAAAATGAAAAAGTCAAAAATATAAATAAAAACCTTGATGTGGACCTCATTTTCAAAGCAACGGTTCTCGAGAGAAGATTGAAAACTACTTAGCGTCTTAATTTAGTATCTTTATCAGACTAAAAACCTATCGAAACGAGAAAATATGAAGCAATTCATTTCTCACCAAAAATAAAATAAATAGAGGCAAATTAGGAAAATGGGAGCAAGAGGTAATTACACAAGTAATTTTCATGGATAGCGTTGGCATCTAACTTGTAAATAGACAATGATTTCGTTTTTGAGCTTAGTTTGGGGGCTCGTGAAAAATCAAGGATGACGAATTTTATCCGTATGGTCACTTCTTTATGAGTCGTGTTTCCTACTCGTTGACCCTAAAAGTTATTGATAGATAATGATTGTCAACAAAGCCGTCACATGATAATGAGAAAAATACAAAAATAGAATAAAAAGAAAAATCGGGGAGTTTTTAAAACTTTGGATTTCTTAATTTCTTTTGAAAATTTTGCTACTTTTCAAAGTTAGTAAAAAGAGGTTGGAAATTTTTGGTTTCAAAAACGTGTTTTTATAACATTGCGTGAGGACACTGCAATATCTTAGTCTGGGGGATTTTGGTATGTGCTTAAACACATACTTTTATTTGACCAAAATCAGACCAAAACAACCAAAAACAAACCAAGATGCCAAAGATATTTGTGTTTTTGTGTTTGTTTATGTGCAGGTACGGATATCGAAGAAAAGGACAAAATCAAGGAAAAACGGCAAAAACCGGGCACGAGAATGGAAAGAGAATTAAAGCCGAAGCCGGGAAGATATTTGAGCTCAAAATGTCAACATAAATCCTTGAAGTATTATCAATTATCAAAAACAGTCCTTGGTGTAACTTTTCTCTATTGACAGAATTGGTCCTTCCAAGTGTAATCCATTTCACATTAAATCCTTAACATTAAAAACCTTTAAATAACCCATTCCTAAACAAAATCCACCACAGCCTAACCCAATCCACATTATAAACCCACCAGCCCACATCATCACAGCCCACCTCCCATTTTTTAATTAAAACCCGATCCACACATTTTATCTTAACCCGGATACCCTTTTCTTAACCCAGGTCAACACCCGACCCACAAGTCAAAGAATAATAAAAATACCCAAAACCTTTTACCCGCCCTTACTGTTCTTCTTTCTTCTCCAAAAATTACCCTGCTCCCACCATTAATTACCCGTACAACAAGTATTTCTAGAAACTCTCTGACACACGTGACAAGAAGGAATGCCAACGTGGCAAATCCCAGCAATATTATTGGTTAGAACACATCACATATTTGATCCAAGGGTCGAAATTTATGGATTGGAGGCCAAGGTTGATCAAAGGGCTGAGAATTGAGATCTTGAAGCTTCTGAAACCCTAGCTCAGGCCTATAAATAGAAGATCTTCTCCTCCTTCACAAGATTTGTCCAATTTCTAGAATTGAGTCGTTAGTTTATTTAGTTGTAGCTTTTAAATTCAGTTGTAGCTTTAAATTCAGTTGTAGTTTACTTTCATTACTTTGTAATCTCATTTTCAAGATTAATATAAATCAGCTTTCACTTAATTTCTTGCAAAAATTTACTCTTAAGTTTTAGTTAATGGTTCTTTTATGGTAAATTGGTTTCAAAAGTTCTTATCACTGTCCTTATAAGCTCATTTGAGCTTATTATATCTTTTGTTTAAGTTAGTTTAGATCAAACAGTTTCAAATTTCCAAAATCTCAAAAAGTCAACAAAAGTCAAACTACTTATTTCTGATCTGTAAGTGCTTATCTTGATTTACTTCAGCTTATTTTACCTTAATATTGCCTTTTGATACTGTTTGGTTAGTCTAAGTTAGCTTGTGGTAGAATTTGTTTTAAAATCACATTATTACCATAAATAGTTTAATCTAAGTTAGAGCTTATTAAAGTGCTTTTTCAGAATTGATAAGTAGTCATTAGTGTTTAATAAGCTAGGTTAATCATCTGTCTTTAGAACTTATGGCTTAATTTGATATGTTCTAATGTTAAAACCAATTCAGCCCTGCATAAGGTAGTGTTTGGCATTAGGTCTAAATGGGTCAAAATAGAGATTCCACTGTTAATATGCTGCTCATTCAACTTTTGTTTAGCTTTATTAGGTTGAAAGAAGCTGTTTCCTAGTTAATTTAACCTGCTTTGAGTAGATTGGCTAGTTTTTGGTTGTTATTCCAAACTTTTAAGTTCACTACTGCTTTATTGGCTTATTTTTAAGATAAGCATTTGTAGTCCTAGTTTTTGCAACTCTCATGTTCAATCTAGTATGTAGAAGTTATTCCTAAATGTTGGTTGGATCTCATTGAGATTTGAGTAGTATTTGACCATTTTCACAATATGCCTGCATTAGCATAACTGTCCCAACTAGCTTTTCCCTTGCTCATTTTTCTGCTTATCTAGGTAACATAATTGGCTGATTTTTGTTCCATAGGTGATTAGCACTATAGGCTTTAACTGTTTGAGCTTTTTGTGGAATTTAGAGCTTTTTAGCAAGCTTATTTCAGGTCTGCAATATAGCTACCTGGACTAGCCACCCACTTTTTCCCTGCACTTAACCTACCTCAGTCCCATATAGCCCTTTTATTAGCAATCTTTATAAGCTCATATCAGCTTATGATTGGTTGAAATTGTGATTTTAAGTCCTTTGGTATCTGATCTTCATCTGTTTTCAATTTTCTTATTCTAGCTTATTGATTTTAATAGCTTTTGAGTAGCTTAAACTTGCCCCACATGGACTGTTCTTCCCCTGCACCACAGAGCTTTAAAAACTTAGTTAAGTGCTTATTTTCTTATTATTGTAGCTTTTTCTGAGACCAATAGCTTATTTAGATCAGTCGTAGGATGTTTTAGCTTTTTCCAGCTTCTTTTGAGCCCTTAGAAGGTTATTAGCTTATTTGGTTAATTAGCTTATGCTTGTTTCCCTTCTTTCTTTGTAATTGCCTTAATCAGCTTATTTCTGAGCTTTTGTTTAGCTTTTAAAAATAATTTCAGTTTTAAAAGTAGCTTATTATCTTGTGCTTATCAGTTTTTAAAAGAAAAACATAAAAAAAAAATGTTTTGCAAAAAGGTGAGGACCAGACTCGAACCCTGGTCTCCAGCCTAACCAAACCTCACAACACCACTCCCACACCAGAAATGCCCTTGGGTCTTTTCTGTTGTATGCTTCTTCTTTTATTCTTTTATACTTCTTTTACCCCTTTTTGCTTATTTCCCTTTTTAGCTTATTACTGCTTATTAGAAACTGCTTTTTCCACCTTTTTATTTTTCTTTTAATCCTTATTTCATTAGTTAGTTGTCATAAAATTTCCAGATTTTTCTAAAATGTTTTAGTATTTTTAATCATTTAATTAGTTTAAATTAGTTTTTAATTCATAATTAAATAAATAAAAATAAAAAAAATATAATTCTTTTTTTCTAAAATTTTATTTTATTATTTAGAACCTAGGAAAATTATATTTGCACCAGTAGAGTTAATATTCCTTAGTTTTCACTTTTAAAGCTCGGGATTAGCCCGGGTTTTACGCATTTTTAGGTTTTCTCTTACGTTTTCCTTAGATTAGCATTTCCCTTGCGTTATTAGTTGTTTTTAGTTATAATTTCATTATCTTAGTTATAAATCCCAAATATCTCTCTTTTACACATTCACTACACGTTTCACGAACCCGATATCACAAATTCCATTCATCCTTCATCGGGACAACGAACTCGGGGTTTTCACATTATTTCCCTTTTGTGATTCCCTTTTGGAGATTATAAATCGATAAATCAATTTTTAGCACCGCTACCGAGGAAGGTTGAAGTGAATTCGTGATTCTCGTTTATTGATTCATGTTTTGAAAACCCTTCCCCGTGAAGTTCTTGTTTTTCTTCGTAAATATTTTTCAAAAATATAAAAATCCCAAAAAGATTTTCTTTTCAAAATTATTTTCCTCTTCTTTTGTGATTTTCAGTATTTCTAAATTATAAAAATCCAAAAATATTCTTCGTTATCCTCTTTTATGTCAATTCTTATCTCTTTACCCTCTCATACCGTTTAATTCTTATCTTCTTATCCTCTTAACCGTTTAATTCTTATCTTCTTATCCCTCATATTGTTTAATTCTCCACCATGTTCGATTCTTTCCCATCTCATCCCATGATCCAAGGACCATGGAGGATTTCTATCATCCGACGCTCATCGGTAGAGGAGGACCGATCGCTCCAACAAACGATTTTGCTTTGAAAGATCATATGATTGAGTTTATTCAACAAATCTTCCAATTCCATGGATTTGAACATGAAGATGCTAATCATCATTTAGACAAATTTCTATCGATCACTCAATTCTTCAAGCAGAACGGAGTCTCTCACGACAGCATCCGTTTGAATCTCTTTCCCTTCTCGTTAACCCATGAAGCCGAATCTTGGTTTTACACTCTTAAAACCAATTCTATTCGTACATGGGAAGAGATGTGCCTCAAGTTTCTTTCAAAATACTTTCCATACTAAAAAACGATGCAGTTTAGAAGAGACATTCTAAATTTCCGACAACTGCACAAGGAATCAGTATTTGAAGCTTGGGAGAGATTCAAATATTTGCTATAGAGATGTCCGGATCATAGAATTTTACTTCTTGATCAAATCCTCACCTTTTATCATGGCATAAATATGATTGATCGAGACAAAATCATGTTGGCTGCCGAAGGCAATCTCATGCGGAAGACTCCTCAAGAAGCTTATGATTTGATCGAGAATATGACACAACATCACTATCAGTGGGATACTGGAGCCCTTTATGACTCTACCACTGTTTTGAGTGATCATTATTTCGATTATATTCTCGCTGAGATTGCACAAATTGGGGTCCTTGGCAATCACAAAAGTTATACAAATCAACATTGCCAGCAAGGACCAGGTCATCCTAACACTATTCAATTTACATACTCTGATGATAGTGATGAGGATGAACCTTTTGAAGGAGATATTGTTCAGAAATCAATTCAATCTCAGAGTGGCAATCCCACTCCATCTTCTGAACCTACCACTATCGACTCTTCCCCTTCTCTCATACCGTTTGAGGAAAGTTACGTCACTATGGAAGAGCTCGAGGTTTTCTTCATTGATGCTCCAATTTCGCCAAAAAATTTTGAGGCCGATGGTGATCCGGGGGGAGATGCTCCATTATTAGAAAACATGATTTTTGATGAACCGTTATTTTCCCTCCCCCCGATGGAAGTTATTGAAGAAGTTAATGTTGATGAAAAGCCGTCAGATCCTTTGGAGCTCGAGCTCAAGGATGCTTTGCCCGTATATGAGAGTTTTATTTTTGATGACGAAGAAGAGAGTAGTGGCAATCCCACTTCTCATCCTGATTATTCTCTCTCAGCTTATGAAGATTTTTGCTTTGATATCGATCATTCGGAAGAGACGAGTAGTGGCAGTACCACTTCTCATGCTTATCTCTCTCTTCCCGAGTATGATTCATTTCTTTTTGATATGAATGATCTTTATCATGCAGAGTTCTCCGATGAACTCTCTCTCTTTATATCTCCTCCGGAATACGATCATTTCTATTTTGATCTTGAGGAAGATTCTAGTCTGGGGGGAGGTGTACTTTCTCATAAATATTTGCTTATTGATGACATCATCCCGACCCTCCCTCCCGAGACTTTTGTTGCAATTGCACCTAAGAGCTTTAATGACAAATTCGCTTTTGATGATGAAGATTTGATCTTAATTATTATCAAAATCTTTCTCCCTTTCATCACATTTGATGTGATTATTCCTCTCCTTCACTCCGTTGGGAGTGAGGATACCATCTTTGACCCCGGTATTACCATTTATGGTTATTCTTTCTTAAAACCGTGGGTATCTCGTCGGTGTGGAACTTTCATTTGTTTCAATGTTTATCCAAACCTCTTGAACGAAAGTCCGATTGAGAGTATCTTTTCCACATGCTCCCCCAAGAACAAATGAATTCGGGGCGAGTCAAGCTATACGACTCGATAATAAACAAGCGCTTCGTGGGAGGCACCCCATGCTTATCCTTCTATCTTCTTTCTATTTTCTTTCTAATAAGTGACGTGAGGAGGGCTACCTCTTCCATTTCTCGTGTTTTGTGGTTGTTGTTGTTTATGTCCAGGATTTGCCCGAATAATGAAGACTCTCGTGCTCGTGGTTTTGCTCTTCTCTCCACTCGAGTTTCATCATTCGTTGCTCATCCGATATCCTAAATCTTATCGTCTAAACGTTTATCTTTGGCATAATTAATAAACGGCCTTAGATTTATGTAGGAGAACCCTTACCTTTAAGACATTGAGGACAATGTCTCGTTTTATTCTGGGGGGGGGGGTAATCTTTCGATTTGATTTTTGCCTTGCATTTTTTGTCGTTTACTCACGCAACCCCGTTTTTCCCCAAATATTGAAAAAATCCAAAAAAAATGAGAAAAATTTAAAAAATTTTGTGCAAAAATATAATAAATTTTGACATTTTGTTGACTTTCCGCTGGTGAGAGTAGGAATAAAATTCTGACTTGATCGGGCGTGTTGAGCCCTAGCTTGTCTCCTTAACCTTTCTTGGCTAAGCATTCGCGGATCTTATTATTTAAGATTTTAAATTTGCGAAGAACGAGAAATGATAGAGTTTATTTAGAAGTTAGATGCTAAGCGTGGAGTAGTTGGTTCTCTTTAGAACTCATCGAAGTTACTTGTGGCCTTTCGCTCCCACAAAATTGTTTCACCATATATAACTATAAGAATAATTAAAGATGTTAGGTTTTGCCGATAATTAGTTCTTGGTCTTCTTAAAAGAATCCTTGTTTTAAAAATTGGGTACACATCAAGGTTACTTAATAAATAAATACGTTTAATAATAATAAGTTAAGTGCTCTAAGCTACGGATTCGAGATCGGGCCTTGGATCCTTATTTCCGGAAGGCGTTTAGGTCTTGGCTACCCTCTTGCACCGGCCCTTGGACCTCTAGTTCAGGAATGTGTGAGGTCTTGGTCTAACCACCTTGAATCCTCATTTCAGGAATGTCTAGAGTCTTGGAACACTCCGTTGTAACGGCCCTTGGATCCTTTATGCCGGAAGGTGTAAGGTCTTTGAACTAAACCGTGAAGCTCCGTCGTTTAGGGTACGCAAGTAAAAAGTTAATGATAAAAAAAAAAAAAAAAGATGAAAAATGAAAAAAAATGGTGATGAATGAAAAAGAGAAAAATGCAAAAGTCAAAAATATAAATAAAAACCTTGATGTGGACCTCATTTTCAAAACAATGGTTCTCGAGAGAAGATTGAAAACTACTTAGCGTCTTAATTTAGTATCTTTATCGGACTAAAAACCTATCGAAACGAGAAAATATGAAGCAATTCATTTCTCACCAAAAATAAAATAAATAGAGGCAAATTAGGAAAATGGGAGCAAGAGGTAATTACACAAGGAATTTCCATGGATAGCGTTGGCATCTAACTTGTAAATAGACAATGATTTCGTTTTTGAGCTTAGTTTGGGGGCTTGTGAAAAATCAAGGATGACGAATTTTATCCGTATGGTCATGATGAAGCGAAAAGTGTACCGCTTTTAGGGGGTCATTTAAGCCCTAAATCGTATTTATTTGATCAAATATTGCCCTAAATCGTTCCTTTGGTCATTTTAGGTACTTTGGAGAAGAAATCTGGAAAAGGAAGCATTTTGGACGTTTTTGGAGCATAAAAGTGAAGAAAACGACAAAGTCTCAAAAATCTGCTGGAAAAGTACCTGTGACGGCGTCAAGCCCCAGTGTGACGCCGTCAACCCTTGATAAGCCAGAGAGGATTTTGGAAGATTAAAGGGGAACGGCGTCAAGAAGGCCATCAAGAAACCCTAACCGCGGCGAGGTGACGGCGTCAGCTCTATAACGTGACGCCGTCAGATCTGATTTTCTATATATATTCTCATAATTTTTAGTCATTAGTGTGCAACTTTGTGAGGAGAAACCCTAAGACGATTTTTCTGCCATTTTTAAGGGTTTTATACCCTTGGATCTCCCATGTTCAATTGAAGATAAGTAATCAATTAATCATTTAATATGTCTATGTGTTGTTTGATTATACCTTGTTCTTGTCTTTTATTTAACATGCTAGGCTAGATTTATCTTGTGTTTGCTTAGATCTAATGAAACCTAACTATTGATTATTGGTTGTTGGTGTGTTATTAATTGTATTGGATGATTGTTTATCGATGTTAGGCTTAAGAAAACTGGCTAACCTCCTATACGGTAACTTGCTTGAACGTCTTAAGAAACATGAACCAATGCGTACTAAGGTTATTATGGTTGTATTTAATGCATGAGCGAATTCTAGTGATCCCATGTTAGGAGCTTCTTAGCCGGCTCGACATAGGAGTGAAGTAGGAGCTTATAGAGTTGGGGAAGTACGTACGCCACCCCACGATTGGTATTAAGGAATACACCCGTCATCCACGCAATTAATACACACTAATCAACCGGTAAAAAATAGTTAGGGAGTAAGGAAATCTAAGTAAACACATTTCTCTCCATATAAGTTCCACAACCTTTTTATTTTCAGTTATTTTATTTTATTTGCAATTGTAGTTATTTGGGTTAGTTGACTAGCAACTAATTCCGCCCACTCCTTCAAACCCGAGATTTTACTTGCTTTCATAAAAATATAAAAATACAAAAAAAGAATCTTCCCTCACCCTTAGACCTATTAGAGTAGTTTTTCAATCCTAACGACACTATTCCCCTAGAGAACGATCAATCCCCCGGTACTTGCCACTACACTATACTACATCGGTCAGGTACACTGCCTGGTGGGGATTGCAAGCCTCTTGAGATCCCTCGAGAGGTAAAACCTGTTGTAAGGTCGCAAAACCACGCATCAGGTCACTTCTTTATGAGTCGTGTTTCCTACTGTTGACTCTAAAAGTTATTGATAGATAATGATTGTCAACAAAGCCGTCACATGATAATGAGAAAAATACAAAAATAGAATAAAAAGGAAAATCGGGAAGTTTTTAGAACTTTGGATTTCTTAATTTCTATTGAAAATTTTGCTACTTTTCAAAGTTAGTAAAAAGAGGTTGGAAATTTTTGGTGTCAAAAACGTGTTTTTATAACATTGCGTGAGGACACTTCAATATCTTAGTCTGGGGGATTTTGGTATGTGCTTAAACACATACTTTTACTTGACCAAAATCAGACCAAAACAACCAAAAACAAACCAAGATGCCAAAGATATTTGTGTTTTTGTGTTTGTTTATGTGCAGGCACGGATATCGAAGAAAAGGACAAAATCAAGGAAAAACGGCAAAAACCGGGCACGAGAATGGAAAGAGAATTAAAGCCGAAGCGGGGAAGATATTTGAGCTCAAAATGTCAACATAAATCCTTGAAGTATTATCAATTATCAAAAACAGTCCTTGGTGTAACTTTTCTCTATTGACAGAATTGGTCCTTCCAAGTGTAATCCATTTCACATTAAATCCTTAACATTAAAAACCTTTAAATAACCCATTCCTAAACAAAATCCACCACAGCCTAACCCAATCCACATTATAAACCCACCAGCCCACATCATCACAGCCCACCTCCCATTTTTTAATTAAAACCCGATCCACACATTTTATCTTAACCCGGATACCCTTTTCTTAACCCAAGTCAACACCTGACCCACAAGTCAAAGAATAATAAAAATACCCAAAACCTTTTACCCGCCCTTACTGTTCTTCCTTCTTCTCCAAAAATTACCCTGCTCCCACCATTAATTACCCGTACAACAAGTATTTCTAGAAACTCTCTGACGCACGTGACAAGAAGGAATGCCAACGTGGCAAATCCCAACAATATTATTGGTTAGAACACATCACATATTTGATCCAAGGGTCGAAATTTATGGATTGGAGGCCAAGGTTGATCAAAGGGCTGAGAATTGAGATCCTGAAGCTTCTGAAACCCTAGCTCAGGCCTATAAATAGAAGACCTTCTCCTCCTTCACAAGATTTGTCCAATTTCTAGAATTGAGTCGTTAGTTTATTTAGTTGTAGCTTTTAAATTCAGTTGTAGCTTTAAATTCAGTTGTAGTTTACTTTCATTACTTTGTAATCTCATTTTCAAGATTAATATAAATCAGCTTTCACTTAATTTCTTGCAAAAATTTACTCTTAAGTTTTAGTTAATGGTTCTTTTATGGTAAATTGGTTTCCAAAGTTCTTATCACTGTCCTTATAAGCTCATTTGAGCTTATTATATCATTTGTTTAAGTTAGTTTAGATCAAACAGGTTCAAATTTCCAAAATCTCAAAAAGTCAACAAAAGTCAAACTGCTTATTTCTGATCTGTAAGTGCTTATCTTGATTTACTTCAGCTTATTTTACCTTAATATTGTCTTTTGATACTGTTTGGTTAGTCTAAGTTAGCTTGTGGTAGAATTTGTTTTAAAATCACATTATTACCATAAATAGTTTAATCTAAGTTAGAGCTTATTAAAGTGCTTTTTCAGAATTGATAAGTAGTCATTAGTGTTTAATAAGCTAGGTTAATCATCTATCTTTAGAACTTATGGCTTAATTTGATCTGTTCTAATGTTAAAACCAATTCAGCCCTGCATAAGGTAGTGTTTGGCATTGGGTCTAAATGGGTTAAAATAGAGATTCCACTGTTAATATGCTGCTCATTCAACTTTTGTTTAGCTTTATTAGGTTGAAAGAAGCTGTTTCCTAGTTAATTTAACCTGCTTTGAGTAGATTGGCTAGTTTTTGGTTGTTATTCCAAACTTTTAAGTTCACTACTGCTTTATTGGCTTATTTTTAAGATAAGCATTTGTAGTCCTAGTTTTTGCAACTCTCATGTTCAATCTAGTATGTAGAAGTTATTCCTAAATGTTGGTTGGATCTCATTGAGATTTGAGTAGTATTTGACCATTTTCACAATATGCCTGCATTAGCATAACTGTCCCAACTAGCTTTTCCCTTGCTCATTTTTCTGCTTATCTAGGTAACATAATTGGCTGATTTTTGTTCCATAGGTAATTAGCACTATAGGCTTTAACTGTTTGAGCTTTTTGTGGAATTTAGAGCTTTTTAGCAAGCTTATTTCAGGTCTGCAATATAGCTACCTGGACTAGCCACCCACTTTTGCCCTGCACTTAACCTACCTCAGTCCCATATAGCCCTTTTATCAGCAATCTTTATAAGCTCATATCAGCTTATGATTGGTTGAAATTGTGATTTTGAGTCCTTTGGTATCTGATCTTCATCTGTTTTCAATTTTCTTATTCTAGCTTATTGATTTTAACAGCTTTTGAGTAGCTTAAACTTGCCCCACTTGGACTATTCTTCCCCTGCACCACAGAGCTTTAAAAACTTAGTTAAGTGCTTATTTTCTTATTATTGTAGCTTTTTCTGAGACCAATAGCTTATTTAGATCAGTCGTAGGATGTTTTAGCTTTTTCCAGCTTCTTTTGAGCCCTTAGAAGGTTATTAGCTTATTTGGTTAATTAGCTTATGCTTGTTTCCCTTCTTTCTTTGTAATTGCCTTAATCAGCTTATTTCTGAGCTTTTGTTTAGCTTTTAAAAATAATTTCAGTTTTAAAAGTAGCTTATTATCTTGTGCTTATCAGTTTTTAAAAGAAAAACATAAAAAAAAATAAACGTTTTGCAAAAAGGTGAGGACCAGACTCGAACCCTGGTCTCCAGCCTAACCAAACCTCACAACACCACTCCCACACCAGAAATGCCCTTGGGTCTTTTCTGTTGTATGCTTCTTCTTTTATTCTTTTATACTTCTTTTACCCCTTTTTGCTTATTTCCCTTTTTAGCTTATTACTGCTTATTAGAAACTGCTTTTTCCACCTTTTTATTTTTCTTTTAATCCTTATTTCATTAGTTAGTTGTCATAAAATTTCCAGATTTTTCTAAAATGTTTTAGTATTTTTAATCATTTAATTAGTTTAAATTAGTTTTTAATTCATAATTAAATAAATAAAAATAAAAATAATATAATTCTTTTTTTCTAAAATTTTATTTTATTATTTAGAACCTAGGAAAATTATATTTGCACCAGTAGAGTTAATATTCCTTAGTTTTCACTTTTATAGCTCGAGATTAGCCCGGGTTTTACGCATTTTTAGGTTTTCTCTTACGTTTTCCTTAGATTAGCATTTTCCTTGCGTTATTAATTGTTTTTAGTTATAATTTCATTATCTTAGTTATAAATCCCAAATATCTCTCTTTTACACATTCACTACACGTTTCACAAACCCGATATCACAAATTCCATTCATCCTTCATCGGGACAACGAACCGGGGTTACACATATTTCCCTTTGTGTATCCTTTTGGAACGATAAATTGTAACAAATCAGTCCATCCACCATGATAAGCTCTAAAACCTCCCCTACAACCAAAGTATCTCCAATAATAGTGCCATCATCCAGATACCAAGCATGAATGGAAAGGCTAAAGGAGTCTCTAATCTTACATACCAAAGGATGTAACACTAAAGAAAAAAGAAAAGGTCCAAGTGGATCACCTTTTTGTACGCCTTGATGTGACCATAACGTGTGTTCCCCATAATATAATCTAGCTGGGCTGGAGTAACAAAATTCCACCCAACGTGAAATAGCAGGACAACGAAGACGAACTTCATGTAGCATAACCTCATGATCCACCAAGTTGAAGGCATTTTTGAAATCGACCAACAACATAGAAAGACCCATATCATCTCCACGCTCTTCAATCAACCGATTCACAGCATGAAGAATAGCCTCTCCTCCTCCAGATACACCAACACCAAACTGTAGATCATTTAAATAACCGTCCAAAGAATGGCCAATCATAGCAGCACTAACCTTGGAAACTAAGCGCCTCCAAATGGTCCCCACAGCAATAGGACGGATACCACCACCCGTCTTGACCAGCGGTGTGAGAGGAGCACTAGCAATATACTCACCCAACGCCCTGGGGCATTTACCATCAAGAAAAAGATTCACCACCTGGGTGATAGAAGCAATCAACTCATCAGAAATAGCCACAACAGCACCACTAAAACAATCCAAAAGGTGTTGGGCACGCAAACCATCCCGACCACAAGAGGTACCACGAGGGAAACTCTTAATCATATCAAGAACCACAGTAGAAGATGCAACGAGGTGATGATGATCAATAGGTAAAAGAGGCAAAGAAGGAGCAGCTTTGAAAGGGTGCTTAACCTTTAAATCCTCAAGAGTTGCATCATTATAAGGTGCAACACCAGAAGAAGAAAGAACTCTGACAGCCGCAGTATAATGGCCATCACAAATCTTCCTCTTACACTGCTTGACATTACGCTCACCCAATTCCAAGTTATACTCATCAATATTAGACCATGATGGGGAGGGTTCGGCTAAAGCCTCCCTCACGAGCTGCAAACTACCACCCGACATGCCCCAAGATCGAATGGCATTAACAATATACTCTTCCTGGCGTTGACGCTTAATGGCAGACCTACATTGTTGATTACTCCTCGGGCAGAAGGTTTTAAGGATACAAGTAGGCAAGACCAATAAACTAACCCAGCAAGAAATGTCATCAGGCGTGCAAATCACCTTATCAAGAGCTCCTTTCAATACCCGAGAAAACCCTAAGCGACACTTGGGTGGGATGGATTTAACGGTGCGCAACCCCTTAGACAAAAAAGTGTCAAGAAGAGCCAAATCAAAACCAACATGCTCGTCCAGAACCAAATCTTCAACATGGCCAAGTTGAACAGAAGAAGGAATGTATGGTTTGGTGAGACCGTACAACACAAACCTAACAACACCATCACCACAATCAGGGGGTGACACAGAATCAGAGCCATGACGACACTTAGCCCGGAGAGTATGCGTTTTGAAACAAACACCACATAACCAAAGTCCCATACGATTAAGAGTAACCTCAGCCCTCTCAAAAACAACCAAATCAGAAACAAGAGAGTGTTTAGTGATAGCTTGTGCCTCACCATTGCAATGTCTATCACGAAGATGTGTGATCAATGAAGTCTTGGTAAGTCCATTTCCACTACCATCATGACACCCACTTAGCCCCACGAAAGGACAGTGAAATCTCAAAATCGTCATAGAATAGATAGTGTGTTCCGTGAATACAAAACAACCACTAAAGTCCAGCACAACAACCCACAAAACCGCGAAACAACACTGTAATGCAGAGGCAAAATGAATACTCCACAGTAGTAGCACACTGAAACACAGCTTTGAACCACAAAACCAGGCAACACAGAATATTTAAACCAAGAAACCATGCAATACAGAATATTCAAACCAAGAAACCATGCAACACAGTATTATAAACCAAGAAACCCATAACTGATTCCACAGAAACAAGCCCATCACAGCCTCGGACAACAAGAACCACAGCAGCAAATAAACCCTTAAAACAGATTGGAAGAGGTCCCACAACTGTTTTGAAGAAGCGAGAAAACTGAAGCAACACCGAAACCCAATATATATAACTGTACGAAGAAACCCGACACAAAAATGAAACCTGTAGCGAGGGAACTCAAACCACGACAGCCAACAAGGCCTACAACTGTTTTGGAAGAATCAAACGATGCCCTTCAATGTTTTGGAGAAGCAAAAAAACCACAGCAGAAACCGAACCAAAACGGGTTTCAAAACGAAACCCTAAAAAGAATCTGTACGAAGAAGATAATGGAAAAAAAAAACTTAGGGAAACGAAATCATGTTACCACAGTCACATGTAGGATCAAACAAGATCAAGCCAATCCTGAAACGGGATGCAGACGAGATCCATACGCATTGATCACACCTACAAGAGGAGGAAGGAGATAAAAACAAGAGGAGGAAAATAAAAATGTAAAATAAAAATTTGTGTATAATTTTTTTGTTAGAAATTGTAATGAAAAAACAAGAGGAGGAAGGAGATCAAAGAAGGGACGAAGAAGGGTGGTGTGGGGGGGGGTTATTATAGAATGTCAAAATGAAAAAACTACTTATAAAACATCTATAAAAACTTTAGTTTTTTAAAACGTTTATTGTATAAATGTATCATGTAAATAAATAAATGGATGTGCCAGTTGATTTAGTCTTGTGGTTACGGTAGTAAATGTAGTCATTGTTACAAGGAATCTAAGCTAGTGGTTCTAGAAGGTGGTTAACTCAGGTTTCATTCCTTGCTAACTTACAAGTTTTTTCCCATTTAAGTGATAGTTTTGTAATTATTGAATGTTTGATCATAAGCCATAGAACTATAGCTATCAAAACCTTCTTGTACTATGCAATATAGTACAAGAAGCTTATGTATCGTACATTTTCTAGGGCGCAACATCCACAATAGTAAAGTTTTATATACAGGTTTATAAGCTTATGTAATAGTCAATATATAAATCTTTTAATGTTATAAATTTATTTTCATTAATTAAAATGTATTAGAATAACGCAAGCATTAAATTGTTATGAATATGTTCAAAAATACAAACTTTTTCTTACAACATGTACATAAAATAAAACTAGTAATTAAAACTCGTGCGTTGCACATGGGCTATATATAAGTGTTCATAGTGTAACCTTCGGCACTTGTTTTCGTCATTATATATTTAAGTTGTGATGGTATCACACCTATTGACATGTAATTTTCGGTACTTATTTTCATCATTATATATCTAAATTGTGATGCTATCACAATTTTTGCAAGCATGATACACATTTAAAATAGTTTATTGACATTAAAAGAGTATATGTGATGTTATATTTAATAGAGTCTCTTCACATGTAATCTTTTAATATGTATAAGTTACATAATATTTTTTTTCCTATTTATTTGGCACCTTTGTCATAGTTAGTTATAAAATCATTTGTACTTTGATATATTTTTTTCAACGGCACAATTTCAGTTATTAAAGAACTTAATGAATGTTGCTGGTTCTTCTAAATTGCATGATTGTATGCGTTTGTGGTTTGTGCAACAAGGAGGTGAAGATGATGCTTTGTCCAAATTGCTTATCACTTGTTGTCAGCATTTGAGGCGGGTAATGGTGAAAAACCAAAGCATGATAGCGAACTTGGAAGCATTAGGTGCTCGGGGTGTTGCTATGGACTCGTTAGAAGCTTTGAGAAAGACTCAAGAGAGGCATCGGGTATTGCTTAAAAAGTTAGGAGCATTGTTTTTTCAAGTGAAAGCTGGTGTTCATGAGGAAGAAGCTAATGCTATTAAGATGAATGAGTTTAATTAGTTGTTTGGTGACGTTTCTGTTTAGACTTTGAGTTTTGTTTGTCTATGTGTTTTTGATATCGAAAATAAATATAAGGATCCATTTTGCTATTGACTCTATCGTTAAAACATTTGGCAAAGTTATAACTATTTCTTATGATGTTTAGGATGGTAATGGTATGCATTGTGTAGGCGATAGGTTTTTTTACGTAAAAGGTAAAGTGTGAGGGTTTTTTTTGTTATATTTGCAAATATAATTTTAAATACTGAAATGATAGTTTTGCATGGGAAGATGAAGTTCCTGCTTCAATTAGTACTTCAGTTAGGTTTTGCAATCATTCCTTCTCATTACCTTTTTGTATTCCGATTGCCTATTTGTATTCTAAAACGTATTTATTTGGTTATTTATAACAAATCTAACACACAATTAGGGCATCATCAATTATTATCAACCTAACTTATAATATCAACCAACCAACTCTCTCATCCATGGCTTCGTCTTCCAACAACATCAATGAACTCAAGGAAGCATCTGGGTCTGACGATTTAGCAACATCTTTCAAGTTCTTATTCAACAATGAGTTAACTGAAGAAGAGGGTTTTTTGATGCGAATGGGGGAGGAGCGTAATCAACTCCTTAGCAAGGTTGAGAAGCATGAGGTGACAATCAGGGAGGCTCATCACTTGGGCCCTTTCAATGAAAAAGCTATTGATGTTTTTCGTTGTCTAGTTGAGACACAGGAAAGGGAACGTAACAATATTCTGACCTTGACTGCTCTACTTGATGAGGCCCGTGATGGCATTGTGGAGAAGGATAACCATGTGAAGCTTATGGAGTTTGATGAAGGTCTTTCTAATGATGATGAATAGAGTATGATGAAGATGGTTGTCTTTTGGGGTTATCTTTTGGTTGTTTATTTGGTTGTATATGTTTATGAATAGATGGCTGTAAGCCTTTAACTATAATGTATTTCATGGATGGATGAATAATATTAACTTTTATGTTTATGTTTATATATGTGTAATTTTTTTTCCATTTTACATTTTATCAAAAAGTGGTGGGGCTTTTCTCTCTCACACACATGAGTCAAACACACATACTTATTAGATCTACTGAAATTAAATTAGGGTTTTCCTCTTAAATTAGGTTTTTCCAATTATACAACATTTTAATCAAATTAAAACATATAATTAGTTTAATTAAGGAGTGTGGTGATTGAGTATTCAAGTTGTGGCATCAAATGTGATGAAATGATCATGTAGGGATGATAATTGTATGGCGGATCTTATGCACAGGTTTGCATCTTAATTTGATTATATATATATGTGTGTGTGTGTGTTATATATATATATATATATATATATATATATATATATATATATATATATAATATATATATATATATATTGTTGATATGTTGAATTTGTTTGTTCCTATTTGTTTTCGATTAGCCGATGAGATTACTAAGTCAAAAAAGTAATTTTGTACTTCATTTGGCATGTTTGCTGCAAATATTGACAGCTTATTGTAGATTTGTTAGTTAAGTTACTAATTTGAAATATCGGTATGATTTTTTATAGATATACGACTGCCGCCTTTGCAATATTAAAGTCGGACAGCATTGTTAAGGTAGATTAAGGTTTTGCACTATCACGTGTGGATGATAATCAGGAACATGAACTCATTATCAGTGCACGTGATAGGGCCAAAACCTTAGCATATTATCGAGTGATGATTTTTGCATGAATGGTAGCAAATGGTAAGTATTATCTATTTATTTATTTTTACTTTAGCTATATGAATTTGTACTTTGAATTGTAGAAACTTAGAAGAACTTTTCATCAGGAATCAATGAGAAAGATATAAATTATTTGAAAAGTAACAGATACATGATCGGGTAGCATTGATTATTATTAGAATAGTACTACAGCTTGTTAATTTAGGTTACTGAAAGTTTCCTTAAAAACAATATTTCATGTCCGCTCTTTTAGTTCCCCATCTTCATCTTTCGTCATTAGTATTTTCAGTCCGTCAGGGCTTGTGACTCTAGATAGTGCGACATATAGTTGCCCATGGCTGGACACAGGGTTGGGTAAGTAGACCCCAACATACTTAAGTGACTGGCCTTGGCTCTTGTTTATGGTCATCGCATAGCATGGTTTCACAGGAAACTGTCTACGTTTCATTATGAATGGCCATTTTGACTGGGTGGATGACATTGTGTTCCTAGGTATAAGAACACTAAATCCTATATGTGACCCAGTTAGGATTTTAGTTCGAATAAAAAATTGGCCAAGATCAGTAATGATTAGCCTGGTTCCATTGCATAAACCCTGGCTTGGGTTAACATTTCGCAAAAACATTATCGGGAGTTCCTTTTTTAAGCATAGAGAATGTGGTGGCATCCCTTGGAAATTTAAGGAATTCAAGAACTCAATGGTATATAGCTTGTCTTGACCTAGAGTATCAGTTGATTCCTTACATACTTCATCTGCACTATTGTACGTGACAGAATCACCTGCTAACTTTTTAAACATATGTTCATTTATTGCATCAGCGTCGTCATTTTTTTGAGTAAGTATAGCCCTTTCTTTTAGATATGCATCTTCATTCTGCCTTGTTGTAAAATCAGGGAATGTTTCTATGACGATTTGATCAATTGGAGAATCCTCTGATTTTATAATAAAATTCCGCGGAATCTGAATCCAGCTTGGCTCATCTTCCCCTTCTTTAATTTTGGCTTCCAAATTCCCATCGCCCACATCCAACACCCATTTATTGAATTCTTTTTTTCGAGTGTCAGTGCTCCCGTTTTCTGTATACTCATTTACTCGCATACTGCATGTAAGGGTAAAAACCTTGAAAGATTTCCATAGCTCTGATCGCTTTATGCATGCTTGGATAACTTTTGATCTTTTGGCTTTTGGGATTACCGGTAGAATTTTTCTGAAGTCACCTCCCAGTAACACTGTCATTCCCCCGAAGATGCGGTCTCTATTTTCAGGATTCTCGTACCCCAATATATCCCTCAATGTCTTGTATAAGGCTTCAAAAGCATATCACTGAGTCATGGGGGCTTCATCCCAAATTATCAACTTGGCCTCTTTCATTAATTCTTCCAGGTGTGTGTTTTTTTTGATACCACACGTACTATTGTCCATTAACTCCAATGGAATAACAAATCTGCTATGAGCAGTCCTCCCTCCCGGAAGTAGTAAAGATGCAATTCCTGGTTCAATAATAAAGGTTGAACAATTCAGCAGTTCTTTAAGTAGTGTAATATTGCTGTAATGCATAGTATGGATGTATAATAATTCAATAAACGCGTATTAAATGATGTACCTGAAGATGCAACTGCAAGAGCTATCATTCTTTCTGATCTTAGTTTTGATATTATAGTCTTGTATAAAAATGTCTTACCACTCCCTCCGGGTCCATAAACAAAGTAAAACCCTCCTTTTTGACTGTATACAGATTCGATAACTCCTTGATAAATCAGATGTTGGTCGGTGTTTAGCATCGAATGAAGCTGTTCATGTTCAATCTTGCTTGTTTTCATATCAAAGTCCAATGCTTCTCTAATCAAATGATTGTCTATGTTTGTTAGGAGCTTTGGGTTTGGTCATAGGAGATCTTTGAATTCAGCTAAAGATCTACCAAATCTGTGTAACAATTCCTCTATTTCCACCAAACAATAGTTCTGAATTTGTTCTTCTGTAAGTTCTAAGTCTGGGTACCTGAAGTATTTTCTTTTTTTATGTAGAATATCCTCTGATAAAGCCTCCCAATTTTCTTCCCATAATTGTCGTGGCCTACTTACTTCACAAAACAACAATATTGTAACAAATAAGTCCTGTAATTGAGGTGCTAATGCCCAGAATCTTGCCTCTGATATAGCCTGGGTCCATTCTCTGTCATCATTGAGCAACCTGTAGGACCGATAATACAAGTGATTTATGTGATTCGGGGGGTCGGGGAAGCTCAAAGTAAAGGTTAAACATAGTATTATTAGCTTAAAGAAAGGGGAAGGTGTGTGTGTATTTTAGAGAGAAAGAGGAGAAACACACACACACCTTTGTTACAAATGAGACAATCCAACCTTCCTTGTTGAGACAAGGAAGGTATTTATACAAGAATACTAGTCTAACTATCCACTATTTGCTAAACTAGTCCCTGTACTTAAATACTATGCAATTCCCGAATATAACATTACTTTTAAGTCTAACAATCTCTCCCCAAAGTGATGTTATATGGGAATTGCTTACAAAGTTCCATACAAGTAAAATATAAACCATTAAGCGCAGAGAATGATCTTCAAACTTCATTACTTCGTTCAGCTTGTAGAATCTTCTCAGCTTTCATTGCTTTACTTGCAGAAGAACGTGAGCAAATCTAATTAGGGTATAATTTTGGGTGCCCTGAGTGCTCTCCCCTAATTAGTGCTCTCCCCCAAACACACAACCTTTCTGATTACTGCCGTGATTCTGAAGAAGTCTTTTGATAGTTAACTGCATCCCGTCTTTAGTCTTCTAACACGCAGTGGAAAATGTAGAACAGACTATAGACTCGACCTTCTTCAAGATTATCCATTCGGGGGAAATCGAGTATCAACATCTTCATCTCACCAAATGCATCCCAGTTATCTTTCATATGATAAATCAGCCCATAACGTACACATGAAATGATAACACCAAAGTAACAAGTTGAACCACTGATCATCTTGATCTTGTTGCCCGAAATTGGTGAAGGTGGATAAGGTAGAAGTGCGTAGAATAAGATGAGTAGAAGATAAGACATAGAATCAACCAATCTCCGACATAAATCCCTTCATAAATCATTAAGCCCGATCACGTGAACTTGTTGTGCGTCCTCGATGTACACATTTCTCTCCCCTGCTGGTTACGATTTATCGGAATCAGCATGCTGATGTGTACGTGAAGTATTAACTGGAAGCATTTTATCATTAATCATATAAGCCCGTGAGAAGATGTCGATACACCCAATCTACTAACAATACCATTTGAAGTGTTTAACTCTTTACCAACCCCCTGTATCAAAAACACCGGCCGTCTTTAGTAACCACATATGAAGATAACCCAATATGACGAACTTGAGAATGAAGTAAAATCCCCCAGATTTGTGACTTAAGCTTGTACTATCCTGTGACTAAGAACGGTATGCCTTATACCCTCAACAAAAGTATTAGTACAAAACCTCTTGACATATCCTCAACTACGTGAGTCACTGAGCACTACAACGTAACTCCTTAAAGTGATAGTTACTTTGTGAGTATAGAGAGAAAGAATCACAAACGTAACTAGATATCCAAGTCTTCGTCACCATTAATATATGCTCAAACAAGTCATCTTCGCGGGAGGGTAGAAAGAAAGAAGACGAAATAAGTACACGCGCCCGTAAAACATCACTTCAATCCCAAATAAATAATATCAAATCATCCCCGTAGTCACAATTGATATTCATTAAACATTAGCCGTGATACATGTATCCCGTGAAAAATTAAATCCAAAATACCACACGTTATACAAATACTATTAAAATTTTTTATCCAAAAATGAATTCGGATAAAAAAATTTTGTTAGTCCACATTGTTCATTCCAGTCCATCACCATTCAGTCAAACCAATTTGAGTAGCCCAATAAATGACATACCATGATCCAACTACAAAATGAAATAATATAATCGGTTCACAAGCCCACCAAAAACTATGATCCGATCCATTCCAGTCATATCCGGTTAGGCATAAAGCCTCATCTTACCCACTTAACCTAACTCTAATCTCATCCTTATCAAAAAATCCGCCCCCTTTTCTCTAAACACTCTCACCAAACTTTATCACTTTCAAACAAATAAATCTCAACTCAGTAACCATCAAATAATTTCCATCACATCATATTAATCTTACAAACACCACTCGTATTTAATCACAAATCACTGGAAGCAAAAGTATAACCCACGAACTGAATCTCTTTTGTGGTTATGAGCGCCGTTGTCAAGAGTTGGATTCGACAGCGAGAACTTAGAGGAAGTCTCGGGTAGGTTACATCTTTTTTTTTTTCTTGTAATTTGTTGTTAAACGAGCTCAAGAAAATGATTATAACATCATTGTTATAAATCTTTTCTTTTTATGGTTCGGATATTAAATGAAGCAAGGCTTCACAAATATTGGTCGATGATGATGTAAGTTCCACTAAAAAAATCAATAAAAGATTACAAGAAAAGTGGAACGAGTCTGAGATCTTTAATTCATTTTCCTTTTCATTTTAATTTCAAGATCTGTGATGGAATTAATCTTTCGTGATATTGATCTTAAAGATCTCGGATTTGTTGCAATACACGAAAAGATAACACTGAGATCGAGGCCATATATGTCATTATTTTGCGTTTCTTGTTTGATATGTGAGAATATTAGAATGAGTTGTTGATTATGGTTAGGAAAGTATGTGATAGGACTGTTGATGTAGAACTGAAGTCAACTTGAGTTTGAGGTATTTTTTGGTTTAGTGGTCAACAGGTCATAAACTCCTTCATCTTTATTTCTTTGTCGTTCGATTAGATCTACGACTTGGTCGTTCGACTTTGTCGTTCGACTTGGTCGTTCGACTTGGTCGTTCGACTATGTCGTTCGACTAGGTCGTTCGATCAATTTGGAAGAGTGTCTAACTCGACTACCCTTGTCTCGTTCGATGTGCTCCTTCGATGACAAACCTCGTTCGATAAATGTTGGTCATTCGATCAAATTTTCTCGTTCGATGAAATGAAAGATGAGATGTTTTTGGACCAAGGATACATAAAAGACACGTATTAGATCTGTTTTTATCATATGAAACGGAATAAAAAATTCCGATGACCAGAAAAAATTTTTCCGGCGACCAAATCTGTAATAAAAACAGCCTAAAACCAACAGATCGAATCACACAAATCAGTAAAAAAACACAACCTGGCTCATTATACCAATTGTAGGACCGATAATACAAGTGATTTATGTGATTCGGGGGGTCGGGGAAGCTCAAAGTAAAGGTTAAACATGGTATTATTAGATTAAAGAAAGGGGAAGGTGTGTGTGTATTTTAGAGAGAAGGAGGAGAAACACACACACACCTTATTACAAGTGAGACAATCCAACCTTCCTTGTTGAGACAAGGAAGGTATTTATACAAGAATACTAGTCTAACTATCCACTATTTGCTAAACTAGTCCCTGTACTTAAATACTATGCAATTCCCGAATATAACATTACTTTTAAGTCTAACACAACCCATACGCAAAACAGACTTCCTTAAATGTCCGATATGTTATCTTGTTAACCGTCATCAGGTGTTCAAACGATTCAGGACCTTTGGCTATATTTATTACCATTCTGAGATAGTAACGTTCCCCTGATGCGGGGTTGGAATAAAACATCCGGCCTATGCTTTTTTTGTTTTTGTTTTCAAAGTTTCCAAATTCTTTCTTGTTCATGCCATACATACTTTGTTGGAATTTGAGCATAAGTCAATTCCCATGCTTTCGTATCACACTTGTTTAGCTCAAACCACTCGGTAAACATAGTTATATTGATGCCTTCCTTTTGAAGTAGTGCCGGTAAAATTTCAGAATCACGCAGCGTTATTGCGTTTTGGTTGGGTAGGTGGTAATTTAGCTTCACGACTGAAGGGTAGGAGTAATGGATGTCAAAGAAAAGATTCACCATATTGCTTCACATGGCACTAAGTTGCGACAATTCAAGAAATTATTGATTTCATCAACTTCAATAACCTGTGTAGGAACTGCTGCATCAAGTTTTTTTAATGTTTTCTTGGATGACAATAGTAGCTCGGTCAGGCCCCTTGTTTAAGTATTTAAATAAGTACTTAATTGCCCTTGATCTATTGCACCATTAAACATTTATGTGTGCCTGGTATTTAAGCAGAAGATATCGATTGTAAGGAACAACATATCTGTTATTGAAAGTGAACTTACCCGTATTATCTCTCCGGCGGTAAATAGGGTAGCCATCCCCATCAATTGTTGTTTCTGAATAAAAAGATTTAGGGAAATGTTTTGAACATTTTCCTTCTATGTTGCATGGGGCGTACTTCATAGTCTCTGCTGAGATTATATAATCTATTTCAGCCCCCGTCCTACACTTGGCATAGTCTTCGAGCCACAGTAAACTATGTGCATAGGCAATGTTGCAAAAATCGGCCGTATCGGCTGATTAATCGCCGATATATCGCTTATCGGCCTTCGACCTTGTAGAATTTTGCATATCGGTCAAAAAATCAATCTGGGTTAAAAAAAGGCCAAAAATTGGCCGTATCGGCCGATTAATCGGTCGTATCGGTCAGCTTTAAAAAAAATAAAAATTTAGGCATTCTACTTAATTAGGGGATCGTTTATTTCACTTATAACATACAATGAGCCTCATAATCAGAATTGGAGTCTTTTATTGAGGTTTGGAAACATAGTAGGATTGGAATCAGTTACGATCTTTAGTTTGGTCTCCAGAAATACCCAAAACATGCAAAAAATGCCAATCCGATTAATCATCGATTAATCCCACCTTGACCGATTAATCGCTGTAGGGTGGTCGACCGCCACGCTACCGATTCACGATTTTTGCAACATTGTGCATAGGGCAAGCTACGTTTTTGGAATTCGATAACATACACAACTGAAACGAAGTAGTTGAAAAGTATTAGGTACAAATCAGAATGATTTAAAGGCAAAGTCTAATTGACTCTAAGATGTGACCTGTATTACCTACAGAACAGTCGCCAAAAATCTATTTTTTTGTAAGATCATCCAATAACTTAATTAATTTAATTTTAAAAACCCGCGTTCCAACTTCTGGACGATCGTGTGCTTTCTGGCCAAGAATATGGGCAAGCATGTCACCAATTTTGGGCCATTTTGGAATGGAAGTAAACATGATGAACAGATCTGGATTCCCAAATGCCCTACATAGAGCCATGGCATCTTGGTAATTCTGAATCATATACCTTGGGCTGCTTGTAAAGCTTGAGGGTAAAACTATTCTTTTTCCAATTGCGACCGTGTTTGTATCTCCTCTTGTAACAACATCAAACACATTATGATAAAGTTCCACACGTAGGTTGTCTTGATTATGTCTTGTCCATTTAAGCCGTTGTTCTTCAATAGCTGTGTATGCATCGACCAAAAATTGCTGAAATAGCTGCCCTCCTCTCAGCAAAGTAGTACCCTTGTTATTTTGTTGTTGAATTATTTACGCGTAATACTCCTTCATTGTAAAGAATCCATGTATTGTTTTCCATACACCTATATTTTTATGATAAGGTATTCTATCATGGAATCCATCCTCTCCGTACGAAAATAGTAAAGGATATTGCAGTGCCATGTAAGATAGATGCAATTATGATATTCTTTGCTTGCCCGTGTCTTTACAGCTGACAATGATATCTCATGAAGGGATGCCCTGACCAAAATCATTTGTAATTAGAGAAGCTACTTCGGACACAGTTGGGGTGTTGTACTGTCTTGCACTTGTTCTATTGCTAATAAGCCGCAGCTGTAAGTTAGGCGTATCATGTGAAGCACACCAATCTCTTGCCATGCGAAATGCCTTGGCAACTGCGCTTGACTGATTTAGCATTGCAATGAGGCTCATGACTGTTGTTTCATCAATCTGGTGTTCTGTGTCTTTATCAATAAAAGAAGACATGCGATTGTTAGCTTCATTCTTTGTGTCAAAGAAGTAAAGCTGAGCAAACTTTGGTTGTTCTCCTTCTGTTGGAAGCAGGGACCCAATTAGATGATAGTTTTGACCGTTTATTCTAAATGTATATGGCCCCTGTCCTGAATTAATTGAGTTATCTATTTTTGCTCCAAAAGATGTAAAGCAAAACATACTATTGTATATTCTAATTTGATCTCTAAATTTTGTTGCAGAAGAATCGCTATAATCAAGAAGGTTGTTTAACAGCATCGGTGCTTCATTGAATTTGGAGAGCAGGACTTTACCACTTTGACAACAAAGGGAGAATGTTGGATTTAAAGACTTGAATGTCTTAATAGTTCTTTCTTCATACCACATAGTTGCTTCACATTTACAACATGTATACGATGGTGGCCCAAGATTATGGTAAGAAAACAGGAATCCCTTGTTTAAATAACAGTAATAATGATAAATGATTTCGTTAGTTACTTTTGAATTTGTGTAGTTTAAATGAAATTGAGTAAAATTCGTGGAAAAGTTACCTCTAGATGTGAACCCTATTCTTTTATGGCTTTTTTTAGGTATACGCCGCTTCACTTGTTCCAATATAATATCTGATGTTGGTAACTAGTAATTGGAAGTAGAACCCGAAGATTTATGTTTTACATTTAGCAGACTTGTTAAAAAATTATACCACACATGTACTGAAAATTTACCTTTATATCTTTTGCGGGTTTTTTTAGACATGTTGGAAACAGGAACTGCTGCTTTTTGTTTAATATTTTCCATGTTCTTTCTTGGAATTGTGGATGTTTCTAGACCAATTTTTTGAATTTTTAGCATAGGTGAATTGATGATTCATTGTATAAAAATATATATGTGTTTGTGTTTACCTGCTTCCTGCGTGCTTACTTCTCTTATTTTCAGACCACATTAACTCTCGATTTTGCCATCTGATCTGATATTTGTATGTGAATGAATCATTATAGAGTTTTGGATTATGTTTGACAGGGATTTAATCTCGGTGTGCTTCATAAGTGAATCTGTAAAATAAATAAATCGATAATTCTAATTGCATGAACAATTTAAATATATATGAAAAGCTATTAAATTTAAACTTACCATGATCCATAGTTTCATAAAAATGGCTGTTTGTTTGCATTGCATAGTGTATTAAAGATCAGACAAATATTTAAAGAGGTATAGAATTAAAAAGCTCAATAGGTTACCTTTTGGGATTTTGTTATGTAAATGCTACATTTACTGATTGCTAATATGAAAGATGTTTCAGATTTTATGATATTTGGAAGATGCTATGAGTTATGGGTAGTTTTTGTAAAGTGATATTGACCTGCTGAAAGTTTGATTTAATTAGGGTTGCGAGTGTTAGTTAGTTGGATGAAGTAAGTTACGGTTCACTTTTTTATATGGTTACGGCTTTCTATATAGTAGATTACATCGAGTATGTACATAGTTTCCACTTTTTAATATAATAGATTGATAGGTCTTCCTGTCCAATTTTACAGTCATATATCGATGATAAGATAGAAAGATTGTATTATTGCATCTGTAACCATTACACAATCAATAACAATCTTCCATTGATTAGTAACTAACATTGTAAACTTGAACATTCATGATTTAGTTTACAATATTTTGTTAAAACTCTAAGATTTGAATATCAATTTTCACCTACTCTCGCCTATCATTGTCACTACCATAATCATCATCCATCTCTTCATTATCTGAGTTATTGCTTGGATATATAACCTGCAACAGTGTAGCTTCAATTACTGCTGTTGGGGCCAATCTCATGTTTTTCCTTCTTTTGTATCTAGCTTTAAAATTACTCTGTCTCAACATTTTGGTGCTTGTGGCAAGTTCGTAATCAGGATTTTCTTCTATCCGCCTCTTTTCTTCTTTCAGCCTTGTTATGATTTCTTGAGTGTTCTCATCAACTTTTGCACCTCCATTTTTAGCCTATAATGCAAGATAATTTTGTCAATAACATGGGATGTTATAAGATTACTTTTTTATATATAAATTTACACATTCATTTTTCCAAGCGATATCCTTGGATTAAACGTAACATTGATAATTCATAAAAATAAAATGTTAGCTTCATTTGAATTATGACCTGGAGAGTGCTAATTAATAAATCTAAACTATTTAGCTTACGATGTGGCCAACGCTGAAAACCCATATCTCTACAGAACCTTTTCAAAAGAGTTAAACCAACATTAAGTTCTTTGGCAGCTTGCGCTATTGGCAGGTGAAAATACTGGGCAATCACCTCTTTGCTGAATTCCATGAGATTTGGATGTGGATATTGGATATGTCTTTGTGGATAAACAACTGGATCTGTGTGGGTTGAGGTTAGAATGTGTGTTTTTAAAGCGTTACTAAGTTATTGATCTTCCCTGCAGTTACAAATTTTTTTTATAACTTCTACTCACCCATAAAGTATATTTATTAGGTATTCATAATGTTTTATAACAAACAACTCATAAGATAAGATAGTATTCATTAAATTAAAACACAAAATCAAACATGAGTTATTTAATGAATAAGGCATAAAGCCACAGACACCTAACAATATATGTGATTCATCTTATTATTTTTTTCCTAACAATCTATTTGTTGAGCTCTTCAATCTTCATGTTCTTTATCATGATTGACTCTAGGGATAATCTCTGCATCACATATTTTTATCGGAAATTGTGTGCACTTCATTTTGAATGGCCATCTAGTCATGGTTAATGTGAATGTAATTCTTGGTATTAGGACCGTGTCTCCTATATTTGACCCGGTGATGATTTCTGCTTCAATAACTAATCGTCCCATCCGCTTGATAATTAGGTGGGTTCCAATGCACAAACCTTTGCTTGGATCCACATTCCTGATGAGCACAACTCGTAGGTTTTTTTTTTAGCCTTAGGATGTGAGTTGGCATATGCTGAATATCTGTAAGATGTGACATAGTGTTAGGATGTGTTGTTAGGAGGATATCAGTTTGTTATTTATATTATGACATAGAATGGTTAATAAACTGAAGCATTTATTGGTAAGCAAATGAAAAGCACTCGTTAGATAGTGATGACTGTTTACAACCTGATTAATCTACTATCAAATTTGTAGTAATGAACACCATGTTTAAATTTAAAATAGAAGTTTAATATGAAGTTTAGTCAAGTAGGTTAAATCAATCATGTTCAGTTACGCTTTTAGGTTATTCCATAAGTTATTTATGTAGTATGAATAAGCGTTGGCATGTAGATTTTATTATTTGGCAAATCAAGTAATAATAAATAATTGTGGTTGTGTGTTTGATATATTTATGCAGAAATTGACTAATGTTATTCTTGATTTGCAGGGTTTGAACATGGAAACAAAGACAATCCATTCAAAATATGAAAATTGATAACTAAAGATAACTATTGTCTCAAGGTAGCAAATTTCATAATCCTATTAACTATTAGGATCAAATTTATTACATTTTTCCTAACTATTTATTCATTTCATGCTTCACTCATCAGGAGGTTCATTATGCCTGCTGCTTCCAAAAACTTGATTGCTTGACGTCTACTCCTCGTTCGATGTCGCAACAACCATCCTAAGCAAAGCATGTAAGAAATGCACCTGTTAAGATTTGGAACAATATTAGGGCGATGGGATAATTTATATCAGATACGTACTTTTTTTTAGCTTCTTCTTAGAAGACCCTGCAGCTTTGTCTTTTATCTGTTTCTCTTGTTCGGTGTCTGAATCTTCAGTAACAACCCTAAAATAATAAGGCAATAAATAACACACTAATCTATAGTACAATAACAAAAGAAATAACTGAAATCTAGGCCTTCTTTTTTTCATCCCTTCCTCTATTTCAGTGTCTGAATCCTTAACATCATCCATTAAATAATACAATCATAAATGCCATGTAAGCACTTGTAGTTTAAACTATTTCCAGATGTGAATGAATCAATCATTGCCTAACCTTTTTTTGATCTTTTGTTCAGTAGGCTTCGATGGAGTAGAGAGGGATGGGTCATCTGATAATTTCTTTAACAGATGCTTTTCAGAAGCAACATCTTTGCACGCTTTCTCTTCCTTTATTTCAGTATCTGATTGCTCAACATCATCCCTTAAATAATACAACCATAAATGACGTAAGTAGTTGTATTTTAAACTTTTTCAACATATGTATGGAGAAATCATTGCCTAACCCTTTTTTTATTTTTTCCTCAGACGGCTCCAATGGAGATGATTCAGAAGTAGTAGTTTGGTCAACCGTGCTAGAACTCGCACTTTCATTAGCAGTCTGGTTTGCAAAAATTGCTGATGCGTGCGATGTGTCGTTGGGGTTTAGCAGTACTAATGCTTACTCAAGTTTTAAATTTATATTTAGCCGACTTATCAATAACACACACACTTAACGAGCAGTGTACCCGGTCAGTATGAATATAATGGTAAGTAGAGTGTCGATCACTAAGAGTGGAACGTATTATCTAGTTATTCTAATCAGTATTTTAATATATTAAGTTAGCTATACAACCTATTCTAACGCAAGGGGGTTTAGCCTGAGAGACTGGCACGATTTGGTTGCAATTAAATAATAAACTAAACCAATAGGCACGAATCAGCAAGTAGCACACACGTACACAGATAAATACTTGAGACAATAAGAAGGCTGTCCTGATAGATAAGTAGTTTGTCACTTGTTTTATTGCTAGTCTTATATGAAGTGTATAGTTCGATGCAACGCACCGAGATTAAGTCCTTTCTCGTTGGTTCTAATCTTAACGGCGAGTAAACCCTTAATGATTACTTATGACTATCCTATTTATCTTTCTTCCTACTTTTCTACAGACGATAGAATGCATAGGCGATCTAATAAACAGGCGAGGGCAGAGGCATGGCGACCCGATCAACGCTCAGCTAGACACAGAGGTTATCAATGCACTAATAAAAGTCACCAAAGGCATCAACATATAAACTTTAATTAATGAGAAAGCAGTTTTAAGGGAGTGCAATCTTTCCGTTGTCACATTACACAAGCCACCAATCTTGATGAATTAAAGTTTACTAACACAATAAAACAAAAATACTTAATGAATTAAACACATGCAGCACCTTCTTACAGCTCTTGTATCTTCGTTTGGGTGTGTCTTGTGCTGCTGCCTTGACTGAATTCGTCCTAGGTTTTCTGTACTTCGGTCTTCTGTCGAAACTTCGAAACTTGGAACTCTTAATTCGTCTGGTCTTTGGGGTATTTATAGTTTCTGTCTGAGGGTAAGATGCGGCGCATCTAGTAAGTATATGCGGCGCATTGACTTAACTTCGCGTGGGGTCCAAGATTATAATATCCAGGAATATTCGTACACCGCCAGAAGATGCGGCGTAACTCCATAAGTAGATGCGGCGCATGTCCTCTTGTATCTTGGATCGTATCTGGTGAAATCTTGATAGCGATGTACCGTATGTAATGAGTGAGATGCGGCGCATCTGGAGCAGATTCGTCTTGATCTTGTCCATTTCAGTAGACTCTTAACTTCTTGCATGTTTTGCTCCATAATTAGTCCAAAATCGCCAAGTTTCACCAAATGCTTGTTTTTACCTGAGAATTACAAAAGTAAACGATTAAGTATCAATCCTCATACATAATATAATAAAACAAGTCAAATAATTAGGATAAATGATAGTAATAAAATGTACTTATTTGAGTTCATCAAATATCCCCCCACTTGAACTTTACTTGTCCCCAAGTAAACCTTAGAATTAATCTTATGAAAATGTATCCTAAAAGATATTAGGATTTATTTTTATATTTAAGCATGTATTCATTTTTGTCATAATCACACAACTAAACACTTAACGAATTAGAAGTAAAAATAAAATAATTTGATAAAAGCAAATCTAATCGTTTAACTGTCCAGTCGTGACGAATATTCTATCATAAGCTTGGCAAGTATACACATCTCCCCCACTAAAGCCAAGGAATAACAAGTCTAAAGCGGTAAAAAGGGTTTCGAGGCTTAAAGGGTTAATTATTCTCCTTAATCTCTATCGATCTCAAATTCCAGAAAAGGCGACAAAATCACAAATACATGATCGAATCCACGAACACGATACTTGCGATTGCTCAAATCCTTAACTCGAATAGGCTAAAGATAGGTCCAAACTTCACCAATAATAATATATCAAAAAGGGCGACAAAATCATAAATACATAGCCGAATCCACGACTACGATACTTAAGATTTCTCAAATCCCTAATCTCAATAAATCAAAGGTTTGGTTGGATAAAGAATAATAAAGGGTATGGATAATATTTGGGATATAAACTGGTGTAAAATGAAAAATAAACAAAACGGATAGATTAAAATCCTAAGTGTGGTTAATCACTATCCCAACCATCCCATGAATAAGACTCATATCATAGAATAACTCACGCTTTAACACTTGAAACACACGCTTTAGGTAGACACGAATTATACTCAACAAGATCTTAATCAAAGAATAAACCTTAGTTGGTGTTCCCATAACTGCCAACTCCCATTCAATCCATAGATATAATATACAACAATTAGTGGTGATATCGACCACTTACATAACTTTACATCGTTGGTTAAAACAAACATCCAACTCTTCTTTTTATTTTCTTTTTCTTTTCTCATTTTTTTTTTTTTTTTTTTTTTTTTTTTTTTTTTTTTTTTTTTTTGACATCAACATAGATGTGTAAAATTTCACCACATCACTAAAACGATAACTCTGGATAATTTTTCCATACTTTTCATGACTTCAAAAATAACGGTAATAGTGAAAGTAGTAAACACACGAAAAATAAACTCAAAGATATACAATATTTACTTTCACTCCAATTGCATTGTGCAATTTCCCGACCTAACCATAGATAATGAATTACGCACGCGAACACAGGTAATGTAAGGAAACACACTTTGCCTAAAGCAATTAACCAACCACGGATTCTAATCTACAGGGTAGGCTAAGGTGTAAGGGTGTAACGAAACATTTTAACAAAAGTGTAAGAAACGAAAGGAATGGCTCTGAGTGTTTTTCTAGGGGTATCTTACTCTAAAAATGAGAGTAACAAAAGGGTTTATACGGGGGTTAACTAACCAGTGTAGTTAGCTAATAACACATAACATATAAGGCTATTTGGGTGTAATCCTAGAAATTTTACCAATTTAGACAAGTCATTCCAATTATATAAATAATACTTATTATGGTGGTCTCGAATAGTATACAAGCCAAGTTCTAAAGTTTACAAGTCACCGGCACACTCATAGATTTGTGAGTTTTGAAAAATCACAATTTTTGAAAATAACGTCATGTGTGCAGCTATGCAACTTAGACTTTAAACAAAAACATGCTAAAAAATTTAAATTTTGATATATTAAGCACATTTTAAGCATATTTTGAAAGTTTAGGACAAGTAAGTGTTAAGTGTTCTAATTCTCCAATCCCCCCACTTAAGTTAAACAACGTCCTTGTTGTTTGTATAAAAGGTTAAAAACTGGAAAATAAAAGAATTAGAACAAAAAAACTCTCCTGAGATTTGCTCGGTATGATCCTCCATTTTGTATAAGAGCAAAAATCATCTTTCTTGTGGATTAGAACGTTTAAGCTTCATATTAGATGTATCCACAGGAAATGCAGGAATCTATAATACCACCAAGGCTTTAAAACACACCTAAGTTAAGAAAGGTTCAAACTTGCATAATACATTAGTAGTTAGTTAAAATAAAACATAAAAATTAAAAATGAAAATCATCAGGTCAGTCGATGCGCCGTATCTTATTGAAGAAGATACGCCGTATCGAGCCTGGAATAAGTACGGATCAGAATAGAAGATGCGCCGCATCCTTAACCAGGGATGCGCCGCATTGAAATAAACTGATAAAAAGTTTTAAAGCCGAAAATAAAAAATGCAGAAAAAATAAAGATATGACCATTGCAGGAGATGCGTCGCATCTCAGGATTGAGATGCGCTGTATCCTCTGCGGCCTGACTGACTCGACACAGAACAGAAAATTAAAAGATAAATCCGGGTTGTCTCCCGGTAAGCACTTGTCTTTATTCCAGAGTCTTCAAGTTAGACTCACGTTCAGCTCTTTAATATTGATCGTTGAAGGAGTCGGAAACATCGCGCTCCCTCATCGCCAATTCAGTAATATTAAACACTCCTTGCTCGTCCTTAATTTCCATGCTGTTCTTCTTTAATATCTGTACGAATAAAGTCCTGTCCCTTTCGGGCAGAGATGACAAAATGATAGGCGGGAAATTCTTATTATCATATAGGCATAAATAAGCAAGGTGGGGTGGTAGTTCAATAAACACATCATTATTCAAATTCGTTTTCTCAACTATACTCCTACGTTTGTTAATTACTACGCAATCATACCACTCATCATCAGAATCATTAGCAACATCGCGTCTAAGTTCGGTAGGTACATTAAGGTCAATAAATTCCTCAAAGTTTTCATGATTAGGATTAGTTGAGTTGTTTTGAATCAATGTTCCCCCCATAAGCCTAGCTTCAAGATCGAGGTCCATACGCTCTCTTAATCCTAGCACATAGACACCTCTAATTATGCTTTTAACAGGATCTTGGCACTTATAGACTAGTTTATTATTCCCTACTCTTAATGAGATTTTTCTTTTTAAACACATCAATCTTAGCATGGGCAGTAGACAAGAAAGGTCTTCCAAGGATTAAAGGAACCTTAACATCCTCAGGCATATCTAATATAACAAAGTATACAGGGAAAATAAACTTCTCAATCTTAACTAGCACATTATTAGCAATCCCTTCAGGTCGTTTTACCGTTTTATTAGCCAATTCAATAAGTAACTTAGTTGGTGCTAATTTACTTAGTCCTAGGGTAGTGAATGTCTTAAGAGGCATAACACTAACACTAGCTCCTAAGTCAGCTAACACGTTATTGAAAGATATATTATTAATTGAACAAGGCAAAGTAAAACTTCCTGGGTCTTTTTCTTTATGAGGCAAGGCATGTAAGTCAGTTGCAGAGCTCTCTTCTTTCATTGTAGCCTTGATCTCTTCTTCAATCTTTGTCTTATCTTTGAGTAGTCTCCTTAAACTGATTGAAGAATTAAAGAAAAATTCGGGTCTTGCACCATCATTACCATTTATCGGTCTTCTAGGAAAAGGAATGTTAGGAGTGACTTCTTCAGTGGTGCTTATGGCCTTGACATGATCTCTTGGGTTGGTTTCGGTTGAGCTAGGTAAACTTCCGTATCCCCTTTCTTGAAGAACTTTGCTCATTTGACCAATTTGTTGTTCCAATGCTTTGATCGAAGCTCCTTGATTTCTTGTAGTAGTGTCCGTTGAAGCTCGCATTTCTTTGATCATAGCAGTATTCTCTTCATGTCTTTTAGCAGCATCGGCCATAATTTGCTTTAGAGTATCATCTAAAGTCTGCCTACTTTCTTGATAAGCGGGATTAAAGTTGTTCTTTTGATAGAATCCCGGGGTGGCTTCCCTAAATCTTCCTGAAGGTCGGAATGGTTGTCCAAATTGGGTGTAATATGCTTCTTCAAATGTCTCACTTTCATTCTTATTCTGGCAATCCTTAGTGTAGTGAGGTCCTTCGCACTTTTCACATCCAACTTGGGCAGCATACACTCTTTCATCACGCTTCTTCATCTCTCTACTAATTTTATCCAATTGAGCTTGAATAGCAGCAATCCCGTCAAAATTAGTGCTGCTCTTAGATCTAGTAGAGGTCCCATCGTGCCATTTTTGAGAATGATCAGCAGCATCTTGGATTGCTTTCCTAGCATTGGTTGCACTCATTTAAGGCACAGCTCCCTTAGCGTCCAAGATTTGTCTAGTTGGCACGTCCAATCCTTGAGAAAACAATATTATCTCCTGCATAGGGGTTAGATAGTGTTGAGGACATTTTACCAGTAAATCTTTAAATCTTTCCCAAGCTTGATAAAGAGTTTCATCAGGCTCTTGCTTGAAACTGTTGATAGCCTCCATCTTTTTAGCAGTCCTAGCAGGTGGACAATATCTCTTCAGGAATTTGCTCTTCAAACCTTCCCATGTAGTGATTGAACTAGCAGGTTCATTCCTTAGCCACTTGTTAGCAGCTCCTTTTAGTGAGAGTGGAAAGATTCTTAGCATGATTTGATCGTCAGTGACTCCTTCCGAAGTAAACAAATCCGCAATCTCGAGGACCTTTTCAACATGCTCATTAGCATCTTCATGTTCCGATCCACTGAAAGCATTCTCTCTTAGCTCCTTGAGAAACTGACCTTTCAATTCAAACTTTGACTTATCATCAAACTTTGGTCTAGCAACTCCTGAAGTGTAATCAGCACGGGTTTTGTTCATGTATTCCTCCATAGTTGTGTTTTCGCCCATTGTTTCTGTTTCTTCTTCCTCTTTCTCTTCAGAAAAATAATCAAGCTCGAATGAACTTGAAGTATCAAAGCTTTTTGTGTTGAAAAGCCTTTTAAGCGAATGAAAGACTCGTTCAGGATCTTCGAAAGGTTGAATCAAGTTCTTCGTAGAACTCCTGGTCATGCACTTCCTGAAATCAACACAAAAATATCAGTAGGGTATGCTCGAGAAAGTAATATATCAGAAAATTAACAACGAAAACGGAATACAAAAAAAATTAAAGTTACTGATATCTGCAGACGATGCGCCGTATCCAAAAAGTAGGATACGCCGTATCTTATAATCGTTAAAATTTAATCAGACTTTATTCAGACAATAGATACGCCGCTTAGAAATTAGAATGCGCCGTATCTGTTTTAATTATCAAAAATCGATATTTTATAAAATTAAATGCGTCGTATTAACAAAAGTTAATGCGCCGTATTTTCGTTACGTTTCAAAATATAAGATTTTTGATTCAGAAGATACGCCGTATCGATAGAAATCGATGCGCCGTATCTGTTTAATAATTCGAAAACTGTTTTTAATTAAAATAATAGATACGCCGTATCTGCTAAAGCAGATGCGTCGTATGGCGTTAACGTTTAGAAATTTTTTTTTATCAAAAACAGATACGCCGTATCTTGGGGAAAAGATGCGTCGTATCGAATTAATTAAACGCGTTGTATTTTATAAAAATTAAACGCAATACGCCGTATCGTTTGATTTAGCTCAGTACAACGATAGCAGTATGCAAAAAATACGAAAAATAAAAACAAATAAAAACACAAACGAAAATAAACACAAAGAAAAGCAAACAAATAACACACAAAAACAGAAAATATGCAAAATAATACAATGAATGCAAATTAATCTAATACACAACAGAATTAGCGGTTAGATAAAAAAAATTAAAAACCTAATTAAAATACTAATCAAATTAACAGATAATAACAATTCACTCCCCGGCAGCGGCGCCAAAAACTTGATGCGTGCGATGTGTCGTTGCGGTTTAGCAGTATTAATGCCTACTCAAGTTTTAAATTTATATTTAGCCGACTTATCAATAACACACACACTTAACGAGCAGTGTACCCGGTCAGTATGAATATGATGAGGCGAAAAGTGTACCGCTTTTAAGGGGTCATTTAAGCCCTAAATCGTATTTATTTGATCAAATATTGCCCTAAATCGTTCCTTTTGTCATTTTAGGTACTTTTGAGGAGAAATCTGGAAAAGGAGGCATTTTGGACGTTTTTGGAGCATTAAAGTGAAGAATACGACAAAGTCTCAAAATCGGCTGAAATTTACCTTTGACGGCGTCAGAATCATCTCTTGACGGCGTCATGCCTTGGCAAGAAAAGTTGGATGTGAAATTTACTCATGACGGGCCAGTGAGTTAGCATGAGAATTCTGACGGCGTCACGCTTTAACTAAATCAAGGGCGTCACGGCTTAAATCATAAGGGGACGGCGTCACGTTCAATGTTCGACGGCGTCAAGCCTTGATAGGCCAGAATGGATTTTTGAAGAGCTAAAGAGGGACGGCGTCAAGAAGGTCACCCGGGAACCCTAAAAGCGGCGAGGTGACGGCGTCACAATGCATAAGGTGACGCCGTCAGATCCAAAAATCTATATATAGTTTTCTAATCTTTTGTCATTAGGGAGAGCTTAGTGTGTGGAATTTTGGGATAAAACCCTAAGACGATTTTAGCTACTTTTTCAGGGCTTTTTGCCTTGAGATCTTCCATGTTTCATTGAAAGATAAGTTATCAATTAATCATTCAATATGTCTATGTGTTGTTTGATTCTATCTTATGCTTGTCTTTTGTTTAACATGTTAGGCTAATTTTATCTTGTGTTTGCTTAGATCTAATGAAACCTAGCTACTGATTATTGGTTGTTAGTGTGTTGTTAGTTGTATTGGATGATTGTTTATCTATGTTAGGCTTAAGAAAACTGGCTAACTTCCTATTCGGTAACTTGCTTGAACGTCTTAAGAAACATGAACCAAACGCGTACTAAAGGTTTTTATGGTTGTATTTAATGCACAAGCGAATTCTAGTGATCCCATGTTAGGAGCTTCCTAGCCGTCTCGACATAGGAGTGAAGTAGGAGCTTGTAGAGTTGGGGAAGTAAGTACGCCACCCCACGAATGGTATTAAGGAATACACCCGTCATCCACGCGACTAATACACACTAATTAACCGGTAAAAGATAGTTAGGGAGTAAGGAAATCTAAGTAAACACATTTCTCTACACATAAGTTTCTCACCACTTTTCATTTTTGTTATTTTATTTTATTTGCATTCGTAGTCATTTGGGTTAGTTGACTAGCAACTAATTCCGCCCACTCCTTCAAACCCGAGATTTTACTTGCTTTCATAAAATTATAAAAACATAAAAAGAATCTTCCTCAACCCTTAGACCTAATTAGAGTAGCCTTTCATACCTAACGAACACTATTCCCTGTGGAGAACGATCAATCCCCCGTACTTACCACTACACTATACTACATCGGTCAGGTACACTGCCTGGTGGGGTTGTAAGCCTCTTGAGATCCCTCGAGAGGTAAAACCTGTTGTAAGGTTACAAAACCACGCAATCAGAATTTTGGCGCCGTTGCCGGGGAATAGTTATTGTTTAGGTTGAATTTTTATTTTATTAGGTCTACTCACTAGATTCTTTTCTAGTGAGATTTTTATTTTTCTTTTTATTAGATTTCTTTAGTCTATCTTTTTCTTTGTGTGTTTGTTCGTAATTTCCATTGACTCTTCCGTTCACCATTATGGAGTACGCGAATCCACCATACCACCAACCACAAAGGCCGTTCTACCCTATTGACATCTCGAATTTCAAACAATATCGAGATGAACCCATATATGATGCATGGACTCGTTTTAGAAATTTACTCCGAAAATTCCCTCATCATAGTTTCGCTTTAGCATCCCTAACCCGAACCTTTTACTATCGTGTTGGCCAATATGACCAAATGCGCATTGAGGATTTTGCCAATGGGGACTTTAGGGAATTAAGTGCTGAAGAAGCATGGGATGCCATAGAAGATTGTGCCCAATATTATTATAGGGTAGACAACCCAACAAACGTTAGTACAAGTCAATTGAATATAAATTTCCTGGATCATGAAACAAGTTTGTTTGGGGATGAATACATTAGTGTTGAGATACCTAAGTGGTTGTCATGTAATGCCATAGTACAAAACAAACACATAGGTGACCTTGATGTGACGGAGGATTTAGCCGAACATGATCACATTGATCAAAAAGACCTAGGTTTTGTGATTGATGACGTCGAATCTCAAGAAACACATGATGAATCTTTTAGGCAGTTTGAATATAGCAGTCAGAATATTGAGGATGATCCTTATGATTCGGACATAGAAGTTGAGATGCCTAGAGAAGCACTTGAGATACTTGGGAAAATGTTAGGGTTAGATCCTACTAAAACACATGATGAGGATATAGGTGATCTTGATAAGATGGACGATAGAGTAGAAAATCTAAGACCACCAAGTACCCCACAAGTCCTACCATCATTTGAGGCATACACACCGCCCGTGACTTATTCAGAAGAAGTAGAAGAGACTTTAGGAACCCCAATTGAGGTAGAACCCTTGGACCAAGCACCACTAGAGCATATAGGTTTGAATACTCATAATGATAACCTTACTCTTAGTTCTAGGGAAGTTCCTAGTTTTGATGAACCGGAGCCTAAACCAAAACCGTTACCTAATCTTCCATCCTTAGATGTGAACTTAGGAATTGAATTAGGTCCCGATCCACCCATCAAACCATGTAGTCCGGGTAATGTTAAGATTAAGGTAGTAGACATTAAGCCTTGTAGTGAGGAAGACAATATAGGAGTGAAAAATGACCTTACATGTCTACATCACCCATTCATGATTGATCATAAGAAACATTATGGGTTTAAACCGGGTCTATTGGGTCAAGATGGATTCCCAACTAGGAGTCTCTCGAAGTTGTTAGAAAATGATCCCTTTTTAGGAGAACACTTTAACTCACCCATTGACCAAAGTGAACTAGGTAAGGTTATGATGAAAGGAGCACACCCCTTTGAGCATATAATTCATCCACCACTCTTTCCTCACGTGGCATACTCCTACCGAGCTGGTGTGTATCGCTACTATCACCCGCACTTAATCCTAAGTGTAGGGAAAACCTCTCCTTTATCCATTAAATAAGGGTAGAGTCAGGCTCATGACTCGAACAAAAACAAGCGCTTCTTGGGAGGCAACCCAAGCTTTATTTGTTTTATTTGCTTTGTGTGTTTATTTGTTTGTTTGTTTGTTTTTATTTGTTTCCATATGTGTGTTTAATTTTTATCATTATTGATTCATGTTCAAAATTAAATTGTGAAAATGCTTTATGTTGTTTTTAACTTCGTCTTAACTACATATAAAGGTATTTTGCAAAAGATAAGTGTAAGGGAAATCCAAATCGGTTTATTAGAACACAAATGAACATGAATCGTAATAATAATAAATTAGCATACATATTCGTAGTTGTTTGAGTCAAATGCTTGTATCGAGTCATAATGATGTTTTGCAGGATTTCCAGGAAGTAAGGTAAAGGTTTTTCCAGAAATTTTCCGGAAACTTGAAATGAAAATTTTTGTCAGGTCATTTCTGACGGCGTCAGGGGTTATAACCTGACGGCGTCAGATTTAATTTCCAGAAATTTTTGAAAGTTTTGTTTTCATAAAAAGTTTTTATTAAATCTCCAACTTATAATCTCCAGGAATCTGCAAAATTATCATTCCACAAGCATTATATCCTTATATATAGATTTTATCCCGCCGATGTTATGCAGGTTTTCGTGTTTGTTTTCTCAGGTTTAACAGGTTATTTTGGACAAGGAAATGTTTTTGGATCAAGCTTATGGCGATGCATTAGTCATGGAGCTTCAACATTCTCTTTGGAGGAAGATTTAACCGTGTGATTTCACTATCCAACGAGCGAATCAGGGGAGTATTTGATTTCATTCTTTTACTTTATGCTTTTACATCTTGTTATTTGAACATTGGGGACAATGTTCATCTTAAGTGTAAAGGGGAGGGTAAAAGTACGATTTTAGAGAATACAATTGCGCTTGATTTTTGTTTGTTTAATAGTAGATGTGTAATAAAACTGAGAGAAATACTTGTTAAGGTAATTTTAGTGCCAAATTTAAAATTTTTTACAACATATAGGAGTGAAACTTTAGTTTTAATGAGCGTCTCATGGATAGGAATTATATGACTAGCACAAAAAACCGTATCACTAAAAAATTTTCCACCCCAAATATGTGAGGTTCGCCCCTAGAATTGGTAGGAAAAGCATTTATGCTATGATGTGTGTACCGGTAGCACTTAGATTCTAGAACTTGCGTTAGGACCATTCCGAGGCCACAAGTGAGACTACATTCGTGTAGTTAGATTTACTACATGATAAGAGGCATTAGGATTAACCCATTGTTTTACACCTGTGTTTTTGTTATAATTACATTGGCTACATTGGTCAAGTAATTCTCCCACACCCTTTGCGTTGTACTCATTTTTAGTACACGATACCCCTAGTACACCCCTCAGAGCCTATCTTTTCGTTTCGACCTTTAAGCATTTTACTTAAAGGAAGAATTTGTTACACCCCACTAAAATGTACACCCAAATCGCCTTAGCCTACCTTGTATGCACTCATTTTTAGTGCATTATTGTGACAACATTTGTTTAAACCCAAGTTAATTATCTAGTTGATTACATGGTTGCTAAGTCGAGTCATATCCTTGTACATATTGTTTTGGGACGATTGGGACTCATGGGTAAAGTACTAGTGTAATGGAGTAATGGGGAAGAACATCATTTATTACCCCCATATGTGCTAAATATTTTAAAAGTACTCCAAGTTTTTCAATTATCTTAATTCGAGTCATTAGAATAGTTATTTGTAAAGTTATGTAAAAATTCAAGTGTAAGGGGATGCAATGCCCCTATGATGTATTATTTTGGATGGTAGGGCAAGAGTGTATGCAAAAAAAAAAAAAAAAAAAAAAAAAAAAAAAAAAAAAAAAAAAAAAAAATCAAGAAAAACACAAAAAAATGAGAAAAAGAAAAGTAGAAAAAACATACGGACTACCATCCCGTTTCATTTTATGTTTGCTTTATATTTTTGTTATTTTGTTATTTCGTTTCTAGCTTAAGATCGAGTCTAGTCTTGGCTTAGCAACATTGTATAGTACATGTAATTGATCAAGATCTTTAACTAGCCACCAGTAAAACATCCTTTATCCAACAAAACCGTGTTCTCCTTTTCCCTACACCTAACATTATAACCCATTTTAAAAGCCCTCTTTGATAGTTTATCTTAGGTGCTTACGCCTAGTGGAGGAGGTTTTCGATCCTTTCCCAAGCCTATGGTAATCTATTTGCTATGACAGGTAGTGAGAGATATTTTCCGTTTTCATTTATGAGATTTATTTTGATGACACTTGAGAGATGTGAGTATCTAAACACTACTTGTGAGGTGCTAGTATGTAATCTCCGTGCTTATTATGATTGAAGTGGAACGAATATTTGTTGTAATTACTTTTATGTTTGCATTAAATGACCCCTAACTTGTATTTTGATTAGAATAAAAGCGCATTTGCTTGAGGACAAGCAAATCTCAAGTGTAAGGGTATTTGATGAGGCGAAAAGTGTACCGCTTTTAAGGGGTCATTTAAGCCCGAAATCGTATTTATTTGATCAAATATTGCCCTAAATCGTTCCTTTTGTCATTTTAGGTACTTTTGAGGAGAAATCTGGAAAAGGAGGCATTTTGGACGTTTTTGGAGCATTAAAGTGAAGAATACGACAAAGTCTCAAAATCGGCTGAAATTTACCTTTGACGGCGTCAGAATCATCTCTTGACGGCGTCATGCCTTGGCAAGAAAAGTTGGATGTGAAATTTACTCATGACGGGCCAGTGAGTTAGCATGAGAATTCTGACGGCGTCACGCTTTAACTAAATCAAGGGCGTCACGGCTTAAATCATAAGGGGACGGCGTCACGTTCAATGTTCGACGGCGTCAAGCCTTGATAGGCCAGAATGGATTTTTGAAGAGCTAAAGAGGGACGGCGTCAAGAAGGTCACCCGGGAACCCTAAAAGCGGCGAGGTGACGGCGTCACAATGCATAAGGTGACGCCGTCAGATCCAAAAATCTATATATAGTTTTCTAATCTTTTGTCATTAGGGAGAGCTTAGTGTGTGGAATTTTGGGATAAAACCCTAAGACGATTTTAGCTACTTTTTCAGGGCTTTTTGCCTTGAGATCTTCCATGTTTCATTGAAAGATAAGTTATCAATTAATCATTCAATATGTCTATGTGTTGTTTGATTCTATCTTATGCTTGTCTTTTGTTTAACATGTTAGGCTAATTTTATCTTGTGTTTGCTTAGATCTAATGAAACCTAGCTACTGATTATTGGTTGTTAGTGTGTTGTTAGTTGTATTGGATGATTGTTTATCTATGTTAGGCTTAAGAAAACTGGCTAACTTCCTATTCGGTAACTTGCTTGAACGTCTTAAGAAACATGAACCAAACGCGTACTAAAGGTTTTTATGGTTGTATTTAATGCACAAGCGAATTCTAGTGATCCCATGTTAGGAGCTTCCTAGCCGGCTCGACATAGGAGTGAAGTAGGAGCTTGTAGAGTTGGGGAAGTAAGTACGCCACCCCACGAATGGTATTAAGGAATACACCCGTCATCCACGCGACTAATACACACTAATTAACCGGTAAAAGATAGTTAGGGAGTAAGGAAAGCTAAGTAAACACATTTCTCTACACATAAGTTTCTCACCACTTTTCATTTTTGTTATTTTATTTTATTTGCATCCGTAGTCATTTGGGTTAGTTGACTAGCAACTAATTCCGCCCACTCCTTCAAACCCGAGATTTTACTTGCTTTCATAAAATTATAAAAACATAAAAAGAATCTTCCTCAACCCTTAGACCTAATTAGAGTAGCCTTTCATACCTAACGAACACTATTCCCTGTGGAGAACGATCAATCCCCCGTACTTACCACTACACTATACTACATCGGTCAGGTACACTGCCTGGTGGGGTTGTAAGCCTCTTGAGATCCCTCGAGAGGTAAAACCTGTTGTAAGGTCGCAAAACCACGCAATCAGAATATAATGGTAAGTAGAGTGTCGATCACTAAGAGTGGAACGTATTATCTAGTTATTCTAATCAGTATTTTAATATCTTAAGTTAGCTGTACAACCTAATCTAACACAAGGGGGTTCAGCCTGAGAGACTGGCACGATTTGGTTGCAATTAAATAATAAACTAAACCAATAGGCACGAATCAGCAAGTAGCACACACGTACACAGATAAATACTTGAGACAATAAGAAGGCTGTCCTGATAGTTAAGTAGTTTGTCACTTGTTTTATTGCTAGTTTTATATGAAGTGTATAGTTCGATGCAACGCATCGAGATTAAGTCCTTTCTCGTTGGTTCTAATCTTATCGGCGAGTAAACCCTTAATGATTACTTATGACTATCCTATTTATCTTTCTTCCTACTTTTCTACAAACGATAGAATGCATAGGCGATCTAATAAACAGGCGAGGGCAGAGGCATGGCGACCCGATCAACGCTCAGCTAGACACAGAGGTTATCAATGCACTAATAAAAGTCACCAAAGACATCAACATATAAACTTTAATTAATGAGAAAGCAGTTTTAAGGGAGTGCAATCTTTCCGTTGTCACATTACACAAGCCACAAATCTTGATGAATTAAAGTTTACTAACACAATAAAACAAAACTACTTAATGAATTAAACACATGCAGCACCTTCTTACAGCTCTTGTATCTTCATTTGGGTGTGTCTTGTGCTGTTGCCTTGACTGAATTCGTCCTAGGTTTTCTGTACTTCGGTCTTTTGTCGAAACTTCGGAACTTGGAACTCTTAATTCGTCTGGTCTTTGGGGTATTTATAGTTTCTGTCTGAGGGTAAGATGCGGCGCATCTAGTAAGTATATGCGGCGCATTGACTTAACTTCGCGTGGGGTCCAAGATTATAATATTCAGGAATATTCGTACACCGCCAGAAGATGCGGCGTAACTCCATAAGTAGATGCGGCGCATGTCCTCTTGTATCTTGGATCGTATCTGGTGAAATCTTGATAGCGATGCGCCGTATGTAATGAGTGAGATGCGGCGCATCTGGAGCAGATTCGTCTTGATCTTGTCCATTTCAGTAGACTCTTAACTTCTTGCATGTTTTGCTCCATAATTAGTCCAAAATCGCCAAGTTTCACCAAATGCTTGTTTTTACCTGAGAATTACAAAAGTAAAAGATTAAGTATCAATCCTCATACATAATATAATAAAACAAGTCAAATAATTAGGATAAATGATAGTAATAAAATGTACTTATTTGAGTTCATCAATTGCCGAACATGTGAAACTCTCATAGCTTCCATGCTCATAATAAGTATGTGTTTTTATCTCCAGATTGTGGGTAGTGCGTACAATATCAGCTATGGTACGCGGTAACACAACGTGATCTTCTGAATCCTGCAAAGAAAGATAAGATTAGGAAAAATAATTGCAACACTCTTTAACATTATTAATGTACCTCGCCCTCTGTCCCAAAAAGTGAGGCTGCTGAGTGTCTAACCAATTCTGTTGCAGTCTCGTCAAACATTACAAAAATATTTTGTTCTGTCTCGTCAGAGACACCAAGCTCAAGCCTGTACCTACACAGCCAATATTGCACACCAAAGGTAAATAATAACTCCAATTGGTATTCAAGTATTGTTGGGTCAATATTTTTAAAAACAAATCAATTACTGTTACAAAGATAGAGCAACACCTTATAACTGGGTAATCCAAAATAGTGTTACATCCGTCACACCAGAATTTTCCTTCCTGCCTGGTCAATCCTTTCTTGCATTTTTCACCTCCACATGATGGATAGTTCCATCCCTTTCTAGTTATGACATTGTTTATCCTCACCTGACAAATGAAGGTGGAACTCTGGAAAAGGAAACAGGATATTTATAGGTGGCAATGGGCTATAATTACACTAACAAAACATTAGGGAGGAAGATGAGTACATCATTCCTCCTATTTCTGGCCCACATCAACAAATTCTCTAGGGTCCCAGGCTTTGGTATAGAGTGATCAACAGGTACGATTTCCTTCTTTTGATTGACACTACTTCAAGCAACATGAATGGTCATGGCTAAAATGATCCGAGTAATTAAAGTTGTATGTAAGATGTAACTTTGATTACCTAGCGCCTGCTTTAAAATGTTTCAGGGATGGGATGTCACCATCATCCAGAATCAGTGTGGAGGAGCTGCTCGATAAATAAAGCTTGTCTAAAAGGTAAATACACACACTGAGTTAATTTTTGCATGTTTTAAATGACATGGAAACATTATGTTGCATGGACCCTTACTATTGTAGTGTCTAGCATTAACTGAAGTTAGAATCATGGCACATAGCCCAGTATGCTTTGTTTGTCTTTTTTATCTAATACTTTGCCTAGCCCACCCCATAGGGTAACCCTAATTGACTGGCTACTGTTTAAACAAATATAAACCCAACAATTTGGTTAGCAATATATGGTTACTTGTAACAACCATACAAAATAACACTTACCTTTGGTTGGCAAGATAGAAATCAAGATTCCTAGAATCTGTTCTCTGGTAAGTGATCCTACCCACATTGGTGATATAACCAATAACATCTGAAAAGTGGGACTAAATTATAACTATAGCTATAATTTGAAAAAGAACTGAAAATATTGAACAAACATGACCTTACCAATGAGGCATTTATTGTCAGTGGGTTTAAGATTCTCAAAAGCAACCAATTGGAAAGGATGTCTGACAAAACCATCCGGCTTGACCGCAGCTTTTCTTACGGTCGTTGCTCCATCAAATTCAATCATGTAAGCAGATTCCTTCAAAACCCGGTACTCATTCTTATTTGCTATGACAGTAAAGTCTTTGATTGAGTAAATCACGTCATCTTTTAACTTGTCAACAAAATTATGTGAAACGCTCCCCTTTGAAGTACAGTGCATGATATTACCCTGAAGGAACAAAATATAAGCAGTTTAGTGAATAATGTATGTGACCACTATACATCTTTATGGTTTTTTATAATTTTATATAAAAGTTGTATTTGTAATTGTCACCATTTGCTTAACTTGCAAAGGAACCAAGACCTAACTTACCTTCCCATCAGAAACAATGAAATCTATACTTAAATAACGCCCGGTTCTAGCATTCACATCCCATTTTCTACATACCATTACAACTATGGTTCCCAAGACACCCACATCCAGTGCATCAAGGAAAAGCTGGCTGTTTGCCTGGGTGGACTTTTCTGAAGGTATGATATTGGTTTCAGTTGCCTGGCTTGACCTGTTTGCCATTATGAATTTAGATTGAGTTATGCAGGGATGTAAGATCAGATTTGAGGTGTTTTCAACTTCAGAAATCCACATAAATTTATACAGGTCACATGCTTTTTGGGTTTGTGCTATAACTGGAAAATTATATGGTATTAATGGAGATGTTTGATATACTTTGGAACTAAATGCATGTAATAAGAACTTAACTGCGAGGCTTTCCATTGCCTGCAATCAATATGGGAGCTCATTGAGTTGCTTGGAATCAATATGCCCATATTAATGGAGATGCTTGAGTTGTGTGGAAATCAAATTCGAAGGTGTATATGGTACCATGAACTCATGAGACATTTATTGTGATCACTTTACATTGATAACAAAACTCAATCTTTTAGTATATAAGATATAACTATGGTTAAAACTAAAGAAAAAGTTTTCCTTTTATTGGTTTTAGACATTTTTTGAACCTATCATTGTGTATGCTCACATTTTTCGAAACCGGTCGCAAAACGCACACAAAACCTCCTTGTACTATACATTCCATATAGTCTTAATATACAAAGTAACAACGTTCTATCATTCCAACATTCTGTTTCCTACTATACGTTTCTTTCAAGAAACACATGAACTCGTGTGTGTAGAATAAAACTCTAAAATCTTATGAAAAAACCTATAACATCATTGTTCGAGTTTGTGTCATTGACCCGAAGAACCTGCACCAAAAACGCTTTCTGTATTAGCAAACCTAGTACCAGAACCATTTTCTTTATCAGCAAATTGTTCAGCTGTTTTTTGAGCTATTGACAACCATAATCTCTTTAATTTTTCTACTTGGACCGTGATCTCTTCGGAATAATCTTGGATATACCGTTATCTCTGACGATCTGCTCTCGCAAGATTTCCTTAGGCCCACTTCAATTTCTTGGTCCACACCCGAGTAGCCCTCGATTTCCACACAAGGTGTTTGTCAAATCGATTACTTGACCCACAAGTAATCATTTCTGATTTCAAAACTAAAATATCAGATAAGCTCACATTGCTCCATCTAGTCTACCCGATCCTGATCATTACAAAGATCATGATCACAGACCATGATCCAATGCTGAAAGTTATGCAAGAATTCATCATTTCTATATTTGTTTAAATCGTGAAGACCATTCTCGTTCTATAAAAGGTTGGAACTAGAAGGCTCGGATTCATTAAGTCTAAAAGAATTGGAATAATTAGTAAAAAGGGCGATGTCGTCCACAAGAAGTTTAACCGTGCAAAGTAGACAGCTTGAATGTTTTTCTAACCATTTATCAATACAATTGATATGAAAAGCATGCTTGCATTTTGGTAACAATCTTAGAACTTCCCCATCTTCAAAAGAAGACAAACAAACGGAACACACCAACCTGTTTTTCTCTCCTTTTTAAGTCAAAAACTTGAAGGAGGGAAGTGAATCAATAGTCGATTTTTGGATCCCTGAAGACATTGATCTTGTCCTAGGAAGATTACCTTCAAGACGAACAGAATACGATATGTGACAACAGTATACATAAAATAATATCACACACAATAATGAAAACCCCATGTAGAGAGCTCCCACGAAAAGTGCTAAATATAAAGTTGGTTTAAATTTATGGAATCCGATGATTTCGAAGAACTGTCAACATTTTGTGAAAGTGTTGAAATTGGAAAAATGATGAGCCAAGTAATGACACAAAAGAGTGTTTTTTGTCGATTCGCGGAATTTTGATGAGCTCCGGCGTGTAACTCGTGGGAAAGTTCATGGATGCACGGAGAAGTTGAATTTTGTGTTTGATATTTTATTACAGGTTTAGGGTATGTTTGGCAAAAATTGATGATGCTGGTACTGGTGCTGATGCTGGTGCTGTTGATGGTGCTGGTACTGGTGCTGATGCTGGTGCTGAAAAAGATTAAAAATGTAGGTTTTTTTTTTGTAGTATTGTTTGGCAAACTAGCTATAATTGTAGATTAAAAGTGTAAAATGACGTAATTGGACATACAAATAACAAACCCAATATGTATAAGAATAGTAAATAAAATTATTGATATAAATCATAAATATGTAGCATTGCATGAAAATCCATGTAAAAATACAAACAACGTTAAAATGATGTTAAATTATAATCCATGATGTGCATTCCATATTAAAGTAGCAATATCGTTACGTATCTGCTTCATCTCGTTAGATGCTCCTTCAGAATTTTTTTCATTGTTCGTTTCATGACTATGAACATCGTGAAGTTCGCCTCGTGGTATATAATCCGGATTTTCCTCCATCACCGTAAACATCATGTCTTCTTGTGAGCTGTTACGGATGTAGTTATGTAAAGCAAATGTAGCGATAATAACATCAATATGAGTTTGCACGCTTTTTCCCATCCGACTTGTACACTATCGTTTATTGTTCCTTTAACTAATTCTTGCTTCATCACCTTTATTTCATCTTCTAAAGCAGTATGGACATGATCACGACAGTAATTTGCCACCTATAACAAGTAATAATTGGATATTAGTTTTGATACATCATTAAACACAGTAACTATGCATGACAGTCATCTTCATTGATGAATATACACGGGTGATTGAACGTGTTTAAAACATTTATACTGTGAGTTCAAGTTTTACAAATTTGTTAAAAGTGTTTGCTAAATATATATATCCATTTGCGTTAAGTTCAATTTTTAACAATTTTAGCGACTGATAACGCTCATTTTGTACATGTTTTTATAGCGTTATTTGTGTGTTTTTATGCGAAATGTAGTCATGATTATGATGGTTTTATGCTTAAAAGTTGTTGAAGATGTGTTTAAGTCTAGGTACAAGGAAATATCAAAGAAGACGAAGAAAAGCTATGAAATTCAAGAAAATATCGAAGAAAAGTTCGTCAACAAATACATGGATGCATGATATGATCATTTCCGGTTGTACGTTAGAGGATGAAAGGATTAAGTCAAGATTAGGAGCCAAAAAGTGTGTTAAAAGTTTGAGCTCTATGCTAGCTTGAAGCCAAAATATGTGAAGAAAATTGGTTCCAGACCCAAGGTTTAAGTTTCAAGACCCTAGGTTTGAGAAGGGGGAGCTCATACCTGAGGTATGGGAATTCATACCTGAGGTTTAGCCCATACCCAGGGTTTACATTTTCATACCCGAGGTATGCAGAAAAACTGACATGAAGAGTTGCATTAACTCTCCACTTTAAGCACCATTAAGTATTGAGTCCGATCATTTGCTTCTTAATTATGATTATTGATGAAGAATATCAGTTTTAGGGGTGTCTTACAAGCTTAAATAAGACCCCTAATCACTTGTTTTAGAGACAACACTCACAATCAAACCTTACACCATAAGGATTTGATTATACTACTTTCTAACCCAAAAGAGCTTAAAAATCTCTGCCATTCTCAAGGAAGATAACTAGTAGAAGAGGTGGAAGATTCCCTTGTTCGATTGGAGGCCTCAAAGAGTGCTACAACTCTTTCATTACTCATTGTAATTTTACTATTGGGTAATTTTCTTTATTATTAATCATGTTGAATTGGTTTAAGTTGAATGCAATTTTATGTTTTATTATGATACTTGTTATGGAATGATTCGTGATACTTGTTTGGGAATGATGTGACTAATTGTATGAATGTTGGACGTTTAGTAGGTTGTAAAAAGTGGTTAATTCTATGGGTTTGTTTAAATAAATTTGTGTCCTAAAACTTGTTGGTTGAGTAATGTTGGATTTAAAGGATGAAAAGACTTCTAATAATTATTTGATTCCAAGAGTTAGTGACAAACAAATTGGTATTCGATAAGTGACGAATATCGAATATACAAGTTTTAAACGGATTCGAAAATATTTAATCACGAGAATGGGTTGAAAAGACTCGTAAGAACCAATTTAACTAATCAACTTTTTCATACATTTTATTACGAAAGAGCTAGCGTAGTGGGTTGAGATTTGGCCGAAAGGACTCACCCGTGAAACTAGTAGAAACATGGATTTCCTTGATATTACCATTTGATTAGAAGTCCTTGTGAATATTGATATGTGCCTTCTAAGTTTCACCCAAACATGTTCTACATCATATCACGATTAGTCATGATTCCTAAATAAGTATGCTTTATTTTAATTGTTTGTTTGCTCGAGTTACATTGGAACCATTGTTCGTTTAAATCGTTTCTAGTACTTTTGATCATGACAATCTTAAGCGCTATACCATTAATGTTACTAAAATCACAATTAACTAGTTCCTTGGGACGAACCTTATTTACCATCAACAATACTACAATTGAACGAGTATACTTGCTCGTGTGTGTTTCTTTGAAATGATAATGGTAATAAGAATTAAAAAAAAAAATTAAAATTTGAAGTGAAATTTGGAGATAATAAACTAAATAAGATCCTCTATTATGAAACGCATCAAGTTTTTGGCGCCGCTGCCGGGGACTATGATTATTTTTAATTATTTTTGGTATATATAATGGTATAAGTTGTTTTAGTATTTGTTTGCGTCATTTTAGTTTCAATTTTTGCTTATTTGCATATTTGGTGTGTTTGGTTGATGATTGTTGAGTGTTTGATTGTTTGTTTTATTTTGAGTTTCCTTGATCTTCTTCTTATTAAGTTTAATATAATGAGTACTATGCATAAGGATGTCGAAATCTATAAAAGAAAAACAAGTTTTAAGATGATTTTAGAAAAAATTTTGCTGCAAACCTTGGGCTGGATTTTCCATACCGCCGGTTTGGCAGCAGTCGAAAAAAAAAATAAAGATTTTCTGAAACCGCCGGTATAATCCTATACCGGGCGGTATAAACTCACTGTCTACGGATACCGCCGGCCAGCAATTTCAATACCTCCGGTTCTCGAAAAAAAAAAAAAATGTCTTCACTCATACCGCCGGTATAAATGCATACCGGGCGGTATAATGTTTCTGTTCGAAAAAACCTCCGGCCGAAAAAAAAAAAGATACTGCCGGTATGGCTTAAAAAAAAAATTATTTTTCTTTTTCTTTTTTTTCTTTGTTGGTAATTAGTTGTATTTGTTCTTGTACCTTGGTTGTATTTAGTTGTTCTAACTTTTTGTATGATTTTCTTTTCCTCGTAGTTAATTAGTTTTATTTTTACTAACCCCTAACGTTTGGTTTAGTTATGTTGTTATGTATGTCTAGTTTATTCTTAGTTATGGATACACTTAGCGAAGTTTCGGCTTACATGGAAAATTTGGAAAAGGAATTGATGGACGAAGGAGATGCTATGTCTAGAATGGAAAAAATGATTGATTTTGAAAAGGTGAAGTTGCAAGAGAAAGGGAAGGAAGTTGAAAGTATGGAATTTGAGCATGAAAAACCTCGGGTAGTTACTTTTACTCGTGCTAAGTTGAGAGAATATGACGAGCCATTTATGAGGTATTCCACACCGTGTGGAGTGGAAGGATTAGGAGCTTGGGATGCGGAATGTAATCCTGGACAAAATGATAGTTATGTGACTTTTGCTTTCTATGTAAAATTTGGGAATGGAAAATTTAAAGTTGACAAGTATAATTGTAAAATTGCTAGAGATGTGAAGATTGATATTCATGGTTTTACTTTTGCCATGGATTTGGTTATTGATGAATATGAAGATACGAAGGATCCTTCCGTGGTATTTGGACGAAATTTCTTGTTGGCAACCAAATGTGTTATTGATTTTGATTTGGGTGAAATGCAAGTTAGAGTTGGAGAATTGCAAGATGATAAAGATGTTAGTTGGTTGATTGAACAAATGGAGGAAGTTTGTGAAAATGAAGATGGTTTCAGTGGAAGTATTGAAATGGTTAAAATAGGAAAGGCCACCCGTTTGAAACAAAAACACCTACCCTTTAAAGGTCTCATACCTTTACCATCATCATTGCCACACCCTACCACCCTCATTAAAGGAGAAGGTTCTTCCAACAAAACATCCTCACTAAATGAAAAACCAACCAAAGAACCCATTGATGAAGCAAAATGTGTTGAAGAGATTACTATGAAGTTTAAAGAATTATTGAATGAAAATCCAATACTTCATGTGTTGGAACATTACACTCACTATAGGAAGTTATTGGATGAAATTTCGGTGGAGAAAATGAAGCTTGATACGAAGAAGGAAATTTAGGAAGAAGAAGAGGAGAAAGTGATGGAGAAAGGGTTACCTAAAAAGAAAGAAGATCCGGGTAATTATCTCATTCCACTAAAAGTGAATGGAACTGTTGTAATCAATGCATTGGCAGATACGTGGGCAAGTGTTAGCATAATGCCTTATAAGCTTTACAAAATTATGGAATTGGGAAGAGCTATTCCTTCCAATGATGTTTTATTGATGGCTGATAATTCAGTGGCAAAAGCTTATGGTAAAGTTAAGAATGTGAGGTTACAAATTGGATTTCAAACCTATTTGTGTGACTTTTTGGTTATGCATGTACCTGTTGATAAAGAGACACCTATGTTGGTGGGACGCCCGTTCTTGAGCACAATAGGAGCGATTATTGATAATGGGAAAGGAACTATGGAAATAGATGATGGAGTAGCAAGAAGGATCTACCGTGCAAAGAAGAGAGAAAAAGTTTTAGCCGATGAAGAGTCGGATGATGAAGATTGGTTGGATGTATTTGATATAAGCCATGACAATGAAGGCAATCCAAAATATGGGAAAACAGCCCCATCATTTGATCACATTGAAGATGATATGGAAAGAGCATTGGCTATGGAGAATTACTTCAATCCATTCAAGAACATTATAGTATTCAAGAAAATGGTTGATCTCCTTGGTTCCATGCCAATTAAGCTTAAAAATATTGAATGGATATCGGATGGGTATAGCAAATATCAAAAGATTGAAGGTGATAATGATTGGCACACTAAGATAGAGATCACTAGTCCGGGTGGACGTTGATTCACTCGTGCTTTTAAAACAAAGGAAACCGATAGAGTTCTTTCGGGGAAGTTTCATTCGGAGGATATTCTTAGGTTTGGGAGTTATTTTGACTAAACGAAGCAAGGATGAGGAAGAATAAAGAAGCTTATGATTAAGCTTGTGCTCATTTTGTTCTTATGAGTTTTTATCTTGTTTGCTTATTATTATTATTATTATTATGTTTTGCATTTCTTTGTTAAGTTGAAGTGTGTTTTAGCTCTTGAGTATTTATGAGAATAAGCAATGAAAAGTTTGGGTTGTTAGTTTGTTTAAATTGATCAATGATAAGATTGAATGAAATGATGAAAGTGTTTTGAAGTTGTGGAAATGTTTATTCAATGAATGAATGTTTTTGAGAAGACAAAAATGAATTTTGTGTCTAGACCCTCGGTTTTTAGAACCAAACCTACGGTCCAAGTACTAAACCTTCGGTTTAGTATGAATGTTCAAAAACTTTGAGAAAGGAAAGAAAGAAAGAAAGAAGAAAAAAAAAACCCACAAGTTCATCATCATCATCATTTCAAAAGTTTAGAGATAGAGATCAATTGAGTTGATAGATAACCTATGGCATCAAAAAGAGTAAGTAACATCCATCCTAACTAAACTACATTGTTCTAATTCGAATTTGATTTTTAGGGTTCTAAATTGGGTGATTTTTACATAGTTTGAATTTAGTGCAATTAGTTGATGGGTTTACTAGAGATGGGTTATAAGGATTGTTTGGAAGTCGAATTGAATGAAATGATTAAGAATTGAGAGAGAATTTGATGTTATAAGATTTAGGGTCGAAAATTTTGGGATAATTCATCAAGATTAAATGAGTTTGATGTGGTATATGGTTAAGAATTAGTGTTTGAATGCTAGATGATTAGTTATATGGACCACTATTTAGTTGTGATTAATCTTGATTTTTAAGATGAGACATGGAAGGAATTAGGAGATTATGGATTGAACGGTAGAATCAAGAAGGATTAAGATGAATTAGTTGTTTCAAGTGAAGATAGAAAAAAAAAAATTTTTGAAAAGAGAAGCTGCAGACCGACGGCCGGAAAAACCATGCCGCCGGCCTGGGATCATATTCAACCCATACCGCCGGTATAATCGCAAACCGGGCGGCATGGGGCTACTGTGTTGAATTTTTTTTTTCTCTTTCTTCTTCTTGTTAACGATTTTATGTTCTAACCTTTAATATCAATATTCCTCGTGTGTTTTGATTGGTTGTTTTGTAGAAGCGAGTTGGAAGAGACATAAATGTCAATCCACTCATTGCTTTGAATGAGAAACTCGGTGACGACGAAGTTGGTAATCTGATGCCCGTGACAAGTGAACATCTGAGATGGACTAAGTTGAGTAAAGAAGCGAAAGCATGTTACAATAGGAGATTGGCAAAGTTACAAAAGAAAGAGATTGCGGTACCTAGGTTATTGAGTGGAAATTTGTTGCGACAATATAATCTCATTGGCACTCTTAAAGACCTATGGAGGATGAGTACGGAGCATGGAGATCAAGCATATGAAGATCGTAGTTTTGAGTATGCCGTTGTAGGAGCAGAAAAGGTAATCTATAAAGAATGGTGTCTAGAGTTCTTTTCCACCATTTATTTCAACCAAAAGGTGAAAGATATCATGGATGAGAAATGTATTTGGTTTAGGTTATGTGGACATGATCATGTGTGTACTTTGTCGGAGTTCGGGCAATTACTTGGGTTATATGACGATGATGACTTTGAGCATGCAGATTTTGAAGCACATATGACTCAATTAGAGAGAGAACCGGACAAGTATGTTGGAAGGAAAATATGGAATGAAATAGGAGATCCGAATAGTGTTCACCTTATAAAGAAAGGGACATTCAATCACCGCTAGCCCTACTTCTACACAAAATCATTGTGAATTCGTTTGTGCATAGGGGGCATAGTAATCATAAAGTTCATGCGATAGATTTGTGGATAATAGAAATGCTTATGGATCCAGATAAAAATATGAATGTTCTGTGGACTTTGGCGGTATATTTGTCAAAAAGAGCGACTATCATGTCTGAACATGGTTATATAAATAGTGGACACTATGTGACTAGGATTGGAAAAACTTTAGGATATGATACGGAGGAAGAGTTGAGTAAGATAATAGTGATAAAAGAATGCGAGAAGCTTGATAAGAAGGTGTTAAAAGATTTACTTGATGATGAAAGGATGTGTTTGGTTGATAGACTTAGAAATGAGAATCGCGGACCACCACCACCACGACAAGATCAACAAAATGTTGGAGAGTCTTCGGGATTGAATGCTAGTTGGGGTGATTGGCACGCGAATTTACCACAAGTGGAAAGAAGAGAAGTGTGGAGGGACATGAGCTTGATGAGAATTGGACATCAAATGGATTATTGCGCACCAATTCTCACCCACGTTGGACAAAATTGTGTACCACCTTATACTTTTCCTATGGCGTATGAACCAATTGAAGTTCCACCCTACCCTTACCCTTACACGCCTTATCCTTCGGGACATGTACCGTACCCAACATATAGCACAGGTCCAAGTAATGAAGGGTGCAATGTTAGCGAAGAAGCTTTTGCGGGATATTATTCTAATGTTGGGACGCAAAGTTATGAAGCAGGAACGTCATCAGGAGGAGGATATGGTCCTTTGGTTACATATGCAGGAGATGAGACGGATGATGAATGAATTTCATTCATGGCTATGGCGAGTTTTGAACAATAATTATGTTTTTATTTGTACTTTATTATGTTTGTTTAGTAATATTATGTCTTAGACCTCTTATTATTATTATGTGTGGTTAGGATTTTTACTTTGGTTATTGGTATTATTGCATTTTGTGTTTTGTGTTTTGTTTTGCTTACTTTTCAGGTTTGCGATACCATGAGATCATGGCTAGTTCATATGGTTGGTATATTTTGGAGCCTAGAGTTTCCAACTCGTGCGTTTTAACACCAAATATGGAATGCGCTTGATTTCTCGGTGATGTCATTTACTATTTTATTTTTCCCTATTTCCTTTACTTTGAAGTTAATTTTTCACATTGAGGACAATGCAAAACTTAAGTGTGGGGGGGGGGGGGGAGTAAATAGTGAAAATGATTCGATTTTTAATTTTTTGTGATTATTTTGGAGTTTGTTTTTATTGCCCTTAAGGAAGTAGTTGTTTTTACAATAGCATAAAATGGCAATTTTGAAATTTTTAACGAATCTCGGTTAAGTGAATAAATCTGTTCTTAGGATTGATAACATTGCTTGAGCATTTTTAGCCGATTCTACCAAATATGTGAGGATTTGAGCCTATTATTTGAAGCATATATTTTATGCTTAAATTCTATTTTCTTGCTAAGAGTGTGCCGGTGATTGAATTGATTCTAGAACTTGTACTTGTCATGCATTATGAATTCCAAAGTGAGGTCACATTTTTGTGATATAAATGAATTTAAATGATAAGAGGCGACTTAGGGTTAAACCAAATGGCCTTCTATTTTGCATCTAATGATATATTAGCTAGCCACATCGGTTAGTTAACCTTCCATATGGACCCATTTGTTAGCACTCATTTTTAGTGCTAGATACCCTTAGTTCAACCCTTTTGAGCCTATCTTTTCATTTCTTGATTCAACCTAGAAAAGAGAAATTTTGCACCTTTAAACCTTAGCCTACCTTTTTTTTTAGTCAAGTTGAATCGATGAATTACTTGTTGTTGATCAGAAGAATTTTTGATGATTATGAGTCTACACTTTGTTTTTCGAATATACCTTTCTGACGAAGACGAAGGTAGCTACTTCTTATTTGTATCTTTTTGAGGTATATGCTCATCCAAAGTGTGGGGGAAGCAAGTAAAAAATAAAAAATAAAAAATAAATAAATAAAAGAGAGAAAAAAAAGAGAAAGCCAATGAGCTATGATCGTAAGAATTAGCCAATGCGCTAAATGATATGATATGAATGTTGATCGATGGATGAACAAAGGAGGAAGGAAGAATTGTAATGAAAGGCTATAATCATTTGAGGATACATGGTTCGATTGTTTTTGCATCAAGTAATTCTGGTATTTAACTTGATTCTTGAAAATTATATTAACCAAATAATCCCATGTCTTATCCTACCCTTTTTGCTTTTGTGAAAATAGCGAATGTATGAATATTGTAGTGACCATCCGGTTTTTGAATAGTTGAACAACGTTGCTAGCGAACTAGAACGTGTTTTAGTGACCATCCGTTATTTGACTATTCAAGAATTCGTTGTTAGCGATCTATTATATTTTGTACAATAGTTATTTGAGCATAAGTTGATATCAACCCTTGAAGCCTTGAACCCAAATGAAAGTCCTCTTTGATAAATTAATTTATTTCTTACATGATTTGGATTAGTTTTGATACTTGTACAAGCTTATGGTATGACATGAATCACGACTGAGCAATTGAGTGAAATATCTACCCAAACAAAAGAAAAGAGTGTGAGTGAATTAAATTATTCTCTTCTTTTCGTGAGGAGCTTAGTTGTGTTATCTAGCTTGATCGAGTTAATCGTTTTGATTTCACAAATAAAATAATAGAAATCACTTTTTGACTTTTTACTTCGGTATTAAGGGAAATTAGTGACATTTTAGAAAATAATGGATGATGGCTATTAAAAAAAATAATTTTCCAAATGATTACTTTGCTTGAGGGCAAGCAAAACTTAAGTGTGGGAGATTTGATAACGCTCATTTTGTACATGTTTTTATAGCGTTATTTGTGTGTTTTTATGCGAAATATAGTCATGATTATGATGGTTTTATGCTTAAAAGTTGTTGAAGATGTGTTTAAGTCTAGGTACAAGGAAATATCAAAGAAGACGAAGAAAAGCTATTAAATTCAAGAAACTATCGAAGAAAAGTTCGTCAACAAATACATGGATGCATGATATGATCATTTTCGGTTGTACGTTAGAGGATGAAAGGATTAAGTCAAGATTATGAGCCAAAAAGTGTGTTAAAAGTTTGAGCTCTATGCTAGCTTGAAGCCAAAATATGTGAAGAAAATTGGTTCCAGACCCAAGGTTTAAGTTTCAAGACCCTAGGTTTGAGAAGGGGGAGCTCATACCTGAGGTATGGGAATTCATACCTGAGGTTTAGCCCATACCCAGGGTTTACATTTTCATACCCGAGGTATGCAGAAAAACTGACATGAAGAGTTGCATTAACTCTCCACTTTAAGCACCATTAAGTATTGAGTCCGATCATTTGCTTCTTAATTATGATTATTGATGAAGAATATCAGTTTTAGGGGTGTCTTACAAGCTTAAATAAGACCCCTAATCACTTGTTTTAGAGACAACACTCACAATCAAACCTTACACCATAAGGATTTGATTATACTACTTTCTAACCCAAAAGAGCTTAAAAATCTCTGCCATTCTCAAGGAAGATAACTAGTAGAAGAGGTGGAAGATTCCCTTGTTCGATTGGAGGCCTCAAAGAGTGCTACAACTCTTTCATTACTCATTGTAATTTTACTATTGGGTAATTTTCTTTATTATTAATCATGTTGAATTGGTTTAAGTTGAATGCAATTTTATGTTTTATTATGATACTTGTTATGGAATGATTCGTGATACTTGTTTGGGAATGATGTGACTAATTGTATGAATGTTGGACGTTTAGTAGGTTGTAAAAAGTGATTAATTCTATGGGTTTGTTTAAATAAATTTGTGTCCTAAAACTTGTTGGTTGAGTAATGTTGGATTTAAAGGATGAAAAGACTTCTAATAATTATTTGATTCCAAGAGTTAGTGACAAACAAATTGGTATTCGATAAGTGACGAATATCGAATATACAAGTTTTAAACGGATTCGAAAATATTTAATCACGAGAATGGGTTGAAAAGACTCGTAAGAAACAATTTAACTAATCAACTTTTTCATACATTTTATTACGAAAGAGCTAGCGTAGTGGGTTGAGATTTGGCCGAAAGGACTCACCCGTGAAACTAGTAGAAACATGGATTTCCTTGATATTACCATTTGATTAGAAGTCCTTGTGAATATTGATATGTACCTTCTAAGTTTCACCCAAACATGTTCTACATCATATCACGATTAGTCATGATTCCTAAATAAGTATGCTTTATTTTAATTGTTTGTTTGCTCGAGTTACATTGAAACCATTGTTCGTTTAAATCGTTTCGAGTACTTTTGATCGTGACAATCTTAAGTGCTATACCATTAATGTTACTAAAATCACAATTAACTAGTTCCTTGGGACGAACCTTATTTACCATCAACAATACTACAATTGAACGAGTATACTTGCTCGTGTGTGTTTCTTTGAAATGATAATGGTAATAAGAATAAAAAAAAATTTTAAAATTTGAAGTGAAATTTGGAGATAATAAACTAAATAAGATCCTCTATTATGAAACGCATCAGCGACTAAAATTTATGAACAAAGAATATACATAAATTGAGATAATGAGTTTATAGCCGCTCAAAGAGCATTCATTAGTAAAACTTGAACTAGTAATCGTATTCGATTACTAATTCAATAGTAAAACTTGAATTAGCGACTAAAATTTGTTAAGTTCTATTTCAAACCTACTCAATTTAGTGAATTATAATCGTATTCGATAAATTAATTGTTTCTCAAAGTATAAAAAGAGAAAAAAAAAATGTCGATATACATAATTAAACAGCCCAACGTGACATGTTCTTAAATATAGAAATATACATAATTAAACATCATGTCTTTTTGGAAGGTTAATAAGGTAATTATACAAAAAATAATCTCTAGCCTTTTCTCAAAAGTTGGTTGGATCAACTTATAATTTTAGAGATTATTTTTTTTATAATTGATGAAGCGAAAAGTGTACCGCTTTTAGGGGGTCATTTAAGCCCTAAATCGTATTTATTTGATCAAATATTGCCCTAAATCGTTCCTTTTGTCATTTTAGGTACTTTGGAGAAGAAATCTGGAAAAGGAAGCATTTTGGACGTTTTTGGAGCATAAAAGTGAAGAAAATGACAAAGTCTCCAAAGCTGCTGGAAAAGTACACGTGACGGTGTCAAGGATTGCTCCTGACGGCGTCACGGCTTGGCAAAAGAGGTGGATATGACAAAATACATGTGACGCGCCAGAGAGTTTTACAATGGAAATCTGACGGCGTCACCCTTTAAGGTGATCAAGGTCGTCACGGTTTAAGTTAAAGAGAGACGGCGTCAAGCACAATTCTGACGGCGTCAACCCTTGACGCGCCAGAGTAGATTTTGGAGGATTAAAGAGGGACGGCGTCAGGAAGACCATCCGGGAACCCTAGCCGCGGCGAGGTGACGGCGTCACCTCCTACAACGTGACGCCGTCAGACCCTAAACTCTATATATAGTTTTGCAATTTTTAGTCATTAGTGTGCAACTTTGTGAGGAGAAACCCTAAGACGAATTTTCTGCCATTTTTAAGGGTTTTATACCCTTGGATCTCCCATGTTTAATTGAAGATAAGTAATCAATTAATCATTCAATATGTCTATGTGTTGTTTGATTATATCTTGTTCTTGTCTTTTAATTAACATGCTAGGCTAGATTTATCTTGTGTTTGCTTAGATCTAATGAAACCTAACTATTGATTATTGGTTGTTGGTGTGTTATTAATTGTATTGGATGATTGTTTATCGATGTTAGGCTTAAGAAAACTGGCTAACCTCCTATACGGTAACTTGCTTGAACGTCTTAAGAAACATGAACCAATGCGTACTAAGGTTTTTATGGTTGTATTTAATGCATGAGCGAATTCTAGTGATCCCATGTTAGGAGCTTCTTAGCCGGCTCGACATAGGAGTGAAGTAGGAGCTTGTAGAGTTGGGGAAGTACGTACGCCACCCCACGATTGGTATTAAGGAATACACCCGTCATCCACGCAATTAATACACACTAATCAACCGGTAAAAGATAGTTAGGGAGTAAGGAAATCTAAGTAAACACATTTCTCTCCATATAAGTTTCACGACCTTTTCATTTTCAGTTATTTTATTTTATTTGCATTTGTAGTTATTTGGGTTAGTTGACTAGCAACTAATTCCGCCCACTCCTTCAAACCCGAGATTTTACTTGCTTTTATAAAAAATATAAAAATACAAAAAGAATCTTCCCTCACCCTTAGACCTATTAGAGTAGTTTTTTCAATCCTAACGACACTATTCCTCTAGAGAACGATCAATCCCCCGGTACTTGCCACTACACTATACTACATCGGTCAGGTTCACTGCCTGGTGGGGATTGCAAGCTTCTCGAGATCCCTCGAGAGGTAAAACCTGTTGTAAGGTCGCAAAACCACGCATCAAAGATTATTTTTTTTTAATCTTTCTTAATTTTTGCAGCCAAATGATACTACTTTTTGGACAATAGATTATTTTGTGGAAAAAAAGCTGTAGCCCCCATAATCTCCCAATAATCTGTGTTACCAAACACAGCGTTAGTAGTGGGCCTAGTGGCTTCATCCTTCATGTATTGGTTTGTTTATATTAGTTTTTAACAAGTGCGTACAACGTTAAATAAATTTTCTATAAAATTATATAAATATTTTATACTGATATATGCTTACAATACTCGTGTACGCATGATTTATACACAAAATTTTCATTATGTATTAATTATCAATTAATAGTTTGTATATATTTTTGTTTGACGAAGTGTTTGACTTTATTTAATTGACACGATATTGAAGTTGATGTTGTTTAAATTTAACTACTAATAATATTATATAGATTATGCGTGTTTATTAGCATGTAATGACCCTTGAAAAAAAATGTTTTTTCGAATATCTTTATTTTTAACTTTAGAAAGTAATTACATGCGTCAATGTTATATGTATAATCTCATGTATCTATTTTTATCTCACAGTAACCCATGAGGGCATGCCTTCACTTTGATATTTATATTATTGTTAATAATTATTTCAGCTGCATTTAATATTTAAATATGTGCACGCGTGGGTTAAACTTATAAAAAGAAATAATATGAGTCGTTATTGAATGCCATTAGTAAAAAGAATGCGGATCTTACTTAATTTCATAAAGAGGACTAACATGGGTTGTTCGTATATGTACAATCTCGTGTATTCATTTAACAGATCACAATAATTTATGCTTTCATTTTGATATTTATAATTTCGTGCATATACATTAGTTTAATATATAACGATAATAATGATTATTAATAATAACAATGTATGTGTTTTGGTATATAAAAATAAATAAATATAAAGTTTAGGGCGTATGATGACATCAAATAAGAACATATTTTTAGCATCATTATCTTATGAATATTGCTCCTCTTTATAGCATTTATACAAGAAATGATATTGATTTGCTATAAAGTTGTATTGTAGTGTTTATTTGGAGCACTAGAGCAATTCTTGCTAAAAAGACCGGAAAACGAGCAAAAGAAGCCAAAAAGTGAAAAAGTTGATATTCCATCCAAGACATACGCCGTATGCCCATACTCTTGCATACAACATACACATTAATACTTCGAAGAAACTATCTAAGTGTTGAATATCTTACAGCGTATTCCCAAATACAAGGATACGCCATATGAAACTGAAGATCGATGACATGTCCAATGCTATCAAGACCCATACTGCGTATTCCCTTATACAAGCATACGCCGTATGGAACTGAAGATCGATGACGTGGCTCAGTGTTGTAAAAATCGGCCTAGGTGGCCGATTAATCGACCCCTAGTCACTAGGCGGGGATTAACCGCCTAGATTTAGACTAATCGGCCTTATTAATCGGATTGGTAAAAAATGGTCAACATACCGATTAATCGGATAAAATTCGGCCAACATACCGATTAATCGCATAAATCGGCCAACTCGGTGTACGCAGGGCAACTTTTTCACAAAATTGAGGTTTTTATTTTAATATACCTCCCGTTTTTCACAAAATTAGTCGACACAGCCATTCAAACGCACCTCGAGCAGTGATTTACATAAAAGGTGAAGGTATGCTCGTTTTTCTTATTTTAATTGAATGTTAATGACACCAATTGAGTTAGGAAATTGATTTTTGAAAATTAATTGAACCATTTAAACTTTGAACCTTAGAGTATTTTGAAGCATTTCGTTTATGTTATATATATATAATTTCAAAGTTTTATAATTTCATATATAAAACTTCCAATCCGCTTAATCCCTGATTAATCACCGTCTAACTGATTAATCGCTAGGCGGTACCTGACCACCCGACTAGTGCCTAATGATTTTTACAACCTTAGCGTCGCTAGTACTTATCAAGACCATATGACATATATGGCCCAATAGGTATGCACCGTATGGATTTACATGCTTGGGCCTTTTTCAGCGTAAATACCCTGAACTATCACAATTTAGGTCACGCTTTCATTTCTAACTTTCATAGGACGAAACACAAAGGCTACAACACGAATTCCAAGGCTAGAAATATTTGAATAAAATAAAAACATTAAACATAAGTGTAAGGTCTTATCAAGGGACGATAAAGCTTCAGGAAAGTCGAATACCAACTGAAGAAACACTTTGTATAACTGATATGGTGTCAGGGAGCAAAGTACAAGGAGCTATAAGCAGCACCAGTGGGACTGAGGACTGAAAAATGCCTCAGTTACCCCGAAGACTTATCTCTACAAGGGACTTAGTATCTGATGAATGGGCGAAAAACTCGTTGGGAAGATAAGCGTAAGGTCTTATCAAAGGACGATAAAGCAAGATCGTGGGTACGAAAGTTGTCAGCGTTGGAAAGCCAAACGCACGCTTCACCTACTATACTAGGCACACGCTAAGCTACTTCAAGGCCGGCTAACCACAACACCCACGTGCATCCGCAATATTCCTTGGCCTATTTAAACGTAAATTCGTAACTGAGATAAGTAGGATTCTAAACAAACACGTAAAGTAGAACTTAACTCGATAGTTGATATAATCCCCTCTCTCAGGAATTTCTAAGCAAAGCTAGCTGCCTCTAGATTTTCCAGATGGAGTGTTACATTTCTCGGTCAACCGGAATAGTTTTACCGGGAGCTATTCCACTGTAAATCTTTACATTCTTTAATAAAGATTTATACACGTTGAAAAGTATAAATGGTGTTGTTAGTAGACTAATGGTCATGAGTCAAATATGTTGATTTTATCATTGTACGTTTGGTATCGTCATTTGCTCAATCTATGTGGGCCAACACATTCTTTCAGATGATGATGATAGTAGGCCAGTAGAGGGCGGTTCTCAATGGTTTGGGAGATTGAAGAGGAGCGAAAGACATCCTAGTAGGTGTAAGGCACCTCCCTAGTTTATGAGATTCGTCTCTGTTTTGATGATCCACTAGAGGATCCTGTTCTCAAAGAGCCTTTTTGACTGCCATCGTTCCTCCTTCTAGGAGACTTGAGTCTAAGGGTAGGTCTTTCTCTTCCGTTTGTTAGTCTATGGACCAATCCATTATTTATCTTTGGTTTAATTATCACTCCTTAGTGAGGCATGCCGAAGTGGCCAATTCTTCTTCAACTCAGTCTGGTTTGATTCAAACTAGGTTTCAAAGCCTTGAGGCGGAGTTGCTTGAATTGAAGCAAAGGTCTAAGATTGATAGGCTTGATTTTGAGCGTGAGAAGTTGATGTTTATGACTCAAAAATCGGCTCTGGAGCGTGATCTTAGTGTATCAGTTCGGGATGGGGACCAATATTTGCAAGATGCCCGCTAGTTGTAAAAAAAGTTCTGGGATCTTAAGTCTGAGAATGAGCAGCTGAGTGGGCGAATTTTTTGTCAAAAGGATTCCCATAAGGTTCATGTTGAGAGGGAGATCAGGTATTTTGGGAATTTATTGTCCGAAGAGAGGGCCAAAGTTATGGGGCTAGAGACTGAATTGTCCCAATCTCATGCTGTTGTAAAACGTTTTGAGGCTCGTATAACAGCCTTATTGGAGGATAAGAAGGCTTTGATTAAGCATATCCTAAAATTTCTTCGGACTTTGGAACCTCTAAGTCCTTTGAAGCCATGAAGATTACGTATCGTTATCTTCCTATGAAGATTATCCTTCATTGAAGATGAGTTCCCAATTTGCTGAGGTACGCTTGCGTGATGTAGCTAAGAAGTTTGCCAATAATGAAAGGCCTTACTTTAGGCGATTAAGCTGTCTTGTTGATGCTTCTTCCGTTAGTTTGGATGACTTGAGACATTCCACCTGTAAAACCCTCATTTTCCATTCAGTTGAAATTCCTAAATTACCCCTCTAAGTTGAAATTAAACAAGAACGCATAAATTAAAAAAATAGAATTACAAAACTACATATCCTAAGTTATATATTAATTAAACTAAGTATAATACATTTAAATTAAATCCTAAGCTATATATATGTATAAAATGCCACCCTCATTGAACCTACACTAGATACAAGTCCAAGTACATTTCTTAGAAAGATAAACATAAAATGATCCTTGAAATCTCCATAAAATTGGCAAGACAAATCCCTCCCCCTTATTCCTTTATACCGCACATAAAAAAAGAAAAAAAATAATAGAAACTCAATATTCTCTCCCATCATCTCCATAACTCACGGCTAAAAGAAAAAAAAAGGAAAGAAGAACAAGTTTTGGTGGTGATTTTTGGTGAAGAAGTACAAGGCAACAAGAGGGTTACAAGGAAGGTTGGTCTCGGTTTGGTTTTGTGGTCCTCGATTCTTATTTTCCTTCCATTCGATCACACAAGGGGTAAACGAATCATCCTTGTTCTTGTTCTTTTCTTTTGATCTCTATATAAACGTATAATATGTCACCTAAAAGCATTATGAATCGGCTATATATACATATGTATGAACAACAATTGTCACATAAAATGATGAACATGAAATCATAAAACGTATAATCTTGAATTTGTGTGTGTTGTATGGAATTGATGGGTTTTAATCTTGAATGATTCATATGAGGTGTTTGAATATGTGTTTTTGATGAATGATATCAGTAGATAATATGTATTTTGATCATATAATTAATTGGATTAAAAAGGGACAAAGAAATTAGGGTTTATGTGGTTGTTTGATCAGGACAGTTTTAATAGTCAAATTTCGATGCATCATACAACGAATTTTTAAATGTTTAAATTATGGATTTTTGATATAAAACTCATTTTAGGGTCCTAGGAAAGTATTCCAATTGGTTTGAATGAATTTGAGGTTGATTTGGTTGTTTTTCTGAATTTAATGTGATGATATGTTAAACTGTGTTAGCAGAATTGTATTTTAGTCGGGTTCTATGATTTTTCATTTCCAAACCATAGCAAATTTGAGGCCAAAAATTTACAGGAATCATATCTCATATGTGTACTATCTCCTGGAATTTTTGTAGAATTTTCTGAAGTCATATGGTTAGGTTTTCAAGTGCATACTTTTGAAGTGTATCTGCATATCTGAATCTGAACATGTTAGCTTAGACGATTTTAAAAAAGGGTGTACACTTGATAATAAAATTTGTAAAAATTCCTTTAGACACCTAAGACATATGGGATTCTGTGATAATTTTTTGGATTTTTAGTTTGGGATTCTGTTATGTTTTTAAAATTGGTTTGTTAGGCTTAATTTTGTGATAAAATCAGTTAATATGTATGCATGTTTTACCTAAGTGTTAAAGGTGTTCTTTTGATGTTAGGTGCCCCAATACTTGTTTCTAATTCAGGTATGACTTGTTAATGTCGTGTTGACTAGTGTGTAAGTATGTTAAACCTATTTGATAATCCCAAACCCTAAACCTAATTTAACTAAATTGGGAAGTCGTGTTAAAAGTTACTAAACATGTAAACCTGCTAAATAAGGAAACTTACTAAATATGGAAAGTTACTAAATATGGAAACCTGCTAAATAAGAAAACTTACTAAATATGGAAAGTTACTAAATTTGGAAACCTGCTAAATAAGGAAGCTTACTAAAAAAGGAAAGTTACTAAATATGGAAACCTGCTAAATAAGGAAACTTACTAAATATGGAAAGTTACTAATTTTGGAAAATTACTTAATCTAGAATGTTACTAAAAATAGAAAGTTTCTAAAAATAGAAAGAAACCTAAATTATGAAATTTGAGTTAAAATGAGCTTATAAATAATATGTGATTATTAATTGTTTAGGTTCGGTGAAGAAGGAGTGACCTTTCCATTTCTCTGTGACCCATCTTTTACCTGGTTGTCCTTTTGCATAAGGTACAAATATTCTACCCTTTCTCAGTAATGGTGTCTTTTCTCATGACTTTTGACCCTTGACTTTATTCGTTTGCTTTGATATGATATGATCCTTTGCTATGATCTTCTGCTATGATCCTTTGCTATGATCCTTTTATATGATCCCTTTTGATATGAGCTTTGCTATGATCCCGGTTATGTGATCCTTTGATATGATTCAGTTGCTATGATCCTTTGCTATGACCCTTTGCTATGATTCCCTTTGATATGATTCTATGACGTGATATGGTTGATTCTGTTTTGTCGCCCAATCTAACTAACCATGGAGGTACCATGGCCATGTCATTGAGGCACCAATGGCATGACACTTTCAGTGGAGGTGTGATTAATCCAAGGCATCCCCATTTGATATGATATGATATGATATGAGATCTCTTGGCCATTTTGATATATATATATATATACTTGTCCAGTACATGGTACATATATGATTTTTTTTGGGGGGGCGTATGGATGCATCCTAGGCTTATATGATATGATATGTGATATGATTTGTTTGGTGACTAGCTGTGTGTGCCCTACACCCTACTCACTATTTGGTACTTAGAGGCCTCCCCTCTCCGTACACTTTGGATATGATATGTTTATGTGATTATGTGGTCTATTCGGGTGGCTCGTTTAGACAGGCTCGTGGCTATCTGTTAGGTATCTTTGGTCCGTTCGAGTGGCTCGTTTGGACGCGTTCGTTGCCGTTTTCTTACTTGACTCTTAGAGCTATTCTGACTCATGATATTTATGCATTGGATCCATTTGATTCGTATTATCTTATTTCTCCATTTCATTTGACTTATGATATTTGTTCAGATGATCTTGACCTCTCATTCTTTTGACAGATGATATTCTTTTCAGCAGGAGCTTGTGTTTCCTTTTTCTTTACATATATATGTTTGAGTATTCGTTGTTATATATATCTGTTCACTGGGCTTTTTAAGCTCAGCCGCATTTCTTTTCCTGCGGCAGGTTTTAGGTTGGAAGCTGGGTTTGGGTGAAGAGTGCGTAGGAGCTCTTAGTGGACTACCCTGACGATAGATACCCGTTTGCTTTTGGATTAGATTTTGATTTATCTTCAGTTAGATTTAAGCTTGGAGTTGTATTTCAGTTTTGGAAATTGTTTTTGTATTGAGTAGCTATCATTAGAATACCTTTGTAACTTTTATCTTTATAAGTCTTCTGCTTGCGTTGTAAGTTCTGATTTGTCACCATAATGTAGCATTTTAGCCCTTGTCGGGTTGCGGTGTTACAATTATGGTATCAGAGCCCAGGCTGCGACTTGTAGTACATAAGTTATTACATGTGAAGATTTGGACCCTTAGGTTTGCACTATAGGAGCTTATGGAACAACCCTTGAAGTTTTGCCTTAGGTTGTCCCTGTAGAAACTTAGTTATGACTGGTGAGGATTGGGTAGATTATGCGATAAGACTTAGATTATTTATCTTTCTTTCGCGCCACTCTGATTTATGCCTCTGCTTTCAGTTAGGCTCTTATAAGACCACTCGTTCCAGAGACTTAGGAAATTTAGCAAGATATGCAATATAAGTTTAGTGATCACATAAGTTTAGAATGCTTTGAGACTTTTGTAGTAATGCCTTACTGGTTTCACTCTCCGATGTGACCGCATTCTTTGAATTTCGATCTCCGATTCTTTTATGATTCGTTTGGATACCTTTTCATTCGTTCAGAGAATTCGTATATGTATGAATCCGATGTGTTCGACATATTCTGTAGTTTCCCTTGCTTTTGTTAAGCATATTAAGGTCCCCTCTGCACTATTAGAATCTGCTTTACTCATTTCTATTCCCATGAGAAATCTTGTGATTATCCTTCACGAGTATCGGAATTGAAAAGCACATTTTGAATATATTTGAGAATAAGTTTCGTTCTTCTAATCTATTTCCTTTGGGAATGTTTGATTCGATGTTATTTTGAATATGGATTTGTTGACTGAGCATCGAGATGCTAACAATAGTCATACTAGATCGGTAATCTTTGGCGACTTGAGAAATTCGAACTCTGTATCATGATTCCTAACCTGGTAAATAATTCTGATCACATCTGTTTTAAAAATTCGTACTTTAATCTGTCGCGGTAGTAAAGATGTTTCATTTGATGAAACTCGCCTCGAGAGTTATTCGGTTGTTTGAAATTTTCGTAATGTATTCCTTAATGAACTATCAAGATTTCCATCTGAGTGTGATCTTGTTTTGATCTGGTTATGAAGTTTGTTTAGTCACGACTCGAGGTAAACTGTGATTGCAATAAAGACATGTGTGTATGATGCAAGTATTATGACGCCTGGCCAACGTGATAATAGTTACATCATATAACTTGAACTTATTGGGATCATAGGATGTCTTGAGAAGTGCCTGAGATCAGTAAGTTGGATGATTCAGTAACTCTATCCGTATAAGAGCAATGTTTTTCCTAATTCTGAAACTCCGTACCTTGTGACATCGGTTGAATGGAAAAAAGATATTAAAAAAATAATAATAAAAAAAAAATTTAAGGACCAGCTTTTAGAAAGTGGTTTTATCCGTTTGTATGTGTATCCATAGTATACTTAAGTTGTATTCATGAAGAAGGATGATGATAGCATGAAGTTGTGTAGTGATCTCGGGAAGCTGAATAGTATTGTGGTTAAAACCGTTATCCGCTACCTCGAATCGACGATTTGATTAATCAACTCCAGAGTGTGAAATTTTCCCAATAATGAATCTTAGATCTGATCATTTCAATTACGTTTAAAGGAGCGAGATGTTCCTAGAATTGCTTTCCGTATTCGTTTTGATCTCTATGAGTATTGTGATGCCAATCGTATTGGCTACTGCTCTGACTGTTTCTATGAACTTGATGAATCGTGTCTTTCATGAATACTTGGACAATTTGTCATAGTATGACATATTGGTATATTCAGAGACGAAAGAGAAACACGGAAATCATCTTCGTATTCTGTGTTGAGGTTTCTACGTCAGAAGAAGCTATATGTTATACTCTCGAAGAGTAAATTTTGGATTGGGATGAAGAATGAGAGGATAAATTTTGAGAAGCTGAAAAGAGAATTGTTTCTACTCAAGAAGGGGACTTAGCTATTGCCCTTATGCAACACGGGAAGATTGTTGGTACAGCTAGAACCGCAAGAAGTGAACTATCCGATGCATGGCTTGGGAGTGACTGGTGACAGGCATTAAGAAGCTCGGGAGCAAGACGGTGAGGCATGATCTATGTTAGAAGACTTGAAGGAAGCGGTTTTTATAGAAGCACACTATTTGCTCTACTCATCTTAGTTGTACTATTATGTGTAGAGACTTGCAGCAGAAATTTTGATGGAATAGAGACGGTTGTGACTACATTAGTGGTGAAGCGGTTGGCGTGTCAACAGGTTAAGATTCAGTATCAGCGTACAAGTGGTTTTCTTTAGTGTCGGATGTTCGTATGTGGAAGTGAGATTAAACTTTCAGGGATTTGGTAACGGAAATTCCATGCACATTTAGGAAGGACAACATGACTTGAGTGGTAGAGGACGGTTTGACTAGGCCGGCTCACTGGGAAGATTTGGCAGTGATTTCTTTCGGCAGAAGATTATTCAAAACTACATGGCGCACCTACAGTGATCGTGTCAGAGATTTGCGTTTCAACATCACATTCCTAGGAAGAGCTACTGAAGGCTTGAGGGACCAGACTCGGGTTGGTAATGCTTTGCACCTCTAAACCGATGAATAAGCAGAACAACTATTCGAGCTTGGAAGATGTGTTGAGCAGGATTTTTGACAGAACTGAAGAACACCTTTTGGGTTAAATTAGGTTAGGGAGCTGTTTATTGAAGGACCTGAGTAAATTCAATGACTAATGGATTAGTTATCATGTTGGAAGAGAAATTCTGATACTTTAGACCGGGAATTTGTGTGTTCCGTGCAACAGTGTTGGGCGTTTTGGCATATGAGGAAGATTTAGTTCACGACACGTTAGACCTTAGATTTATTCTGATCCGTAAGATTATTCTACCTATTCCATTAGACATCTGATACATTTTGACATTCCGATATATGCTTAGTTGATCGTCGATAAGAATATGTTACCCACCTATTTATGAAACTCTTGATACGTTGATGATTCGTTATATGCTTCTATGAGTATTAGCAAGTTCCTTAGTTCGTCCAGAATCTGGATAGAGTTGATGAAGTTTTATCGTTTATTACTACCTCCGTATTTGCCTCATGTGTACATGTGTTTTCATGTATCTCTTAGTGAGATTTCAAATATCATCTGTCATGCATATGTTCTGCATTTGTTCGATCGAGATTTGTTATGTTTTGTCTATTATTGAAGAACCCGAGGCTGTCTTGGAGCGTCAGGATCGGGTCATGAGAAATTGAAGAATTATACGTATATGGCATCCACACATCTTCTGTGATTCGATACGTTTCCATCTGATCTGTCTACTCAAATTTCGAGGACGAAAATTTTCTTCTAGAGGGGGAGAGTTGTAAAACCCTCATTTTCCATTCAGTTGAAATTCCTAAATTACCCCTCTAAGTTGAAATTTAACAAGAACACATAAATTAAAAAAAGAGAATTATAAAACTACATATCCTAAGTTATATATTAATTAAACTAAGTATAATACATTTAAATTAAATCCTAAGCTATATATAAGTATAAAATGCCACCATCATTGAACCTACACTAGATACAAGTCCAAGTACATTTCTTAGAAAGATAAACATAAAATGATCCTTGAAATCTCCATAAAATTGGCAAGACAAATCCCTCCTCCTTATTCCTTTATACGGCGCACACAAAAAAAAAGAAAAAAAATAATAAAAACTCAATATTCTCTCCCATCATCTCCATAACTCACGGCTAAAAGAAAAAAAAAAGGAAAGAAGAACAAGTTTTGGTGGTGATTTTTGGTGAAGAAGTAAAAGGAAACAAGAGGGTTACAAGGAAGGTTGGTCTCGGTTTGGTTTTGTGGTCCTCGATTCTTATTTTCCTTCCATTCGATCACACAAGGGGTAAACGAATCATCCTTGTTCTTGTTCTTTTCTTTTGATCTCTATATAAACGTATTATATGTCACCTAAAAGCATTATGAATCGGCTATATATACATATGTATGAACAACAATTGTCACATAAAATGATGAACATGAAATCATAAAACTTATAATCTTGAATTTGTGTGTGTTGTATGGAATTGATGGGTTTTAATATTGAATGATTCGTATGAGGTGTTTGAATATGTGTTTTTGATGAATGATATCAGTAGATAATACGTATTTTGATCACATAATTAATTGGATTAAAAAGGGACAAAGAAATTAGGGTTTATGTGGTTGTTTGATCAGGACAGTTTTAATAGTCGAATTTGGATGCATCATACAATGAATTTTTAAATGTTTAAATTGTGGATTTTTTCTCTAAAACTCAGTTTAGGGTCCTAGGAATGTATTCCAATTGGTTTAAATGAATTTGAGTTTGATTTGGTTGTTTTTCTGAATTTAATGTGATGATATGTTAAGCTGTGTTAGCAGAATTGTATTTCAGTCGGGTTCTATGATTCTTCATTTCCAAACCATAGCAAATTTGAGGCCACAAATTTACAAGAATCATATTTCATATGTGTACTATCTCCTGGAATTTTTGTAGAATTTTCTGAAGTCATATGGTTAGGTTTTTAAGTGCATACTTTTGAAGTGTATCTACAGATCTGAATATGAACATGTTAGTTTAGACGATTTTAAAAAGGGGTTTACACTTGATAATAAAATATGTAAAAATTCCAGTAGACACCTAAGACATATGGGCTTCAGTGATAATTTTTTGGATTTTTAGTTTGTGATTCTGATACATTTTTAAAATTCGTTTGTTGGGCTTAATTTTGTGATAAAATCAGTTAATATGTATGCATGTTTTACCTAAGTGTTAAAGGTGTTCTTTTGATGATAGGTGCCCCAATACTTGTTTCTATTTCGGGTATGACTTGTTAATGTCGTGTTGACTAGTTTGTAAGTATGTTAAACCTATTCGATAATCCCAAACCCTAAACCTAATTTAACTAAATTGGGAAGTCGTGTTAAAAGTTACTAAACATGGAAACCTACTAAATAAGGAAACTTACTAAATATGGAAAGTTACTAAATATGGAAACCTGCTAAATAAGGAAACTTACTAAATATGGAAAGTTACTAAATATGGAAACCTGCTAAATAAGGAAACCTACTAAATATGGAAACCTGCTAAATAAGGAAACTTACTAAATATGGAAAGTTACTAATTTTGGAAAGTTACTTAATCTGGAAGGTTACTAAAAATAGAAAGTTTTTAAAAATAGAAAGAAACCTAAATTATGAAATCTGAGTTAAAATGAGCTTATAAATAATATGTGATTATTAATTGTTTAGGTTCGGTGAAGAAGGAGTGACCTTTCCATTTCTCTGTGACCCATCTTTTACCTGGTTGTCTTTTTCCATAAGGTACAGATATTCTACCCTTTCTCAGTAAGGGTATCTTTTCTCACGACTTTTGATCCTTGACTTGATTCCTTTGCTTTGATATGATATGAACATTTGCTATGATCTTCTGCTATGATGCTTTGCTATGATCCTTTGATATGATCCCTTTTGATATGAGCTTTGCTATGATCCCAGTTATGTGATCCTTTGATATGATTCAGTTGCTATGATCCTTTACTATGATCCTTTGCTATGATTCCCTTTGATATGATTCTATGACATGATATGCTTGATTCTGCTTTGTCGCCCGAGCTAACTAGCCATGGAGGTACCATGGCCATGTCATTGAGGCACCAATGGCATGACACTTTCTGTGGAGGTGTGATTGATCCACGGCGTCCCCATTTGATATGATATGATATGATATGAGATCTCTTGGCCATTTTGATATATATGTACGCTTGTCCAGTACATGGTACATATATGATTTGTTTTGTGAGGGGCGTATGGATGCATCCTAGGCTTATATGATGTGATATGTGATATGATTTGTTTGGTGACTAGGTGTGTGTGCCCTATACCCCACTCACTATTTGGTACTTAGAGGCTTCCCCTCTCCGTACATTTTAGATATGATATGTTTATGTGATTATGTGGTCTATTCGAGTGGCTCATTTTGACAGGCTCGTGGCTATCTGTTAGGTATCTTTGGTCCGTTCGAGTGGATCGTTTGGACGCGTTCGTTTCCGTTTTCTTATTTGGCTCTTAGAGCTATTCTGACTCATGACATTTATGCATTGGATCCATTTGATTCGTATTATCTTGTTTCTCCATTTCATTTGACTTATGATATTTGTTCAGATGATCTTGACCTCTCATTCTTTTGACAGATGATATTCTTTTCAGCAGGAGCTTGTGTTTCCTTTTTCTTTACATATATATGTTTGAGTATTCGTTGTTATATATATCTGTTCACTGGGCTTTTTAAGCTCAACCGCATTTCTTTTCCCGCGGTAGGTTTTAGGTTGGAAGCTGGGTTTGGGTGAAGAGTGCGTAGGAGCTCTTAGTGGACTACCCTTACAATAGATACCCGTTTGCTTTTGGATTAGATTTTGATTTATCTTCAGTTAGGTTTAAGCTTGGAGTTGTATTTCAGTTTTGGAAATTATTTTTGTATAGAGTAGCTATCATTAGAATACCTTTGTAACTTTTATGTTTATAAGTCTTCCGCTTGCGTTGTAAGTTCTGATTTGTCACCATAATGTAGCATTTTAGCCCTTGTCGGGTTGGGGTGTTACACCACCCTTCTGGGTGCTCTAGTTCGCAATCTATTTCTGATTCCTTTGGCCAAGACAAGTCTTGACTTATTGTAACTTGACCTCGTAGGATGTACTTTTCAGGATGATCTTTTCCACTTCCGTGACTTTGCTCATTTTTTTTTTGTACTTTTGATACTTTGAGCTTGATATGTTGCCTCTTATCTTTTTCATGTTTTTTGTGATTGTTATTGCCTATTATCAATCCTAACATACAACTAATCACTAGATAAGATTAAAGAGAGAAGAATAGATTATGAGAGAAACTTGTATTCACACACTTAACTCAATAATACAAACCTAAGAGAACACTGAGCACCAACCTTCCAAATGGTGATGGAAGGGGCTATTTATAGTTTACTTGAGATGGATGGGCTTGATGAAGCGAAAAGTGTACCGCTTTTAAGGGGTCATTTAAGCCTTAAATCGTATTTATTTGATCAAATATTGCCCTAAATCGTTCCTTTTGTCATTTTAGGTACTTTTGAGGAGAAATCTGGAAAAGGAGGCATTTTGGACGTTTTTGGAGCATTAAAGTGAAGAAAACGGCAAAGTCTCAAGAATCGGCTAAAAGTTACTCTTGACGGCGTCACAATTAACATGGGACGGCGTCATGCCTTGGCAAGAAAAGTTGGATGTGAAATTTACTCATGACGGGCCAGTGAGTTAGCATGTGAATTCTGACGGCGTCACGTTTTAACTAAATCAAGGGCGTCACGGCTTAAATCATAAGGGGACGGCGTCACGTTCATGATCCGACGGCGTCAAGCCTTGATAGGCCAGAATGGATTTTTGAAGAGCTAAAGAGGGACGGCGTCAAGAAGGTCACCCGGGAACCCTAAAAGCGGCGAGGTGACGGCGTCACAATGCATAAGGTGACGCCGTCAGATCCAAAAATCTATATATAGTTTTCTAAGTTTTTGTCATTAAGAGAGAGCTTAGTGTGTGGAATTTTGGGATAAAACCCTAAGACGATTTTAGCTACTTTTTCAGGGCTTTTTGCCTTGAGATCTTCCATGTTTCATTGAAAGATAAGTTATCAATTAATCATTCAATATGTCTATGTGTTGTTTGATTCTATCTTATGCTTGTCTTTTGTTTAACATGTTAGGCTAATTTTATCTTGTGTTTGCTTAGATCTAATGAAACCTAGCTATTGATTATTGGTTGTTAGTGTGTTGTTAGTTGTATTGGATGATTGTTTATCTATGTTAGGCTTAAGAAAACTGGCTAACTTCCTATTCGGTAACTTGCTTGAACGTCTTAAGAAACATGAACCAAACGCGTACTAAAGGTTTTTTATGGTTGTATTTAATGCACAAGCGAATTCTAGTGATCCCATGTTAGGAGCTTCCTAGCCGGCTCGACATAGGAGTGAAGTAGGAGCTTGTAGAGTTGGGGAAGTAAGTACGCCACCCCACGAATGGTATTAAGGAATACACCCGTCATCCACGCGACTAATACACACTAATTAACCGGTAAAAGATAGTTAGGGAGTAAGGAAATCTAAGTAAACACATTTCTCTACACATAAGTTTCTCACCACTTTTCATTTTTGTTATTTTATTTTATTTGCATTCGTAGTCATTTGGGTTAGTTGACTAGCAACTAATTCCGCCCACTCCTTCAAACCCGAGATTTTACTTGCTTTCATAAAATTATAAAAACATAAAAAGAATCTTCCTCAACCCTTAGACCTAATTAGAGTAGCCTTTCATACCTAACGAACACTATTCCCTGTGGAGAACGATCAATCCCCCGTACTTACCACTACACTATACTACATCGGTCAGGTACACTGCCTGGTGGGGTTGTAAGCCTCTTGAGATCCCTCGAGAGGTAAAACCTGTTGTAAGGTTACAAAACCACGCAATCAAGTTTTTGGCGCCGCTGCCGGGGAATAGTTATTGCTTAGGTTGAAATTTATTTCTATTAGGTCTACTCATTAGATTCCTATCTAGTGAGATATTTTCTTTTTATTTTGTAGCTTTCTCGTAGTCTATCTTTTCTTTGTGATTTTGTTTGTAATTTGCTTCAAATGGACTTTTCACTTAGATTTCTAAGATTGCAAGATATGGTTGAGTGGCTAGAACACCAAGAAGTTCAAAATACCTCATTTAGAGACACTTATGAATCATATGAGCCTTCACCTAGGATAGATTCTTATGAACAACCTCCATGTTTAGGATCTTGTTTTAGTGAGGCTAATAGGAAAAGCGGCCTAGTTTGCCAAGGAATTGTGGATAGAGCCGTATCAATAAATCATAAGTTGGATGAAGCACTAGGTTTGTTATTATCACTACCTAAGAAAACAATTGACGAGGATATAGGTGATCTTGACACATGGAATAATGAGGTAAACACCATAAGCCCACAAAATACTCAACCATCATTTGAGGCACCCACACCGCCCGTGACTTACCCGGAAGAAGTAGAAGAAACTTTAGGAATCCCGATGGAGGTAGAACCCTTGGACCAAGCACAACTAGAGGATATAGGTTTGCACACTTTTAGTGATGGCCTTACTCATAGTTCTAGGGAATTTCCTAGTGTTGATGAATTGGAACCTCAACCTTTACACAACTTTTCATCCTTAGATTTACATCTAGGAGAAAAAAGAGGAACCGACCCACCCATCAACCAATATTATCCGGGTAGTTTTAGGATGAAGGAAGCCATTCACTCACCCCCTTCACCTCACGTGGCATATTCACACCCTAAGGGTGTGTATCGCTACTTTCACCCGCACTTAATCCTAAGTGTAGGGAAAACCTCCCCTATTTTTGTTAAATAAGGGTAGAGTCAGGCTCGTGACTCGAACAAAAACAAGCGCTTCTTGGGAGGCAACCCAAGCTTTATTTGCTTTGTGTGTTTATTTATTTGTTTGTTTGATTTTATTTGCTTCCGTATGTGTGTTTAATTTTTATTATTATTGATTCATGTTCAAAACTAATTTGTGAAAATGCTTTATTTTGTTTTTAACTTCGTCTTAACTACATATAAAGGTATTTTGCAAAAGATAAGTGTAAGGGAAATCTAAATCGGTTTATTAGAACACATATGAACATGAATCGTAATAATAATAAATTAGCATACATATTCGTATTTGTTTGAGTCAAATGCTTGTATCGAGTCATAATGATGTTTTGCAGGATTTCCAGGAAGTAAGGTAAAGGTTTTTCCAGAAATTTTCCGGAAACTTAAAATGAAAATTTTTGTCAGGTCATTTCTGACGGCGTCAGATTTAATTTCCAGAAATTTTTGAAAGTTTTGTTTTCATAAAAAGTTTTTATTAAATCTCCAACTTATAATCTCCAGGAATCTGCAAAATTATCATTCCACAAGCATTATATCCTTATATATAGATTTTATCCCGCCGATGTTATGCAGGTTTTCGTGTTTGTTTTCTCAGGTTAACAGGTTATTTTGGACAAGGAAATGTTTATGGAATCAAGCTTATGGCGATGCATTAGTCATGGAGCTTCAACATTCTCTTTGGAGGAAGATTTAACCGTGTGATTTCACTATCCAACGAGCGAATCAGGGGAGTATTTGATTTCATTCTTTTACTTTTTGCTTTTACATCTTGTTATTTGAACATTGGGGACAATGTTCATCTTAAGTGTAAGGGGGAGGGTAAAAGTACGATTTTAGAGAATACAATTGCGCTTGATTTTTGTTTGTTTGATGGTAGATGTGTAATAAAACTGAGAGAAATACTTGATTAGGGTAATTTTAGTGCCAAATTTAAAATTTTTTACAACATATAGGAGTGAAACTTTGATCTTAATGAGCGTCTCACGGATAGGAGTTATATGACTAGCACAAAAACCGTACCACTAAAAAATTTTCCACCCCCAAATATGTGAGGTTCGCCCCTAGAATTGGTAGGAAAAGCATTTATGCTATGATGTGTGTACCGGTAGCACTTAGATTCTAGAACTTGCGTTAGGACCATTCCAAGGCCACAAGTGAGACTACATTCGTGTAGTTAGATTTACTACATGATAAGAGGCATTAGGATTAACCCATTGTTTTACACCTGTGTTTTTGTTATAATTACGTTGGCTACATTGGTCAAGTAATTCTCCCACACCCTTTGCGTTGTACTCATTTTTAGTACACGATACCCCTAGTACACCCCTCAGAGCCTATCTTTTCGTTTCGACCTTTAAGCATTTTACTTAAAGGAAGAATTTGTTACACCCCACTAAAATGTACACCCAAATCGCCTTAGCCTACCTTGTATGCACTCATCTTTAGTGCATTATTGTTACAACATTTGTTTAAACCCAAGTTAATGATCTAGTTGATTACATGGTTGCTAAGTCGAGTCATATCCTTGTACATATTGTTTTGGGACGATTGGGACTCATGGGTAAAGTACTAGTATAATGGAGTAATGGGGAAGAACATCATTTATTACCCCCATATGTGCTAAATGTTTTAAAAGTACTCCAAGTTTTTCAATTATCTTAATTCGAGTCATTAGATTAGTATTTGTAAAGTTATGTAAAAATTCAAGTGTAAGGGGAATGCAATGCCCCTATGATGTATTATTTTGGATGGTAGGGCAAGAGTGTATGCAAAAAAAAAAAAAAAAAAAAAAAAAAAAAAAAAAAAAAAAAAAAAAATCAAGAAAAACACAAAAAAATGAGAAAATGAAAAATAGAAAAAAACATACGGACTACCATCCCGTTTCATTTTATGTTTGCTTTATATTTTTGTTATTTTGTTATTTCGTTTTTAGCTTAAGATCGAGTCGAGTCTTGGCTTAGCAACATTGTATAGTACATGTAATTGATCAAGATCTTTAACTCGCCACCAGTAAAATATCCCGTATCCAACAAAACCGTGTTTTCCTTTTCCCTACACCTAACGTTATAACCCATTTAAAAGCCCTCTTTGATAGTTTATCTTAGGTGCTTACGCCTAGTGGAGGAGGTTTTCGATCCTTTCCCAAGCCTATGGTAATCTATTTGCTATGACAGGTAGTGAGAGATATTTTCCGTTTTCATTTATGAGATTTATTTTGATGACACTTGAGAGATGTGAGTATCTAAACACTACTTGTGAGGTGCTAGTATGTAATCTCCGTGCTTATTATGATTGAAGTGGAACGATTATTTGTTGTAATTACTTTTATGTTTGCATTAAATGACCCCTAACTTGTATTTTGATTAGAATAAAAGCGCATTTGCTTGAGGACAAGCAAATATCAAGTGTAAGGGTATTTGATTAAGCGAAAAGTGTACCGCTTTTAAGGGGTCATTTAAGCCTTAAATCGTATTTATTTGATCAAATATTGCCCTAAATCGTTCCTTTTGTCATTTTAGGTACTTTTGAGGAGAAATCTGGAAAAGGAGGCATTTTGGACGTTTTTGGAGCATTAAAGTGAAGAAAACGGCAAAGTCTCAAGAATCGGCTAAAAGTTACTCTTGACGGCGTCACAATTAACATGGGACGGCGTCATGCCTTGGCAAGAAAAGTTGGATGTGAAATTTACTCATGACGGGCCAGTGAGTTAGCATGTGAATTCTGACGGCGTCACGTTTTAACTAAATCAAGGGCGTCACGGCTTAAATCATAAGGGGACGGCGTCACGTTCATGATCCGACGGCGTCAAGCCTTGATAGGCCAGAATGGATTTTTGAAGAGCTAAAGAGGGACGGCGTCAAGAAGGTCACCCGGGAACCCTAAAAGCAGCGAGGTGACGGCGTCACAATGCATAAGGTGACGCCGTCAGATCCAAAAATCTATATATAGTTTTCTAATTTTTTGTCATTAAGAGAGAGCTTAGTGTGTGGAATTTTGGGATAAAACCCTAAGACGATTTTAGCTACTTTTTCAGGGCTTTTTGCCTTGAGATCTTCCATGTTTCATTGAAAGATAAGTTATCAATTAATCATTCAATATGTCTATGTGTTGTTTGATTCTATCTTATGCTTGTCTTTTGTTTAACATGTTAGGCTAATTTTATCTTGTGTTTGCTTAGATCTAATGAAACCTAGCTATTGATTATTGGTTGTTAGTGTGTTGTTAGTTGTATTGGATGATTGTTTATCTATGTTAGGCTTAAGAAAACTGGCTAACTTCCTATTCGGTAACTTGCTTGAACGTCTTAAGAAACATGAACCAAACGCGTACTAAAGGTTTTTATGGTTGTATTTAATGCACAAGCGAATTCTAGTGATCCCATGTTAGGAGCTTCCTAGCCGGCTCGACATAGGAGTGAAGTAGGAGCTTGTAGAGTTGGGGAAGTAAGTACGCCACCCCACGAATGGTATTAAGGAATACACCCGTCATCCACGCGACTAATACACACTAATTAACCGGTAAAAGATAGTTAGGGAGTAAGGAAATCTAAGTAAACACATTTCTCTACACATAAGTTTCTCACCACTTTTCATTTTTGTTATTTTATTTTATTTGCATTCGTAGTCATTTGGGTTAGTTGACTAGCAACTAATTCCGCCCACTCCTTCAAACCCGAGATTTTACTTGCTTTCATAAAATTATAAAAACATAAAAAGAATCTTCCTCAACCCTTAGACCTAATTAGAGTAGCCTTTCATACCTAACGAACACTATTCCCTGTGGAGAACGATCAATCCCCCGTACTTACCACTACACTATACTACATCGGTCAGGTACACTGCCTGGTGGGGTTGTAAGCCTCTTGAGATCCCTCGAGAGGTAAAACCTGTTGTAAGGTTACAAAACCACGCAATCAATGGGCTTGGACTTGAAATGGTCTATTACATGGGCTATTTAATAAACAACTCTTAACCTATAAGTTTAAGTCCAGGCCCTAATTTACATTAACTAATTTACACAACGACACAATTAGTAAAAATATTACAACAGCAATGACCATCACTTTTTATAAATCCTAACAGTGATTTTGACTCTTTCTGTTATATGAAATACTAAGTTTTCATATATTTCTTGCCTGTTATGCACCAGGACTTTGCGCTAAAAATTTTTTTAGCTAATTTTTGTGCAACGAAGGAATGAGACAGATTATTAGCTATGAAATGCTACCTTAGTGATTTGTCAGACTTCTTTGTCTTTCGTGTCTCATTTAAGCCAGATGGATGGCTGATTTCTTACCTTTGTAAGGGTGTTTTATTTGATGCATGTCAGGGATTTTAGTTATTCGATCGACCTTTGTTGCCTTGGTGGCCTTTTATTATGATGTTTGGCGTGATTGAATGTTAGGACATGAATTCCTTTTTGATGAAATAGTGTATTTCATATCTGTTTGTTTGTTTCCCCATTTTGGCGAGATTTGTGGCCTATAGAATCAATATCCAGGTGGAGCTCGTTAGTAAAAAACTTGAATCAATATATCTATCGATCAGATATACATGCCTGGCTTTTATTTGATGCAACGAGTTGTTCTCCTTTAGGATAAGTGAAACTGCAGACTATTTGTGTTGGGTCTGCTTATCGCACACACGTTCATGGAAACCATGAATGATATCAACAACAGTTTTAGCAAGTGAGGAAAACTGATGAGCATCAACATATGTGAGTTTGGATTTACTTGAGAACGACACAGACATGCTAATAACACCATTGGGATTTTTTCAACTTTTCTAAATCATATTATCAATGAATCAAAGATTTACAAGGAATAGCCTACGGAAAACTACCCCCGAGTTGACAAATAAAACACTCCAAAATCAAACAACAAAAGACTGCTAGCTGCTTTGTTGTTTCTAGGAGAGGAGGATTCTAATAATAATAATTTGTATTATTTTCTTTGTAGCAATCTCTACTTAACTTTGGTTCCAACCGAGTGTTTACATAGGAGGGGAAGCAGTGGTTGCATTAGGGTTTACATAGTAAGTTGTCCACTTTCTATAGATAGGCATGTGCCTAGTAGCTAGTCGGAAGCGTACTTTCGGCTTTCCCAATTTGACAACTTATAGTTCCAATGCCTGTTTCACGTATATTGATAAGTACTTGAACTTGTCTTCTCAAGGAAGTTTCCCGCCCATGCATTCAGAGGTTGTGGTTGAAATACAAAATTAAGTCTTCAAAGTCAAAGAGACATTTGTCAGATCTCAGTGACTCTGGTGTTGTCTTTAGCTCCTTTTATCTCACTCCCTGACACCGCATTAGTTTGTGAGATGTTTTCTTCAGTTGGTCTTCGATTTCCATGAAGCCATACAAGCGTTTGAGCTTTATACAACACTCACTGATTTCTTTATCAGTGAGTCATCTTCTGAATATTAATCAAAGAGTCATGTTCTCTGATAACTCTCAGGGAGTATTGATGCATGCGTATATCGTTGTAGAATAGATTATATTACCAAGTTTTAAATTTATATTTAGCCAACTTATCTTATAACACACACTATCGAGCAGTGTACCCGATCAATGTAGCTAGTTGGTAAGTAGAGTGTCGAACACTAAGAGTGGAACGTTAACACCTAGATATCTATCAATATTTTAATCCTGTGTTATCTAAAGCCCTAATCTAACGCAAAGGGGGTTTTCAGCCTGAGAGAATGGCACAATGTGTAGATTAAGTAAATAGTAAATAATATAAAGGGAACGAATGGCACACACGTACACAGATAGAAAACAGATACATATAAGAGGCCTGGCCGATAGTAGGAAAACTTGTCACATGTTTAATTGCTTAGCTGTATAAGATGAGTGCTAAAATCTATTCTCTCTCAGTGGAATTCTTAACACAGGCGTGTAAACACCTAAGGATTACTAAGTTTATGTATTACTTATCCCTTTTACAGGCTTACATTAACTATGCAAACGGTGTTAATGAAGTAATTGTGCGAGCCTACGTTGACAAGGCCCGATAAACTCAATGTGTAATCAAAGTAGATTCATTAAGAAACCAAATAAACATCAACTACTCTTTATAAAAACTGGAAACAATTAAGTCCGATCAAATAGTGAAAAAGAGGCTAACTCAATGATTAACAGATTGCTAATACAAGTAAACGAGTTTTCCTATGAATTAAAATACTAGCAGGACCTTCTTACTGCTCTGAATTCGTCCTTTAGGTTATGTCTTGTGCTGCCAATTCGTCTGGTTTTCTCCCTTGTTATGTGTGTTGTTTATGGCTGTCGAATGGGGTATTTATACTTTCTGATGACAGGGTCGATATGGCGTATCCATTAAGTTGATACGCCGTATCTAGGTAACTTCGCCTGGGGTCCAAGATTATTATATTCTGGAATATTCGTACACCGTCATAAGATACGGCGTAACTTCAATCTTTATACGGCGCATTAATGAGTGCCTATTTACTCATCATTTTACGCCCATATAAGACACAAAAATGACCAAAAACACCCAAATAGACCAAATATTGTTGCAAATATTCTTGGTTTGTGTTTTTATGTGTTTCAGGTACGAAAGGATTGAAAACGGGGCAAAAACGGACAAAACCGAGCTTGGATGGGAAAAAGAGCAAAAATGGACATTGCCGGATCGACTCGACACCATTTGAGCATTTAATGAAGAAAAGAAAAGCCAAAGTCAATCCCGGGATAGGGCATCGGAATGAGCATGGAAAAACGAACCCGACTCCAAAACTCACATTTTACCTAATTACCCTAAACCTTTTTTACCCTAAACCTAATCCTTAAATAAACTAAAACTAAACCAAATCCTAAACCCGGCCCAATCCCACCTAGCCCAACCAAAAAAACCACCTTCCATTTTATCCCAATCCACCCCGTTTTTTTTAGTTAAACATCAGGGTCAAAACACAAAAGTCAACCCTTCCCTTTCCCGCTTTCTCCATTCCCCAGACCAAGCAATACCAGACAACCATGTCCCCCCCCCAACATCCTTGTCTCCTCTGTTCCAGCCTCCTTGTTTCTCCCCATCTCCTCACAAGTCAACCCTCCACGCTGGAAATCCACCCAGTACTTATTTTGGCGCCAAAATCTTAATCAAAGGATGTGATGGATTCAAGTTGATCCAAGGGCTCAGGAAGCACAGACGATGAAGAACCCAGCTCACCTTAGTATAAATAGGCCATTTGTAAGCCAAAGTTGGAGTTAGCTAGTTAGTAGTTAATTAAATTAGGAGTAGTGTAATGTAGCCAACTGTAGTGTAGCTTTAATTGTTTAGCTTAATCTCAGTCTATGGTAACTTTAATTTCAATTCTAGTTTAATTTCACAAGCATTGTTCTAATTCAGTTGTAATTCAAGTTTTATGATTAATTCAGTAATTCAAATCAGTTGTCATTTAACCTTTATAAGCTCACTTTACTGTTATTTAAGCTCTCCTCAGTTAATTATAGCTTTGATTAAGTTAATTGGTGTTTAATTCAGTTTCGATTTCAAAAATCCTTAAAAGTCAACATATGGTCAAACTGCTTATTTACTGCTTACTTAGAGTTTAGAATAGATTATTTGTCTCATTTATTGCTTTTTATGCCTGGTTGCAGCCTTAGAACTAATGGTGTAAGTTTCCCTAATTTCTAGTCCAAATTAGTGTAAAATAGCTTAATCTCAGTAGCTTATTCCCAGTGCTTATTGATTGTTGAAAGTAGTTCATAAATGCCTCATTTACTTAGGTAATCATCTGTTGTTAGGTAGCCCAGATAAGTTGTTTTTGGTTGGTGTTTAGCTTATTTGAAGTATTTTTAGGATTTGAGTGGACTAGTATACCCTTAGGATCAATACTGATCTAATAAGCTTTTTATAAGCTGATTCATTTGCAGCCCTCATTTTTAGTCTTTCTATGTTCCCTTAGGTCCAATAAGTTGATATCCAATAGTTGGTTAATCCTTGAATTGTTTTGCTCAGATTTTGCCTAAATCAGACCACATCATTTAGCAGACTGCATGTTCTTTTTTTTTTACCTTAATCAGCCCATTTCTTTGATTTTTAATTTGCTCATTTTAAGTTAGAATAAGCCCAAGCTTTGCACAGTTAATATTCAGTTGCTTATCTAGTTAATTCTTATTTTTGTGAATTTTTTCTATTAGCTTATAACAGCTTTTTAGTGGCTTGAAGAAGCCCATTTCTGCCCTGTGCACATCAGCATCAGCAGACCTCACTCTTTTTGCTTTTTGATTTAGATTTAGTGATTATTTTGCTGTTCATTGTAGCTTATTATAAGGTAGTTGGATTATTTAGATGGTGCTTAGTTTAAACTTGGCTTATTTTAGCTTATTTTAGTTTAGAATCAGTTAGATAGTCCATTGTTTATTTCCCTTGCTTGTTCTCCTTTTATGCCTACTGTTCTGTCTCACCATTGCTTATTCTATGCTTATTTTAACTTTTCAGAAATAGTGGTAGTTATGAAATATGCTTATTGTTATGTGCTCAATAGGTTTTAAAAGAAAAAAAATTAAAAAAAAAAGTTTAGCAAAATGAGAGTCCAGGGATTTGAACCCTGGACCTCTTGCTCACACAGCCACAGCACTACCAACTGCCCTAGGGTCTTTATCAGTTAAGCTTTGCACTATTTTTTATTTAACACAGTTTGATCCCTTTTAGCTTATTCCAATCCGTGGCTTATTTTTAGCTTATCCCAATAAGCTGACTTGGCCATTTTAATTTTCCTATGATTAGAATAGTATTTAGGACTTTTCTGTATTTTTTTTTATAATTTTCCATTTTAATTTAGTATTTTTAATTCATTTTTCTTTTAAATTAAGTTTTTAATTCATAATTAATTAAATATTATTCAGAAAAATATAATTCTTTTTTTTTAATTTTCTTTTATTAATTAGAATTTAGGAAAAATAGTTTTTCGCCCGTAGAGTTAGTATTTCATCATTTTGACGTTTAGGCTCGGGATTTCCCGGTTTAAACGCGTTTTTAAGTTTTCTTTACGTTTTAGTTACGCGTTCTTTAGATTATCGTTTTCCACGCTTATTAAATCGTTTTAAGTTTATGTTCACTTACCTTAGCATAAAAAACCCAAAATCTCTTTGTTCTCACTATTCATCACACGTAATCACGAACCGAATCACAAATTCCATTCAATCCTTCGTTGGGAAAAACGACTCGGGTTACACATACTTCACTTGTGTTTCCTTTGAGAAAAAAAATAAGTATTGATTCTTTTGGATCACGCATCGTCGTTCAGAATCTTGGATTATTTGGTGAAGTCTTGAGAGTAATACGCCACATATATAGAATGTAATACGGCGTATCTAGAGTAAAACAAGTCAGATCTTCTCGTTGACCAAGGTTTCATATACGGCGTATGCTTCAAAGTCAGGCAATGGTCTTTATATTCGCCTAAATCTTTATACACGGCGTATCTGTCTAGAATGATACGGCGTATCTTTCTTCAGTTTAGTAGACTTTTCCAACTTGATCCATTTTGCTCCAATTTACGTCCAAAACAGCTAACTTGCACCAGATGCTTGTTTATAACTGAGAATTACAAAATTAAGCGGTTAAGTATCAATTCTCATATAAAATAATGTAAAACAAGCGAATAACATAGGATAAATGATGCCAATAAAATGTACTTATTTGATATCATCAAATATCCCCCCACTTGAACTTTACTTGTCCTCAAGTAAACTTTAGATTTAAACTTATAAAAATGTATCCTAAATACAACTTAGGATTTATTTTTATAGTTTTAAGCACTCATTCGTGTTAATCATAATTGCACAACCAAACACCTCACGAAGTAGGAAAATGAAATCACTCAACTAATCTATGCGTTAACATTTAAATAATTCGCTCAATTGCTCGGTCGTGACAAATATTCTATCATAATCTTGGCAAGGATACACATCTCCACCACTAAAGCTAAGGAGTAACAAGTCTAAAGCGGTAAATTGGGTTATGATGGGGCTTAAGGGTTAAACCTAGCTTTGTTTAAACATCTCCTGCACAAACTTAGTAGATTGCTAGCACGAGCCCTCGATTCCTCAATAACGGATGGCTACTAATGTGTATCCCGGTTCGCTGGCGCGTTATTTTCATAACGGATGGTCACCAAGACACACTCTAGATCACTAACGCGTCATTCGATTAGTCTAAAACTCGGATGGTCACTACCTTATTCATGCTTTTGGCATTCTCACTTAGCCATTACCATATTCGGATGCTCGAAAGCTAACAATGAATATAGTAACTTGGTAAAGGGTAGGTATTAAACATTGGGAAATACATAAATTGGTGTAAAATAAAATAAACAAAACAAATAGATTAAGTCCTAACAAGTGTGGTTAATCACTTCCCAACCATTCCATGAATAAGACACAAATCATAGACTAACTCACGCTTTAACACGGAAACTCACGCTTTAGTAGATAGACATGAATTAAACTCAATAATATCTCATTCAGAGAGTAAACCTTAGTTGGCGTTCCCATAACGGCCAACTCCCTTGCAATCCATAAATATAATACAACAAGCAGTAGCGATATCTCTACTACATAACTATACATCGTTGGTTTATCAAACTTACCAACATCTTATTTCTTTTTCTTTTCTCCTTTTTTCAATTTTTTTTAAATCATCAAATACTAAATGGTGTAAAATTTTACCACATCACCATCACAGTAAATCTGGATAATTTCTTTGCATACTTTTCATAACTTCAGACATAAAGGTAATAGTGAAAGTAGTAAACACACGAAAATTAAAGATACAATATCTACTTTCACTCAATTGCATTGTGCAATTCCCGACCTAACCAAAGATATTAATTTATGCACACGAACACAGAAAACACGGGGAATACACACTTTTACCAAAAGCAACTAACCATGGACTTAAATCTACAGGGTAGGCTAAGGTGTAAGGGTGTAACGAAACATTTTAAATTGGTGTAAGAAACGAAAGGAATGGCTCTGAGGGTTTTTCTAGGGGTATCTTACTCTAAAAATGAGAGTAACAAAAGGGTTTATACGGGGTTAACTAACCAGTGTAGTTAGTTAATATCACAAAACATATAAAGGCTATTTGGGTGTAATCTAGAAATTTACCTAGTTAGACAAGTCACTCCAATTATATAAATAATACTCATTATGGTGGTCTCGAATAGTATACAAGCCAAGTTCTAAAGTTTACTACAAGTCACCGGCACACTCATATTTTTGTGGAATTTGGGTAAAATATTGGGAAACGGATAAGGCTAAATTCTCACAATATGGAAATAAGGGTTATGTGTGCGGTCATGCAACTTAGATTTAACAAAAACATGCTAGAAAAAATTTAAATTTAAGCATATTAGCCACATATTAAGCAAATTTTTGAAACAGAAGGACACGTAACATTCTAATTCTCCACCCCCCCCCCACTTAGGATAAACAACGTCCTTGTTGTTTATAATTGAAATTAAAAACAGGAAATAGAAAGAATTAGAACTGAAAACTCCTCTGAAATTTTCTCGGTATGATCCTCCATTATGCGTTTGTGAGCAACTTTTTATTTTTTGTGTGAAATGGCGTCTGAATGCCAACATGGCTACAACATACATAAAATTCAGAATGTATGTAAACCACTAATTCTTCGTAAACAACCTGTGTTAATTTGAAAATCACAGCTAGTGCATATGTTGTTAATCGATGGTTAGTAGAAAATAAACCAAAAAATTAAAAATTGGAAATTTCATCAGTTCAGTCGATACGCCGCATCCATGGAAAGGGATGCGCCGTATCGAGGCTGGAATAAAATACGAGTCAGAAAATCTGATACGACGCATCCTTAAGCAAAGATGCGCCACAATGAATCAACTGACAGAATGTTTAAACTGCAGAAAATTAAATGCATAAAAATAAAGGATAGATATGACTTGTGCGGTCGATACGTCGCATCCATGGGAAGGGATGCGCCGCATCAATGTGCAAGTCTGACATACTCGATAACAGAAAACAGTAAAGATAAATCCGGGTTGTCTCTCGGTGAGCACTTTTTTTTATTCCAGAGTCTTCAAGTTAGACTCATCTTCAGCTTCTATTTTGTATTTCTGGTTCAAACTCGAAAACTTCGTTATCCACGTTGTCGATGTAGTTATCAAAGTATTTCTTTAAGCGTTTTCCGTTCACCTTGAAGATATAACCATTTTTATCACTTATTTCTACAGTTCTGTAAGGGTAAACTGTTTTAATAACAAACGGACCCGTCCATCTTGATCTTAGTTTTCCAGGATACATCTTCAATCAAGAATTGAATAGTAGAACTTTTTCTCCAACCAAGAAATCTTTATCCCCACGGAGCCGGGAATCATGCCATCGTTTGGTACATCCCTTATAGATTTTAGTGTTCTTATAAGCTTCGTCTCGTAACTCGAAAAGCTCATTAAGTTGCATTAAACGGTTTTTACCAACTGCTTCCATATCCATGTTGCATTGCTTCAAAGCCCAGTATGCGCCGTATGTATTAATTTTCAAATTCGCTTATATATATAAAAATAAATACACCGTATACGCAAATGTGTATATGCCGTACGTTCGTGACGTCTCAAAATAAAAGCTTTTTTATATTAATCCGCCGTATCGACAAAAATCGATACGCTGTGTCTTGTTTATTTAAAGAATTCGAATCTATTTTTAATAAAGAATATATACGTCGTATGAGAAAATCTCATGCGCCGTATGGCGTTTAGGGTTTTAAAAATTTCTGGTTAGAAACAGAATACGCCGTATCTAGAGGGATAGATACGCCGTACTTCAAATTATTAAATAAGATACGTTCTATATAAAATAAAAACGCAATACGCCATATATTAATAAATAGATGCGCCGTATCGTGTAGTTCAGCAAATTACAGTAGATAGTAACAATGCATAAAAACAGAAAAACGAAAAACAAACAAAAATTACAGAAAACAAACAAACACGAAAACAGAAAATATGCAGAAAAATACAATGAATGCAAATAATACAAATACACAACAAAGTTAGTAAATTAAAGAATAAAAATTAAAAACTAATTAAGTTAATTCTAAATTAAAACATTAACAAATATTCAAGTATTAAACAATTCACTCCCCGGCAACGGCACCAAAAACTTGATGCGTGCGTTTATCGTTGTAGAATAGATTATATTATCAAGTTTTAAATTTATATTTAGCCGACTTATCCTATAACACACACTAATGAGCAGTGTACCCGATCAATGTAGCTAGTTGGTAAGTAGAGTGTCGAACACTAAGAGTGGAACGTTAATGTGGAAAACTATAAGGGGGGGGGGTTGAATAGTTTTACCAGTTTTTAGTTAGTTGTAAAAGTTTACTTGTGAAAAACTTTGATTCGATTATTTGTGAAATCAACCAACACTAATATGAACACTTATCTATACTATCAAGTTTAAACAATAAATATAAAGAGTAGAGATGGAAAGATCAAACCGAGACAATGAGATTTATAGTGGTTCGGTAACTAAGCTCTTCTTCGCCCTACTCCACTCCCCGAGTAACCAACTCGAGAGTTCTAAGCATTATGTCAACAAGCTCCCTTCAGGCGGAGAAAACCGTACAACGTCGTTTATCACAATTTCCGACACTAAGCTAAATTTTGAGTACTAATCTAGCTAGTACCAATCTCACTCACGATCCACATGATCCTTACTAATCACACGATCCACACACTCTACTTTAGATCCACTTGATCTAAACACTCTCTACACAATCAACACAAGATCCATACGATCTCAACACGATCACTATGATCCACACAAGATGACTAAACAAGACAATGACAACTTGATGTATGTCAAGATACAACAAGTAAACTACAAGTAATGCAAGTGCACTACACAATGACTCTAACACCTTGTATCTTCTTGATACTTTGTGTTCTTCTCTTAGACTAATAGAGGAATGAAGGTGATCTTTGGTAGGATAAAAGAATCACTCTTTACACAAAAGAAAACTATCTAAATGATCAAGGAAATGTAAGTGTGAATGGGGAATTATACTCTGAAAGTTTTTTGTGTGAAAGGATGCATAAAATCTGTGAAGTGGGCTGGTATTTATAGGCTCAGAAAATTTGTCCGTTACAGGGCACAATACCACTAAATAGCCAACGGTACCACTTCATAGACAAGGACGCTCCAATTTTTGTTTTTAGTGGTGAAAGTTTATTTGGGAAAGTTTGGAGCTGATTTGGGGGGAAAATAGATGTTGGGAATTTTAAACTTATTTTTCCAATTAAGACATTTCTTTATAATTCAAAAATAATTTGTAAAGTGTATTTTTGAAAAAATGTTTTGTCACATAAAAAATGTGAAGTTTGAAACACAAATTCACTTCTTTGATCATTTGTCAAGTTGTAAATTTATTTGTTCTTACCTAGAGGGATTTACGTAGAAACGGGATATTTCGACTAAAAACTTGTTTACGTTAATTTTGACGTAAAGTGTTTTTACATTTTGTTATCATCAAAACGTAAGAATATAGAAAGATAGAAATAATGTTTTTAGACATTATTTATATCAACAATCTCCCCTTTTTTTATGATGACAAAACATAAACTCATTTTAGGTGAAATATTAATTTTAACAAGTTTTTAGTATGAGTTTATATCCCATTTCTCCCCCTTTTTGTCAAAGCAAAAAGATTGCAAAGGCTCCCCTTTGATGTATACTCCCCCTCGTTTGGAGGGCACCAAGGAATCGAGCAATGGTTCTTGCTACAAAACAAAGTTAGATGACACATATAGAATATCTAACATGTATCAACCAAGACAAATATCTAACCATAAAATAAAAGGGCTAAGTAGCCTAAAAATAAAAATAAAAACAATCCAACCATAACACAAGCTCATGCAATAATAAATAAGAAATTATCACACATAAGATGTGAGTACAAGATAAGGAAAAGAAAATTAAAACTACAAGAAGCACATAATAATCTTTAGTGACTTGAGAGGCCCTAAGATTTGCTTCTAGTCCAAAAGGGATCCTAATCATTTATTTTTGAAAACTAAACATCAGTATAATTAGTTAAATGGGCTATTAGTTGGTGGAGATGGTGACATGATTGAACGTTGTGGGGGTGTTAAGAGATATTCAACATAGGAGAACATGAAGTGAAGTTCATCTCTCAAAGAGAAGTTGAGGTTGCGGTTATAAAGACAACATAGGCAATTTACACTATGTATATCAACCGGATGAAGTTGAATAGGTTGGCCCATGATTGGATATGGAGGTGGTGGTGAGTATGGTGGTGATGGAGTTGGCATAGCATAATCCAACGGGGTAATGGGTGATAGGGTGAATGAAATATCCATAGAAGATAGACGAGTACCAAAGGATGAGGAGGAAGTTGAGGTAGTTCCATTAGATGAAGTCTTTGATGGAGCATTTGGTGGTGTGGGAGAGCAAGGAGTGCTTTGGGAAGTTGGTGTGCTAACTTCCTCATCATCATTGTCATTGGTTAAATCAATGAACATGGCGGCTTGTGGTTGTGGTGGTTTAAAGGTTATTTTGTTTGGTGGTCTAACGGTGATCCTAGGTTTCTTAGAGATGTGAGTTGGTGAAGCTTGAGTGGAAGACATGGTGAATGTGTAAGGGAACTAGGGAATGTTGAAGATATGATGTAAGAGATACTTGCAATGGTGAGGCTTTATATAGGAAAGAGTTGTGGGATTTGAATTAAAGTTAGTGGAAGTGTCATATAGTGTAGTGAGGGAATCTTAGGGTGCATAAGAGTTTGCAAAACATTGCAGGTTAAAGGTTAGGGATGCATGATTCATGTTTAACAATGGTACGGTACCACTAAATACCACACGGTACCGTTAAATTTAACGATACCGTGACCTGGGAGTCACTGTAATACCTGAAATTTAGAAAGCATGTAAATGACCAAATTACCCCTGAAACCATAAAACATAATTAAATCACTTATAAAAATTCTGAATTGATTCCAAACTTCTGAAAACAAACTACATATGAAACAAAACTAATTTCTGGGAAAACATTACATTATTTTGAATGTCCAAAAAAATTATTAAGTCACACATGTACATATATATATAATCCGAAATATATAATTATTTAATTTAATTATATTTTGTAAAATCATTTTAATTAGGATAAGTATCAAATAAATTAAGGAATTATACACAAAATCAAATTGTAATCTTGATTTACCTTTAGGCCAAAAATTCTGAGATATATTCCCCTCCTAGTCGGTTTGCTAAATATTTAAACAAATCAAATTATTTTATAAAACCCTTTTATAGCCGAAACCCTAAATCGCTAAACCAAAAATTGACCAAGCCTCCATTCGATCTTCTGGACCTGAGCAAGCATTTTTTTGGAGTTCATCAAGGTGTAAGGGAGCTACAAAAAATAGGAGTTGGAGTATTGAAGCCTTCGTTGGATCGTGGTGCTTTGTTTTGTTCGGTTCATACGTACGATAGGTATAAAATTCCCACGACTAATCTTTACGTTGTATAATTGATCTAGCATTTTTCTAGTGATCTTTGGGTCGAATAAAACTCAGTAAAAATGTTAAACATGAATCATGCAAGCTTAATCATGCGTACGAAAATTAAAAGAGATAAAACACACGTAATTTCCAAATATTGTCATACAATTTTTCTGGAGTGTAACTATAATTTTTAAATGTTCTATACTGATAATATAATCCTAGAAAAATAACCATGTGATTTTTAGAAGCTCAGAATAATTGATCTTGATTTATGTTTGGATCGGATTTAAAAGAAAAATAAAGAAAATTAGGAAGAAAACCCTAGAACAATTAGGGTTAGGGTTTATGTGATTAGATCTGATGTAATTAATGCTAGTAATGAAGGAATAATGATGGCATAATGATTGGATAGAAGTAGGGTTTGGTTTTACAAATTAAAAAGTCTATACGATTGGTTCTTAAAACTATAAGGGTTTGTTTTGCCAACTTTGAAACTTCTGGGATATTTTTGTAATGTCATATAAGTCAGTAGGAATGTGGGAAAAATATAACTTGAGGGTCCTAAGTGTAAATGTTGCAAGAAAATGAATTAATTATATTTATAAGGTACGAATTGTAATTAATTAAAATAGAAGGACTAAAAGTGTAAATTCTGGAAACTTGAAGTTATACTGTGTAAATAATGTCATTAAGGGAGTAATGTGTAATTTTGAGTATTTATGGGCTTGATATGTAATTATTAATAAGTTATGGTCTAAATTGTAAGTTTTGTAAAGTTAAGGGACCAATTGTGTAATTTCTAAATTCTGAGGGGTCAAATTCGTACTATATATCATTCTGAGGTTACATCCTGTAATTTTGTAAAATAAGGTGCTTGTTTGGTAAATATAAATATTATGGGGATTAAACCATGAAATATGTAAATATAAGGTTTGTTTTGTAAATTATATATAACTGGAAGGGTATAAACTGTAAAGTGGGAAACTGAAGAGATTAAAATGTCATCCTGAATAATATGAGTATTTAATTCAGTAACTTAAAGTATTTTCATGTTAAACCTTTGAATCTAATGAATTTACAATTATAACCCTAAACTATGTATACTTGTCATAATTAACCCTAAACTTTTGTAACCGATAAAATATACCTTAATCCCATAATAAGGTTTGATTAATGACTTAACCTAATATGTGATATTATAAACTTGATAATTCGGTAAACCTGCTAAATAAGGAAAGTTACTTAAAAGGGAAAGATAACTAAAAATCACTTGTCATTCTGTCTTCTACTCCCTTAGGTTCGAGGAAGGAGTAATTTGATTCTTGTCATTGCTATTCTTGTGTTCTGCTAATAAGGTACAGATATTCTGCCCTTCTTGTAAGGTGCCTTCATTCTCTTGATCTCTTGTTTTGACTCGTTTAGGATTTCCCTAAGCCATTGCTATGTTTCCCTACACTTTGGTTCGTTTGTTTGATTCATTTTGACCTTAATGTTCGATATGACCCTGTTTGCTTTGAGCCTCTATAATGATCCATTTGATATTCGTTCGTTACCTTGTTATATATTAGTATTCGAATCACATTCGAAGGTTCATTTGATTTTGATAAATAAATGTGAAAACCTTTTTGATTATGACCTGGAAATGTTTTGAGAAAAATCAGTTATTTTAAAAGAATGATTATGGGTGGTGATATGGTACTATTTTTATATGGAAATTGTTAACCTTTGTGGGTACTAGTTTAAAGAATATTTGTATGACAAACCGTTTTGCAAGATTATTTTATGAAAACTATTCGGAAAGATCATTTATTTGAAGACCATGATTGAAGAAATGTTTTAAATGAACTTTTGACAGGAACCTCTAAAATGAACTTATGCTACGAACTTTAATTATGAACCTGTGAAATTCTTTTCTAAACCATTTGATATAGTCCTTATAATCTGAACTTAACATTGAGATAAAACTTAATTTGATAAACTCTGATTTGAACCTTTGATAGTTATTCTGGACTGTTTGACATGAACCTTTTGCCATGTACCCTTAAGATATGACTTTTGATTATTTTGTTAGTACATTTGACCTTGACCTACAGTTGGATATTACGAGCCAATCACTAGGCATGAGGGTTTCATGTCCATGTCATTGACGCACCTCTGACATAACTCTAGGGCAGGAGAGTGATGACCTGTTCCGTCCCTTATTTATTATCTGCTATGGCCATTATGATTATTATTATTATTGATTTGTCTGCGGGGACGTATGGGTGCATCCTAGATTTGACCTGTTATCTGTACACTAGTACAAAAATGGGATTTGGTCACATATGTTGTTTTTCGAACGGCCACACAGTAACTTTTTTATGTGACTAAATGTACCAGAATAAAAGAAACAGCCACACTTGATCCGACTTGTGTGACCATTTCGTCTTTCCAACTGAGGCTATAGTCACACATTTGAATATTTTCGTGACTAGAGATATCTTGTAATTTTTTTTTAATTATTTAGTCACATATAATTTGGAACGTGTGACGGATACAAATAAGTTTGAAACATTAGTCACACTATATATATACATATGTGACAAATATATGTCACACAATTAAATAGTGTGACCAAAATCCATATATGGTCACATGAAGTTTTTGTGTATGTGGCTAAATCATATACTCAAGTTTGTCACACATTATTTAAAAGTGACTAAATCATATAGTCAAATTTGTCACACATTATTTAAAAGTGACAAATGTGGTGCACTTAATTTTTCCCCAAATAAAATTTTCCTCTTCTCTACTTTTCACAGCCCGCCTAAATTTTTCCCCAAAAATCAAACTGCCCTCCTTCCCAAATTCCCAAATATTTCATTAACCATCCCAAATATCCCTCTCAACTTTTCACATAGATCTGGTCTTACCACCACACTTGCACCAAGACCAAGTTTTGCTCATAACTTATTAAGATAAAGAAATCTTAAGCTCAGGCTAGGCTCACCAACAGCTCAAAGGTATCAATTTTTATTATTAGACTTCATCTCGTATGTATATAATGACTAATCTCAAAAAGAAATGATACCTTTTTGGTGACCAATTTCAGTTGTTGCATTACTTTAAAGCAAGTAAGCCGTGGGAAAAGACTTTACGCCAAGTGTGCCGAGTAAGAAACCAAGCGAGCTATCTCACGACGAGTTGGAGGAGGAGCTTGTCGATCAGCTTTTTGCTACACAGAAACAGAAGTATGGTTTCTCACTTTCTACCTATTATAATGTGTCGGTACAAAACCACATAACCCATTTCATTTTTACTATTTATTTGGATGACTAGATTGAATCTTTCTTGATTCTTGAACTGATAGATGGTTTTTCTTATCACATTTGTTTGAGGCATTTTGCCATACAGTTGAACTGCTCGTTTATAGATTAAAATGTGATATGTGATGATCATGAAATGGTATACAAAAAAAGAAGATAAAAGATTGATTTATTAGTACTTCATATTTAGATAAATGAGATGTTAATTGAAGTTTGTGTGTTTAAGTCTTGTCTATTTAGTCGATATAAGTAGGAAAAAGACGTTGCGGTTAATCGAATGTAGGACGGCTATTTTTGATATTGATAAAGCTTTAAAACCTTGATTGTATATCTAAAATTCTAAATATACTTTTTGTGATTGATTTGTGGTTGCTGACTAATAATCCAATATTAGTTTAATTACCCGTTACTCGTGATCTTGAATTTATGAGAAATGTTTTATACCCTTGTATCCTTGGACTATTTTAGGCTTAGCTATTAATCTATTATACCTTGTATCTAGTGTATTACATTTTACACGTTTGGCAATACACACGGTGTCCTTGTATTACGTTTTATACCCTTGTATCCTTGGACTATTTTAGGCTTAGCTATTAATCTATTATATCTTATTATGTTCATGGTTGCTATCTTTTAAGTTAAATGTTAATAATGGATTAATGGCAACAATTTGCTGTTGGTCGATAAACAACTTTTGATACTTTGACCCATATCTACGGTTTCTATGCTCGATTAAAGTTTTAACTATTGCTTGTGTGCGCTAAAGAAAGAGTTTAGAGATGTGTGGCTTAATAAAATAATGAACCATTGCAAGGACTTATGTTGATGCAATTTTGGCGTCACTTTATTTAATTTTTTATCAAGTATGTTAAATGTATTGAACATACAATCATGTATTCTTATACAATTCAGTGTTTTTTTTATTACATATCTTATTGTTTATTTGGGTTGCATTTTGGGGATTACAGGATATAGCCTCCAAGATTATAGCATTCTCGCAGCAAGGGCCTCGTACTGTTTGTATTCTATCAGCAAATGGTGCCATCAGCAACGTAACTCTTCGTCAGCCAGCAATGTTCGGTGGCATTGTAACATATGAGGTATGCACATTCATTTTATTATATTCCTGTAAATATTTCCACAACCTATTTCTGTAATCTTTTTCAAATTGTAATCTTTTTTAAATGGTCAACAAACTGATGCACAACTGCACAAGTACGCACCCGTAATCACATTTTTGAACTGGGACAACATAAGGATATGTAAATCTACATGTCAAATTCCCCATGGGCTTGTTATATGTATAATCTGTAGGGATAATAGTCCATAGTCGATATTAAGTGAACGGTCCCTTCCGCTATGTACAGGATGGTTCGGATGCCAACTCAGACTATGTTATTGAGCCACTTCAAGGTCTCAAAACAATAGTACAAGAGCTGCTACAAGAAGATGGGTATGATTTGGTTATACTTTATTAATAAGTATCCTAATCTGGCACACACTTTTTATGGCTTTTCTAACTTACTGATTTGCTAAACCAGAATAATCGATGTAAAGATAACACGCCAAGGATTTGAGAAACGTGTGGTATCGCAGGATCTACAGCTTTGGCTGTCAAATGTAGTTTCTTTTATTACTAATAATAACTTTTGAAAGCACCAAGTCTTAATTTCTTTTATTACTAATAATAACTGTCAAATGTGAGTTTCTTTTATTAAATAATAGGGAATGGAATGAAATCACTTATATCCATTTTATTATTGCACAGTTACCCGGATGAATTTGCTTTTGCTGCTGGAACCACTGATGGACCTGGTGCATTTGACTTTACCCAGGGAGATGATCAGGTTATAATAATAAGATTTACATGATTTTGCACAGGTTCCGTTCAACTTCTTAATTTGCGTAACGTACATTGTTTTGTAGGGAAACGCCTTTTGGAAGCTTGTTGGAGGTTTACTGAAAAAACCATCTGAGAAGCAGATGAAATGTCAGGATCCGAAACCCATTCTGATTGACACTGGTGAAATGCATGAACCATATGATTGGGCGGTAAGTTCTTTAGTGCTTTAAAAATGGTATTTTGTTTTTGTTCTCAACATTGTAGTAAAGGCGTGTTGAAGATGAGCGAAAGCGATTTCTGGGAAGAACAGTAGTGGAATCTGTTAGTGCAGCGTTAAATCTGTTTGTGCAAGGTACGTTTTATGCTCATCAGATGTCCCACTTTATGAAATTGGAATTTAATAGCATGTGTTTATATTGGATTTACTTATCTATGTAAACATTAAGTTCACGACCCATATGAATCAGTTGTGCTATATGATTTTTCGTAAACAGATTGCAACCATTTTCACGTATTAAATATCCTTTTTCTTTTACAGCTGAAGTTAGCTCAATTCCCATTGTTGATGACAATGACTCGTTGTTGGATGTTTACTCTCGAAGGTAAATTTACTTTTGTGTATCCTTATCAGGTATCTTGAGTACTTTTAAGTACTTGTAAGGCTTATAGCTGTATGCAGAATTTATAACTCATATTCTAACCTATCTGTTTTTTTTAATCTTTTAGGCTTTGCTTGCAAACATGGCTGCTATGTTTGGTGTTTACCATGGACCAGAAGGGCTTAAGACAATAGCTGAAGAAGCTAACAAGCATCAGATGAATCTTTGAATTTTGGACAAAAACACTGTAAGTACTTTTCCAAGTTTTTATATGCATTATATGTACACAAAGTTGAAGCTTATTCTTGATAATAGGTTACATTCACTGCTGCATCTATCGCACCAGAGGTTTAGGACGTTATTCCTTCCAGTCTTGTGAGGGAGACTCCGTATTTGACTCATCCAGTTTTCAACTCGTATGATTCTTTCCTAATCTCAGCATCTGTTATGTTCTTCGACATGTAAAATTTACTCTGCAATCATTACATTCAGTGTTTTGAAACTTATGGTTGCTCTTATATCAGGTTTGTACGTTGTTTTGAGGATAATGACATTGTTTGCTGGTATAAGGTGAAAAACTTACATGTTTATATACCAGCAAACTTATGTAAGTTTGTTGGTAGCTGAGTAGCTCCTGTTAATTTCAACTTCTTAATTTTTATAGACTTAAGTAGACTCTGATTAAATTTGTATTACGTAGGTGGTGTATGATATTGGTCGTGAGCGGGCTGCAAATAAACCTCTTCTGAAAACCGTGTTCCAGGTACATTATTTGTACTTATTTTAACCATTTTCATGGTCCGACTGTTGATATCATGATTAGTTTATTTACTTTTCCACATTATGTTACGGTTATTTAGTCCAAGCAAAACAACTTTAATGTTAGTTATACGTGATAAAACGAGGGTAAGTTTTTCTACTGCAACGACTTGTGTAATGATAAGATAATCTGTTGTGAATCTGTTTTAAGTATCTTCTAACAACTTGCAGACTTCTCTTGAAAATCTAGAGCCTGTGTCTCTGTGCTATATATGATGTTGCTGCTATTTTTACTTCTGTTCTTGTGTTCTAATGGAATTTTTTCTACTTTATGACAGTCATTGCTCTCTGACCCAAACCCAAACTCCCCTGCTAGTTCTGAAGCGTCACGAATGTTTAATGAGATGAAACGTGATTACAACAGAAGAGTAAGAGAGGTTGAACAGAGTTGGACTGCTGACTAATCAAGCATGATGTTGACTAATCAAGCATGATGATGTTGAATAGAGCTGGACTGCTGACTAATCAAGCATGATGGCCTTCAGGTTCTTGCAACTGTATGAGCAGATGATTGATTCATCTAATCCTTCATTTAGTTAGTACAGGTTCTTGCGATTTCAGAGATTTGTTTTGTGCTGTTAGATATTATAGTATGAGCAGATGGATTATTTTTAATACTGCTAGTGTATTAGTTACAACTGTTAGTTATAAGTTAGTACTGTTGGTTCATATAGTTAGTACTGCTGTTAGATATTATTGTATTTGAATTTGTTTTGATATATATTTGAATTTGTTTTGATATATATTGATTTCTTAAATGTGACTAAAAGATGTATATAGTCACACTTATTAACACTTTTGGTCACTCTTTGTTTAATTCGTTGTGTGACTAAATATTACAAAAGGCCACACACACAAAAATTCATGTGGCAATTGGATGATCAGTAGTCACACAAAATACAAATTTCTTCACTTTAAACAACATATGGTCACACTTATTAACACTTTTGGTCACTTTATGCGTAATTGTATGTGACTAAATACCCAAAACAAACATGCTTTGTGTGACTAAATATTACAAAAGGCCACACACAAAAAAAATTCATGTGGCCATTCGATAATCAATACGCACACAAAATACATATTTCTTCACTTTAAACAGCATATGGTCACACTTATTAACACTTTTGGCCACTTTATGCTTAATTGTATGTGACTAAATACCCAAAATAAACATGTTTTGTGTGACTAAATATTACAAAAGGCCACATAAACATAAAATTCAAGTGACCATTGGATGAACAATAGTCACACAAAATACACATTTCTTCACTTTAAACAGCATATGGTCACACTTATTCACACTTTTGGCCACTATTTTTTAAATTGTATGTGACTAACTCGAAAAAAACGACACACATTGTGTGACTAAATCATCACAATCGTCACATTTATTATATATTCATGTGGCCATAGGATGAGAAATAGTCACACATACTGATAAATCCAACAAAACTTGTGCCTAATTGGTCACACATATTCGGGTTTTGGCCACTCTTTTTCAATGAAAACGGTCACAAACTAAACAATGTGACCATATAGACCCTACGGTGGCCCGACTTTTTGTCACACACACCAAAAAAAAATGAGTGACTATATGCATATAGTCACACATTTTTTGGTGTGACCGTAGGCCAAATCTGTACTAGTGGTATATGTTATTTGTTTATTGTTATATTTGTCTGGTGACTGATGGTGTGTGCGATACACGTCTTTCACATATCTGGGAGCTAGCTACTCTATTTGGTTATATTTGAGATGATGTGATTTGGTTTGTTTCTAGGCTCGTGGTGGATTGGTGATCCTTTTATGTCTTTTTATTTCCTTTCTTTTCATTCCATCATTATTATATTCTTTGTCTATATCTTATGTTATTCCATTTTCACCATACCATGTATGCTCGTTTTCTTTTGCTTTCGTTTCCGTATATTATATATCTGTTCACTGAGCTTTTTAAGCTCAGCCGCGTTTCTTTTTCCCGCGGCAGGTTTAGTTGAAAGCTGGGTATGAGTGAAGAGACTTTTGGACTTAGAAGACCTTGATAGTTATTTTGAAGTAGAGACTTGTAGAAGGATTTGCATTTGTAGATTTAGTATTTAGCTTTTGTTTCCTCTGTAACCTTGTAAATTTCAGAATTTCATTGTAACCCTTGAGAACCTTTGTATTATTGTTGATGTATGCTTTGTTTGATCTGATATGAAACCATTATTATGACATCTTTACCTTATCGGGTTGGGGTGTTACAATTTATGGTATCAGAGACAGGCTGCGATTCGTAATACATTTACCCTTGACCAGTGTAAGTTAGGACCACTAAGTTTTCCCTGTAGGCGCTCGTAGGACAACCTTTGGAAAATTGCTTTAAGATTTTCCCCATAGGAACGTAAGTTTTGACCGATGAGGATTTGGGTAGACATTAGGATTTTGTTTTGTCTTTCCATTCGTGCTTATTCTTCATATTTCGTTAATCATTTTCAAAATCGTTCAGACGCATGGCACCTCCAGCACGCACCAAGTATCGTTGGGCAACTATTTTTGCTACTGGCCGAAAAAGGATTGGTAAGTTGAGAAGGACTCACAGGAGGATTTCGATCCCTGCTAGTATGTGGCCATGCCGGATTGAAGAAAGGATGACCGTGGTAAATATAAGTGGAAAAGAGATACATCTGCACGAGACGGAGGTAACCGATGGAAACGGCTTCGTGACTAGGTACCCGGGAAGGTGTCCCAAGTTCATAGAAGAAGGAGTAGTAGTGCGGGCTGAGCCTCACAATTTGTATGGATTTGTGGATGATGTAGGAGATGAAGGAAGGAACTCTGAGGATGGTTTTGCGAGACGACCACTGCCACAGCCTGAGGGGAACCGAAACAGATGGCTTTGCGAAGAAGATGAAGTGGAATCAGACTTGGAGTCTGCCGCGAGTAACGCGATCTAGGCATAGAGATAGAGCTCGAGCCATGTGTGTTATTATTGTTTAGAATTTTGTCTTAGGTTTCTTTTGGCATTAATATTGTACTGATTTTGTTGGATTATGGGTTTTCCCGAGTATTTAATAATAAGGCTTGAGCAATTTATGGAAAAATTCATGTGTGATATGTGTGTATCATGACTCTCAACCTGTTAGGTCTGTCAAGCTCATCTCGGCTATGAAAGCCAGAACTTTGATTTCCCATGGTTGCCTTGGTTTTCTGGCATCCATTAAGATACCCTTTTAGAAATCCCTAGTATTGAAGTCGTTCTAGAATCCATTCCATGCACCAATGAATGAACCTTATCTTGAGAGTTATTGGGCAACCTGAGTTTTCTGAACATAAATTCCTGATTGGACCACCAAACTTTCCACCAGAGCGTGAAGTAGGATTTGATAGAGATTGTCTAGTCACCAAGCGAAGATGTCTTTCAGATATGTCCGGGATCATATAAACTGATTTAAGGAACCGGGAAGAGCAGCAACCGAAGACCAGGAAGTGAGTTTACCTAAGTGTATATTCTGGGCGTGTTTTAGTTTCGTTCGCGATAAAGAAGGATGGTGACTGGAGATAGCTGAACCGTATTACTGTTAGGAGCCAATATTCATCCTCCCTGAAACGACTACGTGTTTGTTTAATTTCAGAGTGCGAAGTTTCCTTCTGATGAATTAATTTTAGAATCGCCTTCTGTGTTCGTAAATGACTGCTATGACAATCAGGGACGCTAATAGTATTAGCTAAAGCCCTGACTGTTTTGTAAATTTGATAAATAACGTTTTCTCATGAGTACTTGGACAAATGGTCATTGTATGACTTAATAGTACATTCGGAGACGAGGAAGAGCATGAAAATCATCTTTGCACCTTGTTAGTCATTTGTGCATACTGAGAGATTGATATTTGTTGAGACAACGATGTTCTTAATTTAGGATACTTCCTAAAATCCCGCGAGCTTTGAAAGCTATCACCATGTGGTCAAAGCCAACAATAGAATGGAGAACTGAAATCCTTTAAACTCTGCCGAAAAATTCTGGAAGATGTTTGCAACTGACGATACCATGGAGAAAATTCGCGAACAGATAGAAACAGCTTAGTTGAGAATGGAGTTCGGAAAAGCTAAAATTAGAAATTTGCTGCCATACCTTCAGATGGAACAATCTTTGGGATAAATCAGAAAGAGACTCGGTTATATTCACTTACCGCACAGGAAGTTTCGGATGCATCAAAGACAACTAAAGACATATCAGAAGAATGATTTCATTGCCTGACCTGGAATTGACAACAATGGCGGCTACTCTGAAGAGTAAAGACATTCCTTACAAGGTTGAAGTGTTGGCGATGCAGAAGAAGAAATTTAGTCAAGATGGCAAACCTGGAGCTGATGAAGACATGCAGTCTAATTTTCCTATTCATCTTGGTTGTACTAAGATGAATTGAGAGCGGAAGCAAACTGGATGATGAAGAGATTCAAAGATCGTGCCAGAAATCCACATTACCCCATCACATTCCAAGAAGAACTGCAGGAGGCTCGACGAACCAGACACAAGTTCCCGATTTTGGTTTCACTTTCCGATTGATGGACAGACAAAGACAGATTAACCGGACTTGAGGAGATTGGATGTGTTGAATGGACGGAGTTTAGAAACAGACCTTTATGGTTGGAAGAATTGATTCTCTGAACGCCGAAGTTATTGACGAATAACTTCCATTTCCATTGACCCCTTAAGTTTCGTTATATAGTAATAAGATCCTTTACTGATTTAAGTTCCCTAGAAGCATTTCTGTTCGTGTTCATTTTTAGTATGTCGGTGACGGCTTTGTTTTGAGAGATTTTGGTTAATTGTGGAAGATATGATGCTTGTGACGGCGTACTCCACTTCTGCTAGGAAACCTGGAATTTCGATACTCTTGCGAATAGTTTGTTTTCCCTCCTGTCTATGACAATTGATCTTGTTGACCTTTGAGACTATAGAAGTACTTGGTGAATTAAGATAGGTGGTTTTGATTTTGACTTGAGATAAAGTATGACCATCGTAAGGGCATATTTATATGATGCCAGTATTATGACGTCTGGCCAACGTGATAATACTTACATCATATAACGTGCACTTGTTGTGGGCATAGGATATCTTGGGGAGTATCTAAGAAGTTTAGAATTAGAATCTCCGTTGGGTTATCCGTGATTGGTGAGACGTTAGGTTCATCCTACCTATGCATATACTCTACCTTCGTTCATTAAATATCTGGATGAGTTTGGACTCTCGTTTTCATTCTGTTGACCTCAGTTATAAGTCTTGAATTCTTGTAAAACTCTTTGCTGTCGATACAATTAATTTGATCTGAAATCTTGTTCATATCTCAAAAGAGAGCTTGAAGATTCACCTATCATCCATTTTTATGTTGCATGGACCTTTTGAATCAAATCAAATTATTTGTCTCCTTCTGAGGAATTTGAAACCACCTCGTTGTGATTTGAGTCATGAGAAATAAAGTTATTCCGTTCGTAAAGATTCTTTGGAGGAATCACCCATAGCGTGAGGCTACTTGGGAAACCGAAGAATCGATACGAGCTAGTTATCTACATTTCGTATTTGGATCCGGTACGTCTTTGTTTGTTTTCCGTCCTACTTCATTCCCGTTCGCGGTCCGTTATGCTTTCCGTTTCGTTTCATTTCAATTTTCGAGGACGAAATTTTTTTTTAGAGGGGAAGAAAGTTGTAATACCTGAAATTTAGAAAGCATGTAAATGACCAAATTACCCTTGAAACCATAAAACATAATTAAATCACTTATAAAAAAATTCTGAATTGATTCCAAACTTCTGAAAACAAACAACATATGAAACAAAACTAATTTCTAGGACAACATTACATTATTTTGAATGTCCAAAAAATTATTAAGTCACACATGTACATATATATATAATCCGAAATATATAATTGTTTAATTTAATTATATTTTGTAAAATCATTTTAATTAGGATAAGTATCAAATAAATTAAGGAATTATACACAAAATCAAATTGTAATCTTGATTTACCTTTAGGCCAAAAATTCTGAGATATATTCCCCTCCTAGTCGGTTTGCTAAATATTTAAACAAATCAAATTATTTTATAAAACCCTTTTATAGCCGAAACCCTAAATCGCTAAACCAAAAATCGACCAAGCCTCCATTCGATCTTCTGGACCTGAGCAAGCATTTTTATGGAGTTTATCAAGGTGTAAGGGAGCTTTGAAAAATAGGATTTGGAGTATTGAAGCCTTCGTTGGATCGTGGTGCTTTGTTTTGTTCGGTTCATACGTACGATAGGTATAAAATTCCCACGACTAATCTTTACGTTTTATAATTGATCTAGCATTTTTCTAGTGATCTTTGGGTCAAATATAACTCAGTAAAAATGTTAAACATGAATCATGCAAGCTTAATCATGCGTAAGAAAATTAAAAGAGATAAAACACACGTAATTTCCAAATATTGTCATACGATTTTTCTGGAGTGTAACTATAATTTTTACATGTTCTATACTGATAATATAAGCCTAGAAAAATAACCATGTGATTTTTAGAAGCTCAGAATAATTGATCTTGATTTATGTTTGGATCGGATTTAAAAGAGAAATAAAGAAAATTAGGAAGAAAACCCTAGAACGATTAGGGTTAGGGTTTATGTGATTAGATCTGATTTAATTAATGCTAGTAATGAAGGAATAATGATGGCATAATGATTGGATAGAAGTAGCGCTTGGTTTTACAAATTAAAAAGTTTATACGATTGGTTCTTAAAACTATAAGGGTTTGTTTTGCCAACTTTGAAACTTCTGGGATATTTTTATAATGTCATATAAGTCAGTAGGAATGTGGGAAAAATATAGCTTGAGGGTCCTAAGTGTAAATGTTGCAAGAAAATGAATTAATTATATTTATAAGGTACGAATTGTAATTAATTAAAATAGAAGGACTAAAAGTGTAAATTCTGGAAACTTGAAGTTATACTGTGTAAATAATTTCATTAAGGGAGTAATGTGTAATTTTGAGTATTTATGGGCTTGATATGTAATTATTAATAAGTTATGGTCTAAATTGTAAGTTTTGTAAAGTTAAGGGACCAATTGTGTAATTTCTAAATTCTGAGGGGTCAAATTCGTACTATATATCATTCTGAGGTTACATCCTATAAGTTTGTAAAATAAGGTGCTTGTTTGGTAAATATAAATATTATGGGGATTAAACCATGAAATATGTAAATATAAGGTTTGTTTTGTAAATTATATATAACTGGAAGGGTATAAACTGTAAAGTGGGAAACTGAAGAGATTAAAATGTCATCCTCAATAATATGAGTATTTAATTCAGTAACTTAAAGTATTTTCATGTTAAACCTTTGAATCTAATGAATTTACAATTATAACCCTAAACTATGTATACTTGTCATAATTAACCCTAAACTTTTGTAACCGATAAAATATACCTTAATCCCATAATAAGGTTAGATTAATGACTTAACCTAATATGTGATATTATAAACTTGATAATTCCGTAAACCTGCTAAATAAGGAAAGTTACTTAAAAGGGAAAGATAACTAAAAATCACTTGTCATTCTGTCTTCTACTCCCTTAGGTTCAAGGAAGGAGTAATTTGATTCTTGTCATTGCTATCCTTGTGTTCTGCTAATAAGGTACAGATATTCTGCCCTTCTTGTAAGGTGCCTTCGTTCTCTTGATCTCTTGTTTTGACTCGTTTAGGATTTCCCTAAGCCATTGCTATGTTTCCCTACACTTTGGTTCGTTTGTTTGATTCATTTTGACCTTAATGTTCGATATGACCCTGTTTGCTTTGAGCCTCTATAATGATCCATTTGATATTCGTTCGTTACCTTTTTATATATTAGTATTCGAATCACATTCGAAGGTTCATTTGATTTTGATAAATAAATGTGAAAACCTTTTTGATTATGACCTGGAAATGTTTTGAGAAAAATCAGTTATTTTAAAAGAATGATTATGGGTGGTGATATGGTACTATTTTTATATGGAAATTGTTAACCTTTGTGGGTACTAGTTTAAAGAATATTTGTATGACAAACCGTTTTGCAAGATTATTTTATGAAAACTATTCGGAAAGATCATTTATTTGAAAACCATGATTAAAGAAATGTTTTAAATGAACTTTTGACAGGAACCTCTAAAATGAACTTATGCTACGAACTTTAATTATGAACCTGTGAAATTCTTTTCTAAACCATTTGATATAGTCCTTATAATCTGAACTTAACTTTGAGATAAAACTTAATTTGATAAACTCTGATTTGAACCTTTGATAGTTATTCTGGACTGTTTGACATGAACCTTTTGCCATGTACCCTTAAGATATGACTTTTGATTATTTTGTTAGTACATTTGACCTTGACCTACAGTTGGATATTATGAGCCAATCACTAGGCATGAGGGTTTCATGTCCATGTCATTGACGCACCTCTGACATGACTCTAGGGCAGGAGAGTGATGACCTGTTCCGTCCCTTATTTATTATCTGCTATGGCCATTATGATTATTATTATTATTGATTTGTCTGCGGGGGCGTATGGGTGCATCCTAGATTTGACCTATTATCTGTATATGTTATTTGTTTATTGTTATATTTGTCTGGTGACTGATGGTATGTGCGATAGACGTCTTTCTCATATCTGGGAGCTAGCTACTCTATTTGGTTATATTTGAGATGATGTGATTTGGTTTGTTTCTGGGCTCGTGGTGGATTGCTGATCCTTTTATGTCTTTTTATTTCCTTTCTTTTCATTCCATCATTATTATATTCTTTGTCTATATCTTATGTTATTCCATTTGCACCATACCATGTATGCTCGTTTTCTTTTGCTTTCGTTTCCGTATATTATATATCTGTTCACTGAGCTTTTTAAGCTCAACCGCATTTCTTTTTCCCGCGGCAGGTTTAGTTGAAAGCTGGGTATGAGTGAAGAGACTTTTGGACTTAGAAGACCTTGATGGTTATTTTGAAGTAGAGACTTGTAGAAGGATTTGCATTTGTAGACTTAGTATTTAACTTTTGTTTCCTTTGTAACCTTGTAAATTTCAGAATTTTATTGTAACCCTTGAGAACCTTTGTATTATTGTTGATGTATGCTTTGTTTGATCTGATATGAAACCATTATTATGACATCTTTACCCTTATCGGGATGGGGTGTTACAGTCACGAATTTTCCTGTGTGCCTAGTTTTGGGCAGCTAAAAGGAGTTTTTTAGGGAGACTATTTGCAGGAAATGTTAGTGCCTCAAAGCACTAAAGATTAGTTTGCCAAATATATCACATGTTTAGCTACTCCTAGCAATTAAATACTATCATGCAAATATCTAAAATAAGCTATAAGCATGCAATCAAAAAGGACAAAATAAGTTATCATCTAAGAGTCACATAATCATGCATGGTAATGGAGCAATAGTCAAGCATGCAAGAAAGTGTTAAGAGAATAAGAGTTAAGTTTGATATCCATAGTTGAATCCTAATATGAGATAGACTCACTAATCCCATCCTAACTAATCATGACGTTGTTCCCTAAGGATGATTTGAACTTGCTCCCGTTGCATCACACTCTCCACTTAAGCTTGCATATCTTCCTCATGACTCGAATCTTCAAAGGGTGCATAGTTGGTGGAGGATTCGAAAATGAGAATGGAAGAGATGTATGACTCATTAAGGGGTTCCATGACGGGATTGAAGATTGAGTATTGAGGACCACGAAGGTATGGATGAAGGTGCATGAAGTGATGATAAAGACGAGTCAAGAACATCCCGTAGGGTATCAATTTATTTTTGTTACCCTTGAGATGTACAATTCGCTTAGCGAAGAAGTAGGAAAGATTATACGGTTGTTGAGTATGAAGACAGTAAATCATATGAGCACAACACGCCGAAAGTTGCTCACGATTTCCTTTCAGACTAAGAACATTTTCTCACAGGATGACTGCCCAAGAGAGAAATTCATGAAGAACCTCTTCCAGACGAATTTTCGTTGGATCTGAGTAAGGAAAGTACTTATGTGTACGGATAAGTTTGGTGAGTTCTTGTGGAAAAGGAATGTAGGAACAATATGGACTATTCTCTTCTCGATAGTTGAAGAGAGACTCAATACACCAATCTTCCGTATAGGCACATTGCCCATGATTGGGAATTCGGAGAATTTGAGCAAATTGCTCAAGAGTTAAGAAAAACTTGAAGTTTCGGATCCAAAACCATAGTGACAAAGATTGATTCTCGTTATGTACGAGTTCAACTTGTCGAAAGAATTCTAACACAAAACGTGGACAAATGTGCTCATTGATGTAAAGCAAGCAATCGAAGCCTATAGCTCAAAATGAGGTGTTGATATCCTTATGATAAATTAAATAGGGGTCAATGATTCGACCTTCATGAAAACGACGAGTTTCAAGATTAACATAGGCACGTATGTGACTTCCGAGTGTGGTTGGTTCACGAGAAATATCGGGAGTGTAGGTGTCAGTTAGAAGATGATCAAAATCATACTCGTGTGACATTATGTTACCTATAAGAAAATAATATTGATGTATCAACAGTTAACACCTAGATATCTATCAATATTTTAATCCTATGTTAGTTCTAAAGCCCAAATCTAACACAAAGGGGGTTTTCAGCCTGTGAGACTGGCACAATGTGTAGATTAAGTAAACAGTAAATAAAATAAAGGGAACGAATGGCACACACGTACACAGATAGAAAACAGATAAAGATAAGAGGCCTGGCCGATAGTAGGAAAACTTGTCACACGTTTAATTACTTAGCTGTATAAGATGAGTGCTAAAATCTATTCTCTCTCAGTGGAATTCTTAACACAGGCGTGTAAACACCTAATGATTACTAAGTTTATGTCTTATTTATCCCTTTTACAGGCCTACATTAACTATGCAAACAATGTTAATGAAGTAATTGCGCGAGCCTACGTTGATAATGCGCGATAAACTCAATATTTAATCATAGCACATGCATTAAGAAACCAAATAAAAATCAAATACTCTTTATAAACCCTGGAAACAATTAAGTCTGATCAAATAGGGAAAAAGACGCTAACTCAACGACTAACAGGTTTCTAATACAAGTAAACGAGTTTTCCTATGAATAAAAATACTAGTAGGACCTTCTTACTACTCTGAATTCATCCTTTAGGTTGTGTCTTGTGCTGCCAATTCGCCTGGTTTTCTCCCTTGTTATGTGTGTTGTTTGTGGCTGTCGAATGGGGTATTTATACTTTCTGATGACAGGGTCGATACGGCGTATCCATTAAGTTGATACGCCGTATCTAGGTAACTTCGCGTGGGGTCCAAGATTATTATATTCTGGAATATATAGAATGTAATACGGCGTATCTGGAGTAAAACAAGTCAGATCTTCTCGTTGACCAAGGTTTCATATACGACATATGGAATAATTCCATATGGCGTATGCTTCAAAGTCAGGCAATGGTCTTCATATCCGTCTAAGTCTTTATGTACGACGTATCTGTCTAGAATGATACGGCGTATATTTCTTTAGTTTAGTAGACTTTTCCAACTTGATCCATTTTGCTCCAATTTACGTCCAAAATAACTAACTTTCACCAGATGATTGTTTATAACTGAGAATTACAAAAGTAGGCGATTAAGTATCAATTCTCATATAAAATAATGTAAAACAAGCGAATAACATAGGATAAATGATGCGAATTAAATGTACTTATTTGATATCATCAAGTATATCACTTCTAATAACTATCAGGTTCACTTTGATAGTTATGAAGTGACATCCTCTCTGATCGTTATCCGAGAACTGATGTTCACTGACCTTCAGAAGGTGAATTAGGCTATTTTATGTTTAAATACTTGTCAGAGACAATTGGGTCAGTTTCTCAGACCCAACAATCTCCCCCATTTAAATATACAAATAGACTAATTATCAGTTGTTAGTGAGCATAACGGCTTCTTCTTACTTAGTGATTTTACAGCAGAAAATATAAGAGATATTACAATTTATTTTGATATCTCTGATGTTTACAATGAGGAAAAATAACACCGTTGTTATTTTCTGAGTCCTTATTGTTGCTGAACATGTCATTGACTCTTAGGTTTAGATCTTCTTTTGTCAGAGATATTAAGACAATTTTTTTCTTGTCTAGCTCTTTAGTATTGTAACTCGCTATCTAAAACTAGTTAAAGACTGATAGGACAGTTGTTTAGCCTTTCAATCTTATGTTTTAAATATAAGGATAGACAGAAACTAGGTCAGTTGTAAGTGAGCATAAAGGCTTCTTCTCACAACTAAGTTCTACAACAAAGGAGAAGAAAGGGAAAAATCAATTAAGTGTGTTCCTTTGTTGTAACTGTTGGAGTATGCTCGTGTCATAATAAATAATTATATGGCTAGACATATATGAGCCTATGAGGTCACACACTTATACACAAAGACATCGTTTTATTGATTGTATTTATCGTATTTACAATATATAAACAATCACGTAACTCGGGATCTATAACGGGACATTAAATACTAAGTTAGACTTAGCATTTTTGGAGTGGACCAACAATGGGCAAGCCCATTGTGGGCCCATAAAGTGGCCGGCCTGGGGGGGGGGTTAAGAGGGGATTATGGAGCTTGTTCAAGGTGCTAAGTGTAAGTGTTACATGATAAGATCAAAGGTGATTTGATCATATATTTACTACTTATTTATTTGACCTAATTGAGATATTCTCTCCCCTCCTCCTCCTCTAAAACTGACGGCACTAAACAAAATCTCATCTAGGGTTTTTGGTTTTGATCTTCACTTGGCTCTATCTTGTAAAGGTGGTTGCAAGGATCATTGTTACAGGGTCAGACTAGCATCAATTGGTGATCAAGGATGTGTAGTGTGTTTCACACATAGAAGAGATTGACTTCATTGATCTCTTAGGGTTTCTCATTCCATTTCATGGGTATTGGTGTGTTGGTGAATCCATGATCACGCTACAAAGGTATATAATCGTTGTATTTATTTATTGATTGATCATATGGCTATATGGATCCCTCTCTAGGTGATGTTTCCGATGCGTTTAATTATTTTAATATGTTTTTCATATTCATCATCACCTATAGTGGTATCACGAGCCATCATATGTGCCATATGATTATCGGGTATTCGTACAATGGCCAAATCGGGTGTTTTTTTGATGATTTTAGAAACCACATTTAAAACAGCCCCTAGGGCTCCATTTTCTCACAAATGATCGACCATTTAAGGGGTCTTATGATCTGTGATTTTTGATCTCATAGCCGTTTATTACGCATATTTTAATTGGTATACTTGTCGGGCACGTGTAAAATGGCCTAAAACGCGTTATTTTGATCGATTCATGAAATGGTTTTGATTCAGCCCCTAAACCTTAATTTTCTGTGGTAAAATGATATTTTGAAGGTCCTAATATCAATGGATTTTGATCCTTAGGCCATTTGACACGCGTACCTATCGGGGTTTTAATTCTTGTTAATTATTTTCCTCGTTTCATTGGCTAATTCTTTAAATTCTTGTTGTTAATTTTGTTTCCATGGAAAATACATGCATTTTTGTCCATGGAATTAGCCCAACACCTTTTTATGTTCATAATGTTATTGTATCATTATGTGTGATATGCAAAGCCGATGAAAACCTAGACCACGTGTGCCATGATTTGTTATGTTTTGTCGTTAATTTCTTGTTTTGGGGTTTGCCATTGTTTCGGCTTTTATGTAATGAATTTTAATTTGGTTTTTGCCATTGTTTGGGCACTTTATATTAGATAGAAAGTAGATTAGTTGTATTTTACTTTCCATATCATGTAATCGATGCTTGGTGAAGAATAGCGAAAGAGTTAAAGACATTTATGCCGATAAGGACTGCTGGAAGAAGCTGTTGTATTTTCTATTTTCCCGATGATTGGTAAGGAATTATTGGCTAAACCTTTTTGTGAAGGTACACAAGACATGAGCCTACAACTTTGTAGCTTAGACCTAAGAGTGGGGAAGACTCCTTCTAGGCGTTTTGGGCCTCCCAATATAGAAATTCTGGGCGGACTGATTCATTATTTCATGTGCATAATGGGCCTCTACTTGCTCTTGATTGTCTTGGAGCAAGTGGGAGCCTTCCGTGTGGTTGTGTAGGCTTGTCCCTAGTAGACCCTTGGTTCTCGTGATGGCTCACGAGAGCGAGCATAGGATTTTCATCGGTTGAGGCTTTGCATATTGTGGTTGTGTGTTTGTTTATTTGCTTCTTATATATGCTATGATTATATGTAAATTGCAAATTGTTTTCTAAAACATGAAACGAAACACAAACCATTTTTTAAACTAAGTATTATGATTTAGTTTAACTAAGTTTTTGAAATGTAAAATCATTGTTTTAATAAATAACACTTGAACTTATTATGCTTGTTATTTATTTTATGTATTGTCCAAACTTATTTATAATCCACATAGGATTAATATTAGTCTTGAAAATGGACAACTCGACACACATAAATTAAAACAATGATTAGACTTAAGTTAAAAAAAGTTTTTAACTTGTGCTACTAAGAATGAATGCATGCTTCTTTCGTACACCTTTTTTGATTCACATCAAAATATTTTACCCGTCACAAATTTAAGTCATGCTGTCCAATCGCTTGAGAACACTTGCAATTACTTTTTGCCTATGCGTGGGACCTAGGTTGAATTGTAACCCAAGGTGACTATTCTCTATGCGTGGGACCTAGATATATTCTCACATGTTCTCAAATTGGATGACTTAATCGAGTTAAGCGGTGAGACCTTGACCCGAGGCAAAGATGGGACTAAACATGCCTACATGACACTAGTTGTTTGACACTAGATGCCATGAGTCCCATAAGGATCTAAGAGTTGTACGTGTAATACAATTGGTGATCGTCGCCTACCAATTGAATATACTATTGCTAGCAGATCAACTGATGTGATATTAGAAGCACAATGTGGATCTTAGCCTTTTTGTAAATTAATTGTTTTAAATTGTAAACATGGGGTAGTTAAATTACAAAAGGTTAATTATCGAAATTACTAAAAATGAACATTGTAAATTCAATTAATGAATTAATGCAACACAAACCGTAAACAAGAGTTTGTTCTTTTCTTGTTAAAATGACTAACTAAGTCGTTCTTTCCTTGTAAGAAAGAGACTTGTTCCTATCCTTTTTCTTTATGAAGAAAACCCATAATAGGAATATTTGAATTTTCCTAATTCTAATCAAACTCAAAGAACACCTACTCTAGAAATCGTGATGTATTGTAAAATTCAAAACGGTTAAGTATGGTTACACATCTTATTCTTTCAAGGTTATTTTATAACCCTAGTTCCGGTTTTGAAACCTTGAAGAAATATAAGATATTTGGATAACTAGAGAACACGTTTTCTATAGCTACCAAACTAAAATGAGTTTAAATAATTAGAAGACGGAAATATCAATAAACCACAAAGTGGTAAAGGCAATTACTAGCATGATTACCTAGCAATTTGTCTTAACCCAATAAACCTACTAAGGTCCTACATACCCTTGTGGTAAAGTAGATCAATTATGAAGGAAATTCATGCCTATTTTCAAGTTAAAATAGCAGTGATGGCTAGCCCATCATCTATATGTTAGAACTTGATGCACTTCCTTGAATACCTAAGTACATGTTTACTAGTCAAAGTGACTCACATTAGCAATAATGTGTAGATATTCAAAGAAAGAAGGAAAGTATCCAATCGCCACTCACTCTCCACTGGTGACGTAACACTTATAAATGTTGTCTAATCCAGTGGGAGCTACGTGATTATATTACTGGTGACGAAACACATGTAATGTTGTCTAATCCAGTGGGAGCTGTAAGCTTTATTACCTTGCAAGTTGCCCATCTTATTTCCAGATTGTCTTGAAATAATATATTACTTTCCACATGTTAAGCATCATAGTTTATATAAGAACCATTGCATAAATTTTAAAAGATAACTTGTCACGTTCCTGATGTTCATGCATGATTCATCATTAAAACGATAAAGTTCTACATATCTATATTTTGATTTTGACTAAAAATCATATGTTATCTCAGACATTGTCATATTGCTCATACAAACAAACGAGCGTAGTGTTGTCTGTATACTCTCATGATGTTGTGCCATGCACAAGTGGGAGAAATCTTAATTGTGTGCAAGGTACGACATATAACAATATGACTAATGGTTTTTCTTGACTATAAGGTAAGAAACTAAGATTCTACTAGGACTTCTACACATAAAATGTATGTTGCCCTAATTAGAACAAATATCAAGATAACATGAAAAGCTACTTCAACATATTGACTGAATTCTTTAGTAAATATGATTATGTTTTCTTGTAAATTCATAATCATGAAGTATGAAATTAACTTGAATTTACTATTGAGTCCAAGATTCGGCACTTGTAATTACTTTAGTTGAATATGTTTAGGTCTCTTGTAAAGACACAAACATCAATTCCGTTAATTGTTGAAAGACTTATAACGTAAAGTAAGACGTTAACTTGTTATGTCTTCTTGTTAAAGACATGTACACTTAAGACGTATAGTAAAATATTTAATATTTATGTTTTCTAGTCAAAATATATACATGAAGTCATTGACTTGTTCAAAGACTTATAATATAAAGTATGCAGTAGGCTAAAAATACTATTGATGCCATCTGGTTTGACTTGGTTGGCAGATATGTAAGCCAAAGAACATAAGTTCATCTAATAAGTTGTAGGATAGTCTCGCAACATCAATCCTCGTGGAATACCACAACTTTATGGTATGTCCATCATGGAAAATCAAACTCTATAGATATTGTTTGATCTTTGATGACTTAAACTATTTTACCTCCAAAGCTATCAAGGTTAGAAAATTGGATGTGTCATGTGTACACTCAATATGGTTCCAACCCAGAAGGAATTTAAGACACCATTGTATTATGGCATGGGATGAATCTCATTATGTCTTGATTGAAGTTCTGAATTTGTTAAATACCTAAGAGTAAGTAATTAACAAACTAGAGTCAAGAACTAACGATGTATTTTGGATGTCCCACTTGAAAACAATTTATTGTTATTCAAGATGCTGAGTATCTAGAGATTAGTCTCTACTTACAAGAGCAAGTGGGAGCACCTTTGGATCTTGAAGTTATTCAAGAGCAACCTTCTGAGTACACTTGCTAATGTCATACTAAGGTTGAACATGCATATGTTAAACCATAGATTGATATCTCTCATTCATAAATCCGCAAGGATACCTCTTGCACCTGAATGATATAGTTTTTTATATCAATGCTAAGGGATATAAGTTTGAGGATCATAGTGAACCTGCTAACTACAGAAATGCATTATTAGATCTTGTATCTGATGAATAGCTCAAAACTATAAATGTTAAGATGCAGTCCTTGAAAGACAATCACTCATGGAGCTTGATTGATCTCTTACCAATCAATTAGACTGTGAGGTTAAGAAAGAGTTTCTTGATGAGAAGACTCAAAAGGACAAACTTTTACACACATTTAATGCACGCGTAGTAAAAGGAGTTTACTCGTACTCAAGAAATTGACTATGATTAATTTTTCTACCTACAACCATTAAATGTATAAAGATGATTAATTGTCATACCTGTTTTCATGTAAATGAAATGTGACAATAGGATATCAAAACACTTTTCTTGTTGATTACCTTTGCGAGGACGATGAGTAATCAAAAGGGTTTATGAATCCATATAATCTTTATTATGTATACAAGATAAAAGAATCCATGTGTGGATTAGATCATGCATCTAGGAGCAGAGATCTTAAGCTAATTATAAAATCATTAATTTGATTTTGATTAATAAGATTACTCCTAAGTACATCGAGAGCAAGTTGGAGCACTGTATTTATTTTCTTAAATCTCATATGTCATTAACATATTAGAAACAATATTCCATCTAAGTTATACTTTAATCCTTAGCTTGGAATGACGTTTCTCTTAAGGGATTTATAAAATAAGACATACAACCTTGTTATATATATGTTTATTAAAATAAACATAAGCGGTTATTAAGTCTAAACACAATATGACACGTTCTTGAGGGGAGTCTCAATGATCAATCTCACTTGATGAGATTGAACACATGAATGGAAACCTTAAGTTTAACTGAAGGATTCATTATGTAAGTCGTATTATGCATTAGACTATTTACATCATTTGCATGAATGCAAGATGAGTTGATAACAACAAATATCTAAGTGAAAGTCACTAGATAATTGTTAAACGAACATTATAATGGACCTACAAAGGACCAAAGATATGTTCAAATGTTTACGGATATTTGAGGAGCTCTATTTTGTTTGCATACACTGATGCTTATTTAACTGAGATGATGCTCAACCCTAGTCGTGGTAGGATGTCATCATGAATGATGACATTGATAACTAGATGTGCTCGACTGAGAGCATTAATGCATTATACATTAAAAGAATAAGAATACTTTACAGTTTGAGAAACTGTTCAGATGACTTTCTAAAGTAGGTGTTTTGCTAGCTTCAAACACCCCATGGAATGCGTTGTTGCAATACTCGTATTGTACTTGAATGCACACATAAAAAGGACAATCATCATTCAAACCTTTCATGTGTTTTGAAACAAGTATTCTCAAAGTTTACTTAGATGACTACTTGTTGACTTGTACAACATAATTTGATCATGGTGGGAACATCGGATTCCGACCTATGAGTAGTCTTATGCATATCTGTTTTTAGTATTTGGATAATGGAACTGTAAGCAATCGTATTATATAATAAATTGATATACCTGGTATGATCGCCTTCATTTATACTACTGTGTTCCATATTTGCATATTTAATCCATGGATAATTTATTTATTCTAAAATTGTCCATTGCCAGTTGACGATACGGGAGTATCATCGAATTAAGGCAAATGTGAGCGTGTTGGTGATATTTATTAAGAATAGATATTAATTGATGATTCCACCAAACTCACATGTTGTTCATTGTGATGAACATTGGACTGACCCAACCTATGAGTATTCATTGCATGGATCGGCGTCAAGAGTGAATCTCGCAATTGGTTATTTCCCTTATCCTTAGACTTGAGATGCAAGTAGGTCTTTCATGCATGGAATTTCATTCCTTGATATGGTTAAATGCTGTCCTGAATAAGGTAGTTATAAAAACCATTTTCATTAGTGATATGAAACACATGAATGACACGTGCATTCAAAATAGGATTTGTTCCTCCACATGTTATGGAGTTAGATACTATTGGGCACCTCGATGAATTGGACAGATGTTTGTATGGCCGTACCCAAATGAGATTAAGATGAATCTTGATCCACTTGGTAATCTTGTTCAATTTCTATATCGAGAAACATAATAGTTGAACAATTAGAATGGCATTTGATCCATGTCTAATGTTCAACATGGTATTTGTAACAAAAGGATGGATGAAATATAAACCATTTAAATGAGACGTTTAAGAAACTATTCTCACATATTTCTAGGGGCATTGGTGTGTTGCTAGATGCTAACATTTGCTTGTATAATTACATGATTATTATGACGTCGCAAGTGGGAGCTGTTGGAGTATGCTCGTATCATAATAAATAATTATATGACTAGACATATGTGAGCCTATGGGGTCACACACTTATACACAGAGATATCATTTTATAGATTGTATTTATCGTATTTACAATATATAAATGACTACGTAACTCGGGATCTATAACGGGCCATTAAATACTAAGTTAGACTTAGCATTTTCGGAGTGGACCAACAATGGGCAAGCCCATTGTGGGCCTAAAAAGTGGCCTGCCTAAGGGGGTTAAGAGGGGATTATAGAGCTTGTTCAAGGTGCTAAGTGTAAGTGTTACATGATAAGATCAAAAGTGATTTGGTCATATCTTTACTACTTATTTTTTTGACCTAATTGAGATATTCTCTCCCCTCCTCCTCCTCCTCTAAAAGTGACGGCACAAAACAAAATCCCATCTAGGGTTTTTGGTTTTGATCTTCACTTGGCTCTATCTTGTAAAGGTGGTTGCAAGGATCAGTATTACGAGGTCAGACTAGTATCAATTAGTGATCAAGGACGTGTAGTGTGTTTCATACATAGAAGTGATTGACTTCATTGATCTCTTAGGGTTTCTCATTACATTTCGTGGGTATTGGTGTGTTGGTGAATCCGTGATCACGCTACAAAGGTATATAATCATTGTATTTATTTATTGATTGATCATATGGCTATATGGGTCCGTATCTAGGTGATGTTTCTGCTGCGTTTAATTATTTTAATATGTTTTTCATATTCATCATCACCTATAGTAACTGTCTTCAGCCAAGTTTCTTGAGGAGTGGGAACTGCATATATCAGTAATCATTCCTTTATGAAACGTTTCAAAACTGACTGATGACCTACCATTCATCCCCTGATGCTCCCCCTCAGCAATGACCTCAAATGGTTAATTAAAACCTCCTGATGTTATTCTAACCCAATCTTGGTTACTACTGAGAGCAACCATTCTTCATCTATCTTAACCATTCTTCTCAGTTGGTGGGACAAACATACTTACATTCTCCCAAGTACCTTAGAACAGGGAGTTCAAGATTAAAAGGATGATATGTCCTAGTGATCCTTTGTCCCTGGATGAAGGCGCTTGAAAAAATGTAGTACTGAGGAGAAGGTGGTAGTAAGAGATGGAGATAAGGCAGATGAAGCTTCTTTCGTTCCAAGATCATTGTAATTTTACTCGATCTTGTAAAAATGAAGAAGGACTGTTAGTGTGGAGGGTCTAGTTAGGTGGGGTTTGTAGGGAATGGTATTGGTTAAGTGTTATTAGCCGTCATTCAAGAACGGCTATCTTTTATTAGCAGTCAATCAAGAACGAATCTGGATTAAAAAAACCCACCCGCTCTGATACCACTTGTTGGGTCCGCTTATCGCACACAAGTTCATGCAAACCATGAATGATATGAACAACAATTTTAGCAAGTGAGGAAAACTGATGAACATCAACATATGTGAGTTTTGGTTTGCTTGAGAACGACACAGAAATGCTAATAACACCATTGGGATTTTTTCAACTTTTCTAAATCTTATTATCAATGAATCAAAGATTTACAAGGAATACCCTATGGAGAACTAACCCCGAGTTGACAAATAAAACTCTCCAAAATCAAACAACATAAGACTGCTGGCTGCTTTGTTGTTTCTAGGAGAGGAGGATTCTAACCATAATACTTTGTATTATTTTGTTTGTAGGAATCTCTACTTAACTTTGGTTCCATCCGAGTGTTTATATAGGATGGGAAACAGTGGTTGCATTAGGGTTTGCATAATAAGTTGTCCAATTGCTATAGATAGACACATGCCTAGTAGCTAGTCTGAAGCATACTTATGGCTTTCCCGATTTGACAACTTATAGTTCGAATGCCTATTTCAAGTATATCGATAAGTACTTGAACTTATCTTCTCAAGGAAGTTTCCTGCCCATGCATTCAGAGGTTGTGGTTGAAATACAAAATTAAGTCATCAGAGTCAAAAAGACATTTGTCAGATCTAAATGACTCTGGTGTTATCTTTAGCTCCTTTTATCTCACTCCCTGACACCGTATCAGTTTGTGAGATGTTTTCTTCAGTTGGTCTTCGACTTCCTTAAAGCCATACAGGCATTTGAGCTTTATACAACACTTACTGATTTCTTTATCACTGAGTCATCTTCTGAATAATAATCAGATAGTCATGTTCTCTGATAACTCTTAGGGAGTATATCACTTCTGATAACTATCAGGTTCACTTTGATAGTTATGAAGTGACATCCTCTCTGATCTTTATCTGAGACTTGATGCTCACTGACCTTCAGAAGGTAAATAAGTCTATTTTATGTTTAAATACTTGTCAGAGACAATTGGGTCAATTTTTCAAACCCAAAAATTTGTTTGTTGTCTGTTTGACTGTCCCAGGTACCTCTAAGGTACCAGTTACTGGTTTACATACTTAATTTTGCGTATTGTCACTACCTTGTGAACAATCTTTCACTTTATAGTTACTTGCTAGGTAAACTAATTGTGAGGATACGAGAGACAGGACGTGTTTGCTTGGTCAATCGCTGATGAACGTAATATATTTCAAACACATTAGTTATAAATTAGTAAGGAAAAATTTTCATTAATGGAAATCCATGATTGTTTTTTTTCATTGGATGTTGTCCTAAAATTGTCTCCAGGTAGCTCGTTCCCTCGGGCATGTATTTATCCAGTTTTAAATTTATAAACTAAGAAGTACTTGGACTAACACACTCTAACGGGAAATGTACCCGGTCATGTGAAGTATAGCCTAGGTAAATCCGAGTGTTGTTGGTCTGGTAAATAAGGTTTTGGTTTGTTATAAAAGAAGTAGTTGGCGAAACTCAACCATGCACTAAAAGAATTAAAAGTAGAGAAAGAATAAGGTTTTGCCACTAAGCAATGGTTTAATTATAATGCCCTATGTCTAGCTCCTTTGTCTTATATAGTGGTAAAAATCATCAGACTCAGTTGGTCAAATAGCTTGACCTATAATCCGTAAACCCGTACCTCCTTTCGTCAATTCGGCCATTCAGTCTAGTCTTAGTCGTTAAGCACCAACTATCTTATAGACTTATCTTTAGTATTTATACACAGTAAACCAAGGGTGAGTAGTCCTTTGGTCAATTCTTACCCAACCATAAGGCTCCCGCATTTCTTAAGCATCTCTACCAGGTTAGGTAGTCCTTTGGTCAATTCTTACACAAGGGGATGCATAGTCCTTTGGTCAATTCTTACACGCCTCGCAACCTACTCGACTAGGGTCCTTTGGTCAATACAAGCTATCCTAGTAGGTACTAACCTGGCTTCAACACTACCGAAATGCGAGGATCAACGATAAGCTAATAAGATATCTATATAGAGAAAACAAAGACAAAGTACAAAACCAAAGCATAGTTAAGCATAAAAAATGAATTCGTCGAATGATTAAATATGAAGCTTAAATGAATTCAAACTACAATCAACTAGAATCGAATCTAGTTTCATCAAATGATTTGTCTTGACTACAAAAACTATTCTTGTTCCATCCTTCTGGCATCTTTTGTGTTGTAAGGCTACTCTCCCCAAACCCTAGCTCAGGTTTGGAAAAGCCGAGATATCTTCAAATGCATAAATCCACAAGTATTTATAGATTTCCCTGGCACGACCATGTTACGGCATAACCATAAGTAAGTGGTTACGTCGTAACTCTCTTCTACACATGATTTCATCACTGACATTGTAGTACTTACAGAATAACTTAATCGACTAGGTTACTTCGTAACCTTCAAACTTGGTCCATACATTTTTCCTTCTACACTTCTACGTCATAACCTCAAGAAGAGGTTACGAATGTAGAACCCTCGTTAACATTTTTCCCATTTCTACGCCGTAACTTTATTACCTAGTTACAGCGTAACCTTCTTGAATGCTGAATTTGGCTAAGTCTTTAGATTTCTACGACGTAACCTCTATTAATAGGTTGCGCCGTAACCTTGAGTAGTCTTAACTTATCCATCAAGTGATTGCATTAGTTACGGCGTAGGTTAATCGTGGTACCTACGCCGTAATTCTCTTTTAATCAACTGGCTCATTTGTAATTTTGCTATTCTTCCTCAATAATTCGCGTTTCTTCATCCCAATGCTCATTACTACCCTGAAATGAGATAATAAGTGATATGAGCATATAAGCATGCAAAATTATACAAATAATGAGCACATTATGTGGATATTGGTACTTAAAATATCAAGACAATTTGATGTTATCAAATATCCTCCCACTTAAACTCTACTTGCCCTCAAGTAGATCTTAAAATCATTCTCAAAAAGATAACTCCAAATTTAGCTTGGGAGTTATGAGTTTAAAAACTTCCTATGCTAGATATATCAAAGCCGAACACCTCATGAAAATTGGGGAACAAAACACTCATACGCTCATTAATCCAAGTGTTCAATTTTGGGGTGATCACTCATAAGCACGCTCATAGCATGTATCCCATCATAGTCTTGGCGGTTATACAAATCTACACCACTAGAGCTAAGGTCAAGGCAATCCTTAAAGGCAATATTGGTTTAACAAATGAAGAGGTTAGGGGCGAATTATTCCTAAAGTCTTTACTTACTAGCTACGGCAAAGGCGAAGAAATCAATGATACATGACCAAATCCATGGCCAAGACATCAATGATAGCTCACTCCCTCACCTAAGATTGAAGAATTGAACAATAAGAATAATATGGGTAGGATAAGACATGAAATTCACATAATAAGGTGTAAAAATAGAAAAATACACCAAAAAATAGTCTAAACCCATAATCAAGTTGTCACCGCCTATCGTTCATCCTCAATCCAAGCATTAAGATGCGGGAACCGGATCATCAAATAACAAGTTAGTGTGCTAATAGAAGGTAATATATGATGGTGATAGATGCACACTAGCTTGACCTTCCCAAAATCTACTCGGTGTAATGTAGTCACCAACTCATTTCTTTATCATATATGTATGAGGTATTGCCTCGTGTTTACTCGAATAAGCTCATCATTAATCACATGGATTAGTGTTTATAGTGTCCATTATTGAGGTTGACACTAATCCATTCTTCAACAACCATAAACTATATATATATATAAAATTGGTTCGTACACAAGTATATATATATATATATATATATATATATATATATATATATATATATATATATATATATATATATATATATATATATATATATATATAATATATATATATATTATAGTAAGAAAAACCTGACGAAAAGGTAAATTCTCTCTCTAACCAAGATTGAATAAACCGAGAGGTCAAAGAAATTCAAACAAAATATAATTCCGGAAGTATTGTATTTTCCCGGGTCGTTAGGTTCCGATGAAGCGTGAATGGAACTTTGAATTTCGTTCGTGATTGAATGATTTGATAAATTGAGATATTTTGGGATTATGTCTAAAAATAGAAAACATAAACTAAAAAGCAACTAATAAGCATATAAAATGAGTAATTAAGGCACAAATAAGCAAAAATGCAAATAAGACTAAAAACGGGCTCTTATCGGGAGTTAAACGGGTTTGAGAAAACCTAAAAATCAAAAATTAACCCTAGATGAGTAAATTTGGTTCCTAAAAGTCCTAAATGATTAAAAATAATTTTAGAAAAAAGATTAATATTTTTTTGCTTTTTATTTTATTTTTAATGAATTAAAAACACTTTTGGACTAAAAATAATATTAAAAATACTAAATTAATATGAAATTTTTTTGAAAACTACTTTAAGCTATAAGGAACTTAGGAAAAATAAAAAGGATTTGACAGCTTATTTGGATAAGCTGTTAATAAGCAAAAAGAAAAATAAGCTAAAAGGAAAGAAAAGGCTTAAATAAATAACCAATGCACCCTTAGTCGAAAAAGACCCAAGGGCGCAGTTGGTTGTGGTGTGTGTGTTAAGGTGGTAGAGACTGGTTGAGGTCAGGGGTTCGAGCCTTGGCTCACCCTTGGCTTCCCAGTTTCCCACTTTTTGTTTTTTTGCAAATTTTTTTTATGAAACTTATTAATAAGGAAAAAATGAACAACTTTTGTGAAAACAAAATTTTTAAAACTTGAGAAATAAGCTGGAAAAGTCCAAATAAGCAATCAGTTAACAAAGTACTTAAAAGCTAAAGGAGTTTAACTGATTAGTAAACACAAGCTTCTATAAGCTTGGGTGTAATTCTAATAAGCTTCTAAAACCTAAAATCTGCCCTAAAAGCAGTTCTAAACTAAATTAAGCAATTCTAGTCAAGCAATAAGCTCAGATTCTCAAATAAGCTACAAAGGCAAAACTGATATTGAAACAGCCTAAATGGGCAACTTTAGGCTACTGAATAAGCCACTAAACCTAAAAGTTATTCCACAAAACTCCAAACAGATCAAGTTTAGCAACCAAATAGCTTATAAAATCAATTTCAGACCTATTTGAGCTTATTAAATGCTTAAAATTCAGCTGATAAGACTAGGCAGTAGGACAATTTGAAGACTGACAAACCTAAGATCAGACCTGATATACCACTTTTAACACTACCTATAAGCTTCAATAAGCTATGAATTAAGCTGAAACCTATAAAACAGCATTAAGCACTAACCAAAGAACTTATAAAATGATTTTCACACACTTTGAATTAAAAATAAGCTTAGAAAATAAGCTAATAAACAGCCTACTCAGACCTATTTTTTGGTTTTTTGAAAATGTTGACATAGACCTGAAAATTGAAAACTAGGACTCAAATCACTTTGATACTTACTCAAAACATGTAAACAAACTTATTACACTGATTTTGACTCAATACTAACACTTAAAAAGGTCTTTTCATGAACTTATCAAAATAAGCTAAGACTAATGGTTTTCAACCTTGAAACCTTGAAAACTAATCTAAAACCTATAAATCCATTTAGAAAAGCTTGAAACAACTTAAATTCAACTTGTAAGACTGAATTAGAGCAAAATTAAGTTGGACTAATGACCAAAATGAAGAAAAACAGGTTTTGACTTATGCTAACACCTAAATCCAAACACCACTTTAACTGACTGATTTGCTTTTTATAACTGATTTTACTATAAAACTTGCCTAAGCTTTTAAAAAACACTTACTAATAAGATATTTAAGTTTATAAAAAGCAGATTTGAACTAATAATAAGCACTTATCATTAAGCTATAAGAAAAAGACATATTTTTGTATTTTTATGAATTTTGTGCAAAGACTTAAGCTAATGAGATTTAAACTACTAATGAGCAAATAATAGTAATAAAAGACAATAATAAGCAATAAGAACAAGTAATCAGCAAATGAGAACAAGGAATAAGCAATAAGCAGTTTAGGACTTAAAAAGTAAGAAAAATAGAACTCACTTGGTCCTTTGCTAAAACAAGGACTATAAATGCTCCAAGAGCTGATCTACAAGCTCCAGCTTGTTTAAAACAAGCTGGTAAAGTCCAATAAGCCCTTCCAAATCTGGCTTATCATCTAAAGTGCTTATTTCACTTTTAAGGCAAATTTGCTTAAACACAATTGAGGACAATTCAAGCTTAAGTTACAAAAGTTCAAAGCAAGCTATCGAAAAGCTTATTTGAGTTCTTAAACTGTATTTAAGAAAAGAGCTTATTGAGAGCTTATTATAGCTTATTTCAACCAAATGAGAACATTTTAAACAATAAAGTAAATGAGACAATGAAATAAGGTAAACTGAATTTTATTAATACTTGAAAACTATTACAAAGCTTGTAATTAAGATAGAAAATAAGCACTACATAAGCTATTACACGACTTAAAATAAGACTCTAAAAAAACTTCTAATGCTTGGTGAAGAGGCCTCTATTTATAGATGGCTAAGGATGCTTCTAGGGTTTTTTCCATCAAATCTCAGCCCTTCAATCAATCATGTCGACATCATCCTTCAATCATTGCCCTTGGATCGAGTGCCACATAGCATCCACCAATCATGAGCTTGAGAATTGCCACTATAGACAAGATATGAGCTCATTCTCAGCCATGTCAGCCTTCTAGAAGGGTTAATTGTACTTAAGTGGAGGGTAATTACTGGAAGGTCGGGGTAAAAGATGAGGAAGAAGATGTACAGTACAATTTGTCAGCCTCTTTTTTAATAGTTTGACCCGGGTTATAATTATTTTGACTTCGGGTTTAAGGGATGGTCGGGTTAAGGTAGTGGACTGGGCTTGGGTTGGGTTTTTTATAATAGGATTTGATTGGGTTTTAATAAAAAGGGACTAGATTTGATTTCGTTATGATACGAAGGCGCTACAGTTAGGGTTAAACTATTGTTCTTGATTTTACCCAAAAAAAAGGTATTGTTCTTGACTGAATACATAAATATATGTATGTACCTTTGTATTATATTCATTTTGGTTTTTATATGCTTAGTTGTAAATTATTTGTGTACTGATTTCACTTTTATGGTTTCAAATCTAAAGCGGTATAATTGTTGTCGGATGCAGGACATATGTATAAAAGGGTAATAAAGAACTGCCCATGTTCTGCCAGACGACGTGTTGCTGATGCGTAGACCAGGAGCAAAGGCTTATGAGTCTGTTAGAAGAGATTGGGATAACGAGAAATATCAAAAACACAACAAGGGATCTCTTATTGAATGGTATAATAGGGAATTAACACTAGTTAACTTAGGACTAACTTTGCAAAATTAGGGATTGATGCTGAAAATGATTTTGGACTTTTGGTGAGAATGATTTATCATTAAGGATTTGGTTTTGTGATTTTAGGTTTATGGCTGATAAAAAAATGTAGAATCACATCCCCGGCCTCGGGTTTTCTCACTCTTTCCATTCTCGTGCTCGTTTCCGTCCGTTTTTTCTTTCTGTTTGTCCTTTTCATCATATCCTTTACCTGCACATACACAAATATAATAACAAACATATATATGGCATTTATGGTCGGTTTTTGGTCTTTTAAGTCCGTTTTTGATAAAGAAAAGGTATGTGATTTAACACATACCAAAATCCCCCTGACTAAGGTATTGCCGTGTCCTCACACAATGTCATTACATCACGTTTTTAAAACCAAAAATTTCAAACCTCTTTCTACAAAAAATTTTGAAAAGTATCAAAATGTTCCTCAAAAGAGATTAAGAAATCAATAGTTCTAAAAATGCACCGTTTGATCATTTTATTATATATAATATCTTTTTGTACTTTTCTAATATGACAGGATGTTGACTTTCATTATTTAATAAATAACTTTTAGGATCACGGAGTAAGAAGCATTTTTCATGGAAAAGCGTCCATACGGATAAAATTCATCGTCCTTGATTTTTCACGAGTCCCCATACCAAGCTTAAAAAAGAAATCATTGTTAAACACAAGTTAGATGCCAACACTACCCATAGATGCTAATTGTGTACGCACAGCTACTTCTTGCTCCCTTATTCCTATTGCCTCTAAGGATTTTATAAAAAAATGAGTTTTTTTTCTTGTTTCCATAGGTTTTTAGTCCGATAAAGGCACCAAGTTTAGACGCTAACTAGTTTAAAATCCTTCCCTCGAAAACCGTTGCCCACAAAAATGAGGTCTACATCAAGATCCTAATTTAACACGATTTAAGGGATATCCTTTTTATTTCGACCGAAACAACTCATCTACGAGTCTAGAGACAAAAGCTTTATTAGGATATCCCCGGAGTCATAATTTGGTATTATTAACATTATTAAGCACATATTAGTCCTCGGCTTTTTAAACAACCTAGACAACGGCAGCTAACCGTCAGAAATCGAGAGTCTTATTTTGACCATGGATATTTTTCCTCTGCCTTTTTGAAGTCTGAGTTAACAGGAGTGAACCGTCAGGAAACATAAAACTTTTATCAGCTTTGGATTACTATTATTTGGTTTATTATTACATATTGTCCCAAATTCCGAGTCCTGTGGTCTTTCGACAACCGAAACAATAGCACGTACTATCAGGAATCAGAAGTTTATTTCCCCGCAACACTGGCAGTACCTTGATGTGTAACAACTTCCATAAGCAAGAATTTTCTAAAGAAGGAGTAAAAACTAATTATCGCCAAAACCGTGCACCTTTAATTATTTTGAAAATTTTATATTTTTGGGTTTATTTTGCTGATGGGAGCAAAAAGCCATAATTAACCTCTATGAGCTCTAAAGAGAACCACTACTCCACGCTTAGCATCTAACTTATATTTAACTCTATCATTTTTCGTTCTTCGCAAATTTAATATCTTAAATAATAAGATCCGCGAATGCTTAGTCTAATAAAATCAAGATGCGCATATTTAAAGTCAATTATGGAAACTTGCAAATTCTTGCTAGAATTCGCGTTTTATAGCTTCTTGTATAAGAGACTAGCACAACTTTCAATTATAAAGGTTAAGGGGACAAACTAGAGCTCAACACGCTCTATCAAGTCAAAATTTTATTCCTACTCTCACCAACGGAAAGTCAACAATGTGTCAAAACACTTATTATATTTTTGCAAAAATTTTTAAATTTTTTCATTTTTTTGGAATTTTTGAGGAAAAACGGGGTTGCGAGAGTATAAGGCAAAATGCATGGTAAAATCAAATCGAAAGATTACCCCCCCCCCCCCGCCCAAAGACTAAAACTAGACATTGTCCTCAATGTTTTGAGATAAGGGTCCTCTTATGCAAATCTAAAGCCGTTTATTAATTATGTTAATAGATAAACATTAATCGATAAGATTTAGGATATCGGATTTCCCAATAAGTACTGAAGGATGAAACTCGAGTGGATGAAAGACAAAACCACGAGCACAAGAGTCTTCATAATTCGGGCTAATCCTAGACATAAGCATGAAACACGAGAAATGGAAGAGCTGGGCCTCCTCACGTTACACTTATTAGAAAATAGAAAGAAGATAGACATGGGTTGCCTCCCTAGAAGCGCTTGTTTATTATCGAGTCGTTAGCTTGACTCGCCCCGAATTTAATTGTCCATGGGGAAGGTTTGGAAATCCGAGACAACCATGGATGGTATGTCCCCTCCAAAATAGTGTTTGAGTCTATGACCGTTTTCTTTAAAGTTGGGGCCATCGGGTTGAGATAACTCGACGGTTCCATAAGGGAAAACTTGAGCAACGGTGAACAGCCCAGACCAACGGGTTTTTAGCTTGCCCGAGAAAATCTTTAATCGAGAATTGAAGAGAAGGACTCGATCACCAACGTTAAAGATGCGGTTCTTAATTTTCGAGTCATGAATCTTCTTCGTTTTCTCTTTGTAGATCAAAGAATTCTCATAAGCTTGATCCCTAAGTTAATTTAATTCATTCATTTGAATTTTTCAGTGATCACCCGCGGTCTTAAGGTCAAAATTGCAATGTTTCAAGGCCTAGTAGGCCTTATGTTCAAGCTCTATGGGGAGATGACAAGCCTTTCCGTAAACTAACTTATCAGGGGTGCACCCAATGGGTGTTTTGAAGGCGATACGGAAGGTCCATAATGCGTCATCTAACTTATCGGCCCATGAGGCCCGATTTTCTCCTACGGTCCTTTATAAAATACGCTTCAAACCACGATTGGAAACCTCAACTTGTCCGCTCGTCTGCGGGTGATATGCGGTAGAAAGACGGTGAGTAACTTCATACTTAAGCATAACTTTCGCAAATTGATCATTACAAAAATGAGTACCGCGATCACTTATAATAGCACGAGGAGTTCCAAATCGGGAAAATAGACTCTTCAAAAATTTCACAACAACTCGGGCGTCATTAGTGGGGAGCCCCTTTGCTTCAACCCATTTTGACAAATAATCGACGGCCACGAGAATATACTTGTTCCCTCGAGAAGACGGGAATGGACCCATAAAATCGATGCCTCAAACGTCAAAGATCTTGCAAACTTGGATTTCATTTTGAGGCATTTCGTCCTTTTGTATGATTTTTCCCTGATGTTGGCAAAAGTCACATGACTTTACCAAGTCGTTGGCATCACGGTAAATAGTCGGCCAATAAAAACTGGAATCGAAGACTTTCTTAGCGGTGTAGTTGGCACCATGATGTCCCCCGGTGGGTCCATTATGGCTAGCCGTGAGGATATAAACGACTTCTTGCCCGTGAATACCTCGTCTAATCACTTGATTGGCACAAATCTTAAAATAATAGGGGTCGTCCCAAAAATAATGTTTTACGTCCTTAAAGAATTTCTTCTTTTGTTAGGACGACATCCCTTTCACAATAAAATTCCCCGCATGGTAATTTGCAATGTCGGCAAACCATGGGGTACTAGAATCAATTTTAAGCGATATCATTCCAAGTGTCTCGAGAGGAAATGTTTTGGTAATTTCATTTTTTCTCGAGAACATCTTGAAGAAGGTTCTCTAGTCTGGACAAATGGTCGGCGGCGAGATTCTCCTCTTCTTTTTTGTCACGAATAATGACATCAAATTTTTGGAGAAGGAGGATCCACCAAAGCAATCTCGGCTTAGTATCTTGCTTAGCTAGAAGATACTTAAGAGCCGAATGATCCATATACACTATGGTCTTCGATAAGACGAGATAAGGTCTAAATTTCTCAAAAGCATAGACGACGGCTAATAACTCTTTTTCAGTAGTAGTATAATGAGATTAGGCATCGGTCATCGTCTTACTCGCATAGTGTATCGGCTGAAAATATTTGGTCTTATGTTGCCCCAAGACGGCCCCAATAGCAAAATCACTAGCATCACACATAATTTCAAAGGGCAAGTCCCAATCGGGGGCAACTAAAATCGGTGCTTCGGTTAATTTCTTTTTAAGAATTTCAAATGCTTCGATGCATTCTTTAGAGAAGTAGAATGGAGTATCTTTTTCTAGAAGGTGGGTTAGTGGACGGGCGATTTTAGAAAAATCTTGAATAAATCGACTGTAAAAACGGGCATGACCATGCAAACTTCGAATTCCTTTGACGGTGGTGGGATGAGGTAGCTTAGCGATAAAATCGATTTTAGCTCGATCGACCTCAATCCTAGATTTTGAAATCTTATGGCCGAGGACAATGCCCTCTTTAACCATGATGTGGCACTTCTCCCAATTTAGAACTAAGTTGGTGTCTTCACACCATTTTAGCATTTTGTCTAAATGGGAGAGGCAAGACGTAAAAGAATTTCCATAAACCAAAAAATCATCTATAAAAAATTTCATTGTTTTCTTGATCATATCATGAAAAATGACCATCATGCACCTTTGGAACGTGCTCGGAGCATTGCATTAGCCGAAGGGCATACGTCGGTAGGCAAACGTACCGTAAGGGCAAGTGAAGGTAGTCTTTTCTTGGTCTTGTGGGTCAATCAGGATTTGAAAATATCTGGAAAAGCCATCGAGAAAACAATAATACTCATTTCCTGCCAAACGTTCGAGCATTTGGTCCATAAAAGGGAGCGAAAAATGGTCTATACGAGTCACATCATTAAGCTTACGATAGTCAATACATACTCTCCATCCGGTGATGAGACGTGTGGGAATCAACTCATTATCTTCATTGGTGACGATGGTCATACCCCCCCTTCTTGGGTACACAATGAACGGGACTAACCCACGGGCTAGCGAAAATAGGGTAAATCATTCCGGCATCTAGGAGTTTGAGAACTTCCTTTTTGATAACCTCATAAATTTTCAGGTTTACCCTCCTTTGTTGTTGCACCGCGGGTTTGAAGTCATCTTCCATTAAAATCTTATGAGTACAAAAACGAGGGTCTATGCCCTTAATGTCAGAGATTTTCCAAGCGATGGCATTCTTATGATTCTTAAGCACTTCTAAAAGTTGGGTCTTCTCCTCATCTTTTAAATACTTAGCAATAATGACTAGAAATTTGTCGGTTTCTTCTAAAAATGCATATTCGAGATGAGGAGGTAAATCCTTGAGCTCGAGATCTAGAGGATTAGACGGCTTAATTTCTTTTATCTCTTCAGTTTGAATTTCCTTCGGAGGGAGAAAAGGTGACGGGTCATCATTGAGTAACTTCTCGAGGAGTAGAATGTCTCCCTCTGAATCAAAGTATGTATCATCAATTTTCGGTAATTGAATCGTCAAAAGCAAGAAAAGCATCGACCTCTTCCAAGAGAAAATCACTTCCCTCAAACGGAGTGAGGGAAGGAGAAGAGTCGGAAAGGATAGGTTCAGAAGACGGAGTGGTACTGCCACTCGGAGAATTGTTCAAAAATCGAAGAACTTCTTGAGCATACTCCTCAGAAGCAAAATCTATGACATCGATTTGATTAACCGGTGTATCATCGTAATTAGAGGAGTATCTCGAAGTTCGATCGAGATTAAAAGTCACGGCTTCATCATTAACACGAAGGGTTATTTCTTCACCGTAAACATCAATTAAAGTACGTCCCGTCCTCAAGAAAGCTCTCCCGAGAATGAGGGCAACCCGAGGATCGGCATCAAAATCAATGACTACAAAGTCAGCCGGAAAATGAAACTTTCCTACTTTTACGAAAACATCTTCGGCGACACCGATCAGATGAGTAATTGAACGGTCCGCAAGTTCGAGTTCCATATTAGTGGGAACAAGTTCGGGAAGGGAAAGCTTTTTCCATACGGAAAGAGGCATAAGATTGATGCTAGCGCCAAGATCGGCCAAGGCTAAGCATTCAGCCATTCCCGAAAATTCACACGGAATAAGAAACTTGCCAGGGTCTTTAAGTTTTTCGGGTAACTTTTTGAGAAGAACCACTAAACAACGTTCATTCAACGGGGTTTTATTCAATTCAAATAACTTTTCTTTATTACTCAGCAAACTCTTAATTATCGAAGCAAATTTAGGCATGAGAATAAGAGCATCCGCGAAGCTAATATCGAAGTGTAAATCTTGGAAGATTTGGAAGAACTTCTCCATTTGATTGTTAGCTTGTTCGCGGAGCTTTTGATCATTAAGTCTTGACGGGTAAGGTATTGACGGTTTAGGATTAGACTTTGGAGGATTAACGGGAGCAACTTTTGGCTCGGAAACTGGAATCTGGACAACCGGAGGTTGGACATTTTCGGTACTTCCCTTAGTAGGAGGCACCGATTCCTTTGTCACCTTTGTTTCACGTTCCACTACTTTAGGAGGAGAAGAAGAAGTAGTAGGAATCGTAGGTCCTTCATAAGCAACACCACTTCGGGTGGTAATGGCGCTTGTGCCACCTTTCGGGTTAGCAAAGGTATTGCTAGGAAGAGATCCTAAACTCGAGGGTTGATTTATTTGCATAAAACTACTCATCATGTTCTTAAGCTCATTCGTCACGTTCTTAAGTTCATTCGTTTGTTTAGCCAACGTAGTATCCATTTCTTTCTTAAACTCATTCTTAAGCTTGACCTTCATATTGTTGATTTGATTTTGCATAGCTCGCATGCTAACATCGTTCTTCTTCATCCAGTTCAAAAAATCATGAGAAGGTCCAACTTGAGGAGGAGGAGGTTGATAAATTTGTTGAGTTGGAGCTTGGTAATTTTGGTTTCCTTGATTGAAATTTGGTCCACGGTTTTGGTTATAACCTTGATTAGCATTAAAACCTTGGTTATTTTGATTGAAACGGTTTTGATTGTTTTGACCGGAAGGAAAATCGGGTGGTCCCATTTGGTTATTAGCACGATAATTAGTTTCTCCTTGAGTACGAAATCCTTGATTGTAATTCGCTGCTGCTGCGGTAGCATTGAAAATGTGGCCATCAGTGGCTTGACAATCATAATAAGGATGGGGACCACCACAAATGACACAAGTTTCTTCCATCGCTTTGACTTGAGTGGGTGGAGGAGTTTGATGTCATCAGTGGGGTAGAAGGTTCTTCTGATTAGAGACAATCAAAGCATGGATAGCGTCCGTGAGTATGTCGATCTTAGCATCCGTGCTAGAAGAATTGGCACTCACTTTGGAAACAACCGGTTTGTTTTGTGAAGTGGGAACTTTTGATTTGTTCTCGATAATAATCATAATATATCTCGGACTTCAATTCAAGATACTGCCACCGGCGGCTGCATTAAGCGAATCTTGATCGATTTGAGTCAAAGCATTATAGAATGTATCGATTTGGTGCAATTTTGAAAAACCGTTATGTGGGCATTTACGAAGGAGATCCTTGAAACATTCCCATGCCTCACCAAAATTTTCATCAAAACATTGTTGAAAGTTTGTGATATCATTTTTATGATTTGTCGTCTTAGAAGGAGGAAAGAAATGATTTACAAATTTACAGATGAGATCTTCCCAAGTAGTAATCGAACGAGGGGGTTCTTTTTCGAGCCAAATCCGGGATGCCCCCTCGAGAGAAAATGGGAATAACATCAACTTAATCACGCTATGAGGAACATCCCGATATTTCATAGTCGAAGTTAATTTATTAAACCATCGGATGTGAGCGTGAGGATCATCCCTCTCGAAACCATGAAATTGGTTTGACGTTATAAGTTGAATTAAACAGGTTTTTAGCTCAAAATTCTCGAAAAGAATGGGTGGAAAAACAATAGCATCTCCGTAACCCTCGGTGGGTGCTTGGAGCAACTCAGACATAGTACGTGTATCCACCATTTCGGTAATGGGAACTTCAACAAGAGTATATATCTCGGGTACGTTTACTCGTTTACGGTTACGTCTAGGATAATGTTGAGTCGGTATTGTCGGAGATTTATCGATTAAATTCGATCGAGATCTAGTGCGCATGCACTAAAAACACAAAATTTAAAATAAAATTAAATTTTGAAAAAGAAAATATTTTTGGGTTTTTATATTTAGAAAAATTTGAAAAACAATTATTTTTGGTAATCGATTCGTCAACCGGTGCTCGGTAGCTCTTTAGAATTACTCACAAAATGGTGGAGAAACAAAGGTCCGCAATAAATGCTAATTAAAAACCCGTTTCTTTTGGTTCAAAAATTTAATGTCAATCTTCCTTAAACCCCTCTTATAGGTTGTAATCTAAAGGTGAGCCGACGTAACAATTGACTTCACGATTCTTTTGTTGGTTTTTAAATTTTTTGGTATTTTGAATACTTTAGGAAAAGTATTCGCGATTTTTTAATTTTTTTTTGTTTCTATAATAATATAAGAAAATAAAATATTTACAAAATAAAACGATAACTTCACGGGGAAGGATCTTCAAATCACTAATCTACAAATGTAAGTCGATATTCGCTTCACAACTTTCCCGGCAGCGGCGCCAAAAACTTGGTTCGTGCATAAGTATATATATATATTATAGTAAGAAAAACCCGACCAAAAGGTAAATTCTCTCTCTAACCAAGATTGAATAAACCGAGTGGTCAAAGAAATTCAAACAAAATATAATTCCGAAAGTATTGTATTTTCCCGGGTCGTTAGGTTCCGATGAAATGTGAATGGAACTTTGAATTCCGTTCGTGATCGAATGATTTGATTAATTGAGATATTTTGGGATTATGTCTAAAAATAGAAAAACATAAACTAAAAAGCAACTAATAAGCATATAAAATGAGTAATTAAGGCACAAATAAGCAAAAATGCAAATAAGACTAAAAACGGTCTCTTATCGGGAGTTAAATGGGCTTGAGAAAACCTAAAAATCAAAAATTAACCCTAGATGAGTAAATTTGGTTCCTAAAAGTCCTAAATGATTAAGCAATTTGAGTCAAGCAATAAGCTCAGATTCTCAAATAAGCTACAAAGGCAAAACCGATATTGAAACAGCCTAAATGGGCAACTTTAGGCTACTGAATAAGCCACTAAACCTAAAAGCTATTCCACAAAACTCCAAACAGATCAATTTTAGCAACAAAAGAGCTTATAAAATCAATTTCAGACCTATTTGAGCTTATTAAATGCTTAAAATTCAGCTGATAAGACTAGGCAGTAGGAAAATTTGAAGACTGACAAACCTAAGATCAGACCTGATATACCACTTTTAACACTACCTATAAGCTTCAATAAGATAGGAATTAAGCTGAAACCTATAAAACAACATTAAGCACTAACCAAAGAACTTATAAAATGATTTTCACACACTTTGAATTAAAAATAATCTTAGAAAATAAGCTAATAAACAGCCTACTCAGACTTACTTTTTGGTTTTTTGAAAATGTTGACACAGACCTGAAAATTGAAAACTATGACTCAAATCAATTTGATACTTACTCAAAACAGGTAAACAAACTTATTACACTGATTTTGACTCAATACTAACACTTAAAAAGGTCTTTTCATGAACTTATCAAAATAAGCTAAGACTAATGGTTTTCAACCTTGAAACCTTGAAAACTAATCTAAAACCTATAAATCCATTTAGAAAAGCTTGAAACAACTTAAATTCAACTTGTAAGATTGAATTAGAGCTAAATTAAGTTGGACTAATGACCAAAATGAAGAAAAACAGGTTTTGACTTATGCTAACACCTAATCCAAACACCTCTTTAACTGACTGATTTGCTTTTTATAACTGATTTTACTATAAAACTTGCCTAAGCTTTTAACAAACACTTACTAATAAGATATTTAAGTTTATAAAAAGCATATTTGAACTGATAATAAGCACTTAGCATTAAGCTATAAGAAAAAGACATATTTTTATATTTTTATGAATTTTGTGCGAAGACTTAAGCTAATGAGATTTAAACTACCAATGAGCAAATAATAGTAATAAAAGACAATAATAAGCAATGAGAACAAGTAATAAGCAAATGAGAACAAGTAATAAGAAATAAGCATTTTAGGACTTAAAAAGTAAGAAAAATAGAACTCACTTGGTCCTTTGCTCAAACAAGGACTATTAATGCTCCAAGAGCTGATCTACAAGCTCCAGCTTGTTTAAAACAAGCTGGTAAAGTCCAATAAGCCCATCCAAATCTGGCTTATCATCCAAAGTGCTTATTTCACTTTTAAGGCAAATTTGCTTAAACACAATTGAGGACATTTCAAGCTTAAGTTACAGAAGCTCAAAGCAAGCTATGGAAAAGCTTTTTTGAGTTCTTAAACAGTATTTAAGAAAAGAGCTTATTGAGAGCTTATTATAGCTTATTTCAACCAAATGAGAACATTTTAAACAATAAAGTAAATGAGACAATGAAATAAGGTAAACTAAATTTTATTAATACTTAAAAAGTATTACAAAGCTTGTAATTAAGACAGAAAATAAGCACTACATAAGCTATTACACGACTTAAACTAAGACTATAAAAAAACTTCTAATGCTTGATGAAGAGGCCTCTATTTATAGATGGCTGAGGATGCTTCTAGGGTTTCTTCCATCAAATCCCAGCCCTTCAATCAATAATGTCGACATCATCCTTCAATGATTGCCCTTGGATCGAGTGCCACATTGCATCCACCAATCATGAGCTTGGGAATTGCCATGGTGGACAAGATATGAGCTCATTCTCAGCCTTGTCAGCCTTCTTGAAGGGATAATTGTACTTAAGTGGTGGGTAATTACTGGAAGGTCGGGGTAAAAGATGGGGAAGAAGATGTACAGTACAATTTGCCTGCCTCTTTTTTAATAGTTTGACTCGGGTTATAATTATTTTGACTTCGGGTTTAAGGGATGGTCGGGTTAAGGTAGTGGACTGGGCTTCGGTTGGGTTTTTTATAATAGGATTTGATTGGGTATTATTAAAAAGGGACTGGATTTGCTTTGGTTATTTGTTTATGGTATAATAGGAATTTAACACTAGTTAACTTAGGACTAACTTTGTAAAATTAGGGACCGATGCGGAAAATGATTTTGGACTTTTGGTGAGAATGATTTATCATTAAGGATTTGGTTTTGAGATTTTGGGTTTATGGCTGATAAAAAAATGTAGAATCACATCCCCGGCCTCGGCTTTTCTCACTCTTTCAATTCTCGTGCTCGTTTCCGTCCGTTTTGTCTTTCTTTTTGTCCTTTTCATCATATCCTTTACCTGCACATACACAAATACAAAAACAAACATATATATGGCATTTATGGTCAGTTTTTGGTCTTTTAAGTCCGTTTTTTATAAAGAAAAGGTATGTGATTTAACACATACCAATAATACACAAAATTTCTCCTTCCTTTTTTTTTCCTTTTTTTTTTTTTTTTTTTAATAACTAATACAAGAAAATAAAAAGTACATCCCCCCACTTGAGATGAATACGGAGGTCTTCGGCAAACGGCAACTTCCCAATCATAAACTTAAGACTACACGGTAGGGTAAGGCGATAAGGTGTAAACGAAACAACATATAATTGGGTTATGAAATGAAACGATGGCTCGGAAGGGTATAACTAAGGGTATCTTGCACCAAAGAAGAGTGCAACAAAAGGGGTTTATCACGGGAGGTCGACCAGTCGAGGTGACTAGTCGATAAACGCACACAATTTTAACACATATGGGTTGTTTTGGTTTAAATCCTAGAATATTGCCTTCTCGAATTATCTATCACAAATGGACCAAGAAAACTTAATGCATTACTTGTAGAAAACTACAAAATTTCCTATAATTAACAACGTTTAATTATATATTAATCTCTGTCATTATTTTAATCTCCATTTTTGCGGGAAAATTTAAAATTTTCTTTATTATATTATTTTAACACGAAAACATTAAAACAAAAATTACCAAATAACGGAACAAGCTCACACGTGATATTATTAATCAAAATATACACTAAATATCATCAAATGGGCTAAACAAGTTTCAGCCCAACTCCCCCTTTGCGTGCACTGTTCACCAGCCCACACCAAGCCCATTTTTCCGTTTCTATTTTAGTTCCTGATCGAGCAGACCCAGCTCCAAACGCCTCAGTTTTCTCCAAAAATTTAAACGTGACATGTTCATATTATTATACCTCCTAATTGTCTACCTACCAAGGAACTAGTATGCCAAATATTAGCTCTTGATATGAAGGATTGATATGTTTTTGAAAGCCAAAGTGATTGGCCATTTAACACAAAATCGATATATACCATTTTTCACAAAATGAACCATTTTGACCCGGGTTTGTTTTAACCCCATTCTAATGATTGTGTTTGATCATTTGTGAGTCATTAGGAGTATTTATCGTCAAAGATGTCAAGTTCACTCGTTGGTTCCAATTCTTGTACACATTAAATTGTATTCGACACATATAGTACATATATGTCAACATTCTTGTTACCTCCTCACTCCCACACATTATTATAGACGCAAGGACGATAAGATCTATCAAAATCTAATATTCTCCGGCATTGAAACAGTAGGAGCAAGATTGAGGAGATTTTAACACATGATAAAATCTCATATGTATACATATATACGTATACATTTTTCTCCACCTTTACCACCTCTCACCCTCACCTCCTCTACATGTTTCTCAGTTCCTCTCATCATTTAGAAACCGCAAAGAGACCAGAAGCTCTTTCCTTTCCTGTTTGGAATCAATTCGACACAAGTGTTCTACATATAAAACATATATATCGATCATAGCAAGGTTACGGGATTTTCGTGTGTTCTAATCCTTTGTACTCGTCCGCTACCCACCCTAGAGGTGTTGTAAGTCATCACAAACTCTTTTGATTTCATCTCGTATGTTATTTCATAATCATGTAACGTATATACTCATATTCGAACGTACCTAGTTATACTCTTTATTTTACGAACCTCGTTAATATATAAAACACAAGACGTGATTGCCGCCCTTGTGGAAGGCCTAGGAACCACAAAACACCATCACTTCACGTTTATATTACCGTTACATGCACTATACGAACCCATTTTGAAACCTTATATACTCGCATGAAATCATGAAAACATAAAAATTTCTAAGTCTTTTAATAACCAGAATCTGTCCCAAGCCGCGACCTTCATGACCCCGTGAAACCAAATTTGATTTAACAACGCCCCTAGTGTGTTGTGTATACATGGGTTCGAGTGAGGAAGAAGGTTTCCTGCTGTTCGTGTTACATTAATACCGAAGGATTTGTTGTGTGATGTTTCTGGTCTTGTAGCTTCTTGTTTGTGCGGCTGTTATGACTGTTATTGCATGTTAGGAGTTTAAGAGTGAGTGTGAAATGTGTGTGGGTTAGTCGAGTTGCATGTATGCTTATATAGAGTTGTTCGGTTCATGCATGTGGAGTCAAGTGGGTTTCATTTGTAAGTTAGCTTTTGTGCTCAAAGGTTTGTTGTGTTGTGGGGTGAGAATAGAGTGTGAAAGTAAGGTTGAGTGTGGCAGTGACTTAAATGATGGAGCTTTTGCGGATTCTTTGGCCGTCACTCACCAACAAAAGGAAGAAACAAAGAGTTTGAATGTTTATTCTTGTGGCTTGGTCTTATTTCCTTGGGCGGGTTCGAACAAAAAAAGAAAGGAAACAACTATAAATCAAGCCTTGTTGTTGGCTTTTCATTTGGTGTATTAATATCTTCAAAACGTGTTATTTTTAAACCTTGTGAGATAACTTGATTCTTCCTTCTCGACTGAAAAACAGTGAGCAAGGAATTGAAAGTATGTTGTTGGTATGAATTTAATGTGTATGCTCAAGTGTGTGAGAGTTGTGTACGTGAGTGAATATATATTGCATGTGATTTGCTTATCACTAAATTTTCAAGGGGTTCGGTTTGGTTGTAGCACGTGGAGTTTAAGAATGAGTCAAGTGGGTTGGAGTTAGTTAATGTGTTTATGTGTTTGTTTGTAGTAGCATGAGAATGAAGTGTGAAAATAGGGTTGAGTGCGTCAGTAAGATTTAATGATGATAGTATTTGTTGTGTTAGTCGGCAGTAAGAACCAAAGGAGAAAGAGTTAAATGAAAGTTTTAAATATTTGTTTGGTCACATTAGAAGGTCAATTCCTTTTAAATCTTGGTCGATATTGTTTGAGTATACGAGTTACCAAAATGATGGAAAGAGTTTTAACACAATCGTCTCGTTTAATAATAATGTTGAATAAAAGCAAAAATTTAGTCCGTAAAAATGGTTAATTAAATCGTGACGATAGATTAGTCTTCGTTTACTTTTTACAAATGGAAGGGAAATTTACGGGATGTTATAGTACCTACCCGTTAAACCGAATCCCGTCCTGGGATTCCAGTCTAAGGTGGTTGTCAGGGTTGTTTTGCAATAAGTGGGAGTCATTGGGATGAAGATTTTCTACATGATAAGTTTTTATGAAGTCGTATGATGTGCAATCCTCTATACGAGGTGTTGGAAGGAGTGTACGCATAAACAAAGGATCTGAATCCCTATTTATTTACGTAGAAGTGGAATTTATTGTGGTACATGTGATCATCAAAATTTTTACAGTCAGCTTGTCTTGAGAAAAATTTCATTTTTGAATGAAAATTGTTATTCTATCGTGTTTTGAAAATAAACATGGTTCATAACTTTTGAAAATCAAAAAATCTATGGGGGTAACCTACCCGTCAAACAAAGAGTTTCTAAGTAATAATAAGAGTTTCGGATTAAATGAACGTAGAGAAACAAGGGTGCGTTAGGTTACTGTAGCCATGGGCTGAGGCCTAATGTTTCAAGAGTAAGTTTGGTTTGGCGAATATGAAATGTTGAACACACGTTCCATGACATATATGGTTACGAGGCAGTTTCGAGATCATCGAAATCTCGTATAATGCCTGAGAGTTTCGAAAGGGCGTTAGGAGATTCACAATTTCCTAGAGATTGAGTAGTCAAATCGTACGGAAAGTGTTATTCATACGTGACGCGTTCATGATTTTTAAGTCATGGAGTGGCGTGTTTAACGCGATTTGTTCCTGCCTCTTGCGTTGAAATGCGAAAGCCAAAGTAAAATTTTTACTACGTATCCTAAAACTAGTTGCTAGTTTTAATAGACACAAATTTTTGAAAGTTTTACCGTTTGAATACAAACGGTTATATTTCTTAAAATAAAATAATTGAAAAATATTTTTCAGACCCTTATAAATACCATTGGCGTGCTCGTGTTATCCCCACATACACAATCAATGGCTTGTAAGCTACCACATACCGCTGAACAATTTCAATTGTTTATCAAGGCAGAAACTGAGGGTAGTGACGTGGATCGTCAAAATGCTATTGTGAAGGTCATCCTGCAGTTTGAGGCTATGAAGCAACTGAAACGACGACTTAGAGAAAGCTATGCCATGTGCACAGACATTTCAGATGATAGAAAGTATGTGATCGACACGTTTTTGTATGATGAATATTGTAAGGATGCTGCTGTCATCGAATCATTGTGGGCTTGTGTTCATCAGATAGAGAACCAGATTTCCAACAAGGTCCGTTGGAGTTTGGAAGAGAATGTTGAAGCTGCTAGGGTTGAACAACAACGACAACAACAACAACAACAAAATCCACCACCACCACAACAGCAACAACAACCACAACTACAACAAGGTGCATCAAGTTCATCTACACCAAGGGTGGTTGTGCAACAACAACATTTGCCTCATCTGGATCACTTCCAGCCAAGTTTCGAGGAAAATGTGGCAGTTGATGATGGTGGTTGGACTTCTGACATGGAGCGGGATCTGAGCAGGTTGGAAGCTAAATGGGAAGAAGAGAAATTGGCGAGCTTTGATCCATATGATGACGGTTATCAATCCAACAACTCTCAAACCTGGGATCATCGGACTACCTTTGAAGTCTAGGTTTATGTTTATGTGAAGTTTTAATCCAGTATCGTTTGTAATGTTTAAGTATTTCTGTCAAGTTTATTTGAATAATATGGTGTTTGAATTTAATTGAGATTACTGTAGAATTTACAGTGCCTGAGGTTGAAATATAGGGATCACTGTATCACTTACAGTGTTCAAGAAAAGTAGAGGCCACTGTATTTGCTTACAGTGTCTGCTAAGGAGAATAGGGACCACTAGAGTTTTGTGATAAATTCAAAGTGGTAAGACGTAAGGTTACGAAATAATTTGAGACCATTGTACATACAATGTCTGGGAGTTTAGAGGGAGCATCATGAAATTCACAACGTTAGAGGAATAAATAGGGTCATTGTGTAATTCATAATGTCTTAATAGTGGATGGAGTCATTGTAATCTCATGTGAAATTTACTATTTCCATAGTTAACATAACTTGGAAAAATTTCTTTTGGAATAACTATTGTTATTCTTTTAAATTTTACATGATTTCCAATTACAAGAATCTGTGCGGGTAACCTACCCGTTAAACAAAAGAGTTTTGTTGATAACAGATTCTTACATAGAGGTATTTGGATAAGGATTCGGTGTATGTAGAGAAAGTTGCTGAATTCCAGCTTTAGGGAATGAGAAATCTTGTTTGTCTTTGTGTGAGGAATAGTGAACGCAAGCGGCTAGAATAGTAGCCTCACTGCTACTCTTCTATATATGTGCCGGATTTCACTCCTCACTACCCACATTTCTCTCACCCAACATTTACAAAATGTCTTACACCTACACCGTTCTTGTAATTATGTACGCTGCTGCAGCCGTCTTCTTGGCTTACGTCCCAGATGAAGATCTGGAGTCCCTGGCCGAGGTCATAGCGCTTCTCATAGCACTCGTGGTTTTGGCCGTCAGCGCAGATGAAATATGGGGGTAAGAGATAGGGTTACGATAGGAATGTTGCTTTGAATCCGTATACTAACACCATGTATTAATGCTTTATTGCGTTAATAACTTGTGTATTCTTGTCGTACAGGATATTCGAGGTGTTGCACCCAGTCGTGGTTCTTGCTCTTGCTGGTGTAGTGGTGTTTTTCATTGGCATAGTGGGTCAACCGATTGGTGATGCTATGCCTTTCTTAGTGATATTTGTAATGTTAGCATTACCAATGCTAATCATATCATTATGTAACAATATTTATGGTTTCTAATGAGAGTTATGTTGTGTGTTTGATGAATTTTCGTGATTATCGGTTTCATACTCGTGTTATTACAGATACAAATAAGCCCATTTATTTATAATTCGTTATTTACATAGAGAGGCGTCCCAAACAATGTAAATATGGAAATATAAACTTATGGTTCGGCGCTTTACAATTTCTTTATTTAAATAAAAGGCATCCCAATCATTCAAATAAAGACATTGTAAACCATCCTACTTAAGAATTTCTGATTTAACACTCGTACTAATCCACAAAATAATCCATGCGCGGATTTTCCGGAAATACAGGAAAAATATTTCACACGCATCTATAAAGATGTGAGTAAGATAGTTAGGGATGGTTGGTACGGTACTCGAAATAGTTAGTGAGTATATATATATCAATATATTAGAGTGTTGGAGTAGCAAAACTATCTAGAAGTCACATAAGCGTCTGGCGGATGGTAAGCACGGAGAGCGTAAGGCTATAAAATGTTTTGTTTGTAAAAGTAGTTATAGTTCGGACCTCATTTAGACCCGTTTCTCTATAACCTGGCTCTGATACCAATCTGTAACACCCCCAATTTCGTGATATGCAGCGGAATTCAAATTGGGTGTTACTTCATGGCACAACAGTTGAATAGTAGAAAACGATCACAATTTAGTCGTTTTAAAAGATTTATCATTCGAATATCAGAGTTTACAAAATAAGGTCCCAATGGTTTCAAAATTTATTAAAGAGGTTTTCGAATGATATTTATAGCCTTCGTAAATATCCGTGCTCCTCCGTGCCATCCGTGCTCATTATGGACCTGAGATAAATACAAAGAGTTTGTGAGTATATATTGTTGATTTCCAAAATCAAAGAGTTTGTGAGTAAATATTGTTGATTTCCAAAATCAAAGAGTTTGTGAGTAAATACTGTTGATTTCCAAAATCAAAGAGTTTGTGAGTTCATAGTAGTTGTAGATAAATAGTTGATTATCAAATCAAAGAGTGAGTAATACCATAGTGTTTATAGTTAAACCAGTTGATTTGTCAAATCAAAGTGTGAGTGAATCCATAGAGTTTGCATAAAATCAGTTGATTTTCAATAGTTCAAAGTTTAGGTAATAATTGTAACAAATACAATTATTAAATAAATAAGCGGTGGGTTACGATATTATACACCCTTAGTTGGTTCGTTATAAAACAAGTAGTGGGTTAAGTTGTTATATACCCATAGTTTGTTTGTTTGCCCTAACCGGGTCAACACAAAATAGTTATTGTTTGCCAAGTAGTGATTTTCTGCTATATAGTGATAACAAGTTCAAGTTTAATAAAATTAGTGGCAATACTGTATCATGACTACAGTATCGTTTTCTATTGCTCTAAGTCTCATGACACTCAACGCTTAACAGGCATCAAAGATGATGTAAAGTATAAAGGCCCTCGTGATGGGTATTTGCCAATAACCCATAAGTTTGTTCAAATAAAGTGCGCCTGGGTGGCTCATCCTAGCAGACCCAAACGGGGATTGTCAGTCCCAAATAGATCTATTCACAATTATTTACGTTCACTCGCAAGTGATTAAGGTTCATGATGTGAGGGACTTCGAACATGGCAATAAAGGTAAACTTAGGCAATAGTGGATCAGGTATAGCATACAGTTGGAAATCATTTGTGATCATGTTTATAGCAGGTATCTCTCCATGAGATATAAAAATGTATAAAGTGGATTTATAACTCATAATAGCTTGTAGAGGTTTAAAAGTACTTTTAAAAGCAAGTATTACGTCTCAGTAACGAGTAGAGTGTTTCATCAATTAAGTACATTGTTTAAAGTAATCCAGTAAAGTTTATATGTGAAGCGAACATGTATCGCCTTCAAAATTAATGCAGAGTAGATAAAAGAGTAGTCTATGGAACTCACAGTAGTATGTAAACAGTTAAAAGTACTTATGAATAAGTATAAAACATTGTATTTGAGCATGTATCTCCCCCAAAGAGTTTATAAAACAGTAAACAAGAAAAGTGGGGCTATGAACTCACCTGGTGCGATAGCAATAATGATGAAAGTGAATTTACTGAAACATAATTTCAGTTGAGATTTCGGAGATAGCTTTACACATGACCTGAATAATAATAATGTTTGAGAATTCGTTTCAGCACGATTAATGAATGCGATATGAGGAATCGTATGACGATTTGATCGGTGATGTGAGTGTGAATGATTTAAGAGGTTTGGAGTTCAAAATAATATTATCAATAATATTATTTTGTAGTTATGATCTAGAAATCATAATGATTGTCGTCTCGAATCGGATGAGACAAAACGTTGAGTCGAGGAGTTTTAAAAGTCGTTATATATAAAATGTAGTTAATAAGTTTGTGTTTGCGATGAAACGATGCGAGAGGTGAGGGTGTATTTTGTAGATTGAGGATTGGAAATAAAAATGTTATAATGTTTCTGTTTACTCTTGAACTTTCTCTGTTTTTACACTTTATACCCTAACGGTGTTTGCGTTACACCGTTAGTCCCTAGTTTATAAAAATTACATTTTCAACCCAAAATTAACCCAAATGACAATCTGAGTTTATACTTTATTATAAAGTCATTTTCTATCCCAAAGATACTGTTTTTACTGTTTCAGAACCTATTTTTACAAGGTTGGCAGTTTTGGTCCCTTAAAGTGTAACTAGTTTGCAACGTTAGTCCTTTTTGCATGGAAACTTGTGGAAAAATTCTATAAAAATTTTAGAAGCTTATTTTAGCTTATTAAAGCTTAAGTCAACTGTTGGTTTGACCAGAAAAATTCATTTTGATATATTGGGCCTTAAAACGAATTAAAACAAGGCCCGTTAAGAAATTTGGAGGCGAGGGCATGAAAATACTTTTGGGCTTGGACTTGCATTATTTTTGTGATTCTAAAAATATTTCATATGGGCTCAGTGGGCTGGTGGATCGCTAAGTGTTATTGGGCTTTAAGTTAGCCCAATTCGGATTATATAAGATTTTCTTAAAATGTTACTAGTTAAAACTATGATTTGGTCAATTCAGAATGGGCGAAAATAAGTGACGGGTTGACTTTATTTTTAAGAACTCAAAACATGAAAAGTGTAGTATCTCAGGTTGTAAATGAGATGGTCTAAAAATATTTAAGTGTTGTGTTCGAAAATTCGAAGATACAATATGAGTTTGTGGCCTAGTCGCATGTGATTAAAAATCTGAAAAACTTGAAAATAATCTAAGTCTGGAAATCAGTTTTGTAGCGTTTAAATGGAGCGTTTATTAGGACTTTAAAGAGCTTTTCGTAAAATGTTCAAAACACAAATTTTAAAGCTTGCTAGGTGGTGATTCGAAATGAGTAAAAATAGGTGTGTGTCGTTTGTGTGTATTCAAAGATACGAGGCCTTTAAGGTGGCTGTTTGGGACGTTTTTAATATTCAAAATACTTAGAACTTTTTCTAAGTATTTTTAGTTCGAGTTTTTACATGTTCAATGTTGATTCAAAAATGATCTCGTTCTTGAAGTAAATGGGTGCATGAGTGTGTCGAGTGAGTTTATACATGATCCTTGGAAGCTAAATAATCATGTGAAACGTGGTTTGAACCTAGGAACCATAGTGTGTACGTAAAAACAAGACAGAATGTACGTTCGAAATAAAGGAAAAGAGAGCATGCATGAGTGAATACTAGGCGTTGATATGGAATAGAAGTGGATTAAAATAACTTACAAAAATTGGGAGAAGGCTTGTGATACGTTGGAATGAAGCAGAAAACCACAAGACTTGCTCAAGTGCCAAATGTAATAGACCAAAGTATTCCCTTTGGCTTAGAAACTTGAACCCGATTACTCTTGGGATTTTTGGTCTTTGAATGTTTTCCCCAACATGGTTGTGGATGATTTTAGTGTGTTGTGTATACATGGGTTCGAGTGAGGAAGAAGGTTTCCTGCTGTTCGTGTTACATTAATACCGAAGGATTTGTTGTGTGATGTTTCTGGTCTTGTAGCTTCTTGTTTGTGTGGCTGTTATGACTGTTATTGCATGTTAGGAGTTTAAGAGTGAGTGTGAAATGTGTGTGGGTTATTCGAGTTGCATGTATGCTTATATAGAGTTGTTCGGTTCATGCATGTGGAGTCAAGTGGGTTTCATTTGTAAGTTAGCTTTTGTGCTTAAAGGTTTGTTGTGTTGTGGTGTGAGAATAGAGTGTGAAAGTAAGGTTGAGTGTGGCAGTGACTTAAATGATGGAGCTTTTGTGGATTCTTTGGCCGTCACTCACCAACAAAAGGAAGAAACAAAGAGTTTGAATGTTTATTCTTGTGGCTTGGTCTTATTTCCTTGGGCGGGTTCGAAAAAAAAAAGAAAGGAAACAACTATAAATCAAGCCTTGTTGTTGGCTTTTCATTTGGTGTATTAATATCTTCAAAACGTGTTATTTTTAAACCTTGTGAGATAACTTGGTTCTTCCTTCTCGACTGAAAAACAGTGAGCAAGGAATTGAAAGTATGTTGTTGGTATGAATTTAGTGTGTATGCTCAAGTGTGTGAGAGTTGTGTACGTGAGTGAATATATATTGCATGTGATTTGCTTATCACTAAATTTTCAAGGGGTTCGGTTTGGTTGTAGCACGTGGAGTTTAAGAATGAGTCAAGTGGGTTGGAGTTAGTTAATGTGTTTATGTGTTTGTTTGTAGTAGCATGAGAATGAAGTGTGAAAATAGGGTTGAGTGCGTCAGTAAAATTTAATGATGATAGTATTTGTTGTGTTAGTCGGCAGTAAGAACCAAAGGAGAAAGAGTTAAATGAAAGTTTTAAATATTTGTTTGGTGACATTAGAAGGTCAATTCCTTTTAAATCTTGGTCGATATTGTTTGAGTATACGAGTTACCAAAATGATGGAAAGAGTTTTAACACAATCGTCTCGTTTAGTAATAATGTTGAATAAAAGCAAAAATTTAGTCCGTAAAAATGGTTAATTAAATCGTGACGATAGATTAGTCTTCGTTTACTTTTTATAAATGGAAGGTAAATTTACGGGATGTTATAACTAGTATGCCAAATATTAGATCTTGATATGAAGGATCGATATGTTTTTGAAAGCCAAAGTGATTGGCCATTGAACACAAAATCGATATTTACCATTTTTCACAAAATGAACCATTTTGACCCGGGTTTGTTTTAACCCCATTCTAATGATTGTGTTTGATCATTTGTGAGTCATTAGGAGTATTTATCGTCAAAGATGTCAAGTTCACTCGTTGGTTCCAATTCTTGTACACATTAAATTGTATTCGACACATATAGTACATATATGTCGACATTCTTGTTACCTCCTCACTCCCACACATTATTATAGATGCAAGGACGATAAGATTTATCAAAATCTAATATTCTCTGGCATTGAAACAGTAGGAGCAAGATTGAGGAGATTTTAACAAATGATAAAATCTCATATGTATACATATATACGTATACATTTTTCTCCACCTTCACCACCTCTCACCCTCACCTCCTCTACATGTTTCTCAGTTCCTCTCATTATTTAGAAACCACAAAGAGACCAGAAGCTCTTCCCTTTCTTGTTTGGAATCAATTCGACACAAGTGTTCTACATATAATACATATATATCGATCATAGCAAGGTTACGGGATTTTTGTGTGTTCTAATCCTTTGTACTCGTCCGCTACCCACCCTAGAGGTGTTGTAAGTCGTCACAAACTCTTTTGATTTCATCTCGTATGTTATTTCATAATCATGTAACGTATATAATCATATTCGAACGTACCTAGTTATACTCTTTATTTTAGTAATACTTAACTTTTACTCATTGGCGTACGTCACTTCAGGTGAACGGTAATGTTGATGACTGAAGAATTTTAAAACTTGAATAATACTTATGTTTTGTTTGTAAGCAACTGTGGTAAAGAATGTCGTCTGAAATTTTATCGGGAGGAAGTGAAGAAAAATCCCATTTCATTTCCATCAATACAAATGGTTCCACAACAACTCCTAATCAACAATATGATTTAATTTTGAAAGATCGGTGGAAAATGAAATAGGATGTTGCGAAAAAAATTATCTGCACCAAATAATTTATCACAGCATCCTTTTTCATTTGGCACCAATCTTTAAAAACCTCATCCTGTTGTTGGTTAGTAGAGCTGCTTTATTTGTTTGACATATCCTCCGTTCGACAAACTGATGACAATGTAAGTCGCAGCGGATCTCTTTATTTTTAGATATATAAAAAGAGAGAAATCCGATGCGACTTACATTCTCATCAGTTTGTGGAACGGAGGATGTACATAGTAATAGTAACATAAGTCAGCAGTTTGGGAAACTGTGAATAAAAAAATCAGCTGTATCTAGACAACAGCATATAAGAGAACATTAGCAAAGGAAATAGTAAAAAAATTAAAGAATTGATGTTATGTGGTGGTTAGACTTAAATTTTGTTTACATATCTGTAACTGTGGCGACACAATTGGTTCTGGCCAACAGTACGGTTGAATTATGAAAGAAAGATGGGAAACGGAAGAGGACGGTGCGAAGAAGTAATTCCTTTTAAATTACTTGTCACGCCATTCTCTTCGGTTTCGCATCTTTTCTTTACGTATTTAACCTTAATGTTGACCAGACCCATTTGCGCCACCACAGGTATGAATATGTGAACAAAAATCAGTTATGATAGTTAGAAAAAACAGCCACCCTTTCTAAATCCCCTTACAATTCCTTTCGTCATTTGAACCCCTTTGTGCAAAAGCCTGCACCAGGCAGATTGCTAGATTGTTGAAATGACGAAAGGAACTGTATGGGAATTTAGAACGGCTAACTATGTATTAAAATAAGCGTGAATAGATACTTGAGTACATGGTTTATATTCATGAATAAGCTAAATAGTTCATCGACCAAGTAATGTGGATATCCAATAGACAGCTCATTACTTTTAACTCCTTTTTTGAATACTTTTATAGAATTCACAACTATAATTTATGAAAGACCACTGACACTGCAAGTTATGTTTAAAATCTTTAGCTAACTGATATGGTAAAATAATTGCGAACACATAGCTTATTATGAGGCGTGTGTTTTTATAATTCGTCATTTTGTATCTGACAATAAAATGAGGTAAATGATACACCTGCACACGCATGGCGACGTCAAAATAAAGCTGATTAGGGTAACTATAAACTTTAGTTTTGCAAATGTAAGCTGGAATGTTTCTTAACCTGAGAAAGGAGGATGATAACTGTAATTCGTGCGTTTCGGGTGGCGAATGGTCCACTAAACCCTAAGGCATTTGATAAAAAAATGTGTTTTTACCATAACAAACAAAGAATATATTTTATTTTTTTTGTTTACCGATACTAAAAGGTGTTGTCATGTGCTTGTAAGAGTTACCGTGTTTCTGCATATTCGCAACTATAGTTGCAAAAAAGGTACTGATCAATAGCACGGTCCAATCATCGAAGAAAGATGGGAAACGGAAGAGGATGCTGCGAGAAACTAGTTTGTTCCAAATCACTTGTCACAACATTCTCTCCAGTTTCCCATCTTTCTTCAGGAATTGTACCTCAGTGTTGATCACGTTCTTTTCTGGAACTGCAGTCATGAATATGCAAAAAAAAGTTAACTATGGCAGACATATAACATTAAGTGTTAGTACCGGCACCCCCCAAAAAAATACCATTAAGAGTTCAAGAACCTGATGGCTGTCACTGAGTATCTTAGTTGTTGCATCCAAATAGATTACCTTGGTTTCCTTACATCCATTGTTGACATTATGTCATTTTTTGATTTTCACTCTGTTTCCATACAATGCAATTACCCTATTGAATGTTAGCAAGGGAAAAAGGAGATGAAAATATATATATATGTGGATTTATGCAGTGTAATCGATTAAGTACGTAAATTTTATAAGCACTTATCTTTTGGTTATTTTTGTTATATAGCGACATGCCAAATGAAGCGCAGCAGTGTAAAACAAAAAGGTTTGAATTGCAAAGAGGGTAAGTAGTATAATCTGACCAACAGCTGATCTTGAACTAAGTTCAAGCATAATTTGCCGACGCAGGTCAGCACGAAAAGTCCATGTATGCAAAAATATTGACAAAGTATCAACAATGGATGTACGGACCATGTGAATAGACTAATAGGGTAGTTTGGTCGCCGTACATCCATCACTGATATTTCGCCAATTTTTTGATATTTACTTTGTTTCCATAGAATGCAATTATCTTGTTGAATATACAAAACCTGCTAGCAGTGTAATATATATATATATATATATATATATATATATATATATATATATATATATATATATATATATATATATATATATATATAAGTGGATTCATGTAGTATAATCGACTGAATATGCAAAAACAGCGTCATCAAACATTTTTTGAAACTGCTTTGAATTGATTAAAAAAGTGCCAGCTTCTTATAAAGTTTAAGGATTATGTTTTATGCATCTTGGCAAGCTCAGGCGTACAAAAGGTTTTGATCGGACGTCGCATGCATCTAATCAAGACAGCAACCACAGATGATGTACATCGGTTGTCGATATTAGCAAATGAAGAGCATTTAGTTTTCTTTCTTTGCCGGTACTAAAATCCGTTGTTATGTGGCTATGAGAGTTAATTTTTTCACGAACATTCGTAACTGAAATTCTACAAAAGGTCTTGATTAACAATATGGCACAATTATAAAAGAAAGATAGAAAACGGAAGAGGACACTGCGAAGAAGTAATTTGCATCAAATCACTTGCCACAGCATTCTCTCCTGTTATGCATGTTTCTTTAACAATTGTAACCTATTAATGATCAGAGGTTTTCGTGGAACCGCACTCATGAATACGTAAGAAAAAAATAACCATCATAGGCACATAACATTAACTGTTAATATCCGCCAAAGAAAAAAAAACCAGATGGTTTTCACTTACTAATATTGGCAAATGATGTACAACATCTGTATTTGCTCTCATGGTCAAGTGCACAGGAGCGACTATAAAAACCCTTTGTACCGCTGAACCTGCCAAGATGCATAAAACTGAGCCGTCTAGTAAAAAAATAGCTAGAGTAAAAAAAATAGCTGAGTGACAATAACCAAGGTGAAACACCAATTTAATATTAGCTGGATCATGAACACAGCAGGGTGTAGATGGAAACTGATTAAATGAATAATGTTGATTATTCATCGGCACCGTTCACCAGTTTTGAGATTTAAAAATTGCAAGACAATTCTTATGCTAACATACGTGGAAGTTCTTACGTTCCTCTCTAGTTCCTTTTATTACTTCAGCAAAACTTCACACAATGGCCTGGACCAGACACATTGGTAGCCGAGTGAAGTAATAAAAGGAACTGCAAAAGAAAGGTAAGAATAGTCATAGTTGAAGCAACATAGTTGACTCTTCTGAAACCCCTTATAGTTCCCTTTGGCATTTCAACTCTGTTTATGCAAAGGCCTGCACCAAGCGATCTGCTACATTGTTGAAAAACCAAAAGGAACTATATGGGATCTCATAATGCGTAACCATGATGGACATCGCATAGCAATATTTGAAAATGAAAAATGTGGTAGGCTTTAAAGCAGAAAGTACCTGGCTGACAAACAGGGCTATTTCCGTCGAAATTTTAAATCCAAAGCAATGCATACTTTAAAAATGTAATATGTCTATCAGTTATAGTAACAGCTTTTGTTGTAACCAACAAATGTGACTGTCTGCCGAATGCTGGCGACTTTTGAAATGTTCAAATTAAAAAACAATTGGTATGCTGGTAATAACAACAGGTACAATATCATAAGCAAACCGAGTTTTAAAAGCATGGGCCAAACAGGTATGTACGCAGCAGTTTTTAGGCTCAGATTTTTAGACCAAAAGCGGCGCAAACACCTATAAGAAGCTGTAGAAGAAAGGTAAGCGCAGGCAGGTGCACTTGCCACGATAGGTATAAAGCAGCATAGCTAATCCTTCTGAGGCCCCTTACAGTTCCTTTTGGCGTTTCAATTCCCTTTTTGCAAAGGGCTGCACCAAGCAATTTGCTAGGTTGTTGAAAAACCAAAAGGAACTATAAGGGACCTCAGAATGGGTAACTACAATGAACATCGCATGGCAGTATTTGCAAATGAAGAATGTGATAGGCTTTAAAGCAAAAAGAACCTGGGTGACAAACACAGCTGTTTCCTTTGAAATTTTAAATCTAAAAAAAAAAAAAAAAAAAAAAAGAAAAAAAAACGGTTGTTGGTTGGAAACTTTGCACTTTAAAGTGTATCACGTTCTTTATTTGCCAATATTAGCAAACGATGTTAGATGTCACATCCGTATTTCCCATTGTGTATAAACACCTGAAGCAACACATACCTTAAATATGTAATATTTCCAGCAGTTATAGGCACAGGTTTTGTTGTAACCAACATTTGTGTCAGAAATCAGGTACCAATCATCATAGGCCTGCTATATGTGAAGCAAAGAAAAGTGTTTTGACATACCCGATTTAAGAAATCACTGACAGACTAAGTGCATTTCAAAGTCAGAAATATGGGTCAGCGTACGTAAACAGGTCAATGGATTTTGTCCTTGAGCAAGGCATTTCTTTACAGATTCAAGCACTATATATGTAGTATTTCTTAGGCTCAGATTTCTAAACCAAATATACTGCAAAAGGTTTTTGACTTTATCATGGCTGCAAAGAGACAATTTTTGATACCTCACTTCATTTGTATCAGAAAACAGGCAGCAATCATCATAGCCCTACTATATATATAGATAGCAACAAAGAATGCCTCGGACGAAGTAGTGGATGCAAAGAAGCACGGCTACATAATAATGTTAGCCGACGCATTTTATTGTCGTTATACAAAGAAGTGCCTCGTCGTATTGGTCAGATAGTACTTTCCCACCTAACTATTTCATCATATGGTGGAGAACGTATTTCAAGTACAACAAAACATACACGTGCACTTTCCATGGTATTAGAAGCTTATGCATATCAGACATTGACATACATTGCACCCACTTTATATGTATCAGAAAAGGGTTGTAGACTCCACCATGGCTGCAAAACGACGCGGTTGCATACTAATGCCATCTGGTACGTGCCTTGCCAAGTTATGGAGACAATAATTGACAACCCAATTCATTTGTGTTAGAAATTGAGTAGCAAGTATCATAGGCAACTATGATGAACATCGCACGTGAATATCCGCAAGCATGCAGTATTACATGTATATCTTATAGAGCAGCGGGTACGCCATCGTCCCACTGTTCCTTTCCAGTTTCCATTAGTTATGAGCACAACTTCCGTTGCAACCAACGAACGCAACCAACATGAGTTATAACAATGTGCCATAGTATAGCAGGAATATATCTTATAGAGCGACGGCTTCGGCGACGTTTTGTCACACTGTCAGTCACAATAATTATAACAAAATCGATTTTTAAAGGTATGGGTTCAACAGGTATATGTGCAGCAGTGTTTAGGCTCAGAGTTTTAAATGAAAAGCAGCACAAACAGTTACAGGGCCCATCATGGGTACAAAGAAACACGGTTGCATAATACTGCCATCTGGTTCTTTCCCTGGCAAGTTATAGAGAAAATTTGTAACAACCCGCTTTGTTTGCAACAGAAATTAGGCAATTATCATCATAGGCCTGCTGCATGGGAAACAAACAAAAGTGGTTTTACATAGGTAGTCTAAAGCTGCACGAAACAACACAATGCTGAGCACGCACTAAGAATGGCGGAAAACGACGCCGCAACCATTGCTAAAGGCCAATCTAACCAATACCACGTACGACCACTCTACATAGGGGCAACGAAAATGATGCCAAGGTAGAGGCGGAATTTGGGCTAGCACAGGCCCAGTGTTTTGTCGCCAAACTGGTACCGTTCGTACAACAGTAAAACGACAAAAAAAATGTCGGACCCGTTGCTCTATAAGACATATATATAACTGTTATGCTAGCAACAACAGCAGACATAACACTTATAAATAAATCGAGCTTTATGCAGCAGCTCTTAGGCTCAGATTTCTAAACCAAATAGGGTGCAAAACATTTTTGCCTCCACCATGGTTGCAAAGAAACACGGTTGTATAGTAATGCAATCTGGTAGTTGCCCCGGCAAGTTATGCAGACAATATTTAACACCCTGTTTCATTTGTATCAGAAAGCAGGCAGTAATCATCATAGCCACAATGAATAAGCCTACTAAGAGAAGATGAAATGTGCCTGTAAATGAAAGGATTAACACCATAACAAAGGCCACAAATGTAATAAGCAAGTGCATAGTCATTTCAGTATACCTTTGCAGAAAGTGCAAACAAGCGTTTCACCTGCATACTCAAAAGCACAGCCGTCAAAATATAAACACAACAAAACCCCACAACACATACGCAAAAAAATGATAAAGCACCCACCAATCGCCTCCCCTTCTTTTTATCAGGATTTTTTTTTTTTTTTTTTTTTTTTTTTTAGTTCGATGACAATGTGTGTAGAGGACTGATATGCAGAAGTTTCTAATGGCAGTGAAAGTGCATGTGTATATTGTATTGTACATGAAACACAATCCTAACCATCCAATAATAAAGTTAGGTGGGAAAGTACAACGCAGCCAATACGACGCAGCATTCTAATGTATTAAGCCGAGGAGAATGGACCAACGCACCATAAAAGGCCAACGTTTTTTGGGCTAACGCAGGCCCACAACTAATTTCGCCAGCTGCGCTAGAAAGGAACAGTGGGACGAAGTCGTAGCCACCGCTCTATAACACTTATAATATAAATAAATCGAGCTTTATGCAGCAGTTGTTAGGCTCATATTTCTAAACCAAATAGGGCGCAAAACATTTTTGCCTCCACCATGGCTGCAAAGAAACACGGTAGCATAGTAATGCCATCCGGTACTTGCCCCGCCAAGGTATGGAGACAATATTTAACACCCTGTTTTATTTGTATCAGAAAACAGGCAGTAATCATCATAGCCACAACAAATAAGGGCGCAAAACATTTTTTGCCTCCACCATGGCTGCAAAGAAACACGGTTGCATAGTAATGCCATCCGGTACTTGCCCCGCCAAGTTATGGAGACAATATTTAACACCCTGTTTCACTTGCATCATAAAACAGGCAGTAATCATGGAATAAGCCTACTAAGAATCGTAAAACCAACTAAACTTTATTCCTCTTATCTTGCAGACTGACAAAGTGCAACAAAGTCTATAGACCTTTGCAAAGACAATCACTGATGTTATACCATAAAAGCCATCGACAACGCAATGAAAAGGTTTGTCAATAGCTGTTGTTCCAACATAAAATAAACCTACAAAAGAAACATGCTAATCAGTTTAACAACTTTTACAAACCACATAGAATAAACACATAACAATTCGGTTATCAGGTAAGAAAATAACGTACAAAAGCAAAAATACTTTTGACATAAAGTATTCTATTTGTGTGAACGAAAAAAAAAAAACAAAAAAAAATAAAAAATAAAAAAAAAACAACAAAACTATAAAAAGCTAAAAATAAAAGCAATGAGACACAATCAGCCAACTGATCGAGTGGAATCATATATACCATAGAGCAATAACTGTGCAGCAAAATAATAACAACAACAAAAACTTAAATATAAAGGCCAAAAATAATCAATCAAGCAAAAAACATACAGGCCTAAATCGACTAACAGTAGCAACAAAATCCAAAACCTCAAAGCATAAAATTAGCAAAACCGAAAATGACCCTGATAATTAAAACACAACAACAACAAAACCCTAAATCTAAAATAAATCAACCAACAATGACCCCGATAATTAAAACCCTAGATGTAAAGTCTACAATACAACAACAACAAAACCCTAAATCTAAAATATATATATATACCATAGAGCAATAACTGTGCAGCAAAATAATAACAACAACAAAAACTTAAATATAAAGGCCAAAAATAATCAACCAAACAAAAACATACAAGCCTAAATACCCCGTTAATAAAAACCCAACAACAACAAAATAGATGTAAAGTCTACACAACAACAACAACAAAATCCTAAATCTAAAATAAATAAACCAACAACAGAAACCACAGAAACAAAACCCTAAAACTAAAAGCAAAGAATCAGCAATAGTAAAAACCCTAGAGGCGTATAAGATAAGCCTATAACTTGTGAAATCCGGATAAGATAAAATCCGAACATGTGGGTATAATGAAAGCGACTCACTGAAATACAACGCCCACCACACGATCAAATAGTTAGGTAGGAAAGTACTATCTAACTTAATAACAAAGTAGCGACAAAAACAGATGGAGCAAAGGTACAAAAAAGGCCGGCGTATTTTGGGCCAACCCAGGCCGCAGGCCCACAGCCAATTTTCGCCAGCTGGGCCAGAAAGGAATAGTGGGACGACGTCGTAGCCCTTGCTCTATAAGATATATATATAATGACCAAGTAAGTTGAAGAAAAATAAGCCCGAAATAAATAAGCTTGAAAATAAGCTCAAACGTGAGCTTATCACTACCAAATTTGTAGATCCGAACCAAAAAGAATAAAACAAAGAAGAGGGACACGAATTGAGATGATACCGTTTGATTTGTCCCCTTATAAACACAAACCGATTCACAAAAACATGTGTGAATCGTTGTTTTTGTAAAAACTTAAGCTTTATTACATTTTTATTAATAGATCGAAAATAATGTTTAAAAGACTGTTGAAAATCATTTTGCTTAACATACCCAAGAAGATATAGAAAAGTGAGGGTGGCGGCTACAGCTTGTACGCGAACAAAAGCTTTGATCTACTCTTGATTCACCTTCAGGATGACACAAATATGGTGGAAATGAGGTGGCAACCACGGCGGCAGGCGGCGGCGTGAAGTGATGGTGAGAGTGTGTCGGCGGAAGGAAAGAGGAGAGGGGAGAGGTGCGTTTGTATTAGGGTTAGGGTTGAATGACTGAAATCAAACATATACTAACACTTAGGCCGAAAATGTAATTTTGCAAACAAGAAGGGGCGCGTGTATAAATCGCAGTGCAGGGACTAAACATGAATTTTTTGTAAACTTTTATCAAAACGACTCTCGGGACTCATTTAGGCTAAACAAAATTTTCTCGAGACTTTTAAACTTGCGCCAATATTTTTAAAATTATTTTTCCAATAAAAATGACTATTTATACGACTATCTTTGGTCAAAACGTCATAAATCAAATAAATAAACGTTTATTAGGTCTAGACTCGTGCCGGTACGTGTTGTGCTATATCTCACATCTTACGAGGAAATTTCTCGTATCACACAACAATATTCCTAAACAAAATCCCAAAACAATTCCAAATGTATTCCAAAACGGTATTAAATATTTATTTTTAACGTAATGCGGTATTAAAATACTTTCAAAAATTACCGGTTGTCACAAAGATAGTTATGTGATATCACATTTATTATTTCTATTCCTCTCCCCCCACTTAAGCTGTACAAAGCCCCTTTTGTACCATACATAAACAATTAAGAATAGAAGATAAATAAGAAATGAAAGACTCCCCTCTTAAACTTGTGTAACTGAAGTCCATCATTGAAAATTTTCTTTAAGAACCTAGTTGCGGCGTAGGTCCATGGACCTGGTTATGCTGTAACTCCTGCTATCTCTCAATTTCTCACACGCTCAACACTGGCTACGATGTAAATCAATAAATCAGGCTACGCCGTAGAAGCCATCTGTAACAATTATCTGAAATCTTAAACGTGAAAACGATCATAAACACAAAGTGGTAGTTATTCAGAAATTAAAGATATGTCCTAAGAGTTAAATTATTACAGACATAATATGAATTCAAATTGTTTAGAGAGACATAAGCAAATTGTTCATAAAAACTAACAAAGAGGAGATATCACTCCTCATCCATGGAAGTCCCAAAATGTTGGGAAGATGAAGGCATGCCAGAGTAAGGGCCATATGGAGTTGAAGTGGTGGATGGATAGGTTCCTTGGAATGATTGTTGAGCAGACATAAAGGTGACCCCCTGCTGGACCCCAAGATCGGGCATATCAGGCACGTAGGTATAGGAGGTCCATTGAAGCGGGGGTGATCGAGATGCATGTGCTAGAGTATCTGACTTGTCTGATCTGCACTCCAAGCATAATACCTTTGCTGCTCCTCCTGCATTTGTCTGAACTCACCATAGAACCCGTCATACTGGATGTTCATCCCTGACATCATCGCGGTTATGTCACCCACATCCTCCACCAAATGAGATATGTCCTGACACATATCTCATATCGTCTCATCTATGGCCGAGAGCCTATCAATAATGCTCCTAATGGGGCGCTGCCTCACACGCCCCGCTTTAACATTTCCCTGGCTACCACTTGCCTGGGAATTTCCAATCCCAACTGCTCCTTCTCCAGCAATCGCGGGCTCCAACTTCGGTTCTCCAATACCATTCAACCTGCTGATCCAAAACTCCAATAGCTTCAGAATACCCATCAAGCTTGTCTCCCGTCCCCTGGTCACAATGCTTAAAGCATTGGGTCTCATCAACCCAAGTGACCTGGCCAATTTACCAATAAAATGTAGCAACCCGTAGAATTTCCTAGTCATTAGTGAACGTTAATCTAGTATTAACCCGTCATTACTATTCACTTAACCATTTTTTGGGCAAAATTTAAATTTTTTATTACATTTCTATAATTCAAACGTTGTTACATTATTCATGATACATTGGAAAGAGATCACACGCGGACCATGACAAACCCAACATACCCAAAATAAACCAAATGAATCCTTATACTATTCTTGGCCCAAGTTTATGGCCTGTTACTATTCACAAGCCCAACCCATCAATTTTAAGTTTTATAAATCTTATATAACAAACGGCTGAACCCCATTTACTTTGCCCCATTTTCTTTCGAATTTGACACACATGTTATACGACATTTTACTCATCTCGAATCCTTACCCACCAAATAATCAGTATGTCGAACCTCACTCACTCATTCGAACGTTTGGTACATAATCAAGACCCAAAGTGAATGCTACTCGAGACATATACAAACCCATTCGACATTTATTCTTTTTGATCCAATTCGATCTAAACTGATTTTTCCTAGTTCTTTTGATTTCCTATGATTGATTCTGAGTTTGTGAACAAGTTTCTCACTTCTTCTCACTTTTAGTCACGCTAAAAACCGTTTGGACCTTTTCAAAATGTGTCGAACACATTCTAATACATGCCACTTGTGCCATAACCGAAACATACTCATAAACCCCTACAAGCTAGCTCAAATATTCCCTTATCTTATCTCATCTCTGCCAAACATCAACTCAATCACCACTTGCTCCATATAATACAATATAATCGAATACATGCATGCATACTTATATACGTTTGACATACATACAATAAATCCCATTCACACACAAACATTTACCTCATTTTCTCTCTAGTTTACCCCTTTGCCGAGACCCTCAAGAAAGCCAGAAGCATTCTCCCTTTGTTGGAGTTCATATACCATCGTCCTAAGCACCATTCGGATCATTAGTGGTCACTTTTACGAGCTACACCCATATTTCCAATTTCCTAGATCGATCGAACGTATAAACTCCACCATTTAGGTGTTGTAAGTCTCTTAAACACCTCTCATATTCATTACCTTCGATTTCATTGCACCATGCATTGTTTCATATTTATTTCGATCGCATATTACTTTTAATGATTTATTTCATTCATCGTTATTTATTCTTACGTTTATACACAATGAACTCCTTCATGGATGGCTAGAAACTTGTGTTTTATCTCTACTCAACACTTACTTATTCGTTTTAGAGCTTATCGAATTCCATTTTGTTCATATATCGAATCGCATATCTCATATCTTATTTATATATGTCATTTTCCATATTTTTTAACCATGTTATATCGATAAGAAAGGGGCTAATATAATCGGAATCATATATACACCATATCAATTTTATAGATTGTCTCAATTCTCCATAAGCTCATTTATTAAATTGTTGTTTTAAGTTTCCACTAATAATCTCATTTGATACCCTTTTATTCGATCAAGCTTATGGCTGTCGAACACAGTTTTAAAAACATATGTATATCGATTGGGCTTGTAAAAGCCCAATAAGCACATTAGAATAAGCTGGGCAATAAGCAATTGGAATATATTTTCAGGACCATAAATTAAGCCCAAATTCAGGCCTAAACTCGTTTGAGACCTCTCGGATCATAAACTCTTAATGAGCTTTGAATATTTCGATAAAAAGCCCATTAAGATGAAAATAAGCTCTTTTTGAATAATAAGCAGTTTCCTAAACTTGAATAAGCTTTTTAAAGTTGTTAAAACTTTTGGAATACTTTTCACCTTATTTTTGTACATGTTGGACTTGTTTTGCAAAACATATTTACTATTTGGGTCAAAAGTGTAACTTTCAGAAAAATTGTGTATAAACTGTCATTTCTGTAAACTATGGGTAGAAAAGGTTAAAACATTAACTAGAAACCATAAAATGTCATAATTGAACCTTTTTGGACTTATAATATATATATTATTTAACCGAAGATTAACGGTGCAAATATTACACCGTTAGGGTTAAATGTGCAAATTTCATGAAACTACAAGGACCATACAATATGTTGATTTTACTTATAATCTCATTTATGTTTTATACAATCTCATTCCTAAAAATCCATTTTACAATTCGTACGATTATTATAACTAATGTTACGTTTATAATTATTTAACGTAATAAACTTAACGTTTTGTTCAAACCACTTTCGAGGAAACGATATTACTGATTCAATAAACATAAAAACATGATAATATTATATATAATATTATTTTTGAACTTTAAGCATTTTAAGCATATCATTTATTCTCATCACAATCCAATTCGTTATCCGACACTTTCCACAAACATTATTCACATCCTGTCAATCTTAAACCATCAAAATCTCAGACTTCCCTATTATTCAGGTCGTGTGTTGGAGCCGTTACCGTAATACTCTTGACATAACTTTACTTCGACCTTTACAACTAAGGTGAGTCATAGCCCCACTTTTACTATTTTATTCATTTTTAAACTACTTGGGGGAGATACATGTTTAAACTACTTTACTCGTTTATCAAATACATAAATTGCTTTGTGATTCAATTGCTCAAACATTTATACTCTTATGATGCGTTACGCTTTTATACTTTTTGGACATGATGTGTAGTTTTATTACGATATGTGCCTTAATGGGTTAAACTTATTATATTATTCATTATTCTTAGCAACTATTTAACTCCTGGATAGGAGCCGTTGGAGAGGTATTGATAGTAACTATAGGGCCGATGCCCCCCACTCTTGTGTCCCTCAATTCTTGACCTTGGGTGAATATAATCCAAGTATATAAATGTTATAGTACTCGCAGTTAAGAGGTTTATTTTGTTGTTATTCATTACATTAAGTGCTCATATATTCGTATACACATATGTCCTAAACATACTTTAGCAGTGGGTTGTAAACACACAGGTTGCAAGTCTTGTATGGGCGGGACTTGGGACTGATTGGATTTACAATGCCTTTGTGGTAGAAACTTTATTCAATATATTTTAGCAGTGGGCTGTAGACACACAGGTTGCAAGTCTTGTATGGGCAGGGCTTGGGACTGAGTGGATTTACAATGCCTTTGCAGTGAAATCTTTAGTCAAATGCTTTACTCTTAAATTAAACTCTATGAACTCACCAACCGTTGGTTGACACTTTTTAGTATGTTTATCTCAGGTTATTAAGGCGATAGTGGATGCATGGATTCTAAAGTCATTTGCATACTTGAAGACTTATATCTTATCTTTATCATTCGAAACACTTTGAAAACATCTATGTAACTTTATACTTTGAATCTCATGTTTAACTCTGATTTTAATAATTCGAATGATAACATTTTAAAACATCTCATTAGAGGTCATTTTCTATACCTTGATCTATATTATGAAGTAATACCCCTTTGACTCTACTGTTCCGCTACGGTAATTTGGGGGTGTTACATAAAATGAGCCCCCTGAATGAAGCTCTTCTTCTTCTGGTACCCATTGGCTCCACCAGACATGAACTTGGCCAAGTGCTAAGGGACATCAATCGGGACACCACCATCCATGCCATTCAGCATATAAATGTCATTAACAGTCACATTGTCTCTCCCAGAATGTCTGCCTGCAATAGAAACAGAGATGAGCCTGTGGACCAGGCGGCGAAGTGGGCTCCTGATGGTAGTGTAGGAAGGTGGGCTGGAGGAATCATTATTGAGAACAGTGGAGATTGGGTCAAAATAGATCCTTAGGTTGTAGTTATAGGGCCTGGCCCTGCCACAAGTGGCATAAAACTCTACAAATCCAGGACTGTTCATTTCATTAACCGTGTACAGCCTCATAATAAGAATAAACTCCCTCATGCTCAAAGATCTCCTCTCCCCTCCAAGTTGGAAGGTAAGAGCCCCATCTTCAGTCAAGACATTAATGTGCTCCCTAAAATGCACACTCGCCAAAAACTCCATAACATACTCACAAATCTTGAACAATCTCAACCAAGCCCAGCAAGTAAAGTTTCCAGTATCTCTCACATACTTTACCCTGTAAAACCTCTTCAATGACTTGGTGGCCTCCCCGTTGTTAACCCTGTCAAACTCAGGAAATTCAAGGGCTTCATGACCCTTAATTTCCTTTTGCAGTAGTATTCTAAGCTCTTCCATGCATTTAACCCTCTTTTCAGGCGAGCAGGTGGCGTCTGCGAACCTGAACCAATCCATAGGGTTAACTCCTGCAATCAAACCAAATTTTTAATTAAGTAGTAATCCAGACAAAAGTTACGGCGTAATCTTATGCACAGACTTACGTTGTAGAAAAATATTGATACACTTCTCTACAAATAGTTACGCCATAGTTACCTTCAACAAAAATACCCAGATTTTCATTCAACAAAAGTTACGGCGTAACCTAAGCATTATGGTTACGCCATAATCTGCTACTGTAACTCCTACCTACCATGGTTACGCAACAGTAATTTTTCCTAACTACGCCGTAACCATAAAAATTACCACAAAAACGTAATAATATGCCCCATTTAACGACTTCAATCGCATAATGACAATTTCAACCAAGCCCATTTTCATAACCAAAAATTAATTGAAAGTCCTAAAAATCACATGAATCCCAAAGTAATCTCTAAAACATTTAATAGCTCAAGAGGGAATCAATCAAGTAAAACATCTAGTTAAATTAAACACCCCAAGTCGTCAATTAAGAAACCCAATTAAAAATCAAACCTAAAATAAAAGTTATGAATCAAAAATTGAATAAAGGTTATAGGAATGATTACCTGCCATTTTGAGATCCTTGGTGTTGATTTGTGTTTACACGAAAAAAAATTGGAGAAATTTTTACTGTAGCGGCGGCGGTTAATATTTAGGGTAAAAAATGAGGTTACCCCGGAGCAAATCTTTTATACCCGCTGGAAGTTACGGTGTAACCCTATGAATTAGTTACGCCGTAGCCCAAATTTTAAAATCCCTAGAATTTATTAATTGAAAATTTCTACGCCGTAACACCTTAGATTGGATTATGTTGTAGGTTGGCTTTGGCTTGGAATTTTTTTCTTTAAAATTTTTAAACAACGAGAATAAACTGCGTACCTTAGACTCTATACAACTGAAAACTTATCCTATGAATTTCTTACCATCAACGCAGGATGCATCACGTATCTCTCTTCTTGTGAACTTGGTCCTAAAAATCCATAAAACACGGATTAGGATCCACAACACGAAAAACACCTTAAACTTAGCAAATAAAACTGCTCACCAGCATCGGCGCCAAAAACTTGATGCGTTATTTATCTAGTTTTAAATTTATAAACTAAGAAGTACTTGGACTAAAACACTCTAACGGGCAGTGTACCCGGTCATGTGAAGTATAGCGTAGGTTAATCCGAGTGTCATTCCAAGAGCTGTTGGTCCGGTAAATAAGGTTTTGGTTTTTTATAAAAGAAGTAATTGCTGAAACTCACCCATGCAGTAAAAGAATTAAAAGTACTGAAAGAAGAAGGTTATGCCAATAAGCAATGGTTTAATTATAATGCCCTATGCCTAGCTCCTTTGTCCTATATAGTGGTAAAAATCATCAGGCTCAGTTGGTTAAATCGTCTAACCTATAATCCATAAAACCGTACCTCCTTTGGTAAATTCAGCCGTTTAGTCTAGTCTTAGTCGTTAAGCACCAACTATCTTATAGACTTATGTTTAGTATTTATACACACTAAACCAAGGGTGAGTAGTCCTTTGGTCAATTCTTACCCAACCACAAGGCTCCTGCATTTCTTAAGCATCTCTACCAGGTTAGGTAGTCCTTTTGTCAATTCTTACACAAAGGGATGCTTAGTCCTTTGGTCAATTCTTACACACCCCGCAACCTACTCGACTAGGGTCCTTTGGTTAATTCAAGCTAGCCTTGTAGATGCTAACCTGGCTTCAATATAAAGATTTTAAAACAAGAAAAACGAAAATTTAAATAACTAAAACAAGTAATAAATCTAAAATAAATAGTAAACTAACGAAATAAAATTTAAAATTAAAAAAAATAATAAACTAATGAAAAACAGTTTATAAAAATATTTTCATATTTTTTTGAATGAAAATATTATTTTCACTAATTTATCACCCAAAAAGGCTTATAAAACAATGAAAAATATCAAATGATCTAAGAAAAATCCCAAAAATATACAAAAACTTTAGAAAAATGACAGAAGCATAGAATAAAGTTTTCATATTTTTTGGAATGACGAAAGTATTTTATTTTGTTTAATAAACTAAAACATTTCATAAATTAAAATAAATAGTAAATGAGTTCCAAAAAATATGAAAAATTTACACTAACTTTGGAAAAGAGTAAGGAGACACCAAAAATTTTAAAAATATATTTTTGATGATTTTTAATATTTGTTTTATAAAATAAATACGAAAACAATTAAATAAAGGAAAAAGACAAAAACATTTTTGATTTTTCTTAATAAATAAACACTGAAAAAAATAAAATAACTAACTCTTTAAACTACTGAAAATAAAAGAAAACTTTTTTTACAAAGGTGCGATTTTTTTTGTTTTTTTGTATTTTTTGGTTTTTTAAATATTTTTAACAAATAAAAACTAAATAAATAAACAAAACTTTTATAAAAGAAAAAGATGAAAAAGAAGAGTGTGTGTGTGACCAATGTGTAAAACAATATTTTACACCTACACTATCATTAAAACTCTTTTTTTTTCACTAATCTTTCTTAATAAAAATTTGTAGACAAATAATAAAGATTAAAAGAAAATCAGAAGATGAGAAAGATATTGAAAAGTAAAGATTGGAAGTGTTGAGGTTGATGGTTTTAAACCTCAAGTTACAAGTACTAAGCTTTCAAGGTTTGAGGTTGAGGGTTTATAAAAAGAAGAGTGTGTGTGACCAAAATTAGGGTTTTATAATTTTCACTAAGCCCCCTCAAGTACTAAACTTTGATAAAAGAAACACAACTTCTCGACCAAACTGAAAAACTTGTTGCATGCATCTTGTACTAGTCTTCGACCATGTGTGCCACGTGGCGTCCAAAGATTGGTGGAGGATGAGATAGTGGCTGCGAGTAAGATGGAGGAAAAAAAAGCTACGCGCCTTGTTGAATTTATTTTGGTGCTTGAGGATAGGGGTGTTCACGGATCGGGTAATATCCATAGTAACCGACAATCGAAAATGAACCAAACCGAAACAAATTGAACCGAATTGGTTATAACCAAACTGAACCGAACTAAATATTTGGTTATCGGTTTGGATATGGTTTTGGCAATGAAAACCTAAAACCGAACAGAAAACCGAATTCTTATAAATATATAATTTTTCTATGAAAAAAAATTACCAAATCTCTTTTTTAGTATAAATATAACATTTTTCTATGTATTTATATGAATTTTTTTTTTTACTAAAACTCCTTTTTAGTATAAATATATCATTATTTAAGCTTGAAAAAAAAATTGTGCTAAAATAATATATAATTATATGAAAAAATAATTAAAATTATTTAATTCGGGTTATTCGGTTTGCTTTTCGGTTATAGGATTTTGGTTTTCAGTTATTCGGTTCGATTGAATCAAATTTGAATTCGGTTCGGTTCGGTTTTCGGTTTGACCCAGAAATTTTTTTAACCGAACTAACCGAACCGAATAACCTAATAACCGAACCGATGAACACCCCTACTTGAGGAGACACGTACAAGAAATGCAAAAACAAGCAAATATCCAAACTTCTCTTATCTAAGTTAAATTAACTTGGGCTTGGTGTTGTCTTCTTAATGGGCCGCATGGAATTTAAGAACTGGAGTAGTGGATGGCATTTGTAGATTGTAATCACAAAATATTAGGGATCGCTTGGGCATTCAACGGGCTTGAGCTGGGTTTATTTCTTCGGGCTTCAATAAATGCTCAAAATCTCGTATTTTTGTTCCAATGTCCGTGTCTCGTGCCTATAATAATAAATAGCACATTTAAACAATATATGCACTTAAAATACACACTTTAGCTATTTATTATGCTAAAAATGAGAGAAATTTGATGTAAAATATATGTGGAATTTAATTAATATCAATTATCCCTTTGTAATGTTGCCAATGAATGCTGAAATCTTTTGGTCGTCCCTGACTCCTGGTATTTTGCTTGCTTCGTCGTTAAATCTTTCAGTGAATTCGACCAGGTGCTCGCCCTAGACTTGCTTGATAAGCTACAAGTTAACGTAATCGCCTGTGTATTCCCTTTTGGGTTAGAAGTTCTTAATGAACTTTTCCTTGAAATCTTCCCATCCTCTTATACTATTTTTGTCCGGGCCATTCAGCCAAACGACTGCTCGCCCTACTAAGGTGCGTTGAAACAGGTGACAAGCCATTGGGTTGTTCCAAGCGTTTGTTTTTGCCGCACATTTAAATTTCTAGATGTGCGAATCCGGATCTGTGACTCCGTCATACATCTTTAACCCAGCTGAAAGCTGCAGGCCTACTGGGAGTTGATAGTCCGCAATCCATTTCACGAACTGGTGCCTCTCAATTTCCTGGGCACAAAGATGCTCAGGCACGTCATCGCCAATCGTCTTATAGTTGCGACGTTCATTTATGTCTAGAACCGTGGTCATTGGTGTGTTAAACAGGTCTATGGATGAGGTTTGTTGTTGCGCGCTTTGTTCATGGGTGGACATTAGTCTTTACAATATGGCTGCTTGCGTGTGATGAAATCCAGATATGAGGTGTGTAGCCGCCTTGGAATATGTGTTGTCGTTGGTATTGAGTTTGCATGTTTTGAGCTGCCTGGAAAGTTGATTGTAGAATGTTTTTTGATGGTAAAGTGTTGCAACTGGCTGGTTGTGTTGTTTGAGGTATTACCTGATTGTTAGGTTATTGTGACTTTGTGTTGATAGTGTGTGTTTGTGGTCCTTTCATACCTGATTTCTTGTTTTCACTCATTTGTATATCTAGGAAAGCCATGCATTCCTGGTTTAGTTGAGTGTTGTTATTGTTGACTTCAGGTTCCATCTTGGAAGTCGATCTTACTATGTGTAGTGTTATAAAATTATTGTTTTGTATTAAAATATTTGTGGTGTTTGGTGATGGACTACCTGGTAGTGAGGTTATGTTCATCGGAGTTGGTTGAGATATGGTGTTGTGATTGTTTTGTGTTAAAGTTTCACGTCCTTCGTCCGTGTAAGTGATGTCCTTAGGACCGGTGACATCGGGCGGAGGTGGCGGTAGTAGAATTTGTTGATTTTGTGGTTCCGTCATTTTTGTTATACGAAGTTTGGAGATTAGGTTTTTGTTGAAATGAAATGATAAATTTCGTGCTTTTTGAAACAAATATGTGTTTTAGATCTGGTGTTTTTCGGTGACATAGTGTGAATTTTTGTTTTGAGGAGGTTTTTGTGATTGTTTTTGACGAAATAATGTTTTCCTGCAGGTCAGTAAAACTTTCCGGTTAATCGAAAAAGTTTTCCGATGAATCAGAGGGGTGGTTTTGTGGCTATATTGTTGCGTATAGCACAGATGGCGCCATGTTTATGTAAGGTACGTACTGAAGGGTTGAGGAGGCTATCCGGTTTGGTTTCCCACGTTTGGTAAGGACTCCTAGGTGTGACCAGAGTCACTAGCTGGGGTAACACTTTCGGAGTAGCCGGCGTGAATTGTGAGAATTCACTCGGTGGGTGTGTGTGTGTGGGGGGTGTGTGTGTATGTGTGTGTGCGCGCGTATGTGTGTGTGTGTACGCGCGCGCGTGTGTGTGTGATGTTTTAAGAAAACTTTAAATTTATAATACTAGTTTTATCCGATTATTTTGAATAACACATGGGTAAAGTATAACCCTCGTTGTAATCTAGTAAACAGATAAGACCAGGTTCTCCCAAGGGATTGGTGAAAATTCAGTTTAACAAGTGTTCACAAAAAAGTCCAAAGATTGTCACTTATCAATAGACTAGTAAATTGGTTGATTTAGATTTGTAACAAGATTATATTAAAAGTATGTTTGTTTGGGCTGAAAAACATGAGAGTAAACACACATAAGAAAAAGCTTACACTCACAAGCAAGATATATAAGCAAGAGATGACTGGTGATCACTCAAACATATAACTATTCAATATATTAAAAAGTCCTTTCGGCCTATAATTCTCAATATAGCAAATGCAATAAGATAGGTTTGTGATAGAAGTATAAACATGTCACTTTCCTAATCAAGTTCGTTAGACATGAGACTAGGCATTAAACAAGATCATGTTAGGGTTGATAAAGGTTTTGTTGGCCAATATCTACAAGGCTAACACCAAGTTGCCATAGCCAAAACAACTTCAAATAATACCAAAGCAATAGAGCCTTTCGACCTAATTCTATCAAGTGAACGATTCATAGTATCTAACCAAGTGTTCGAATAAGCATGTTTACAATCACATTCCAACATCACCCAGACAAACATAAGTCGACTACTCCATAGTCTCAGTAACAAAACTTAATACAAACAAGAGAGATTTCATAATCTTCATAATAAAATTATTATTTAAGAATTGTACCAACGATTACAAGAGAATGATCGAACTAGTTTTCACAGAAGAAAACTCCACACGTATCCTTGCTTTCCTAGACTCTGTCACAGCACTGGAACCTTGAATACTTCTGAACTTGTGGCCTTGATATGGTGAACTTGGTGTGAGTTCACCAATATCCAACTTAGTATAGTAACTTTGGTCTTAGGTGGTGTAGCCTCTTTTCCCTGACTTTAGGGTCTTATTTATAGCTCTCAAACTCGTGGTTAATCTCCCATAAACGATTGATAGAGGAAATTGATCGGCCACTCAATGAATGCAACTATCAATAAGTCTTGTCTTGTAACTGACAAAGTTAGTGCGCCGTACTCTATAGGAAGTACGTCGTACTTTGCTTTTAATCATATTCTTCTACCCGCCAAGCAAGTACGCCGCACAAAGTCCCAAAACCGGCGTACTTAGGTCTTTTTCTAAGTATTTTCATTTCAAGTCCTTTCTTTTAACGAACGTTACCATTTTCAATGGGTTTTAAGCCATATTTCCAATTCCTTCTCTTTCTCATCCCTGTAACAGATTAGTACCAAATTCTATACAAATAGCATAATAATCTATATATTTAGTAGATAAATAGTATATAATAGAGGGAATAAATATGTATAATTAAAGCGTTATCAAATTCCCCCATACTTGAACGTTGCTTGCACTCAAGCAATCAAATGTTTTTGTTATTTTTAATATTGGAAGAATAAGAAAGTCAAAGAATCATAAGCTAAGATAACGCGACTAAGCACCTAACGAAAGTGATACGTATAATTCACTCACACTCATATATGATGAAATAACGGGTATAAGGAAATCATACTCAATTGCTCAGACGTGGTTTAATTAAATTACCATAGGCTTGTACAAGAAACGAAACTGCACCGACATGGCATAAGCACCAAGTAAAAATATCAAAAGAGGACTTTTATTCGGTTTATAATGTAAGGCTTATGGTTAATAAAGGTATGGATTAGGCATGGGAATATATAATGAAATTGGTTTTAAAGTAAAATAGAAATTTGTTGAAAGTCCATAACATTTCTCTATATCGATTCTCACTTCTCTTGGCACATATTTCGCCAAATTATATTATTATTATTATTATTATTATTATTATTGTTATTATTATTATTATTACTATTATTATTATTATTATTATTATTATTATTATTATTATTATTATTATTATTATTATTATTATTATTATTATTATTATTATTATTATTATTATTATTATTATTATTACTATTATTATTATTATTATTATTATTAAGAACATCACTTTTATTAGAAACATATAGGATTTACAAGAAGTTAGTAGGGAGCCGAGATACTAATTGGGCTCCCACTCCTCTAGCTATAGAAAAGCTAATCCTACTAAAAATTAGAGCAGCAGCACGTGCTCCAATGTCTTGAGTCATCGAAAATTTTCGAATACGCTTCAATATAGTCACAGCGTTCTTTTCAAGTTCCCCAAAAGAAGAGAAAGAGAAGGGGAGGAACCCATATCCCATACCTACGCACTTAGCCTCATACTTGAAGCGTTTACGTTGTGCAGCCTCGATCACCGCACGGCCCGGCACGAAATCAACCATACCAGTTTGCGTCAAGGGCGATGATCCAGTCAAATCAACACATACATCAAGTCCTCCATCCCACGAGTAGAGCAACACATCAGCAGGACGTAAAGATTTGTTCTTTTCACCACAAAGTCCAATGTCAACCTCTTTACGAACCGAAACCCCAGATCGAGAACATATGTCCACAAGAACATCACGTACCACGTTATGCTGATGTTTAATACCAATAATACCAGCACAAGATACAGCATGGTCCCCATAAATATCACTAGCAAAGACCCTGGAACAGGCTGAGCACGACATCTGAACAGAAAATAGGGGGACACGAAGCCGATAACATAACACGCAACGATAGGTCCTAGCGTTCATACTTATTATTATTATTATTATTATTTTAATTGGGAAAATAAGTTGTTTTCCCCCATACTTATGATAAGCACACTACTTCAAATGAAACAAGAAGTTCGCAACCTTCGAACTTCATCAAAATAGTAACACCAACAATATACTCTTTATTCTTTCTCTTTTTGATCAAATACTCACGTGGACTTCCAACAGGGTTTATGTTAAGGCTAATAGGTTATATATATATATACTATATATATATATATATATATATATATATATATATATATATATATATATATATATATATATATATATACACTAATAGGTTATATATATATATTCTTTTTTTGTGGATTAAAAGAAACGAAAAGAATGGCTCTGGATGTTTTAACTAAGGTGTCTAGCACTAAAGATGAGTGCTACAATAGGGTTCATCTGGTGGTTAACTAATCAGTGTAACTAGCTAATAATGTGTTTATTGGATAGCCATTTGGTGTAATCCTAATTTCCTCTTTACCATTTAAAAATACTTATATCACACTAATGTGATCTCACTGCGGTCTCGTAAAGATTTCAAGTACAAGTTCTAGAATTAACAAATCAGTGGTACATTCGTAAACAAAGAATCAAGCACAATAAGACATATGCTGAATAAAGCCTAAAATTCCTCACATTTTAGTGGTAATGGATACGAACATACAAGTAACGTTATCAGTTCCGAGTCGAATCAGCTTAAATGATATAAGATAATCTTATCTTCCAAAATTTTTTTAATTGTGTCAAGTGCGTCGTAGTTAAAAGGAAAACCGGCGCACTTGGTTTGAAATTTTATTTATTTTTTATAAAGTATGTAAACTACTTATTAATTCATAACACGTATGGTTTTGTGATTTGTTGCCGAATAAGAAAGAAGAAAAAGAGAGATAAAGGAACCTTGAGAGAGAAAGTGTAATATGTTAGATTGAACTAATGAGAAGGTCCAACCCTCTCCCTTGGTGGAAGAGGGTATTTATACACAATACCTAAACGCCCCATGTGGGCTGTGGAGAGAGCTGACAGTGGGTAAAGACCAGACCCAACTCCACGAATACAACGATAATTAAACTAATAATAATAATCCTACGAGCTACTTAATGCTAATAGATACTCGGGGTGACCAAGTCTTCATATGAATATTTATATTCCTAACAATCTCCCCCTAAGGGAGGTCACCCCGAAATTTACACTTTGAATTCTAGCATTCAATTACATGAATTTGACTTCCTAGCTCGTAGTCTTTGATTCTTCAAAGTCATCAATCTTTGTACATTCAGCAGTGAACTTTTGATGACTGATCTTTTGTCTTGGATGATCTTTGAGGCTTATTTGATGTCATCATCCATCATACGTCTTCAAGTCATCCTTTTGCAGTATCGTCTCCATGTGATATTGATCTTTGGACCGACATGCTCACACTTTTCTGGATCATGATTTTTAGCATCAGAATTGCGAAAGCAGTGTTGAAGGCCTTTCATTTATCATGATTTCTTGGATTATGATGATGAAGTGTGAGCATGGGGTGATGAATTGACATCTTTTCAGCAATCAGCTGCAACCACCAGGGATTCCTGCAAGCAGACAGTTAGCAATAAAACGTTCGGTACTTACAGGTTCGGACTTCGATATTGGTAACAGCATAGTGTGAAAACTTTCTCTAGTCCTTACCAAGGCCGTTCCTAAATCGGATACCCCCGAGAGGGCTTACAAGATCTACCGAAGTACATCAACGATTAGGTGAGTCGCTGGAGTTCACTCCACGACTGTAGACCGTTTGAAACCGTTGTGACCACTAAGCGTAATCCACAAGGAATTACCGAAGTGACCTGCTTTCAGGGCTGTTTGATGTTGACCCTGGCAGGAATTTCCATTCAATCACTGAGAATTACATTTGTAAATTCTCTCATAAATGTTCTGGCAGATTGCTAAGATCTGCGTAGGACTCTTAAGTTTACAACTGGTGTCCTTAATGTTGAACAACCAGTGTAGAGGTAACATGTGTTCCTATGAGATCTTATGATGCATCTCGTGGCTCTAGACTCAATAAGTGCAATTTTGGTAGTCGGAGACTGGAGCGATGTCTCCTGTTTCAATATCAACATAACTCGTAATGAGCAGTCGATAGATTATGCAGGGTTCCCCGTGAGAATGAAACAAGTCCTTTTAAGAGAACTTGAGTGGCTAGAAGGTTTAGTGCAGTGCGTCACTGGGTCCATGATGTCTTGTCTTCAATACCGGCATCACCTTAGTAACAACCAGTAGCATATGAATTGAACCCGGTTTCTGCCCTAAGGTTGAATAATTGGAGGGCTATTTCTTTTCACCCTTTCTCATTACATTTCTTTTTAATTCTTCAACCCCTTCTTTCTCCTTTCTCATATTACTCCTTTTTTCATAATCATACCTAAGGACTTTCTAATACTAACTATTCGGTATTGTCCTTGGGTAGATCCCTCCGGCTCTGGCGGATCATAGGACGGTTTTCCTAACCTTAGCCACCTTATAACACCATGACTATCCTATGTTTCCATAAACCATTTATTTGAAAAATCTCTTAAAGTGTTTATAATTCTGAAACACATTTTGCTAACACTTTGAGAGTTTTGAACTTTTCAAATGCTCCCCCTTAACATGTGCTCAGATTTTTTTATTATAAATTTGCACATGTTTGGTAGAGCTTGCACTTTTTGAATTGATCCACTTTCAGTGAACATGACCGATTTGAGACACGCTTACATCACTAGTTAGACTAGCTTGAAATTATTACCCGGCCTGGTCAAGTCCACAGAAAGTTTCTCGAAACGGTACACTCTACTCAGACAAGTCCTCTTCGAGACACGCTTACAACACTGGTTAAACCAGCTTGAAATTATTACCCGGCTAGGACAAGTCCTTTCGATTAATGACAATTTTTGTTTCGTCAATTCATTGGTGAAGTCTGAGTCGCGCTCACATGAGATACCACCAAAGATGCCACATTCTTTTTGTCACCACAAACCATTTGCTCCCCATCAATATGTGCATTGATATACAAAAGGGTTTAGCACATATGGGAGAGCTTACATTTAAGTCTAAAACATCACATTTTTTATCAGATTGCATATTTAAATCACATTCTCTCCCCCGATCAGAAATTTCAAAGCTTTTGAGATTTTGTGATCTCAATTGATTTAAATATGTTTATAAAATATGGGAGAAAATGTGGTCAGGTTTAATAAGTGCTGATAATGGAACATACTAATGCTCCCCCTCAATCTATGAGGGAGAATGTTAGTGTCAGGTATGATAGGTTTGGAAGATGTGAATTCAACAAAAAATCATACACTGACACATAACAACCACATTTTATTCACTGCTTATTATGTACAAAGTGACATGTTTTGATGATATGAAATTTTGAAATCAACACTCTCCCCCTCAATCGATGACCCGTCTTCTATTTAAATAGATGTAGTCATTGATTGAATGATAGATTTTTTTATGAAAAGTTCAATTCTGATTGATATTCAAAAATCATGGTACCACCAAGTTTAGGATTGATATTCAAAAATCATGGTACCACCAAGTTTAGCACAAATACTTTCCTGAAGAATCATAGATGGAAAAGTATATGTGATGCAAAGAAGACTTCTCTTATACAGGAAATGATGCACTGAAACATACATCAAATTGAAGAAACATGGATATAAAGTAATCCATGCCCGGGTGAACTTCACCTAGTGGGAGGAACATTCATCTTTTTGGCGACGTGCTTTCCCCATAATGAAAAACCGGGTTGCATATCTGAAGTAATAGCAAGTCATTTAGGCATGTTTTGAAAACTTTTTGAACTTCTGCTCGAACTTCATTTAAAGACCCGTGTCATTGTTGAATGATATTTCTAGGACCGTAAATGTTATCGATACCAGAAGACATGCCTTGAAAAACTATTTTTGAAATTTTCTATTTTTTTTTTCTGATTTTTATGGTTTTTCTTGGTTTTATATTTTTGTATTTACATTTTGGTTTTATATTTTTTCTATTTACATTTTGGTTTAAGATATGTACAAAATATATTATTCAATTTAAGAAGATGTTGACATGAATACCGAAATAAGGATATCGTTTTGTACGTTGTAGAAGTCTGTAGTCAACATCTCTTAAACTTTCACCACCAAAGCTTTCGAGGCTCCTGAATAATCGTCTGAACTTGAGCCTTCTCAATGTGAAGCTTTGATAGCTTCCCCCCAAATCGACAATCTTCTTTTTGAGCAGTTTCAAAGCTCTCTTTCAAGCTTACATTAGATAAGTTCACAGCGGAATCCGTAGCAAACCACACCAAATGTTGCTGCTCCTTTTAAGAATAATCATCGTGATTATCCGTTCGGGGGATCATCAAATAGATCAGCAACGTATCATCTCACGCTTGAGTAATTCTTCTCATATTTCTTCCCGCTGAAGGCTGAAGTAATGCATACTAAAAGTATCAAGAGGCCACTTCCCCCAAGTAGTTGAAGTGATGCAATCAGTCTCATTGTATGAAGCTCAAAAACCCGAAGTACACACTCAATCCCATTAATGAAGTCGAAAATGTAACATCAAAATCAATTAAGACTCGGAAATGCACTTTTCTCCCTTCAGGAAATTGTAGATGAGAATTGTTACACCAAAGTCAACTAAGTCCCAAGTGTAAGCAATTTATCCCGTATGTAGCCGAAATGAAAACACCAAGACAGTACCGTAAGAATCAAGTAAGTCCCGGATGAACACATTTCCTTCTATAGGATATCGACTAACCAGAGGAATCATCATACAATTGTGTACCTCTTTAATCATCAGAAACTGTCTCTTACATCTCTTCCCCCACGTAGTTGGCATAATACCCCAAAAGGCACGAGTTAAAACACTGATTTTCTCTGCGGTCATGACATTTTTCTTCCCGGAATAACTTCAATTAAGAAGTATAAAGTTCATCACGTGTACTCGTTGTGCGTTCAGATGTATGTCTCCTTCCCCCTTGCTGGTTTTGATACCTCAGAATCAGCAACACATTTTGCGCACATATACTTGAAATCTTGTGAGAAGAACAAAATTGGCTCAAATGTATCAAGTGAGAATCAACCGCTACCGAAACTCTCCCTGACTATCTTTACCAACCCTTAAGTAGGCTATTTGAATTGATAAATGATGGAGCAAACCCGATATACCAAACTTGAAACTGAAGTAGAATTCCCCAAATTTGTTACTTAAGCTTGCACTGTTGTTGATTGAAGAACGATGCAGAAGAAAAACCCCTAAGTGCCCTTATACACACAACTAAGAGCCAAAGCAAGTACAACACCTCTTGAGACTATCTACATCTGCATCTGCGTGTGACACTGAGCACTACAATGTAACTCCTTGAAGTGATAGCTATAACCCGTGAGAACTACAATGTAACTCCTTACATCGGGTATAACTAGATAATCCAAGTCCCAATCATAAGTTTTTCGTTTGTGTTGTGCTCTTTCATCAATGCACATCTTAACATTACCCATGTGTTGGAGTAATGTTTCTCCGAACAAGTCAACTTCGATTCCAGTGTAATCAGCAAAGCACTTTGCTGTCTGTTAGGATCTCTGAGAAATAAGAATTTCTCATTGCTGCCGATAGTGAAGCTGGTTCCTGCCGATAGTGTTACATTCCTGCTGCGGTTGGTTCCTGCCGATAGTATTATCTTGTTTCTGCCGATAGTGGTTATTTCTGCGGATAGTTATTGTTTGTTATCCGTATGTTTAGAAAGTTTGTTAGATTTATTTTTAGAAGAGATCTCGTTTATCTCTTCATACGTTTTCTTGTAAGACGGGTTAGGGTTAGGGTTTCTTATCATTATAAAAGAAACATCCCGTCCATGAGTTTAATGTACCTTTAACGATTACAATATTCAATAACACAATTATTAGTTCATAGTCTGATCCATAGAGGATCATTGTCTTTTCTTCTTTATTATACTTGTTGTTTAGTTTCCGCATAAACACTTGTATTCCATATAGAGGTTCTCGTTTAACCAAGCTCAATCAAGCTCGAAGTACTCGATCCTACAAGTGGTATCAGAGCCTGGTGAGGATCTCTGACAAAGAAGAAGAAGTTCGATTTCATACCTCTTAACCCTCTTTCAATGGAAGACGAAATCCCACAAAACAATGTCATTAACCAGGAAGATCACCAACCCAAACCTGAAACATCACAAGTCCAAACACAAATCATCACCACTATGTCCACTAACAATGCTAAATTCCTATACTTGAAGAAAGATGAGTATGAAGTCTGGGCTATGAGAATGGAATATTGGATCACGAACACTGATTACAATCTGTGGAATGTGATTCTTAAGGGAAATAGCAAGAAGAATACTGGAAGGGATAATGATGGCAATATCTATATAGAGCCACCTGTTACAGCAGAAGAACACCTTGCTGTACAAAGGGAAACCAAGGCAAGAACCCTTCTACTTCAAGCTATTCCAGAGGATCACATGAGTGATTTCCATCACTTGGATGATGCTAGAAAGATCTGGCATGCTGTAAAAGCCAGATTTGGAGGGAATGATGAATCCAGAAAAATGAGAAAGTCTATGCTTAAGCAAGAGTTCCAGGAATTTAAGATCTCTGAGGCTGAGGGGATCCACAAAGGGTATGACAGGTTTCACAAGATCCTGAGCCAACTCAACCAGTTGAAAGCTAGGCCAGACGATGAGGACTGCAACACCAAGTTTCTGAGGGCCTTGCCTCCATCCTGGTCTCAGGTTTCCATAACACTTAAGGCCAAAGGTGGACTGGACTTTATGAGTTTTGATGATCTGTACAACAAACTGAAAACCCTTGAAATTGATATCAAAGGGTATTCAACCTATTCACCTCAAACTCCAACCCATACTGCTTTTGTTAGTACCTCTGGTGCTAATAAAGCATCATATGGAAAAAGTCTGACACCATCCTCTTCATCACTCTCTTACTCACCTGCCACATCAAAAGTTCAGACAAGATCTGATAATATTCTGGAGGATGTGCTTCATTCATTTGTTGCTGAGAGTACTCCACAGCAGAAGATTGTTTATGAAGATTTCAATCAGGTTGATGAATTGGATCTGGAAGAGATGGACCTTAGATGGCAGGTGGCTATGATATCTTTGAAATTGGATAGGTTTGAAAAGAAGGCAGGAAGAAGGGTCAATTTTGATGGACAGGAGCCTGCCAGGTTTGACAGAAGGAAGGTGAGGTGCTATAAATGTTCTCAGACAGGGCATTTTGCCAGGGAATGTACAGATAAGAAGGTGGATGATAAAGCACGGTATTCTGCTTTCAAAATTCAAGAGTTGGATTCAGAGGACCCCAAGGCTTTGGTATCTGTGGATTCGATGGTGGACTGGGAGCATCATGAGAAGTCTGTTGCAAGTGGAGCAGATAAGGTCTATGGGATGATAGCTGGATACGGTGAGAAGAAACAAGTGGCTGGTCAGTTTGGAATGATGGGTCATCCATCTCAGGTACAAAACTGCCCATTTGGTTGTGCACCTATATATGCTAAACTTAAACATGAATTTGATGATAAAGAAAGTGAATATAAGGATAATTTTATACAACTTAAGGCTCATAAAAAGGCTGTTAAAACATTAGAACAACAAAAGGTTTGGTATCAACAACAACAGTCTGCTTATGAAGTAAAAATAAAGGTTTTGGAAAGAGATTTAAAAAATGCCACTAATGAGTTTAAACATTCTGAAAGGGAAAAAGCTAAGGTAGTGTTAGAAAATCAGGATTTGCAGTCTAAACTAGATGATTCCTTAGCTAGATTTGATAAATGGAAAAACTCATCCAAAAACCTTCACAAGCTTATTGATAGTTCTATGTCTACAAAAACTAAAAGAGGTTTAGGGTACGGTGACCTGATAGGGCCAAATCAATATTATGACCCTAATGAGTATAGTGTTTTTGACTCTGAACCTGTAGATTATAGAAAACCTGTAAAGTATGTAAAGGAAGGAGGAATGAACGCTGTTCCTCCACCCATAACTGGAACATTTAAACCTGCTAATCCTTTTGATGACTTTGATGATTCACAAATGATCTATGGCAAACAGGCAAAGGACTTGCCTAATCTTGATTGTGACTCTAATGAATTTGTCTCTTGTTCTTACAGTGACAAATCTTCAGAAATCAAGACTAATGACTATGCCACATGTGGATCAAGTGACAAGTCAGCTTCAATAAAGTCAGAAGATCTCTCCTCAGAAGTAGCTACTGATGAATCTCACTCAAAGACAGCTGCATTTGAAGATATTTCTTTTGATAGTTTTAAAAACAATAATGTTTCTAGTTGTGGTTCTGTTTCAAACAATTATGGTTGTGGTTTTAATTCTGTTAAGGATAATTTTGTTTCATGTGTTGGTTTGAATAATTCTGTTTGCAATGAGAAAGTTATTGTTAAGAAAAAGTCCCCTAGAAGGAAATCTTGCTTTATGTGTCGTAGTTATGATCATCTTATTAAAGATTGTGACTATTATGAAAAACAGATGGGTATATATGCTTGTCAAAATAGGTTTGTATGGAAAAATGTTAATGATATTCCCCCTTATATTCCTCAAGCAGCAAGGAGAACTTCAGTTGCTGGCAAGCCAGTTTCTGCTGGTAAGCATGTTGCTGCTGATAAGTTCATTCCTGCTGATAAGCCTGTTGCTGCTGCTTATTCAGTTCCTGCTGGTAGGACCAATCCTGCTGGTTGGAGAAGTAATATTGCTAGACCTTTCAGCAGACCTACTAGTACTTACTTTCAAAATGATATAAGACCTGTTTGTTTTGACACCATGCACAAGGGAGGGGCAAGATGGAAAACTGCTGTTAAGTCCTCAGCAGGTTGTTCTTGGAAAATTAATAACCAACATATGAAAATGGGGTCCAAGATCAATGGTGGATCTCATCAATCTCCAGGGTTTAATTTTTATTGATCCACTAGGCAGGCTCAAGTCAGCAATGGCTTGGGTCTCTCTTGAATCTAATGTTGTATATGTATTCTTTGTATCAGGATTTTCCTTTTAGAAGTAAAGATGTTGGCATTGTTGACAGTGGATGTTCCAGGAGTATGACAGGAAATTTAGAAAGACTGCATGACTTTGTGCCTTTGAATGGAGGAACTGTGACATTTGGAGGAGGAGATGGGATAATTTCTGGGAAGGGAACTATCAAAACTGCCAAGCTGGACTTTGAAGATGTGCTTTATGTGAAGGAACTCCAAAACTTCAATTTGTTCTCTGTCTCTCAAATTTGTGACAAGAAGAACAGTGTTCTCTTCACTGAGACTGAATGCTTTGTGTTGTCCAAAGACTTCAAGTTGCCTGATGAAAGTCAGGTTGAACTCAAAGTTCCAAGGACTTACAATCTTTACAGCTTCAATCTTAGTGATGTTCAGCCTGAGGGTTCACTTGCTTGTCTGGTGGCAAAAGCTTCTGTGGATGAATCTAATAAATGGCACAGAAGAATGGCTCATGTGAATTTCAAGACCATTAACAAGTTGGCTAGGAATGGTTTGGTTCATGGGTTTCCTTTGAAGATCTTCTCTAATGAGCACAATTGTGTTGCCTGCAACAAAGGAAAGCAACACAAAGCTTCATACAAGGCCATAACTGCTGTGAGCAACATCTCTGAGCCTTTGCAGCTTCTTCATATGGATCTTTTTGGTCCTACTTCTATCAGAAGTATTGACCATAAGTACTACTGCCTGGTGATTACAGATGATTTTAGCAGGTTTTCTTGGACTTTCTTTTTGAGTACTAACGATGAAACTTATCCAGTTATTAGGGATTTTATTGCCTTAATAGAAAATCAGCTAAGTAAAAAGGTTAAGTCTATAAGGTGTGATAATGGCACAGAGTTTAAGAACTCTAATCTTATTGAACTCTGTGGGAGAAAGGGGATAAAAAGGGACTATAGTAATGCTAGAACTCCACAACAAAATGGGGTTGCAGAAAGGAAAAATAGGACCCTGATAGAAGCAGCTAGGACTATGTTAGCTGAATCTAAGATGCCCACTATGTTTTGGACTGAAGCAGTTTGCACTGCTTGTTATGTGTTGAATAGGGTATCTATTACTAGTCCTCATAATAAAACACCTTATGAACTTTTGTCTGGGAAGGTTCCAAATATTAGTTACCTTAAGCCTTTTGGATGTCATGTCACTATTTTGAACACTAGTGATTACCTAGGCAAGTTTGATGGGAAGGCTGATGAAGGGTTTATTGTTGGGTATTCTGCTCATAGTAAAGCCTACAGGGTTTATAATTTGTCTTCTAAGAGAATAGAAGAGACTCTCAACTTAAGATATCTTGAAGATAAACCTAATTTGCAGGGTGCTGGTCCAGAGTGGTACTTTGATCTGGATTATCTAACTGACACCTTAGGTTATAATAGATTCAAAACAAATCTATCTGTTGGTACAAATGTTTCTCAAACTAACAATGCAGGTACCTCAGATGATGATTCTGATGCAGAGAGTGATGAACGACCTATAGTTGTTCCTTCTTTTCCCTCTAAAAACATTTCAGGGTCAAAGTTCAAAGATTCTTCTGATATGGCTGGAGGTGATTCTAGTTTTGCAGAAGATCTTGCTAGGCTTCAAAGACAAGAGTATAATGCCAAGAGAGCTGCTGAAATGTTTGGTTCTGGGTTTTCTAAAGAGACAGAGGAGATCTTGAGAAATGCTGAAGCTGAAGTTCGAAGGGAACTAAATTCGACTGGTGGTATTCCTGTTCCTGCTGCTACCATTTCTGCTGATAGTGGATCTGTTCCTGCCGATACTTCTAAAGCTTCTGATGTCTCCATTCCTGCTGATGTTCCTGTGTTTTCTCCACCTGTTGACTCTTTGGGTATTGATAACTCCCCTGAAAAATTTCCAATCCCTTCTGATCTTGGAAATTCAGTCTCTTCAAGAGATAAGCTGGATGTTCCTCATCATCAGTCCAGAACAGGCATTTTCACTTCTTCCTCATATGATGATGTCTTCAACCCCTCAATTACTAATCAGGCATCCTCCATTGATGTCAATCCCATTGTTACCAAGAGGATCAATACAGTTCATCCTCAGTCTTTGATTCTTGGAGATCTCAATTCCCCTGTTCAGACAAGAAGTAAACTACATCAACCAAAGTTTGGAGAATCTGATTTTCTCAGTTATATACAGGATCAGTTAAGGAGCAATCATACTGATTACTTACATTGTCTCTATGCTTGTTTCTTATCTCAAGTTGAACCAAGTAGTATAGCTCAAGCTCTTGCTAATGATGATTGGGTTGAGGCTATGCAAGAGGAAATGCAGCAGTTCCAAAATCAGAAAGTATGGATGTTGGTACCTTTGCCTGCAGGAAAGCATGCTATTGGAACTAAATGGATTCTAAAGAATAAAAGGGATGCTAGGGGAATTGTGGTTCGAAATAAAGCTAGGTTGGTAGCTCAAGGTCATAGACAAGAAGAGGGGATTGATTATGATGAGGTGTTTGCACCAGTGGCAAGAGTTGAAGCTATCCGATTGTTTTTGGCTTTTGCTTCCTTTATGGAAGGATTGAGGAAGAGGTTTATGTTACTCAACCACAGGGATTTGTGGATCCTCAGAATCCTAATTTGGTTTACAAAGTGGTTAAAGCACTTTATGGTCTTCATCAAGCACCAAGGGCTTGGTATGCAAGGCTATCAGCCTTTTTGCTAAAACATGGTTACAGAAGAGGGGCTATTGATAAAACTCTTTTTATCAGGAAGAACTTCAAAGATATCATTCTGGTACAAGTTTATGTAGATGATATCATCTTTGGTTCCACTAATGAAGCCTGGTGCAGGGAATTTGAAGAATTGATGAAGAGTGAATTTGAGATGAGTGCTATGGGTGAAATGACTTTCTTCTTAGGTCTTCAGGTTAAGCAGAAACCAGATGGGATCTTTATCTGCCAGGAGAAGTATGTGTCTGACATACTTAAGAAGTTTGATATGGAAAATGTTAAAATTGCCACAACTCCTTTTGAACCTCCAAAGCCTAAATCCAATAATGAACCTGATGCTGCTGCTAATGTTCACCTGTACAGGTCCATGATTGGATCACTCATGTATTTGACAGCTTCAAGACCAGATATCATGTTTGCTGTTGGTGCATGTGCTAGACATCAGGTTACACCATTGACTTCTAACCTAAATGCAGTTAAGAGAATCTTCAAGTATTTGAAAGGACAGCCAAAGATGGGACTTTGGTATCCCAAAGATTCTCCTTTTGTGTTGGAAGCCTATAGTGACAGTGATTATGCTGGGGCTAACTTTGATAGGAAGTCAACTACTGGAGGTTGTCAGTTTCTGGGTAGGAGATTGGTTTCTTGGAAGTGTAAGAAGCAGACTATTGTGGCCACATCTTCTACTGAGGCAGAATATGTTGCTGCTGCTAGTTGCTGTGGACAGGTTCTTTGGATGCAAAATCAGCTGTTGGATTATGGATTCAACTTCATGAACACTAAGATCTTTATTGATAACCAAAGCACCATGTGCATTGTTAAGAATCCTGTTTATCATCAAAGGACTAAGCATATTGAGATTCGACACCATTTCATAAGAGATGCTTATGAAAAGCATCTTATTCAGGTGGTTAAAATTCATACTGATGACAATGTGGCTGATCTGCTGACCAAGGCTTTTGATGGACCAAGGTTTAAACATTTGGTGGTCCATATTGGGATGGTAAATCCCTAGATACTGAGTTTAAGGGGAGGATTAAGCTTAAGGGGAGGCTTTTTCTTTTTGTTGTTGTACATCTTTCTATCTTTCTTTCTTTTGGTTTCTTTTCTTATTTTCTTTCTTTTCTTTTGGTGTGTTTCTGATTTCTTTTTCTTAGTTAAAAAAATAATAATAATAATAATAATAATAAAAATTTTATTGTGTGTATTTTGTGTGCTAATAAGTTGGTTTTGAGCAACACCTTGCAGGTACAGTGTTGGTGTTTACACCTTCACCATAAATGGTATTCAACTCACCATGTCTTGCAGACAAGAAAGAGTTGGCTCACCATGAGGGTACGGCTCTGGTGTGATTATCAAATCCGTTGATAGCTGTAATAGCTTGCTTAAAACTATAGGGTACTTCAACTCACCCATGATTCATTTCTGAGAGTTGAAAATGGTTTTCAATTCACCATGGATGTAACCCTTTATGGGATCCAAAGAATTGACTAGTCCACAAAAGTATGGTTTGTGGTAAAGACATTTGGTATCCATATTTGGTATTCAATTCACCAAGGTTTGCTGTAACCTAAGAATTGACTAGTACTGAGCAAACGGCTATAGGTAAAGACAAGTCAAATCCGTTTATAGTTGCTGATTTGCTAATAAATCAGATGGTTATCAATGTACCATGGTCTAACACACCTAAACATTGACTACTCCAGTAGTGATGGCTATTGGTAAAGAGACATCAAATCCATTAATTTTCAATGATTCACCTCTCACAGGAGTTAACACACCTGGATGTGATGAGAATAGTACGAAACTTCAAGTGATTTGATGTACATATTGTCACAGTAGCAGTCAAGCTCAAGTGAATGTCATGGTGACCAGATTATATGTTTTGAAGAAGATTTCCTATTACTGCTGAACTATTGAAGTTGCTGCTGGATGCTATAGATGTTGGAATCTTGCCGGTTCTAGATGTTGCTGCTGGTTACTACTTCTTGCTGTTGCTAAGTCGCAATCCTCAAGCCTGAGAAGTTCAAGCTCTATTACGTTGGAATCTTGCAGGTTAACCTAATCAACCTCAAGATTAGGGGAGGATTGTTAGGATCTCTGAGAAATAAGAATTTCTCATTGCTGCCGATAGTGAAGCTGGTTCCTGCCGATAGTGTTACATTCCTGCTGCGGTTGGTTCCTGCCGATAGTATTATCTTGTTTCTGCCGATAGTGGTTATTGCTGTGGATAGTTATTGTTTGTTATCCGTATGTTTAGAAAGTTTGTTAGATTTATTTTTAGAAGAGATCTCGTTTATCCCTTCACACGTTTTCTTGTAAGACGGGTTAGGGTTAGGGTTTCTTATCATTATAAAAGAAACATCCCGTCCATGAGTTTAATGTACCTTTAACGATTACAATATTCAATAACACAATTCTTAGTTCATAGTCTGATCCATAGAGGATCATTGTCTCTTCTTCTTTATTATACTTGTTGTTTAGTTTCCGCATAAACACTTGTATTCCATATAGAGGTTCTCGTTTAACCAAGCTCAATCAAGCTCGAAGTACTCGATCCTACACTGTCATTTGACTGTCATAGTCCCAAGTGTATTGCGAATTGATGAACAATTGAAGTTGTTTGTTGATCACCCAAAAAGCAGCCATGGAACCAGATTCATGAAATTCTTCTCTGTCAAGTTGTTGTTCTAGTTGATCCAAGTTCAAGAACATTGTGCCTGTGAAAGTCTGAACATCTTGACCAAAGAGTGACGCAAATGCTCTTTCGAATCCTCCCATGGAACTGGGTCTTTCTGAGAGAAGCTTGAGATGTGAATGAAGTAGTCGAAAGTATTTCATGCAACTTTCCTTTGCATTATCTTGCAATTGTTGTAACTGATGCAACTCTCTCTCATGTGAATTAGAGCATAAAGATTCCATTTTAGTAGTATCTGTCTCAAAGAAGTTTGTCTGTTGTTCTTTGTTGGGAATCTTATGTTCATCGATCATGTCGTACAATTTGAGTACCTCAGCTATGACTGAATCCGAAGTGTTTGACATGATATTAACGAGCACGGGATTTTACAAATCTATGATTTAAACCAAGAAGTAGAATCTTTCGCGGGATTTTACAAAATCAAGAAGAAACCATGAAACGAGAATTGATATGTGTTATGATAACTATTGGATCGGTACAATGATTAGAGATTGTGTGTTAAACGTGATGATCGTTTGATGGACTAGGTGATATGTTGTTTAGTTGTGATTTGGTTTGGTTGATGCAAGTTGTTATCGTGAAATTTTGGTCTGAAAACTTAAAACCTCAATAACTTCATTCCGGAAGGGATTTGGGCCTCGAAAAATTCATTTCACGACTTTGTCGTGAAATGGCAATAAGTTATGGCCGTTTGAAGTTTTGACGTAAAAAGTCAACTTTGGTCAAACCGCAACAAGTCAAGTCGCAATTAATCAAATCGCAAGAAGCCAAATCGCAAATAACAAAATCGCAATAAGTCAAATCGCAACCAACCAAATTGTAATAAGTCAAATCGCAAGTATCAACTCACAATGTCAAATCGCAACTGGTCAAATCGCAATCAGTCAAATCGTAACTAGTCAAATCGCAGCTAGTCAAATCGCAGCTAGTCAAATCGCAGGTTGATTAAATCGTAATATCAAATCGCAAACACTCAAATTGCAGGCTTACTCAAGTCGTATGCTCAAATCGCAAGTATCAAATCGCAATTCACAACCGGACAAACTGTCACTTTCTTGCGATTTGTCTTTTTTCCCTTTTTAAGTAAAACGCCAAATCGCAGCACCAAATTGCAACCAACAACACCCAACTTAACTCAAATCGCAACAATGAATATGTTACCGAGAGTCAAATCACATAGAAGAAACACCACTCGAATTTTCTCAAACACACAATACTCGAATGAAACACGCTATCTAACCACTAAACTAGGCTTATACAACAATCCTAATCTAGAAAGTACAAACATCTCTCAAGTCTAACCACAAACAAGATTAAACCAAGGTGTTTTCACAAAGAACTATTCGAACCAAAATAAAAACCACAAAACCAATAAGAAATCCGATTACCCACAAACCAAAAGATCTAACCTGTGCGCTCTGATACCAATTGTAAGCTACTCATTAATTCATAACACGTGTGGTTTTGTGATTTGTGGCCGAATAAGAGAGAAGAAAAAGAGAGATAAAGGAACCTTGAGAGAGAAAGTGTAATATGTTAGATTGAACTAATGAGAAGGTCCAACCCTCTCCCTTGGTGGGAGAGGGTATTTATACACAATACCTAAACACCCCATGTGGGCTGTGGAGAGAGCTGACAGTGGGTAAAGACCTGACCCAACTCCACGAATACAACGATAATTAAACTAATAATAATAATCCTACGAGCTACTTAATGCTAATAGATACTCGGGGTAAAGACCCCCCCCCCCCCCAATACTTATTATGAGCATTGTCCTCAATATGACAAAATATAAAATAAAATGATAAATGGGAAAAAGTGAAATACTCCTCGATTCATGACGAATTCAGCAAAATTGTACGAAGCATGTGTAGCCTTCATACTTAATTCGTTAACCTGCAAAATTAACTCAACAAAACAAAAACACACAAACATTTATATTATTAATCAAAAGATTATCTATATGATTTATTATTGCATTTACTTAGTTTATATATATATATATATATATATATATATATATATATATATATATATATTTTATATATATATATATATATATATATATATATATATATATATATATATATATATATATATATATATATATATATATATATATATATATATATATTAGTTATATTGTCTGATTTCTACCACATATTAGAAATTGTTTGTTTGAATGCCAATAGAGGCAATTACAGACAATAAGAATGAATTGTTTTGAAATTTTTTCAAATAAAACCAGACATCTGGTTTTCCAACTGAAAGTACGCCGTACCAAGCCTTGAGTACGTCACACTTGGGCTTGCTGCTGCTGCTGTGGTGGTGACTGAGATGGTGCTGTAGAAGTGCGAGGCTGGCCTACCACTCATTGATAGGCTCCACTTCTAACACCTCTGGGAGATCCTCGAGCTTTCCGGTTTGTTCATCTCTAATATTCCAAAAGCATCTCATGTCAACCTTCCCTGGTCTCACATAGTCATTAAACAATGACATCTCATCATTGTTGAACAACCCCATGTTTTTGGCCAGCCTAGTAATGATGTGACCACAACAAATCCTTGTATCTCCTTTGGCAGCAGCCTTGTTTCCCAAATGCTGAGCAATGATCCAAACAATATTCAAGTGCTTCAATGGGTGCTTCCTATCAAATGCATGCAGAACCCACAAATCCTTATCAAGAACAAACTCCTCATAATAAGACCTGTGCAAAACAGACTGCACCAAGATCTTATGCAACACCTGCAACATAGGATTCCTAATATTTGACACTCTCTTTCTAACATACACTCTCAAATCTTCACCACTGATTTCCTCCCAATATGCCTTGGCATCAAAATCAACCATCCTTTTTTCACCCCTCATAATCAAATGTTTGAAATTGTCATTACTCAATTCTTCCTCAGAATATACTCCCAGCAACCTTCCAAATTGATACAATGTTACTGACCTTTCTTCTCCTCCTAACCTGAAACCCATAAATTCATCAGTCATCAATCCCTCATCAGTTATCTCCTTCTTAACTGACGCATTGCTTAAGAACTCAAAACACCATTTTTTGTAAATTGGTTCCCTGATCTCAACTACTCTTTTCCACATATATGAAGTCAAAATTTCTCCTCTGAATACAACCCTCACTAACAGCATATCCTCTAGAATCTCATCACACCCAAGATTCTTGATTACTCTCCAGTCTACAATCCTAGGAATGTGAAGCTCCCTCTGAACTAACTTCATCAACATACTGTTGTATGTCCTTTTCTTCATCTTATCAACTCTAGTCCAACGTAAATTTGGATGATCCTCTGGCCTACGAATGTGCTTGGCCTTCTCCAATTCTCCTCTAGTCCTTTGTGAAACAGACTGCAGCACAAATATTCCATAGAAACATGTCCATTAGTGGTTAGTGAAATAAAATATAGTGTAAACACTCTCTAGGTATCATATGCAGACATTCTATTTGAATTTCAGGTAAAAAGTATGGCGTACTTGACTACAAGTGCGTCGTACTTCCTGGGTTTCAGCTTAAGTACGACGGTTTGTGTTGTAAAACTGGCTTACAACTAGTCTGGGCGCAAAAAAAATGAAGTTTCTAGGCATGAAACCAACAAACTTCTACTAAACTTATACCACTGGTTCCTCAAATTCTTAAAACATATTATAGTTCATAACAAACATGCCCTAGTCTCATTACTACAAAATGAGCCTAAGGCAACATTTTTGAAGCAACACTTGTAAAATGTGTTGCTTTTTTTACAACCTCGGTTGTAATGCAACATTTTTCATATAAGTGTTGCATTTATATATCTAATGCCATACTTTTTTTTAGAAGTGTTGCAAATTTTACATGTTTGTGCAACATTTTTGTAGCAGTGTTGCATAACAAAAAACATGAAGTCACTAAAAATTCACCAAAATTGTTTTAGCGGGATAAAACTTTTCGTTTGCCGCTTCACCAAAATTTAGACACACACATTTCCCCCAAATTTCCCCAAAATCATATACTCTCACAAAAAAAAACCCTAGACATTTCTCCCAAAATTTCACAGCCGATTCTTATCTAGATCTACTAGATCTACTCGTCAGGTATATCATCTATTTCCTTTCACTCATTCATTAATTACATTATTATGGATCTTTAATTCTTCATGATTCTTCTTTGTGTATATTCATACCAGTTTCACTCTAAGGTATAAATTGCTGTTCGTCTCTGTTTTATTTTGTGCATATCAGGCCTTAATCTACTGATAATAACATATACTCCTAATTAATTGAAATTAGTTTATTTGCATAAAGTACTTTATAACCTCCCCTTCAAACTCGCCGCCACCACCACCACCACCCTCACCCTCATCACCTCCGGCGATCAGTGCCACGTCATCATAAAAAGTATCTAAACTTATATATATTTACCATTTTATATATTGGTTTCTTTTATAGTAATGATTATTTGTTTATTATTTGCAGAAAGTGGTTGTTAATGGTCATGGATGAGAAGGCTTTAAATGGTGCTCCTAAACCTCAAAGAAAGGTCATTTTTTTATTTTTTTATTTTAACTATTTTTATAAATAATATATATAAAAGAATTGTTTTTTTTATATGTTTTTATCGGAATGTATATGTTTAGATATTTTATAAAAACAAAAAAATAGTTGTTTTTTTATATGTTTTATTGGAAATTTGGAATGTATATGTTAATATTTTAAGGTTTGATCTAACGGGTATTATTCGGTCGATATTTGGTTGGTTTGCAGATGAAGTTTATGCCAAAGGCCCCTGTTCGCAGAGAGCGGAAGCTAGTTTTGCCTAAAGCGTGAGTATTGGTTTTGTGTTGGATAAAGTTATAAGCTTTTTGTTTCATGTAGTTTATTGGTTATGTGTACTTATTGCCAAACTAGACCTCAAGGACCAAAAAAACACCAAACTAGACCATGTTTAGAGATTGCGTGAAGAAGCGAGAGCACGAGCAAGGAAACCCAAGTAATTTACTGTCATATAATTTGTTCCTCTTATGACAGTAAATTACTTGGGTTCCAATTCAGTCTCCTGCAATTAATCAAGTTTTTAGCACCAATCGTGCGATTAAGATATCGCCTAATAGCCCTGTTCCTAGATTACGCCTAGCTTCTGGCAAATATATGCTCGGGGAGGTTGCTGCTGTGAGAGTCCCGCTTTTACATCTTAATAATTTTCAAATTTATGATTGGCCTGAACTTTCAACAAAGCGTTATGCGTTGATGGTTTTGATGCTTCCTTCGGATAGTGCAAGGCAGTAGCATGTTCATGAGTTGGAGCTTGTTGAAGCGGGTGGCGGATCAGGTTTGCAGTCTCTCTATATTTTTATACTTATATTCTTTTCATTTTTTCTAGCAGACTAGCAGAGGTGACAAATTCGACCCTATTTACTAATTAATGAGTTCATATTAGATTGTGTACACGTGTTTATTTAAATGGATCAAAGTAAAAAACTTAGCTAGCAGGGGCGCATGTTGAAAATTTAGTTTGTTAATGTGATAACATGGTTTTTGTAGTGATTATTGACGCATTGATTATATATAACTATATACTATTTAATGTTTCACTTATAATTGTTTTACTCTAAGGTTTCATATGTTGTTTTTATCTAAACCAAGCTAGTTTTCTTTTGATTCCATGGGTATTTTGAGCTTTTAGGTATAAAGTCTAGTATGGAGTTGGTTAGCAGTAAGAAGGTGGAGTAAAGACTGATGAGTGGTCCATGTGTGGCCTTGAGCTTTATCAGAACGGGTTCAAAGTCTAGTATGGAGTTGGTTAGCAGTAAGAAGGTGGAGTAAAGGAAGGATGGGCCTGGTGGTTGCTTCTTAACTGTTCTGCTGCTGGATAGTGTGGATCTGATAAGGGCAGTTATGTAGAGGGTAACTACTATAACGAACCAGGCTTCCATTGTTGATTAACTGAAGTCAATGACTGCTAGATAAGGTATCTATTACTACATCTCATCAATCTTGTCAAATGATCTTGAAAGTCAAAGTGGGGGTTATGTGGATTTACCACATCCATTGTCGTTGCCCTGTCACCAAATCAATGGAACCTTCGTTGCTACTTCGATAGATGTTGACGACTCATTACACTGTCACTCGGGTGTTTCTCGGGGGCATGTTACTACGACAGATGTTGTGGGCAAGCCGGCTTGGCCATCGAACGGTATAACGATCAATGAGCCAGATCAGCTACATATCATGGCTACTGGTGGTCATCAGCAAAGGTCGTTTCCCACGTCGGTTTCCAAGAAGGGAAAGAGGAAACTGGATGACATACCGGTCTCCACAGGTACTATTGTGTCAGTATGTTTTACCTGCCGAGGTTTACTGTCGCTGTGTGTTGTTAACTACAGATACTTTGGGTTTGCAGCCTCCTGTAGCAGAGCTGGACGTGTTTCTCAGGGTTTAGTATCTACAGAAGGTATGACTTTTGTGTAGTCACTGACATTCGATCATACCACGGATACGTATACATATATATATTTTTTCTTACATACATTTTCTGACACTTAGGGAGAAAATATAAGCGGATTAATGAAATCTGATGTTGCTTTGATATGTGTTTCTCAACTTCTAAATAGTTATTGGCTAACAATTGCGTGGATTAACATAATATGACAGTGTAAGTTGAGTGCGATACTGTGGCGTGCAAGTCATCATCGAATGTATAATTATATGTTAAAACGTTTTGAGCGCGTGTGTCGTTTAAAAAATACTTTTATAAAACATGTATGTGGTGCATGATTTTGTAATCTATTTAGTAAATCTGGTATACATGGACTCATGTGTGAGACATAATAGCTGTAACTTATTCCAAGTCTTTGTTTTTTCATATGATATTCTTATTAACATCATATACTGTTTTGTATTCATTTGTTTAACAATGACACTACAAGTTTGAATATACTATAGTCATACAAACTTTGCAACGTGTTTTTGCAGACACCTTACGTGTTCCTGATTCTTATGTCCGTATCACCTACCTGCAGCGGAGTTCGTGTACAGGTAGTTACCAGCGTAAGGTCCCCGTTATCCTTTTTCGGGTATAATGCTTTTACCGTTTTCTAACACGAATATATTTTTGGGTGTCATTGTAATAGGTGAATTTGGTGCCCATGGTACTGTTACTATATCAGGCCTTTGTTTAATCTGAAAGCGACACGTAAACTGTACTCTAATCATTCCTCTTTGATTGTCCCCGGATTTAGGCGTTCAACAATTTCTGTGTGCCCTGTTTCACAACAGATGCATCTATGCTTGTGGTATAGTTTTTAGTGGATGCTACTTATATGATGATCGGTAATATCACTACAAGAGAATCATAAAATTAATTTTGGTGCAATTTGTTTTTCATTTACTTCTTGATTAGATCAGACTATCTTATTTAAGGACGTGTCATCTTGATATTCTACTCGTGAATAAGATAATGTTGCACAAAGTGATTAATTGATTAAAAGTCGTGTTGTTGCATAATTCTTGTTGTGCGCCAAATATTCTTAATAGCATATTTATGGGTGCATAACCATCTTGTAGGTTAGCCAAAAATAAACATAATGCATATATTATGTTCTTGTTTTCCTAAGCTAAAAACATACATAGACATGACTCATGAGACAACTTCATAGATTGTGTTCTCTATATCCTCTTTTGGCATTTGCATTTCTATTCATTTTGGAAAACATGCATGTGCCTAGCAACAGATTTGTGAAGATAAAGATTTTTTATTTCTTATTTACTTATTAAATTTTGTGTGTGCCGTGGCGATAGACACTTTGTGGAGTTTGTCTAACGACCCTCTGTTTACATGTGAGTAGGTGTTAAAGATGCAAGTGACAAGAAAATTTTGGTGGATATGCTATTTTGGGATGTTGATAACCCTGCCCCTGGAAACTATCTGTTAATTTCTGGTGATCGTGACTATTCCAATGCACTACATCAATTAAGGATGAGGAAATATAATATTCTTCTAGCACAGCCTCATAAAGCATCTGTGTCCCTTCTTTCAGCACCAAAGAGCGTATGCTATGGACTAGTCTCTTGGCTAGAGGACCACCACTAACAAATGGTGAATCACCTCAGCCAGTTGATAATAACTATGGCCATACATTCAGTAGTGCTACTTCACTGCATATTCCCGTTTCTGAGCCTGTTCAGATGTCAGATAATGGGTATGGGAATCCCCATCCAGGATTGCAGAAATTCTCAAGTATGGGAAGAGCAACTGACTCTAAACCAAAGGGGAAGCCATTAAGGAAAAACTTTAGTCAGCCAGTAATATCGAGAACTTCAAGTCCCCCGGATGGGATTCTAGAAAATCAGATTAATCCAAACCCTCATCAACCAGTATATGAACAATCTTATTCTCGTATTCCTAATGTTTCTTCAAGTGGATCAAACATGAATCACATTTCTATTGGCCCTGATTATTCATGGAGCAACGGCAATAATGTCACTGGCTACCAAGGTCATCGTCCACAGTCGGTAAAGGCCGGTATTCTCCCGGCGCCTCCCCCACCTGGCCCGGGAGGTTTCATTCCACCTAATACGCATATTCGTCCCCATTATATGCCTACCAGGCCTGATTTTGTTCCTGATGTTGGTAAGCTTAACCTTTCTGATAGCTCAGACAGATATTATTTATATCAGGCCTTGTCCATGGTAAAGAGATGAATTTTCAGGCCTTGTAGTAAAGAGATGAATTTTCTATGTACTTGACAATGTATGTTATTATACATTGGATAAATTTATTAATGTACGTGATGATATTATTTATCGTATTTTATTATTTCTATGATCTAAATGAAAATATATATTAATGTATAAGAACTTATTTCATCGAACATACTCTCTTCTGGATGCGTGAATAGCGACATAACATTGTGTTGCATGAAACAAAGGTGTTACATATTTACTAAAAAAGTGTTGCACATGTATATGGTTAAAAACAACGAAAATGTCGCACTTAATACATTAAAGTGTTGCAAACTTAGTGATGTGAAATGAAAAAGTGATGTAATTCAATGCAAAAAGTGTTGTGTTTTGAATCTAAAAGTGTTGCACTTTGTGTTAAAAATGTTGCATGTGGGTATATAAGTGTTGCACTGGAGTGTAAGAAGTGTTGCATTTGTGTTTAAAAGTGTTGCAAATCAAAGTATTTCAATTGCTAATCATAGGCAACACTTTCAAAAAGAGTCGCATAATCCAATATGAGTGTTGCATATACCTAAGGCGACGTTACATAAAGGAGCACTTGATAAAGTGTCACATTAGGCATAATGCAACATTTATAAGACATAATACAACACTTTGGGAGTGTCGCATTAACTTCATTTTGTTGTATTTTATTCCTAGTTTCGCGCATTATTCCTTATGAAATCACAATCATCCCATTTTTCAAAACCTTTAAACAAATTCTTGCTTGCTCCAACTTCGCATAAGTGACTACTAACTTTCTACTAGGCAATCTTAATCTACTCCTATACTGAAAAATTAATCAAGACTAAACCCTAACCCTAAAAATAAAAATAATGTGAAATAACTAAGCATATTAATACACATGATCATCTAAATATTAAGAATCTAAAAAAAAAAAAACAAAAAAAAAACTATCAAAGCCTATAAATAAAATTTCTTAAAGAACTTAACCCTAAAATAAAATGAAAATAAAAAATAAAAATCAAGAAATAAAGATTTGAGTTAAAGAAATATACCGAAGACATGATATAATGTGGATTGGTTTCGAAGATCCTTAAAGTTTTTTTGAGAATTTTAAGATTTTTGGTGTGGCGGTTTTTCTCTGTTTTTGGTTTTGTGAATAATGAAAGATTTTTCACAAGTATATATAGCCCCGCTCAGAAGTGCGGCGTACTTAAGACAAAGTACGGCGTACTTTCTGAGTTTGTATTAACCGTTACTAAAAAAAATTAAAACAAATTGTAAAAACGTCCAATCCACATATAACCAAGTTCCATAATATTCATTCATAGATTCTTACATCAAAACAATCCTTAAATTTCCAGGATTACATAGTTTTGATACGTTTTATTCAAACTATAAAAATAACATAGAAAGAAAATAAACAAAAGAAAAACTTAGGAGCATAATTGCCACTCCTATCCCTTTACTCAGTGATTCAAATCTGAAAGTAATCAGGTGACATGATGTCACTCAGCTTGTAGAGCCCCGAGACTTTCCTTTAGGTTTTCTTTGTTTCATACCCCCTTTCAAATGTATTTCCAAACGGGTCCACAATCTTCACATTAACGTGCCATTTCCTATCACCTTTTACCTTTGAGTTTCCTCCCGAGTAGTTTGGTGTCCAGTCGGTGTTTGTTAAAGACACGGGCAATGCACAAAGAAATGCAACTATCTTTTTCCAAATACACATATCACGAAAAGGATTGAGGTAATCATGCTCACCCAAAGCACGATCTAGAGCATTTTCACTATCTAGATAACTAGGACGTTCCGGTCCATAGAATGGATTTCCACTCTAATCCCTTTTTGGAGAATACTCATCCTCATCACTTTCGCTTTCCTCTTTCTTTTTCCTCATTGGCACTATCTTGTAGCTCCCTCCAAACACACTTATCCTACTCTTCCTTGTGTCCATAATGGTTCCAAGAGTATACATAAAACTTCTTCCAACAACCAACGGCAAATCTTTGTCAATTGGCACATCAAAAAGCAAGAAATTGGCAAGCATGGTGTTTGTACCAATTTGGCATAGAACATTAAGCAAACGCCCCATGGTTTCAGCATTAGTATGGTCCAACAACTTCACCTTATCAATCTTAGGTTTTGCTTTTCCCATTTCCAAAAGTTCATAGATACGATAAGGCATCATGTTGATATTAGATCCGGTATTGACCAAATCATTGAAAGTAAGTTTCCCTTCCAAACGAATTGGTAAAATGCATGATCTTGTTTTTGCTTCAATACCTTGTGCTCTTTAACCACTTCTTTAGCCAACTCCTCTTCATCACTATTGTTCACTTCCCCATCAAGCTTAATTCTATCCACAAGCACACTATCAAGTAACATCTTATGCTTGTCACTAATCTTCAAAGTTTCAATAACTGGCCTCTTCTCATTGAGCAACAAAACTCGTTCATACTCATCTTTTTCAAACTCTTCCCTGGTCAATTGTTCTTGTGTTCTAGCACGGTTCACGGTCAACGAAGGTCCTTCCCCATCATAAGTCATTTTGTAGGTTTTTTGAGGTTTATTTTTGTTTCTAGTACCTTTCCCATGTTGCACACATATTTTGGGAAATCAACAGGGTCTAGGATTATTGGTGGAAGTTCTTCAACCGAGAAATTAGCTAGCAAAGCATCTAGCTCTTCATCTTCTGAATTAAACACAGATGGTTCGGGCCAAAGGGTGATTATACGAAGATGAACGTTCACTATGGCTTTAGCAAGCCTCATAAATGGCCTACCAAGAATAACAATAGGTTCCACATCATCTTCTTCAGGATTCACAAAGAATTCTAGAACAAATATTTCTCTTACTAAGTTCACATGCAACTTCTTATCAAGTTTCTTATCACCATTTTCAAAAACTGTACACATCAAATTCCTTTGAATAACCAACTCTTGAGAAATCAGGTTCCTATCATGGTCCAAATCAGTTGCCCCATCAAAAGTATTCACACCTTCCACATAGCATGGTGTGATGTATCTGTCCCAAGTACCATCTTCCTTTTCCATTCTAAAGAAAGTAAAAGCTTTCACTTCCTCTTTCTTTCCACTATCAGTTGTGTCCCAAGTGTCAGTTCCATTCCAGTTTCCTTCACTCTCTACCAAATCCTTATCAGACAAAGCATTTCCCTTATCGAGACACAATCGTCCAACACTTGAATTTGGGTCCATTTCTATTGTATAACAACATAACATAAAATAAAACATTAGTATGTTAGTACAAATAATCCTGAATGATATTTTGCACTCCAATAACATTAGTAAACATTTAGAAATCAAAAGACGGATCGGTTTTAGCATTATAAAGAAGATATTAGTCTTCTGTGGTGAAACAGGCATAAAAGTCCAGCGTACTTGACTACAAGTGCGTCGTACTTTCGCTTTTGACTTAGAAAGTTTTTGTAATTGTTCAATAAAGGCCGCGCGTGCTTGAAAACAAGTACAACGTACTTCCCATGTTTCCAGTTTCATGTTTTGGTTTCTCATAGAGAATTAGTTTGTAAATCAAAGTAAACCAGTCATTCAAATTCCCAATGAAGGTTATCATTTTAAACGGCATGAATTTTTCATTATAAATCACAGAATTGATTAGATCATAGTTCCATAATTCTTTATATTTCGCATTTTCCATTTTCCTTTAAACAAATAAGAAACATACTCAAGCAAATAATCCATATAAGCAATAAGCATAAACACTTTAAACTAAAGAAAAATCTAATTAACCAAACAAGCAAATATTTTTGTATTTTTAGTGAAACATAATATATAAACAGATGCATAGATTCCAATAGCAATAGCATATAAAAAGTGTTAGTGCAAGCAGTCTCATTTGTTTTGATTGATGACAAACATGTAACTTGATACATAACATAAAATGTACAAGTTACTTGTAATCATATCTTGTCTCAACATATATTCAACACCTCTCGACTTCTCAAGTCCGCGTATGGTACAACACAGGTTCGTACATGTTTGTTATGTGGCATTATGATCAAACCCTTAACAAACCATTTAGAATGTTAAAATATGGCTAGGTCATTAAGTATTTTAAAAATACTAACCATTCTACTTAGAACCTCATTTCACATTTTGCATATACAAGTACTTTTACTTGTACATCATGTTTCCTAAGATTAACAGGATAAGTACACTTTAGGTGTCAAACTAACATGATACATATTGGTAAACATATATTAGTTAAGCTAGTATCTACATAGGACATACATATATACATTTACATTATTTACATTTTAATTCTTAAAATGGAAATATGTTCATGACATCATTGCATACATCATTTGGATAGCTTGTAAGAGTTAGTATAATATTTTGGAAAGATCTTCAAGCAATGAGTTGGATTGTGTAAGATCTTGGTAAGATATGGTAAGATCTAGCTATCATGTCCCGGACTCTCGGCGGAACCAAACAACATAAAGGGCGGACCCCTGGATTTGGTTCCGCCAAATCCGCGGGCTGTTTGAACAGTTTTCCTATAAATAGTAGCCCATTGTTTACCCATTGTTTTTAACCCACAAGAACATACATTCTCTCTACCCTTTGCATACATTTAGATCAGTAGTAAACCATGTAGAATCATACATTAATCACCCTTTCCATAATGATCATAATGTTACTAACTTTCATTATGTTGTAAGCATACACTCGTAATGAACCTGTGAAGCAAGCTCAGAGATCGTGAGTCATCATCCATCACTAGCATAGCATACTTCCTGATCCACCAAGAAGGTTAGGAGATCTTGAAGTCATCATCCACTAAAGCATACCAACATATGAAGATTCAAGGGCACTTGACATCCTCAATGATTGAAGACTTCTTATTCAAGAAGTTCATGTAGATTCCACATGCATATATGAAGATCCATCACAACAAGTTTAGGGAGCTTGTGATCTTCATCCATTGAAGGCTTCCTTTCAATGGAAGTTCATTTAGATTAGTTATTCATATCCATGATAGACTTATGTCATGGATCATCATTGTTAACATCATTGCATCACAATCTAAACACCAAACTAGATTAGGTGGTTTATGTGTTTGTGCCATAAAACATATATTTCTATGTTGGACCGTAAAACATAGCGGGAGTAGTTGTACCCTTGTAAAAGAACTCGACATCTAGCTTAGTGTCAAAAAAATTATAAGCGACGACGGGAGTGGTTGTACCCTTGTAAAAGAACTCGACATCTAGCTTAGTGTCGGAAATTGTATAGGCGACGTTAGGTTGGTTCTACCTCGAACTAGAACCCGGTATTTAACTTTGTACCGGAAATAGTGTAAGCGACGATTGTAAGGTTTTCTACACCGAGAAGGGAGCTTGTTGATCTAGTGAAGTAACTCTCGAGTTAGGTACTCGGGAAGTGGAGTAGGGCGGAGAGGAGCTCCGTGACCGAACCACTATAAATCATCGTGTTCGGTTTGCGCTTTCTTTTACTTACTACTTTACTTTAATGTTTGCATTATGTGATTGCTTGTGTTGTGACTTGTTGATTATACTTGTGTGATAACATGTTTTAGTTTATGCTATTCATAAACTACAATTGACATCTTTCATAATAGAACAAGCTAAATTGGAAATTTAATACAACAAGTTTTAAGTTTTTAAAATGGGAACGTATTCACCCCCCCCCCCTCTACATTTTCACAATTGGTATCAGATCCAGGTTGCTCTTATTTTCAAAACAAATGGTTTTTAAAATAGAGTACGATCCATGTATCAAATTACCATTGAAGCGGAATATCATATGAAAAATGTTTCGCTAAGTATACTTAGAAATTTTGTTGTTAAATGTTACTCCCTCCGTCCCTAAATAAGTGTCCATTATTGACTTTTAAAGTCTCCTCTTTTTAATTTTGAACTTAAATTATTTTATTTCTGTTATGTAATACTTGATGCAAAATATATAAATAGATTGAGTTTTAAATGTATTTTCATTGGTATAATTTTCATTAAATATTACATAACACAAACGAAATAATTTAAGGTCAAAGTTGAAAAGAAAAGACTTTAAAAGTCAATACTGGACATTTATTTAGGGACGGAGGGAGTATTTTGTATAGAAGCTTGAAGATGTCTTTGGAAAATCAAAAGAAAAGATTTCTCAAAAGAATTAAGTGTCAAATTGTGTGCTTGAAGCAAATTTACGAAAAATATTGTTTTTAAAGGAGCGTTTGGGATAACTATAAATTTAGTTGAAAAATCCCTTCGTAAATGATTTGATTAGTCACATAAGTTGAAATGATGCTAAAATAGGAGACATTAATATATATATAAAGGAAAATAATCAAGCTTGATGTACATCGTCATGTTTAAACACAAAGTGACGAAAAATATCTTTCCTTTTATGCTATGCTATGTGACTACTTGTTCTAGCAATTTGCATACATGTTGTTTGCTTGATTAATGTTGTGATTACACTTGTTTGTTTGTAATGAATAAGTGTAAATCTTGCCATGATATTCATTTGCTTGTTTGTCAATTTCCTGTTTATGCACAATAGGACTTTTGCTAGATTTTGTGCAAAAAGTTGAAAATTTGTTTTAGATAGCTTTTCTTGCAATTGTTATGCATAATTGACGTAGGAATGAGAACTAGGTAAAACTAGTTAAGTGTCTTGTAAATTGTTGTTTTGCAAATGATCTCTTCAAATGGTTCAAGCGTTGAATTGAGTCACTGCCTTAAAGTATTATCCAATAGTATCTTTGATAGACTGTTTGGTATAAACAATTTGAAACAATGATATGTTGAATTGTTATGTTTGTAGGATATTATCTTGTTGTTAAACATCTATGTGAACTAACTTGACGATGCAGGATGATAACACTTGATGTTATCAATTTCCCATGTTTAAGCCACTGTTTGGCTTAACTCCCATATATGGTAAGTTCAAAATCGTCCGTTTAATCTATATGTTACCATGTGTTAGAACCTGTGTTTTTGTTTTTAGTCAACCACAACTAATTACTTACATATGATTTAGGATAATTTTTGGGATTTCAACGGGTTTCGGGCACTTAAAAATACCCTCTGTTAAGAAATTTCAATCAGCGGATATGGCGGAACCAAAATTTGGGTTCCGTCTGTTGAAGTTTTTGGCTCCGCCTAAAAACAACCAACGGATTCCGCGAAACCAAAAACTGGGCTCCGCCTTTGTTATCATTTGGTTCCACCAGTACAAATAGCTAGACTTTTAAGTTTTCGTTTAAATCACTCTCTCAAAATCACTCACTTTCATCACTAGAATTCTTTTCACTGATGTTCACTCATATTAGGATTAGGACATACCACTTGCACCTATAGGATAATCATCTCTAACCATACTTTCAAATTTCACGAAAATGCTCCAAGGTACCTTTCTCCATAAAGAAAGGAACCCTGAAATTGGTTCCTTGCAATCCGTGCACCACTGAGTATTTGTGATCATTACACACTCACTACATTCTTTAGTTCTTTACTCATCCATTAGGTTGATTTGTTAATTGACAGCTTCTTAACAAATCCGAACTCATTATTTGCAAAGATATCGTAGATCACAAGTCCTCATAACTGTAGATATTATCTTGTATTCACATATGTTGTCTTACTTGGTTAACATGTCAATCTTCAAGGCGATAAAGATTTATATCGAGTCATAACACACACTTAAGTTATAGATGTAAATTATCAAGTCTTGCTATCCTTGAATACTATCCAACCTTAACAAAGTAGGCTTGACAACTTATGTATTTTGTCCAAAATATTCAATTAAATTTGACTTACGATTGTAGTCATCAAAATTCATATCCGAAAGAATCAATAACCCAAGTATTTTAACAACGTATGTTAAAACACTTATCCTATCACCTAAGTACACTTGTTCTTTCACCATCATCCCATTACATTCACTTCTGTGATATGTCTCAAGCCCTGAGCTTCAAATCACATCACCCACTAGTTGTACCAACCTAAGAACCACTAGAATTAGTCTCCATCCTTGTTGTCTTAAACATCCATGAAACCTAAGTACTCTCATAGCACAACAAACCCCTACAACATCATAATCATTATCATCATTGAGTACATTGCTCAAAAAGCCCTTTGTCCAAACACTCGTATCTAATCAAATGTACGTTAAACTCAACCTTTATCACCTATAGGATTAGAACCTTCACCATTAAATGAGCATGATGTTCACATTCATTGTCTATAAATTTCCACTAATTTTAAGTAGTACCACTTTCACAAGTTATCAAAGTATTGGTAATACTTTGTTGTTAAACTTCTACGTAAGTTTCATTAAACCTTAAATCAACATTTTAACAACATATGTTAAAATGCAATCTAAAAGATAACCTCATGCATCCCAAGTGACAATGAATCTTGAGGAGTATACATAAGAAACTCAAGTGAATTCCTCTTGTCTTCATCTAGTAAATTTAGGATAGGTCTATCCAACTCAAACACTTTGAGTTCATATCTTCATTTAGGAAAATATGATGTTTCGGAAAACATTATGCCTAAGAAATCATATGTTTAGTTTTCATCTTGTTAAAAGGATAATATATATCCTATGCATCATTCTCTACTTGCAACATGAACGGTTGTGTTACTAGAGATTTCATCACACCTCATTAGGTTAATGATCTTTAACAAACATCATAACCAAACCTTGCTCAAACATTGTGCATATCCAATGTTAAAACTACACATCTCCATAGCATACACAAGATCTATTAAAGTTGGTAACTTTACTCAGATTCTTGTTCCAAAGAGCTTTCTTGAGAACGTTCCTAACATAGTTCATTATCACACACAAACACATATCTTGATCTTAGATGATCAAATCACTTTCATAACACATACTTAAACACATCATAAAAGATGTCATCCATTAGATCATGCAATAACCTTAGATTCCAAACACAAGATTATAATATGTTAACACATATTTGTCTAATTATCATGTAAAACACGACATCCTCATCACCTTAGTTTTAACAGATATAGTTGAGTCTTATTAAGTCAAGTATTGATGAATTATCATCATTTATACTTTAATAGGTGATGTGTTTTTTATAGTCTATAATTTTTAACCAAGTTTTAAATTTATAATTGCCGAACTAACCTATAGACTAAAACACTAACGAGCAGTGTACCCGATCAATGTGTATAGTTTTTAGGTAAGCAAGGGTCGTTCACTAGGAGCGAAGCTAAAGTGATCTAAAGGTATTCTAATTACTAGACTAACTAACCTAGAAAGCAAGTAAATACTTTGGGGGTTTTAGCCTGAGAGGCTATCACGATTTTGTGTGTTTAATTAAACTAAATACGAGAAAATAAATATTAAACTAATTAAAAGAAAATGTGAATTCAATGATAGAAGAACATGCTAGCCAAGTCTAATCCATCTTATAGTTATATATGTGCTAATGTCTACTTGTTTTACTTCATTCAAAAGTTAAGGCGAAGATCCAATCACTAAACCCTGTCACGATTTAATAACTTGCTATACGGAGCGGGAAATTGGCCAAGATCATAGTGACCTATCTAGCATCAATACTAACTTATTGCATAATCACCATCTAACCTAGTTTGGCATTACGCGCTACTAGTCCTAATAGTGGCATAAGGCACGGTTCTGATGTGTTCCATCTAAGCCCGTCTATATAGGATTCGGATTACTACACTTATGATTCAATTAAAGTAACCACAGTTTCAGATAGTTAAATTACACCAATTAAACCAATAAGATCATAACCTAGTTACATAGACTTCTACTAGTGATAAGCAATAAACGAGTTTTTAACGATAAGCACCCAATCCAATAACAAAGCAAACATGTAATCAAGAACACAAATAAACTAAATAGACTTCATAAACTTGGCTAACACCTAAGGGTGTTAGCCCATAATCTCAGTAACAATACACAATGTTTGAATCATAGCATAAAAGATAGAAATCATAATGAAAACTACACGCTAACCGAATGATCAAAAGAAAGTAAATTGGCTCCAGACGTTCTTCGTGGATGGAATGGATCTTCAATATAGTCTTCTGCTGTTTTGGGACGTTTACAGACGCCTGGGAATGATCCCGAGGGTCCCCAATGATGCCCTAATTCGTTAATGAGTTCGGTATTTATAGATTCTGAAATCTGGGTCGATACGGCGCATCTAGAGAGTTAGATGCGCCGCATCTATAAGTAAACGTAGCCTCCAAGTCTGAAACTGACCCAATACGGCGCATCTAAATACCAGATGCGCCTCATCTCCCAATACGGCGCATCTAAGGACCAGATGCGCCGCATCTCCTTCAGATACAGGTAGATCTCCTTTTTCTCTTTCCGTGGCCGCTTGAATCACCTAAAACGGCGCATCTTCAAGTGTCGACTTGTAATCTTGACTTCTTCATTAAGCTTCTAATCTCCACTTGATTTCTTGGTAAGGATTGTGTATGGCCGATACGGCGCATCGGATTGGTCCGATGCGGCGTATCTGGAATAGAACAAGTTGGTTCTTCTTCGTTGACCAAAGTTTCATATGCGACGCATGATAAAATCAGATGCGGCGCATGCTTCAAAGTCAGGCAATGGTCTTTAATCTCTTCAATTCAGCAGACTTTTCCAACTTGATTCATTTTGCTCCAATTTTCGTCCGAAATCATTAACCTTCACCTAATGCTTGTTTATAACTGAGAATTACAAAAGTAAACGATTAAGTATCAATTCTCATACAAAGTGATATAAAACAAGTCAATAACATAGGATAAATGATGCTAATAATATGTCGTTATTTGATGTCATCAAATATCCCCCCACTTGAACTTTACTTGTCCCCAAGTAAACCTTAGAATTAATCTTATGAAAATGTATCCTAAAAGATATTAGGATTTATTTTTATATTTAAGCATGTATTCATTTTTGTCATAATCACACAACCAAACACTTAACGAATTAGAAGTAAAATAAAATATTCTGATAAAAGCAAATCTAATCGTTTAACTGTCCAGTCGTGACGAATATTCTATCATAAGCTTGGCAAGTATACACATCTCCCGCACTAAAGCCAAGGAATAACAAGTCTAAAGCGGTAAAAATGGTTTTGAGGCTTAAGGGTTAATCATTCTCATCCCTATCGATCTCAAATTCCAGAAAAGGCGACAAAATCACAAATATATGATCGAATCCACGAACACGATACTTGCAATTGCTCAAATCCTTAGCTCGAATAGGCTAAAGATAGGTCCAAACTTCACCAACAATAATATATCAAAAAGGGCGACAAAATCATAAATACATAGCCGAATCCACGACTACGATACTTAAGATTGCTCAAATCCCTAATCTCAATAAATCAAAGGTTTGGTTGGATAAAGAATAATACAGGGTATGGATAATATTTGGGATATAAATTGGTGTAAAAATGAAAAATAAACAAAACAAATAAATTAAAATCCTAAGTGTGGTTAATCACTATCCCAACCATCCCATGAATAAGACTCATATCATAGAATAACTCACGCTTTAACACTTGAAACACACGCTTTAGGTAGACACGAATTATACTCAACAAGATCTTAATCAAAGAATAAACCTTAGTTGGCGTTCCCATAACTGCCAACTCCCATTCAATCCATAGATATAATATACAACAATTAGTGGTGATATCGACCACTTACATAACTTTACATGAGTTGGTTAAATCAAACATCCAACTTTTCTTCTTTTTCTTCCCCTTTTTTTTTTCTTTTCTTTTTTTTTTTTCAATTTTTTTTTCGATTTTTTTTTTTTTTTTTTTTTTTTTTTTTTTTTTAAACTTGAAACATAAACATAGATGTGTAAAATTTCACCACATCACTATAATGATAATTCTGGATAATTTTTCCATATTTTTCATAACTTCAGAAATAACGGTAATAGTGAAAGTAGTAAACACACGAAAAATAAACTCAAAGATATACAATATTTACTTTCACTCCAATTGCATTGTGCAATTTCCCGACCTAACCATAGATGATGAATTACGCACGCGAACACAGGTAATGTAAGGAAACACACTTTGCCTAAAGCAATTAACCAACCACGGATTTTAATCTACAGGGTAGGCTAAGGTGTAAGGGTGTAACGAAACATTTTAACAAAGGTGAAAGAAACGAAAGGAATGGCTCTGAGTGTTTTTCTAGGGGTATCTTACTCTAAAAGTGAGAGTAACAAAAGGGTTTATACGGGGGTTAACTAACCAGTGTAGTTAGCTAATAACACAAAACATATAAAGGCTATTTGGGTGTAATCCTAGAAATTTACCAATTTAGACAAGTCATTCCAATTATATAAAATAATACTTATTATGGTGGTCTCGAATAGTATACAAGCCAAGTTCTAAAGTTTACAAGTCACCGGCACACTCATAGATTTGTGAATTTTGAAAAATCACAATTTTTTAAAAATAACGTCATGTGTGCAGTAATGCAACTTAGACTTTAAACAAAAACATGCTAGAAAAATTTTAAATTTAAGCATATTAAGTACATATTAAGCATATTTTTGAAAAATAAGGACAAGTAAACGTTCTAATTCTCCATCCCCCCACTTAAGATAAACAACGTCCTCGTTGTTTAATTTGAAATTAAAAACAGGAAATTAAAAGAATTAGAACGGAAAACTCCCCTGAGAGTTGCTCGGTATGATCCTCCATGTAAGAATTCGAGCATATAAAATGTGGGAGTTCATCAACATCTTCAATCGTCCAGACCTGTAAAAATATAGAGACCACAGAAAAATAGACTCGAGAACATCTCGTTAATCATTGGTTAGAAAAATAAAATAAATAAACAAATTACAGGTCAGAGTGTCGATGCGCCGTATCCATGGGATATTGGATACGCCACATCAACAACCTGTAGGAAATATTAAACTGTACAGCATCAGGTCAGTCGATACGCCGTATCTTATAGAAAAAGATACGCCGTATTGAGCCTGGAATAAATACGAATCAGAATAAAAGATGCGTCGCATCCTTAACCAGGGATGCGCCGCATTAAATAAACTGACAGAAAGTTTTAAAGTCAAAAATAAAAATGCAGAAAAATAAAATAAAATAAGATATGACCAGTGCAGGTGATGCGTCGCATCTTATTGATAGAGATGCGCCGCATCTTCTGCAGGTCTGACAGACTCGACACAGAACAGAAAATTAAAAGATAAATCCGGGTTGTCTCCCGGCAAGCACTTTTGTTTATTGGTGAGTCTTTAAGTTCGACTCCCTTCAGCTCTACGTTGCTTCAATCAATTCAACAACCTCCTTATCATCATTGCCGTGAGGTTCATAGTACTTTTTAAGACGTTGCCCATTGACCTTGAAACTTACACCACCTTTATTTGTAATTTCTACTGCTCCATACGGGTAAACCGTTTTAACGATATACGGCCCATACCATTTTGATTTAAGCTTTCCTGGATACAATTTCAATTTTGAGTTATATAATAATACCTTATCTCCTACGCGAAAATCTTTATTATCACGGATTCTTGCATCATGCCATTTCTTTGTCCGTTCTTTATAGATGATGTTATTATCATAAGCCGAATCCCTCAATTCAGAAAGTTCATTCATCTGCATAAAACGATTCTTACCTGCTCTCATCAAATCAATGTTACATTGTTTCAAAGCCCAATATGCCTTATGTTCAATTTCGATCGGTAAATGGCATGCCTTACCATACACCAATCGAAATGGTGTACATCCCGTAGGTGTCTTGTAGGCAGTTCTAAATGCCCACAAAGCATCTGTAAGTTTTTCGGACCAATCCCTAGGATTATACCCAACTGACCTTTCCAGAATCCTTTTAATCGCTCTATTAGTTACCTCAGTTTGTCCATTTGATTGAGGGTGATATGCTGTAGCTAACCTATGTGTTACTCCATATTTTAATAGAGTCTTTTCCATTAAAGCATTACAAAAATGTGTTCCCCTATCACTAATCAAGGCTTTAGGTACACCAAATCTGGAGAACAATTCCCTTAAAAACTTAATTACTACTCGAGCATCATTTGCTGGTAAAGCTTTGGCTTCAACCCACTTTGACACATAATCAACAGCTACAAGTATATATTTATTCCCTTTACTATTAGGAAATGGTCCCATAAAATCTAGCCCCCATATATCAAAAACTTCACATACCTGAATATTCGATTGAGGCATCTCATTGCGAGCTGAAATATTCCCTGATCTTTGACATTCATCACATCTCTTTACATATTCTGCAGCATCATTAAAAATTTTAGGCCAATAGAATCCAGCTTCGTAGACTTTCTTTGCTGTAATATTAGCACCATGATGTCCTCCAGTAGGCCCAGAATGACAATGTTTCAAAACATCCAACTTTTCAAGTCCATCAACACATCTCCTGATTATATTATCGGCACAACGTTTGAATGCGTACGGTTCATCCCACAATTAGCTTCTAGCTTGGTATAAGAATCTTTTCCTTTCCGCATACTTCATATTTGATGGCACAATTTTTCCTACAATGAAATTAACATAATCGGCATACCAAGGTTGTCCTTCATCAATTGTTCTTAACATCTTTAGGTGCTCATCTGGAAATGTGTCAATTATCTCTTCATCATTTAAAATTCCCAAGTCAGGATTCTCTAACCTAGACAAATGATCTGCAGCTAAATTTTCAGCTCCCTTTTTATCTTTGATTTCGATGTTGAACTCTTGTAACAACAGGACCCAACGTATAAGCCTAGCTTTAGCATCCTGTTTATTAAATAAATACTTCAAAGCAGAATGATCAGTGTACACAATAGTTTTTGATAAAATAAGATATGAACGAAATTTATCAAAAGCAAAAACCACAGCAAGAAGTTCTTTTTCAGTAGTAGTGTAATGCTCTTGAGCATTATTTAATGTTTTACTAGCATAGTAAATAGGCTTAAATTTACCATCTACTCTTTGCCCTAACACTGCTCCCACAGCGTAATCACTAGCATCACACATAAGTTCAAAAGATGAATCCCAATTAGGCGAGATTAAGATAGGAGCAGTAGTTAATTTCTCTTTTAAAATGTTAAAGGCCTTTTTACATTCGCTAGAAAAATCAAATTTAGCATCTTTTAATAAAAGCTGGGTCATAGGTCTAGAAATAATGGAAAAATCTTTGATAAATCTACGATAGAATCCAGCATGTCCTAAAAAACTTCTAACTCCTTTAACATTAGTAGGATAAGGTAGTTTCCCAATTACGTCAATTTTAGCTCTATCTACCTCAATTCCTGCTTTAGAAATTTTATGTCCTAAAACTATACCTTCTTTAACCATAAAATGACATTTTTCCCAATTAAGTGCAAGGTTAGTTTCTTCACATCTAGCAAGCATTTTATCTAAATTTCCTAAGCATCTATTAAAAGAGTTACCGAATACAGAGAAGTCGTCCATGAAAACCTCCATGAAATCCTCCACCATATCATGAAAGATTGCGGTCATACAACGTTGGAAGGTTGCAGGGGCATTGCATAGTCCAAATGGCATTCTTCTGTAAGCAAACGTCCCATATGGACAAGTAAACGTAGTCTTCTCCTGATCTTCAGGTGCTATGGGAATCTGAAAATATCCTGAAAAACCATCAAGAAAACAGTAATATTCATTTCCAGCTAATCTTTCCAACATTTGGTCAATGAATGGAAAAGGGAAATGATCCTTTCGAGTAGCATCATTAAGTTTACGATAGTCAATACAAACACGCCATCCAGTAACAGTTCTAGTAGGGATAAGCTCATTATTTTCATTTAAAACAACGGTTGTCCCACCTTTCTTTGGAACAACATGAATAGGGCTAACCCAAGGACTGTCAGAAATAGGATATATTAATCCAGAGTCAAGTAGTTTGATAATTTCATTTTTTACCACATCTTGTACTTTAGGATTTAAACGTCTTTGTGGTTGAATGACAGGTTTGAAATTATCTTCCATAAGAATTTTATGAGTACAAAATGATGGACTTATACCCTGAATATCAGACATTTTCCAAGCAAATGCCCCTTTATGTTTTTCTAAAACTTGTACCAGTATTTTTTTCTCATTTTTAGTTAACTTAGAAGAGATAACTACCGGAAAATTCTTGTCATTATTTAAATATGCATACTCTAAATGAGATGGCAATTCTTTTAATTCAGTTTTAGTTTTATTTTCTTTAACAGAATTTTCCTCATTATTAAGTAAATTTTCCTGATTAATAGAATAAGCCGTATTAAAAATTTTGGTAATTTGTATAGACTCAAATTCCTTATTAGGTTCTTCTTCATAAGCCTCATCTGTCTCTCTAATTTCTCTTTCTAAATTGTGCACTAAAAAGGAATCTAAGTGATCATTTTCTAATGACTTAACAGCTTCTTCAGTATTTATCTCATCTAATGCATCAATATTGTAACATTCGTCCTTCTTATCTAAAAGTTTTTTAATTGAATTTTCCATATCAAATGTTACTTTTTCATTCCCTACCTGAAGAGTAATTTTTTTATTAAATACATCAATTAACGCACGAGTAGTAGCTAAAAAGGGCCTTCCTAAAATTATAGGAATCCTAGAATCTTCAGGCATATCTAAAATAACAAAATCCACAGGAATAACAAACTTATCAATCTGAATAGGTACATTTTCTATTATTCCTCTTGGATACTGTATTGATCTATCAGCAAGTTCTAAACTCATTCTAGTAGGTTTAGGTTCACCTAATTTTAATCTTTCAAACATAGTAAATGGCATCAAGCTAATACTAGCACCTAAGTCAGCTAAAGCATTAGGAATAAATAAATCGTCAATTTGACAAGGGATAGTGAAACTTCCTGGATCCTTTTCTTTTGATGGCCATTTGTTGAGTAGAACTGCGGAACATTTTTCATTCATCATGACGGTTGATGCTTCTACCAGCTTTGCTTTATTAGATAGCAAATCCTTAAAATATTTAGCATATGTCGGCATCTGCACAAGAGTATCAATAAAAGGAATGTTAATGTGTAATTGCTTAAACTGTTCCAAAAACTTCTTTTGTTGAGCTTCCTCTTTCTCTTTTCTAAGCCTATTTGGGAATGGAATTGGGGGACGGTAAGGTTCAACAAATGTAGGTTCTTTCGGTTTCCCTTGAACTTTAGGAAGTTCAATGTTAACAGTCTCCTCCTCAGGTTTTTCTTGCTCATCTGGTTGCACTTTATCCTGAATTGCTTCCTCAGTACTAGGAATCGGGTCAATTGTATTCTTTCCTCCTCTTGTAGTAACACCCTTAATATCTTGTATATAAAGAGTATTTTTCAGATTCCTTGCAAGCTCATGTACCTCTATTGCTAATCCAGTAATCATGTTTGAAGTTTCTTTTAATAGTACTTCGTTGGTATTGCGGAAATCTTTAATGAATATCTCTGTATTTTCATGTTCATCCAATTGAACTTTGATCAGCTTTTCCAATATATCGTTGATTCTCCATTCGTCATATTCATATGTTGCATTCATGAATCTATTTCCAGCCATCATAACTGAAAATAAAGGTAGAATTATTAGTAGTATATGCTCAAACAAGAACTAAACTAAAATGAAATAAAATAAAATAAAATAAATATAAAGTTTTCTGTTACAGACAGTCGATACGGCGTATTCAGTAAACTGATGCGCCGTATTGGTTCCGGACTGGATACTCCGTATTCACAAAGGTGTATGCGGCGTATGTAGATTGTAAACAGAATACGACAGACAAAAACAAGAAGTAAATAACAGATACGATACAGCGTATTCACAAAGTGGATACGTCGTATTGACTCTAACAGATAGAAAAACAACTAAAATAACTAAAACACACAAAAACAAATAAAAACAACTAAACTAAAATACCAATAAATCAAATTAAAACAATCACTCCCCGGCAGCGGCGCCAAAAACTTGATGTGTTTTTTATAGTCTATAATTTTTAACCAAGTTTTAAATTTATAATTGCCGAACTAACCTATAGACTAAAACACTAACGAGCAGTGTACCCGATCAATGTGTATAGTTTTTAGGTAAGCAAGGGTCGTTCACTAGGAGCGAAGCTAAAGTGATCTAAAGGTATTCTAATTACTAGACTAACTAACCTAGAAAGCAAGTAAATACTTTGGGGGTTTTAGCCTGAGAGGCTATCACGATTTTGTGTGTTTAATTAAACTAAATACGAGAAAATAAATATTAAACTAATTAAAAGAAAATGTGAATTCAATGATAGAAGAACATGCTAGCCAAGTCTAATCCATCTTATAGTTATATATGTGCTAATGTCTACTTGTTTTACTTCATTCAAAAGTTAAGGCGAAGATCCAATCACTAAACCCTGTCACGATTTAATAACTTGCTATACGGAGCGGGAAATTGGCCAAGATCATAGTGACCTATCTAGCATCAATACTAACTTATTGCATAATCACCATCTAACCTAGTTTGGCATTACGCGCTACTAGTCCTAATAGTGGCATAAGGCACGGTTCCGATGTGTTCCATCTAAGCCCGTCTATATAGGATTCGGATTACTACACTTATGATTCAATTAAAGTAACCACAGTTTCAGATAGTTAAATTACACCAATTAAACCAATAAGATCATAACCTAGTTACATAGACTTCTACTAGTGATAAGCAATAAACGAGTTTTTAACGATAAGCACCCAATCCAATAACAAAGCAAACATGTAATCAAGAACACAAATAAACTAAATAGACTTCATAAACTTGGCTAACACCTAAGGGTGTTAGCCCATAATCTCAGTAACAATACACAATGTTTGAATCATAGCATAAAAGATAGAAATCATAATGAAAACTACACGCTAACCGAATGATCAAAAGAAAGTAAATTGGCTCGAGACGTTCTTCGTGGGTGGAATGGATCTTCAATGTCCTCTTCTGCTGTTTTGGGATGTTTCCAGACGTCTGGGAATGATCCCGAGGGTCCCCAATGATCCCCTAATTCGTTAATGAGTTCGGTATTTATAGGTTCTGAAATCTGGGTCGATACGGCGCATCTATAGAGTTAGATGCGCCGCATCTATAAGTAAACGTAGCCTCCAAGTCTGAAACTGACCCAATACGGCGCATCTAAATACCAGATGCGCCTCATCTCTCAATACGGCGCATCTAAGGACCAGATGCGCCGCATCTCCTTCAGATACAGGTAGATCTCCTTTTTATCTTTCCGTGGCCGCTTGAATCACCTAAAACGGAGTCCGGATGAAGATTTTATGGCCAAAATACGAAAGTATCTTCAAGTGTCGACTTGTAATCTTTACTTCTTCATTAAGCTTCTAATCTCCACTTGATTTCTTGGTAAGGATTGTGTATAGCCGATACGGCGCATCGGATTGGTCCGATGCGGCGTATCTGGAATAGAACATGTTGGTTCTTCTTCGTTGACCAAAGTTTCATATGCGACGCATGATAAAATCAGATGCGGCGCATGCTTCAAAGTCTGGCAATGGTCTTTAATCTCTTCAATTCAGCAGACTTTTCCAACTTGATTCATTTTGCTCCAATTTTCGTTCGAAATCATTAACCTTCACCTAATGCTTGTTTATAACTGAGAATTACAAAAGTAAACGATTAAGTATCAATTCTCATACAAAGTGGTATAAAACAAGTCAATAACATAGGATAAATGATCCTAATAATATGTCGTTATTTGATGTCATCAATAGGAAAAAATAGGAATTCCTATCTTTCTAACATGAGAATGACTACTAGAGAATCTATTGCACTAGAAACCCAATTTAACCTAACAGTTAAATTGCTTCCAGGAGAGAAGTTGGGTATGTGGAATCACCTGTAAAAATGGTCGTGTTTAGCCTGAATTGAGCACCGCTAGTAATAGTCTCATATTCATTCTCCAACTTGAAATATTTGTATTCCTATACTTGCCTAAAGTAAGTACTAAAAGATGATATTTTATCTTGTCTTAGGAATATTAATCAAACAAGTAGTAGATGTGAGTTTTCTTAGTAAACTTACTTGCATTACATATACATGTGTTGATCACATGTTATTTGTTTGATATGATTAAGTATCTTGACGTTATCATGATAATTATTTGATGGATACTCAAATGTGAAAACCTTCGAAAGGTTTTGTCTGCATGCTTATATATGTTTCATGCTACTAGATGTTAACATGATTTGCATGATACTTGTTATATGATATTTCACAAGATTAACATGATTCTTGTTAACTCACGATATGTCATTTTTAATACATGGTGTTAGAGAGCTCTTTTCTTTAGTTGACATTCATTGAGCTTTTTCGTAGGATAGTCTAAATGATGCATGCTTCAAAAATGTTAGAATTGTTTGCATGAACCTGTCGTCTCACTTCTTTTGTGACTTTGTTATACTATTTGTTTTCCATATGTGCACCTATAATGTGTCTAAGTGCTTTTAGTATGATAAACATTTAGAAGTCATTAATGGGTAAGTATGCTTAAGTAACTAAGCCTAACTTCAAAACAATTTCACAATGTAGTATCTTAAACAATGTCATGCTCTCTTGCAATATGATTATTTGTCTTGATGCTATGTGGTAGCTTTTTGTCTAGTAGTTGAATGTTTGTTTTTGTTTATATAAGATGTTATGATTCCTATCATAATCACATCTTTTGTCATTATCATTTTTGTATTGTAGGTTGATAACAAATTACATGTTATCTCACTTCCTTATGCCTATTTTGCATAATTGTAATCCATTTCAATTGCATATAGTTTTCAAAACTAATAGGATTAAATTTCAGAGGCTTGGAATTTGTGTTTACATATTTTCAATCGACCTCTTTCCAAATAGCATTATTGCTTCCGCTTTCCTAACAACATCTCCATCACCTTTTAGTCATAACAATACACCTCCAATGAGAAAACCACATGCCTCGTTATGCGATCATCTCGCATTGATAGAGAAGAGCTACGTGACTTCAAGGATGAAGTTCTTTGTACGCCAACCAACATCCACAAAAATATTACTAAGCTCATCGCTTTCATTAACCTACAACATCCTAAACACTTTACCTTCATTCCTCATTTGATGCAGTACAGATTATGTTGAATGTCCCCCAATTAAGGGAGAGAGAAATTCATTCACATAATTGTCTTTTCCCATTAAAGAAAATGTACTCATGTTTCTTACATCCTCAAATACCAACATGTAGGTTCACATCATTCAGTTAAAATCAGTTCACAAAACCACAAGTTTCACAAACCTTCTTAGCTCAACATTACAGTTCTGCATCAATACCTCGTCAAGTGAAAAACACATCATGTGTTTGACAAACCTCTTAAACAAGAAGCATTAAGTCTCCATAGACTTTGACTAGGATTAGTGAAACCAAATCAGCAGTTATAAGTAAATAGACCTTAGCTTAAACCTTCATTTGATCATAAACGACAAAACATGACCAAATCAATTCTGGTCCCACGGTACCCTTCGATAAGACGGACGGAACCAAAAATTTAGTTCCGCCCAATCCGTGGGTACCCGAGTCAGTTTTTAGCCACTTAAAACAAACAACCCTCTCGTAACCAACGAGTCTAGGATTTTAATCTTAATTTCACAACTTCATTATCTAGAGCACCTTCATTGTCTAGAACACCAACATAAGATCTCATACTTTTCACTCTTGATACATATCAAGCACGTCATTGTTAGTGCAAACGATATATCAAAACCATCACTGTCAACACGTTGGTTCAACCAACACTCTCCCATCATATGATGACATTTTCATCCTCATATAGGTATCTAGTATTTCTAATTATTGCATATGGAATTTCTATTCCTAAGTGATCATTGTCTTCACTTCCTTTTAATTCCATTCAAGCATAAATTATGGCATGTTACCTCATCTTTGGTAGATGATAATGTCATAACCTCAACCATCTTCAATACTCTTATAGCACTTGTTGTACATTAGAGTTTCTGAATTCATTGCATTCATTATAACCATCAACTTCCATCACCTCTTTCACTAATCATCACCACCATGGATTAGCCAAAAACCTACTTGCATCAACCTTTAGTTATCAATTGAGTTATCACTAGTAAACTAACACCAACACTAACATCACTCACTTTAACCCTTAATATTTCAATGTCATTTCATTTCATCCTTCTAGGATTTATTTTGTAGGATTTTATCATATAATATTCTTATTCTTCTTATGATTGTAATTCTTATTAGAAGAATACACTTTATAACATGGTCTACTAGATAATCATAATTCTCTGTCTTGAGTTGCCTGTGATTAGATCATTGATATATTGCATCATATTGTTCTTTGAGATGAAATATGTTGCACTAATATTTTCAATGTAGGTTCATCATCATATACGCTCGATCGTATATAGCATACTCATCTAAGGATGAAGTTTGCATCGATTATTTTCCTTCTTTTATTGTAGGTTCTTCTTGACGTCCTGAAATCAGGAGGAATATCTATTAAGCACTCATATTGCATCGTCTATACACATTGGTCGTATATGACACATATATCTTAAGACATAGCTTCTAGTGCACTAATTTTTTGTTTTTTAGGTTCATTTTGATGCCCTAGAGCAAGGGGGAGCTTTCATCAAAAATTTATAGAATGCATCATATACACGCAATTGTTGTATATCACATACTCGTTCTAGGACAAATAATGTTTTACACTAACCTTTATTTTGTAGGATTCTTCATCCTTGCATCATATACGTTGGTACCCTAGCAACGGGGAGTATTGATCAAGGGGGAGCATGAACGCATTCATAATTATTCTCATTCTTCGACACACCTTTGTGTTTCGGACAAAAAGGAGGAGATAGTCCAACATAGCTTACCCTCGTATATAGTTGGCTATATGCATTTCATTCATCATGCATTTTCATATATTTTTTTATGTTGCACAACACTAACCTTGATGTAGATTAAGAGTCTTAATTTGATCCATGGATCCGCTAATAACCTAGGCGATGCAACAACCATAGGAGATTGGAGTAGTCAATTTAACTTCACTAGGGATGATGCAAGCTCGCCATTTTGGGGAGAAATAAAGTTAACTCCAAGGACACACCCTTTTTGTTTCGACAAAAGGGAGAGAAAGGTGTAAACGGAGAAAGTAATAGTGGAGAAGGTAATGTCAAGGTAGTACGAACACAAGTAACTTTTTACATTTTACTTTCTATAACGTTTACATATTTTGTATCATCAAAAAGGGGGAGGTTGTTAGTGCAAGCAGTCTCGTTTGTTTTGATTGATGACAAACATGTAACTTGATACATAACATAAAATGTACAAGTTACTTGTAATCATATCTTGTCTCAACATATATTCAACACCTCTCGACTTCCCAAGTCCGCGTATGGTACAACACAGGTTCGTACATGTTTGTTATGTGGCATTATGATCAAACCCTTAACAAACCATTTAGAATGTTAAAATACGGCTAGGTCATTAAGTATTTTAAAAAGACTAACCATTCTACTTAGAACCTCATTTCACATTTTGCATATACAAGTACTTTTACTTGTACATCATATTTCCTAAGATTAATAGGATAAGTACACTTTAGGTGTCAAACTAACATGATACATATTGGTAAACATATATTAGTTAAGCTAGTATCTACATAGGACATACATATATACATTTACATTATTTACATTTTAATTCTTAAAATGAAAATATCTTCATGACATCATTGCATACATCATTTGTATAGCTTGTAAGACTTAGTATAATATTTTGGAAAGATCTTCAAGCAATGAGTTGGATTGTGTAAGATCTTGGTAAGATATGGTAAGGTTTAGCTGTCATGTCCTGGCAAAACCAAACAACATAAAGGGCAGACCCCTGGATTTGGTTCCGCCAAATCCGCGGGCTGTTTGAACAGTTTTCCTATAAATAGTAGCCCATTGTTTACCCATTGTTTTTAATCCACAAGAGCATACATTCTATGTTAGGAACACGTTTTATTGTATTTCAAGTCTTAGTCATTTGTAATGAGTAGGTTGCTCTATATGGGCTCTAAGTATGAGATAAAGCCCACGACTCATTAGGAGCTCATGCGCCATGTGGCCTAGTAAATTGTTTCTAGAAGAAATCTTTCATGTGACACCCTAATCTCACACTATAAATAGAAGGGCTCATGCATCATTTTATTTGTTAGTTTTATTCACTAGTGTGTCGAAGTTCTGCTACTCTTAAGTGTGATTCAATCATCCGCTTCTTATTATCTTCATCTTATTCTAATCTCTCATTATTACTTTATACATCTCATAGCTATTATTTAAGTAGTTGTATACGTGGTTAGTAGCTTGTGTTAAAGTAATATTAGGACCTATCAAGGGGTATCAATCGCCATAAGATAATTAGTTGTGTGTTTTTGAGTAGTATACATCGTAATTTACTAGTTTTTTTATGTTTGGTTTCGTAGATTTACGTTTGGTTTTGTGGTAAAAATGACTCAAATATCTCATTTCTTTCACCAACTTTCGAACTTCTACAAGTGAAAAAGTTATTATAGTGAGTAGAGATTAGATTTATTGTCGAAAGTTGAAGTTCTAGTAGATTTATTGTTCGAGTTTTATTCGATTATCACTACTTTTTCATTCGTTAATCTTCGTTGAAATTCACCAAATCTAGGATTAAACATTAAAGGTTGTAACTTTCTGAATATTTACGTGTTATTAAACAATTTTGAACCAAAACATTCGGTTAAAACTTCATTTTTTAAGCGTAAAAGTGATTTGTAATAGTTAACGTTTTATCGCAATCTGGTGAAAAGAGGGTTTATCGCAATCTGGTGCAAAAGAGGGTTTATCACAATTGTTCTTGAGGGTTTATCGCAAATTCCTTGTATAAGGAGTTATCGGAATTGTCACCAAGGGTTTATCGTAATTTCACCTACCTAAGGGTTTATCGCAATTGGAGTTCAGTGTTTTCCTTGCTTGTATAAGTTTGTGAAAATACTTCGACTTGGAGGCAAATCTCATAACTTGTATAAGATTTTGAGAAAGTGATCAGAATTGTAATTTAGATAACCTATCAAAATTGCAAGATCTATCGCAATTCTGCTAACTTATCGAAATTGCCTTTTCTATCGCAATCCAGATAATTTATCGCAATTGTCAGTTCTATCGCAATTTAGAAAGCTTATCGCAATTATCAATTTCAATCGCAACTGCTGAAGCTATCGCAATTCTTGGACTTATCGCAATTCTCAGGCTATTGAAATTCAAACTCTTATCGCAATTCAGACCTTTATCGAATTTGGCAAAGTGTGAACAGTGTTATCACAATTGTTGTGAACAGTAATCTATCGAAATTCAACAAGAACATCACTAAACCAAAACCAAACATCTCATAACACACATCTTTATTATCTACAAGATCCACACAAAACACAAGAATGTCTCAACCACCATATCATAACTACTTCTATAATCAACAACAACAACAGTATCGTCAACAACAACCATATCCACAATAGTATCCTCAACCACAATATCAACCACAGTATCAACAACAATACATGTTAATGCAGCAACATCACTTTCTTCCACAGCCACAAGTCCCTCAACAACCAATGCAAAATTACCAACCTCCTTCAAGAGAACCACACTGGTTTAACAAAATGTGCGAAGCTATAAGCAGTCAACAGTCGAGACATGAAGCAGGATCTTAGGACACACCACCAATGTTAACACCAGGGAATTATGTGCAGTGTTCCAGTCGTTTTCTCCGATTTATCGAGCTAAAGAAACCTGATGGGAAGTATCTGAAGAAGGTTATCATTGATGGACCGTATCCAACTCCTACTACAACCATTCCTGCATATCCAAATCATGTTCCTCCAAGAGAAGCTACAACAACCCCTATTCCTCTTGCTCAACTCACCGCAGAACAAGTTCTTTAACAAGAAGCTAATGAGTTAGCCATGTCTTACATCCACCAAGGGATTCCAAATCCTATCTTCAGGAACATCGATACACAAAAGACAGCAAAGGATATGTGGGAGCATGTACACCTTCTCATGGAAGGTACCGAGTTAAATTAGGAAGACTTGAAATCTAAGCTTTATATGGAATACACACATTTCACGATTGAAGCTGGGGAATCTTTGGAATCATACTACCATCGGTTTACCAACATCATAAATGACTTGGATAGTCACAATATGTATGATCTATACATATTGATTGTGTGGATCGGGAGGTCTTGGATTATGGAAGAACAATTCCATGTTTGAGTTAGAGAGAGGAAATAGAGAGAGTTGGGAACTTGAGAGAGAAACTTGTAATATTAGATTGAAAGTGTAGAATGAGTTCCAACCCTTCCCATATGTGGGAACGGGCTTATATACTTACTAGCTAAGGTGCCCCTAGTGGGCTGTGGAGTGAGCTGACAGTGGGTAAAGACCCGACCCAACTCCACAAATATAAATATAACTAAACTAATACTAATAATACTAATAATCCTACGAGCAATATAAATGCTAAATAGATACTCGAGGTGACCGAGTCTTCATATGAATATTTATATTCCTAACAATATCCCCCTAAGGGAGGTCACCCCGGAAATAATATTTCGAATTCTAGCATTCTATTCTCTGAACTTGACTTCATAGCTCGTAAACATTGATTCTTCAACATCATTGTACTTTGTGTCTTGAGCAGTGAACCTTTGATGACTGATCTTTTGTCTTGGATGATCTTCGAGTATTCTTTGAGGTTATCATCCAACATATGTCTTCAAGTCATCTTGCAGCATCGTCTCCATGTGAAGTTGTGATCTTGGAGCCTTCTTTGAGATCATCAGCCACCGAAAATATCTGAGCTCATCTATTGTAGTGATATTGCCTCCATGTGATTTGTTGTGACCGTTGGACTCACATGCTCACACTTTTCTGAATCATGATAGCTATCATCAGAGTTGCAGAAGTTGTATTGTAGGTCTTTCATCTATCATGATGTCTTTGATAATGAATTGGAAGTGTGAGCATGGAGTGTGGATTGACACGTCTCTACTGGAATCAGGAACCACCATCACCATCTTTATATGAATCTGAAATAAAACTGTTAGCACTAAAGTTGGAGAACGAATATGGCTTTGTCATTCGTTCAGTGTGGTCGGATTAACCTTCGGTCCTGTGAAGACCGACCTGTGATCAGGTAGAATCCCCTTTAAAGAAGATTCTCCTTGACAGGAATTTCCAACTTGTAGTAATGAGTCTTTTAACAAATTATTGTTAGAGTCATCATACTAAGCATGTTCTCATACCGGAACGTCTCAAAGCAGACAGCACGGTAGAGTGAATCAGTGAATTAAATACCCACTGATTGACGAGAAATTGATTAGAAAAATCACTCGCGTGTCACTAGATAAACATTTTATGCAACACGACGAGGGTTTTATACCTTGAATCACATTTCTGTCAAAAACACTTTTGTTTAAAAATTTTCACAATCAATGTGCTCGAAAACTCGGTTGTTGAGCACATTGAAAGGTTTTCCAAAAGTATCCGTCATTCCATTTCCTGGAACAAGTTTGATTCAAATTTGAATCGCCCCATTGTTTCTTTCCAGTTGTCACAATCTTGATCAATGAAGGATCTCACATGTCACCCACCAAGAGCTTGTTTGATGTTGGCTCTAGAAGGATTTCCATCTTCATTGTGAATACTTTACGTATCACTCGGATGTTCTGGCAATACCACGAGGATAATGCGTAGGACTCTTCATATATATTTTCTTGCTTTTCACGGTGTATGAAATAGCAAGCATATTGGAAGTGTGTCCTAATGAGATTTATTGATGATCTCTTTGCTCTAGACTCAATAGTGCGTTTTGATTTAGTGATCGGAGGCTGGAGAGGACTACCACCTTTTCAATATCGTCTAACTCGGAGTGAGAGAGACGATAGTAATGTATTGATCTCCGTGACAGGTGAAACAAGAATCCTTTGAGGGACCTTGAATGGCTAGGGAGGGTTGTGCAGCGTATCACTGGGTCCATGATACTTTGTCTTCAATGTCAGCAATCAACTAAGTGATTCTGACAGCATATGTATTAACCCGGTTTCTGCCTAAGGTGTAAGGAGGGCTTCATTCTTTTCACCCTTTATCTTTACATTTCTTTTTCATTCTTCAACCCCTTCAGCGCTTACCGAGACTTCATTACTAGTACCTTGTTAGGTTTGTTCCAGTACTAGCTCCATCTCAGTCGGCACTTTTCCCTTATTCACTTTTCTCCTTTTTAATCATTCCTAAGGACTTCTATTCTAACTAGAGGATTGTCCCTGGGAAGATCCCTCCGGTTCTGGCTGGATCATGGGAACTAATACCTAACCTCACCATCCTTATAACTCCAGTGCATTAAAATAAGATTGGTTGGTCTTTGGTATTCTTTCACAATTGCCATCACAAACCATTTGCTCCCCCTCAATATGTGCATCGATATACGAAAGAGTTTAGCACATATTTGGGAGCCTACACATGAGTCCAAAAGATCACATTTTATCAGATTTCATATTTAAATCACATTCTCTCCCCCGATCAAAAATTTCAACCCTTTTGAGATTTGTGATCCCAATTGATTTAAATAAGTTTAGAAAATATGGGAGAAAATGTGGTCAGGTTTAATATATTCTGATAATGAGACATTACAATGCTCGCCCTCAATCAATGAGGGAGAATGTTAGTGTCAGGTATGATAAGTTTGGAAGATTTTGAATTTAACAAAAATCATACACTGACACATAGCAACAAGTTTCATAAAATTCACTGCTTATTTGGTACAAAGTATCATGTTTTGCTGATATAGAATTTTGAAAATCATCACTCTCCCCCTCAATCGATGACCCGTCTGCAAATGGAATAGCTGTAGTCATTGATTGAGTGATATATTTTTTTTTTATGAAAACTTCAATTCTGATTGATATTCAAAAATCATGGTACCACCAAGTTTTCATACAAATACTTTCCTGAAGAATCATAGATTGGAAAGTACTTGCGATGTAAAGAAGACTTCTCTTCTTATACAAGAAATGATGCACTGAAATGTACATCAGATCGAAGAAACATGGATATAACGTAATCCATGCCCGGGTGAACATCACGTAGTTGGAGGAACAGCCGTCTTTTTGGCGACGTGCTTTCCCCATTTTGAAACGCGGGTTGCTATCTAAAGTAATAGCAAGCCATTTAGACATGTTTTAACTGGTTAGTATAACTTCTGCTCGAGCTTCATTTAAAGACCCGTGTAATTATTGAATGACATTTCTAGGTCCGTAAATGTTATCGATAAATAGAAGACATGCCTAGAGAAACTATTTTTGGTATTTTTTGTTTTTCTGATTTTTAGGGTTTTTATAGGTTTTATATTTTTCTATTTTCTTTTTGTTTTAAGATATATACAAGTATATGCAAGGATATATGAATCAAATATATACAAGTATACGAGGCAAATCCATTACTCCTCAGCTTCCTGAATATTCTCGGCTGCCGTCACTTTACTTGCTGAGGAGCAATGTGAGCACATTTAATTAGGGATTAATTCTGGCTTTTCACTCTCCCCTAATTAGTGCTCTCCCCCAAACTGACCACCTTACTGATAAATGCCCATAATATGAAGAAGTCTTTTGATAACCAAATGCATGCCATCTTTAGTCTTCTAACACACAGCGGAGAATGTAGAATAGACTGTAGACTCGACCTTCTTCAAGATTGTCCATTTGGGGGAACAGAATACCAACATCTTCATCTCACCAAATGCATTCCAGTAATCTTACATATAACCCATCAGCCCATAACGTACACATGAGATGATAACACCAAAGTAACAAGTTGAAACACTGATCATCTATAATTTGTATCATGAGATATTAAGCCCGATCACGTGAACTTGGTTGTGCGTCCTTGATGTACACATTCCTCTCCCCAGATGGTTATGATTAATCAGCCCATAACGTACACATGAAATGATAATACCAAGGTAACAAGTTGAAACACTGATCATCTTTAATTTGTATCGTAATACATTAATCCTGATCACGTGAACTTGCTGTGCGTCCTTGGTGTACACATTTCTCTCCCCTGATGGTTACGATTAATCGGAATCATCATAATGATGTGTACATGAAGAATAATGATGTTTACATGAAGCATTGACTAGAAGCCCTTTATCACTGATTATATCAGCCCGTGAGAAGATGTCGATTAGCATTCCATGACCTTGTTCTTCAACGCCTTGATGGACGGTGGAACATATAGTGTTGAAGAAACTTGGTTTGCACGACTCCTGAACTGATGTATTCAGGAGTCGTATGACCATTTCTCAAACATCAATCAACATGTAGTTTATTCACCCTTTCCCCCCTCAAAAATTGCATATGACTACCAATTTTGAAAGAACAAGTGAATAAGAATATACTCCAATGAACGTTGATCCACTTGATGACTGAGTGAGCATGGGAAGAGCATGAAACTTGTTGATGAGAATGGCCATAAATAAGAAGATTTCTCTTCTTCAAAAGATAAAGCGCACTTAAGCGTACGCCTTTCTTTTATTTGATGAACGGGGCCTAAAGAGTTGGCAGCAGACACCATGGTCAATTAAGAACGAGGCTTGAACTGATGTGTTCAAACGTCATTTCTCTCTTTTCTACTTCTCTCAGCTAACTCGTTACCAACCCCATTATCATTAAGTCGGCTCTTAGTCGTGACTACTGATGGAGAAAACCCAATATGATGAACTTGAGACTGAAGTAAAATATCCCGAACTTGTGACTTAAACTTGCACTAATGTGTGACAAAGAGCGGTGTAGAGAGTTCGTGCAACTTCGAATCCCTAAGTACTCTATACTCTTCAACCAACCAACCATCAAGTATAAGACGTACATCACCTCTTAGATATCCACAACTTCGTGTGACACTGAGCACTACAACTTAACTCCTTAAATTGATAGTTATTTTGTGGTAATAGAGAGGAAGAATCACAAAAATAACTAGATATCCAAGTCCTCGTCATTGTAAATGTTAAAAGCTCGAACAAGGATCTTGAAGAATCTTCATCCAACCAACCCCGATATCTTCAGATACTAAGTACACACACCCATGAAATTTCACTTCAACCTCAAATAAATAATAATGAATTAACGCCGTAGTCACATCTTGTGGTTTAAATGCCCAGATCTAGCCCATTTTGATGTATTAAATGAGCATTGAAAACATCACGGGATTTTACAAATCAATGATTTAAACCGAGAAATAGATTCTTTCGCGGGATTTTACAAAACCAAGAAGAAACCGTGAGACAATGATACATTGAATGTGTCATGACTGATTTGGTTTTGGTGAATGTCAGTTTGGGGTAACATGCAAGAGATCAGCAACAATTCTTCTCACATATGTAGAATACTTCACAAACCATACTAAGTAAAGTAGTATAAACTACTTCCCCCTGGAGGTTGACCTTATAACACAATACACCTTTCTCCCCCATGATGGTTTCAAACTTTCAGAAGCATCATTGACGTGTACGGCCATATACACGAGAATTTTTTATCTTAAGCAAACAACTTGAAAGATCCTATATGATGTTGAAGGATCTCGAAAGATTTTGCTTAGACTGTGAAGCATCTTTGACGTGCGGTACTGTCGAATATCCCATGAGAATTGCAGATGACATCACAACCATTAAATACTTTGGCAAACAAACCAACCTCGTACTTTGACGGCTATTTGTGACCACTTGGTGAAGGAAACCCGATATACCCAATTTGGAAAAAAAATGAAGTAGAATTCCTCAAATTTGTTACTTAAACTTGCACTGTTGTTGGAAGAACGGTGTAGAGAATTTGTGCACTATGCAAATCTCTAAGTACTCAATACCATCCCGACAGGGTATTAGACTTTCATCACCTCTTGCAATTATTCACAACGTCTTCTGCGTGTGACACTGAGTACTATAATGTAACTCCTTTAAGTGATAGTTAACCAGATCTTCAACCATCCACCCCGACTTCTGGTAACTAGATAATCCAAGTCTTCAACTTAAATCTTAAGCACGAGCAAGTTATCATTGAAAGTCATGCATCCAACCAACCCCGACTTCAAGATATAATAAGTACGAGCCTTCGAGAAACCCACTTCAATCTCAAATGAGGAATACCAAATGAACTTTGTGATCATCTTGTGCGGTTAAATAACCAAAAGAAGAATAAACATGCGCCTATTCTCCCCTCTCAAAAATGGCATGCAATGACATTTTTGCCATAGCTGAGAGTCCGTGATGGTTGTGATTTTGTCAGGCACAGCATAGAAACATGGAAAGAGCCAAATAAAACTGCTGCAAAGAAGATGGTGATTAAGACTCTTTTGTAGTAATCCCTCATTTGTCTCCTCATCAATGGTTTAGCAGATTAAGAATTCAATGAAGTTCGTAATATGCCTAAACCACTTGATGAAATGTGTTTAACTTTAGAGAGAGTAAAAGATTAAGAATACGTCTCTAAACAATCCACCTCGTTTCTTTAAGTCTGACCACCTCTTGAGAAGATATTGTACTACAATCCCATTAGAAACTAGAGAAACAACGATCTCTTGATGAAGCTTGATAAAAGACAGATCCGTGACTTATACTTGCACTGAATTTGTGATTTAGAACCTATATTGAGCACAACAACGTAACTCCTTTAAATATAGGTAGTGGTATATACCCAACCTTCCATCCTTTATTGTATATATCCGCCTCTTGAACAATCCAATTCTAATCACTAGAAATACGCTCGAACAAGGATCATCAAACATCGTGCCTCCAACCAACCCCGAGATATTTGAGATTCTAAGTACAAGAACCCGTGAATTAACAAACCAACCAAGCTACCATAATTTCCCAATTCCTACCGATCTCGCAGCACAAACTTATCCAAAAAAAAATGGTCAAACCCTGTAAGTTTTATTATGTCGAAATCCAAGTCCAGCCTACTTGTCCAAAAATTAATTTGACGGGATTTTACAACTCTTGAGATTTAAACTGAGAAATCGAATCTTTCGCAGGATTTTCTAAAATCAACAAGAGAAACCGTGAAATCAACAAGAATACCAAGAGTGAAGTGCAATACTAATCTTCAAAATTCAAGTCAAGAAAGTCAAATCTCAACTTGATCAAATCGCAACAAGTCAAGTCACAGTTTGTCAAATTGCAACAAGTCAAATCGCAATCAACCAAATCGCAATAAGTCAAATCGCAACAAGTCAAGTCACAACAAGTCAAATAGCAACTTGTCAATTCGCAATTAACCAAATCGCAATTAGTCAACTGTAATTCAAATCGCAAAGATCAAATCGCAGGCTCACTCAAATCGCAGGCATCAATAGGACAACGCTGCCAAATCCACAACTCTGTAATCACGTTGACATTCATATACCCAAATACTAGCCGTGATGTGTGTATCCTCGTGAAAATTTGTAATTCAAAATACCACTCTTTTCACAAAATGATTATCAAACGTAAGTCCATTAATTAACTTGTTTGATATAACATTTCGGATCAATCACACAATGCAAGCCAAAATATTTGTGATATAATATTTTCAGCCCAAGACCAATGCATATAATCGGATACATTAATACCCCAATCAAATTGAAAGAAGCCCAGTCCAATGCAATGTCATCAACCTGATTAAGAAATCCATTCCAAAAAGAAATAGAACCGATCCAGTGAATATTTAAGTTGTCTTGACCCAAAACACACATTATCCAAGTATCGTAACCCTAATCTCATTTAGTCATTTCCTCCGCCCCCCTCTTCTTCCTTTCACTCAGCCACCAAATACACACCCAAAGAAATCGATCTCCATAAAAAACGAATAACAACCTTAATTAACCAATCGCACAACAACTCTCTTTCATCCTTACATGTTTAATCGAAACATAAAGAGAGATTTGATGTCTTGTAACCACACCCTAACATCATTTTGATACCAGCTTCAAAGATCACAAGGAATACTTATGGCTTCAAGATCTTTTGATTGAGGTCTCGGGTAGGTTAATTTATGTTGTTATGTTGTTAAATCAAAACAAAGAGAGATTATAACAAGCTTGTTATCAATCTGCCTTAATTAGTTTCGAATAATATTGATTTTTATTTTACTCGAGCCAAAGATAAGAAAATAACATGTTTGTTATATTTCTTCTCTTCTGGTGTCAAATGTATATAATGAAGTGTAAGCTTCAAAATTATAGATCGATGATGACTTTCTTTCATTCATGTGTTAGACATTTGAAAAGTCTTGGTATAACTTTGAATAATACGAAAGATATGGGCTGAGAACTTTGTTATTGTATTCGAGTCTTGGTTGTGATATGGAGGTGGGATTTTGTAGTTAGTGATGTCAGATTAGGATAGGATCGGTTGTAACTTTTGATTCCAGAGATATTGATGTTTTTGATATTGTAATACTGAGTGGTTTGAATTGGATTTGTCTTGAATAATAAAATGATTTTGTTGCTGTGGGTTTGTTATTGTCTTTGTTGTTGTGCTTTGTTGTTGTTGGGTTTGATTCTAGTTTAGATATGCTTTGGATTTGTGCTTCCTTAGTGCCGAGTTTCATTTTCTTGTTCACGCTCGATGACTCAACTGTGATGAGATACTATCTAATCGCAGTTATGAGCAAATCTTAACTGATATTAGGAGATATCAAATCGCAAGTTTTAGCAAATCACAACACCGTTAATGAATTAGATGCCAAATCGCAGCTGCAAATCAAATCGCAACTACATAAAGACAAACAACAAACAGACAAACAGGCAAATCGCAACACAACTAGGCCTTTAGAGTTCAAATCGCAGCAAGCATTTACCCAAAGAATCCACCCAAATCCCAACTTTGGACACTAGCAAACCGCAAGACAGTGTAGTCACTTTCACTTGTTTTTGTCACTTTCCCGTTTCAGTAATAACACCAAAAGTACACGCCAAATCGCAACACATAAACACCCAAACAGCCTGAAATCGCAGTCAATAAATAATGTCAAATCTCAACCAAGAACATAAACATCAACGTCTCGAATAGACACAAAAACACCAATATTCAGATATGACTCAAGACATAACACAAATTTATCACAACAACCAAAAACAAAAATTTGAAGCACATAAGAAACACAAAAATAAACAAACTGTGAACAAGCAAACATAATCAATATTTAACCACAAATGGACTAAAAACCCAACATGTTATGTGACAGAAGTGATGTAAAGGACTTGTAAGTGACTTGTAATCCAAACTGACCACAAACGCAACAAAGAATGTTAAACCAACAAAAACAAGAGGACACATAAATGATGCAACAGGTCATTGTGAGCAAGAAGTAAACAAATATACAAATCAATGCTACTTAGATGGACTAGTAATGGACTTGTAACCCAAGATTGGTGAACCAATATTCATATCTAGACACCTTAACTGGACATGTAAACCAAAAAGATATGTAACTATTAAAGCAAACAAACAAAATCCATAAACAAGCAAGCCAACTCCATTCAACGTGAACATTTAAATCCTTAGACACTAAATGCACGAATCACAAATAGACAAGTAAACCACGAATCACAAATAGACAAGTAAACCAAAATTATGTTCGAACTAAAAAAAAACGAGAAAAATAAAAAATAAAACCGAGAAACATAGAAACCACAAATAGGCAAGCACACACAATCAATCGAACCTAACCATGGCTCTTGATACCAATTGTATGATCTATACATATTGATTGTGTGGATCGGGAGGTCTTGGATTATGGAAGAACAATTCCATGTTTGAGTTAGAGAGAGGAAATAGAGAGAGCTGGGAACTTGAGAGAGAAACTTGTAATATTAGATTGAAAGTGTAGAATGAGTTCCAACCCTTCCCATGTGTGGGAAAGGGCTTATATACTTACTAGCTAAGGTGCCCCTAGTGGGCTGTGAAGTGAGCTGACAGTGGGTAAAGACCCGACCCAACTCCACAAATATAAATATAACTAATAATACTAATAATACTAATAATACTAATAATCCTACGAGCTATATAAATGCTAAATAGATACTCGAGGTGACCGAGTCTTCATATGAATATTTATATTCTTAACACAATATTGTGTTACCAAATATTGCAGTGAACTCTAAGTTTCTAGGATGTCTCGGACCGGATTGGCAAAAGTACGTGACTTTCGTTCGCCAGGCCAAGAATCTACACAACGCATCTTATGGGTTGTGTATGATTACCTCAAACATCACCAATCCGAAGTTGACAAGGACCGAGCAGCTCGTGGAGGATTTTCATCAGTACCTACTTCTAACCCACTTGCTTTAATGGCTCAATCTCACTTTGCACCAGCAAATCAGGATTTTGTTCAACCACAACCACCTCATTCGGGTTTTGCATCACAACCTTCAAACCAACTTGTCCAATATGAAGCACCTTCACCATACTCTGATACTCAACTCGTCTCATATGAAAACACTGATTATAGTATGTACTCCAATGCTGACAACGATGAAGATGATGCCTTTAACTCTTTGAACGAGGGATTTGCGTTGATTGCTCGCGCCTTTAGCAAATTCTCAAACAAGTCTAACAATCATTTAAGGTCTTCATCAAACACAAGGAATCAAGCTGTGGTTAATGATGGAAGGGTTGAAATTCAGAATAGGGCCTCAGGGAGATTTGGTTCAGGAAATTATATGGGGAATTCTAGTGGTCAAAGGTTCAGTTCAGGAGGAAGTGTTAGAAATAACATGGGTAATTCACAGAGGAGGGCTCATATTGTTGGAACAAAGAAGAAAGGGATCTAAACACTTCAATTACATGCTATAATTGTGGTGGGAATGGACATATGGCAAATGCATGCCTAAAGCCAAGGACAATGGGCAGTGCTTATCACAAGGAAGCTCTTCTTCTGGCATTGAAAGATGAAAAAGCTGGTGGTACTTTGACCGAGAAAGAACACAACTTTATTGCAAATGCATTCTCAAATGATGAAATGGAAGACCTTGAGGCAAATGCAGCCGTAATGCTAATGGCAAACATGCAAGAAATGAATATGAGTGAGACAGGCCCAGTCTATGACACCGACGGCTTATCTCAGGTAACTGAATCTGACTGTCTTATTCATGAAATTGCATCACCATCTACATCTTCATCTGCACAAGACAATATTGGTCAAAATGATTCATCATTATCATCTCAAAACAATGATCAAATAAACACCTTTGTTATATTTGATGATGATCAAATTAACCCCGTTGTTTCATTTGATGATTCTTTTGATGATGACAATCATGATCACATTGAACAAAATGATCCTATGCATGATACAGATCCAGAGCTTATGACCTTATTGTTGACCACCCAAACACAATTAAATGCACAAAAATCCCAGATTGATAAATGCAATGACATTAACAGAAACTTAAAAGCCAAAATTGCATTGTTAACCAAGGATCTTGAGTGCTACAAGCAACAAATTTCAAATTTTGAAAACAAAGAAAAACGTGAGAAAGGCTTTGAGTCTGCATTCTAAGAGTCACAAGTGAAGGTACAAAATTTAGAACATCAAGTTCGTGAATTGACCGTTTCTGAAAATGAATTAAATTCACAAAAGGAACAAAAAAATTTTGATTTTCAAAAACAGGTTGACATTCTCCATTCTGAACTTTCTAAAACCAAAACAGAATTGTCAACTTGTCAAGAAAATTTTTCTGAACACAGACAAGTTTCAAGGAAACGTGTTAATTCATACCTTGAGAAAATTGTGGCATTGGAAGGCAAACTTAAAGAATTTCAAAACGTTGTTTATAAAACGGGTGAATATGTAACAACCATTCAAAAATTAACTGTCAAACCAAATTCCCAAGGATATGGCTTTGCAATTGGAAATGATCAACCACGTTTTCTAAACAAAGAACTCAAGGAAAATCCAAAGTTGTACAGTGCAGAATTATTGTTGGATGATACTTTCACACGTGTGGTTGTATATAATACTGAAGAGGAACTGGAACACGAGGATGAGAGTCGATCTAAGTTGAGTTGTGTATATTATAACAAACCATACGATTACTCGAGAACACCTCATATTAGTGAAACTTTTGTACCTCAAAAAGATAGATCTGAACAAACGTGCTCTTTAACTGAAATAAATGCTTCATCTGAAGTTGGTCCAGTAACCACTGTAGCACAAGTCAATGGCCCTTTACCAGATCCAGGTGTCAATGCACAAATGCCAAAACAATGTCGCATTCTTAAATATTTTAATACATTTATGGATGACATCAAACTTTTGGAAGACGCAATTGAAAGAAATTCTGAAATCAAAGTCTCTACTTTTCTCTCTCCTGTATGAGAAAGAAAAGAGAGAAGTTTTTCAAAAGCAATTTTTGCCACATGTCAAACACCTGCGACTTTGTGCAACACAGTGGGAACAGGAACTTCAATCAGAAGTTGCATCGATGATGAGCATTTTCAAAGCAAAAGATAACAAGATTTCAAAACAAAAGTGTCAAAAGAAAGCTTTGGAAAAAGATTTCGATCGACTCTTGACAAATGTTATAAGTTCTGATGTGATTATGAATTCTATCTATTTGCCGTATAATGAATTGCTTGTTGATGATCACTGTGTTGAACTTGAGACAATGAGAATTGAGATTGATAATCTGAGAAAAGAAAATGAGAGACTTAGACAAGTCAATAATGATGTGAAACAAGACCTTTCAAAAGAAATTTTTCATCTAAACCAAAAGTTGCAATGGTGTCAAGCTCAAAGTCTTAACTTTGAGTTAAAATTTGAAAAAAAAAAAGAGTCATTGTCCTTTCAAAACAGTCATGAGTCTAAAATTCAAACTCTTGAAAAAGAAAATGCTGTTTTGAAAAGTCTAATTGTTGAACAAGAAAAGGACATTGATGAAATTTGCAAAAACAGAAATGACACTATTCAACTAAACCGGGAATTGGATTGTAAAATTCAAGAAAAGAATCACATCATTATTGATTTGAAAAAGAAACTCAGAATACTTGACAAAGGGAAAGCTGTACAAAATAATGTGACTGCACCAGGAATGTACAGAGTAGACGAGACTCATAAGAAAGCATCTTCAGTAACCACTAATGTGCAAGCTTCAACTTCCACAGGATTAGGCAACCCTCCTAGGGTTAGAAGATCTATGACCACCAAAAAGACCAACAAAAAGATTAGTGTCTGGAAACCTAAGAATGGATCACCTAAAGATGCTGAAGTAGAAGTTCACAATAGGAAGTCGAATAAGACGCATGTTATGTCTCAATTAGAATCCAACTTGTCAAAGTGTAATTCTGAATATGATGTAATGAATGCTGAATCTTTGAATGTTTGTGATGATGTTATGATTGATGCTTATTGTGTGTTTTGTCATACTAGTGTGTTGCCAGGTAATCATGAGAAATGTATTGCTAAAACCCTTTTGTCACGTTAAAAGAAACGTACTACTGGCATTTCCTATAGGCCCATAACCGCTGCTAAGTCCATTTTGGGAAAACCACCGAAAGTAGTTTCTGAGAACACCTTTGACCAGACCATAGTTGCACCTAAGACAATCCATTCACCAAGTGCATTCACTAGGAAGAAAGCACAACCTAGTTGGACGTGGAAGCGTTGGTTACAGCATAAACCTAGTTTTACTTGGGTACCAAAGATGCTTAAATCCTATATTAATAACCCAACGGGATCCACCGTTTCCAACCCTCCATCTGTGTCCTCTTCTTGTGATGCAGGTGATTCAAATTGTGCTATGGATTGTTGATAGCGGGTGTTCCCGGCACATGACAGGCAACTTAAAGCTTCTAGTAAACTTCGTTGCGAAGTTCATAGGCACTGTCAGGTTAGGGAATGATCATTTCGCGGCTATCATGGGATATGGTGATTATGTCAACTGGAACATCAAAATCAGCCGTGTCTACTAAGTTGAGGGCCTTGGTCATAATATGTTCTCCGTCGGGCAGTTCTGCGATGGTGACTTAGAAGTAGCTTTTTGGGAGAAAACATGTTTTGTTAGAGACCTACAAGGGAACGACCTTATGAAAGGCAAACGTGGCACCAGTCTTTATACTATTTCCTTCTCCGACATGACTGCTTCGTCTCTGATCTGCTTACTATCCAAGGCACATTCCACCAAAGCATGGCTATGGCACAAACGCATGTCTCACCTGAATTTCAAAACTATGACCGAGCTCGCTTGTAAAAAGTTGGTCGATGGTCTTCCAAGATTCAGATACGCCAAAGATCATTTGTTTCCCGCTTCTGAACTAGGGAAGTGTTAGGAATTATTAAAATTGTATTTAGTTTCATTACTGCTGGTAGTTAGTATGGTTCCTGCTGGCAGGTATGTAGTTCCTGCTGGTATGGTTCCTGCTGTTAGTAGTATATAGTTACTGCTAGTAATATTGTTTCTGCGGGTAATAATAATAGTCAACCCGTATGATCAGAAGGTTAGGATATGCATGAGATATATTAGGAATAGATATTGCATATCTCTTTTACACGTTTTCTTGTGAATGCCGAATTAGGGTTTCTGTTAGTATAAAAGAAACTCACGGCTACGAACATTCTACACTTCGAAAACAATTTTAATAGTTAATATAGATCCATAGAGGATCAAGTGTTTATTAGTTATTTATTCTTTAACTCTTGTGTTTATATTCCGCGTAAACATAAGTTTATTGTTAGAGATTCTCTTGTAGTTTGTTTGTGATTACATAAGCATTCTACCGGTTCCATAAGGCTCAAAGATCTATCTAGGACTGATCCAACAAGTGATATCAGAGCCTGGTTAGAGACTCTGTGAAAGAAGAACAGTTTTTTATCAAAAAATCTCTTAAACCCCATAAAACGTTCCTTAAACCCTCATACAATGACTTCATCCGGAACAGATGATTCTGTTGTCAACAATGAAAAACCTGAAACACAGAATGTCCAACAACAAATTCTCACAACCACTGTCTCAAACAGCAATGCAAAATTTCCTTACCTCAAGAAGGATGAATATGAGATATGGGCCATGAAGTTGGAGTACTGGATTTCAAATAGTGATCATAACCTCTGGAACATCATCCTGAATGGAAACAGTAAGAAGCAAACCGGAAGAGATCCAAAAGGGAACATCATTATTCTTCCTTCTATATCTGCAGAAGAGCATATTGTTGTTCAAAGGGAGACAAAAGCAAGAAATTTGCTGCTTCAGTCTCTCCCAGAAGACCACATGGGTGATTTTCATCACCTAGATGATGCAAGGGACATCTAGTTAGCTGTTAAAGCCAGATTTGGAGGTAATGATGAATCTAAGAAGATGAGGAAGTCCATGCTGAAGCAGGAGTTCCAAGAATTCAAGATCTCTGAAGCAGAAGGATTGCATAAAGGCTATGATAGGTTCCAGAAGATTTTGAGCCAACTCAATCAGCTGCAGGCAAGGCCAGATAATGAAGATTGCAATACCAAGTTCTTGAGAGCATTGCCTCCTTCCTGGTCACAGGTATCCATCACTCTCAAAGCAAGAGGTGGGCTTGATTACTTGAGTTTTGATGATCTCTATAAAAAACTCAAGACTTTTGAGATTGATATTAAAGGAGGTTCAAGTTATTCACGTACTCCAACTCACTCAGCATTTGTTAGTACTACCAGTACTAATAACAAGATGTCATATGCTGATAGCCCAACCTCATCATCTTCATCAACCTCATATACCCCTGCTACACCAAGAACACATTCAAATTCTGGAAATGTGATTGAAGATGTACTTCATTCTTTTGTTGCTGAAAGTGAACCACAACAGCAGCTTGCATATGAAGACTTTGACAAGATTGATAAGATGGACTTGAAAAAATTGGATATCAAGTGGCAGATGGCTATGCTTTCAGTGAAGGTGAACAGATTTGAAAAGAAGGCTGGCAGGAAGATCCAATTCAATAGGAAGGATGGAGCAAGGTTTGATAAAAGGAAGGTTAGATGTTACAACTGCTCACAACTGGGTCACTTTGCAAGAGAATGCAAAGAAAAGAAGGCAGATGATAAGACCAGATACTCTGCATTCAAGCTCAAAGAATTAGACTCGGAGGAGCCTAAAGCCTTGCTATCTGTTGATTCCATGGTGGATTGGTCAAAACATGAGGTAGATGATGAGGAAAGAGGTGCTGCTCAAGTTTATGGAATGCTTGCTGGATGTGAGACAGAAGATGAGGTAGATGTGGCTGAGGAATTTGCTTTGATGGGTATCTCATCTTAGGTACAAACTTGTCCTTTTGGATGTGATGATAACTATGCTAAAATTAAAAAGGAGTTTGATGATGTAGAAACTCAATATAAAGATTATTAAGTTCAGGTTCAAGCTTATAAAAGTACACTTAAAACTTTAGAAAATCAAAAGGCTTGGTACCAAACTAATCAGTTGGCATATGAAGAAAAGATTAGGGTTTTAGAAAGAGATTTGGAAATGTCACACCCCCAAAATTGGGTCCAGCGGAAGCTTATGCGTCGCTGGGGTGCAACTCAATTGGTATCATAACACAAGTGTAAAGAACGGTTTTCACATCAATCATTTAGAATATATTCGATAAGTCAAAAGTGTTAAATTTACATTATGAAAAGTGGTGCGGAAGTTGGCCCATAAAATAAGTTAAGCGGTCCCAAATGTTTTATCAGAGTCTTCTATGACCATGCCATGCCCTGCCAAAAGCCTCCAGTAGCGTGCTATAGCTTAGTTCCTGAAAATACATGCTAAAGTGTCAACACGAGGTTGGTGAGTTCATAGAGTTTGCTATAAATAAGTTGAAAAGCCTTTAGAGAAAGTTTCCACAGCATAGGCATTGTAAATCCACTCAGTTCCAAGCCCCGTCCATAAGAGACTTGCAACCTGTGTGTTTACAACCCAATGCTAACATAGTATGTCTAGAGTAGATGTCTTGCATATCAATGCATCATGAGATTACTGGGTGCCATTTCCCAAAGAATACTGGGTGTCATTTCCCAAAGATTACTAATAGATCTTATGCTGCTCACTAGGAGACTTATGTTGCTCACGAGGAGACTTATATTCGGCCACCCCAAGTGTTTGATACTTAGGTCCGTGATCTGTTCTGTTCGGCTACCCCAAGTGTTTGATACTTAGGTCCGTGATCTGTTCTGTTCGGCTACCCCAAGTGTTTGATACTTAGGTCCGCGAGTTGCTTTCAAGAATAACGCAAATAAGTTTAACACAATCATGTATGTAAGCAAGCAGTTTAAGCATGTATCTCCCCCAAAAGTTCAAAACGTATAAAGTAGGGGCTATGAAACTCACCTGATGCGATAGCAACAATGATAATAATGGATAAGATGAAATGAGGCTCGATCTCTAACCGCGACCTATTATGAATGATATGATCTAGCGTAAGCAATGACACAATGCTACACATGCAAATACGTATGTTAACGATACCACTCGTTAGTTTTGAAAATAATGTTTATCATCGAAAACTACATTTTTGACGTCTCGGAAAGTTATAAACTACTTTTCGTGTAAATATGTTGAAACGACACTCCACGATCTTTGTTTGGTGTTTTATCGGTTAATATAATGTTTTCGTCGCAAAATAACACTTTTTATAACTTGTGAAAATATGACCAAACGGCCTCGCAAAACTAGTCGTAAAATATTGTACGTTAAGAGTTAGGAATAGAACTTGACATTTTTGAAAACCTTGTAACATGATCTAAATGCCGTCTCATTTGAGTTTTGGTCATACGTGACTCGATCAACGGGAAAATAGCTCGCAACATGGTGACTTGAAAGAAAAACTGTTTTACACTTGGAATATATTTTGCTATTAGAAGCTGTCAAAATTAAATAAGTTTCGTCGGTTTTCAAACGTGTATATCTTGGTCGTTTCAAGTCTGTTTTCAACGTTCTTTATATCCACGGAATCGTCATAACATGAACTAACATGTTTTCAGTAGCTCGGCTCTCCTAGATCACGTCTAACGCCTCGTTTTGTCCCTTGAAGTTCGGCAAACAGCAAGCTTATTTTCAGAAAATAGTTTTTGTGTTGTCTAACTTTAAAACTTCGTATCTCCTTCGTTATAACTCGGTTTTTAGTGATTCAAACGCCCACGTTTTCGTTTTTGAGTGTATTTTCTAAATCTTTGGTCCAAAGTTACACCCTAACCCCTGAGTTTCCCACGTTTTGCAAATAGGGACAGTAGCTTTATATATTGTCAAAACTTGGTTTTCTTAGTTAATAACTTGTACAAAACTTAACCAAACTACTTCAAATCAACTCCACAAGTACTCAATCCTACCATACACCTTCTTAGGGTGTCATGGGGTCCTAAACATCACTAACCTTGGTGGGTTTCATGGGAATAATCATAGGATAATCAAAAACTCATTATATGTAGTAAAACAAATTAAAAGTGGTATGGATCATAGTATATTTGCATGTTTTTGTTACTAAATCATGAAAATACATCAAGTAAATGTTTAAAAGAGTAGGAAAAAATTATTAGTAACTTACTTGAGATGATTATTGAAAGATGGTGATGAAAACCCATTTAATTTTTGTGGTTTTTATTTCAAAACCCAAACTAGATCACTACTAGGATTTGATAAATACTTGGTTCTTGAAAAATCAATGGTTTCTTCTTGGTGTTCTTGATGATGCCGATCCATATAGAGAGAAAGAAAGAGATGTTTTTGTGAAAAAAATGAAAATAAGCTAGTTTAGGCTTTATATAAGCCAAGGGCATTTTGGTAATTTCAATGAAAGGGTAAAATGGTAATTTCACTAGGTTTTTGAAATATCTAGATATTTTTGAGAAAATATCTAGATATTTTAGGTTGGATATTTATCTTGACTTACGGAGTGAGTTTTGGTCCCGTTAATTGCTAACTGTAAGTCGTAAAGTCACAAAACTTAAAACCGGGTATCCTAAAATTCCTAAATTCATGAAAATGTCACGGAAGGTGGAAAACATATATTTCTCTTGTTGGTAATGTTGTTTGGACATATCGGGATGCCTAAATGACGTTTAAACCATAAAGTAAGTCTCGGACACGGTTTCGTGATTCTTGCAGAAATTATCCGACGAGTGCCAAAATCTCGGGTTATCATTAAAATAGTTTAACTTACGAGAATATGAAATAAAAATTTTGGAATGAATATTGCCAGTGAATAGTAAAAATGAATAGTAACTCGTGAATAGTAAATTGTCGAGGTTCGGAAAAATGGCCTGGAATTACGAGTTGTGACAGTCTCCACCCGTTAGAGGAATTCAGTCCCTGAATTCAGCTCACTCGTTCTACGTACGTACGTTCTCATGGTCGGGTTTGATGGGGGTAAACTTTCCCATGATCGAGCATAGCCTTCAAAAGACCTCTAGGTAACCGATTTTTACTTAATCCCACAACTCATCAAACAAGAACTGTCACGGGATTAGGCTAAATCGGTTTGAGGTTGTCGATTCAAATTTAATCTCACAACTCATCAAACAAGAACTGTCATGAGATTAAACTGAATCGGCTCGGGTAACAACTTGATTCCAGTTTGATCCTCGCAACTCATCAAACAAGAACTGTCACTTAGATCAAACTGGGAACAAGTGGTTTGAAGGAGGTCTTTTGAAACTTTGGCTCGATTATGGAATTGCTTACACCGATCAAATCAATCCGGACATAATTCCATTATAACTACTCTCAGTATTGCAAAATTCATCTCTGAGTCGAACATAGGTGGTCAGGCTATGTCCCACTGTCCCGGGTCGAATATAGATGACCAGTCTATATTCCACCGAGGTTCAATGAATTTTGGAATACTCAGCTTAGTTATAATAATACTATGTCCTTCACATGTAAAGGGTGGTTCAAAAGACTAAGGCAGGTGATCAGGCTTGAGGCCGAATGATGAAACTACGTAAGGAAAAGGTGTAACGCTACGACGTGCATGATATGTAAGCATACTTATATGGAATACAATTATAGTAATCAACGAGAGTAAGTGAGTATAATCTATCTGGCAATAAGATATAAATCTCATTAAATATGTCAGCAACAAACCACAAATGAGGCATCAGCTTGGCAGGCAGGCACGTGGCGGTCATAGGGTTAAGTTTTCGTAAAAGTAGCTATAGTTTAGGTTTTAAAATTACCCAATTCTCTATAGCCTAGGCTCTGATACCAATCTGTCACACCCCCAAAATCGGGTCCAGCGGAAGCTTACACGTCGCTGGGGTGCAACTCAATTGGTATCATAACACAAGTGTAAAGAACGGTTTTCACATCAATCATTTAGAATATATTCGATAAGTCAAAAGTGTTAAATTTACATTATGAAAAGTGGTGCGGAAGTTGGCCCATAAAATAAGTTAAGCGGTCCCAAATGTTTTATCAGAGTCTTCTATGACCATGCCATGCCCTGCCAAAAGCCTCCAGTAGCGTGCTATAGCTTAGTTCCTGAAAATACATGCTAAAGTGTCAACACGAGGTTGGTGAGTTCATAGAGTTTGCTATAAATAAGTTGAAAAGCCTTTAGAGAAAGTTTCCACAGCATAGGCATTGTAAATCCACTCAGTTCCAAGCCCCGTCCATAAGAGACTTGCAACCTGTGTGTTTACAACCCAATGCTAACATAGTATGTCTAGAGTAGATGTCTTGCATATCAATGCATCATGAGATTACTGGGTGCCATTTCCCAAAGAATACTGGGTGTCATTTCCCAAAGATTACTAATAGATCTTATGCTGCTCACTAGGAGACTTATGTTGCTCACGAGGAGACTTATGTTCGGCCACCCCAAGTGTTTGATACTTAGGTCCGTGATCTGTTCTGTTCGGCTACCCCAAGTGTTTGATACTTAGGTCCGTGATCTGTTCTGTTCGGCTACCCCAAGTGTTTGATACTTAGGTCCGCGAGTTGCTTTCAAGAATAACGCAAATAAGTTTAACACAATCATGTATGTAAGCAAGCAGTTTAAGCATGTATCTCCCCCAAAAGTTCAAAACGTATAAAGTAGGGGCTATGAAACTCACCTGATGCGATAGCAACAATGATAATAATGGATAAGATGAAATGAGGCTCGATCTCTAACCGCGACCTATTATGAATGATATGATCTAGCGTAAGCAATGACACAATGCTACACATGCAAATACGTATGTTAACGATACCACTCGTTAGTTTTGAAAATAATGTTTATCATCGAAAACTACATTTTTGACGTCTCGGAAAGTTATAAACTACTTTTCGTGTAAATATGTTGAAACGGCACTCCACGATCTTTGTTTGGTGTTTTATCGGTTAATATAATGTTTTCATCGCAAAATAACACTTTTTATAACTTGTGAAAATATGACCAAACGGCCTCGCAAAACTAGTCGTAAAATATTGTACGTTAAGAGTTAGGAATAGAACTTGACATTTTTGAAAACCTTGTAACATGATCTAAATGCCGTCTCATTTGAGTTTTGGTCATACGTGACTCGATCAACGGGAAAATAGCTCGCAACATGGTGACTTGAAAGAAAAACTGTTTTACACTTGGAATATATTTTGCTATTAGAAGCTGTCAAAATTAAATAAGTTTCGTCGGTTTTCAAACGTGTATATCTTGGTCGTTTCAAGTCTGTTTTCAACGTTCTTTATATCCACGGAATCGTCATAACATGAACTAACATGTTTTCAGTAGCTCGGCTCTCCTAGATCACGTCTAACGCCTCGTTTTGTCCCTTGAAGTTCGGCAAACAGCAAGCTTATTTTCAGAAAATAGTTTTTGTGTTGTCTAACTTTAAAACTTCGTATCTCCTTCGTTATAACTCGGTTTTTAGTGATTCAAACGCCCACGTTTTCGTTTTTGAGTGTATTTTCTAAATCTTTGGTCCAAAGTTACACCCTAACCCCTGAGTTTCCCACGTTTTGCAAATAGGGACAGTAGCTTTATATATTGTCAAAACTTGGTTTTCTTAGTTAATAACTTGTACAAAACTTAACCAAACTACTTCAAATCAACTCCACAAGTACTCAATCCTACCATACACCTTCTTAGGGTGTCATGGGGTCCTAAACATCACTAACCTTGGTGGGTTTCATGGGAATAATCATAGGATAATCAAAAACTCATTATATGTAGTAAAACAAATTAAAAGTGGTATGGATCATAGTATATTTGCATGTTTTTGTTACTAAATCATGAAAATACATCAAGTAAATGTTTAAAAGAGTAGGAAAAATTATTAGTAACTTACTTGAGATGATTATTGAAAGATGGTGATGAAAACCCATTTAATCTTTGTGGTTTTTATTTCAAAACCCAAACTAGATCACTACTAGGATTTGATAAATACTTGGTTCTTGAAAAATCAATGGTTTCTTCTTGGTGTTCTTGATGATGCCGATCCATATAGAGAGAAAGAAAGAGATGTTTTTGTGAAAAAAATGAAAATAAGCTAGTTTAGGCTTTATATAGGCCAAGGGCATTTTGGTAATTTCAATGAAAGGGTAAAATGGTAATTTCACTAGATTTTTGAAATATCTAGATATTTTTGAGAAAATATCTAGATATTTTAGTTTGGATATTTATCTTGACTTACGGAGTGAGTTTTGGTCCCGTTAATTGCTAACTGTAAGTCGTAAAGTCACAAAACTTAAAACCGGGTATCCTAAAATTCCTAAATTCATGAAAATGTCACGGAAGGTGGAAAACATATATTTCTCTTGTTGGTAATGTTGTTTGGACATATCGGGATGCCTAAATGACGTTTAAACCATAAAGTAAGTCTCGGACACGGTTTCGTGATTCTTGCAGAAATTATCCGACGAGTGCCAAAATCTCGGGTTATCATTAAAATAGTTTAACTTACGAGAATATGAAATAAAAATTTTGGAATGAATATTGCCAGTGAATAGTAAAAATGAATAGTAACTCGTGAATAGTAAATTGTCGAGGTTCGGAAAAATGGCCTGGAATTACGAGTTGTGACAGGAAAACACTACTAATTTTTTTAAAATATTCTGAAAGTGAAAATGCTAAGGTGAATTTAGAGTAACAGGACTTGCAGGCTAAGTTAGATAGTGAAGTGGCCAGGTGTAATACATGGCAAGAATCATCTAAACACCTAGCTAAGTTGAATAATAGCTCTCAGTCTGTAAGGTCTAAGAGAGGGTTGGGGTATGGAGATTATATTGGGCCAGATGAAGTGTATGACCCTAATGAGCCAAGCATTTTTGACCCTACCCCTGAACCTGAGGATTATCAAATTCCTGTTAAATATGTTAAAGAAGGAGGAATGAATGTTGTTTCTCCACCTATAACAGGAGTATTTAAGCCTACCTCTACCCACACAGACTTTGATGAATCACATATGACCTATGGCAAAAAGTCCAATGACTTGCCTAAACTTGATTGTAAATCTAATGAATTTGTCTCTTGTTCTAACAGTGACAAGTCCTCAGAACCCAAGACCAATGACTTTGCCTCATGTGATTCAAGTGACAAGTCTCCCACACCCAAGTCTGATGACTTCTCCTCAAGAGTAGCTGATGATGAATCCAATTCAAAGACAACTTCTTTTGAAGTCATTTATTTTCATTTTGTTAAAAACAATTCTATTTCTAGTTTTGGTTGTGATAAGTTTGTGTGTAATAAGAGAAGTCATGTTAAGAACAAATCTTTTAGAAATAAATCATGCTTTGTTTGTGGTAGTTATTCTCATCTTATTAAAGATTGTGATTTTTATGAGAATAGAATGGGTGTGTGTGCTGGTCAATAGCAATCTAGACCATTGCGGAATAATGTTGAAAATATACCCCCATTTGTTCCTCAAGCAGCACAAATGAGCTCTGGCAGAGCTACATTTCCTGTTGGTAAACCAGTTCCTGCTGGTAAACCAGTTCCTGCTGGTAAGCCATTTCCTGCCGGAAAACCAGTTCCAGCTGGTAAACCTATTCCTGCAGGTTGGAAAAGTAATGCTGCTAGATCCTTCATCAGACCTACAAGCTCTTACTTTCAGAATGATTATAGGCCTGTTTATTATGACCTAATGCAAAAAGGGGGGGAAAGATGGGAAACTGTTGGGAATTAAATATTCAAGAAGTTTAATATCGGGTTCTATTCAAAGAAATACTCTAAGTATGATTCTGCTGCTAGAGCATTTGGTTCCTACTGTTAGTGTTTGATTCTGCTGCTAGCGATAAATGATTCTGCTGCTAGCGTTAACATTGCTGCTGCTAATGTACGTTCTGCTGCTGAGTGGATAAGTATGAAAAGATATTATGTGTATTTTAGTCAACAATATACGGTAGATAATATCTTACCCCATGTGAGTTCATCATCAGTCATAATGTTATATTCACAGAACAAGTGATCAATATTCAAGAAGTTTAATATCGGGTTATATTCAAAGAAATACTCTAAGTATGATTCTGCTGCTAGAGCATTTGGTTCCTGCTGTTAGTGTTTGATTCTGCTGCTAGCGATAAATGATTCTGCTGCTAGGCTTAACATTCTGCTGCTGAAGGATTCTGCTACTAGCGTTAACATTGCTGCTGCTAATGTATGTTCTGCTGCTGAGTGGATAAGTATGAAAAAATATTATGTGTATTTTAGTCAACAATATACGGTAGATAATATCTTACCCCGTGTGATCAGTCATAATGTTATATTCACAGAACAAGTTGTAAACAAAGATACAAGATGTATCTTGTTGACTGACACACGTATTATCATAGCAAGTAGTTTATCAAGACTTTAAGAAATATTTTAAAGATCTTCTTGGACTATAAAAGAAGATCTTAGACTAGTGATAAGTGTGTGTTAAACTTATAGTGAAAAATATATCTCTCAAGAACAAACACAAAAATATCACAAGTAAGAAAAACTTAAGATTCAAGGTTGTAACCCTAGTGATAACTCAAGATCACTCGTATTATTATCTTAATAATATTAAATCATTTGGTGATAATCTTTCATTGTTCATTGTCATATAACAAACACAACTGTTCCATTTCCATAACCATAATAACCTTCTAAGTGTGATTAAGTAGATTCCGCATACTTAATCATATTAACTCAATATATCATACACACAAAGTACAAAAGGTTTAACCACCTTAACCGTGTGTCGAATCCCTAATTTAATTCAGAAACATGTTTAGGGGAGGATTGTTGGGAATTAAATATTCAGAAACATGTTGAAATGGATTCACATGTTTAGGGGAGGATTGTTGGGAATTAAATGTTGAAGAAGTTTAATATCGGGTTCTATTCAAAGAAATACTCTAAGTATGATTCTGCTGCTAGAGCATTTGGTTCCTGCTGTTAGTGTTTGATTCTGCTGCTAGCGATAAATGATTCTGCTGCTAGGCTTAACATTCTGCTGCTGAAGGATTCTGCTGCTAGCGTTAACATTGCTGCTGCTAATGTATGTTCTGCTGCTGAGTGGATAAGTATGAAAAGATATTATGTGTATTTTAGTCAACAATATACGGTAGATAATATCTTACCCCATGTGATCAGTCATAATGTTATATTCACAGAACAAGTTGTAAACAAAGATACAAGATGTATCTTATTGACTGACACACGTATTATCATAGCAAGTAGTTTATCAAGACTTTAAGCAATATTGTAAAGATCTTCTTTGACTATAAAAGAAGATCTTAGACTAGTGATAAGTGTGTGTTAAACTTATAGTGAAAAATATATCTCTCAAGAACAAACACAAAAATATCACAAGTAAGAAAAACTTAAGATTCAAGGTTGTAACCCTAGTGATAACTCAAGATCACTCGTATTATTATCTTAATAATATTGAATCATTTGGTGATAATCTTTCATTGTTCAATGTCATATAACAAACACAACTGTTCCATTTCCATAACCATAATAACCTTCTAAGTGTGATTAAGTAGATTCCGCATACTTAATCATATTAAATCAATATATCATACACACAAAGTACAAAAGGTTTAACCACCTTAACCGTGTGTCGAATCCTAACAGAAATTGCTGTTAAGTCCTCAGCAGGATGTTCTTGGAAACAATGTAGACCATATTTGAAGAAGGGATCCAAGAAAAATGGTGGATCTCATCAATCTACATGGTTTAAATCTTTCTGATCCACAAGGCAGGCCCTAGTCAGTCATGACTTGGGTCTCCCATTATATCTAATGTTGTTGTATTTTCTTTTCTTGTAGGAAAATCCTCATAGAAGTAAAGACTTAGGCATTGTTGATAGTGGGTGTTCTAGAAGTATGACTAGAAATAGAGACAGGTTGGTGGGCTTTGTGACTATAAGAGGAGGTACTGTAACTTTTGGAGGTGGAGATGGTAAAATAACAGGCAAAGGAACCATCAGAACTTCCAAGTTGGATTTTGAAAATGTCTATTCTGTGAAAGAGTTGCAGAATTTTAATCTGTTCTCTGTTTCACAAATTTGTGACAAGAAAAACAGTGTTCTCTTCACTGAGACTGAATGTCTTGTGCTTTCTAATGACTTCAAGTTGCCTGATGAAAGTCAAGTTGTACTTAAAGTTCCAAGAAGACACAATCTATACAGTTTCAACTTAAATGAACTCCAACCTGAAGGTGATTTAGCTTGTTTGGTGGCAAAGGCATCCTTGGATGAATCTACAAAATGGCATAGAAGGATGGCTCATGTTAACTTCAAAACCATCAACAAGCTGGCAAAGAATGGATTGGTAAAAGGGCTTCCTCCCAAGATCTTCACAAATGAACATAATTGTGTTGCCTGCAACAAAGGAAAGCAACACAAAGCTTCTTACAAGGCCGTCACATGTGTGAGCACCATCACTGAGCCTCTCCAGTTACTTCATATGGATCTTTTTGGTCCTACTTCCATCAGAAATATTGACCATAGGTACTATTTCCTGGTGATTACAGATGACTTTAGCAGGTTTTGTTGGACTTTCTTCTTAGGTACTAAGGATGAAACCTTTCATGTGATTAGGGACTTTCTTGCCTTAATTGAAAACCAGCTAAATAAAAAGGTTAAGACTATAAGGTGTGAAAATGGGACAGAGTTTAAAAATTCTAACTTAATTGAACTCTGTGGGAAAAAGGGGATTAAAATGGACTATAGTAATGCCAGAACCCCACAACAAAATGGGGTTGCTGAAAGAAAGAATAGAACCCTTATAGAAGCTGCAAGATCTATGCTTGCTGACTCTAAGCTTCCTACCATGTTTTGGACTGAAGCAATTAGCACTACTTGTTATGTTTTGAACAGGGTATTGATCACTAATCCTCACAACAAAACACCTTATGAACTTTTGTGTGGGAAAGTTCCCACCATCAGTCATTTTAAACCTTTTGGATGTCATGTGACTATTCTAAACACCAATGACCATTTGGGTAAATTTGAAGAGAAAGCTGATGAGGGATTTATAGTTGGGTACTCTGCACATAGCAAGGCTTATAGAGTTTATAACTTATCTACCAAAAAGATAGAAGAGCCACTAAACCTGAGATATCTTGAGGATAAACCTAACATTCAGGGTGCAGGTCATGAGTGGTATTTTGACCTGGACTATCTAACTGATACTTTAGGATATACTCGTTTCAAAGCTAATCAATCTGCAGGTACACAGGAGTCTCCAACTAACAATGCAGGTACCCCAAATGATGATTCAGACTCTGAGTGTGATGAACAAACCATTGTTGTTCCTTCTTTTCCTTCTAACCACTTTGCAGGTTCTGAAGTTAAAGATAATCCTGGCATGGGTGAAGGTGATTCAAGTTTTGCAGAAGACCTTGCAAGGCTTCAAAGACAAGAACATGATGCCAAGGAAGCAGCTGAAAAGTTTGGTTTTGAATTCACAAAAGAAACAGAGGAGCTCTTAAGACAAGCCGCAGTTGAAGCCCGCAGGAATATGGATTCTGCTGGTAGTTCTTCGATTCCTGCTGGTAGTGTTCCTGTTACTGCTGGTAGCTCTAATGTTCCTGCTGGTGTCTCCACTCCTGCTGCTCCTTTGTCCACTCCTTCTGATCATTCATTGGGCTTTCCTGAACCTCTCACAAGATATCCAAGACCTACAGATCTTGGTAACTCACTAACTTCAGGAACTGAATTTGAAGATATTCATCATCATCCAAGTACTGGCATTTTTACCTCCTCCTCATATGATGATGACATTAGTCCTGATGTTAATAATCTAGCACCCACAGTAGAAGTCAATCCTGTTGCTACTAAGAGGATCAATACCATTCATCCTCAATCCTTGACTCTTGGTGATCCTACCTCAGCTGTTCAGACAAGAAATAAGGTGAAACAAACAAAGTTCGGTGAAAGTGCCTTTGTCAGTTATGTTCATAATCAACAATGGAACAATCACACAGACTTTCTACATTGTTTCTTTGCTTGCTTTCTTTCACAAGTTGAACCAAGCAGTGTATCACAAGCTCTTGAAGATCCAGCTTGGGTGGAGGCTATGCAAGAAGAAATGCAACAATTTCTTAATCAAAAATGTATGGAAGCTTGTGCCTTTACCTGATGGAAAGAATGTAATTGGGACAAAATGGATTCTCAAGAACAAGAGAGATGCTAGAGGTATTGTGATAAGGAATAAAGCAAGATTAGTAGCTCAAGGTCACAGGCAAGAGGAGGGTATTGATTATGATGAGGTGTTTGCTCCAGTGGCAAGAGTTGAGGCCATTAGGCTATTTTTAGCCTTTGCTTCATTTATGGGATTTATGGTCTATCAGATGGATGTAAAAAGTGCTTTTCTCTATGGAAAGATTGAAGAAGAGGTTTATGTGACTCAACCCAAAGGATTTGAGAACCCTCAGAATCCAAAATGGGTCTACAAGGTGGTGAAAGCACTCTATGGACTTCATCAAGCACCAAGGGCATGGTATGCAAGATTGTCTACTTTTCTGTTGAAGCATGGATACCGAAGAGGTACCATTGACAAGACACTTTTCACTAAGAAGAACTCAAGAGATATTATCCTAGTCCAGGTCTATGTGGATGACATCATCTTTGGTTCTACAAAGGAGGCTTGGTGTAGGGAATTTGAAGAATTGATGAAGGGTGAATTTGAGATGAGTGTTATGGGTGAGCTTACATTCTTCTTGGGCTTACAAGTCAAACAAAAGCCAGATGGTATTTTTATCAGCCAAGAAAAGTATGTGCAGGACATACTTAAGAAGTATGATTTAGAAAGTGTGAGGACTGCAACAACTACTTATGAAGCTCCAAAGCCAAAATCCAACAATGAACCTGATGATGCTGTTAATGTTCACCTCTACAGATCAATGATAGGTTCACTTATGTATTTGACAGCTTCTAGACCTGATATAATGTTTGCAGTCAGTGCTTGTTCAAGACATCAAGTTACACCTTTGACTTCCAACCTGAATGCAGTCAAGAAAATCTTTAAGTATCTTAAAGGCCAACCTAAGTTGGGCCTCTGGTATCCTAGAGATTCTTCATTTGTGTTGGAAGCTTATAGTGATAGTGATTATGCTGGTGCTAACTTTGATATGAAGTCTACTACTAGGGGTTGTCAGTTTCTGGGAAGGACATTGATCTCTTGGCAATGCAAGAAGCAGACCGTTGTGGCTACCTCATCTACTGAAGCAGAGTATGTTGCTGCTGCTAATTGTTGTGGTCAGGTACTTTGGATACAAAATCAGTTGTTAGACTATGGGTTCAATTTTATGAACACCAAAATCTTTATTGATAACCAAAGCACAATTTGCATTGTTAAAAACCCAGTTTTTCACCAAAGAACAAAGCACATTGAGATTAGGCACCATTTTATAAGAGATGCTAATGAAAAACATCTCATTCAAGTGCTTAAAATACACACAGATGAAAATGTGGCTGATTTGTTGACAAAAGCTTTTGATGGACCTAGATTTAATTATTTGGTGGTTCATATTGGGATGATCAATCTCTGATTGCTGTGATTGAGGGGAGGCATAAGACTAAGGGGAGGCTTAATGTTGTATATTTTGTATAATTGTGTATACTTTGTATATTGTGTCTACTAACTCTTTTGCAGGTATTGAATTCAAGCACACATAATCAGTAAACAACCTCATGTAAACAAGGAACATCAATGTTTATTCATTATAAAGTGGTGCATTCATAGATGCAACATTACATAAGCAGAGTTCCATTACAATCAAGGATCAAAAGACTACAACCCAACACCTAAAACAACTATCCTATGGGCCTCTTCCCCTTTCCCTTGTAGTCAGGCATGCTCTGCTTCCCTCTTTTCCCAATGTCCTCCCACACATGACCGCTTGCAAGGCCAAGCACCTGTTCTCTTTTCCCTGGTTTTGGGTGGGAATGCGTTGGCACTTGAGCAGAGCTTGCCGCAACCACAGACTTTGAAGTCACTGATGCTTGTTCATCAGAAGAAGCTTCATAGAAGGACACATAGCTTGGCATTGACTTGAGCTCATAATCTGAGCTTGTGTCATCCACATAGGGTGGGGGAGTTGGAAGTCCATCAGAAGATGCTTCTTCAGCCTTTGCCTTTGGTTTTGGGTTCATGCTTTCTGCTAAACTTTTTGCCACCATACGGATTAACTTTGAAGGGGCACATCAGCCTCTTTTACCAGCTATGTTGCCAAGTGGCAATGATTCTGCTGGTGCAGCTGATGCTGTTGGTAGTACTATACCACCTACTTCTGATGCTGCTGGTGCAAGTGCATCAATTGCTGCTGATGCCCAACCACCACCATCTCCTAGACCTTCCACATCACCATCCCCTAGGCCTCTCACACCTGTTGAGCCAGAAGTGACTACCTTTGACCAACATATTGAGACACCCACCTTTACAAGGCAACCCACTCCTCGTCCAACTAGGCAGCCTTTTGATGATGATATCAAGATAGGTGAAGGTTAATACCTACACATGTTACTAAAGTTAGAAAAAAATTTGATTTAGGTTACTATACTTTTTTTTTGTTGAATTAGGTTACCCATGTATACGGTTTGTTGAATTAGGTTACCCATGTATACGGGTTTGTTGAATTAGGTTACTTGCGTCAACATTCGTTAGATTTTAAGTACAAAATGGTCCTTGTCGTTAGTCGGGCATCACGGAATTAGTCCCTAGACCACTATTTCGGTTAGTTTGACCATTTTTCGTCACGGAATTAGTCCCTAGACCGTATTTCGGTTAATTTTTTTTCGAAATTAATTTTTTTTTCGAAATTATTTTTTTCGAAATTAATTTTTTTTCGAAATTAATTTTTTTTCGAAATTAATTTTTTTATAAAAAATAATTTTTTTCGAAATTAATTTTTTTTTCGAAATTAATTTATTTTGAAATTATTTTTAAAAAAAATTAATTTCGAAATAAATTAAATTTCAAAAAAAAAAATTTTCAAAAAAAATTTAATTTCGAAAAAAATTATTCTTTGTAAAAAAAATTAATTTCGAAAAAAATTATTTTTTATAAAAAAATTAATTTCGAAAAAAATTAATTTCGAAAAAAATTAATTTTGAAAAAAATTTAATTTCGAAAAAAATTAATTTCGAAAAAAAAATTATTTTTTATAAAAAAATTAATTTCGAAAAAAAAATTAATTTCGAAAAAAAATTAATTTCTAAAAATAATTAATTTCTAAAAAAAATTATTTCGAAAAAAATTATTTTTTATAAAAAAATTAATTTCGAAAAAAAAAAATTTTATAAAAAAATTAATTTCGAAAAAAATTATTTTTTATAAAAAAATTAATTTCGAAAAAAAATTAATTTCTAAAAAAAATAATTTCTAAATAAATAGGCGAAAACGTAAGAAAACTAACGAAAACGTAAGAAAAACGGTCAAACTAACCGATATAGTGGTCTAGGGACTAATTCTGTGACGAAAAACGGTCAAACTAACCAAAATAGTGGTCTAGGGACTAATTCCGTGACGCCCGACTAACGACAAGGACCATTTTGTAACATGGGTAACCTAATTCAACAAACCGTATACATGGGTAACTTAATTCAACAACAAAAAAGTATAGTAACCTAAATCAAATTTTTTGCTAACTTTAGTAACATGGGTAGGTATTAACCCATGATATCAATATAGGTGAAGGTTTTTATGATTCTCCACCCAGATCCTATGAGGCTCCAAAAACCACAGGTCAACCTGCTGGTGGAGCTGAGGATCCTGATGCTCTCACTTCTATGTCTTCTCTTCTTGCCAGGTATATGCAGAAAGTTGATGCTTTGGAGACAGACCTAAAGGATACCAAGAAGACCCTTGGTGGTGCAATTCTTTCCCTCATAGACAGGGTAAATTATTTGGAAGCCAAACACCAGAACAAGAGAAGGAGGGTTGTACTATCTGATTCAGAGGAAGAAGAGGCTGGGCAGAAGGATACTTTCAACCTGGATGCACTTCATGTGTTGGCCAATGCCTCATTAGCTAGTGCCAACACAGATGGAGATGGTGGTTCGGTCCCTAAGGTACCTGCTTCAAAGTTATATTACAGAAGAAGGTATCTGACACAACTAAGGAAGGTCTCTAGAATGTCAGCCTTTGAGAAGTTCCAATCCAATGTTGCTGCTGGAAGTACCTCTGTTGCTGCTGGTAGTGATGCTGTTTCTGTTGATGACATTCCTAAGGATATTCCTGCTGTTGAAGATGTTACTGCTGATAGTATATTTGCTTCTGATGGAAGTGATGGTGTTTCTGCTACTCCTAAACCTCCTGGTGTTACTGCTGGTAGCTCCTCCATTGCTACTAGTAGTGATACCATTGCCTCTGCTAGTGTTCCTGCTCCAACTTCAGGTGTTACCACTGATGATACACCTGTTTCTGCTATTCCTGTTCCTGCTGTAACTACCAAGGTTTCTTCTGCTCCTATCAACAAAGGAAAAGAACCAATGGTGGAAGATCTTTCTTCTGAAAAAGCAAGAGCTGACCAAGAGAGGAGGTTTAAGCAGTTAGAAGATGAGATATTAAATGAGGAAGTGGCATGGAAAGTGCACAATGAGGAACAACCCCAACTTGAGAGTAAATTATCCAGTCAGAGGAAAGCTGAATTGGATGCTGCTTCTGTGTTTTATACTGATGATGACTGGAATCATATCATGGCTCGGGTTGCTACTCATAGTTCTCTTACCAAGGAGCTCTTGGGAGATGATGTAGATGATGAAAATTTTCCTGCAAGAATGGCTGAGTTGGTAAGAAAGAGGAGGAAAGCTGATGCTGACAGGCGTGCAAAGGAGAAGAGGGATAGACCTATGACTCAGGCACAACAAAGAGACTACATGCGAACCTTTGTCAAGAATATGAGCTCTGCTGTCTATAATACTGGGTGGTCTATGGCTCAAGTCAAAACATTGACAGATGTCCAATTAATTGCGCAATTTGAGATGGTTAAGGGGTCACTTGAGCAGGCTGGGATACAGGCGTTTAAGAAGTCTTTGGAAAGGCCTAAACCTGCTCTAGAGGAACCCTCTACTAAAAGGTCTAAGCTTTCTGATTCTGCTGATCCAGAGATGGTTTCTTCTGCCCAAGATGATGTCAATGATACATCCGATCCTTCTGAGGACAAACCAAAAGAATCAACTGTTTCTGCTGATACACCAGTGGTTTCTGCTGGTGTGCCATCACCTATTCCTGCTGACCAATCCAATGATGCTGCCAACATCATTTCTCCTGAAGTTACCCATTCCACTGGTCCTGTCACTGGTGCTTCTTCTCCTTCTTCTACTTCAGGTAAAAGGAGAAAGTCTGTGGCTAGGAAAAAGCGTGGATGTAAGCCTATTACAGACTCTGATGACCAAGAGCTTATCAAGGTTGACTCTGAAAGTGAACCTGATGATGATCCACCTCTTGAGTGGGCTCAAATTGCTGGTTGGGAGGTTCTTCCTTTACCTTTAGGAGAAATAAATGCCATGTACCGAATTGATGGTGTCACCAAGTATTTTACCTTTCTTAAAGAGATTTTACATATGGTGACTAGGCAAGATCTGGTAAGGCTCCATGGCATGGTGGTTAAACATTATGATTCTAATCCTGCTACTGGACTTGGTCTTATACTCTGGGGAGATTTGAAAGTGTTGCTGGATTCAGGGGGTGATAGTTTTTCTGTTTGGGCACATCAAAATAATTGGGAAGTGATGAGTTGGAGAGTATATCCTCACTCCAATGTTCATGTATTGGAGACAATGTCTGGGGAAACTATGTATATGTTTGTGGATGTAATATATCCTCTCTCAGCTCACCTGATGGAGAGGATGCTCACACATAAGTTGGAGATTGCAAAGGGTGTAGTTGGAAATGACTTGACCACTGCTGAGGAGTTGGTTAGATTCATTAGGTCTCAACTTTGTGCTGCTTGGGCTGCTGCTGCTTGATGGTATTGTTGTATATTTTTCTTACTTTTAGAGTTAATTTAAAATATATATATATATATATATATATATATATATATATATATATATATATATATAACAATATGCGTATGACGTCATCAAATGCCATAATGCCCAGTAAGCGCCCTTAAATGCCCAGTAATCAGGCATTAATGCCCAGTAAGCAGCCATTAATGCCCAGTAAGCAGGCATTAATGCCCAGTCATCATGCCATGTGGCAACATTTCTCCATATTTTTTTATTTTATTTTTTTTAATTAAAATTCGTATTTAATATTAAAATTCGGAATTTTTTTTAAAAATTTTGCCACTTACAAGGATCGAACCTAGGTTGTTGGTAACATTAACAAGCATCATAACCACTAGACCAACACATTTTTTTGATTACATCTTGCAAACCCAAATCTATAAACAACAGATAAATTAAAAGAATCCCAGCAAGTAGGTAACCCTAATTAACTATATCCAATATTATCAAAAATATCCGCTCCATTCGTTATTCATTATACGGAATATTTTTTCTTAAAACCCTAATATCACTCATTCATCTTATTATCACACACAACATCATATTCTTTTTTCTTCTCTGATTTCATGTGCAGGTTGTTAAGAAGATATAGCAATTACAATTACAAAAGTACAGTTACAAAAGGTATGTAAAACATGCTCTATTTATCTATTCTATTATGTTTGTTATTGGGCAACCCAATATATGATAAAATAAGTTGGGTTGATTGATCGATTTGATACGACCAGAAATTAGCTCAAGATTCTTCCGAGTCATACTATCACTTCAATTCGATTGATCGAATAACGATTCCTTCACGAAGAAGAACGATTCTTAAAGTCATCGTCCTTGGTGACAGCGGGTCAGTTTCTTTTTATCAGGGTTTTTTTAAATTTTACTTTATTAATTACTGTTACTGGAACTTGATCTCGATGAGTTTGATTAGGTTGTATTTCAAGTTATTAGATTTGATTTGATCTAGGTTTAAGGTTTATTTAATTCATTTGAAACAATTTGATTATAAACTATATAGGCTGTGAGATGGTGAAAGTGATTCTTTTCCTCCAAAAAAAGTGAATTTTTAGAGCAACAGAGCTTTTCTAGACATCCTCTCTTTACAAAACAAGGAAGTTGGTTTTTTATATTCTACCCATACTTAGTTAATCACTCTTTTTGAAAGGGCTATTTGAAATGTTTCATCTTTTTGATCTTTCCAATGAGTTGGTCATTGTGTTAGTCTTGAGTTTATGTCTCTTATCTCAATTTGAAAACTTGGGGACAACCTTAGAAATGTGTTGGCTGGTTGAGTTGATATAAAAAAATTTAGTAATTTGAACTGAGATACTGATCAAGTAGGAATTTAAACCTGCTGATTGCGAACCTCTAGAAGTGGCAAAACTGACTATTGATTTCTTTATAGGTTCATGGAGCTTTTTCCGTCATATGGCATGCATTATGCATAATTTTGGTGTCTTTGAGCAAAACAAGTCTAAATTATATGTGGTTGCATCAGATCTATCTTTCAGCTGGCATATGGGGTCTATCTTGCATGTCATTTGCTAAAATTAAATTGTATGACAATTCTTGGTAACTGAATTACTATTGCTCATTTTTTAGAATTATAAGTTTATTTAGGTAAACATAAGTACCAAACAGTCAAATTGCATACCAAGAAACAAATAACCAAATTACATAAATTAGTTTGTTACCATATTTTTATGTTATATCTAAACTAAGCTTTATTTGTCTACTTATATCAGGATCCGGCAGTGTTTCAAATACCTTTCACTCAAGCCATATTTCCATCAATGATGCGATACTTGAAATTGATGACTTTAGGACAAAGTATGACTATGCAACACTTAATCGTATACATTTATTCTTTCCCACTATATGAACATTTACTCTCACGTAATATCTTCATTTATACATGATATACAATATCTTTTACTAACTTGCTCAGGCTTCTTGAACGAGTTGGTGATGACACTTCCTCACTTCAAGTTTCAAACCTCACATCTGATTTGATCTAGGTTTATCATCATCTGAGGAATGTTTCTTTTCTGGAACTAAATATGTTAACCTGGACCAACTTATGGACCATCACTGAATTGTTATTTTTTTAACTACCGTATTAGTATAACTATATGGAAAAAAATGATGTTTAAAGTTTTCTAAATTTTATTCTGTTCATCTTTGTAGCCATGTTATTGTGTTGCTTTGGCAGCAATAACATCAATTGAATATGAAGAAGGGTGAGTTTACACTGCCTGTTGTGAGTGCCATTGCAAAGGTGGAAAAAGGAAGATCTGTAATACTTATAAGCGTGAAACCTGCGGTCCGGATATCCTTGATGTTGTTCCAAGGTTCAATCATATTTTACGATAGCAATTATGTATTTTTTTATTAAACATATTGAAAGTTTTTATTCATTAAACAATATCAGTATTTTGTAATTTTTTGCAGATTTAGAGTGCACGTGAGGGTCAGTGATGATTCAGCGTGTGCCTCATTCTTATTGTATATAGTTATAGAGCGTAAGAAACGACGCCGTTTTGATGTCATTTTGGTATTTCGCGTTTTTAGCCCAGCCCGTTTGCTATGTCCAGGCCCAACATAGCCTTCGCTGATGCATCTGAGACTTGCCAATCGGGTAACCATACTCATCACACAGTTTTAACTTTGAAAATTGCGCATTTGGTTTCAGTGCAAGTATTGTGGCTGCTTGCTTTCTAATGTCAGGTGACAAAGTCTTAACTCGGGTTGGTGAGTTTTGTTCGTATCTTTTCGTGTTTCCGATTCTGACGGCAGCCTCACGTACCTGTAGCATTACCAATATAAGCTGACCATTAGCCGTTTTCGGGTATAATGGTGTTACCGTTTTCTGATACGAATACATTTTTGGGTGTCATTGTAACAAGTGAAAATGCTACCCGTGGTAACTGTCATGGATGGAGACGCACATGCATCTACAAGCAACCGTAAGCGTACTTTTCCTGTTTTATTTTTATCTGTTTTTGTATAGTTTATTCGCACGATTCTTGCGTACAGGTCTGCCAAATTGATTACGGATACATGAAATTTAGATAGTATCAGGTTCCTAAACACATGCATTTGATATTCAGTATTTGTGCTTGGTTTAACGTTTCTCTCTGGTTGATCTTCTTTTTGTGTGTGCAGGTTTGAGAATACCAGGGTGCATACAAGGTTAGAACTTTTATTTGTCCATTTGATTTGTGTTTTTGTTTTTACAGACATTGAGATCTGTATGTTAAAAATGTTATTCAGAATCCATGTGAGCATCTGTAAGGTTACTACTGATACAAGCCGACATAGTGTGCTTTCTATATATTCAGATTCCATGGTGAGCTTTCATGCATGCATTTAATTTTTTATTTTGTGAGCAGTCTATATATTAGTAGGTGAGTATGTCTCCTTTTTCAAAACCTTCATGATTTTATGTTTGTTTATTTTGCAGAACTATGGTGGAGGCTTTTGGTGAGGTTTGGTTGGACAAAAAACAAAAGTACGTCTCATGTACTCAAAACCCTAATGATCTTATGTTGGTTTATTGCATTTGCAGAACTATGGTGGACGCTCTTGGTATGGTTTGACTGGGAAAAAAACAAAAGGTATGTCTCTTTTCTTAGTTACTACTGTTGTGCATCATTAATGTATATATTGAAGCTCGGATTATTCATATGTTAATTGTTGAGCTTTATTTTAAGACTTGTGGAGTTGTAGGTGCATGAAATGGAGTACTATACTACTATCTGTTATGTGTGAGGGATAGTATACGATGATAGGATAATAATAACAAAACATGTGATTAGGTATTGTGTAGAAAAGTATCTCATTAAGTCGTAAATAAATTCAGAGTGTGACCAATAGAAGTTGCAATATGCACGAGTATAATAACGGGTCAAAACTAGCCATTTTCTAAAAAAATGTCAAATTGGTCCAATGTTAGTTCATTTGGATTTTTATACCACTTTGTTAGTTCACCCACACAAAAGAGCTTATAAAAAACCCAAAGTTGACTAAGCCAATGTCCATTTGGACCATCTAAAGTGCCCGCAACCTACATTTATAGTCTCTTGGTTGCGCAAACAATATATTTGCTGATGTACTCTCTGTCAAAAAACACCCAAGACAGAACCTCCTCCAGGTAGCTATAAGATATTTGCTGGAGTACAGAATAAATTCGTCACACATTACGTCTTTTTTAATGAATATCAGTGAATACGTAAATCTTTCTACATACAGCGTAGCAGCCTTGGAACGTACTGAAAAGATTACATTCTTAAATAAAAAGTGTGAAACAATTATAAATTCCTAAACTTTAGAATAATGCTACACATTAAGCTTTCTACATCTAGCATTTTCTAGCTCACTGGGTCTCATATGCAAGTATGGAGTGAAAATTTCTAATTGCCACATTAGGATTTAAAGTAAATCAGTGTATAACTGATATGCTTGAAATGTCTTATGATAAAGGAAGTTCCTGAGGACTCGGATTTGGTGATTTGGTGTGCACACATCCTATGTTCGGACCAGAAAGTGGGAAAGACGGGTGGAAAGATCTTACCTTTATGTACGAAATAGGACGCACTAGGGATGAGGATTTGTGTTCGTCTTATCTTCGCATTCTCGAACACGAGGTATTGTTTTATTATAATAGGGTACATGCCCATAACTTGATCACGAGTTATCAGAACACAGTACTAACAAAATGCTAATTAAGCACCCACTTGTGCATGAAAATGTAAATTCAGGGGTTCAAAATGCTGAAAATGAGCTGTGAAGAGCATGACAGATTAGCTGCTCAAAGCCAGTTACTCACACAGTCACACCATAGGCAGGTATATGACTTCTTGAACAGGAAAATTCGACCCTTTAACTTATGAACAGGTAAATATTTATGTTAAGTTTACAATCCTATATCTAAAAAGGGGAAGGGTCGAATGGCTCAAACATCACCAAAAGCGTGCGCTTGATGCATAGATGATACAACATCCTAAATCATTATACTTTATACAACTATAGTGTTAGTCGAAATGAAACAATGTAATTCTTCATGTCAGATTTGACAACCTTATTGTTTGTATATAAGAAATAGAAAATGGGACAAAAAAGTATAGCCCTGACCTGTACAAAAAAGAATATTTTGGATCCTTTAACCAATCCGCCCATTTTTTCACCAACTATCAAGAAACATGTTTATTTTTACAGGATGTTATCAGCAATGGAGATTACAAACACACCAATAGATACAAAGGGATTTGAGAAGCTGGTTCAAGTGGTATGCTCAAGCTTATTTCTATACGTTATATGAATGTTATTGATACAGAAGGCAAGGCGTACTAGAAAAAAAATATTTTTTGTTAAAATTTTACAAAATTAACATGCACGGAGAAAGAAAACACGGAGAATGATAGCTTTGATCTCTACAGTGGGCTGTTCATACGCAATAGGTTTGACAAGCAGCAGGTGTGACACACGTATGCTTCGTGTGTATATGATTTTATTAGCTAAAAATTGGATACTTAATGACAATAACATCATACATTGATTGCCCAGATGGAGAGTTTAGAAAGTGCACTTCTCAGAGTGAAGGAATCACTAGAAGCAAGGACGAACAAGCAAGATGGGCGCAAGTGTGACTAAAGATTGGATTCTAAATCTAATATTTGTAAATCTAATATCATTTACATATATGCAAAATGGTAGAATGCCTTTTTTTTTTAAAGAGCATACTTCACTAATCATCTAACTTATACATATATTAATGGTATTTTTCAGATAGTTAAACTTTTCAATGCAATATCAGAAAAATGGAACTCTCTTTTTCCCTATTTATAGTCGCTTGGTTGCGCAAACAATATAGTTTCATAATCGACACAATCAAGTAACTTTGTATCTTTGGTAATAGACGAGGTTACATTAGGCATCTTTAGAGCATATGATCAACCTGACATAACAAATCATACTATGCATTTTGTTGCCCATCATCAATAATTTCACACATTTTACCAATTTGACTTTTAGAAATAGATCCCTATGGTGGAGAATCATGTAGTCACCGAAGCTTTTTATATGTGCAGATGCATTCAACCCGAAGACATTGGGTATTTGAAGCTACTTCAAAGTTTGAGACACTGAGATTGTTCGAAAATATGTGAGCAAGAGCTGGAAGAAAGAGTCTATAATTAGAACAAAAGCATTGCGTTAAAGTTTAACCGTACCAAATTCCCTGTTGCAGTGTCGAAATGTGTTTTGTATCCCCAAAGTCAGTGACTATATTCTATTTGTATTATCGATTAATGAGTTAATGACATGAAAAACTATTACAAGCATATCTCTAATAACTAACTGTTTCATATAACTCGCGAAGTATCTTGAAGAAGATAATACAAGGAATCGAGGCTGGATCATGTTTAATTGGTTAATGTGGTAAGAAAGGTGTATAGCAAGTTAATTTGCATGTGCAAAGAACAAATGTAAGTTGTTCCTATATTAGAGCATAAGTTATTACTTCTCACTTGGACTCACATGGAGAAAAGAGACAAGTGGTTTAAAAATTCTATATTGTAACAGAGATGGTAAATACTTTTTTCAACGATAATCATGAAAACTATAATTACAAGTCATGCCCGCCCTTTGGGCGGGCTTTGAAGTCTTCCAATGAAGCACATTGAAAAGAAAAAGAAAAACCAACAGAGAAGCTATAAAAGCTCTGAACCTAATATGGAATAAAATGAGCAAGAATGTCACAATTTTTAATTACAACGAGTTTTATAGCATACCAATTCTAGAGGCTGCACGTGTGGATGCTTGCAAGGGGATAGTTTTCTTAACTTTATTAGCTTAACTTAGTTACTTTCTACTATATATGATTGTATATATATATATACACATTCCAACCATTTTTTTACTTCTTTCGCTATAGTAAAATATATGCCAACGATAATTATAAGTCATCTTACGCTATACAAACATATGTCAACGATAATTATAAGTCATGCCCGCCCCAACGGGCGGGCTTATATGCCCGGGAGGGCTTATAAGTCATGCCCGCCCATCGGGTGGGCCATGAAAGCTATAATTACAAGTCATGCCCGCCCATCGGGCTGGCCATGAAGTCTAGTATATATATATATATATATATATATATATATATATATATATATATATATATATATATATATATATATATATAACTTGTCTACTAAGTTGTATGTTTGAGTAAACTGTTTACAGGGTTTGAGTGTTGGTTTATTACCACACAACAAATGGTAATCAACTCACCATGTCTCACAGACAAGAAAGAGTTGACTCACCATGAGGGTACGGCTCTGGTGTGATTCTCAAATCCGTTGACAGCTGTAATAGTTTGCTCAAAACTATAAGGTATTCAACTCACCCATGTTTCATTACTGAGAGTTGAAATGGTCATCAATTCACCATGGATGTTACCCTTTAGGGTTCCAAAGAATTGGCTAGCCCACAAGAGTATGGCTTGTGGTAAAGGCTTTGGAAATCCATAACTGGTAATCAATTCACCAAGGTGTTATATTCAACCAAAGAATTGGCTAGTCCTGAGCAAACGGCTACAGGTAAAGACATCTCAAATCCGTTTATGGCTGTGATGGTTTGCCAAAAATCATTAGGGTATTCCAACACACCATTGATTCATGTTCTAAGTATTGGACTGGTTACTAGTTCACCAGGGTGATGCCATGATTCCACAAAAGGACTAGCTAGCCCAAGAGTGAGTAGCTACTTGGTAAAGGCTCATCAAATCTACTCATGTTGCTGCTGGTTCCTGTTGCTGCTGATACTTAGGAGTTGCTGCTGGATCCTTGGTCTTAATGGTGGTTACTTGTTGCTGCTAGTTCTAACCATGTTGCTGCTGGTTACCTAATGTTGCTGCTAAAGTTCAATCATCATGCTTTGGAAGTCAAAGATCTATCTAGAAACTTGAAGTTAACCTAGTCAAATTCAAGTTTAGGGGAGGATTGTTAGGAATTATTAAAATTGTATTTAGTTTCATTACTGCTGGTAGTTAGTATGGTTCCTGCTGGCAGGTATGTAGTTCATGCTGGTATGGTTCCTGCTGTTAGTAGTATATAGTTACTGCTGGTAATATTGTTTCTGCGGGTAATAATAATAGTCAACCCTTATGATCAGAAGGTTAGAATATGCATGAGATACATTAGGAATAGATATTGCATATCTCTTTTACACGTTTTCTTATGAATGCCGAATTAGGGTTTCTGTTAGTATAAAAGAAACTCACGGCTATGAACATTATACATTTCGAAAAAAAATTAATAGTTAATATAGATCCATAGAGGATCAAGTGTTTATTAGTTATTTCTTCTTTAACTCTTGTGTTTATATTCCGCGTAAACATAAGTTTATTGTTAGAGATTCTCTTGTAGTTTGTTTGTGATTACATAAGCATTCTACCGGTTCCATAAGCCTCAAAGATCTATCTAGGACTGATCCAACAGGAAGAGTACTCGTGCTCGCTTTCCTCCAAAAGTTGAGCACAGTACGGATTATGTACTTCAACTTTTGCATATGGATCTTTGTGGCCCGATGCGTGTTCAGACTATAAATGGGAAGCGGTATATTTTGGTAATCGTAGATGACTTCTCGAGATGGACTTGGGTATATTTTCTTCGTAGCAAAGATCAAGCTCCTCCGATGATCATCACCTTTCTCACAAAGATTCAAGTTCAGCTCCGCAACACCATCCAAAAAATTCGAACAGACAATGGAACATAATTTAAGAATCAGACTCTTCGGGAGTATTACGAGAAAATGGGTATTGAACATCAAACATCAATTGCACGCAACCCAGAACAGAACGGAGTGGTCGAAAGACGCAACCGAATGTTAGTGGAAGCCGCAAGAACGATGTTGATCAATGCTCAACTACCGGATTATCTCTGGGCTGAAGCCGTTTCAACCGCCTGCTACACCCAAAATAGATGTATGATCACCAAAAGGCACACCAAAACACCATATGAGATTGTTCACCGCAGAAAACCGAACATCAATTACTTTCATGTCTTTGGAGCTCTCTGCTATCCAATGAATGATCGTGATGACCTTGGAAAATTAAAAGCCAAAGCGGATATAGGGATTTTTGTCGGATATTGTGAAAATTCCAAAGGATTCAGAATCTGGAACCGTCGAACTCGAGAGATTCAGGAGACTATACATGCTAATTTCGATGAACTCACCGAAATGGCTTCTGAGTAAAACAGCTTAGGACCCGAATCTAACCGTCTCAACTTCCCTGATCCTTCAGCTGCATCCTTCTCTCTAAACCGCAAAGACCTAGGAGATTTATTTGCTCCGCTATTTGATGATACTATTGTTAGTCGTGCTTCTGATGTATCCACAATCTCCGCTGCACAACCACTCGTCGAAAATCAAGCACCTGATACACCAGTAACTACCACAACTGCAGTTGCTGAAGATGCACCTCAACCAGGAACATCATCATTTGTAGATCAAACAGCTTCTACTTCTGCGTTTGCAGCTGAAGGTCCCCCTCTACATTCTTCTGAAGTACCCACACCAGTAGATTATGACGGCAATGCTTTCTTTAATCCATTTGCTCCGTCTCCCACCATTCCTGATATCGCAGAGTCGTCCACACGCAATTTGGAACCGTCAAATCTGCACCACAATTATCAACACTACCCATCCACTCACAAATAGACTAAGGATCACCCTTTAGTAAATGTTATTGGCAATCCAGAAAACCCAGTGATGACACGTTAAAGACTCCACACAGATGGTGAAACCTGCATTTATGCACTCACCGTTTGTCAATCAAAACCCAAAAACATTAAAGAAGCCCTTACCTACGATAATTGGATTTAGTCTATGAAAGAGGAATCGGATCAATTCAAAAGGTTGGAAGTTTGGTAATTGGTAGAATGACCAGATGGGTTTACGTCGTTGGGCTGAAGTGGATCTGGAAGAATAAGTTAGATGAGGATGGTACGGTTATTCGTAACAAGTTCCGGTTGGTTGCTAAAGGATTCAGTCAAGAAGAAGGGATCGACTTCAAGGAATCTTTTGCACCAGTGGCAAGACTTGAGGACGTTCGAATGTTTCTAGCGTACACTACTCACAAGAATATCACGGTATATCAAATGGATGTGAAGACAACATTTCTTAATGGACAACTCCGGGAAGAGGTGTACGTTACACAACCAGAGGGCTTCATCGACCCAGAGCATCCGAACCACGTCTACAGGCTCAAGAAAGCCCTCTATGGCCTTAAGCAAGCCCCGAGGGCATGGTGCGACAAACTATCTGCATTCTTACTAGCCAATCATTTCACTAAAGGATCCGTTGACCCGACTTTGTTTATACAAAAACACGGGTAGGATATTCTTATTGTTCAAATTTATGTAGATGACATCATTTTTGGTTCAACTCATAAAAAATACTCAAACGCTTTTGCAAAACTAATGAAACAAAACTTTGAGATGTCCATGATGGGTGAACTCAAGTTCTTCTTAGGACTGCAAGTTCATCAATCAGCCCGTGGTATTTTCTTAAGTCAGTCCAAATATGCTCAAGAGATTTTGAAAAAACATGGCATGACCAGTTGTGACACCTATAATTCCCCCATGTCTTCCTCACCCCCAAAGCTAGATGCTAATCTACATGGGACACCCATTGATCCTACAAAATATCGTAGTATGATTGGGTCTCTCATGTATCTCACAGCTAGCCGGTCGGATGTTGTATTTGCCACGTATCTATGCTCCCGTTATCAGTCAAGACCAACTGAACGTCATCTGTCTGCTGTTAAGAGAATCCTTCGATACATAAAGGGAACCATTCATTTGGGGATCTGGTATCCGAAGGATTCTGGTTTTGAACTTGTTGCTTTTTCAGACGCTGACCATGCAGGATGCTTAGATACAAGGAAAAGTACGTCTGGAGGAGTACAATTTTTGGGTGACAAGCTTGTCTCTTGGCAATCAAAGAAGCAGGACTGTACATCACTGTCATCTACCGAATCAGAATACGTCGCCATGTCAGCATGCTACGCTCAAGTCATTTGGATGCGATCTCAGCTGATGGACTACGGATACGTGTTTAACAAGATTCCGATGTACTACAACTCCAAGAGTGCCATCGCTATTTCGTGCAACACGATTCAGCATTCAAAATCCAAGCATATTGCTCTCCGGTATCACTTCATCAAATAGCACGTGGAAATGGGTACAATTGAAATATATTTCGTGGGTACAAAATACCAATTGGCGGATCTATTCACCAAAGCCTTGCCTCATGCAAGATTTGTGGAATTGGTTCACCATATTAGTATGCGATGTTTGACTCCAGACGACTTAAACAATTTTATTAAACAAAATTAAATGAGTCAAACATCAAAACTATCTTTGTAAATATTTTGATAAAAACACAAAAAGATTTCAATTCTATTCTTCTAAAAAAAATGCAAGTACAAAATATTCTTCAACACATTGTTCATTTCAAAACTTTTAAAATTATTTCTGAACAAGTGTTGAGGGGGAGAAACAAAATTCAAATTTTAAATTTTAAAATTTTTACTTGCATAATTTCTTCCAAATTGTTGTTTCTAAAAGAATTGTGGTGAAATCGTCTAAGTGTTAAAGTTGTTAGTGCCAAAAAATGCTAAGTCAAAAACTTAGAGTTTGTGAGTTAGGATTTAAAATACAAACACACAAAGTTTAGGGACTAAAGATGGAAAAGTTGGAAAAGGTCAAAATAGGTCAAACAAAAAGAGGACAAGGCAGTAAATGTATTATTCACTTTTCACTGACAAATTCACCAACCGTAGTTAATACTCACCCACCAAGATCCACGGCTTAGAATCAACCATCAAATCCGTTCAAGAATCTGCAAATTTGTGAGTGAAAACATGTCTATTATACGATTATATAAAACGGTTTTGAAGGATTTAACAATCCAACGGTTTATTTTTTGCAAAATCAAATGATTAATATCTAGGGTTTAAGAAAAATCGAACATCTTGATTCTGAGTGATTTAGTTGAAGTTGTTTGGTGAGTTAGTGTCGGAATTAGTCCTTATTCATGTTATGTATCCTTAATTAAACCCAGAAACACGTTTATTGCATGTTCAGATTTAGGGTTTAAGCGTTAAAATTGGGGAAAATTGATTGTTAGTGTTGTAGCGTAATTAAACCATTGGAATGTTGGTCTTATACGTTGAATTGATTGTCTATGCCTTTGAATTGAACCCAGAAACACAAATGGTGTGATTTAGATTGTTAGGGTTTAAGAAGAACACGTTCAGGTTGAATCTTATGATTCTGTGGTTAAAAGATGTTATAATTTGAACACAAGACTCAGAAATATCATAGGATACTATTGAAAAAGACCAGACAAACATTTAACAAGTTTTTGATAAAACGCGATAAATCTGATGAATAGTACGACTACAGTAGTTATCAAAAACTCTTGTATAAGAGATTATCGAAATTGCCAATAGTATCGCAAATGTGATTCTATCGCAAATGTGATTCTATCGCAAATGTGATCTTATCGCAAATGTGATCTTATCGCAAATGTGATTTCTATAGAAATTGGACAAATTCCTTAGAAATTTCAAAGTCTATCGAAATTGGACAAATACTATAGAAATTGGTAAAATTGATATTCTAAGATAACTGCTATGTTTTAAACATGTAACATCAATCTAAGCAACAAAAGGATCACATGTGAAACATCAAGTTTAAATATTTGCTAACTGTCATGTATCCTGCATATTTGTGCTTGATTGATGTTTCAGAAATTTCCAATGGCTGCATCTCAACAACAACCACTCCCAATGCTCACAAAAGCTAATGTTCTCCCACGAGGGTACAAGGCAGAATTTGGCAACAACAACGCGATGGTAGATTTTCAAAAGATAAAATGTCCTGAACCAAGCTGTCAGATTGCTGTAGAAGTACTCAAATGACACAAGTGCAGGAGCTTACTGGACAGATCTGATAGCATTCCTGAATTGTACATACATCAATTGTGGAATACTATAGAGCTGGACTTAGATGAGAGGTACTTCACATGCACGCTGGATCGCAAAAAGGTTAAAGTCACTCCAAATCACCTTCGCAGAGCATTGGATCTACCTGAAGCACCAGAACCTGCAAACAGATTCTATCCTACCCCAACTGAAGCAGAAGTCCTCAAATTCCTAATAGAAATTGGCTACGATGTACAACCGGAAATACCAATGACGAAAATTTCAAAAGTCAACGCCAAGTACATCCCACAACCCTGGAGAACCATCTATTACATCATGATCCGCTCAGTATCAAGAAGGGATAGTGGTCATGAGCACCCAAGTTTGTCGCATCTTCAAATCTTCTGGGGTTTAGTCAATCAGGAAAAGATTGACTATGCTGAACTTATCTGGGAAGACATGACCTTTCAGATGCAAAAATCATTCAACAACATTCCATTTGTTCGATACACCAAACTGCTCATCAATCTTTTACTTGACGAGAACAAAGACATTTCTCCTCGTCCTGAAGATCGAGAGATGCATATGTACAAGATGGACAAGACTATCAGCTTAATCTACTTTCCAAAAGAAAGCACGAATAAGCAAGGAATAAGACTACCAGATTCTCTGCTAACGTAAAAAGTAAAGAAAACTCAAGCCTACCAAGATTATGATAGAGCATTCAGTCAAGGTCGCGTGGGGTTTTCCAAGCATGAAGAAGGGCCTGGATCAACTAAGACTCGTTCAAAGGGAAGTAGCAAAACTGGTAGTGCTTCCAGTGCGTCTAAGCAAATCAAACCTTCTGCTCCTAATATCATCAAAAGAAGAATTCCAGTCACGATTCCTAAACCAGAACCTGTAGAAGGTGGGATTGTTGAAGAAGAGGAATTCGATTCTGAGACTGAATCTGATGAGGAAGTTATCAAATTTCAAGAACAACTGGATACTGATGCAACATTAAAAGAAAGCAGAAAGTCAATCAAGGAGGATGAGGGAAGAAGAGCTAAGTTAAGGTTTGAAGAACAACTGAGAATGGAACAAAATAACAAAGGAGCTGGAGGATTTGGAACAGTTAAAGAAGTGACTCCAACCCATCCTGATCCGGTTAATCAACCCGGAGGGTCTGAAGTTGCTAAAGATACTACACCTCAGCCCGACTCGGTTAATCAACCCACTGAAGACATCTCACCTCCACTCAGTCCAGTTAATCAACCCGGCAAAGACAAGGAAAAGACAGGTGATGAGGAAATAAAGGATGACAAGATGGAAGAGGAGGATGAAAGTAACAAGGAGCAATATGATGATGAGAACTTGAATAATTTTTGGATGGAAACTGATGATGAAAAGTCATTGACTAATGAGGAGGAAACTACAAAAGCTGCAAACAAACTTGAAGCTGAATATAAGGCGGAAGAAGAAAGGAGAATGGAAGAAGAACGAAAGAAGAGGGAGGAAGAGCAAAAGATGGCCGAAATTTGAAAGCAGATGAATATATTCGAACACCACCCATCACTCCACCTCATTTAACACTCACTTATCCAGAGCCTCAGCCTGCCTCACCACCAAAGGCTCAAACACCACCAGAGCCTCAGCCTGCCTCACCACCAAAGGCTCAAACACCTCCAGAGCCTCAGCATGCCTCACTACTGTAAAAGATCGTTTAGCCCATCTAGGATATGTTTTACAAACATTATTGATATGCACAGTGGAATTAACAAGAACAATAATGTTTAACAAGGTTTTATTTATTCAAGCGCGCTTCATTTATTCAATACAAAAATAATAAACTAGCTACTACAAACTATCTAACGTGTGCACATACACGTTTCTATTAGACTCTCATTGGAGAGATCTATTGTTTTCTATGCTTTTACTGCCGCCTCTAACACCCTTTATAAATAGGGTTTACATGAAAACCTAACTTTCATAAGAAGCTAACTATTTATTACATTCAGTCCCTATTGTTTCACGTTTCTTCATTTAGGCATATGTAGTTTTGTAATCATCAAATTATAATTCCCAACAATCTTCCCCTATTTGATATTACAAAACTATCTCCATGAAACAATCTTCAATGCTTCCTTGAGGTCTTCTTGAACATGTCACCACAAATAATAAGCTGCAAACCAATCATCTTCCCCTTTTTGTAATCATCCAAATAGGGGTCTTCAATGCAACTTGAATCGAAACACTTCCCCTTAAGTGGTGCATGTAGATGGTTAAACAAGCTTCCCCTTAAACCAATATGTTTACCATCTCTTGAATCACGAACTCTATAGGCTTTATGAACTGATTACCGATGAAGAAAACCGAGTATAACGAATTTGATGAAGAAGTTGAATTTCCCAAACTTGCGTCTTATATCTTGTACTATCCACGTGACTCCAAACTCATACTAGAAGTAGGTCACAACCTCTTGATAAATCCTCAACTATATGAGATACTGAGCACTACAATGTAACTCCTTTAAGTGATAGCAAATGTGAGCATTAAGCACCCTAGATTATAGATCACACACTTTTGCTAGATTCATCAAGTCTTTGTCACCGCATTAACGCCCAAACAAGTTATCTCCAAATGCCGTTACCCATTTGAGATATGATAAGAACACGCACCTGTGAAACTCAACAACAACATCAAATAAGCAATATTTAATTTTCTTCTTCAAATAATCACCAAAACGAGCCATGAAACTAAAGTTCTGTCTGCGATCCATCTTGAGCCAGCAGTACAAACACGAAAGCCAAGCAGTATTAACTGCTAAGGTTAGCAGTATTAACATTCGAAGAGCAGTATTATTTAAGTCTGGTGTAGAACAGACTTAACAATAACCAAGACCAGTGCAAACAACCAGACCAGAATTAATTCTCCACTGACTAGAATTAATCATTACTGACCAGAATTAATCACCAGTATTAATTATCAGCAACCAGAATTACTGATATGCGCAGCAGGAAAATAAATATTACAAGCAGTACTTCCACTATGACCAATCAACATTAATTCTAAACGACCAGTTCAATGAATTGACTGATGAGTACGAGGATAATGACTGAAAACCACAAGCGACAAACATACTGTACGAGGATACCCTTGTTGAAAAATAAATAATCAACAGCAGTAGCCCCATGAATTTAACTTGAATCAGTATGAGTTTAATAAAGTGTTTAACCAATTCAATTAAATTCTCGTCCCATAAGAATACGACAAACCTCAACCACATGCGACAAGCAATTCAGTCCCAACGTCCCCACATACAATTAATAACAGCAGCACTTTGTGAAGATATGACCGACCCATTTAATTTAAATCAGCCAATCCCATCTTTGTCGCCATATGAATAAATGGTACGAGATTTGATTAATTCATCCAGCCCCACAACCGACAGTCACAGCCCCACTTATTCGATCAATTAATAAAATCAATTCACCTTTTTAACAGATCGAAACCAAAACAAGAATAAATCTGTTTATACCTTATGAAGACCAATTCGTACCAGATCTGCTCTTTTTCTTCGAATTTGCTCCATCACCAACAGTAACAACCTTGTAGATCCTAGACATCGAGAGCCACCCGCTCTGATACCAATTGTAAAAGATCGTTTAGCCCATCTAGGATATGTTTTACAAACATTATTGATATGCACAGCGGAATTAACAAGAACAATAATGTTTAACAAGGTTTTATTTATTCAAGCGCGCTTCATTTATTCAATACAAAAATAATAAACTAGCTACTACAAACTATCTAACGTGTGTACATACTAGACTCTCATTGGAGAGATCTATTTTTTTCTATGCTTTTACTGCCGCCTCTAACACCCTTTATAAATAGGGTTTACATGAAAACCTAACTTTCATAAGAAGCTAACTATTTATTACATTCAGTCCCTATTGTTTCACGTTTCTTCATTTAGGCATATGTAGTTTTGTAATCATCAAATTATAATTCCCAACAACCACCAAAGGCTTCAACACCTCCTGTATCATCATCACATCCTCAATCACCACCACAACCATCACCAGTCAAAGAAGCAACAACAACTGAAGAGAAATTGAAAACAATCATCAAAGGCAAGAAAACTAAGAAGATCGTTAGGCTGACACGGGTTGAAGTCATCTCTCCTGCAGCTAAAAAGTTAAAAAAGGCAGCAAAGCTGGCAAGAGAAAAGAAAGACAACCACCTGAGTGACCAAATAAATGAGTTAACGAATATGGTCAAAGGTCTTACCGCTCAAGTAAAAGAGTTGCAGGAAACAATGAATCGCATGGACGAATTCCTTGAAGATGACGTTAAAGCACAATTGCTCAAAGAAGCTAAGGGTAATACCAAGGGGTATGTCAAGAAGTATTTACCCAAGGCTGTATCACAGCAAATTGAAGAGCATTTCGATTGAAGTCTTGAGGACAAAGTCAGGAACATTGTAGCTTCAGTACCTCTTGTTTTCTCAACCCAACCAGCAAAGCCAAAGGAACTTACAACCGAACAACTCCAACTAGAACTCCTCACCAGACTCACAGCAATCACCTCACCTATAAAAGAAGAAATAGCTCTCTATGAGGCTATTAATGCTAATCTGGAGTCTTGCAAAGTTGCGGCCGATAAGGGAAAACGTCCACGAGAGGACGAAGACCAAGATCCAGACCCTCAGGCTAAGAAACACAAGGGTGACAGCGGATCTGGTCCACAGCTAAAAGAACCCATCGGACCGTCAACCACAACAGCTTCTCAACCATCGAAGGCTTCAGGTTCAGGTCCAAAAGAGATGGAGCATCAGTTTGAGCACGTTGCCACAGAAGAAATGAACTTTCAGCAAGAATTTGATCAACCTCATTCACCGCCAAAGACCAAGGCTACATCAAGCAGGAAATCTTCTAAAAGACCAAACGTAGTCTCATGGTTAGATGAAGATGACACACAAGGAAATGAATGGTTTGACCAATTGGAAAGTGCTCAAGTACAAACAGACGAAGACTCAAATATAGAAGACAGCACATTTGAGTTCACTCAACAACTCAAACGTACTCAAAAAGTAAAACAGATGACCAAGAGGGAACTACGTCGGATCAAAAATGATGCCTTCAATATTCTCAAGGACAACTCCTCAAGTGCAGCTGAGCTCGAGTATCACATCGAAAACATTGCCCGTGCAATGTCGAGCGAGTTCAGTTGGATGAATCCAGATGTGATAATGGCTGGAAGCACCTCCAGAACCAATCAACCATATATCACAGACTGGACGAAGCCACTGCCGGTAATTCGAGTCATAGATCAACCATCCATCCCATACCAATTCTTCTGCAACAATGATCTTGAATTACTTATGCATGGAGCAGAGTGTAAACCAAAGTATGCAACCTCGATAACTTTGATACCAGCAGCAAGTTATCCGAACCCTGCCATCGAGGAAACTGCAACTCATCTCTTTATTTCTCAAAAAGTACAGTATGACCAAGATGCGCAGCTGGGCATTTTCCACTGGTTCGAGAAAAGGAAGACGTGGTACAAAAGTAAACTAACTAAGAAGTCAGTGACCTCAGGATTGTTGCTGTGGTAAGTCTGACGGGGGAGAAGAAGTATGATTACACCTTCTTGTCCGAGATCAAAGTTAGGAGGCACGACCAACAACTCTATTCGTTCTCTGAAGCAGATTTCCCAGACTTAAGTCTTAATGACCTTGAAGATATGTACCTGATCAAAGTACAAGGGAGGCTGCAACATGGCACCCCAGATCTTCAGTACACTTTCAGTACTTCTATTCTTCAGTTCATCAGGAGTAAGATCATAAAAGAACGGGTAGAAGATCTTCAGCTAGGGGTCGAGAGCTATCAGAAGAAGTTGAACATAACTGCACCACTGCTAAAACTTCCTAAGATCAACAATGAAGCTCAATACACCTTCAAGAAGGAGCCAACCTTTGGATTCGTTTACAAGAGCGATCTGACAATTAACTGCTTCATGGCGTATAAGGAGATTCATAAGTTCTGCGACCACACACTGAAGAAGGTTCGTGATGGGTTAGTAATTCAGTTTCGAGATCAACAATTGCAGAAGTCTAAAAGATGGACGAATGATCAACTGAGACAGATTTATCAGTTTGTGATCAAGGTTAAGAGAACGTTGTTTCGAAGAGACCAAATGAGGAGGCTCGAAAGCTATGTTGGAGGACGTCCATCCTTCCCGATCAGAACTTTCCAAAGACCTGATCCAATCTACACCTCATTCGGAAGGGGAGGATGATGTAAGAGTTTGGTTTATTCTTATAATTCATTATTCTTGCATACATGATTGTTAAATATGGCTTGTGTACACATCACAGTACACAACCCGTTCCTGTAAAGAAAGGACCCTAAGGTATACTTCAGTGCCTCAATCCTGATCAAAGGAGCGAAAGCTTCTTACTTATGAGTAGAATTAAACCAGAATTTTTCTAAGTTTTTTCAAAATTCTGCTCATAAGGATAAGTATTCCCTTGTCAAGGGGGAGTATTTGAAAAATAATCTTTGTTCTAAAAATAAAAACCTCAAAAAGAGCATATTTTAATCAAAAGTTTAACAAAAACAACGTAAGTATGCTATTTTTGAGGGGGAGAATTAAAAGGTGATTAAAATATGGTACTAAAAAGGTGAAATCTCGTGTGAGCAAGACTCAGAATTGAACCTTCAAATTTACGACATCAAAAGTCAGTAATCGAAAAGAAATGTCCTGGACGGGTAATAATTTCAAGCCAGTTCATCTGGTGATGTAAACGTGTCTCGCAAAGGATATGTCTGAGTAGAATGTACCGATTTTGAGTGATTTTCCTTGAATATGGTCTGGACGGGTAATGATTTCAAGCTAGTTTTACTAGTGATGTAAACGTGTCTCGCGACGATCATGTTCATTGAAAATCAATCAATTCAAAAGTGTTATCTCTACCCGACATGTGCAAATTTAAATTAAATACTTATAAGCACATGTTAAGGGGGAGTATTTCTGAAAATCACAAAACTCTCAAAGTGTTAACGAAATATGTTTTCACAATCATAAGCACTTTGAGAGATTTTCAAAAGGTCTGGTTTAAGGCAACAATAGGATTGTCATGGTGATATAAGGTGACTAAGGTTAGGAATAACCGTCCTATGATCCGCCAGAGCCGGAGGGATCTACCCAAGGACAATTCCAATAGATTAATACTAGAAAAATCCTAGGTATGATTGAAAAAGGGAGAAATGAAATGAAAGGAGAAAGAAGGGGTTGAAGAATGAAAAAAAAAAAGTAAAGAAAAGGGTGAAAAGAAATAGCCCTCCATTTGTTCAACCTTAGGGCAGACACCAGGTTCAATACATATGCTACTGGTTGTTACTACGGTGACACTGGTATTGAAGATGAAAGTCGTCATGGACCCAGTGACGCAATGCACTAAACCTTCTAGCCACTCAGGTGTCTCTCAAAAGACACTTGTTTCATTTCACACGGAGAACCCTTCATCATCTATCAACCTCTCACTCCGAGATGTGTTGATATTGAAAAGGAGGCAATCTGCTCCATGCCTCCGACGACCAAATATAAGCATTTAATTGAGTCTAGAGCCATGAGATTCATCAAAGATCTCTTAGGTACACTTAGTATACACTGGATGTTCAACAAAAGGAACACCAGTTGTAAATTATAAGAGTGTCCTTCGCAGATCTTAGCAATCTGCCGAGAACATTCGTGAGAGAATTCACAAATTGTGATTCTCAGTGATTGAATGGAAATCCTGCCAGGGTCAACATCAAATAGCCCTGACAGCAGGTCACTTCGGTAATCCCTTGTGGGTTACACTTAGTGTTAGCTCCAAAATGGTCTACAGTCGTGGGGTGATCTCCAGCGACTCACTGAATCATGGGTGCACTTTGGTGTGTCTGTGTAAGCCCTTTCAGGGGTATGCAATTCAGAACGGCCTGGATTAGGATTAGAGAAAGTCTTCACACTATGCTGTTGATGATCTCGAAGTCCGAATCTGTAAGTGCCGGATGATTTATTGCTAACTGTTTACCTGCAGTAAATCATGGAGACCTGAAGTTCCACCATCTTTCCATCATGCTCATATCCTGAAGCAAAGTTCTCACAAAGACTAAGGAATAACAAAAGTTCAAAGAAATTCAAGAAAAGTTAAAGATCAAGTACGTTAAACTTTTACAAGTCAAAGATCAAGCTTATGAAAAGAGAACTACGTGATATATGAAGAAAAAAAGCCAAAGAACATATGAGCATGGTGGAAAAGACGTAAAGACACTATTGGAGAAAGGCAGATCGAGAGATTACCATATCATATCACAACAAGAATGAAGAACAAAGATTATGAAGACGTCAGAAGTCGAAGAAGCAAAGATGACGTCGAGCAACCAAGATGACCAAGACTTAGGGGGAGATTGTTAGGAACACATTTTATTGTATTTCAAGTCTTAGTCATTTGTAACGAGTAGCTTGCTCTATATGGGCTCTAAGTATGAGATAAAGCCCACGGCTCATTAGGAGTTCATGGGCCATGTGTTGGATTATGGTTAACAATTAACACGTAAATGTCTAGTTTCGAACCCGAGACCTTGGGATTGTACACAATACAAACGAGAATAAAAGTATAATAATTATATATGTTAAATTTTGTGAATATATAATTATTTAAACACTTAACGGAGTTAACAGTCGTTAGTACTTAACCGTATGGACTAACTATCGTTAAAAGTAAACAAGAAGGACTAATACGAAAATAGATGCCAAGAAGGATCCGGAAGATCCTCTTGGATCCCATGGCCGGTCGACATTAGGGTTGGGGAAACCCAATCCTAGTCCAACTTGTCCTCCAAGTTTCTATTAGTATATAAACAAACTCAAGGGTAATTGTTTGGCTAATCTTTTGTGCACACACACATAACCCTAAAGCTTTGGTTTCTTCTTTTTTCTCCTTGCCGATCGTACAACCTAAACACCTTAGGGTTGTCGATTTTGGTGATCAAAATTAAGTGTTTTCTAAGATCTTGCAATCTCTTTTATTCGTTATAGTTTGTGTGTACAAAAACGAGGTAACAACACACTATTGTTGTTATCAAGAGATCGAATAACAAAACGGTAAGGGGTTATTCATTGATCTAGTTTCTTCATTGTTCAAGAATCAAGATTTGCTAACGGGTACGTTTTCTTTATGTTTAAGTTAATTCTTTATATGTTATACTTATTTGTTTAAATGCTTCCGCACTTGTGTACTTTGTTTTATGGAGTTTATATGATTGTCGTGGTTTTCAAATTCCAACAGTGGCATCACGAGCCATGTATAACATGTAATCAATTACTTTAACAATAAAAAAAACGTATCTTTAAATTGTTTAGATTATACATTTTTTTTCTAGGGTTTTATTATTAAAAATTTGCTTTTTTTAATAAAAAGTCGAAACCCTAACCCTAATTTAGGGGGGGTGTCGATTTGTTCCATAAACCCTAATTAGGGTTTGTGGTTTTCATAGTCAATTATGATTAATTAGAAACCCTAGGTCTTTAACAAGTTGTTGTGTTATGAATCTTGTGACCTAATTGCTATGTGATATGCATAAGTCCGTGACAAAACATGCATGTTAGTCACGGATAATTACTTGAATTAAATTGTTTAGTTGCTTCCACATGATTAATAATTCTTAAATTGGGGAAGACTCCAATTAAATATTAAAATCAATTATGTGCAATTTGGTATATGTTTGCTATGACTTACGCAATTGACTATGTCAATGTATGTGGCTCACCTGTGCAAGGTGAAAGTCTTAGTTAAAACATATGCATACTTGACATCTAGATATTGATTTTATTTAGGATTGTTTAAAAGGATGCATGTGGCTATATGTTTCACTAACAATTAATTGTTTTCTTATTAGTTGATTGTTTGTTTTTCTTTTAAATTACTTGTTTATTGTTTTTTTTATATGTGATATGTTAAAGTAAGCAATAATAAGGGTAATTTTAAAAAGAAAAATTAAATTGGACTAATAACGGTGAAACATAAAGTGATAAAGTAAGGATCTTGCAGAGTCTTATGTGCCGCTAGTGGTCCGATTCGCACGGTAATCAGCTCCCAGGCGAGACTAGCAAGATCTAAACTTTGTTACTTAATTTTTTTAAGATTAAGATCATAAACTTTTGCTTGATTGATGTTTTTGTACAATAGTGTGTGAAAGGCGGACCAAAGTTGACAAACTGTGTGGTGGGTTTATCTGAGAGGGGTTTTTTAAGAGATCCGCTCCTACCGGCTCTCCGGGCCCGCTTGTGCGTCAACTGCGACTTACCTATATCACTATTTACGTACACTATCATCTTAAGGGTGATTTACCTCAATTCCACGCGCCACTTTTGTGGCAAATATCCGAATAACATGTAAGAGTAGGATATGTGGGCGATAATTGTTGGTACTTCTTTAATTGGTGAACCCAATACCTCAAGTACATAGTTTTGGTTTACTCTTAACTAATTGGTAAATAAAAATTGTTTTGAAAACTAATGATACAAAGATGAGTGCATGCATCTTTGTACATGTTTTTGTCACATCAAAAACTAAATACCCTAAAATTTAAGTTACATGCCATCTAACTATAAGGAACACTTGAAGTTAATTTTAGGTATGCGTGAGACCTGGACCAAAATTAATGACAAGGTAAATTTCTGAGTGTGCGTGAGACCATACATGGATTAATTGGCAGTTTCTAAGTCAGACAACTTAATTAAGCTGATGAGTGAGACCTAGAGCTTAAGGCATGAGATGGGATAAACATGCTTACGTGACATATTGATGAATCAATATGTAGTAAATCCCATAAATTATATAGGAATTGGAAAACTTGTTTGCCAATTATTGTACGACAGATTACCATCTTTTGTACTTCCACTACTAGCAGATCAACTGATGTAGTGGAATTATGTAAAGTTGGATCCTAGATTTTCAAGGAAATTAAGTTGGTTATATGAATATATCCATGGGTATTATATTTTCTTGAGAATAAGTATTATCGAAAATACTAATGTTTGAACTTTTCTATTTTCTGTAGAATGGCTCAACCCAATAACTCCGTGTTCGCTGCTTTCAAGAGTCATCTTGAAAGAGCCAAATTGACTGGAAAGAACTTCAATGATTGGCATAGGTCGCTCAGAATTGTTTTGAGAGCGACCGATAAGCTCAATTATTTGATTACTCCTTGCCCAGATGAGCCTGCTGCTACAGCCACTGATGAGGCTAAAGCACAGTGGAGAGCAGAGTATAAAAAGTACAATGAAGTTGCGTGCTTAATGCTCCAAAGTATGGATCCTGTGATGCAAAAGAAGTTTGAGTATTACTTTCCATATAACATGCTCGAACAGCTCAAGAAGTCTTATGAAAAGACTCCTGCAGTTGAATTGTATGAGTCTCTTGACAAACTACACAGCTGCAAACATGGTGATGGTAAACCAGTGGAAGATTATGCGTTGGAGATGCAAGGTTTATTCGACCATCTACACAGGATCGGTTTTGGTTACCCTGAGAATGTGCAAGTGAACTTGATCAATAGGTCCCTTAACAAGGATTTTAGTGGTTTTGTTCAGAATTTCAACATGCACTGCTCGGGGAAGACAGTCTCAGAGTTACTCGCATTGCTTGTTGACTATGAAAAGAATTTACCATCTAAGGGCAAGGTACCTACTCCTCAAGTGTTGGCAATTCAAGGAGGTAGGATCCAGAAAAAATCGCATGTGAACAAGGGTAAGGGTAAAGGTGATAAAGGCAAGCAGGTCATGGCCTATCAACCAAATCCTAAGGTGAATCAACACCAACCCAAGAAGAACAAGGTGGGTCCTCCAGGAAAGAAGGATCAGGCTTGTCACCACTGTCATGAAGTAGGGCACTGGAAGAGGAACTGTCCGCTCTACATCAATGACTTGCGACAGAAGAAGCAAAAGAGTGAAGCTGGTAAACCCAGCTCTTCAGGTGCGTTCTTTGTAATCGAATTATTTACTCTAACTCGTAAGTTAAATTCCTGGGTATATGATACGGGATGTGGTATTCATATTTGCAATACTATGCAGGGGTTTAGAGTTGAGAGAAAGCAGGCCTGTAGACAACAATTCTTGCACGTGGGTAATGGAGCACATGCAGAAGTTAAAGCTATAGGCGTATTTGATTTATTGTTGCCTTCGGGCTTAGTACTATCTTTAAATAATTGTCATTATGCACTGTCAATTGTTAGAGGTGTTATTTCATTTTCATGTTTGTTGAACCTTGGTTTTGAACATACTATTAATAGCAATGGAATTTCTGTTTCTTTAAACGGTGTATTTTATTTTAATGCTATTGCTGTGAATGGTATTTTTGAACTTGATATGAATGATAATGATAATGCTTGTGTTAAAAATAATTCGATGTATAGCATCAACAATAAGATAATCAAGAAAAGTCTGGATTCGTCTTATCTTTGGCATTGTCGACTTGCTCACATAAGCAAGGATCGCATGAAAAAACTGCAACATGATGGGCTTTTAGAAAAGATCAATGATGAATCATTTGATAAATGCGAGTCTTGTATTACTGGGAAGATGACAAAGAAACCCTTTAATAATAGGATTGAAAGGGCTACTGATCTACTTGGTCTTATTCACACAGATGTGTGTGGACCACTTAGACATGTGTCAAGGAGAGGTGCTAGCTACTTCTTAACATTTACGGATGATTTTAGCCGTTATGGTTATGTTTATTTACTTAAACATAAACATGAGGTGTTTGAAACATTCAAAGTGTTTAAAGCTGAAGTAGAGTTGCAACTTGGAAAGAAGATTAAAGCTCTTCGATCCGATAGAGGTGGTGAATACCTGAGTAAAGAGTTTGTAGATTATCTAGCTAAGGAAGGAATTGTCCAGCACCTTACTTCTCCATATACACCAGAACAAAACGGTGTATCTGAGAGAAGAAATCGTACATTGCAAGACATGATACGATCTATGTTTAATCTAACAACTCTTCCTTTCTCATTCTGGGATTATGCCTTGGAGTCTGCTGTTCGCATTCTTAATATGGTTCCCACAAAGAAGGTTGATAAGACACCATATGAGTTATGGACTGGAAATGCTCCTAACTTGTCTTATCTTAAGGTCTGGGGTTGCGAGGCGTATGTTAAACGTGACTCGGGCGACAAGCTCCAACAAAGATCTATAAAGTGCATCTTCGTAGGATACCCAAAGGAAACAATGGGTTACTACTTTTATTATCCTCCTGAGAACAAAGTATTCGTTGCTAGGTATGGAGATTTCTTGGAAAAGGATCTCATATCTCAAGAATTAAGTGGGAGGATATATGATCTGGTAGAAGATCAAGATGATGCATTACCTTCTGAAAACACTAGTTAACTTCCTGAAGAACCAGAAAGTCTGGGTCCTCCACCAGAAGTTGAAGTGGTTCCCGTTCGCAGATCCGAAAGGACTGTAAAAGCTCCTGAACGTCTATGTCTTAACTTAGAATGTGAGGAATATATACAAGGGGATCTTGATGAACCGCCTAGTTATAAAGCTGCCATTAATAGTCCTGAAAAGGAAAAATGGTTAGTTGCTATGAATGGGGAAATGCAATCCATGAGAGACAATGAAGTCTGGATTGAAGTAGACCTTCCTCCTATTGCCAAGGTAGTTGGGAGTAAGTGGCTCTTCAAGAAGAAAACTGACATGGATGGCAATGTACACACCTATAAAGCCCGTTTGGTAGCTAAAGGCTTTACTCAAACGTATGGTGTTGACTACGAGGAGACCTTTTCTCCTGTAGCTGACATAAGGGCTATTAGGATTCTCATAGCTATAGCTGCATACTATGACTATGAGATTTGGCAGATGGATGTCAAAACCGCCTTCTTAAATGGTCGCCTAGATGAGGACATCTATATGGCGCAGCCTGAGGGGTTTGTGAATCCAAAGTTTCCAAATCGTGTATGCAAACTTCAAAGATCCATTTATGGATTGAAGCAAGCATCACGACAATGGAACAAGAGGTTTGATAGTGAAATAAAAAGGTTTGGTTTTACTCAAAATCTTGATGAGCCATGTGTATACCACAAAGCTAGTGGGAGTGAAGTAATTTTCCTTATATTATATGTGGATGACATATTGATCATGGGGAAAGACATTCCAAGTTTGCATGAAGTCAAGGCATATCTTGGAAAGTGTTTTTCTATGAAAGACTTAGGGGAAGCTGCTTTCATTCTGGGAATTAAGATATATAGAGATAGATCTCAGCGATTAATTGGATTAAGCCAAAGTGCTTACATCGATAAAATATTGAAGAGATTCAATATGCAAAATTCCAAGAAGGGATATTTGCCGATCCAAGAACAACATGGCTTGAGCAAGAAAGTTTGTGCTTCAACACCTGAAGAGGTGAAACGCATGGCAAAAGTTCCCTATGCTTCGGCTGTGGGATCTATTATGTATGCGGTTAAAAGCACAAGGCCAGATGTGGCGTTTGCTCAGAACTTAACCAGTCGATATCAGCAGAATACAGGTGAAGCTCATTGGACTGCTGTTAAGAATATTCTTAAGTACCTTAGGGCTACTAAAGATATGTTCTTAGTTTATGGGGGTGATCCACAAGCAGAACTTGATGTTACAGGTTACTGCGATGCTTCATGGAAAGGTGATAAGGATGATATGAAGTCTCAGACTGGATACGTCTTTGTCATTAATGGAGGAGCTGTGGATTGGAGGAGCAAGAAGCAGAGTACATTAGCGATGTCTGCAGCAGAAAGTGAGTACATAGCTGCATCAGATGCTGCAATGGAAGCCGTCTGGATTAGGAAGTTTGTATCAAGACTTGGAGTTATGCCTTCGATTCAACAACCTATAAAAATGTATTGTGACAATTCAGCTGCAATTACATTTGACAATGAACCTGGAATCATGAAAGGCACCAGACATTATCCGATCAAATATCACTATGTGCGTGAGCAAGTAGAGATTGGGCAGATCGAAGTACTCAAAGTTCACACAGATGATAACTTGGCAGATCAATTGACGAAAGCTCTTCCTGGCACTAAGCTTTATAAGTTAGCAGAAGGAATAGGTCTTCGTAAGGCTGAAAGTTTCATGCCCATTTGTGATTAGTAGTTGGATAAAGGATGTAATAGACAATTATTGATTTTATGAAATAAAATATTGTTTATGTTTATTTATATTGTCTTGTTGAAATATACATATATCCTGTTTTTGCATGTTTATATCCTTGAATAAATTTATTATTCTGAATATGTCCATTGTCGGTTAATGATATGGGAATATCATTAAATTAAGACAAATGTGAAGATTGGTGAGAATATACTTGAAAGTATATTGATGCGTAGTCATACCAATTTCACATGATATTCTATGAATAGAGTATAGGACTTATCCCAACTTAACATGAGATTACTTATGGATCTTTTCATCAAGTAATTCATGAAATAGTTATCCTCAGACATGAGATACCAGATAAGAGTCATGGATGTAGTGAATTTTTGTGAAGCAATCTACCGCTTACCGTAACTGGAAGTTATAAGGATTGTTTTCAGATGTGTTACAAAGTCCGTGGGTTATTCTTGTAGTCAAGAAAGAATTTGTTCCTTCAAATTTGTTTTGAAGTATAATACTGCTGGGCCCCTCGTAGGGTTGAAAAAATGTTTGCGTGGCCACGCCTAAAGTCTATCTGGAATACGTTCAGATGTTTTGGTAATTTTGTTCAATCATTAACAACGAGAAACAGAAACATTAATAAAGTGTGACTTAGATCCATATCTTTATTAATAGATTATTAATAACAAAAGGATAATAATAATGATGAATCATTAAAGATTTTCCAGGAAATCTAGCTCGAGTCGAACTGGGGGCATTGGAGTGTTGCAAGACGCCAACCAATGTCATTTTGCTATTAATAATTAACCAAGTGGGAGTTGTTGAATTATGGTTAACAATTAATACGTAAATGTCTAGTTTCGAACCCGAGACCTCGGGATTGCACACAATACAAACGAGAATAAAAGTATAATAATTATATATGTTAAATGTTGTGAATATATAATTATTTAAACACTTAACGGAGTTAACGGTCGTTAGTACTTAACCGTATGGACTAACTATCGTTAAAAGTAAACGAGAAGGACTAATACGAAAATAGATGCCAAGAAGGATCCGGAAGATCCTCTTGGATCCCATGGCTGGTCGACATTAGGGTTGGGGAAACCCAATCCTAGTCCAACTTGTCCTCCAAGTTTCTATTAGTATATAAACAAACTCAAGGGTAATTGTTTGGCTAATCTTTTGTGCACACACACATAACCCTAAAGCTTTGGTTTCTTCTTTTTTCTCCTTGCCGATAGTACAACCTAAACACCTTAGGGTTGTCGATTTTGGTGATCAAAATTAAGTGTTTTCTAAGATCTTGCAATCTCTTTTATTCGTTATAGTTTGTGTGTACAAGAACGAGGTAACAACACACTATTGTTGTTATCAAGAGATCGAATAACAAAACGGTAAGGGGTTATTCATTGATCTAGTTTCTTCATTGTTCAAGAATCAAGATTTGCTAACGAGTACGTTTTCTTTATGTTTAAGTTAATTCTTTATATGTTATACTTATTTGTTTACATGCTTCCGCACTTGTGTACTTTGTTTTATGGAGTTTATATGATTGTCATGGTTTTCAAATTCCAACATGGGCCATGTGACCTAGTAAATTGTTTCTAGAAGAAATCTTGCATGTGACGCCCTAATCTCACTCTATAAATAGAAGGGCTCATGCATCATTTTATTTGTTGGTTTTATTCACTAGCGTGTCGAAGTTCTGCTACTCTTAAGTGTGATTGAATCGTCCGCTTCTTATTATCTTCATCTCATTCTAATCTCTTGTTATTACTTTATACATCTCATAGCTATTATTTAAGTAGTTATACACGTGGTTAGTAGCTTGTGTTAAACTAATATTAGGACCTATCATTCTCTCTATTCTTTGCATATATTTAGATCAGTAGTAAACCATGTAGAATCCTACATTAATCACCCTTTCCATAATGATCATAATGTTACTAACTTTCATTATGTTGTAAGCATACACTCGCAATGATCCTATGAAGCAAGCTCAGAGATCGTGAGTCATCATCCATCACTAGCATAGCATACTTCCTGATCCACCAAGAAGGTTAGGAGATCTTGAAGTCATCATCCACCAAAGCATACCAACATATGAAGATTCAAGGGCACTTGACATCCTCAATGATTGAAGACTTCTTATTCAAGAAGTTCAAGTAGATTCCACATGCATATATGAAGATCTATCACAACAAGTTTAGAGAGATTGTGATCTTCATCCATTGAAGGCTTCCTTTCAATGGAAGTTCATTTAGATTAGTTATTTATATCCATGATACACTTTATGGAAAACTAGAAGGGGGGGTTGAATAGTTTTACCGGTTTTTAAGTTCTTTTAATACTTTTAAGACTTCTTAAAAACTTTACTATTGGAAACCTTTGATTCGATTCTTATGTGCAATCAATCAACACCAATATGAACTACACACTAAACTAACTAATAGTAAGTAATGAAAGTAAAGAGTAGAGATGGAAAGATCAAAATGGGACAAAGGATTTATAGTGGTTCAGCTACGAAGTTCTTATTCACCCTACTCCACTCCCCGAGTACCACACTCGATAGTTTCAAGCACTATGTCAACAACCTCCCTTTAGGCGGAGAAAACCGCACACGTCGCTTATCCTATTTCCGACACTAAGCTAGATGTCGAGTGCTAATCTTAGCTAGCACCAATTTACTATGATCCACTTGATCCTTTACTACTTTACACAAGACTCGATCTACCCGATCTACCTATGATCCACTTGATCCATCACACCAGCCCAATGGCTTCAAGAGATCTCCAAGATCTCGACACGATCACAATGATCAACTCTCACTTCACTCAACCTATCCTATCTATCTTTGATCTTCTTGATCAATCACACTAGCCCAATGGCTTCAAGAGATAATCAATATCTCTATAAGATCTCAATGATCTTAACTCACTCTCTCACAAAAGAAAAATGATCTTGATGTATGCTATGATACAATCAAGTGTGCAACAAATGTTACAACTTCCCTAACTACAACTATAACTCTTGTATTTTCTTGGATACCTTGAGTTCTTCTCTTGCTATTGAAGAGGAATGATAACACTATGTATCTACTTGGATACTTTGTGTTCTTCTCTTGCTATTCAAGAGGAATGAAGAGGATCTCTTGAATGGATGATTGGATCACTCTTGATCAAAAGAAAACCTAACTAAATGATCAAAAAGAAAAGATGTGAAGAGAGTATCAAACTTAGAAAGTTTTATGTGAAAAATGATGCCCAAGAACTATGAACAGGGCTGGTATTTATAGGCAGAAAAAATCTGACCGTTATAAAGGGACGGCTCCACTAAATTTAGTGGAACCGTGGAGCCGTGTTAGACAAAGACGCTCCACTTTTGTCTTTTCTGGTGAAAACTTATTTGGGGAAGTTTGGAGCTGATTTTGGGTGGGGGGGAAATAGCTGTTATGTATTTTAAACTTATTTTTCCATTAAAACATTTCTTAATTATTCAAAAATAATTTGTAAAGTATATTTTTGAAAGAAATGTTTTGTCACATAAAAATGTGATGTCTAAAACTCAAATTCACTTCTTTGATCATTAGTTAAGTTGTAACTTTGTTCTAGAGTGATTTGTGTAGAAACGGGATCTTTCGATTAAAAACTTGTTTACGTTAATTTTAACGTAACGTGTTTTAACATTTTGTCATCCTCAAAACTTGAAGTTATCGAAAGATAGAAATAACGTTTTTAGAACATTATTTGCATCAACAATCTCCCCCTTTTTTGATGATGACAAAACATAAACTCATTTTAAGTTAAAATTAGTTTTAACAAGTTTTTAATGAGTTTAATCCCATTTCTCTCCCTTTTTGTCAAAGCAAAAAGGTTGCTAAGGCTCCCCCTTGATGTATACTCCTCCTCGTTTGGAGGATGCCAAGGAATCGAGCAATGATTTGTGCTACAAAACAAGGTTAGATAACACATATACAAAATCTAACATGTAGCACTTATGACAAATATCTAGCCACAAAAAGAATGATTAAGTAGCCAAGCATAAAAATAAGAATGAAACAACCACATGAAAGCCCATTCATAAAAAGAAAACAAATGTCATACATAAGTATGACTACATCATGGAAGCAAAGTAAACAACAAGAAAGCACATAAACATCCTTAGTGATATGAGACTTCAAGATTTGCTTCAAATGTCAAAAGGGTTCATAGACTTTTATTGGAGAAACTAAACATAAACATGTTTAGTTAGTTGGGCTATTGGGTGGTAGAGGTGGTGGGATGATGGGTCCTTGTGGTGGTGTGAGAAGGTGCTCAAGGTAGGAGAATTGAAAGCTCAATTCATTTCTAAGACACATGATCAGGTGTTGGTTGTGGTGACAACAAGGACAACTTAGGGTATGTGGTTGTAGGGGATAAAGAACGGGATGACCCATTAGTGGTCGTGGTGATGGTGAGAGTGATGAAGATGATGTGTTAGTGTCAAGTTCAAATGGAGTTTATGGTGATAAGGTGAGTGTTAAGGCTAGTGGTTGAATAGGACTTGGTTGAGACAAGGGTGTGGTGATTCGTGTGGTGGAGGTGGATGATGATGTTGGCCTTGTTGAGTTGGCCTTTGATGGGGCTTGGGGTGTAGAGATTGAGGAGGTTGATTTGGTTAAGGTTTGTGGTGTGTGGGTTTCTTCATCATCATCCAAAGTTAAATCAATGAGAATTATCTCATTGGAAGGTTTGGTTGAGGTTTGTGGTGTGTGGACATTTTTGATCCATTGATCAATAAGAATTGTCTCATTGGTTGGTTTGAGGTTAAGCCTTAGCTTTTTGGCTTTGTGTGAAGTGGTAGCAATGGTTGAAGACATGATAATAGTGAGGTGAATGTGAAGTGGTAAGGATGAGCAATGTATGATGTTAGCTTATATAGCCAAATCAAAACATGCAAGGTTGGATAGGATGGTGAATTTGGGGATTTGGGTGTATTGGAATCAGGTTGTGTCTGCAGATTTCCAGGAAAAGAGAGTCAAAAAGTGGAAGAGAACAGTTAAATTCGTCTTCCCAGGGCACGGTACCACTAAAGGTACCACGGCACCACTAAATTTAGTGGAGCCGTGCCCTATTTAGTGGAGCCGAGGCCTGCAGTTGACTCTTTTTCCAGTTCTGCAGGTTCTAGGCTGCCTAAAATGGGTAATTCTGGGTGGACAATTTTGCAGCAAATCCCAAAGCCTCAATCTACTAAGGAATAATCACATAAATTTCCTAACACTATTCTAAACTAGCAACTAATATTATCATGTGATCTTCTAAGTTTTAGGCAACTATTAAGCATGCATCATTCTAGGCAATTTTATCATCTAGTGCATGTAAAAATAAAATTATGAACTAGACAAAGCTCACAAGGGTAATAAAACATAAAGATTGATTGACTTGTTAAAGTTACCAATGTCAAGTAAAAATTGTTAAGACAATTTAAACTTGTTAATGTTAGATGGACATTGCCATGACCCTATTGATAATAGCTTAATAATACTTAAGTTAGTAATACTACTTAAGTTAGTCCTATCTAATCTCTTCTCTTCCCCAACTTCTTTATCTTGTTCCTGAGCCCTTTGATTGCCTTGCCAATGGACTTGAACCTGTAACCACTGGTAAAATTTCACTTAGTAATAAACTACTTCATATTCTATATAAAGAATATTTATCCTTTTTCTACGTATATTTTTTTTTCTTTCCTGATCATAACTTCTATCTAATGTGACGTAACTCACATCCTTGATAAACGTGCTCACACATGGACCAACACCAATATGTCAAGTATAAAATCTTACGATATTTCATTTGCCACTTTACGTTAATTCATTAACATACGACTAATAAACGTTCAAACTAAACGTTTCTTATCTATTAAAGTTTCTACAAAACTCTAAACCATTATTCTAACAACTAAACCCTAAAACACTAAAGTACAACTCATTCAAAGTAAGGTACAAGTTTCTAAAGCACAGAAACTCTAAATTCACTTTAACTCTCAATACAAGCCCTAAACTCACAAATCTATGATTTTATGTGATCAAATCACAAACCCTAATTATTAAGGACATGTTTCCTACAAATTATAAATGTACAAGTCTTTCAAGCCAATGTACAAGTCTTTAATGCATGAAAACTAAATACTTATATAAATCTCATTATAAACCTAAGTGTACCCACTTTGAAGCACATAATACAAGGTCATTTTACACAAACCCTAATCCTAATATTTTTACAACATTCAAACTAAGTGTACAAGTCCCTAAACCTAAGATACAAGTGTCTAATGCATAAAAACCTAAAACTACATTATATTTACTTTTAAACATAATTAAACTAACTTATATTTAAATTAACCTAACCAAACATTAAAAATATATTTTCTATATTTCCTAAACTCTAGTACAACCCTAATAAGCCCATGGTACAACCCCTTTAAGCACAATTTAATTTTCTTTTGTTTCTTACTCAATTCGACACATATGTTAAACAAACAAACCCTAATTTAATTTCTACCTAATAAATACCCAAACCAAGCCTTAAACAAATCTTGTTACTTCACATAAACCCTATCTACAACATTCCATAGCCAATGTACCTCCCTTTAAATCCATTCGATCCATATATTTATTTCCTAGTTCGATCTTAACTACTATTAAACTACACCATTTCTAACTTACTACTTGGTAAATTTTACACCACCTAAGCTTTACTAGGTCTAGAAATGCACCAACAAACCATGTCCCTTTGATGTTTACCTTAGTCAAAACTTGTAGGTAATTTCTTAGGCCTAGGAATGAAACACATCATCACCCTTACATGGCACCACACAAACCCTAACCAACTTCAAGTGGACACTTCATCTTGTCCCTCCTTCCCATGACATGATGACTAGAAGCCTCAAGAACCCTAGCTCTTTCCTTCCTATATAAATCGACACACTCATACTTCCATATTCATCCCATATTTCGAACCACACCAAAACAGCCCACTCTCACTTATCTACTGATCTAGAAGTCCCCAAATAGAAGCTATGAAGGAGTTTGAAGAAGCCTAGGAAGAGGAGAAACCCTAGTGTTCCAATTCCAAGTCATTTCGCCAAAAATCTCTATTAATCGAATTTCTAGTCAAGCAAGTGATTAAGTCCCTTTTCATTACTTTTGTAAACTATAAATATTCTTAAATATGATTAAATAAGTTGTAGAAGAAAGCTAAGATCAAAAATGAGAAACTATATGTTAACTTGGGTTAATAAATGGTAAAATAATAGACTTTTTATTAAAATTTCCTACTAAACCAACTACATATAGATTTGGTAGTTTATATATTGTTGTAGATAATATTAAAATGAAGATATAGCAATTTAAATCACAAAAAACGAGTACACGAGTCAAAAGATACGGCAATTTGAAATTACATAAAATCTGTTTAAAACATTCTGTTACAGAATGTTAAAACACGCGAAAGGAGGTATTTCTGTTCCGTTTCATCGAAAAGTTAAAACACGAAAGTTATCCGGAACGACGTTTTCTTCAAAAACACAAGGGCATAATTCCTAAAAATGTACGACAAGAGCTGGGAATTAGGGCCTGTTTTAAACTCAAAACTATTTCTTTTCATTTTCTAGTCGGGAAACGCCCCATGAGCCTCTCTTTGTCCATTTATTTTAACCACCAAATGAAGTTTATAAAATCTGAAACTTGGCCATTTAAATGACCTCACAACATAGATATTAAAGAAACAAAAGTGTAGTAAAAATCTTGCCTCGCCCCATCTTTAACTGAACCTTGTTTTGGGCTGCTCGCTCGTCAAAAACAAGCACCCTTTTAAATCGACCCAACATCCCCTCTTTGAAAAATTATTTTGAGGAAACGACAAAGGTTTAGAACTTCGGATTTGAACCATTTAAAAGATCACCTAGCAAACTATAAGAAGGATTAAGAACGTTGTAAAATCACCGCACGGTCTAGCCTATATTTATTTTTCTTTTAGGCGGTTTGGACCCAAAAATCAAACGCACCCTTTATAATTTTTATTTTCATTTTTGAAAAGCTATAAGCTAAAATATAATCAAATAAGCCCTTATCAGCTTATTTTCAACTTAATATAACTTATTTTAATAAGTCGTAACAAGTCTCGCCTTTTTCCAAATTAAAAACGCGCTAAAAACAAAATTAGGTCTAGAAACGACACGTATAAAAAGCTTTAGGGGTAAAACATGTCAAATTTGAAAATGAGAGTTTTCTTGGGCCAAAAGCGTAAATATTTCAAAGTTATTAAAATAAGGGTTGTTTTTGCCAACGACCAATAGTTGTGGGTATAAATTGTCATTTTCAAAACTACAAGGGTAGAAATTGTCATTTCACCAAAGTTGAGGGGTAAAAGTTGCCAAATTATAAAAGTTGAGGGGTATAAATTGTCATTTCATGAAAGTTCAGGGGTATAAACTATCAATATATAAAACTATAAGGGTAAAAAGCGTAACATTTTATAATTAATACGGGAAATATATTTTGGCTAGGATTATAATAAGAACTAATAAACGAGATATATTTATCTCGTTAACACACAAACGAAACATAAACATAAAATATGAACTAAGATAAAATCTTATCTAACTTTTAAAGAGACTTCATGTTGTCTCATTTTAACATTTATTCGTCAACCAAAACGATACGATACGAATATTAAAACTCACGTATATCTGAATACGAATACTAAAACTTGACATACCAACCCAGGTCGCGTGCCGGAGACGTTTATCAACTATATTTAACTTGTTTTCCATCCAGACTGCTAAGGTGAGTTCATAGTCCCACTTTTCATACGTTTTCCAAACTTGTGGGGAGATACATGCTACAAACCGAACACAAGTATTTTTCTGTATGCTATCCTGATTGATATTGCCTAAGTTTAACTGTTGCCCCTAAAAGACCCTCAATCATGAGCCATTAATCACTTTCGGGTGAACGCAAATATAGTGAATAGATCTATTGGAATTGACGTTCCATTTGTGTTAGCTGGATAGGTAACCAAAGGCACCTTATATTTGAGATCAATAAAGAGACTGGAAAACTCCTACTCGAGGGCATAATTGCTACATTTAATTATGTAGTAATTTACGTCAATAGTTCATTACTATGATGCCCATCCTGTTAACGTTTTGCGTGTCATGAGACTTAGGGCAATATACTGAACTGCAATATTACTGATTTACTTTCTACTTAGCTTGTGTTCAACTGATTATACCTTTAAACACTATGGATTCACTCAACCTTTGTGTTTACTTTTTTTAGCATATTTTATCTCATGTAACTAAAAACACGAATTGGCACGGAATGGCAATGGACTTTCTTCTTATAAAAAGAGTGTCCATTTTGTTATCATTCAATAAATAACGTATCTTTTATAATGTATTTTAACTTCCCGTTGGGACCTCCATCATGTAACTCTGATTTTAATAAATGAATGATAACAACTTTATCTAAAACGTCTCTTTTCGGGTCATTTTCTATTTTCATGACTACGATACCTGAAGTAATACCCCAACTTATATTCCGTTGGGTATATCGAAAATGGGGGTGTTACAGAACCCCCCGATAGTTTGCTCATGCATCGACACTTGTCGATTGTACATGGTGATTTGCCTTCTCATTACGGAAGTTAGGTTGGTTTTATTGAAGGGAAGGTCGGTGGTTTGTGCGAACGATGACGTGTCAAGGTTGCGAAAGAAGGTGTCGGGAGAGGGAGTACGAGGATGAGACGTTCCTTCTTCGTTCACCTCATCATCATCCTCATCCATAGGTTGGGATGACGAACCATGACCGAAGGAGGAAGACGAAAGAGTAGCATCGGAGGTGGATTTACGACCACGTTTAGACCCTTTGTCTTTACGTTGCTTTATGCGACATTGTAGTCCACCAAGGGGTTTCATAACGGGATTGACTAGGACATAGTCGACACTATTGAGATGTGGGTAAGTTTCCATGACCCACCGGAATAGACGAGTAAGCAACATGCCATATGGCATGAGCTTATCGGTACGACTATGGATGTTGGCTATCCTTTTGGCCATCTAGTATGCGAGGTTGTATGGATCCTCGATACTAAGACAGTAGAGCATGTGGGCAAGACTAGAAGGAACATGATCCCGGTTGCCCCTAAGACATAAGACATTTTCTCGTAGAATAAGTTCCTAACTTTTAAGATCGGGAAGAATCTCTTTGAGATAGATTCGATTGGGATCGAGATAGACAATGGAACCATCACGCTTTTGATGCGTGTTGGCGACTCGAGGAGTTTGGATGTAGAGTTTTATGGTTTCAAGGTTGGGGATTTCGGTACGATAGGCTCCTTCACTTTCAAGATTGTAGTGAAGTGACTCTAATGAATGGTCTTCAGTGTATGCACACTGACCATATGAAGGAACACCGAGAATGTTACCAAGCTCGGTGATGGACAAGATGATGTTTTGGTTTTGGATCCAAAAATCAAGGAAGACATTACCTTCAAGGTCATTGAAGGTACGAACACGACTATAAAACTCAAGAATGAAACGAGGACAAATTTGATCATTTATTTTGTATAAACAATCAAATTGGATTGTGGGAAAACAAGCTTGGATGTTATCCAAGAGAACAAAGAGAGCATCAACTACATGACCTTCGTGTATGTATCGATGTTGGACTTTAGCAAGATAAGCTTTTTGCTCATCGGGGATGTTTGGATCATCTAATAGAATAGGAATGTAAGATTTGGTATCTTGATAATCCATACGAGGCATTGTTACCTACAAAAATATAATTTTGTATATATTAACTTGTTGCATTTAATGATCACATTCTCAGTGTGTGTGTGTGTGCCTAAATGCAACCAATGTGGAGGTGCGGTAATCTCGACTCTAAAACAAACCTAATGAGATTACTCAAACGCTCCTAATTTCACTTTTGCTCAATCAAATATGTCGAATAATGCTTACTAATTATGTAATTCGATCAATATTTGTGAGATCATGTATGCATGCAAAAACGTTTTTAATTTGCATCAACAATGCATGAAAAAGGTTTCATGATCCTAGACACGTGAACTTTTTTGAAAATGATGGAATTGGGGTGTTTGGCAAACGCTTCAACGTGGCGCCAAAAATTTTAAAATTGAAAAGCCTCAATGTTAATCATTCCTAATCCAATTTTAATCATCCTAGACATGATTCCAATACAAATAATTAATCTTAATCCGATTTAGATGGTTAAATTCGGACTAGGTTATGCAATATAAGTGGGTTTATAAAAATCCTAGGTTTAGGGAATCATGTAAGTACTACATTGTCTAATCCTACTCCTAATTGCATAAAAGTTCAACAAAAATTGAGAATCCCCAATTCAATTTTATGCATAAGAACAAATCCTAGACTCAAATTGAAAAGAAATTAAAGATAATTGACTTACAATTTGTGTTGTAGTGATTAGGATGGTTTGATTGCAATGCCTCGATCTTGATTAGCAAGAGTGTAATTGGATTTTGGTGTTGGGTTCGGTTTTTGACAGCAGTAGGAAGTTGTAGTATTTGTTTTGACTGGGTGTGCAGAGGTAAAGGATGGAAAAACAAGCTTTCTCAGACATACGGTACCACGGTGCCACTAATGTTTAGTGGTGCCATGCCACTTTAGTGGAGCCGTGTGTCTGTGAAACCCATTTTTGTTCTGTTTCGACCCTTGACAGATTAATCTTACTTATTTAGTAAGACTTTTTGACGTGAGGAAAAAGTTTATACCTAATAAACTCTTTGACGAAAACGATTAGGCGAGATGACAAGGAATGACCTTAGTATCTCCAAGGAAATGCCTAAGTTGTGATTGGAGGAAAATGAGGATTGACTTTTAATATTTCCCGTGAAATAAGTAGAAGTCATGAGTCGAGATTTTAGAGAATGACTGCAATATTTCCGATGAAATATTTAATTTGTCATGAGCGGAATGAGACGAATAACTCATAGAGTTATGAAGTGAGACGAGAGAAATGACTTCAATATTTCCAGTGAGATATTAAAAAGTCACATGACGAGACGTACGGAATGGCTTAATATTTTCAGTGAAATATTTAACAGTCATGAGACGAGACGTAAGAAGTGACTTGATATTTCCAGTGAAATATCTAAGAGTCACGAGATAGGACGTAAGGGATGACTTTAATATTTCCAGTGAAATATTGAAATAGTCATGAGTGGGATGAGAAGGATGACTTAAAGAGTCATAAAATGAGACGTGAGAAATGACTCCAATATTTCCAATGAAATATTTAGAAAGTCATGAGATGAGATATGAGAGACGACTTCAATACTTCCAAAGAAATATTCAAATAGTCATGAGATGGGTGTGAGGAATGTATTGGTTAGAACATCGACGATGTTGTCCTTTAAGGGATACTTTTCCAAGAAAAGATTTCTCTTTTGACATCACAGCGACGGAGGAGATGACGTACTTCGATAAGCTTCGTACATGAGCAATCCACGGAGTTCTCGGTCAAGTCTATTTGCACCTCGGCTACCACTCTTCACAGGAGTGTTGTTGAGATGGACGTCTCATTTGATTAGAGCTTGTCTCATCCATAGTGCTTGTTGTCATGCCTTTCCAGCGCTTACGTATTCGGCTTCGGTAGTGGAGATAGTAAGAGTGGTTTGTTTCTTGAAGAACCAAGAAGTTTAACAACAACCTATGATGGTACAAACATCACTCTCTCTTTATCAATCCACATTATCTCCCGCATTATCAGAGTTGGTATAGACAACAATATCTACACCAATCTCCTTGAGATATCATAATCTCAAGTGTATAGCACCTTTAATGCATCGGAATATACATTAAATACTCTAAGGTAAGAAGTTTTGTGATCCTTCCTATAAGTAGGCACAAAGCCAGACACTAGACATGATGTCGGGCCTACTTGCCGTTAGGTAAACTAATTTACCTATCATGCCCCTAACCTAGTATTATCTGCATACTCACCTTCATCGTCTTTTGTGAGATTCGTCTCCACGAACATGGGCGTTAGTATTGATTAAGATTTTTCTAAGCTAAGTATCTTATACATATATCGTATACTTAGATTTATGAGGATACTTTCTTCAAGTAGTATTATATACGGGCTAGGGAAGAAACTTGATTCACTCATCATTGCTTATCTCAAACTTGTCACGCATGATCTTTGAGCGATCATTGTACATTTCTGGACACGTTGAGTTTGTCATAATAGTCTTTGACAAATATTTGAGTCATGATGAAAAATGAATTTCGTTTCTTTGTTATAATGCCTACTATGTTAGATTCTAATGACACTACATGCTTAGCATTTCTACCAACAAAGGGTGTTTTAATAAAGCGTACCTGAGCCTGAGGTGTTGCCCTTAAAACTTTGAAGACTAGACTACCTTTGTTGAAAGCTAGGCATATGACACGCGACTTGACTTTTCATCACCAGATTAGTGTAACCACTAATCACACTCCATTTGTTGGACTTCTAGTTTATTTACAACCATGTTTTTCTAGCAAAACAGAAGCTCAAACATTTGGTCCCCAATATCTCATGGGTCCAAAGTTGTTAGTGGCAAGCATCCTACGCATTTGTTGCAATTGTTTAGGATGTGAGAATGGAGGACACATTTCCCATGGTAAGTAACCTTGTGATTGACTGTCATTCCAAGTTACGGGGAAGTTACTTGGATAACTTTGTCTTCTAAAGTTACCTCTCGGTAGAGGAGTTCTTGACTGAGGTTTGGGAGAATTTGTTTTTCTAGGTGAAGGAGTCTTTGACCTAGTGTCGGGCTTTACAAATCCAAGTCCAGGAGTTGACAAGCGTTTGTAAAAGCTTTTGACTTCCTCTATGCTAACAATAGGTACTTTAGTACCATTTACATCTATGTGACTTGGTTTAGGACTTAAGTTATCTTTCAAGATTGACCCTGATCTGACTTCAGCACCAGATGGAACCACGGTACCATTAAATTTAATGGTACCGTCCGTACCTTTAGTGGTGCCGTCACCTACAGACTTAGATATTTCAGGCTTTACAAATTTTACTTGTTTAGTACTACTTGTAGAAGCTTAATTTAGGTCAAATCCTAAGCCAGCACGGTCATGTTCACTAAACCTAATGTTTTCAAGCATCTCATTAAGTACCTTAGTTCCTTCTTCGAACTTAAGGATTCTCAAAGCATTTTCTTTGAGTTTCTCATTTTCTACTTGAAGACTTATGTATAACAACCCGTAATTTTTCAGACCATTATTTTAATCGTCATATATTTATTTTTGAAAAATATTACAAATTAAATATCTTCTGACATTTACTGACGTTTAAAAATTTAAAAACGAGAGGTTATCTCGTTTTTCCTGAAAAACGACTATTAAAGCATAACGGCACTAGACCGGGCATGGTCTACATTAAATTAACACATTATGGCTCTATTAGAGTTATTTTATGTGTCATGACATTTAATTTCATAAGTCTCATGCTAAACGTGCATAAATTGCATTTTAGCTCATGCGCGCACGGTTTTTGTACCAACCGACCAAGTAATTAATCATAGCACTCACCACTACTTATTTATAAGTAAAAAAAAAAATTCACAATTCGTCCCATATGATAAGCCAAAACTGGCCACCCCTTTCAAAACGCCAAAACCATGGGTCAAAATACAACAAAACTAGTACTAACCATGTCATAATGTCAACTAATAAGTCAAATGGTGAAGTAAGCTAAACAAACACCTCCTAGGCGTCATCTTTGGTCCCCCACTTCCCACAATCCAAAAATTTCCAATCCAAGTTAAACATATCTATGTACTTAATGGGATTTGAATTGGTTTCATGTCTTTGATTGTGATTATAAATACAAAGTCTACTAGCATTTGTTACATACAAAAAAAATCAGTCACCTCCCTTTGTGCACTCCATACCCACGACACACATACACAGATATTTTTCCAAGTTTCCAAGAGTATTTAACAAGATTTGGGTAGTATAGTTGTTAGTTGGTGTTTTAATTTAAAGACTTTGGGTTATATATCAAGTTAAGGTTTTTGCAAGAAAAAGTGTGGTTCAAAGTTTAGTTAGTATTTTGGGTTAAGCTCTTGGTCATATTTCACTAATCTCGCAAAATCTTTGTAAGTCTTTAATCTCATCTCATTTCTCTACTTTTTACACACTTATTTACATCACTACATACTTATTTTCAATCACCATACATGTTTGTGTCAAAATATTACATGTTTAAAAGATGACGTAACCAAAATATGGGTTTTTATGTTAAAAATATAATTCTACATTTTATATATTATTCTTGGTATGTTATTATAGTTCTTGATATATTTGTGTAGTGTTGAGATTAAAAACATGTTAGATTACTTATATTGAGGTTCTTGATAAAATTGGCGGGAGAGATTTAAGATTAGCTTGGTGTTGTATTTGCGGCTAGACAAATAGCTTAAAAGTCATAAAACGCATTTTTGGACATGGCTGTCCCAAAACAGAAAATCTGGACTAATGAGCTTATGTTTTTCGACAATATGGTAGAAAAATAGAAAATAGACTTTATAATGAAAACGTGGTCGCTTGAATCACTAAAAACGGATTTAAAATAAGAAAATTATGCTATTTTCAATGTTGCGGCGCAAAATTATGTTTTTCATAGAAAACTCCACTAATAGTAAAATGAGAATTTACAAACGGGTCATCCCGAATTATCGTCAAATATATATATATATATATATATATATATATATATATATATATATATATATATATATATATATATATATATATATATATATATATATATATATATATATATATAACACTTAACCTGTTTTTGTGAAAATAGTCATACTTAAGAAAAAATGGGTATTTTTCCATACGAAGCGTCAAATTAGTAAACTTAGACTTTTGAAAGATCATAAATGATAATTATTTGTAAAACTCGACTAAAAGACGAAAACTTGACTAAAAGACGAAAACCCGACTAAAAGGCGAAAACCAACAAAAAGACAAAATGTTTTCTTTTAACTTAGGAGACACAAGCACAACATGTCACGGTGATACAATGTTTTAAAACATTCATTTGCATTTTCTAATTTCATAATGTCGTACTAAGTCAAACCCACACGTAACTAGGTCGCCTTTCGGAGTCGATACCTTTCCTTGCTTGACTTGTTCATTACCAGATCACCGTATTACCTGAGGTGAGTATTCACAGCCCCCTTTTTACCGCTTTACTTATTTGGGGTGGAATGCATGACTAAATTTTTTTATTTGAACTTATGATTTATATTTTATCGGAACTCTTTGCAATTTAGGACATTACTTTGAGATTATGACTTGTTTTGAACTTTATGTGCCGTACATACTAAATGCAAAGTCTCCCATGTTCGGAGCATTCTTGACAATAATTCTTGCCATGTCGGTGAGTGACAAATAATTCTCGCCAAGGTGTTGGAGTGACAAAGTCTCCTATGTTCTGAGCATTCTTGACAATAATTCTCGCCATGTCGGTGAGTGACAAATAATTCTCGCCTAGGTGATGAAGTGACAAAGTCTCCCATGTTAGGAGTAGTGCAAAGTCTCCTTTTTTCGGAGCAGTCTTTATTTATTATGTACATGGCATTTTTATAGTGAACCTGATAAACATGTATTTTTGACATTACCTTTACCATTTGGTCTTTTCTTAAAAACCTTGGACTTCTTTTGAAATAAAACGTGTATACTCACCAACTATTTTCATAGTTGACCCGTTTTTCTCATGCATTTCAGGTGATCGCCAGTAAGTGTATTTTTATGAAGACATTAGCACTAAGGAGTCCTCATCTGTCATGTCTAGTTGGATGAAATAAATTGTTATCTTTTGGAAAAAAACTTTTATGTTTCAAATGCCGTTGTAGGCTAAAACAATGTTGTATTACTGTACTGTTTTCTTTAAATTTAAATTATGGTATTGTACTATATCACTCTGCGTTGTATACTGATTTCGTAGCACCCCAGGACCCGAATGCTTCCGCAATACTACATTTTTGGGGGTGTTACATTATGCATGACCCACATCCTAAGTCTACTTCTTTATTTTTCTCAAGTCTTTTGACTTGATCCTTTAGTTCTAAAATTAGCACTTCAAGTTCTTGCAATTTTAATTTTAGTGTTTTGTTTCTACCTAAAATTTTAGAACTAACCTCGCATAGTTTATTATATTCGTTATGCAATCTATTGTTATCTATTGACGAATTATCATCACTATAATAAGAAGAGTCGGAAAGTACCTCATTAGAAGCTTGAGCCATTAGGCATGTTTCATCGTTGGGCTTCTTCTCTTCTTCTTCACCGATATCACTCCAAGAGCCTCCTATGAAAGCTCGTTGGTTGTTGGTTTTCGGTGGTTTGGGACATTCTCCTATGAGGTGATTAGGATCTCCGCATCTAAAGCATTTCCTATCACTTGTCCCTTTCCTATCATCTTGGTTCTTTTGGAATGACCTCTTTTCATCGCGAGGTTGTCTAGGAAATCTACCTTTCCTCCTAAAGAACTTTCTAAAGTTTCTAACGGTTAGTGCATACTCTTCATCTTCACTATCAGAACTCGAACATTCCTCATCACTAGACTCCTTCTTGGCTCTCAATGCTAGAGATCTAACTCTCTCGCTTTTACCTTTGACTATATCGGAGTCCTTCTTGATTATCATCTCGTGAACTTTCAAGTTTCCTATTAGTTCATCGAGTGACAATGTCGTCAAGTCCTTTGACTCTTCAATGGCGGTGACCTTTGCTCTCCATTTAGGATGTAGAGCCCTAATAAACTTCCTAACATAATTCTTGCTAGAGTAACCTTCATCAAGAGCTTTAAGACTAGTGATAATAGTATTAAATCTAGCAAAAGCATTATCTATTGACTCATCTTCCGAAATGGAAAATTGTTCATATTGTTGAACAAGAAGATCTATCTTGTTCTCTTTGACTTGGTTATTACCTTGGTGAGTGACTAACAAAGTTTTCCAAATATCTTTTGCCGTATTACACATGAAAATTCTTTCAAATTCCTTTTTAGGCAAAGCATTGTAAATCATCATTTTGGTCTCATTATTTTTGGCTAGTTTTCTTTTAAGTTCATCACTTTGTTTATCATAAGGAACTATTTCATCCTTTCTAGTTTCCGGATTCTTTTGAATCGGTTGAAAGTCACCCTCAGTAATAACATGCCAAAGATCAATGTCTTTTGATTTCACATACGTTTCGAATCTTGTTTTCCAATAGATAAAGCAATCGGTTTCAAAAAGTGGTGGTCTTTGCATAGATTTCCCTTCTAGATATTTGTCGAAATCCATTGATTGATTCAAGTTTTAAAATACAATTTACTTTAAAATCTTGAATGAAGTGGCTTCTGATACCAATTGTGGAAAACTAGAAGGGGGGTTGAATACTTTTACCGGTTTTTAAGTTCTTTTAATTCTTTTAAGACTTCTTAAAAACTTTACTATTGGAAACCTTTGATTCAATTCTTATGTGCAATCAATCAACACCAATATGAACTACATACTAACCTAACTAATAATAAGTGAGAGGATTCGATACACTACAAGGTGGTTAAACCTTTGTGACTTTGTGTATATGATATATTGAGTTAATATGATCAAGTATGCGGAATCTACTTAACCACACTTAGAAGGTTATTTTGGTTTGAGGAAATGGAAAGGAATGCTTTAGTAACGAAAAATGAACATGCAATGTTAACACAAAACGATTCAATATTATTCAAGATAATACGAGTGATCTTCACTATCACTAGGGTTACTAAGACCTTGAATCTTATGTTCTTATGACTTATGATATTGTTGTGTGTGTTCTATGTTCTTAACGGATATGAAAGTTCTTAATTAGTCACAATCTAATTCATATATCTTGTAAAAGATCTTTCTTTTATATTCCAAGAAAGATCTTTACAATATTTTTAAGTCTTATTAAACTACTTGCTAACTTATCTTGAGTGTGTCAGTACATAAGATACAACATGTATCTGTGTACACAACTTGTTACTGATCAGTTTGTTAAAAGATATTATCTACCGTATATACTTGACTTTAGTACACAAATATCTTTTCAATACTTATCCAACTAGCAGTGGTATACGTGACACTTATCCACTCAGCAGTATCGACTAGCAGTACCTTCTTTGTACAACCAGTACTAACTTCAGTTAGTACAGTTAGTTATAACTTGAATAGTCCTAAGATATACACTAGCAGTTGGAACTGTTAGAGTATTCTTCTCAGCAGTACTAACCTTAAACACTTGTAATTCTTGATACTTAATCTTCAGAACATTTAATTCCCAACAATCCTCCCCTAAACATGTGGATTCCCTAATCAACATATTTCTTCTGAATTAAATTCTGATTGTGAGGATCTTTCAAACACTTCATAGTCAGACTCTTGATTTGAACTTTCTTCTGTTCTGTGAGATTGAATATCTTTCTCAGTAGCTCATCCGCTTTATGTTCTTTGACTCTAACAATATCAATACCAATCTTCAGGATTCATTCCTTGACCTAGAAGATGGTGCAATTTCCTTGGATGGAGGAATTATAAGAGGCAATGGTGCCGTGTATCTTGGATGCTTGTTTCAACAAGTGAAATCATCTATCAGCATGCCTTTGCAAATGATGAACAAACGTAGTGAACTGAAATTGAAACTTTTCTCCGTTTGACCTAGATAGAACTTTCTCCTTTGGAATGCTTCATCCCTTCTGAATATATATATAATACTCCAGAATCAGCTTTGTTCTTATCATTTTCAACCTCCATGTCATCATCTTGTATGCTCTTGTCTTTTCCTCCCTTTCATTGGTTAATCTTCCTTCTTTGGGCTTTATTTCCTCTCCTGAGATATTTCCTCCCCTGAGATGCAAATAACATTTGTTTGAATAGATTCAACGTCCATTTCTTATTCTTCTTCTTCTAAATCAACTATATCAGCCTTGCTCTGATACCAATTAAGAGGATTCGATACACTATAAGGTGGTTAAACCATTGTGACTTTGTGTATATGATATATTGAGTTAATATGATCAAGTATGCGGAATCTACTTAACCACACTTAGAAGGTTATTTTGGTTTGAGAAAATGGAAAGGAATGCTTTAGTAACGAACAATGAACATGCAATGTTAACACCAAACGATTCAATATTATTCAAGATAATACGAGTGATCTTCACTATCACTAGGGTTACTAAGACCTTGAATCTTATGTTCTTATGACTTATGATATTGTTGTGTTTGCTCCCTCCGTCCCATATTAAGTGTCCACTTTCCAAATGCACAAAGTTTTAGGAAATTCCACTAACTACACTCTCCACCAATCAAATATCACTATTACCCACTAAAGTCTCTTCTCATTGGTTGAAATATTCCCTTGACACTTAATTTGGGACATCCCAAGATTCCATTATGGACACTTAATGTGGGACGGAGGGAGTATGATATTGTTGTGTTTGTTCTATGTTCTTAACGGATATGAAAGTTCTTAATTAGTCACAATCTAATTCATATATCTTGTCTAAGATCTTTCTTTTATAGTCCAAAAAAGATCTTTACAATATTGTTAAGTCTTATCAAACTACTTGCTAACTTATCTTGAGTGTGTCAGTACATATGATACAACATGTATCTGTGTACACAACTTGTTACTGATCACTTTGTTAAAAGATATTATCTACCGTATATACTTGACTTTAGTACACAAATATCTTTTCAATACTTATCCAACCAACAGTGGTATACGTGACACTTATCCACTCAGCAGTATCGACTAGCAGTACCTTCTTTGTACTACCAGTACTAACTTCAGTTAGTACGGTTAGTTATAACTTGAATAGTCCTAAGATATACACTAGCAGTTGGAACTGTTAGAGTATTCTTCTCAGCAGTACTAACCTTAAACACTTGTAATTCTTGATACTTAATCTTTAGAATATTTAATTCCCAACAATCCTCCCTTAAACATGTGGATTCCCTAATCAACATATTTCTTCTGAATTAATTCTGATTGTGAGGATCTTTCAAACACTTCATAGTCAGACTCTTGATTTGAACTTTCTTCTGTTCTGTGAGATTGAATATCTTTCTCAGTAGCTCATCTGCTTTCTGTTCTTTGACTCTAACAATATCAATACCAATCTTCAGGATTCATTCCTTGACCTAGAAGATGGTGCAATTTCCTTGGATGGAGGAATTATAAGAGGCAATGGTGCTGTGTATCTTGGATGCTTGTTTCAACAAGTGAAATCATCTATCAGCATGCCTTTGCTAGTGATGAACAAACGTAGTGAACTGAAATTGAAACTTTTCTCCGTTTGACCTAGATAGAATTTTCTCCTTTGGAATGCTTCATCCCTTCTGAATATATATAATACTCCAGAATCAGCTCTGTTCTTGTCATTTTCAACCTCCATGTCATCATCTTGTATGCTCTTGTCTTTTCCTCCCTTTCATTGGATAATCTTCCTTCTTTGGGCTTTATTTCCTCTCCTGAGATATTTCATCCCCTGAGATGCAAATAACTTTTTATCCTCCCCTGTTTGGAAGATCTCTCACAGTGTCTCTCCCTTTCATCTGATCTATCAATTAGAACTTGTTATCAGACAATGTTGTACATGTAGCCATCAATTCCTTAAGAGTTTAATTTGTTGCCCTCATCACTTCTAGGTGTGTTAACTCCTATGAGAGGTGATTCATGGGACATTTGACTCATGGTCCATCATTTGATGGTTTTTGTGAGTCTCTTTTAAAATCCTTTTTAAGAAACTTTTGCCATTAGTAGTATGTACATGATTTTATTATGAAAAATCATACTGCTTACAACCATTTTGAAAGGATTAAGTGTGTAACAGACACTCAATCAAGAATTCAGTTTAAAGCAACCTCTGGCTGTGTGAGAACCAATGTTTTTTAGTTATAAATAACTACCTGTGTAAAGATAAACCTATTCAAAAGGCTTTCTTGACAGGGTTTCCAGCTCATAGCAATTGTTGCCTCTAACACAAGTGTTAGATTCACTTTTACTAGCTGTTCTTTCTATCAGATGTCCTTAGACTTGCTCATTATACTTTGAAGTATAAAATGATAGAAAGTGAGTTGTGTCAGTTACTGTCTGACCAACTAAGTCATCAATTCAATGTGAAATATGATAACTAGGTTTTAAGAAAGCAGTTTTAAAGAATTAGTTAACTTAGGTACAAATCTTTGTTAAGAATTCCTAAACTTAGTCCATCATAAACCTATTATGTCAGCAACAGATATAACATTCTGCTACTTCCATTTCACTTGAAATTTCCTTTATGCTCAATGTTCATACCTGAAATTGTTAGTCCAAAACCAAGAAACAAAATGCATAGCATTTGTCTTATAGCAGTATTTAAAATATGACCAACAGTATGAACTGTTTAAACAAAATATGAACTAGCAGTATAAACTGTTCTATTAATAGTATCAATTTACAAAGATATCAGTACAAACGTAAGATATATATAAAAACCACACAGATTAAGAATCTTAAGGATTAAGCATGCCAATACTTGCTACCAAGTATTGAAACCTTCCAACATCAAAAGCTTTTGTTAGCAGATCTGCAAAGTTGTATTCCGAAGCAATTTTAAGAACTTGAATTAATCTTTTCTCATTGCAGTCTCTTATAAAGTGATGTCTAATTTCAATGTGTTTTGTTTTAAAATGTTGTACTGGATTTTTAATGATGCAAATTGTACTACTATTATCAATATGAATGACAATGTTTAAGAAATTGTACCCATAGTCAAGAAGTTGGTTTTGAAGCCATAGAACTTGACCACAGCAACTTGCAGCAGCTACATATTCATCTTCAGTTGTTGAAGTAGCCATAATTGTTTCCTTCTTACACTGCCATGAGATAAGTCTACACCCAAGGAATTGACATCCTCCAGTTGTTGACTTTCTGTCCAAGCTAGCACCAGCATAATCACTATCCGAAAATGCTACCAAGTCAAAAGGTGACTCTCTAGAATACCATAGTCCCAACCTAGGTTGACCCTTAAGATATCTAAAAATCCTCTTGACTGCTGTTAAATGAGAAACCTTTGGAGTTACTTGAAATCTTGCAAAAGCACAAACAGAGAACATGATATCAGGTCTTGATGATGTGAGATACATCAAAGAGCCTATCATAGATCTGTAAGTGTGTACATCTACATTGTCTCCATCTAAATCTTTAAGAAGCGGCTTCTCAGAGTCCATTGGTGTGCTTGCCATTTTTGAATCAGCAAAGTTGAACTTCCTAAGTATCTCAGCAACATATTTATCTTGACTAATAAATATGCCTTCATATGACTGTTTAACTTGCAAACCCAAAAAGAATGTAAGTTCCCCCATGGAACTCATCTGAAACTTATGATGCATAAGCTTCTCAAACTCCAAACACATCTCCTTCCTTGTAGACCCAAAGATAATATCATCCATATACACCTGAACTAGCAAAAGATCCTTCTGTTGCTTCTTGATAAAAAGTGTCTGATCAATCTTGACTCTTTGAAATCCATTCTCTATTAAGTAGGAAGCCAGTGTTTCATACCAAGCTCTTGGTGCCTGATGTAGGCCATATAGAGCTTTTACAACTTTGTACACTTTGTCTGGATTGTCAGGATCAATGAAACCAGGAGGTTGTGAGACATAAACCTCTTCTTCAATAGTACCATATAAAAATGCACTCTTGACATCCATTTGATAAACTGTGAAGCCTAAAAATGAAGCATAAGCTAAGAAAAGCCTAATTGCCTCAAGTCTTGCTACTGGAGCAAAAACCTCATCATAGTCTATCCCTTCTTGTTGTGTGTACCCTTGGGCTACTAATCTAGCCTTATTCCTAATCACTATTCCCCTTTCATCCCTTTTATTCTTGAAAACCCATCTAGTGCCAATTACCTTTGCATCCTTAGGTAAATCAACTAGCACCCATACCTTCTGAATCTTGAACTGAAGAAGCTCCTCTTGCATAGCCTCTACCCAGCTTGAATCATCTAAGGCTTTCAGAATGTTCTTTGGTTCATCTTGTGAGAGAAAACATACAAACAAGCAAGAGTTTGAAAACTCATGCTGTTTTGAAGTATAAAGGGCATCAAGAAGCCCTTGTTGGTCTGAAGACATCAATTGTTGTCTTGTCTTCACACCTGATTTTACATCTCCAACCACATTTTCTAGGGAGTGGACTTTGTGAATCCTTGTGTGTGGGGTTGAAGGAACTTGATAGTTAGGTGTGATATTGCTCAAATCCACCTCTTCTTCTGTTAATTCTGCTTCATTTGAGTCTGAAGGGCCAGCAGTAGAATCATTTGGCCTAGCAGTAGAAAAATTAATCCTAGCAGTAGAATGCTTTGTCTCAGCAGTAGAAACTTCTTTTGTACTGCTAACTTGACTGTCTTGTTTCACAGTTCCATCTTCCTTGATTTCATCATCAACACTTTCTTTTGAAGATGAAGCCACACTTGTACTTATTGGCATCTATACATGATCTTGATTTGTCTCCTTTTCTAACCCTACCTCATTTGTTGTTTGTGAACCTGAAAAATCATTAGTTTCTGCAACAACAGGCACATAATTCATTGAATGGTTTAATGACTCAAGATCAAATAGCCAATTGGGACCTTCACCTACTACATTGGATTTATTCTCTAAAAATTCCACATGTAGGTTTTCCTCTACTTTCTTAGTTCTTAAGTTGTATACTCTAAATGCTTTACTATTGAGAGAATATCCAACTAAGAATCCTTCATCTGCTTTACCATCAAATTTTCCTAAATGGTCTAAGGTATTCAGAATTGTCACATGACATCCAAAAGGTCTAAGAAATCCTATTGCAGGAGTTCTACCTCTAAAAAGTTCATATGATGTCTTATTGTGAGGCTTGACAACCAAAACTCTATTCTGGACATAGCAAGCAGTGTTAACTGCTTCAGCCCAAAAAGTTATAGGTAGCTTAGAGTCAGCTAACATAGTTCTAGCAGCTTCTATTAGTGTTCTATTTCTCCTTTCAGCAACTCCATTTTGCTGAGGAGTTCTAGCTACACTAAACTCTCTCCTAATACCTTTCTCTTTGTAGAAATCATCCATAACTCTATTCTTGAACTCTATCCCTTTATCACTTCTAATGACTTTTACTTTCTTGTCTACTAGGTTTTCTATCTCTGTAATGAAAGTCTTAAGGATGCTAGGTGTCTCATCCTTAGTAGCTGATGTGTGTGTTGTGTTGTGCTCTAATTTATACCCACGGTATGTCGTTGTGGTTTTAGCAGTATTCAAGTTTTAAATTTATATTTAGCCGACTTATCAATAAAACACACACTTTAACGAGCAGTGTACCCGGTCAGTATGAATATAATGGTAAGTAGAGTGTCGATCACTAAGAGTGGAACGTATTATCTAGTTATTCTAATCAGTATTTTAATATCTTAAGTTAGCTATACAACCTAATCTAACGCAAGGGGGTTTCAGCCTGAGAGACTGGCACGGTTTGGTTATGATTAAATATAAACTAAACTAATAGGCACGAATCAGCGATTAGCACACACGTACACAGATAGATACTTGAGACAATAAGAAGACCTGTCCTGATAGTTAAGTAGCTTGTCACTTGTTTTATTGCTAGTTTTATATGAAGTGTATGTAATTAATCCTTTCTCGTTGGCTCTAATCTTATCGGCGAGTAAACCCTTAATGATTACTTATGTCTATCCTACTTACCCTTTCTTCCTACTTTTCTACAGACGATAGAATGCATAGGCGATAAAATAAATAGGCGAGGACAGAGGCATGGCGACCCGATCAATGCTCAGCTAGACACAGAGGTTATCAATGCACTAATAAAAGTCACCAAAGACATCAACATATAAACTTTAATTAATGGGAAAGCAATTTTAAGGGGAGTTGAAGTGCATGATTAAATCAATGACAAAAGCCCATCAATCCTGATAAATTAAAGTGTACTAATACAATAAAACAAAACTACTTAATGAATTGAATACATGCAGGACCTTCTTACAGCTCTTGTATCTTCGTTTAGGGTGTGTCTTGTGCTGCTACTTCGTCTGAATTCTGCCTAGGGTTTCTTCTGTCTTCGGTCTTGTTGTGTTGCACCGAACCTAAAAGTCTTGAAATTCGTCTGGCCTTGGGGTATTTATAGTTTCTGTCTGAGGGCTAGATGCGGCGCATTGAATAAGTAGATGTGGCGCATTGACTTAACTTCGCGTGGGGTCTAAGATTAATATATTCAGGAATATTCGTACACCGCCAGAATATGCGGCGTAACTCCATTCTTGTATGCGGCGCATGTCCTTTGCCGTCTTGGATTATAACTTGTGAAATCTTGATAGTGATGCGCCATATATAATAGGTAGGATGCGGCGTATCTGGAGCAGAATGGTCTTGATCTTGTACATTTCAGTAGACTCTTAACTTCTTGCTTGTTTTGCTCCATAATTAGTCCAAAATCGCCAAGTTTCACATAATACTTGTTTTTACCTGAGAATTACAAAAGTAAACATTAACGTATCAATTCTCACAGATAATATAATAAAACAAGTTAAATAAATAGGATAAATGATGGTAATAAAATGTACTTATTTGAGTTCATCAAATATCCCCCCACTTGAACTTTACTTGTCCCCAAGTAAACCTTAGAATAATTCTTATGAAAATGTATCCTAAAAGATATTAAGATTTATTTTTATATTTAAGCATGTATTCATTTTTTGTCATAATTGCACAACCAAACACTTAACGAATTAGAAATAAAATAAAATATTTTGATAAAAGCAAATCTAATCGTTTAACTGTCCAGTCGTGACGAATATTCTATCATAAGCTTGGCAAGTATACGCATCTCCTCCACTAAAGCCAAGGAATAACAAGTCTAAAACGGTAAAAAGGGTTTGTTGGTTAAGGTTTAATCATTCTTCTTAATCTCTATCGATCTCAAATTCCAGAAAAGGCGACAAAATCACAAATACATGATCGAATCCACGAACACGATACTTGCAATTGCTCAAATCCTTAACTCGAATAGGCTAAAGATAGAACCAAGTAATCTTTACCAATAATATTATATCAAAAAGGGAGACAAAATCATAAATACATAGCCGAATCCACGACTACGATACTTAAGATTGCTCAAATCCCTAATCTCAATAAATCAAAGGTTTGGATAAAGAATAATATAGGGTATGGATAATATTTGGGATACAAATTGGTGTAAAATGAAAAATAAACAAAGCAGATAAATTAAAATCCTAAGTGTGGTAAATTGCTATCCCAACCATCCCATGAATAAGACTCATATCATTGAATAACTCACGCTTTAACACTTGAAACACACGCTTTAGGTAGACACGAATTATACTCAACAAGATCTCAATCAAAGAATAACCTTAGTTGGCGTTACCATAACGGCCAACTCCCATTCAATCCATAAATATAATATATAACAAATAGTGGTGATATCGACCACTTAATACAAAACTTTACATAAGTTGTTTAAAATAAACTTCCAACTTTTCCTTTTTCTTTTCTTTTCTCATTTTTTCGATTTTTTTTTTTTTTTTTAACTTTTAACTTTAATTATAAACATAGATGTGTAAAATTTCACCACATCACTATAACGATAACTCTGGATAATCTTTCCATACTTTTCATGACTTCGGAAATAACGGTAATAGTGAAAGTAGTAAACACACGAAAAATAAAACTCAAAGATGTACAATATTTACTTTCACTCCAATTGCATTGTGCAATTTCCCGATCTAACCATAGATAATGAATTACGCACGCGAACACAGGTAATGTAAGGAAACATACTTTGCCTAAAGCAATTAACCAACCACGGAATTTAATCTACAGGGTAGGCTAAGGTGTAAGGGTGTAACGAAACATTATAACAAAGGTGTAAGAAACGAAAGGAATGGCTCTGAGTGTTTTTCTAGGGGTATCTTACTCTAAAAATGAGATTAACAAAAGGTTTATACGGGGGTTAACTAACCAGTGTAGTTAGTTAATATCACATAACATATAAAGGCCATTTGGGTGTAATCCTAGAAATTTACCAATTTAGACAAGTCATTCCAATTATGTAAATAATACTTATTATGGTGGTCTCGAATAGTATACAAGCCAAGTTCTAAAGTTTACAAGTCACCGGCACACTCATAGATTTGTGAATTTTGAAAAGTTCACAATTTTTGAAAATAATGTTATGTGTGCAGCTATGTAATTTAGAATTTAAACAAAAACATGCTAAAAAATTTTTAATTTTGATATATTAAGTGCATTTTAAGCATATTTTGAAAAAGTTTAGGACAAGTAAGTGTTCTAATTCTCCAATCCCCCCACTTAAGTTAAACAACGTCCTCGTTGTTTGTGTCAAAGGTGAAAAACTGGAAAAATAAAAGAATTAGAACAGAAAAACTCCCCTGAGATTTGCTCGGTATGATCCTCCATTATTTGTATAAGAGCAAAAATCATCTTTCTTGTGGATGAGAACGTTTAAGCTTCATATTTGATGTATCCACAGGAAATGCAGGAATCTATAATACCATCAAGACTTAAACACACCTGAGTTAAGAAGGTTCAAACTTGCATAATACATTAGTAGTTAGTAAAAATAAAACTTTAAAAATTAAAATTGAAAATCATCAGGTCAGTCGATACGCCGTATCTTATGGAAGAAGATACGCCGTATCGAGCCTGGAATAAATACGAAATAATATAAAATAAAGGATAGGATGCGTCGCATCTGTTTTACTAGATGCGGCGCATGTATTGACCAAACAGACTGTTAACAGTCTGTTGTAAAATTGGCTAGTTCCACGGTTCATCTCTCAGGTTCTCTCGATCATTCATGCTGAACTTAATGCCAGTCTTCATCAAATATAACTAGAAACATAAACTGGAACATTAGATATAAACATGGTAGTAATAATTAGTATAGTCCCAAAAGAATATAAGTAATGTACGATGAAACATGTTCGTAATCAAAAGATGAAAATGCAAAGAGTGGTCAAGCTGTAGGCTGGTCGGGAGTCATGTCATCTGAATGGGCTGCTGAGGTACTAGCTCCGTCAGTCCTGTGGCGAACTCTGCGCTCGTATGTGGCCATCCCTCTGACATAAGCACCATCTGGGAGGTGGTGGCTGATCCCGTGAAGAGCTATCACCCTACTGACACCGTCGACTAACCAGCTCGCATCTCTCCTCACTCCAGCAAGCTCAACTCTCTGTGCCTCGAGAGCCTCTCTCAATGACCTAACCTCTAGCTCCACTCTCTCGACTCTCTGTCCTATAGTGCGGGGAGCTGGTGGTGCTGGTGCCTGTACTTCCTCCTGAGCAGGAGCAGCAGCTGGGGCTGCCTGAGCATCCCCCTGCTCCGGCTCAGCAGGCCTAGGTGGTCCTAACGGCGCCCAGAAGTATCCACCCATCATCTCCTCACATATCCCAAGCCTAGTTGCAAGATAGTCTGCATCCATACCAGGTAATCTAGCTAAATCAATCAGGAGATCAGCGGGAATCTCATCACCCAATACCCCAAAGTGCCTAGCAAGTCGAGAGACAAAGTGACCTCCAGTCATTTGGCTCCTACCATCCTCCCCTGGAGCAACTCTGTGTAAATAATGTGCTAAGAAGTGAGGGATGTTCACCACAGCTCCCTCGTCCATGCTCCGTAAAAGAAAAAGGTCCAAAGTAGTCACCTTCTCAGGGGACTGCCCCCTCCCGGCAATAGTCAGGGCTATCAGACGGTGACAAAGCCTCCTCATGGGCTCCCTAATGAGTGTGTATGAAGGAGTGGTAGTGGTCGAATCACCCCCAGATGAAATCTCAACCCAATAATCTCCTAACTCCCCACGATCCGAAACGACCCTTAAACTGTCAGCCCAATAATCAGCAAGACCTGGAGATGCCATTTCCTCTGTAGTGTGTAACCCGAGAGCTAGTATGAACTGCCCCATAGACATCCTTCGCTCTAAAACACCCAGTCTGAATACCAAAATATCGAACGTGTCAAGACCAAGATCAGTCTCCCTGTAGTGTACTGTACTGAAAAACTCCAACATCAAAACCTTAACCAACGGTTCCTCAATCCTAAACAATCTTTCCCAAGCGTAAGACCTGAATAAAACCTGCCCTTCCCCATCATTGTGTACCATCTCCAACCTAGTTCGTAACCTATCAGCAGCGTTACCCCCATCAATATTCCCGATGCTGTCAAAATCCAAAACTGGAACACTGAACACCTTCCTCTGATAAAACTTCCTAAGCCTAGTCATGTAATCATCAACGGCACCCTGTGTCAGTCCCATTGTTTCAAAACGGAGCCATGGGTGTCTACGGGCGGCAACTAGGAGAGCCATTCTGAAAGATTCAAAACAAGAAATATTAGTGTTCTGTTAATTAGTAGGAAGATGCGGCGTATTACAAAAGGCAATACGGCGCACAGGTCATGCGTCGTATCTAGGTTAAGTAATACGGCGTAACAATGAAGTTTTTAAATTGGAAATAGGTCGTTACACCGCATCAATTAACCAAGATGCGCCGTATCTAGCAATATATCAGTATAAAATAAAGGGGTCAGGTATGTTTTCCAAGAGTCCGAACCCGTGACGTAAACTTGCACTTAACATCATGGTTCCATTAACATCGCATATCAAAATCTAAAGCTCCCTATTCATCATTTTCCCTCTAAAGTTTAAAAATAAACCCCCTAACCCTAATTTTGTTATTCAAATTAATTCGGCTCCGAATTCAATGATCAATTCAAAAATTAACATGGGGGAAATCATCTTAGTAAGTTCTAATCAAAGCCCCTAAACTTCTCATTAAAATCGATATAGCGCAAACCCTAATTTTTAAATTAAATAGATTTAAATGAAATAATTACCTTAGATTACGATTAGGATTAGGAGTAGAAGTTTTGATTCGATAAGAAAGCTTGGATTCGAGGGTTGATTTTTAACTGTGTGTGTGATCTTAACTGTGTGAGTTTTGGGTAAGAAAGTGAGATCCGGCGCATCCCTTTCGTATTTATAGGGCAAATAGATGCGTCGTATCTCATAATTAACACGCACCGTATCTATCTAAAATTTTTGACTGGTCAATAGGTTTTAATTAGTTTGAGATACGACGCTTAGAATGTTGGATCCGCCGTATTGTTGTTCCAGTAAACAAAATTTAAATAGGGAACGTACCTTGGCCTCCGCAACGCTTTTCCTTATACATAAAATTGGGTAAAACGGTACACCATATGATAAATATAAATTCAAAGTAAGGGTAATAGGCATATACGTTTTATTAATGATTATAATCTCATTGCTTAGTGGATAATGATTTATTCCAAGGTTAGGAGCAAATATCGTTTTAAGTTTACAAAATTGAGATTATATTCGGGAGAGGTTTCGTAGAGAACTCTCTTTAAGGCTAGGTAAATTATTGTAGAGGATACCTGGAATTCTATTTCAAGAATTTTAAGATACTCAATGTTACCAGTACTGAATTCTCCTCCAATCTTGTCGTCTTATTACAGCCTTACAATCATCAACGGTTTGATTACTCCAGCTAGCATCTCATGGTCGGGTTTAGAATGTAATCTTCCATAGTGATGCTTAAGCCATCATTTATCTTGAAAGTAAACCAACTTGCGCACGAGAGTAGTGGAACGATCAAAGTGAATATCAAAAATCAACTATATTTATCAAATTAAATTCGTCGTATTAACAAAAGCTAATGCGCCGTATTTTCGTTACGTTTCAAAATACAAGATTTTTGATTCAGAAGATGCGCCGTATCGATAAAGATCGATGCGTCGTATCTGTTTAATAATTCGAAAACTGTTTTTAATTAAAATAATAAATACGCCGTATCTGTTAAAACAGATGCGTCGTATGGCGTTATGGTTTAGAAAAATTTCTTATTAAAAACAGAATACGCCGTATCTTGGGGAAAAGATGCATCGTATCGAATTCATTAAACGCGTTGTATTTTATAAAAATTAAATGCAATACGCCGTATCTATGAAAATAGATGCGCCGTATCGTTTAAATTAGCACAGTACAACGATAGCAGAATGCAAGAAAATACGGAAAATAAAAACAAAAATAAAAACAAACAAAAAGAAACAAAATTAAAGAAAATAAAAACACACAAAACAAAAAAATATGCAAATAATACAATGAATGCAATTTAACTAATATATAACAGGGTTAGCGGTTAAAATTAAAATGAAAAACCTAATTAAAATACTAATCAAATTAACAGATAATAACAATTCACTCCCCGGCAGCGGCGCCAAAAACTTGATGCGTGTGCTTGTTGTGCTCTAATTTATACCCACGGTATGTCATTGTGGTTTTAGCAGTATTCATGTTTTAAATTTATATTTAGCCGACTTATCAATAAAACAAACACTTTAACGAGCAGTGTACCCGGTCAGTATGAATATAATGGTAAGTAGAGTGTCGATCACTAAGAGTGGAACGTATTATCTAGTTATTCTAATCAGTATTTTAATATCTTAAGTTAGCTATACAACCTAATCTAACGCAAGGGGGTTTCAGCCTGAGAGACTAGCACGGTTTGGTTATGATTAAATATAAACTAAACTAATAGGCACGAATCAGCGATTAGCACACACGTACACAGATAGATACTTGAGACAATAAGAAGACATGTCCTGATAGTTAAGTAGCTTGTCACTTGTTTTATTGCTAGTTTTATATGAAGTGTATGTAATTAATCCTTTCTCATTGGCTCTAATCTTATCGGCGAGTAAACCCTTAATGATTACTTATGTCTATCCTACTTACCCTTTCTTCCTACTTTTCTACAGACGATAGAATGCATAGGCGATAAAATAAATAGGCGAGGACAGAGGCATGGCGACCCGATCAATGCTCAGCTAGACACAGAGGTTATCAATGCACTAATAAAAGTCACCAAAGACATCAACATATAAACTTTAATTAATGGGAAAGCAATTTTAAGGGGAGTTGAAGTGCATGATTAAATCAATGACACAAGCCCATCAATCCTGATAAATTAAAGTGTACTAATACAATAAAACAAAACTACTTAATGAATTGAATACATGCAGGACCTTCTTACAGCTCTTGTATCTTCGTTTAGGGTGTGTCTTGTGCTGCTACTTTGTCTGAATTCTGCCTAGGGTTTCTTCTGTCTTCGGTCTTGTTGTGTTGCACTGAACCTAAAAGTCTCGAAATTCGTCTGGCCTTGGGGTATTTATAGTTTCTGTCTGAGGGCTAGATGCGGCGCATTGAATAAGTAGATGCGGCGCATTGACTTAACTTCGCGTGGGGTCCAAGATTAATATATTCAGGAATATTCGTACACCGCCAGAATATGCGGCGTAACTCCATTCTTGTATGCGGCGCATGTCCTTTGCCGTCTTGGATTATAACTTGTGAAATCTTGATAGTGATGCGCCGTATATAATAGGTAGGATGCGGCGTATCTGGAGCAGAATGGTCTTGATCTTCGTACATTTCAGTAGACTCTTAACTTCTTGCTTGTTTTGCTCCATAATTAGTCCAAAATCGCCAAGTTTCACATAATACTTGTTTTTACCTGAGAATTACAAAAGTAAACATTAACGTATCAATTCTCACAGATAATATAATAAAACAAGTTAAATAAATAGGATAAATGATGGTAATAAAATGTACTTATTTGAGTTCATCAGTAGGTAAAAAGAAAACCCATGTAAATCTACCATATTCATCAGTAATAACTAGACAATATCTCTTATGCTGCATACTTCTAACATTTGTAGGACCAAATAAGTCCATATGAAGCATAAACAATGATTGATTGATAGAGTTAAAAATCTTGGGCTTACAAGTGGCTTTGTATTGTTTGCCTTTAAGACAAGCAATGCATGTTTGATCATTTTCAAATTGTTTTTGAGGTAAACCTCTTACCAAACCATTCTTATCAATCTGATTTATGGTTTTGAAATTAATATGACCAAGCCTCCTATGCCATAACATTGATTCATCCAATGTGGCCTTTGCTACAAGACAAGTTAAAGCCTTTTTAGGAACAATGTTCTTCATATCAACACTGTACATATTGCCCTTTCTAGGAATTTTAAGAAGTACTTAACTTTCATCAGGCATTTTAAAATCAGGAGAAAGCACAAGACATTCAGTGTCACAAAAAAGAACTTTGTTCTTTTTATCACACATTTGTGAGACACTAAAAAGATTATAATTTAGCTATTGTACATAGTACACATCTTCAAAATCCAAATTTCCAGTTTTAATTGTACCTTTACCGGAAATTTTGCCACCAACACCTCCTCCAGAGGTAACATAGCCTCCATCTATTGATTGAAAATCTGAGAGATAAGACTTGTTGCCTGTCATGTGCCTTGAACATCCGCTATCTGAGTATCCTTGATCCTCTTGTTTATCAATTGAATGTTCCTGCACAGTAATAAGGAGTATTAGTTTCCTTTGGGGACCCAAGCCATTACTGACTTGGACCTGCCTCTTGCATCAATGAAATTTAATCTCTTAAGAACAGCTGATGCAACATTGGATTTAAGAATCCAACATGCTGTGGCCTTAACAGCATTTGCCCTGTTTTCCCAAGCAGCAATATTAACTACTTGCCTAGCAGTATTAACTGCTGGTTTTGCAGTTGTACCCTTAATTTTCCAAACTTGTTTTTGGACCATTGCTTTTGATTGAATGGGCCTTTGAACAATTTTTGATTCATTTTTATAAAAAGATTTTGCATATTTAACTGTTGGTCTTGGGTTAACAGTCATGAATGGTCTAGCAGTAGAAACTGCTTTTGAAACTGCTCTGGGTTTTGTTCTCTTAGACTTAGAGTGAAAGTGAGTTTGAGGAGTTTGCCTTTTGAAATTCACCCTATTGTTTTCATACCCAGATACCCATTTGTTACAGAAAGCTGCAAGATGATCAAAACTACCACATGTGTAACAAGCTTTATTATAAAAGAAAAAGTCATCACCTAATTGGTTAGACTTGAGGCCATTCCAATTTCTTTGGTTACCTCTGGGCTTGCTAGTGGATCTATATTGTTCACAATATTTAACTGGTTGCCTAACATGTTTAATGTTTGTTCTAGGCTTAACAGTATCCTTTTTGATCACTTTAGGAACCCTTGTTCCTGCTTTCGTAACTACTTCAGGTTTAGACATAACCTGTTCATCTTCATCATCATCAGATACCCAGTCTTCAATGACTACTCTATCTGATCTTCTATTAGAGGACACCTTGTCCTCAGAAAGTGAAGTTTTACTTAAACTTTCACTTAACTTCTTAGGCTCATCAACAACTAGCTTTGTTTTTGGTTGTACACCATATTATAGCTCAGGTTGTTGAAATTCAGGGACACTTGAATTTTCTAGGTCAATCCCTGGGGGTTTAGGGATACCTCTGTATGGAGGTGGGACACTCTTATATCCTATTCCTGACTTGGCTCTATTAATTACTTGATATTCTATCATGTTGGTCACACCTCTAGAAGCATGTTCTAGTGTTTGTGTAGTCAAGTGAATGTTTCCATTTTCCTTTTTGACCCTATCAAAAGCCTCTCTTAAAAGCTTAATTTCAGCATCTCTAAAGAATATGTCTTGTCTAAGAAGAGCTTTGTCATCAGAAAAAGCAAGTTCATTTTCTTTGTAGTATAGGATCTGCTTTTCTACTGATTCTAAACCACACTTATAATCAATATAGTTTTGATGAGTTTTGCTTAGCTCTTTCTTTTGTTCATCATAATGTTTGATTAAAGTTTGTAATTCTTTAAGAGCAGTACAAGTATTAGAACAAACTTTATGATTTTGTACCTCAGTAGAGAAAGCCATGAGTGCCATCTGTGAAGAATCTTCTTCTTCATCAGCCATGAAACTCCAATCAAAACCTAGCCCATCAATAGCTACCATAGCTTTTGAGTTTGGCTCAGAAACATCCCTTGTTTTGGATGTGCTTCCAAAACCTTTGTTCTTGCTATGTAGCTGCCTTGGCCTTCTACATTCTCTTGAGAAGTGCCCCATCATGTGGCAGTTATAGCACTCTATCTTTGACTTGTCAAAACCAGCAGTATCAGTGTTGCTGATTAAGAGCTTCTTCCCCGTCCTTTGATAGAACTTCTTGGCTCTCATGTTAAGAAGAGAAATTTGCCATTTTAGGTCCATTTCCTCTAGATCATCATCATTGATCTCTTAGAGGTCTTCATAAGTGAGCATGGACCCATCATTTCGACTTGTGAGAAATGCACAACAAGTCTTCTCATCCAAAATACCCATGGTACTGCTTGATGAACTAGCAGTACCAACACCATCAACAACTTTCACCTCTTCACTTGATTTTGAGGTACTAGGAGTTAACATAAATGCCATGTTTCCAGTATTAGAACTAGTACCACCACTTCTCTTTAAATCTTGCTCCACAATCTTAAAGTTGCTATACAAATCTATCAGTTCCATTGTATCAAGGTCTGGCTTATTCTTCCAGACAACAACATGTATAGCCCACTCTTCTGGTAAGCTTCTCAGAAATTTTGAGTTCAAATCTTCTTGAGGTATTTCAACACCAAGAATAGCAAGTTGGCTCACAATATTCTGAAGCCTATTAAACATATGGTCAAGAGATTCATTTTTGGTAGAGGATAAGTTTTCAAACTGCTGCTTGAGCAGTGCCTTGTGGGTTTTCTTGGTGGCTTCATTTCCACCATATCTGGCAACAATAGCTTCAAATAATGACTTGGCATCTTTGAACTTGCTGAAGTTTAAAAGTTGATCATTGGGAATGGTCATCATCAGCATGCTTCTTGCCTTTAAGTCATTTTTCTTCTTTATTCTGTCTTCTGCAGATGTTGGGTATGTCTGCAGAGTTGTCACCACTTTGCCGTCCACTGTTGATGTAGTGGTGGTAGGCTGGTAAGAGTTTCCATCTTCAATAATTTCCCAAAGTGCATAGTCTTGCACTTGGAAATATTGCTCTATCCTCAGCCTCCACATCTCAAACTCATTCTATTTGAGCATGGGTAGTTTTGCAACAACATTTGTTTGAATAGATTCAACGTCCATTTCTTCTTCTTCTTCTTCTTCTAAATCAACTATATCAGCCTTGCTCTGATACCAATTGAGAGGATTCGATACACTATAAGGTGGTTAAACCTTTGTGACTTTGTGTATATGATATATTGAGTTAATATGATCAAGTATGCGGAATCTACTTAACCATACTTAGAAGGTTATTTTGGTTTGAGGAAATGGAAAGGAATGCTTTAGTAACGAACAATGAACATGCAATGTTAAAACCAAACGATTCAATATTATTCAAGATAATACGAGTGATCTTCACTATCACTAGGGTTACTAAGACCTTGAATCTTATGTTCTTATGACTTATGATATTGTTGTGTTTGTTCTATGTTCTTAACAGATATGAAAGTTCTTAATTAGTCACAATCTAATTCATATATCTTGTCTAAGATCTTTCTTTTATAGTCCAAGAAAGATCTTTAAAATATTGTTAAGTCTTATCAAATTACTTGCTAACTTATCTTGAGTGTGTCAGTACATAAGATACAACATGTATCTGTGTACACAACTTGTTACTGATCACTTTTTTAAAAGATATTATCTACCGTATATACTTGACTTTAGTACACAAATATCTTTTCAATACTTATCCAACCAGCAGTGGTATACGTGACACTTATCCACTCAGCAGTATCGACTAGCAGTACCTTCTTTGTACTACCAGTACTAACTTCAGTTAGTACGGTTAGTTATAACTTGAATAGTCCTAAGATATACACTAGCAGTTGGAACTGTTAGAGTATTCTTCTCAGCAGTACTAACCTTCAACACTTGTAATTCTTGATACTTAATCTTCAGAACATTTAATTCCCAACAATATGTAATGAAAGTAAAGAGTAGAGATGGAAAGATCAAATCGGGACAAAGGATTTATAGTGGTGCGGCTACGAAGCTCTTCTTCGCCCTACTCCACTCCCCGAGTACCACACTCGAGAGTTTCAAGCACTATGTCAACAACCTCCCTTTAGGCGGAGAAAACCGTACACTTTGCTTATCCTATTTTCGACACTAAGCTAGATGTCGAGTGCTAATCTTAGCTAGCACCAATCTACCACGATCCACTTGATCCTTTACTACTTCACACAAGACTCGATCTACCCGATCTACCTATGATCCACTTGATCAATCACACAAGCCCAATGGCTTCAAGAGATCTCCAAGATCTCGACACGATCACAATGATCAACTCTCACTTCACTCAACCTATCCTATCTATCTTTGATCTTCTTGATCAATTACACTAGCCCAATGGCTTCAAGAGATAATCAATATCTCTATAAGATCTCAATGATCTTAACTCACTCTCTCACAAAAGAAAAATGATCTTGATGTATGCCATGATACAATCAAGTATGTAACAAATGTTACAACTTTCCTAACTACAACTATAACTCTTGAATCTTCTTGGATACCTTGATTTCTTCTCTTGCTATTGAAGAGGAATGATAACACTATGTATCTACTTGGATACTTTGTGTTCTTCTCTTGCTATTCAAGAGGAATGAAGAGGATCTCTTGAATGGATGATTGGATCACTCTTGATCAAAAGAAAACCTAACTAAATGATCAAAAAGAAAAGATGTGAAGAGAGTATCAAACTCAAAAAGTTTTGTGTGAAAAAGGATGCCCAAGAACTATGAACAGAGCTGGTATTTATAGGCAGAAAAAATCTGACCGTTATAAAGGGACGGCTCCACTAAATCACCCACGACTCCACTAAATTTAGTGGAACCGTGGAGCCGTGTTAGACAAAGACGCTCCACTTTTTGTCTTTTCTAGTGAAAACTTATTTGGGGAAGTTTGGAGCTGATTTTGGGGGAAAAAATAGCTGTTATGTATTTTTAACTTATTTTTCCATTAAAACATTTCTTAATTATTCAAAAATAATTTGTAAAGTAAATTTTTGAAATAAATGTTTTGTCACATAAATATGTGATGTCTAAAACTCAAATTCACTTCTTTGATCAATAGTTAAGTTGTAACTTTGTTCTAAAGTGATTTGTGTAGAAACGAGATCTTCTGATTAAAAACTTGTTTACGTTAATTTTAACGTAACGTGTTTTCACATTTTGTCATCCTCAAAACGTGAAGTTATCGAAAGATAGAAATAACATTTTTAGAACATTATTTGCATCAACACACTTATGTCATGGATCATCATTGTTAACATTATTGCATCACAATCTAAACACCAAACTAGATTAGGTGGTTTATGTGTTTGTACCATAAAACACAAGGTTTCTATGTTGGGCCATAAAACATAGTGTGAGTAGTTATACCCTTGTAAAAGAACTCGACATCTAGCTTAGTGTCGGAAAAAGTATAAGCGACGACGGGAGTGGTTATACCCTTGTAAAAGAACTCGACATCTAGCTTAGTGTCGGAAATTATACAGGCAACGTCAGGTTGGTTCTACCTCGAACTAGAACCCGGTATTTAGCTTTGTACCGGAAATAGTGTAAGCGACGATTGTAAGGTTTTCTCCGCCGAGAAGGGAGCTTGTTGATCAAGTGAAGTAACTCTCGAGTTGGGTACTCGAGGAGTGCAGTAGGGCGGAGAGGAGCTCCGTGACCGAACCACTATAAATCATCGTGTTCGGTTTGCACTTTCTTTTACTTACTACTTTACTTTAATGTTTGCATTATGTGATTGCTTGTGTTGTGACTTGTTGATTATACTTGTGTGATAACATGTTTTAGTTTATGCTAGTCATAAACTACAATTGACATCTTTCATATTAGAACAAGCTAAATTGGAAATTTGATACAACAAGTTTTAAGTTTTTAAAACGGGAACATATTCACCATCCCCCCCCTCCCTCTACGTTTTCACAAAAAGCAATTCTCATGTTCTTAGCATTGAAAGGTTTTTGTGTTTGTTTGAAATCATCTCAAAAAACTTTTTTGATTTTCCAGAAAGTATAGTGGTCTTGGTTACAAAACCGGCGTAGTTTAAGTTTTTCCAGAGAATACGGCGCACAAGAACTCAAGAGCGGCGTACACTCAGTAACAGAAAGAAATTTTTTTTTCAGTTTTCTAGAAAACTGTACGGCATTGGTTGTAAAATGATCACAAAACACTTATCCAACTTATATTTATCAATTTCAATCCCCGGCAACGGCGCCAAAAACTTTGATGTGTTAAGAAAGCTTTAAATTTATAAGACTAGTTTTATCCGATTATTTTGACTAACACATGGGTAAAGTATAACCCTCATTGTAATCTAGTAAGCAGGTAAGACCAGGTCGTCCCAATGGATTGGTGAAAATTCAGTTTAACAAGTGTTCACAAAAAAGTCCAAATATTGTCACTTATCAATAGACTAGTAAATTGGTTGATTTAGATTTGCAACAAGATTATATTAAAAGTATGTTTGTTTGGGCTGAGAAACATGAGAGTAAGCACACATAAGAACAAGCTTGCACTCACAAACAAGATATATAAGCAATTGATGACTGGTGATCACTCAAACATATAACTATTCAATATATTAAAAAGTCCTTTTGGCCTATAATTCTCAATATACCAAATGCAATAAGATAGGTTTGTGATAGAAGTATAAACATGTCACTTTCCTAATCAAGTTCGTTAGACATGAGATTAGGCATTAAACAATATCATGTTAGGGTCGATAAAGGTTTTGTTGGCCAATTTCTACAAGGCTAACACCAAGTTGCCATAGACAAACAACTTGAAAACTTGAAATAATACCAGAGCAATAGAGCCTTTCGACCTAATTCTATCACTGAAATATATCAAACAATTAACAATTGTCTTAACACAATAATATCAAGTGAACGATTCATAGTATCTAACCATGTGTTCGAATAAGCATGTTAATAATCACATTCCAACATCACCCAAACAAACATAAGTCGACTACTCCATAGTCTCAGTAACAAAACTTAATACAAACAAGAGAGATTTCATAATCTTCATAATAAAATTGTTATTTAAGAATTGTACCAACGATTACAAGAGAATGATCGAACTAGTTTTCACAGAAGAAAACTCCACACGTATCCTTGCTTTCCTAGACTCTGTCACAGCACTGGAACCTTGAATACTTCTGAACTTCTGGCCTTGATATGGTGAACTTGGTGTGAGTTCACCAATATCCAACTTAGTATAGTAACTTTGGTCTTAGGTGGTGTAGCCCCTTTTCCCTGACCTTTAGGGTCTTATTTATAGCTCTCAAACTCGTGGTTAATCTCCCATAAACGATTGATAGAGGCAAATGATCGGCCTCTCAATGAATAGAACTATCAATAAGTCTTGTATTGTAACTGACAGAGTAAGTGCGCCGCACTCCATAGGAAGTATGCAGTACTTCGCTTTGAATCATATTCTTCTACCCGCCAAGCAAGTACGCCACACAATGTCCCAAAACCGGCATACTTAGGTCTTTTTCTAAGTATTTTCATTTCAAGTCATTTTTTTTAACAAACGTTAACGTTTTCAATGGTTTTTAAGCCATATTTCCAATTCCTTCTCTTTCTCATCCCTGTAACGGATTAGTACCAAATTCTATGCAAATAGCATAATAATCTATATATTTAGTAGATAAATAGTATATAATAGAGGGAATAAATATTTATAATTAGAGCTTTATCATAGTGTGTGTGTGTGTGTGTGTGTGTGTGTGGAAGATAAGTTGGTTCATTTGTTGTAATGAACCTTCTATTTATAGGGATGGCCCTAGGTTTTCGTGCCCTACCTAGAAGACCATCCATGTTTCCAAGATGGTCTACGTGGTGGACATCCAACGAGGGAGACAAGAATGACACATGGCGTGCTTCCTTTGGTCTCACCAGGTACATGGAATGATCCATGCACGATTGTTGCACTACCTCTCAGCAAATGAGGTAGACACGTTGTAACACCCCCAAAATCTGACTTTGCGGAAGGATTAATACCATGGGGTGCTAAGAAAATGGAAATCATAACATAAGGTATCAAGAAACCAATTACACATTTTATTAGATAAACTCTTTATCATGATTTCATATATATAAAAAAATAATCACTTGATTTCAAAATCATTTGCAGGTTACTGGTCCCTCAAAAACAAGTCTTAATTATTATTTCAAAACGCATTGGTCAAGTATAAGTCTGTCGCCTTGCCAATCCTTGCCACATTTGCATAAGCTAATCACCTGAGAAAAACATGCTTAAAAATTCAGCAAAAAGCTGGTGAGTTCATAAGTTTCAGTTAAAAACAAATATATCAAATTGGTAACATCAGTTTCTGTTTAAGCATTGAAATGTCATGTATATGTTTTATCATGCTAGCTCTAAGTTCATGTAACCGAAGCTTTAACAGGTCTGCATGCTCTAGATACATGTAAATCATAAAAGCCCTAGCAAGTATTTATCCCAGACACTTGTACATTGATATGGTATATGCTCGTTTGCCTATCCGGTCAAACCGAACGGGGACGTTACTCCCAATAGACGTATTTATAACATTCACGCTTCCTGAATGGAATTAACGGTTCATGAAATTCGGGCAGTAGGGGACATATCAGGCTTAGGCTATCTGCGCGATAATAATATTAATGTCTACAAAATTGGGTTTTGCATGTTTCTCACCCCAAAGCAAGTAAAAGTAAAAATGAGGCTATAAACTCACCTTTATTGGTCTGAACAGTGAATGCTACGAAATTAGAGAGTGCACGGCACCAACACGCAACCTATATTAAATAACCATGACTTAGTTTCAAGTATTAAATTCAGTTACTTTCAGATTCTAAATTTCAATATTTTAGTGTGTTTAAGTTGTTGTCACTTGTGTGGCGACAAGTGCGATCACTTGTAAAACCCCAAATTTTACACAATCCGAAATGACCAAAATACCCTTTAAACTTGAATTCTTGAGAATGTATAAAAATCCCATAAGTGACATTAATTGGTACTTTAACCCAATATAAGTTGTATTCTAAGTGATCTAATGATTTTATCTCTAAATAAAAACATTATACTATGAATTAAAATGTACAAATTATAAATGTCCTAATCCTAACTATGTTTAGTCTATCCCTATAAGTTGCTCTTCAAAAAAAAAAATCAATCCATGTAATCAAAGAAGAGGAGATAAGAACATATCAATTAAATCCCACCAATTTAGTTATTACCTTATTTGTAGCAATCCTAAAACACGGTTCCTTCTATCTCATAATAACCGAAAATTTTTCAAACCCTAAAATACTTCCTCTCATCTCCATTGGTCGGCAAAATAAAAACACCACAAGAAACCCTAAATAAACCATCCTAAAATTCCGAACTGCTGCTGCTGCTTCCTTTTCTTCTGCTGTCCGATCCTAGGCAAACCAAAAGGAGGTGTTGTTGTGACTTCTAGACGTGCCTTGTTCGCTAGTTCGTGAGGGTTCATGATCGTGGGTTATAGGGCTGTCGAATGAAGTTTGTTAGGGTCTTGTTTCGGCTGGAAAATCCTTTGCATCGATCCTTGTTTGTTCTTGTCCTCCTTTAATCACGCTACGAGGGTATTGTATCATCTTTGTTTGATCCTTGTTCATTTTCTATTTTGTGCTTGTCGATTTTATCATAAGAATAATAAAAGGCTATATGAAATAATACCTTATCACATAAAATAACAAGATTGAAACCCTAATATTAATTCATCTATTGTCGTGATTATGATTCGGATTAATATGAATATGCTATGAGCACATATAATTCGACCTAAGGCTGTTTTAGTGTCAATCTAAATTGTTTTGTATCAAGAAATAATAATTGGAATATGAAAACCCTAAAGGATTACAAAAAGTGATAACACCAGTTCTGACCAGAAAATTTGTCCGATTTAATTCGATTGTATCTAAATGATGTGAACAGGTATTTGGGTGTTTCTGGAGTCTAGAACTAAATTCAGGAAAATAGCTTTCTGTAGAAGTTAACTTTGTAATTTTTAGAGGCCGGGAAGGCAACTTTTTGATTTTTGAAAGTTAAAGTGTCAAACTGAATTCGTATGTCTCGAAAAACTGTTTGTGTTTTTGTATTTAGTTTCCAAACCGTGTCGAATTAGAAGATTCCCTTTGAACTGAGTAATATCTCATATGTCTATTAATTACTGGAATTTTTGTAGATTTTTATGAAGGGGTTACTAATTACCAACTTTTCGTATGTCAAAACTGATCAGTAATCTGAGCGAGTTGGCTTAAGTGATTTTTAATCTATAGTTGTACTATTTAATAAAATCTGGAAAAATTATGTAAAATACTTAAGACATTGAAGTATATCTGAGAATTTTTGGGAATTTTATCTCTGAGTTCTTATATTTTTTCATAAATTCGACCAAACATAACAAATTCGTATATATAAAAACTGTTAAGGGTTAGAAAGGATTAAAAGGTGTTATGTGTATGTTTTCTAAACTAAAGGGTTTAATCTGTCATTTTTCTAAACTAAGGTACTTAACTTGTGAAAAGATGTAACTTTAGAATATTTACCTTTCATACCCTAACCTTACCATAATGACACTATAATCCCTAAACTTGCCACATTTGCAAAATAAACCCTAAATCTTATGAGAACTACACTAGGAACCTTAAACGTATGAAAATGGCATTATGAACCTTAAACTATCAATAGGATCATCCTTAATACTTTAATTTGATTAAATGATAAACTTGAATGTTTATAACTAATATATCTAAATATGGAAACTTACTTTGGAAAGTTACTAAATATGGAAGCTTAATATTTTTGGAAAGTTACTAAATATAGAAAGTTACCTAAAATGGAAAGAAAACTAAAATGAAACCTATATGATTAAGAACCATGAAACTTATAAGTAAACTTATAATTCGTGTAGATTCGCTGAAGAAGGAGTTTATTCCGATCCTTATGTTTCTAGTGTGTATTTTCCCTGGCGGTTTAAGGTACAGATATTCTACCCTTTTTCAGTAAGGGTGCTTTCGCTCTCATGACTTGATCTTGATCTCTGTTTCGTTATAAGATTCCCTTAAGCCATTGCTATGATCCCTTGTACTTTGATTCATTCGTTTGATATGCTTCGTTGGTATGATGATCCATTTGACATTCGATTTGATACTTGACATATTTCGTTCGTTACCCTGTGTCATGAGTATTCGAATCACTTGATACTTTGAAGGTTCATTTGATATTGTAATTGGATGTGAAAACCTTTCTTAATTATATCATGGGAATGTTTTGAGAAAAACTATTTTAAAATGATGTTTTATGAGCACGATGTGATACCACTTTTATATGGAATTTTACAATCTTTTATGAAAACTACTTTTGAAGACTATTTTATGAAAACCATTATTAAAAGATTTCTTAAATGAATATTTGATAGAAACCTTTGAATTGAACCTTGCTATGAATCATTTGATTACGAACCTTTGATTATGAACCTTTGACATTTGGACATTGACTATGACTTTGATGACTTAGACTATTTGAACCTTTGCTATGGTTTGGACCTTTGACCCTTCGGTTTGATACCCGAGCCAAGTTCGTTTCCTAGCCATGAAGGTAACATGGCCGTGTCATTGATGCACCAATGGCATGACTTTAGTGTGGTTGAGTGATGTTCCACACCGTCCCCATTTTGTTATGCGCGCTTTATTATTTATTATGGCCAATATTATTGTTCGGGGGGCGTATGGATGCATCCTAGGTTCGTGTTCGTATTAGTGGATTTAACATGATTTGATATTATATGATATTGTTCGGTGACTGATGCATGGGTGCAATCCACGTCTTTCACATATATTTGGGAGCTGATCACTCCAATTTGATACATGAGGACACCCCTCATATTATCTGGTTACTTGAGAGGTATCCCCTCTAGATTGCTTACAGGGTTACTATATTTTGATTTGTGTTCGGGCTCGTGGTGGATTACTGACCCTTTCTTACTTTGATTCCTTTTGATTATACCTTATGCTTTTCCCCAAGGCACCATACTATATATGTTCGTTCTTTTGTTTTCGTTTTTTTATATATATCTGTTCACTGGGCTTTTTAAGCTCAGCCGCATTTCTTTTCCTGCGGCAGGTTTTAGTTGGAAGCGGGGTTATGAGTGGAGAGTACCTTGGACTTAGAAGACTATACTTAGATTTGCTATCCTGGATTTAGAGATGACTAGAAGAGATTTACATTTCAGACTTAGTGTATTGTTGTTGTTCCCATTTGTAACCTTGTATTTCAGAGTATCCCTTTGTAACCTTTGAAATTCATTGGTATTATGTAAGTCATATGCTTGTGTTTTGCTTTGATATGTCATCATAACGTAATACTTCTACCCTTATCGGGTTGGGGTGTTACAATTATGGTATCAGAGAGATAGGCTGCGACTCGTAATACATTTACCCCTGGCCTGTGAAGTTTGGAACATTAAGTTTCCACTGTAGGCGCTCATAAGATAACCTTCGAGAAATTGCTTTAGGATTTCCCGTAAGAACTTAAGTTATTACCGGTGAGGAATGGGTAGACTAAGACATCTATGTAAGTAGCATTGCTTCCGCATTACTCTGATTCGTGCCTTTGCCTTTAGATATGCCTTGTAAGAACATTTGTTTCAGAAGCTAGAAAGTTTTGCAACATAAGCCTAGTAACCAGGTAAGTTTGGAATTCCTCGAGAACTACATGGATACCTTGCACCATTTAAGTTTCACTTCCTGATTTTGATCTCCACTTTTGATCTGTTTGATAAACAGTTTGATACCTTTCCGACCATCCATATGGTCATTCAACCATAATGTGTTTGACACATTCTATGAATTCATTACTCATGTCGGATATGAAATGTATCATCTGATACTACTCAGCTCTGCATAATCCATTACTACTCCTATGAGAACTCTAGTAGTTATTAACCATGGATATAGGAAGTTTTTTTCTCTCCCTTCTGAATGATGAATCTTGTCTGCCAACCAGTTCCTCTGGAAAGGATATGATGAAAATACTATCTCAGTACGGATCTGTTAGCTGAGCATGATGATGCTAATAACTGATCTTCCATACATCACACTTTTGACAGTTATACGATGTTCGTATTACCGATGATACTCACTCTACTTGTCATTTCGCTAAGAAGCTAAACAAAATTCCAACACCTTGAACTGTTTGATTATCCATTTCAACACTTTGATGATCCATGTACTTGACTCTGATATATGAACTATCCGTCTAGTTTAACGACCGTATTCATTCTACGAATCCGTTTACTTTTGATATATTTGACCTTGAGGTCTTTTAGTTATGGATTGGCTGACTCCTCATAAAGTTACCATAAACTACCGTATCCGATATATAACCTCTAGCAATCTGCTTCATCCTATTTTTGTTATGATGACTCTCAACCGCTTAAATCTGTTAAGATTAAGGTCTGCCATGGAAGTGCAGACTCCGATCCCATTTGATTGTCAAGCTTCTCCTGACACCTATTAGTATCCACCCTTAGAAAGCTCTGGCATCAGAAGCATTTGTTGTACAAAATTTTCTGGTGTTTCTTATAAACCCCTTGGTATTCCCTTCAGGTTGGGAACTAGAATTGGCATTGAACTAATCTCAGTTGACGAAACCATTGTGCCATTGAAGTTGAAGGAGCGGATGGAACATAATTTTGTTCACCCTAGTCTCTTGGGATGCTTCTGTTGATTTCTAAAGAAGAAAGAGGGAAGTATGCGGCGGTGTATCGACTATCGTGAATTTAATCGTACCACTATCCGTAATCATTATCTATTTCCACGTATCAATGATCAATTTGGTCTACCTTTGAAACTCCGTATCTGATTGCATCATTTTAGATTTGAAGGACTGAAGAAACAACCACAAGAACTTCTAAGAAGGGAGTTGACTAACCGAGAGTAACCTCCGTGAATCATTTCAGTTTTATTCGTGAAGAAGAAGATAGGTGATGTGAAGTAGATGTGGAGTTTTCCTAAGACGATTCCTGAAGCTGCTTTCGTACTCGTTGTAATCCTTATGAATTTAATGATGCCAATTATATTGGCTAATAGAATCATGTTTTTCTCGAGTATTTGGACAAATTGTCATAGTATGACGTTGTATTGTGTTCAGAGACGAAAGAGGAACATGGAGATCATTTTCATATTAAGCTGAAATGACCCTTTGTCCTGGAAGAGTATATTTGATTTGGCATTCATAAGCTACAGCAGATAGTACTACAATGGATTCCGAGAAGACTGAGTTGTCCACCGAATGAACCAAGAACGACGAAAGTTACTGAGGTTAGAAATCTTACAAAAGAGTAGTGGAAGATGTTCACAGCACGCAACCTGGAATTGACAGCAGCGGTGTTTACCTTGGAGATTGGAAGACACTTCTGGCAATGACGAAGGTGGAGGCGGACATAGAAGGAGAATGTAATCGAGTTGGCGAATTTTGAGTTGTGCTAGAGGACCTGTTGAAAACACGCAGTCTTGCTTCTCTATTCATTTTAGTAGTACTATGATGAATTGAGAGCAGAAGCAGACTTGCGGATGGAAGGATGCACAGTGATCGTGTCAGAGACTCCCATTGCTACACCACAGTTTCAAGAAGAGATGCCGAAGGCTTGAGGGACCAGACTCAAGTTTATAATTCCTTTTCACCCTATGATCAGATGGACAAGCGTAGACAGACTACTCGGACTGGGAAGAGATCTTGAAATCATGTATTTGAGTGGACGATTTTGGAATAAATGCTTGTGGTTGGATAAGTTGATTTTGTGAAGGATGAAGTTATTGATGACGTATTCATTTCTGCTTAACCCATTTAAGCTCCCGTTACCTGATGATAAGATCCTTTGAATGATTCGGGTTCTCCATTAGTATTTCCGTTAAGTGTCCTTTCTGCGTATGTTAGATGACGGTTTTGACATGAAAATTTTGATGTATTGTGGAAGACCTGACGTTTTGGACGACGTACTTCATTGATGCTTACTAATTCCGTTACGTTATTTGTACATTCTGTGTATCTGATTTTGAACTCGTAATGATAATCGATTGGGACCAACCCTAGGGAATGGAAGGACTGTTAGGTGGTTAAGATAAGTTGCTATTTCACGACTTGAGATGAAGTATGGTCATCATGAGGGCATATTTATATGATGCTAGTATTATGACGTCTGGCCAACGTGATAATACTTACATCATATAACGTGCACTTATTGTGATCATAGGATATCTCGAGGAGTGCCTTAGAAGCCTTAAAATTTCTGATATCTGGTTGAGACTTTAGGTTCATTCTACCTATGCGTTTAATCTGCTTTCACCATTATGCGATTTGATACGTTTGGATTCTCGATACGCGTTTGCTGACCTCTATATTTCCGACAAGAATCTTAGATTCTGTTGTAGAGTTTTTCTGCCGGTTGATGGTTTCGACAATCTGTTTTCTGTACGTTCTCATCTGATTTGTCTAATCAAATTCTATGGACGGCATATCCGTCAAATCCTACGAAATTTCTGTATCTCTCCCGTGAGAATACGATTATCATTTATTAAATTTGGTATATTATTCTTTTGATCTGGATTCAGTATGTTAATGTCTATTCTGAGGAACAGAAGCAATTTTGGATCGACAAATTCGAGTCATGAGAAACTAGTCATTTCACATATCCGTTCATGGTCCGTTATGTTCTCCGTTTCGTTTCACTTCAATTTTCGAGGACGAAAATTTTCTTTTAGAGGGGAAGAATTGTAAAACCCCAAAATTTACACAATCCAAAATGACCAAAATACCCTTTAAACTTGAATTCTTGAGAATGTATAAAAATCCCATAAGTGACATTAATTGGTACTTTAACCCAATATAAGTTGTATTCTAAGTGATCTAATGATTTTATCTCTAAATAAAAACATTATACTATGAATTAAAATGTACAAATTATAAATGTCCTAATCCTAACTATGTTTAGTCTATCCCTATATGTTGCTCTTCAAAAAAAAAATCGGTCCATGTAATCAAAGAAGAGGAGATAAGAACATATCAATTAAATCCCACCAATTTAGTTATTACCTTATTTGTAGCAATCCTAAAACACGGTTCCTTCTATCTCATAATAACCGAAAATTTTTCAAACCCTAAAATACTTCCTCTCATCTCCATTGGTCGGCAAAATAAAAACACCACAAGAAACCCTAAATAAACCATCCTAAAATTCTGAACTGCTGCTGCTCTTCCTTTTCTTCTGCTGTCCGATCCTAGGCAAACCAAAAGGAGGTGTTGTTGTGACTTCTAGACGTGCCTTGTTCGCTAGTTCGTGAGGGTTCATGATCGTGGGTTATAGGGCTGTCGAATGAAGTTTGATAGGGTCTTGTTTCGACTGGAAAATCCTTTGCATCGATCCTTGTTTGTTCTTGTCCTCCTTTGATCACGCTACGAGGGTATTGTATCATCTTTGTTTGATCCTTGTTCATTTTCTATTTTGTGCTTGTCGATTTTATCATAAGAATAATAAAAGGCTGTATGAAATAATACCTTATCACATAAAATAACAAGATTGAAACCCTAATATTAATTCATCTATTGTCGTGATTATGATCCGGATTAATATGAATATGTTATGAGCACATATAATTCGACCTAAGGCTGTTTTAGTGTCAATCTAAATTGTTTTGTATCAAGAAATAATAATTGGAATATGAAAACCCTAAAGGATTACAAAAAGTGATAACACCAGTTCTGACCAGAAAATTTGTCCGATTTAATTCGATTGTATCTAAATGATGTGAACGGGTATTTGGGTGTTTCTGGAGTCTAGAACTAAATTCAGGAAAATAGCTTTCTGTAGAAGTTAACTTTGTAATTTTTAGAGGCCGTGAATTTCTTCCTTTGAACTGAGTAATATCTCATATGTCTATTAATTACTGGAATTTTTGTAGATTTTTATGAAGGGGTTACTAATTACCAACTTTTCGTATGTCAAAACTGATCAGTAATTTGAGCGAGATGGCTTAAGTGATTTTTAATCTATAGTTGTACTATTTAATAAAATCTGGAAAAATTATGTAAAATACTTAAGACATTGAAGTATATCTGAGAATTTTTGGGAATTTTATCTCTGAGTTCTTATATTTTTTCATAAATTCGACCAAACATAACAAATTCGTATATATAAAAACTGTTAAGGGTTAGAAAGGATTAAAAGGTGTTATGTGTATGTTTTCTAAACTAAAGGGTTTAATCTGTCATTTTTCTAAACTAAGGGACTTAACTTGTGAAAAGATGTAACTTTAGAATATTTACCTTTCATACCCTAACCTTACCATAATGACACTATAATCCCTAAACTTGCCACATTTGCAAAATAAACCCTAAATCTTATGAGAACTACACTAGGAACCTTAAACGTATGAAAATGGCATTATGAACCTTAAACTATCAATAGGATCATCCTTAATACTTTAATTTGATTAAATGATAAACTTGAATGTTTATAACTAATATATCTAAATATGGAAACTTACTTTGGAAAGTTACTAAATATGGAAGCTTAATATTTTTGGAAAGTTACTAAATATAGAAAGTTACCTAAAATGGAAAGAAAACTAAAATGAAACCTATATGATTAAGAACCATGAAACTTATAAGTAAACTTATAATTCGTGTAGATTCGCTGAAGAAGGAGTTTATTCCGATCCTTATGTTTCTAGTGTGTATTTTCCCTGGCGGTTTAAGGTACAGATATTCTACCCTTTTTCAGTAAGGGTGCTTTCGCTCTCATGACTTGATGTTGATCTCTGTTTCGTTATAAGATTCCCTTAAGCCATTGCTATGATCCCTTGTACTTTGATTCATTCGTTTGATATGCTTCGTTGGTATGATGATCCATTTGACATTCGATTTGATACTTGACATATTTCGTTCGTTACCCTATGTCATGAGTATTCGAATCACTTGATACTTTGAAGGTTCTTTTGATATTGTAATTGGATGTGAAAACCTTTCTTAATTATATCATGGGAATGTTTTGAGAAAAACTATTTTAAAATGATGTTTTATGAGCACGATGTGATACCACTTTTATATGGAATTTTACAATCTTTTATGAAAACTACTTTTGAAGACTATTTTATGAAAACCATTATTAAAAGATTTCTTAAATGAATATTTGATAGAAACCTTTGAATTGAACCTTGCTATGAATCATTTGATTACGAACCTTTGATTATGAACCATTGACATTTAGACGTTGACCATGACTTTGATGACTTAGACTATTTGAACCTTTGCTATGGTTTGGACCTTTGACCCTTCGGTTTGATACCCGAGCCAAGTTCGTTTCCTAGCCATGAAGGTAACATGGCCGTGTCATTGATGCACCAATGGCATGACTTTAGTGTGGTTGAGTGATGTTCCACACCGTCCCCATTTTGTTATGCGCGCTTCATTATTTATTATGGCCAATATTATTGTTCGGGGGGCGTATGGATGCATCCTAGGTTCGTGTTCGTATTAGTGGATTTAACATGATTTGATATTATATGATATTGTTCGGTGACTGATGCATGGGTGCAATCCACGTCTTTCACATATATTTGGGAGCTGATCACTCCAATTTGATACATGAGGACACCCCTCATATTATCTGGTTACTTGAGAGGTATCCCCTCTAGATTGCTTACAGGGTTACTATATTTTTATTTGTGTTCGGGCTCGTGGTGGATTACTGACCCTTTCTTACTTTGATTCCTTTTGATTATACCTTATGCTTTTCCCCAAGGCACCATACTATATATGTTCGTTCTTTTGTTTTCGTTTTTGTTTATATATATCTGTTCACTGGGCTTTTTAAGCTCAGCCGCATTTCTTTTCCTGCGGCAGGTTTTAGTTGGAAGCTGGGTTATGAGTGGAGAGTACCTTGGACTAAGAAGACTATACTTAGATTTGCTATCCTGGATTTAGAGATGACGAGAAGAGATTTACATTTCAGACTTAGTGTATTGTTGTTGTTCCCATTTTTAACCTTGTATTTCAGATTATCCCTTTGTAACCTTTGAAATTCATTGGTATTATATAAGTCATATGCTTGTGTTTTTCTTTGATATGTCACCATAACGTAATACTTCTACCCTTATCGGGTTGGGGTGTTACAACTAGGGTCTCTCCTAAGGAATGGTGGGGTGTAACTCTACAACTGACCTAAAGTTATGATAATGAGGGGTTGGGATCTCTAACAATCAAGGTACAAATTTAACTAAACCTAGTTGTGATATGTACATACCTATATTGTAATTGTGCAACTTATTCGTTATGTCCGTTTATGTTGATTTTTAAATTTTGACTTAACATTTGTGGTGTTTATCACCTAACTAGTAAATGGCCTAAAAGTCAATTTATATATCATAAATTCATGGATCAACTTAGAATTGGAGTTTGTGTTATTACAATTGATCTGTCACGATTCATTTCTACATATTTTTAATTTAGAATATATATATATCGTCTAATTCATTCTAGTTTAGTTTGATAGTATATTCATACTATTACTAATGTCGTTTATTACCTAATGATTTGTGAAGTTTAATACATATCGTTAACTTGAGTAATTTACCTAGTTTCTCATCATGATCCATTCACACTACATTAGTTTAAAGTTTCATGTTTCGATAAATTCATTCAAGTCAAATGATATATTTTTAGTTACGTTCACTTTTACCTTATTTGATTGATAACATGACGAATATAAGTGTTGACGTATCGTTATATACCTTGACGTGTGTTATGGTTTACACCTATCGTGAATTTAAGTACTACATCTTATTATACGAGTTCATGCTAATATATGTATATCTCTAGTGCATACGAAATGAATTGTATAGTAATGTATATATATGTATATATATATATATATATATATATATATATATATATATATATATATATATATATATATATATATATATATATATATATATATATATATATATATATATATCTAGTCGTTTTAAATCGTTTTCGTTGTGTTTAATATTTCGGCTAAGCTAATAGGATTTTCCACTTTTGCTCCCGGCTATAGTAGTTTCTACATTCTTATATGTTGGATAATTCTCGCCAAGTTTCATATTTTGACTATTCAAGTTGAAATTTCGTTCTTCTTTTGTCTCTCGGTTATTACCCGTCTACAAGTTAGGGAGTACAAAGCATTTTTGGTAGCGGCTAAATGTTCAGTTTCTACTTGCTCACGACCATTCTTGTTTAATTGTTTATTCAAATTGGTATCTAATACTAATGGGCTGCGGTCCATGGGGTTCGGAGTGGGGGAAACTAAGTTACTAGTGGGCTAAAGGAATTATACACAGGCCCATAATATGTAACACCCGGTAATTTTCAAAATCTTTTTCTAGCCAATTATTTTATAAACTTTGCATTACCTGAGAACTTAAACTTTTCATTATACTTGTTTGGGCTTGAGAAACGAGAAATATTATGAGAAACGAGAATTATTGCGAGAAACGAGAATATTGTCCCTATTAGTGAACCAGCACAACCTAGAAAGCACGAAACGCATCGTATGTGCCAAAAATATTTATTTTTGAAAGTATTTCAAATTTATACTCGTTTTTATTGGAAAAATCATTTCGTGAACGATGGCGCAAGTTTCGTTAATTTTCGAGTCCGTTTGGTATGTCAAATAGGTCCCGCAGTGATTTCATCAAAAGTATTGCTAGTTTGGCAAGAAAGGCCCCTCCGCCCCATGTTTCATTTTAAACCCTCACTTTTTAATTTACATTTCCATCCCTTCCCCATTTCATATATAAACCATTTTATATTATTTATTTCATTTTCATCACATAAACACACACACCTCTCTCTCTCTCTTGGTCTCGCCGGCCGGCCACCCACCCAACTCCGGCCACCACCTTCTTCTCCGGCCAAAATTCCGGCGACCACCGTGCCGGAAAATTTTTCGGCGAAACTACTTCTTTGCCGAATCATTAGATCGGCTAGTTTATAATATTTCTGGAGTTTTTGAGCCTTCGGCTCCCACCACAACACCACCCACGCGCCACCACCTCCTGCCATCACCACCGCAAGCCACCACCACCATCCTCTCCATCTTCTTTTCGGTAAAAACCCCTTCACGCGCCACTATTTCTTATTTTTATTTAATATTTTACAAACCCTAATTTATATTTTTATTTAAATCCGATTTTAATAATTTTCTTTTAATAAAAACCTTTAAATAAAGATGTAAAAAACCCCCTCGTGTGGAAAACCCTCCCCTCCCCTTCTCGTCGTTGACCCAGTCAACTCGGTGACTCACCGAGTCAACTCGGTTGACTCGGGTGAGTTGATGGTTTTAATTGTTTTCTTTCCTTCCTTTTATTTATTCCGAGTTTGTGGATTGTTTTGAATTTTAATTTGGGTCCGTTTGGTTTTGGTTGTCTCGGCAGTCAAGGAAAAGCCAAGCCGTGACTCACGGCGAGTCACGGCGAGGCAAGGTGAGTGTGGTTTAGTTTAGGATTGTGTTGTTATTAAAGTTGATGCATATTTGTGGACCATTTGGTTGTGGCAGTTTCATTTTTTTGTGTGGTTTGAGTCATTTGCATTTTGTCAAGGGTAATAAGTTTAGAGTTAGGGATAGTTTAGATGTAGTTTGGTTTGTTTAGTTTGAGGCCGAGAGCCTCATGGCTCACGTAGAGTCGAGCCGTGACTCGTTTCGAGTCACGGCAATAATTATTGTTATGGTTGTTATTTATTTGTATCGGTCTACGGTTTCGGCTTAAGTTCTATTTAAAATGGACTAACGATTATGAAACGATAAATAACAAGGTTTAATTATAGTTAAGAGGTTATTGCAACACATGGACTTGGATTCGGATTATTATTTGTGACGATATATGTTGATAAGATTTGACGTATTGGATTTACGGTATTGGTTGGTTGGACTTATGGACCCTTTGGTACATGAGACGGAAGGGTACGTTAGACTCATAAGAGCTTAACCTATCTGGACCCGAACAATACAAAATGGTCGATAAAACTAAACAACTAATATTCACGCGAATGATATGTCCAATTATATATTTAAACTTGTAAAACTTGTTAACAATTGGAATATTCAAATAAGTCGTATGACTTGGAAATGTTTTATAAACGGGCAATTCATGCCGAAATTTCGTGAAATGTTTATAAAACTTAAACTATTTATAATTTATTAAATATTCCAAAACCTTTTCAAAACTCTTATGTTTTAACGATCATAACATCTATTTTGAGAAAAACGGAGAAAAGCCGAAACTATCTATCGAGGTCGTTTGTTTGGTTATTTATTCTCTTATGAATTAATTCTTTCTTTCGTATTCCTTCTTTTCTCTTCCCTCGTCCTTCTTGAGTGTTCGTTCGTTTCCGCCGACTTTGTCATCTTTTTACCCTTTTCTAGACTTCCACACGAGACTTAAACGTATTTTCTTTCAAACGCCATTGAAACTAAAAACCTTTTATACGAGTATTATTTATTAAATCATTTTGGATATTATATCTGAGTTATGTCATTAATTGATTAGGTTGTGCTGAGGTTCATTTGCTGTGCCGTACCATCTGATTGTTATCTCGTTTTCTCTATGACTAAGGTGTGATTCATAGCCCCACTTGTGCACTTTTAATTATTTTTAAACCCATGGGGGAGATACATGCTACTTACTATTTTTTCTGAGCACAATGGTTTATTGTATGCTATTCCTGATTGACGCTATATATGCTAAGTACCTTCCTTTCCAAAAGCAAGACCCTCGATCATAAACCATTAATCACTTGCGGGTGAGCGCGATTATAGTTTATAGGCCTATAGGATTGACCGTCCCATCCCTGTTGACCAGTTAGGCAACACGGGTGTACTGTATATCGAATACCTAGGTATTTGGCAAGATACCTACTGGAGGGAAAATGTTATGATTATGAAATTCCGCGGTTATTGTCGACTTATGCCAGAGTTACTGGTACCTCGGTTAACGCATTGTGTGTCATGAGCTTAGCGAAACAAACAAAAGATATCCTGATTGAATATGTGAAGCTTCCAGATTAAAATTCTTGTGCTCAAACTATTATTTTACTAAACCTATGAATTGCACTCAACCTTTGTGTTGACTTTTTAAGCATGTTTATCTCAGGTAATTGATTTCTGAAGTGTGCACGAGGAAGGGCTGGAGGTTCCGGATGGCTATCTGTGGGTTGTGTTTTGTTATTTCTATCTAAATTTTCCGCTGCAAACTACTTTATTTTTCCGCTGCAAACTATATCATTATCCGCTGCTAAATGTGTTGAGAGTCTTTTGAACTCTAATGGTTGAACTTTGTATTTGAATGTGGTATTTTATTAAAACGTCTCGTTATGAGATCGTTTATCTATGATTTTGACTCACTACCCTCGAGTAGCACCCCAAGCTCAGTCCCGCTGCCATATGTCGAGTTGGGGTGTTACAGAATGGTATCAAAGCCAGGTTTATAGAGAACGAGATCATACTCGACTATAAACATTTTCGTGTGAGTCAAAACGCTTTTCGAAATCGATAGCCATCAGCCTTCCGTGCCACTTCACTCGTAAGTACTTTATTACTGTATGTTTGGATTTTCACTACTATTTCATTTTTATATGAAACTATTTTTTTAAACATTTGGCTAGAAATTTTTATACTTGTCCCGATGCTCCATGGAGAGTATTACGGCTACATCAATTCCCACCGGTCAATTATCAGTTGCACCCGTCGATCACCCCTTGCACCACCTAGTCCAGAAATGGACCCACACCCTATTGATGTACCTCACCCGGATGATGAGAAGATGGATGATAATGATGAGAAGATAGGAGACCGTCAGTAGAGATTAGTGATCATCTTTATTATGGTAGTTAATTATTGTAGTAGTAGTTTACCTTGTACGTACTGAACTGACTAGTTTCGGTTAGTAGATTTGATAAGAAATTTGTAGTCGTTTCGCATATCTTGCAAGACTGATGACAAGTATCGAATCTACGATGTATTTTGGTGATGTACTATTATGATGTTGAATGGACACTATAGTATGATGTATCATTGTATTGTTTACTTTTGTGCCCATATGGTGCCGGATAATGAGAAGCTGCTTGAAAAGTTTATTGGTGGTCTACCAGCTAGTATTGAAGGGCTTGTAACGTCATACAACTCGCAGACCTTGGATGATGCAATCCGTATAGCTGAACGACTAATGGATCAGGCCATCAAGAATGGAACAGCTCAGAAGGGTAACAACTTTGATCATAAGAGAAAGTGGGATGACTACAGGAGAAACAACTATAACAAAAACAACAACCAGTACCGTGACAACAATCATCACCACCAGCAGAACCGTCGACAAGAGACTGTCAGGACATACGTGGCTGCAACGACACAAGTTAGAGGATATGCTGGGAACCAACCATACTGCGCCAAGTGCAAACAACATCACTCTGGACCATGCACTGTGAGATGTAAGAAATGCAACAAAGTTGGGCATGTTGCCAAGAACTGTAAGGGAAAAGCTGTGGCTACAGGGAGTAACGCACAGCCGGTTATAACTTGCTTTGGGTGTGGAGAACGTGGACATTACAAGAATAGATGCCAAAAGAACACTGGACGAAGAACTGGAGACGCTCGTGGCAGAGCATATGAGATGGGCAATGGAGAGCAACAGAAGGACCCGAATGTAGTTACCGGTACGTTTCTACTCAACAACATCTATGTTAAAGTCTTATTTGATTCTGGTGCCGATATGAGCTTTGTATCTTCTAAAATTTCACCATTACTGAATCTCACCCCTACCACGCTAGACACTAACTATAGTATCGAACTAGCTAATGGAAACCTAGTTAATACTTGCACCGTAATCCGAGACTGTACTCTAGACCTTCTAGATCACCCATTTAGCATCGATCTTATGCTAATAGAACTCGGAAGCTTAGACGTAGTTGCAGGAATAGATTGGTTGTCCAAACATCGAGCCAGCATTATTTGTGGTGAACGAGTTGTTCATATCCTTCTTGATGACGAGACTTTGGTTGTCCGCGGTGACCGTAGTGGAACCCGTCTGAACATCATTTCCTGCATTAAGACACTGAAGTATATCGAGAAAGGATGCCATGCGTTTTTAGCAAAAGCATCCAAGAAAGAGTCTGGAGAAAAGCGACTCGAGGACGTCCCGATTGTGCGTGGTTTCCCTGAGGTATTCCCTGAAGATCTACCTGGACTTCCACTGGCTCGACAGGTAGAATTCCTGATTGACTTAGTTCCAGGAGCTGCACCCGTGACCCGTGCACCGTATCGACTTACTCCTACCAAATTACGAGAACTGTCCAAGCAGTTACAGGAGTGTTGGATAAAGGATTCATCCGACCTAGTTCATCACCGTGGGGAGCACCGGTGTTGTTCGTAAAGAAGAAAGATGGGTCGTTTAGAATGTGTATTGACTATCGCGAACTGAACAAGCTGACGGTGAAGAACCGCTACCCGTTACCGAGGATTGATGATTTGTTCCACCAGCTACAAGGATCAGATTACTACTCGAAGATTGATCTGAACTCAGGTTACCAACAACTTAGGGTCCCGGAAAAGGATATTCCCAAGACGGCGTTCAGGACTCGCTATGGCCACTATAAATTCAAAGTAATGCCATTTAGTTTGACAAACGCACCAGCAGTATTCATGGACCTCATGAACCGAGTGTGTAAAGCATTAACTGCATTGACTCAGAAGAATAAGAAGTATGAGTGGGAAAACGATGAAGAAGAAGCATTCCAAATCCTGAAGCGAAAACTGTGTAGTGCACCAATTTTGGCATTGCAAAACGGAGTAGAAGATTTTGTGGTATACTGTGATGCATCATATCATGGTTTAGGAGCAGTTTTGGTGCAGAAAGGGAAAGTAATGGCTTATGCTTCCCGACAACTGAAGACCCACGAGGAGAAGTATACTACGCATGATTTGGAGATTGGGAGCAGTGGTTTTTGGCACGGAAGATATGGAGTGTCACACCCCCAAAACCGGTTTCAGCGGAAGCATACGTATAGCTGGGGTGTAACTCAATTGATATCACAACACAAGTACAAAAATAGTTTTAACTTCAATCATTTAGAATAAAATGGTTAAATCAAAATGTTGAATTTACATTGTTAAAAGTAGTGCGGAAGTAGGCCCTAAAATAGTTTAAAATGGTCCCCATATGAATAATCAGAGTCTTCTATAACCATGCCATGCCCTGCCAAAACCTCCTGTAGCGTGCCATTGCTTAATACCTGAAAATACATGCTAAAGTGTCAACACGAGGTTGGTGAGTTCATAGAGTCTTGTGAAAAAGAATTGTAATGCATATGAATGAAGAAATCCCAGCAAAGGCATCGTAAATCCACTCAGTTCCAAGTCCCGCCATAAGAGACTTGTAACCTGTGTGTTTACAACCCACTGCCAAATATGATCTGGTTTATGTGAACAAAAGTGATACTTGTATCTAGATTCAGAAATAAGTATAGCAATACCGCTATATAAATAATTCTGACAATAAGGCCATATAATGAATCAGTCAAGTGGGGAATCAGCAATATTACGTTTGACATCACAGCCAAGTGGGGAAAACCACAATATTACGTTTGACATCACAGCCAAGTGGGGAAAACCACAATACGTTTGACATCACAGCCAAGTGGGGATAACCACAATATTACGTTTGACATCACAGCCAAGTGGGGAAAACCACAATATTACTTTGGAAATATATGAACAATGTAGGAGACAATTCCCATGAAATACAGGTAATCAAACATACCAATGAAATACAGGTAATCAAACATACCAATGAAATGCAGGTAATCAACCATGTAAAGCGAGTAATGCGTTTAAGTAAAACGAGCATGTATTCTCCCCCAAAACAGTTACAAAACAAGTAAAAGGAGGGGCTATGAAACTCACCTCGAAATGATGATACTGTGAAATGAACTGGTAGGAATAACAAAGAATGAATATCTGCCGCAACCTAATATGAATGATAATGATCTACTTTAGATCATGAAATGATGTAGTGAATGTCCATGCACATGATACCTATACCACTCATAACTTGAAAATACTTGTTGATATCAAAATATTACATTTTCCTAAACTTGGGAAAATAAGGCAACTAGAATAATAAAACTAGCCGAAACGTATATATATCGTATATATATATATGTTAGTGTTGAAATCCTTGAAATAACGTCTTGTAGCCATAAAAATATACTTGAAATCACTAATACTTCATTAGTTATGAAATTGGGCACTTGGGTATTATTTTTAGAAATCTAGAGTTACTACGTACTAATGGCATTAATATTATTTCTAGTTGAAAAAGCTGTCAAATAATATATGTTTTGCCGATATTGAAACGTGAATATCTTTGTCGTTATAAGTCCATTTTTCTCGTTCTTTATATTCATGGTCACGTCTTAGTATGTAGTAATATATTTTGGAAAGCTTGGCTCCTCCGGGTTACGTCTAAAGCCTCGTTTTGCCCGTCGAAAAACGTCCAACAGCATGAATTTTCAGAAAATAGTTTTCGGCGTTAAACATTGTAAAAATCATAACTCCTTCGTTATAAGCTTGTTTTAATTGATTCTTTCGCCTACGGCTTCGTTTTTGAAAGTATTTTCTAAATCTTTAGCCCAAAGTTACCCGGAAACCCCTGAGTTTTCTGTATTTGACATTTTGGGACAGAAGGTTTGTAGACTTGTTCCAAATCCATTTCCAAGGCTCTAAACTAGTTTCTAACATCACCAAATCTCTTGCAAACACCACAAAGCTAGTATAATCTTACCATACACCTTCTTAGGGTGCCATGGGTTCCTAATCATCACTAATCATGTTAATCTTACAAGGAAATCAAAATAACCAATTCTAGGGTTTGTATGTTCAAAAAGTTTACAAAAATAAAGTGGTATAACTAGTATGTGCATGAAATAAAGCATGAAAACCATATGATACTAGTAAATACTTGATAAAATTATGAAAATAAAGTTAGTGACTTACTTTGAATGATTATGTGATTAGATGATAAAAACCTTGAGATTCTTGAGTTTATATTTCAAAACTTCAACAAGAATGATTAAATGAACAAGAAAATGGTTTGATCTCCAAAAATCAATGGTGGAATATGGTTGTTCTTGTCTTGCCGTGAGGTACCAAGAGAGAAAGAGCAAAAAGATTGCTAGTTTATTAGTTAAGAATGAGGTAGCAAAAATGAGTTAGCTAACTTAGGAAAAATATCTATTTCAATGGCATACTTGTAATTATATGATCAAGTGTAAGACATGGGATGAGGGAGGGGCGGCACTTGGTTAAATTTGGATGAGTATGTGGAAAAATTGGGTATTATCTAGCCCACGGAGTCGGTTTTGGTTCCGTTAATCGCTAAACGTAAATAGTTAAGCCGCGAAACGTAAATCTGGGTATCGTAAAAATATGAAATATGAAAGAATGACTAAACTTGTCAAAATACTCCATAAGAAATATAAAATGAATGGTAAGTTCCATCGGGTTGCTTAAACGCTGTTAAAACTGGAAACGCGGGTTTAAAACGCGTAATTCGCGTAAAACGCTGAACTGGAAAACGTAAAATTCCAAAACTTCTGGAATTGTCGTAAAATGAAAGAAAATCATATTTCTATTGTTTATATTGTTTTATGGACATATCGGGATGCCGGAAGGATGTTTAAACCTGAATGTAAATCTCGGACACGGCTTCGTGATTTTTGCAGAAATGATCCGACGAGCGTCAAACTCTCGGATTATCGTTAAAATAGTTTATCTTACGAGAATATGAAATAAAAATTTCGGACATGAATAGTGTTTTTGTGAATAGTAAAAGTGAATAGTAACTTCCCGAGATAAAAATTGGAATTTCGACGTTTGAAACAGGACATGAAATTACGAGTTGTGACATTCTTCCCCTCTAAAAGGAACTTCGTCCCGAAGTTCAGTTTGTGTAGGTCTCTAGAATGGTATTAGTGAAAAGATGATGATATATATCGTGTAAGCCACTAAGTTCTAATGGGAGCTCAGGTCTGACGGCCACTAGGCCTACTCTGTCTTAAATATTAAATGGTCCAGTGTATATCGGGTTTAACTCCCCAAATTTTCTGAATGGTATCATGCCTTTCCTTGGCAGAACTTTCAACAGGATCTGGCTACCAACTTGAAATTCTAATGGTTTACAACTTATCGAACTTGTAACTGATTCTTGATTTGTAGAAAATTCCTGGTTATTTCATGAATACTTACTGGACTAGTGAGTTAGGCTTTTCCAAATTTCGATCCGTCAATGGATGTTGGCACTTCGACCATAGAGTGCATCAAATGGTGTAGTCTCTACACTCGTGTGGTAACTACGGTTGTAAGGGAATCTGATTTATGGTAAATGGTTAGTCCAACCATTTCTAGAGTTAATCACTCATGCTCTGAGCATATCTCCCTATGTTTGAATCGTTCTCTAATCCTGACCATTGGTCTGCAGATGATAAGTGGTGTAGTTCCAAAGAAATCTTAATGTAATCGCTAAGAGTTTGAGGTGAATTAATTTCCTCTAATAAAAATAATTGAAATGGATATCATGAATCTTGTGGAAACACTTACAAGGTTAAGTCTGTCAAAGGGTGTTGTTGAAAATAATAGGTTAAGATAAAGTTGTGATCCTCCGCAGGATGTCATGAATTGAGTCACATTGCGGTGATAAAAGATAGAATATTCCTTAGATCGGAAGTTGTTAATAGTACATGAAACTTATACGATAGAACATATAATAAAACACCAAAGAAATACAACACTAGAAGGCTTAGGTTTTGGTTTTCTTTTTTCTTAGCTCCGGGCAATCCTTCCTGAGATGCCCTAAGTTTCCACATTTGAAGCAACTTACTGGAATCCTCTGATTTGTGGGTTTCCTACAATCCTTAGTTAGATGACCCCGCTTCTTGCATATTCCACACGGTTCATTGCAATGATTTAAGTGATGGAGATTACACATGTTGCAGTAAGGTAAATTTCCAGTATATATTTTCTTTGTGCGTGGTCCTGCAGCATAGGCTCTAAACACTTCTTGTCCTTTGTTTGGCTGCCATACTTGATCATTTCCTTGGTTGTCATCTCTTTTCCTTTTGTTTTCGTTGTTGTTGTTGACAGTAGTTTCTTGCTTCATCACTTGAGCCATAAGCTTTTGAGACATTTTGATAGCTTCATCTAGCGTGTGTGGTTTAGAAGCAATTACGTTCCCATTGATGTTGTGTGGTAGTCCACCGACGAAATTTTCTAGCAGCTTTTCATTATCTGGAACCATAGTTGGACATAGCACAGCCAACTCCTGAAACCTCCTGATGTAGGTCTCGATGTCATCACCTCTTGTTACCAGCTGATAGAACTTTGCTTCCAATTTCTGCACCTTAGTACGAGGGTAAAACTTCTTTGTCATCAATTTCTTGAATTGATCCCAGGTGAGCTTGTAGGCATTTTCCATACCAATAGGCTGAGCGTGAGAATTCCACCATGACATGGCTTCATCCAAAAGCATACCAGTAGCAAACTTTACTTTGCTGACCTCAGGACAGTTGCACATGAGAAACACGTTCTCAGTCTTTTCAAACCAACGAATCAATGCAACAGCTCCCTCAGTGCCCTTGAACTTGATGGGATCACTGATCTTGAAATCCTTCCATGTGCATTCACGTCTATTGTTGGGTGGCTCATTCGTCCCTGTGTTTGATGCAGTCTCAGCAGCCCTAGCAGCAACCTCAGCTCTCTCGACCTCTAGAGCTTCTGCTATATTATCCTTAATAAGTTTCCGAATGGCAGCAGGTGTCATAGTTGGAGTAGCTTTAGCTTTCCCTGGCGGCATGGCTCTAAGAAAAGAAGGATGAAACATAAATAAGACGTTTCCTAATAGTAGGTATCCTAATGTGGATTGCCGTAGAATGAAAGCTTGAGGTTGAGATATGATCAGTTGAGTTATGAATTTTCTTACTATATACTTCTAGTCCTGGTTAGTAGTTATGTAATCCTTTCATTTCTTTTCTTGTATCGAGAAATCCTCCTAGTAATTGATGGTATGAAAAATCTTTCCTAAGGAGGTCATTGATAATATCCACTTATCAATATTGGAAGTAGCGAGGGATGTGTGACATATAAATCTATAGTGTGTCACCTAATTCCTTATATATATATGGGGATGGGGAAAGGAAATGATAGTGATGGTGAGAAGGGAAAAGACTGTGACAACTGCAACATAATAAGATTGTGATGAAAGGAAATACTGTGATGTAAGTGTATCGTGCATAAACGTGAATGTTCATGAGATGTGATGATTCGTTGACGTGCTTCTAGGCGGCGGTTCACGAAGTGATGAAAAGTATGAATGTTCTTGAAACGTTTGAGTACGCACACATGGATGAAACTTTTGGGAATTAGGTAGAGAATTCAATCCAGACAAAATTTTATTATAACTTTTCTCAGTGTTGCAAAATTCATCTCTGAGTCGGATATAGGTAGTCAGCCTATGTCTCACTATCCCGGGTTGAATATAAATGACTAGTCTATATTCCACCGAGGTTCCATGAATTTTGAAATACTCAGCCCAATTATACTAATACTATGTCCTTCACAAATACCAAGACATTCTGAAAGACTAAGGCAAGTGACCAAAACTCGAGGTCAAATGATGAAACTATGCAAGGAAAATATAACGCGGTGATATATACGATATGTGAACATGCTTATATGAAAGACAATTATAGTAATCAACTATAATAAATAAATACAATATACCAGATAATGAGATACAAATCTCACCACATGTGTCAGCAACTAACCACAAGTGAGGCATCATCTTGGCAGGCAGGCACGTGACGGTCATAGGGTTAAGTTTTCCTGAAAGTAGCTATAGTCTAGGTTTTAAAAACACTCAGTTCGCTATAGACAAAGCACTGATGCCAATCTGTCAAACCCCCAAAACAGGTTTCAGCGGAAGCATACGTATAGCTGGGGTGTAACTCAATTGATATCACAACACAAGTACAAAAATAGTTTTAACTTCAATCATTTAGAATAAAATGGTTAAATCAAAATGTTGAATTTACATTGTTAAAAGTAGTGCGGAAGTAGGCCCTAAAATAGTTTAAAATGGTCCCCATATGAATAATCAGAGTCTTCTATAACCATGCCATGCCCTGCCAAAACCTCCTGTAGCGTGCCATTGCTTAATACCTGAAAATACATGCTAAAGTGTCAACACGAGGTTGGTGAGTTCATAGAGTCTTGTGAAAAAGAATTGTAATGCATATGAATGAAGAAATCCCAGCAAAGGCATCGTAAATCCACTCAGTTCCAAGTCCCGCCATAAGAGACTTGTAACCTGTGTGTTTACAACCCACTGCCAAATATGATCTGGTTTATGTGAACAACAGTGATACTTGTATCTAGATTCAGAAATAAGTATAGCAATACCGCTATATAAATAATTCTGACAATAAGGCCATATAATGAATCAGTCAAGTGGGGAATCGGAAATATTACGTTTGACATCACAGCCAAGTGGGGAAAACCACAATATTACGTTTGACATCACAGCCAAGTGGGGAAAACCACAATACGTTTGACATCACAGCCAAGTGGGGATAACCACAATATTACGTTTGACATCACAGCCAAGTGGGGAAAACCACAATGTTACTTTGGAAATATATGAACAATGTAGGAGACAATTCCCATGAAATATAGGGAATCAAACATACCAATGAAATACAGGTAATCAAACATACCAATGAAATGCAGGTAATCAACCATGTAAAGCGAGTAATGCGTTTAAGTAAAACGAGCATGTATTCCCCCAAAACAGTTACAAAACAAGTAAAAGGAGGGGCTATGAAACTCACCTCGAAATGATGATACTGTGAAATGAACTGGTAGGAATAACAAAGAATGAATATCTGCCGCAACCTAATATGAATGATAATGATCTGCTTTAGATCATGAAATGATGTAGTGAATGTCCATGCACATGATACCTATACCACTCATAACTTGAAAATACTTGTTGATATCAAAATAATACATTTTCCTAAACTTGGGAAAATAAGGCAACTAGAATAATAAAACTAGCCGAAACGTATATATATCGTATATATATATATATATATATATATATATATATATATATATATATATATATATATATATATATATATATATATATATATATATATATGTTAGTGTTGAAATCCTTGAAATAACGTCTTGTAGCCATAAAAATATACTTGAAATCACTAATACTTCATTAGTTATGAAATTGGGCACTTGGGTATTATTTTTAGAAATCTAGAGTTACTACGTACTAATGGCATTAATATTATTTCTAGTTGAAAAAGCTGTCAAATAATATATGTTTTGCCGATATTGAAACGTGAATATCTTTGTCGTTATAAGTCCATTTTTCTCGTTCTTTATATTCATGGTTACGTCTTAGTATGTAGTAATATATTTTGGAAAGCTTGGCTCCTCCGGGTTACGTCTAAAGCCTCGTTTTGCCCGTCGAAAAACGTCCAACAGCATGAATTTTCAGAAAATAGTTTTCGGCGTTAAACATTGTAAAAATCATAACTCCTTCGTTATAAGCTTGTTTTAATTGATTCTTTCGCCTACGGCTTCGTTTTTGAAAGTATTTTCTAAATCTTTAGCCCAAAGTTACCCGGAAACCCCTGAGTTTTCTGTATTTGACATTTTGGGACAGAAGGTTTGTAGACTTGTTCCAAATCCATTTCCAAGGCTCTAAACTAGTTTCTAACATCACCAAATCTCTTGCAAACACCACAAAGCTAGTCTAATCTTACCATACACCTTCTTAGGGTGCCATGGGTTCCTAATCATCACTAATCATGTTAATCTTACAAGGAAATCAAAATAACCAATTCTAGGGTTTGTATGTTCAAAAAGTTTACAAAAATAAAGTGGTATAACTAGTATGTGCATGAAATAAAGCATGAAAACCATATGATACTAGTAAATACTTGATGAAATTATGAAAATAAAGTTAGTGACTTACTTTGAATGATTATGTGATTAGATGATAAAAACCTTGAGATTCTTGAGTTTATATTTCAAAACTTCAACAAGAATGATTAAATGAACAAGAAAATGGTTTGATCTCCAAAAATCAATGGTGGAATATGGTTGTTCTTGTCTTGCCGTGAGGTACCAAGAGAGAAAGAGCAAAAAGATTGCTAGTTTATTAGTTAAGAATGAGGTAGCAAAAATGAGTTAGCTAACTTAGGAAAAATATCTATTTCAATGGCATACTTGTAATTATATGATCAAGTGTAAGACATGGGATGAGGGAGGGGCGGCACTTGGTTAAATTTGGATGAGTATGTGGAAAAATTGGGTATTATCTAGCCCACGGAGTCGGTTTTGGTTCCGTTAATCGCTAAACGTAAATAGTTAAGCCGCGAAACGTAAATCTGGGTATCGTAAAAATATGAAATATGAAAGAATGACTAAACTTGTCAAAATACTCCATAAGAAATATAAAATGAATGGTAAGTTCCATCGGGTTGCTTAAACGCTGTTAAAACTGGAAACGCGGGTTTAAAACGCGTAATTCGCGTAAAACGCTGAACTGGAAAACGTAAAATTCCAAAACTTCTGGAATTGTCGTAAAATGAAAGAAAATCATATTTCTATTGTTTATATTGTTTTATGGACATATCGGGATGCCGGAAGGATGTTTAAACCTGAATGTAAATCTCGGACACGGCTTCGTGATTTTTGCAGAAATGATCCGACGAGCGTCAAACTCTCGGATTATCGTTAAAATAGTTTATCTTACGAGAATATGAAATAAAAATTTCGGACATGAATAGTGTTTTGTGAATAGTAAAAGTGAATAGTAACTTCCCGAGATAAAAATTGGAATTTCGACGTTTGAAACAGGACATGAAATTACGAGTTGTGACATGGAGCTAGCACTACCTATACGGAACGAAATGTGTCGTGTACACCGATCACAAGAGTCTTCAGCATATCTTAGATCAGAAGGAGCTGAATATGAGACGACGGAGATGGTTGGAAACTCTAAGCGATTACGACTGAATCAAATGTCACCTAGGAAAGGCAAACGTTGTGGCTGATGCCTTGATCCGAAAGGAACGGTTGAAACCTCTACGAGTTCGAGCCTTGGTTATGACCATCAATTCGAATTTTCCCGCTCAAATCCTCCGTGCTCAAGAAGAAGCAGTGAAACAAGAACATATCCAGAGTGAGAATCTTTATGGAATGATACAGACGAAGTTTGAGAAGCGTTCAGATGGAACATTATGTTTCAAAGGAAGAAGCTTCAGGATTCTTTGGCACGAACCTCGATATGAGTACTGCATATCACCCGGAGACAGATGGCCAGAGTGAAAGGACGATTCAGACATTGGAGGATATGCTCCGGGCCTGTGTAATTGATTTTGGAAATGGGTGGGATACACATTTGCCTTTGATCGAGTTTTCATACAACAACAGCTATCATGCAAGTATCAAGGCTGCACCGTTCGAGGCATTGTATGGTCGAAAGTGTCGATCACCCATTTGTTGGGCTGAGGTAGGAGAAGCTCAGCTCATTGGGCCGGATCTTGTTCGAGAGACCACAGAAAAGATTGTGCAGATTAAAGACCGATTGAAGATCGCGCGAGACCGTCAGAAAAGTTACGCAGACGTAAGACGCAAACCCCTTGAGTTTCAGGTTGGGGATAGAGTTATGTTGAAGGTTTCACCATGGAAGGGAGTGATTCGTTTCGGCAAGCGGGGAAAGCTGAACCCCAGGTACATAGGACCGTTCAAGATTCTGAACCGAGTTGGTCCTGTAGCTTATAAGCTAGAATTGCCACCAGAGCTCAGTAGGGTACATCCTGTATTCCACGTGTCTAATTTGAAGAAATGTTTGTCCGATGAGACAGCCGTGATTCCACTCGATGAGATTCAAGTTGATGAGCAACTGAACTTTATTGAAGAACCTGTAGAGATTATGGAGCGTGAGGTCAAACGATTAAAGAGGAGCAAAATTTCCCTTGTGAAAGTCCGCTGGAATTCCAAGAGAGGACCCGAATTCACCTGGGAACGCGAGGACCAGTTCAAACGCAAATACCCTCACCTCTTCGAAACCGGAACCGATAAGTTAAACTGAAATCCGGGACGGATTTCCCAATATGATGTATGTGCTGTAACACCCGGTAATTTTCAAAATCTTTTTCTAGCCAATTATTTTATAAACTTTGCATTACCTGAGAACTTAAACTTTTCATTATACTTGATTGGGCTTGAGAAACGAGAAATATTATGAGAAACGAGAATTATTGCGAGAAACGAGAATATTGTCCCTATTAGTGAACCAGCACAACCTAGAAAGCACGAAACGTATCGTATGTGCCAAAAATATTTATTTTTGAAAGTATTTCAAATTTATACTCGTTTTTATTGGAAAAATCATTTCGTGAACGATGGCGCAAGTTTCGTTAATTTTCGAGTCCGTTTTGTATGTCAAATAGGTCCCGCAGTGATTTCATCAAAAGTATTGCTAGTTTGGCAAGAAAGGCCCCTCCGCCCCATGTTTCATTTTAAACCCTCACTTTTTAATTTACATTTCCATCCCTTCCCCATTTCATATATAAACCATTTTATATTATTTATTTCATTTTCATCACATAAACACACACACCTCTCTCTCTCTTGGTCTCGTCGGCCGGCCACCCACCCAACTCCGGCCACCACCTTCTTCTCCGGCCAAAATTCTGGCGACCACCGTGCCGGAAAATTTTTCGGCGAAACTACTCCTTTGCCGAATCATTAGATCGGCTAGTTTATAATATTTCTGGAGTTTTTGAGCCTTCGGCTCCCACCACAACACCACCCACGCGCCACCACCTCCTGCCATCACCACCGCAAGCCACCACCACCATCCTCTCCATCTTCTTTTCGGTAAAAACCCCTTCACGCGCCACTATTTCTTATTTTTATTTAATATTTTACAAACCCTAATTTATATTTTTATTTAAATCCGATTTTAATAATTTTCTTTTAATAAAAACCTTTAAATAAAGATGTAAAACCCTCTCGTGTGGAAAACCCTCCCCTCCCCTTCTCATCGTTGACCCAGTCAACTCGGTGACTCACCGAGTCAACTCGGTTGACTCGGGTGAGTTGATGGTTTTAATTGTTTTCTTTCCTTCCTTTTATTTATTCCGAGTTTGTGGATTGTTTTGAATTTTAATTTGGGTCCGTTTGGTTTTGGTTGTCTCGGCAGTCAAGGAAAAGCCAAGCCGTGACTCACGGCGAGTCACGGCGAGGCAAGGTGAGTGTGGTTTAGTTTAGGATTGTGTTGTTATTAAAGTTGATGCATATTTGTGGACCATTTGGTTGTGGCAGTTTCATTTTTTTGTGTGGTTTGAGTCATTTGCATTTTGTCAAGGGTAATAAGTTTAGAGTTAGGGATAGTTTAGATGTAGTTTGGTTTGTTTAGTTTGAGGCCGAGAGCCTCATGGCTCACGTAGAGTCGAGCCGTGACTCGTTTCGAGTCACGGCAATAATTATTGTTATGGTTGTTATTTATTTGTATCGGTCTACGGTTTCGGCTTAAGTTCTATTTAAAATGGACTAACGATTATGAAACGATAAATAACAAGGTTTAATTATAGTTAAGAGGTTATTGCAACACATGGACTTGGATTCGGATTATTATTTGTGACGATATATGTTGATAAGATTTGACGTATTGGATTTACGGTATTGGTTGGTTGGACTTATGGACCCTTTGGTACATGAGACGGAAGGGTACGTTAGACTCATAAGAGCTTAACCTATCTGGACCCGAACAATACAAAATGGTCGATAAAACTAAACAACTAATATTCACGCGAATGATATGTCCAATTATATATTTAAACTTGTAAAACGTGTTAACAATTGGAATATTCAAATAAGTCGTATGACTTGGAAATGTTTTATAAACGGGCAATTCATTCCGAAATTTCGTGAAATGTTTATAAAACTTAAACTATTTATAATTTATTAAATATTCCAAAACCTTTTCAAAACTCTTATGTTTTAACGATCATAACATCTATTTTGAGAAAAACGGGGAAAAGCCGAAACTATCTATCGAGGTCGTTTGTTTGGTTATTTATTCTCTTCTGAATTAATTCTTTCTTTCGTATTCCTTCTTTTCTCTTCCCTCATCCTTCTTGAGTGTTCGTTCGTTTCCGCCGACTTGTCATCTTTTTACCCTTTTCTAGACTTCCACACGAGACTTAAACGTATTTTCTTTCAAACGCCATTGAAACTAAAAACCTTTTATACGAGTATTATTTATTAAATCATTTTGGATATTATATCTGAGTTATGTCATTAATTGATTAGGTTGTGCTGAGGTTCATTTGCTGTGCCGTACCATCTGATTGTTATCTCGTTTTCTCTGTGACTAAGGTGTGATTCATAGCCCCACTTGTGCACTTTTAATTATTTTTAAACCCATAGGGGAGATACATGCTACTTACTATTTTTTCTGAGCACAATGGTTTATTGTATGCTATTCCTGATTGACGCTATATATGCTAAGTACCTTCCTTGCCAAAAGCAAGACCCTCGATCATGAACCATTAATCACCTGCGGGTGAGCGCGATTATAGTTTATAGGCCTATAGGATTGACCGTCCCATCCCTGTTGACCAGTTAGGCAACACGGGTGTACTGTATATCGAATACCTAGGTATTTGGCAAGATACCTACTGGAGGGCAAATGTTATGATTATGAAATTCCGCGGTTATTGTCGACTTATGCCAGAGTTACTGGTACCTCGGTTAACGCATTGTGTGTCATGAGCTTAGCGAAACAAACAAAAGATATCCTGATTGAATATGTGAAGCTTCCAGATTAAAATTCTTGTGCTCAAACTATTATTTTACTAAACCTATGAATTGCACTCAACCTTTGTGTTGACTTTTTAAGCATGTTTATCTCAGGTAATTGATTTCTGAAGTGGGCACGAGGAAGGGCTGGAGGTTCCGGATGGCTATCTGTGGGTTGTGTTTTGTTATTTCTATCTAAATTTTCCGCTGCAAACTACTTTATTTTTCCGCTGCAAACTATATCATTATCCGCTGCTAAATGTGTTGAGAGTCTTTTGAACTCTAATGGTTGAACTTGTATTTGAATGTGGTATTTTATTAAAACGTCTCATTATGAGATCGTTTATCTATGATTTTGACTCACTACCCCTCGACTAGCACCCCAAGCTCAGTCCCGCTGCCGTATTTCGAGTTGGGGGTGTTACATAATACGACTGGTTTATGGGCTGTCTAGTAGGCTATCAGATGGGCTCTTAGTTGGGCTTGCTACATGGGTTTTCCTTGGCCTGGTATTTCATTAAGCAACCTATAGAAGTGTACCAAGTTACTACTTGGTGACACCTTCCTGGAGCTCCTCCTTTTCGCAACTGAAATGAATTATTACTCATGGTATCGACTTTACTTTGTGACCCATTTTTGAGTACTACTCGACTTCAACCCATTGGGGTCTAAGTGGTGTTAACACCTTGATTCTTGACTCAACTATAGGTCGATATGGTGGAACAAAAGTCCTTAAAGCTTAGTTTCCTCAAATGGTAGCTATCAACTTGGTTAGACTTTTCCTCTAGATGAGGTGTCTTTCCTTATCTATCTCGACCACCATTGCACCAAGCTTTGTTGGTAATTGGAGCGGTTGGGATCGTGGGTGGTCATAGTGGCTTTCGCCATTAACTTCTACACAAAAACTTCCTTATTCTAGTCTTCCTATACTAGTCACAACCTTCATAGGTTCGGTCATTGAACCTATGGCCTTTCTAAGGTCTTTCGACTTCACTACAACACGAGGACTCATTGTCTAAGAACCAACTCCACAATGTTTCTAGGCTCACTTTTGAACTCATCCTTCTTAGTGGTTTCGACACAACACAACAATAATAATTTACTCCTACAGAAGGATTCCTATGTCACACTATTAACAATGATAACAACAACTATTATCTTCATAAAAATTCCTATTAAGCTTCCCTCAAACCCATATGTGTTTCTGGGTCTCCAATCGACAGGAACAAAACTCAATACACAACTTGGAGCTAATCAATCTAATTCGGCCAATCTAACCATACTAACGTCAACAACAAATTTTTCTCTAGTCCTTATTTAACAATTAATCGTCATTGAATTTTTCCTCAATATCAACACTACTTTTCTGAGTTTCAAATCGAATAAATAAATAATAATATCTATCCTAAATCTATTCTTTCTTTATTATGAACGATTTTAGGAAGTTAAATACTACAACAAATTGAATCTAAATCGAGGTTAACCTTACTATGATTTCTTGGTGGATGAACTTGGATGAAGCTTTAAACCCGAGAACTTACTGCTCCACACCGATCAATCCCACCCTCCAAACCGAATCACAATACTCTCACTCTTCACCTTTCTTGAGTTTTTCTCAGATCTTTGTTAGTATTCTTGGGTAAGTTTTGATTCGATGTCTTCTTGGAGGCGCTGATTTATGGTGTATCGTGGAGAGTAGCTCCATAAGGGCTTTCGGGTTTGGGGAGATTAATCTTACTACTTACGTGCTATATCCACTTCTATGGTTTCTTATCCTAGGCTAGCTCGTGATTCTTGAAGAGGACAAAATTTTCGGTCAAAAGAATTTGATATGGACTATGTTTGGAGATGATGATGGGTCGTTGGTGTTTATGGGGAAAGGAGGGGACAGACAAAGGGATAATGGGAATAAGGTTACAGGGTTTCGGGTTATGTGTGAGTGGAGGAGTGGATTTAATTTCAAGTATGTAATGTATATTTGTAAAAGGGTGGTATTTTATATCCGTGTTTCGTTATACTGTGTCAAATTCGGATCCATCCTGGAACCGTTGCTAATTTAAGAGTTTATATTTTTAGAGTCGTTTTGTAATGCTTGAATATTTTTCTGTGTCCTTAGTTATTTACTAACATTTTTCTGAACCTCAGATTTATTCCTGGTTTGCGTGTGGTGTCAGTCCGTGTGAAACTAGGATAACCTCCCATTTTTAATACAATAATCATGAGTAATTTATTAGATGCGACAATTTCACTGTTCCTTGGTGAGATTTCCGGGTGTCAATATGTGCAGGCATGTTTTCCGTTATAATCACATAATGGCCTAATGTGATAATTAGTCATAATAAATGAATTGTTAAGAATTTAATATTAGGGCAAATTTACCATTTGTCACATCCTCCCCGCCTTAGAAACGAAAACCGTCCTTGGTTTTCACTCAGAAATACCCGAAGGGGTTTGGGTTTTTGGAGGTCCTAGTGTTTTTCTGGTTCTACTTTTCACACCTCTACATGAATTCAGGGTCTGGTGAGTGCCAGGTGTAAATCAATGGTCAAGATGTGTCTTGAAAGTTCTAAGGTGTAGAAGTCTTTCACAACGACTATTCCCATCAAGGCATGATCTTTCCTGAACTAAACATAGGTGATCAGGCTATGCTTAGTTGAGGATTGATGATTGATCCGTCCCGAAACACTTATCTTTTATTTCTCTATCACACAAGTCAACCACTTGTGAATGGTCAACCGTAATAAATGATAAAAGACAAACAGCCTCAGAACGAATGCTCGTGTGTAGTGTGTGAAACCAGGCAAGTGATCACCCGGATCGTTTCCCAACGAGGTGTGAATGGAAAACTGTGAAAAGCTTTGGATTAAAGTGATTGATGAATCAGATATTTGATTTTTGCTTTATTTAACAATTCTAAATAACAAATAAAAACAGATATACACAGGGAATTTAAACGCGAATAAAAATAACCTGAAAACGCGTAACGAAAAAGCTGAAATGGGACAAAAACTAAAATTTATAAAATTTAAAACCTAAAAATGTAAAATTACTTAAAACTTATTTAAAAACTTAAATTATATTTTTTTACACTTTTTATCTATTTATTATTAATTATTAATTATTTAATTACTTATTAAACTATTTAAATTGATAAAAAAAATACTAAATGAACTAAGAAAAATATGAAACTTTTTCTAAAAATATTACTAAGTAAATAAAAGCTAAGAAAATTATAAAAATGAAAATTACTTAATTAAAATTTAAAAAGATAAATTCTATTAAATAGAAGCTATCACTTTATTTCTATTTTTGATTTTCTTAAGATCTAAAAATATTTTTATATTTTTCCTAGATTAAAAATGACAAAAGAAAATTATGAAAATTGGATTTATATTTTTCTGATTAATATTCTAATTATTATGATTTAATTACTATTAGAAACTAATTAAAATGATTAAAAATATTAAAACTATTCAGAAAATTATGAAAATTTCTGAGTAAATCTAAAATAATATTAGAAAGATAAGAAAAATAAAATGAAAAGTTTACTAAGCCTGATAAGCAGATTTGGGCTAATAAGCAGTTGTGAATAAGCCCAAAATTAAGCTAAAAAGCAAGAAACTTAACCAAATGATCAGGACAGGCTTAATATACTTAAATAAGCTTAAAACAACTTAAAACTACAAATTAGCACAAGAGATTTAACAATTAAGCACTTGGCTGTTGCAAAACTATGCACAGAAATATTCAGGCAAACAGCAAACTTGCAGGGTGATTTAAGCAGACCAATAAGCTGTTTAAGTGAAACTTAAGGGGGGCAAAAGCAAGCTAGAACTACTGGGTATCTAAAAATCACAAAAGCCCTATCAGAAAATTACCAATTGATGTTCAATTGAAGGCAAGATCAGCAGACAATAGCACTAGGTCTGCTGTTTTGTCTGATCTGTGCAGAAAATGCACAACACCAAAGAACACTAAACCAACTATTATGCTTGTACTATATGGCCTACTTGTGACTCAGAAAAGCCAATGAAAAGGGCAAAACAAGCTTAAGGCTTGTATGAGCATATTTGGACAGTTGGGTTCCTAAGATCTCCACAAATGGCTTAAAACCACAAAACTTATCAATTGGACTTAAAGTAACTTGAAAACAGCTTAAAATGACCAAGATAAGCTTGATCAAAGTTGGGATAATGGCAATTGTACAGTAACAAATGATTTGACCAATTGACTGCTCACAACCAAACAGCCCTTAATGTTTGACTGTCTTGGATTTTTCAAATGAAATTCAATTTTTTAAACTAAAAGCCTTAATATTATTGATTGAACAACTTATATGAGTACTGATAAGAAACTTTTAACACACAATTAAGCACAATATTAAGCTATACTAGATATGACTATTTTTGGACTTTTTAGAGTTTTTTGAGCAAAGTAAATAAAATGATATTACACTAATGACAAGGCTGATCAAATAAACTTAGAAACTAACAAGTAGCACATAAGAACAATGATCAGCAGAAAATAAGCACTAGTACAGTGCTTAGTGAAATAAAGCAATAAATGAGGAAATTCTTACAACTGTCAAGTTTAATGAAACAATAGAACAAGGATCAAAACCCACTCCTAGCTTGTTGTCAATAACCTAGGAACCAGAAAAACCATCCAGCTTAGCTTTTTAAACCCAGAATTCAGCTTATTCCACTTCAGTTGACTTTGTTTGACTTTCTTCAATCTTGGAATTCAGAACAAGTTACACTATAATAGACTTATAATAAGCTATGTAAAGCTTATATAAGCTATTAAAAACAACTGAGAAGCTGTTCTATTTACTACTTAACAAATTTCTCATTTACAGAACATATGAAGATCAGAAACTTGGAATAAAGATTAACTACTGACAATAATCAACAAACACCAACAAATACACTAAAGCTACTTTGTATTGATTGATTGAAGCTTGAGATTACAATTTAAACTACTGAAGATGGAAATACGATTATACTAAAATTACACTAAATTTCCACTTAGCTTTTTAAAGCTAACATTACATACTATATATACTAAATTTGAGCTGGGATAACCTATTGTCGACATCCTGAACACATCCCCACCATTCAATTGCTCTCACTTGATCTTATTCGTCCACTTGTAAAATTGGCGAGAAAAGTGGAATTTGGCTATCTTTCTGATTTAGCTAGTGGGGAGTGGGAGAGAAGCAATTAATGCTTTTGGATTGTTATGTGGCGTGTAGGAGGAGGGGGGATGACTGGGTTAGTGGTTTTGGGTGAGCTGGGGGGTGAGTGTCTGGTATTGGCGCCAATGGTGGTTTAGGAGATGACGGGTTTGACTTATTTTGACTGAGTGGTTAACTCAGTCAAAATAAGGGTTGGGCTTTGGGCTTGTTTCTTTTTGGGCTTGTATAGAGTTGGACTGGGTTAATGTTTAGGCTGGGTTTTGGATTTTGGGTATTAGTTAGATCCGGATTTAGGTTTAAATAAGCATAGGGACCATTTTTGTAATTGCTGAAAAGTTGAGGGGCTTGGTTGTCATCTTTCCAAAGTTTATTCCAAGGACTAAACCTGCCATAAAACAATTACACAAGGACCAAAGTTGTATTTTTTTAGCATTTTATAAACTTTAGGGACCGAATATATAAATTTGGATTTTAGAGGGATTTGTTTTGTAAATTCCCAAAAGTTATCACAAGGGTATTTCTTGCCAAGTTTAAATAGTACAAGGGTTATAAAATATAATTTTCCATTTTAAAACACCCGGGGACTAATTTTGACAACTTTTGAAACTTGAGGGACTAGACTTGCCATTTATGCAAACTTGGTTCGTTTTCACTTATTTTCAATCATTTTGCATCTGTAACATATAAAAACACATTTTTGATGATATTTATAACATTTATGGTTATTTGTGTGTTTTTGGACGTTTATGTGGGTTTAAACCGGGTAAATTATATGTGTTTTTAGACACATATCAAATCCCCCACACTAAACTATTGCTAGTCCCTAGCAATCATTTATGAAGATTTATTGGATTTTATCTCTTTACCAAAAGCCATTACTTCTGGAGTAGCCAATGTTTTAGTATGTGATACTTTGGTACAATGATAACCAAATGATTTTGAGCAAACCATCAGCTGTCAACGGATTTGATTTGTCTTTACCCGAAGCCGTTTGCTTCTGGACTAGCCAACTCTTAGATAAATTATTAATATTATCTTTGGTGAGCTGATTACCAATCATGGTTTTTCACTGCCTTTACCACAAGCCATAATCTTGCGGGCTAGCCAACTCTTCACTTATGAAGATATGGTGAGTCGAATACCATACAATTTTCGGCAAATTGCAAGCCATCAACGGATTTGAGACATCTTTACCAAGAGCCGTTTGCTCTCGGATTAGCCAGTCCTTATGTGGATTAGACATGGTGGACTGATAACCATTTGTTGTGACCAAATGAAAAAATTTTAAAATTTTGGCCAAAAACGGGGGAACTAGGGTATACATGTGATCAAATTCGCCAGAATTCCCCCCCACACTTAGAACTGAATATTGCCCTCAATATTCAAAGAACCGGTTGTTAAACCAACACTTAGAACGTGAAAGGGAAATACTAATAGCCTTTTATTTCATATAGTTATTTATTTTATTTTTATTTAATTTGCATTTAAGCCGTTAAGGCATGCAAATTCCCTCTTCTTTTTTTTTTTTTTTTGACTGACATATTTACAACATGTGGGGCATCTCCTCCACACTAGGGTGAGACATGGGTGAAAACCCATATTTTGCTACTGTTTTTGATCACCGAGTCGCTAGCTTGACTCGACCCCGAATTGAGTTGATTCCTCCCGAACAGTCAGGTTTATCACGCAAGCTAACCGCTTGTGAACGGTCAACTGTAACAAAGGGATCCTGAACAGCCCGGGAGAAAAAGCAATTTAAAAGTTTATGGGGAAGTAAGTGGAAGAAACCATCTCCATCGGACTTTCATTCAAGATGCTTGGATAACCAATTGAGCATAAGAAAGTTCCACACCGATGAGATAAATCCGGCATTTAAACCAATGTTAGATGGACAATGCCGGGGTCAAAAGTAACATCCTCACTCCCGAATGAGTGAAGGATAGGAGAAATCACCGGGTAGGTGAAGGGAAGAAGAGAGATCTGAATAGCAATTAAGACAAGAACTTCCTCCTCAAGAATTACAAGTGGAGGAGGCAAGTCCTTAAACTTGATCTCCGGAAGTTTATCAGTTTTTTCAACTGACTTGATTTCTTTTTTATGAAGTTTAACGGGAGGGAGAGGAGGAGAATTGTCCTGATTTAACAATTTCTCAAGAGAAAGAATATCTCCCTCCAGATCAATCTCAGCGTTATCAATTCCTTCAAGAAATGAATCACACTTGAGAAAAGCCTCGATCTCTTTCAAATTGGAATCACTTCCCTCAAACGGAGGGAAAGAAGGGGAAGAGTCGGAAATGATAGGTTGAGAAGATGGAGTGGGATCACCACTCACAGAATTATGAAAATAATCAACACTCTCTTGAGAGTACTCCTCTGAAGCAATGTCAATGACATCTATTCGGTTAACCGAAGCAGAATTATAATTAGAGGAGTACTTTGAAGTTTGATCATGATTAAAGGTAACAGCTTCCTTATCCACACGCAAGGTGATTTCATGCTTAAATACATCAATAAGAGCATGGCCCGTTTTTAGGAATCCTCTTCCAAGAATGAGAGGAACCTTTTGATCTGCGTCAAAGTCAACAACCACAAAGTCAGCTGGAAAATGGAACTTTCCTATTTTCACAAATACATCTTCGGCAATGCCGCAGGGATGAGTTATGGTTCGATCTGCAAGCTCAAGAGTCATGCAGGTAGGAGTAAGAGCCGGAAGAGAAAGTTTCTTCCATACTGAATGAGGCATCAGGTTGATGCTTGCACCTAGATCTGCTAAGGCATAGCATTCAACCATTCCCGGAAATACACAAGGTAACAGAAATTTTCCAGGATCTCCAAGCTTCTCCGGAAGCTTTTTCAAGATAACCGCTGAGCAGTTCTCATTTACTAGAGTTTTAGCCATTTCAATCAGTTTTTCCTTGTTGCTTAACAAGTGTTTGATTGTTGATGCAAATTTGGGCATCAGAATGAGAGCATCCGCAAGACTTATGTCAAAATGTAATTCTTTAAAGATTTGAAAGAATTTGTCCATTTGTTGACTAGCCTTCTCACGGAGCTTTTGCTCATTTAAGCGCGATGGGTAAGGAATATAAGGTTTGGATTTTTGGGAAATGACTTCAGGAGTCTCTACAGATTCAAAGACAACTCCTGGTTTGGATTTCTTTTTCTGGACAATCGGAGGCTGGACATGTGTTGTATTTGGTGGGTTTGGAATTTGCACTTTGTCCGTTGTATCCTCCGTCTCTTTTTCCATTTCAAATAACGGAGGAGGAATAGGGCCAGCAGGCCCCTCATAAGAAGCTCCACTCCGAGTGGTGATAGCTTTGACGAAAGTGGTATCTCCGTCATCATCACTGTCATCAAGTACACTGACAGGAACAGCATTGAGCATTTCGGAATAATATTTGGCTGATCTTTGCTCACTAAGTTTGGTTGACAAACTTTTAACCGTAAATCGTGAAAGATTAGGATCGATTCTTGACGGCTGAGGAGCAATTGTGGGTGTAGATTTTTGGATGACTGAAGGTTGGATGACTGAAGGTTGGACGTATTTAGCACTTCCATTGTTAGTGGGAAGTACCGGGTCCTTTGTCACCTTGAATTCAACATGAGATTTACCACTACGTGTACTGACAGCTTTGAGTTCACCCCTAGGGTTGACAACAGTGTTACTTGGGAGACCTCCCGAGGTAGAGGGTATATCAGTTAAAGACTTTTTGATCTGGTTTAATTGGGCAACCAATAACTGGTTTGTCTCACGTTGTGTCTTATTTGTTTCCTCTTGGGTTTTCATGAATTGCATAAGCAACTCATCTGAGGATGTCTGATTTCGGTTTGAACCTTGGTTTTGATTAAAATTTTGACCACGGTTTTGGTTAAAATTACCCTGATTCTGACCTCGGTTTTGATTGAAATTTTGGGAATTGTGGAAATTTTGTCCCTGATTTTGAACAAAGCGATTTTGATTATTCTGATTTGGCACGGGTGGAAAACCAGGTGGGACCATAGCATTCTGTGCTCGGTACTGAGTCTCAGCATGCGGACGATATTGATTTGGGTTTACTGCAGCTACGGGAGCTGGGTAAAGAGAAGCATCGGTTGCTTGACAATCAAAATACGCATGTGGGCCACCACAAGTTTCACACACTTTGTTTATTGCTTTGATTTGTTCCGGTTTATGAATTTCACTTTTTAATTCTTTCATTTCTTTCATCATACAACGCATTGAATCCGTTAAAAAGGCTAACTCTGAGGAGTTACCGGATGAAGAAGAAGCAGTAGGAGTGACAGGAACATTCACTTTGTTTCTTGAAATAGGAACTTTTGATTTATTTTCACAAATTTCAACCACCTCTCTGGGTTTACGATTCAAGATATTGCCACCGGAGGCTGCATTAAGTGCATCTTGATCGTTTTGGGTCAACCCATTATAAAACGTATTTATCTGTTGTAACACATTGAAATCGTGATGTGGGCATTTTCTTAGGAGATCTTTAAATCTGTCCCATGCCTCTCCGAAATTTTCATCGAAACCTTGACGAAAACCAGCAATTTCATTTTTTAGGTTAGTCGTCTTTGATGGAGGGAAGAAATAATTTACAAATTTCTTAACGAGATCTTCCCAGGTTTCAATGGATCGAGGGGGTTCTTTATCCAGCCAAATTCGGGCTGCCCCCTCAAGTGAGAATGGAAATAGCATCAATTTGATCACTGTTTGCGGCACATTTTTGTAATTGATTGTAGAAGTCAGTTTGTTGAACCAACGAATGTGTGCATATGGATCCTCTCGTTCAAACCCGTGAAATTGGTTTGTGGACACGAGCTGAATCAAATGTGTTTTCAGTTCAAAATGATCAGAATCGATGGCTGGTAAAACAATGGCATCTCCATAACCCTCGGTGGGTGCCTGGAGCATTTCAGCCATAGTGCGTTCGTCTGCCATATTATCAGTGGGAACAGTACGAATCTCGGGTTCGACTATTTGGGCAGCACGTCTACGATTACGTCTTCTCGGAATTTCTACGAGTTCACGTAAAGGGCTTGATGACGTGGAAGAACGAGTGCGCATGCACTAGGTAAAATATTCCAATTAAAACAAGACAGAAGCAAAACACAAGTGAACTTAAACCAATAATCAACAAGCGTACGGTAGCTCTCTAAAAGATAAACGCACAGAGTGGCGGAGAAGCAAAGGTGGGCAATTACGCTCCTTAAAAACCCGCTTCTTTCAGTCCGACAATTTAATGTCAGACTATCCTAGAACCTCCGTTAGAGTTTGTTTATCAATTAAAGGTGAGCCGATATTCGCAAGTGATACAAAGGCAAGTTTTAAATCTTTGGTTTGGGAACTTATTATAGTCGTACCCCCAGTTAGGTAGTACTCTGTCTTGGTTCTCGATGGTAATTTTTTTATTATTGTTTATTATTTATTAACAAAGAAAACGGAATTTATTTTTGGTGTTTTTATTTTTTTTATATGATAATATTAATAATAATATATATAGAAAAGAAATGAAAAATATTTTTGTATTTTATATTGTTTTTGGGAAATAGGAACTTCTGATAGAAGGGTCTCAGATCACTAATCGCTAAAACTTACACAACTGTCGCAGCACACCTCCCCGGCAGCGGCGCCAAAATTTGATCCGTCCCGAAACACTTATCTTTTATTTCTCTATCACACAAGTCAACCACTTGTGAATGGTCAACCGTAATAAATGATAAAAGACAAACAGCCTCAGAACGAATGCTCGTGTGTAGTGTGTGAAACCAGGCAAGTGATCACCCGGATCGTTTCCCAACGAGGTGTGAATGGAAAACTGTGAAAAGCTTTGGATTAAAGTGATTGATGAATCAGATATTTGATTTTTTCTTTATTTAACAATTCTAAATAACAAATAAAAACAGATATACACAGGGAAATTAAACGCGAATAAAAATAACCTGAAAACGCGTAACGAAAAAGCTGAAATGGGACAAAAACTAAAATTTATAAAATTTAAAACCTAAAAATGTAAAATTACTTAAAACTTATTTAAAAACTTAAATTATATTTTTTTACACTTTTTATCTATTTATTATTAATTATTAATTATTTAATTACTTATTAAACTATTTAAATTGATAAAAAAAAATACTAAATGAACTAAGAAAAATATGAAACTTTTTCTAAAAATATTACTAAGTAAATGGAAACTAAGAAAATTATAAACATGAAAATTACTTAATTAAAATTTAAAAAGATAAATTCTATTAAATAGAAGCTATCACTTTATTTCTATTTTTGATTTTCTTAAGACCTAAAAATATTTTTATATTTTTCCTAGATTAAAAATGACAAAAGAAAATTATGAAAATTGGATTTATATTTTTCTGATTAATATTCTAATTATTATGATTTAATTACTATTAGAAACTAATTAAAATGATTAAAAATATTAAAACTATTCAGAAAATTATGAAAATTTCTAAATAAATCTAAAATAATATTATAAAGATAAGAAAAATAAAATGAAAAGTTTACTAAGCCAAATAAGCAGATTTGGGCTAATAAGCAGTTGTGAATAAGCCCAAAATTAAGCTAAAAAGCAAGAAACTTAACCAAATGATCAGGACAGGCTTAATATACTTAAATAAGCTTAAAACATGTTAGGAATATAAATATTCATATGAAGGTTCGGTCACCCCGAGTATCTAATTAGCATTTATATAGCTCGTAGGCTTATATATATTTGTTTAGTAGTATTAGTATTATCAGTATTATTAGTGTAGTAATATATATTCGTGGAGTGGGTCGGGGCTTTCCCCACTGTCAGCTCACTCCACAGCCCACTAGGGGCACAAATATTAGGACTATATATATAACCCTTCCCACACAAGGGAAGGGTGGAACTCTTCACACATTGAATCTAATATTACCAGTTTTCTCTCTAAGAGTTTCCCTCTCTCTCTAAAACCTCTCTCTACAAACTAACTCCATGGAGTTCTTGATCTTTCAAGATCCAAGGCCACCCGAATAGATCCACACAATCAAGAAGGTTATTTCCTACAATTGGTATCAAGAGCCATGGTTAGGTCCGGTTTGATTGTGTGTTGATTTTTGTTTTCCTTGATTCGAACAGTTTTTTGTTTGCTTAAAATGTTTTGCATCTACTTTGTTTGAATCGTGGGTATTACAAGTGGCTTGAACACATTTTTTTTCATGTGGGCCTCAAATCTGTTTTTCAGTGATTCGAACATGTTTTTGCTTGCTTAAAATGTTTTGAAGAAATTTTTGTTCATGAGTAACTTTTGCTTACACTGTTCTACTCATATATTTGTTCGAATATCATTTATGTGGGGTTTTGGGTTGAACACTTTGTCCCTTGGATTCGATCAGTTCTAAAGTTCTTGTGCTTTGTTGATGTAAGTCGTATGCTCATTATACAAATATTTACATGTTAAGTGTTGGGTATTTTGACTGGTATGCTAGAATCTATGGTGTATGTCCAGTTGGGTTTGTGTCCAGTTGGTTGTTTTGCTGATTAATGGTGTGCCAAAAGTTGATGTTCTTGGTTACTGCTTGTGTCACATGTTAGTTTCTTGAATGCGGTTTGTCATGTAAAAGAAAAACACAGATCCGGTTTTTAAGGAAAGTACGAAAGTGACAGCTTTGACCGGTCAAATGCGGTTTGTCCTGGACTCGGGTTGTCCTGGACTCGGTTTGTCCCAGACGCGGTTTGTCCATTGGCTCACAGACTCGGTTTGTCTGTTTAACCCTGGACTCGGTTTGTCCATACTATCATGAACTCGGTTTGACCATTTTGTCATGGACTCGGTTTGTCATGGACTCGGTTTGTGTATACAAGGTGTATGCGGTTTGACTGTATAAACACGAACTCGGTTTGTGTGTTTGCACAGACGCGGTTTGTGTGCTCTTGCATACATGTGGTTTATCTCTGCTTATGCTTATGTCAACCATGTGTCTAATCCAATCTAATCAACTAGTTGCAAACACAATATGATAGAACAAGAAGAAGCACAAGTCATTGCACAATACTAACAATTACAACATATCTTCAAGACATTACATCAACGATTTCACAGTCAACATCAACAAATCCTAACAATTACAACAACATCAATGATAACTGCTATGTCACTCCACAAAGCACAACCAAACAACAAAAGTTTACATACTACGACTGATAAGCTCTCAGACCCATCTTTCGTGTTCTCCAACTAAAGTATCATGTACATACACACGAAAATGACATCATCATAGATACAATCAGAGATAATTCACCATAGATCTCATTTTTAATTTCGTGTTACACAGAGCCATTTCGAGACTGATTCGTTTATACTCTATCAAAAGGATCGAGTTATTTTGAAGCTTGGCCTCTGTTAAATATCCGAATCATAACAAGGAAAGAATCATAACAAGTGTGTTATGTTCTTCCTTTGACTCGCTTGAGAAACGAATAACAGAAATAACTACTTACCTTAAATCTTTGACTCGCTTGAAAGATCTTAAGGGAGATCATTGGTGTTCGTTAATATGAGATGGTGATATGGGACGGATGGCTTTGAGATAAGGGTTTGGCTGTGTGAAGGAGGATGGATTTGAGGTGTTGGAGGGCTGAGCATAAGGAAGGTGAAGGAGGCGGATTTGTTTGTAATTAGGGTTTGTTTTTGTGGCTGATTGAGAGAAGAAATGAAGATTGGGGGCGGATTATTTGGAGATTAGGGATTTGGATTGGGTGTTAAATACGTGTGTAATTAGGGTTGACTTGGATTTGGGTTTTAATTGGACTCTAGTTGTTATTTCTAGAGTGTTGCGTCCAGATTTGTGATTAACAGTTGGGCCTATGATTCATATTGGACTTGGACCAGTCTTCTTTAGATAGACATAGTTGGATCGTTGATGGTTGATATCACAAAACGATCCTACTTGTGTTGTTTGGGCTGGATTTGAGTTGCTCAATTTATCACTTATTTGGTGTTGATAAAGTTGATATGTTGTTGAATATCATTAGGTACAACTTTTGATCAACAATCTTGATCGAGCTTCAAGATTCCGAGATCACCAATTATTTTGGGTTATGAATGTCATCGGGATTACAGAGGTGTGGAAGTTTGTCAGCATTGTGGATGCCTATGATTTGAGTGAGCCTGCAATTTAATTTTTGCGAGTTGAGTTACAGTTGACAGATTGCAATGTGATTAATTGTGATTTGTCAAGTTGCGTGTTTGACTTATTGCGACTTGATGGACTGCTATTTGACCAGTTACGATATGACGTTGCGAGTTAACACTTGCGATTCGACTTATTGTGATTTGGTTGATTGCAATCTGACTTGGTGCAATTTGACAATCTGTGACTTGGCCTGTTGCAATTTGATCATGTTGTGATTTGAATTCTGTGACTTGAATTTCGAAGATTGGTATTGCACCTCTCTCTTGGGTATTCTGGTTGATTTCACGGTTTCTCTTGTAGTTTTTAGAAAATCCCGCGAAAGATTCGATTTCTCGGTTTAAATCTCAAGAGCTGTAAAATCCCGTGAAATTAATTTTGGACAAGTAGGCGGGACTTGGATTTAGACATAATGAGACTTACGGGGTTTGACTGCCTTTTCGGGATAAGTTTGTGCTTCAAGATCAGCAGGAATTGGGAAATTATGGTAACTTGGTTGGTTTGTTAATTCACGGGTTGGTGTACTTAGTGTCACAAACATCTCGGGGTGGATGGATGCACGATGTTTGTTGACCCTTGCTCAAGCGTATTTAAGGTGATCAGACCTGGATGTTCAAGAAGTGGATATATACAATAAAGGATGGAAGGTTGGGTATATATCACTACCTATATTTAAAGGAGTTACGTTGTTGTGCTCAATATAGGTTCTAAATCACAATTTGCAATTTAAGGTGATTAGACTTGGATGTTCACGAAGTGGATATATACAATTAAGGATGGAAGGTTGGGTATATATCACTACCTATATTTAAAGGAGTTACGTTGTTGTGCTCAATATAGGTTCTAAATCATAATTTAGTGCAAGTTTAAGTCGCGGACTTGTTCTTTATCAAGCTTCATCAAGTGATTGTTGTTTCTCAAGCTTCTAATGGGATTGTTGCTCGAGATCTTCTCAAGAGGTAGTCAGGCTTAAAGACAAGAGGTGATTTGTTTGGAGACATGTGTTAACCTTTTACTCACTTTAAAGTCATATGCATTTCATCAAGCGGTTTTGGCATAATACGAGCTTCAATGAATTGTTAATCTACTAAACCATTGATGATGAGGAAAGCAAGGGGTTACTACAAGAGAGTCTTAATCACCATCTTCGTTGCAGTAGTTTCATTTGTCTCTTTCCATGTTTTGTGCCTGTCAAATTCACAAACATCACGGACTCTCAGCTTTGGCAAAAAGGTCATTCCATGTCCTTTTTGAGGGGGAGAATTATCGCAAGTTTCCTAGAAGTCCCGTCCCCAGCGATGTGAATTTTAGCGGTTCCGGTTACAGCGGGTCAGATCGTCTCGGTTCAGTCTCCAGCGGTTTGAATCTTAGCAGTGTCGGTTACAGCGGGTCAGATCGTAGCGATTCAGGATTCAGTGGTTCTGTCTACAGCAGTTTGATACTTACTGTTGTGCAGTTAGTTCTTGAATTTATTTCTCAGATAAATCTCAAGAACTGTAAAATCCTGTACACAGTACGACAACTATTCCACATCCAAGTAGCTGGATCAGACTGCTTTGTTTGATAGGATCCAAGTAGCTGGATCAGACTGCTTTGTTTGATAGGACTGACTATGAGTCATGGGCTCTTCTAAGAATTTGCGCATGTTTCTTTTCCTTTCTGGCTAGTCAACAGCACAAGATGACCACGAAGTTAATCTGGTATTCTTTATTTGTGATTGAAGTTGTAGTTCTCGAAGGCGTCTACTTATTTTATCTTGAAGTCGGGGTTGGTTGGATGCATGACTTTCAATGATAACTTGCTCGTGCGAAAAAATTTAAGTTGAAGACTTGGGTTATCTAGTTACCAGCAGTCGGGGTAACTATCACTTAAGAGTTACTGGAGTACTCAGTGTCACACGTCATTGACGTTGTCGATAATCGCAAGAGGTGTTAATGTCTCATACTTTGGTTGGGTATTGAGCACTTAGAGATCTGCTTGGAGCATTAATTCTCTACACCGTTCTTCCAACATTAGTGCAAGCTTAAGTTACAAATTTGGGGATTTCTTCTTCTGGTTTCAGTATTGGTACGTCGGGTTTCCTTCATCAAGTGGTCTCTAATCTGGGTTCAAGGTTGGTTAGTTGGCCAAAGGTTTTAAAAGGTTGTAATGTGATCTGTAATTCTCACGAAATATTCTTAACCCAAACTGATGTTCACCAAAACCAAATCAGTCACGCCACATTCAATCGGTTACTGTCTCACGGTTTCTTCTTGGTTTTGTAAAATCCCGCGAAAGAACTTATTTCTCGGTTTAAACCATAGATTTGTAAAATTCCGTGATGATGGGCTATGCGCTCTTGACCAGGATCGGGTTAAAACCATTATCGAAGTTCGGCTATTACATCACAAATGGCTGGATCGAGGCATTTAATTGTCAAGATGTGACTACGGGGTTAGTTCAGTATTATTTATTTGAGGCTGAAGTGAAATTTCATGGGTGCGTGTACTTAGCATCTGAAGATATCGGGGAGGTTGGATGAAGATTCTTCGAGATCCTTGTTCGAGCTTTCAATACAATGACAAGGACTTGGATATCTAGTTATTTTTTCTTTCTCCCTATTACAAAATAACTATCACTTTAAGGAGTCACGTTGTAGTGCTCAGTGTCACACGAAGTTGTGGTTATCCAAGAGGTGATGTACGTCTTATACTTGATGGTTGGTTGGTTGAAGAGTATAGAGTACTTAGGGATTCGATGTTGCACGAAGTCTCTACACCGCTCTTTGTCACGCATTAGTACAAGTTTAAGTCACAAGTTCGGGTTATATTACTTCAGTATCAAGTTCATCATATTGGGTTTTCTCCATCAGTGGTCACGACATCAAGCCGACAGAATGATAATGGGGTTGGTAACGAGTTAGATGAGAGAAGAAGTAAAGAGAGAGATTATGACGTCTGCACAAGTCAGTGCAGGCCTCGCTCTTCAACATAATGACGTCTGAATACCTCTGTTCAGGCCTCGTTCTTCAAAGAAAAGAAAAGTGTACGCTTGAGTGCACTTTATCTTCAAAAGAAGAGGAATCTTCTTATTTATGGCCATTCTCATCAACAAGATTCATGCTCTTTCCGTGCTTATTCAATCTTCAAGTGGATCGGCGCATATTGGAGTATTCTTTTATTCACATATTCAATCAAAAATTGCAGTTGACAGGCATATGCAATTTTTGAGGGGGGGAAAGGGTGAATAAACAACATGTTAGTCTTCAAGAACCGTCAAGTGGAGCTACTTACCGTTGATGGTATTCATATTCACTAGTTCAATCATCAAAAATTGCAGTTGGAAGGCATATGCAACTTTTGAGGGGGGGAAAGGGTGAATATTAATCTACATGTTGGTTGATGATTGAGAAATGGTCATACGACTCCTGAATACGTCAGTTCAGGAGTCGTGCAAACCATGTTTCTCCAACACTACTTCTTTCGTCTATCAAGGTGTTGAAGAACATGGTCATGGAATGCTAATCTACATCGTCTCACGGGCTGGTACAATCAGTAACAAAGGGTTTCTAGTCAATGCTTCATGCATACGTCATCAGGCTACATGTACACATCATGATGATGATTCCGATTAATCGTAACCATCATGGGGGAGAGAAATGTGTACACCAAGGACGCACAACAGGTTCACGTGATCAGGGCTTAATATCCAGGATGGATAAATACTGTAGATGATCAGTGGTTCAACTTGTTACCTTGGTATTTACGTTTCACTGTTACGTCATGGGCTGATTAATCGTAACCATCAGGGGAGAGAGAATGTGTACATCAAGGACGCACAACAGGTTCACGTGATCAGGGCTTAATATCCAAGGATGGATACATACTATAGATGATCAGTGGTTCAACTTGTTACTTTGGTGTTATACTTAAGACTGAAGAAGGTCGAGTCGTCAGTCTATTCTACATTCTCTGTTGGGAGTTATCTTCTCATGTGTATGCTGCGGGCTGATGGGTTACATGTAAGGTTACTGGAAGGCATTTGGTGAGATAAAGATGATTGGTATTCTGTTCCTCTACATTGGGCAATCTTGAAGAAGGTCGAGTCTTCAGTCTTCTCTACATTCAAGAATGTTGAGCTCTTTTCTTACAACTTGATATTTAACTTAATCCCATGACAGTTCTTGTTTGATGAGTTGTGGAGTTAAGTTAGGTTCAAGTTGTTCCGTAGTTTAAGGTTAAGTCCAACTTGATGTTAACCTAACCTCATGACAGTTCTTGTTTGATGAGTTGTGAGGTTAAGCTAGATTTCAGTTGTGGCTCAACTTAAACTACCGAAAAGATGCATAAGGTTTTTGACGGCGTCAATCAAGGATGGGAGTGTTAGAAGATTAAAGACGGCATGCATTTGGTTATCAAAAGACTTCTTCTTATTATGGGTGTTCATCCAAAGGCTTCTTCTTCTTCCTATTTTGGGTGTTCATCAGAATGGTTGTCAGATTGGGGGAGAGCACTAATTAGGGGAGAGTGAAAAGCCAGAATCATTCCCTGATTGAAAGTGCTCACATTGCTCTTCAGCAAGTCAAGTGATGAATGCGGGGAAGATTCATAATGCTGAGGAGTAATGGTTTCTGGTTCGTATCCTTGTACATATATTCTTGTTCATATCGTATACCATGTTTGTGTATAGATACATAGAAATCTCGCCAATTGTAAATAGAGAAACGTAAAACCAGAAAAACCATAAAAATTAAAAAATTAGAAAAGACCAAAAATAGTTTCACCTAGGCATGTCTTCTGTTTATCGATAACATTTACGGACTTAGAAATGTCATTCAATAATGGCACGGGTCTTTAAATGAAGCTCGAGCAGAAGTTAAAATGGATGGTTAAAACATGTCTAAAATGGCTTGCTATTACTTTAGATAGCAACCCGCGCTTCAAACTGGGGAAAGCACGTCGCCAAAAAGATGGTTGTTCCTCCAACTGGGTGATGTTCACCTGGGCATGGATTACTTTATATCCATTTTTCTTCGATCTGATGTACGTTTCAGTGCATCATTTCTTGAAAAAGAAGAGAAGTCTTCTTTGCATACAAATAGTTTTCATTCTATGATTCTTCTGAAAATTATTTGTGAGACACTTGGTGAATATGTGTTGTATGAAATTTGTTTAAACTTGGATTATGCATAAAAATTTGTCACTCAATCAACGACTACAAAACCTCACGACAGTTCTTGTTTGATGAGTTGTGGGGTTAAGCGTGATTTTAGTTGAGGTTCAACTAGAATACGGGTCATTGATTGAGGGGGAGAGTGAATTCAAATTTTATATCATCAAACGGATTTATTGGTTAAATCATACTTGTTAGAAATGGTTTTGTAGTTAATGGGGAATTAGTTGAAGAGGATCTTGCTTAAATATATCAAATGACCAAGTGTGTTAGCTGCTAGAAAGTTTAGGACATTATGTGCAATTTGCTTATAGTTTCCTAGCTTTATGTATCTAGAAGGTTCATTTGTGTTACTTTGGAATCCTCGTATAATCCCCAAAATGCTTTAAGACTCAAAACCTAAAAGATGTTAGAAAACCAGTTGTGTTTGATGTTTTTGAATACTCCACTGGCATTTGTATGATCTAAATGAATGAGTTTCAAATGTTGTTTGTCTCTGCTGCTTAATGGTTGTTGATATTGTGCATATGTTTTCAGGATTCGCTTAGGTAGATTGCTATTATGTTAGAATCATGTTCCTAAGATCCTGAATTGAATATTGAAATTCGTGTGAATTGCCATGTTCATGATTGCTAATTGCTCTTCATGCTAGATAGTGGTTTGACGTAGTTCCTGATTGGGGTTTGATTATAAGATGAACTTGGTATTATAATGTGGCAAGCTGCTGAAGGGTAGCTATCTAGGAATAGTGTATCTGTATGTATGTATATCTGTGTTGATATTCTTATGCAGATTCCATAGCCAAAATGAATGTACCAGTTCCCATTCTAACCATCTGATCAGACGATCAAACTCTATTGATTGGCTCGAAATTCACCACGACAACAACATCGGCAGCAACAACAACAACAACACCTTCACCTCCTCCACCATTCATCTATTTTGGTCTCGCCAAGTGGGGATCAACGACATTTGCGAAAGACTTGTTGGTGGATGGATAATTGATGTTGACTACTAACTCAGAAAAGCGGGTGATTACATCATCTGCGCAAAAAGGTCAATATCATCTGTGTCATAATAATCACTTTGTGCATAATAAGCAGTGAATCTCCCTCTTAGATTAAGGGGGAGCATAGTATGTTTCATCATCAGAACATGTTAAACCTGATCACATTTTCTCCCATGTTTTCTAAAGTATTTAAATCAATTGGGATCACAAATCTCAAAAGGTTTGAAATTTTTGATCGGGGGAGAGAATGTGATTTAAATATGAAACCTGATGAAAATGTGATGTTTTGGATTTAAGTGTAAGCTCTCCCATATGTGCTAAACTCTTTTGTATACCAAGGCACATATTGAGGGGGAGCAAAATGTTTTGGACATAAAAGTAAGCTCTCCCATGTGTGCTAAACTACTTTATATATCGATGCACACATTGAGGGGGAGCAAATGTTTTGTGGAAACAAAAAGGATTTGGCATGCATCTTATGTGAGCACGGCTCAGACTTCACAAAAGAATTGACGAAACAAAACAGTCAGCAGTCGAAAGGACATGTCCTGGACGGGTAATAATTTCAAGCCAGTTTATCTGGTGATGTAAGCGTGTCTCGCAAAGGACGTGTCTGAGTAGAATGTACCGATTTCGAGCGATCTTCCTTGAATGTGATCTGGACGGGTAATAATTTCAAGCTAGTTTACTGGTGATGTAAGCGTGTCTCGCGATAATCATGTGCTTGGAAAATCAATCAATTCAAAAGTGCGAGCTCTACCTAACATGTGCAAATTTATAAAACAATCAACCGAGCACATGTTGAGGGGGAGCATTTGAAAAATATAAAACTCTCAAGTGTTTGCAAAAATGTGTTTCAGAATCATGAACACTTTGAGAGATTTTTCAAAGATTTGGTTTATGGCAATCGTGGATGTACACCAAAGACCGACCATTTTAATCAATGCATGGAGTTATAAGGATGGTTAGGTTAGGCTCAAGTTCCCACGATCCCGCCAGAGCCGGAGGGATCTACCCAGGGACAATCCACTAGTTAGTGTAGAAGTCCTTAGGTATGATTAAAAAGGAGAAAAGTGGATAAGGGAAAAGTGCCGACTGAGATGGAGCTAGTACTGGAACAAACCCAACAAGGTGCTAGTTATGAAGTCTCGGTAAGCACTGAAGGGGTTGAAGAATGAAAAAGAATTGTAAAGATAAAGGGTGAAAAGAAATAGCCCTCCTTACAACTTAGGCAGAAACCGGGTCAATACATATGCTGTCAGAATCACTTAGTTGATTGCTGGCATTGAAGACAAAGTATCATGGACCCAGTGATACGCTGCACAACCCTCCTTAGCAACTCAAGGTCCCTCAAAGGATTCTTGTTTCAATTGTCACGGAGTTCAATACATTCCTATCGTCTCTCTCACTCCGAGTTAGATGATATTGAAAAGGTGGCAGTCCTCTCCAGCCTCCGCTCACTAAATCAAAACGCACAATTGAGTCTAGAGCCACGAGATGCATAAAAAGATCTCATAGGAACACGAATTATTTCTACACTGGGTGTTCAACATTAAGGACACCAGTTGTAAACTTAAGAGTCCTACGCAGATCTTAGCAATCTGCCAGAACATTTATGAGGGAATTTACAAATGTAATTCTCAATGATTGAATGGAAATTCCTGCCAGGGTCCACATCAAGCAGCCCTGAAAGCAGGTCACTTCGGTAATTCTTTATGGATTACGCTTAGTGGTCACGACAGTTTCTAACGGTCTACAGTCGTGGAGTGATCTCCAGCGACTCACCTAATCGTTGATGTGCTACGGTTCGATCTTAAAAAGCCCTCTGTGGGTTTTCGATTAGGAACGGTCTTGGTAAGGATTAGAGAGAGTTTTCACACTATGCTGTTAACAATCTCGAAGTCCGAACCTGTAAGTACCGGATGTTTTATTGCTAACTGTCGTATGCAGGAACTTCTGGCGATTGTAGCTGATTACTGTTGCAGCTGTTTGCGGTTGTAGCTGATTGAAGTTGCAGCTGAATGCGGTTGTAGCTGGTTGCAGTAAAGATGCCAATCCTCTACCACATGTTCACACTACATTATCTTAATCAAAGAAGTCATGATCAACTTAAAAGACCTTTAACACGGCTTCTGCAAACTCTGATGCTAAAGATCATGACACCAAATAGTGTGAGCATGTCGGCTCAAAGATTTACACATCACATGGAAACATATTGCTGAAAGATGACTTGGAAACAAATGTTGGATGATAAAGTCGAAGAATACTCAAAGATCATCCAAGACAAAGAACGGTCATCAAAAGATCACTGCTAAAGGCACAAAGATACAAGACATTGAAGAATCGAAGACTACGAGCTATGAAGTCAAGATCAAAAGATAAAATGCTAGAATTCAAGTTATTATTTCCGGGGTGACCTCCCTTAGGGGGAGATTGTTAGGAATATAAATATTCATATGAAGGTTCGGTCACCCCGAGCATCTAATTAGCATTTATATAGCTCGTAGACTTATATATATTTGTTTAGTAGTATTAGTATTATCAGTATTATTAGTGTAGTAATATATATTCGTGGAGTGGGTCGGGGCTTTCCCCACTGTCAGCTCACTCCACAGCCCACTAGGGGCACAAATATTAGGACTATATATATAACCCTTCCCACACAAGGGAAGGGTGGAACTCTTCACACATTGAATCTAATATTACCAGTTTTCTCTCTAAGAGTTTCCCTCTCTCTCTAAAACCTCTCTCTACAAACTAACTCCATGGAGTTCTTGATCTTTCAAGATCCAAGGCCACCCGAATAGATCCACACAATCAAGAAGGTTATTTCCTACAAAACAACTTAAAACTACAAATTAGCACAAGAGATTTAACAATTAAGCACTTGGCTGTTGCAAAACTATGCACAGAAATATTCAGGCAAACAGCAAACTTGCAGGGTGATTTAAGCAGACCAATAAGCTGTTTAAGTGAAACTTAAGGGGGGCAAAAGCAAGCTAGAACTACTGGGTATCTAAAAATCACAAAAGCCCTATCATAAAATTACCAATTGATGTTCAATTGAAGGCAAGATCAGCAGACAACAGCACTAGGTCTGCTGTTTTGTCTGATCTGTGCAGAAAATGCACAACACCAAAGAACACTAAACCAACTATTATGCTTGTACTATATGGCCTACTTGTGACTCAGAAAAGCCAATGAAAAGGGCAAAACAAGCTTAAGGCTTGTATGAGCTTATTTGGACAGTTGGGTTCCTAAGATCTCCACAAATGGCTTAAAACCACAAAACTTATCAATTGGACTTAAAGTAACTTGAAAACAGCTTAAAATGACCAAGATAAGCTTGATCAAAGTTGGGATAATGGTAATTGTACAGTAACAAATGATTTGACCAATTGACTGCTCACAACCAAACAGCCCTTAATGTTTGACTGTCTTGGATTTTTCAAATGAAATTCAATTTTTTAAACTAAAAGCCTTAATATTATTGATTGAACAACTTATATGAGTACTGATAAGAAACTTTTAACACACAATTAAGCACAATATTAAGCTATACTAGATATGACTATTTTTGGACTTTTTAGAGTTTTTTGAGCAAAGTAAATAAAATGATATTACACTAATGACAAGGCTGATCAAATAAACTTAGAAACTAACAAGTAGCACATAAGAACAATGATCAGCAGAAAATAAGCACTAGTACAGTGCTTAGTGAAATAAAGCAATAAATGAGGAAATTCTTACAACTGTCAAGTTTAATGAAACAATAGAACAAGGATCAAAACCCACTCCTAGCTTGTTGTCAATAACCTAGGAACCAGAAAAACCATCCAGCTTAGCTTTTTAAACCCAGAATTCAGCTTATTCCACTTCAGTTGACTTTGTGTGACTTTCTTCAATCTTGGAATTCAGAACAAGTTACACTATAATAGACTTATAATAAGCTATGTAAAGCTTATATAAGCTATTAAAAACAACTGAGAAGCTGTTCTATTTACTACTTAACAAATTTCTCATTTACAGAACATATGAAGATCAGAAACTTGGAATAAAGATTAACTACTGACAATAATCAACAAACACCAACAAATACACTAAAGCTACTTTGTATTGATTGATTGAAGCTTGAGATTACAATTTAAACTACTGAAGATGGAAATACGATTATACTAAAATTACACTAAATTTCCACTTAGCTATTTAAAGCTAACATTACATACTATATATACTAAATTTGAGCTGGGATAACCTATTGTCGACATCCTGAATACATCCCCACCATTCAATTGCTCTCACTTGATCTTATTCGTCCACTTGTAAAATTGGCGGGAAAAGTGGAATTTGGCTATCTTTCTGATTTAGCTAGTGGGGAGTGGGAGAGAAGCAATTAATGCTTTTGGATTGTTAGGTGGCGTGTAGGAGGAGGGGGGATGACTGGGTTAGTGGTTTTGGGTGAGCTGGGGGGTGAGTGTCTGGTATTGGCGCCAATGGTGGTTTAGGAGATGACGGGTTTGACTTATTTTGACTGAGTGGTTAACTCAGTCAAAATAAGGGTTGGGCTTTGGGCTTGTTTCTTTTTGGGCTTGGGTATAGAGTTGGACTGGGTTAATGTTTAGGCTGGGTTTTGGATTTTGGGTATTAGTTAGATCCGGATTTAGGTTTAAATAAGCATAGGGACCATTTTTGTAATTGCTGAAAAGTTGAGGGGCTTGGTTGTCATCTTTCCAAAGTTTATTCCAAGGACTAAACCTGCCATAAAACAATTACACAAGGACCAAAGTTGTATTTTTTTAGCATTTTATAAACTTTAGGGACCGAATATATAAATTTGGATTTTAGAGGGATTTGTTTTGTAAATTCCCAAAAGTTATCACAAGGGTATTTCTTGCCAAGTTTAAATAGTACAAGGGTTATAAAATATAATTTTCCATTTTAAAACACCCGGGGACTAATTTTGACAACTTTTGAAACTTGAGGGACTAGACTTGCCATTTATGCAAACTTGGTTCGTTTTCACTTATTTTCAATCATTTTGCATCTGTAACATATAAAAACACATTTTTGATGATATTTATAACATTTATGGTTATTTGTGTGTTTTTGGACGTTTATGTGGGTTTAAACCGGGTAAATTATATGTGTTTTTAGACACATATCAATGATGCGATGTTAGGTTTAGTTATTATGATATTTGGTTTATTTTGGTTTGGGAATCACAACAAATCGTCACATGTGTGCACAATAAATGAGCAAGTCTTAAAGTGGTGTGGGTAAGAAAAAGGCATCATAATATCTTGATCCCAAAAGTCAAGGAAATTCACTACAGAGAGGTTCGTACAAAATACCATTACAACTTGTCTCTTAAGGAGTATAGTTATTCGAGAAATTACGACCTACGAAAACCTAGAGGTGAATGTCATCATGCGAAGAAAGAGTTCCAAGCTGTAAGTCCATTCATCATGCTATTCGGGTTCTGAGTTACCTTCACACTTCCACTTCTTGGTCTGGGGCAAGCAGTCCTATAGTGCCCAATTAGTCCACAATAAAGGCAAACTACGGTGGTGAGTTTGGCGTCAACCTGATGAGCAAAAGCCTCGCAGTTCTTGGTTCGATGGCTGATTCCTCCGCAATTTCCACATTTCAGGGGACAAGGTTCGCGATGATGAAACGGGCACACATTGCACTTCGGCAGGTTTTCAGCATATCCCTTGTTCATGCTGGTGCCTGTAGCAGGGGTACTAACACTTCCCCGACCCTTGGAGTGGTCTTCCCATTTTCTTTTAAGTTCAACCGCTCTTCCGACATGTGTCCTATCTGTGGGTTCTATTGGCTTGTGGCCCACATTTGTGGGTCCTTGAGGCTTAGCAGCCTTGGAGGTACTGTCGTTCTCTCTTTGGAACGGGAAGAAATTTCCTAAATACCTTTCCCTGAGCTGAGCTTCTGTCTGGCTCATCTCGGGGCTCATTGGTGCTTTCCCCTGACGGTGTGTAGTTGCACTGTCTCTTTGCACCTTGGGATTCCAAGACCTTTCCTCTATTCTTTTAATTTCACTGTAGGTGCAGAACCTCCTACGCACCATTTCCTTAAAGCTCTCCCAGGGCATTGCATAGGCAGCATCAATGCCTGTGATCTTTAGGTGGTTATTCCACCAAGCCTGAGCATCATTAGTGAAGGTGAGTGAAGCATACTTTACCCTATCTCCCTTTGCACAACCACATGCTTGGAACATGGCTTCTAGCCGTTCAATCCATCTTAACACAGCAATGGTCCCCTCAGTTCCATTGAGACTTCCAGACATGGCCTTTCAAAACTCCTGATAAGCGTCAGCGTGGTTGTTGTCATTCTTAGGTTGGGAGCTTCCGATCTCAACAGTGGTGTCGTTGGCCTTTGCTGCAGCTAGGGTTGCTGCCACGCGATGATTAACTAGCATGTCTAGCATAGCTGGGTTTATGATGAGCAGGTTTGCTCCATTCTCAGCTGGGGTAGTGGCGGCAATTGGTTGGTCATGCACAACATTGGTCGTCCTTCCTGTCGGATTCATCTATACCATAAAAGATGAAAACGAGTGAAATCTTAAACGGAAGTCATATGTGTTCCGCAACTGATAAAGCACATCTTTGTAATGGGTAGGTCTCTAGGAGAAACTATTGGAAAGAAAATATAAATGAGGTTCGTGTCCTTTCTAATATCCTAAAGTATACTTTGAATGTCTATCTGGAGAAAATTTAGAATCTAGTAACAAGAGAAACTTATAGTCCTAGATATATGTCCTACTTCAAATCTTGTTCGAGATACATTTTGTCTTAAACGGCTTAATCCATTGTCCGGAATAAATGTATTGGTCTGAATTATATTTTTCTAGTGAGAGCCTGGCCTGGAATTTCCTTTAATATTTTGGAGTTCTTGGACGATTTTTGCATAAAATTTAAGTGTTATAGCTAATGTAGCGGTCTTATAGTTTGGACTCCTAAGATGTCCCTGGAGTTCTAGGGGTCAGAGGTAATAAGTCGTATTTCGTTGAGCATGTCGTGCTGTTACTTATAGTCTGGGTAATGGCGTTTCACTAGCCTTTCCTAGGTTTGTTTATGGTGTTCAATATCGAGTTGCTAGAATCCTTGACTAATTTGTAACACCAAAAGTTCAATGAACAGATAGGATGTATAAATCTTACGATAAGGGTCCGGGTCATTTTGTGAGGCCTTAGGGTTTCTATTAGGTTACTAGTTAGCTCAAGTAAATTTAAGGGTTTTATGTTTTACTGACAGTTCGGTAGAGGTTCCTTATTTGTGGCTAAAATCTTACAGACGGACGTTTCCTACTTTGGTAGCTTTTGGTAAAGTGTTATGGCACTTAGGGGGGGGTATACTATATGTATTGTCAAAATTTCCAGGTCTTGGTGGGTAATGCCTCATAGTTCTAAACTTTTAGTCTTAGAAGGACGGTGTTGACTACTCCCAGTAGTCAATCTGTTGGCTTAGTGGGACATGGATTGTCTGTTGCATAAGGTTTTATCCTGGTAGGACCATGTTGATTGCTACTAGCAATCGGTCAATTCTTTCCTTCAAGTGCACCGTGTATTGTACAAGTGTGAGACTTAAGGGTCTAAGTATAATTGTCACAATATTTTGTCCTATAGTAAATAGGTGTTCTAGTTGTCTACGAGGTCAATGTGCCTAACAACTATTGGTTTCTAAGATTTGGTCAGATCGATGCCATAAGAAGTCAGGATTGGGAAGAGAGAGAGTAGGAGACGTTAATCAGCGATGATTGGGATTCGTAGATTTTCTATTGGACCTAATCGTAATAGGAGTAATGGGATTCGTAGGTTAAATTTGTTCTTGTCACTACTTAATGAGGGTACCTAATATTCAAATTTCCATCCTATGTAATCCTTTGGGTTTCTCGGGATGGGGTAAATGATTTATCTTGTGGTAAAAATTTGAGGTCACTGTTTCTTGTGTATCATTCGGGCTAGGCTAGATGGGAAGGGTGTTGAGTTCAGTTGACGGGGATATATTTTCTGGTGAGGGTGATAATGAAAGTGTTTCTTTCGAGGGGTTTTATGAGGCGTTTAGAATGTAGTCTGCTATTTTAGGAGGGAGTAGTAGGGAGATTTGGTATGAGGTAATTTATAACGAAATGATCGGTGATCTGTAAGTAGGGTCATAAGTTCGGGGTAGTAGTTGTGTGAATGTTGGGGTTTTGGGGAATTTTGTGGATAAAAGAAATGAACAAGGCATTTTTTTTTTTGAATTGTCGTTTATAGTTTAACAAGGTTGTCATTTGTCTAAGGGTGTTTAGGAGATTTTTGGGAAGGTGGGGTAAAATTATAACATCGTGGTAGTTTGTGAAATGAAATGATCGAAGTAATAATGGAATATATAAAGAAACGAACTTGTTATAGCTTAAGATTTGATTACATGGCTTGAAAATTACAAGTTCACTACTAAAGTCCTACACTGACTAAGAACTACTTAGTTACATAAGTCACTACTAATCAAATCTAAGACTGGCTCCTGGTCCTATCCATGTGTCGAAACCTAAAAGCATGCTCTGCAAGCTGTGCCTCAGCTTCCACGAGGTGGGTCCTTAGTGCTAGGTTCTCATCACGGTGTGCCTGATCAGCTCTTAATAATGCTGCCACCTGAGCCTCTAGAATTAGCATTCTCCCGTGCATCATCTGAGCTGCTTCTTGAGCTACCACCTGTGTCTGCTCAATCCTATCTGATCTATCTCCTAAGTCAAGAAGGTCTCGGCTGTTGGAGTGCGTCCTAGCATAGAGTCGATCGACATCCCTATCATACTGCTCGAAGCGAGCTGGATGCAACTCATCAAATAAGTCGGAGTGAAGACCCAGTATGTCGGTCTGCAAGTCTAGTTGAGTCCGAATCTGGGAGATGGTATCAGTCTCTGTAGCTGCTGGTGATGCCACTGGGAGTGAGGGATGTGGCATCTCTGGGTTAACCTCTATCTCATCCTGAGCTCTCCCTGAGCCCTCTCCAATCTCAAAAGTACTAGGCACATCCTCTAGCACTATGCTGATTCAGGGCACAGCTACTCTCTGTCCCATCCCCGAATCTGAGTTAGCATCATCTCCTGTACCCTCGACAGGAGCACTCTCATCCACTGTCTGTCCTACACCCTCTGCTGAATAGGAGTCATTGCTTCTCCTAAGTCTCTGGCGTGGCGGTGAGTGGGTAGGTGAGTGTAGTGGTGAGGTAGGTAGTGGTGATGCTGGGGCAGTAAGGGCGTCTATCTGTGAGCCTAAGGACCTATAACGGGATGGGGATACTAGAAGGATATGGGCAGGGTTTTGGGTACTCTCTGCAGTGTGAGGTGATGGTCTAGTAGATGGGCGTATGATTATGCGTGTAATACGGCGAGGGATAGTAGGAGTAGTTTGGGTAGCTGGTGTGGTATGGTTATGTGATGGTGGTGTAGGCTCCACTGTGTTAGGGTGATCTTGAGGCATCTGTGTGTTGGAATTCCTTGAGCCTGGTGAAGTCTGGGTGATGTCGTGGGAAGGCATAATCTGTGACAAAATGGTATATATGTGTAGGTATCTCAAAATAATAACTAGTGAGGGTCAAGTGTATAGATGTACATATATATATAGTACTCATAGTATGCTTATTATGTCACAAGTTATATCATGCAGTTAAGTCAAAATAAACCTTAAGCAATATAGAAAACACTTAGTATGTGACAAAGTATAACATGTAGTCAAGTCAAAATAAATCTCAAGCAACATGGCAAGCAAGGCAAGCGGCGATCATAGGGACTTGTTTTTGAAAAAGTGGTTATAGTTTAGGTTTTATATGTACCTAGTTCTCTATAACCTAGGCTCTGATGCCAATCTGTAACACCCCCAAAATCTGACTTTGCGGAAGCATTAATACCATGGGGTGCGACGGAAATGGAAATCATAACACAAGGTATCAAGAAACCAATTACACATTTTATGAGATAAACTCTTTATCATGATTTCATATATATAAAAAATAATCACTTGATTTCAAAATCATTTGCAGGTTACTGGTCCCTAAAAAACAAGTCTTAATTATTATTTCAAAACGCATTGGTCAAGTATAAGTCTGCCGCCTTGCCAATCCTTGCCACACTTGCATAAGCTAATCACCTGAGAAAAACATGCTTAAAAAGTCAGCAAAAAGCTAGTGAGTTCATAAGTTTCAGTTAAAAACAACTATATCAAATTGGTAACATCAGTTTCTGTTTAAGCATTGAAATGTCATGTATATGTTTTATCAAGCTAGCTCTAAGTTCATGTAACCGAAGCTTTAACAGGTCTGCATGCTCTAGATACATGTAAATCATAAAAGCCCTAGCAAGTGTTTATCCAAGACACTTGTACATTGATATGGTATACGCTCGTTTGCCTATTCGGTCAAACCGAACGGGGATGTTACTCCCAATAGATCTATTTATAACATTCACGCTTCCTGACTGGAATTAACGGTTCATGAAATTCGGGCAGTAGGGGACATATCAGGCTTAGGCTATCTGCGCGATAATAATATTAATGTCACCTAAATTTGGTTTTGCATGTTTCTCACCCCAAAACAAGTAAAAGTAAAAATGGGGCTATAAACTCACCTTTATTGGTCTGAACAGTGAATGCTGTGAAATTAGAGAGTGCATGGCACCAATACGCAACCTATATTAAATAACCATGACTTAGTTTCAAGTATTAAATTCAGTTCCTTTCAGATTCTAAATTTCAATGTTTTAGTGTGTTTAAGTTGTTGTCACTTGTGTGGCGACAAGTGCGGTCACTAGGGTCTCTCCTAAGGAATGGTGGGGTGTAACTCTACAACTGACCTAAAGTTATGATAATGAGGGGTTGGGATCTCTAACAATCTAGTTACAAATTTAACTAAACCTAGTTGTGATATGTACATACCTATATTGTAATTGTGCAACTTATTCGTTATGTCCGTTTATGTTGATTTTTAAATTTTGACTTAACATTTGTGGTGTTTATCACCTAACTAGTAAATGGCCTAAAAGTCAATTTATATATCGTAAATTCTTGGATCAACTTAGAATTGGAGTTTGTGTTATTACAATTGATCTGTCAAGGTTCATTTCTACATATTTTTAATTTAGAATATATATATCGTCTAATTCGTTCTAGTTTAGTTTGATAGTATATTCATACTATTACTAATGTCGTTTATTACCTAATGATTTGTGAAGTTTAATACATATCGTTAACTTCCTAGTTTCTCATCATGATCCATTCACACTACATTAGTTTAAAGTTTCATGTTTCGATAAATTCATTCAAGTCAAATGATATATTTTTAGTTACGTTCACTTTTACCTTATTTGATTGATAACATGACGAATATAAGTGTTGACGTATCGTTATATACCTTGACCTGTGTTATGGTTTACACCTATCGTGAATTTAAGTACTACATCTTATTATACGAGTTCATGCTAATATATGTATATCTCTAGTGCACGCGAAATGAATTGTATAGTAATGTGTGTGTGTGTATATATTATATATATATATATATATATATTTTAGTCTAGTCGTTTTAAATCGTTTTCGTTGTGTTTAATATTTCGGCTAAGCTAATAGGATTTTCCACTTTTGCTCCCGGCTATAGTAGTTTCTACATTCTTATATGTTGGATAATTCTCGCCAAGTTTCATATTTTGACTATTCAAGTTGAAATTTCGTTCTTCTTTTGTCTCTCGGTTATTACCCGTCTACAAGTTAGGGAGTACAAAGCATTTTTGGTAGCGGCTAAATGTTCAGTTTCTACTTGCTCACGACCATTCTTGTTTAATTGCTTATTCAAATTGGTATCTAATACTAATGGGCTGCGGTCCATGGGGTTCGGAGTGGGGGAAACTAAGTTACTAGTGGGCTAAAGGAATTATACTCAGGCCCATAATACAACTTGTTTATGGGCTGTCTAGTAGGCTATCAGATGGGCTCTTAGTTGGGCTTGCTACATGGGTTTTCCTTGGCCTGGTATTTCATTAAGCAACCTATAGAAGTGTACCAAGTTACTACTTGGTGACACCTTCTTGGAGCTCCTCCTTTTCGCAACTGAAATGAATTATTACTCATGGTATCGACTTTACTTTGTGACCCATTTTTGAGTACTACTCGACTTCAACCCATTGGGGTCTAAGTGGTGTTAACACCTTGAGTTCTTGACTCAACTATAGGTCGATATGGTGGAACAAAAGTCCTTAAAGCTTAGTTTCCTCAAATGGTAGCTATCAACTTGGTTTGACTTTTCCTCTAGATGAGGTGTCTTTCCTTATCTATCTCGACCACCATTGCACCAAGCTTTGTTGGTAATTGGAGCGGTTGGGATCATGGGTGGTCATAGTGGCTTTCGCCATTAACTTCTACACAAAAACTTCCTTATTCTAGTCTTCCTATACTAGTCACAACCTTCACAGGTTCGGTCATTGAACCTATGGCCTTTCTAAGGTCTTTCAACTTCACTACAACATAAGGACTCATTGTCTAAGAACCAACTCCACAATGTTTCTAGGCTCACTTTTGAACTCATCCTTCTTAGTGGTTTCGACACAACACAACATTAATAACTTACTCCTACCAGAAGGGTTTCTATGTCACACTATTAACAATGATAACAACAACTATTATCTTCATAAAAATTCCTATTAAGCTTCCCTCAAACCCATATGTGTTTCTGGGTCTCCATTCGACAGGAACAAAACTCAATACACAACTTGAAGCTAATCAATCTAATTCGGCCAATCTAACCATACTAACGTCAACAACAAATTTTTCTCTAGTCCTTATTTAACAATTAATCTTCATTGAATTTTTCCTCAATATCAACACTACTTTTCGGGGTTTCAAATCGAATAAATAAATAATAATATCAATCCTAAATCTATTCTTTCTTTATTATGAACGATTCTAGGAAGTTAAATACTACAACAAATTGAATCTAAATCGAGGTTAACCTTACTATGATTTCTTGGTGGATGAACTTGGATGAAGCTTTAAACCCGAGAACTTACTGCTCCACACCGATCAATCCCACCCTCCAAACCGAATCACAATACTCTCACTCTTCACCTTTCTTGAGTTTTTCTCAGATCTTGGTTAGTATTCTTGGGTAAGCCGTGATTCGATGTCTTCTTGGAGGCGCTGATTTATGGTGTATCGTGGAGAGTAGCTCCATAAGGGCTTTCGGGTTTGGGGAGATTAATCTTACTACTTACGTGCTATATCCACTCCTATGGTTTCTTATCCTAGGCTAGCTCGTGATTCTTGAAGAGGACAAAATTTTCGGTCAAAAGAATTTGATATGGACTGTGTTTGGATATGGTGATGGGTCATTGGTGTTTATAGGGAAAGGAGGGGACAAACAAAGGGATAATGGGAATAAGGTTACAGGGTTTCGGGTTATGTGTGAGTGGAGGAGTGGATTTAATTTCAAGTATGTAATGTATATCTGTAAAAGGGTGGTATTTTATATCCGTGTTTCGTTATACTGTGTCAAATTCGGATCCGTCCTGGAACCGTTGCTAATATAAGAGTTTATATTTTTAGAGTCATTTTGTAATGCTTGAATATTTTTCTGTGTTCTTAGTTATTTACTAACATTTTCCGAACCTTAGATTTATTCCTGGTTTGCGTGTGGTGTCAGTCCGTGTGAAACTGGGATAACCTCCCGTTTTCAATACAATAATCATGAGTAATTTATTAGATGCGACAATTTCACTGTTCCTTGGTGAGATTTTCGGGTGTCAATATGTGCAGGCATGTTTTCCTTTATAATCACATAATGGCCTAATCTGATAATTAGTCATAATAAATGAATTGTTAAGAATATAATATTAGGGCAAATTTACCATTTGTCACACACGTGTCTGATAGTTGCAACGGTCCTGGGAGGGGTTCCCAGTACTGTCGTTGTCTAAAAGTGTTTGGCAGACGTGCGAGCCTGTCCTGAGAGTTCGCTTCCCAAGCGTAATATTATAAGTTTTAGCCTCTTAGTTAGAGCGTGTTGACTTTAGTTTATTGGGCTGGCGATCCTATACGCTATCAACATCATACATACATGAACATAATTAATTTAAGGATACAACAATGGTGGTGGGGAGTGTCGGTATGCGTGTTATTAAGAACGACAAGTTTTTTTTTTTTTTTTTTCTCAAAAGTAGGTTTTATTTATTTATTAATTTATTATTATTATTATTATTATTATTATTATTATTATTATTATTATTATTTAAGAACGGCAAGTTTTAACTATCTCACAATATTTATACTATAAATCTATCTCATATGTACTAAACAGGACTTGAACCCACAATTATTAGGTTATGGAGCTTCTCACACAACATGAGATACCATTGACTTTGATAATATGGGGTACCATTGGGACATGCTTTATTAATTGGTATATATCACTATAGATTTGTTTGTTATTTTGGTTTAAAATGCTTATGAGGTGCTGAATTATTTCAATATCTATTAGCATATTGATTATATAGGCTTGACAGTTGACACAATATCTCTTTTATTGGCCCAAAGGGTTCTGATTTAAGGTAAGGTTACGAGAAAGACTATTATTATTAGGGATAGATTATAAAGACCTTCTTAAAATTACAAGTGATACCTTTTTGTTATTATTATTATTATTGTTATTATTATTATTATTATTATTATTATTATAATTTTCATTAACCATAATAAATTTTACATAAAGTTGGATGGGAGTCTAGACACAAGTTGTGCTCCCACTCCTTTCTGAATACATAAACTAACTCTATGACAGATAAAAACACCACTTTTAGCATTATTATTATTATTATTATTATTATTATTATTATTATTATTTTATTATTATTATTATTATTATTATTATTATTATTATTATTATTATTTTATTTTTTTTTAATTTTTGTTTATATTATAAAACTGTGAATTGGAAAATGCGGAACAAAAAATATAAAGTTTAACAAGTCAAAAATATTAAACTAACAAAAAATACGGAATATAAACTGATAAAAAATTATGTTGTAATGTAAATAGAGAGTCAAAGAGGGGGTGTAGGTTGTACTTTTCTGTACTTGTGAGATAAGAGGGTACAACCTTTATTATTATTATTAGTAACAATTACATTTAACTCTATGTGAATGTTGTGGTATTCGACCCATTTGATCTAATTATTGTGTTCTTGATATTTTTTTGGTTGGATAAAAAATAGTTATAAGGGACATGATACATGGACTTAATGAGATGCTTAAAAACACTTGTCAGCATCTTGATGGGTTGTAAAATAAGTGGATCCCTGTCTGCAATCATCAAGATGCTGCAAGTGTTTTTAAGCCACTCATCAGGCCTTTTATTAAGTCCATGTATATAAATTCAAATACAAATTAAAATAAAAAAGAAAATGAGGTATTTTTGTCATTTCACTTGCTTTTAACTAATGGTCGATCCGAAAAGGATATTGAATGTGACAAACTAATAATAGTAGGTTATGTTTGGCGCGGAACATTTTAGAACTTTTTGGGCCGATGAGCGGTGAGGAATGAGCTTTTTTATTTTTATAGTTCGTTTGACAAAGGAACGGTGAGCTTTGCTATTTTTTAGGAATGCTTATTTTTCTAATGTTTTTTTAAGAACCTGTGAGCGGTGAGCTGTGAGCTCACTGCTATTTTTACCAAACACACCCATATGCAGCATAATTAATTTTTGGAAATGACCGAAAGTCAGAAAGTGCAAAAAATAAAAACCGCTCTCACAAAATTTGTAATTTACCCTAAAAAAAAAAAAAAAAAAAAAAAATCTCATTCAAAACTTTAAAAGACAACAATACCCTTACCACTCACCACATACACATTTCCAACCAGCACACACGACACGAGTACTTTCACTTTCACTCCTTCCCAATGTGGTTTCAGTTCTAGAAAGAGATAAAACCAATCTGAAAAACCAAAAAATGGATCCACACAGCTTCATAGCTCGAGCAGAAGCCCAAAGATGGATCGGAATAGCAGAAAAGCTTTTAATGAGTCACGACTTAGTCGGATCCAAAACATTCGCTATCCGAGCACGCGAATCCGATCCCAGGCTCCAATCCGCCAACCAAATCTTAGCCATCATCGACACACTCATCGCAGCCGAAAAACAAATCATCACAAATAACAACACTCAACAACCTGACTATTACGCTATCCTTCAAGTCAATAATCAGTTTGGTCAAGATGTTCAACATATCAGTAATCAGTACCAACGCCTTGGAATGCTTTTAAACCCGAACGAGAACCGGTTTCCGTATTCGGAGCAAGCGTTCGAGCTGGTTAATGATGCCTGGGCTGTGCTTTCTAACCCTATGCGTAAGTCTATTTATGATTCTGAACTTAATCATTATTTGCCACATCAGCATCAACAACAACAACATCAACATCAGGTTGGTAGTTTAGGATTTGATATTGAACAACAACAACATAACTTTTTTACCGTTAGTAGTATCGGGTCGAATCGAGTTGAAACTAGTCACCAGCAACAACATAATTTTATGTCACAGAGTAGTGAACAAGAACAAATGTATCAGCAACAGTTTCAACAAACCGAACAACCACCACAACCGCCACAACCACCGTTTTCTTGGCCACAAGTACCAGTGGCACAACCACAACAGCAACAGCAGCACGAGCCATTAGAACGGAGTAATGCTGTTAATGGTGGTGATAGTGGTGTAAGGAGGGAAGGAGGGGATGTGGAAGTGGAAAACGAAGATGAGGATGAGGATGTGGATGATGGGTCGCCTACATTTTGGACAGCGTGTCCTTACTGTTTATATATGTTTGAATATCCGAAAATGTATGTGAATTGCACTCTTCGCTGTGATAATTGTAAAAGGGCGTCTCAGGCTGTACGTGTCAAGTCTCCACCGGCAATAGTTGAAGGGCAGGAAGCTTATTTCTATTGTTGGGGGTTCTTTCCGGTTGGGGTTTCACTTGAGAATTTGAAGAAAAGTGATAACAGGGGTGCTAGGAACTCGAATTGGAATCCCTTTTCGCCTTTGTATGATGTGTCGAGAAGTGTTAAGGACAATTTAAATGAGAAGGCGGCTCCGAAAAAGAATGCTAGGAATTCGGGGCCGCGAGTTTATATTGATGATGAGACTGATGATATATTTACGGGTGTATCTGAACCTAGTGATGATTCAGATCATGAATGGGGTACTAAGAAAAAGAAAGCGAAATAAAGGTCTGGAGAGGGAAGCACAATTTATAGCTGTTAGGGTAAGGGATGCTAGAAATGTGAGCAATACTAATTTGCAACATGGTGTTGTACGAGTTTTAGTAAGTAGAGACTAGTAAGAACGCTGTGGGTATCACTACAACAAGGTAACTGTTTCCCAGAAATAAAGTTAATACTAGAAGGTAATCAGGTTCGGCTAATAAATATTTGGGAAGAGAAATGGATTGGAGGACTTGATAAGTTCCTTAGCAAGTTAGCAGCTTCTCGATTCTCTCTGTTGTGAGGTTAAGGCTGTTTAGTGATGAGGTAAGACTTTTTATTTCTATTGCAGTTGTAGTTTGTCGTAGCTGTAGTTGTGTCAATATTGTCTAATAATGAGCAATGTTGTGTGTACCGGTAGTTTGTTTAATATTATATGTACTTGTGCTTTGGAATGGCAACTTGGCTTTATATTTTCTAGTTGCAATTGGCTGAGAAGTGGTCTGTTACCAATTTTGTTGCATATATAATGCATTTTAGGCTAGATGGAATGAAAAACAGAATCAAGTCTAAGACACTCAGCATTCAAATTCTTCAAGACCTTTTGCTAGCTGGGGTTGAAATAGAACCTTCTCCATTTACTAGCCAGCAGAAGGGGCCGCATTATGCACAATGTGACAAAAAGAGGACTGACATAGAGTGATAGAGTGCCTATAAAGGATAAATTTGTGCTGCTATACAAGTTTTTTTTATATATTTTTCTCTTTAAGTAAAACTTTGTGTGTGTGGTATAGAGAAGGATGTAGTATTAGGCATATAAATGATTTCACTAGGATTATGATGTTAAGTTGGATGAGGCGAGTTTCAGTTTAACATGGCAGAAATACTCTGATTTTGCTGCTCCAATGTTTCTACCCTATCCTTGAGGCCGTCACTCTTATTCCAGGTGTTTTCGCCAAATGCTCTGGTATTTTCCTACACTGTTGAGCGCAAGAACGGTAGACACTGTCAAGCACATATTAGATGTAAAGAACATAGGTGATAATTGGTCTGCCAATAAATTTCTTTACCATGGAAGCATTATGGTGGATGTTCATTTGAGACGTCTAAATAACTTGAGACCATCAAAATCACATGTGATTAGGCTTTAAAACACATCTTCATTAAAATTTGGCTCAACTTTTTTCTGGAAATCTACCTCTTCTTGACTCTGCACCAACTGGGGCTTGCTCCAGTGGTATCAGTCCCCCACCGCAAACACTCAGTTGACTGGTCAAGGAGGGCCTCTTGGAGAAAATGGCCTGGGTTCAATCCCAACTCCTGGCTAATTAGGTCAATGAGAACAGGTGATCATTGCCTGGGGAAGGGTCTGGTTGGCATCAAAAGATGCATGGGATCAGGGTTTTCCCACCGATTTACACCTTTTGGAGAATAAAAATAGAATCTTGAATCGTATTATAAAAGATGACTTGTATGCTCCATACTATGAATTCAAGTAAGTCTCTTGCTGCTATTTTCTGTTTACTGGTAGCATACTTAACATACTTAAAGACTGCCCCCTTTGCTTTTATTGTATGCAAGTATTTAGAGGAGCTCTTCTGTTTATTACTTTTACCATCTATGGACCCGCAACGAGGAGCCAACTGAATAATGAAGTACCGACTGCTTCTGCCAATAGCCTTATTTGAGCACCTTGGAATTAAGTACTACTTGTTGAGTTAGCACAAACTAGTAATCGTACACAGCCAAAATTTGACCTTTCACTCTTCCTGCATTTAACACCTAAAAATTTATAAGTCACTGCAGATAATAAAGGATTCTCTAGCAACTAGTACTCGTGATTTTGTTAGGCTGTCCTTGTGTAAACTTACGAGGCACACAGTATACCTAATGTGATGCCTTTAAAAGTTAATAAGGCACACAGTATACCAAATTGTGTGATGCCTTTAAAAGTTAATAAGACCAAATTGTGTGCCTTGTACAGAAGATTGTAGGCTCTAATAGCAAACCTGAAAAACTAAATGATAGTAAGACTTGTACCATATTCACCCTAAAATATCATATCATATCAATGTACACATAGATAACTAGGGTTTTATGTAGCTCAAGTGGTGTATATTATTAATTTAAATATTGATTTGTGCATACTACAATGAATCAAAGAATAAAGAATTTTCAGCATTGGAATTCACAAAAGAATAATGAAATCAACATCTTAAGAAGAAGACTTAGAATCTGGAGCGCTTGCATTCAACAGGAAGACCATTAGGAAAACGTTTGTGGTCTTTGCAGTAGTTGTAAATCATGTGCTTGTTCTGCACCCAGTGAATCCTGTTACGCCCTGCTGCATCAATATCTTGTGTACTCCATACCTGGTTCTCATTTTTGGAGCTTGTGGACTTTGAATTGGGACCAACTTTGTTGGCATTGGCATTGAATTTCCTGTAGGAAGCGGTGAAAGGTGCTTTGGTCCAGTCAGTCTTCACACGACCTCCTTGGGTGGCCCAGTCATCTGCGTTCCACAGGCTGGCATACACCCTCATGGGTTGGCTCTTGGGAAATGGAACTCCAGCAGCCTCATGATTATTGAACACCCTTACTGGTATGTTATCTATCAGGAAACTGCAGCAACAAGATTTTCTTAAATCAGTATTTATGACAGTTACAGTTTACATAAAGAAGTTGGTGAACTAAATTAAAGAAATATATGTTTTGAATTAAAGACGCACATGATTCTTTGTGAGTTCCATACGATGGTGTAGGTGTGGAAGGCCGCAGTAGGGTCAAACCATAGGTGGAACTGCTGTTCCTTGTTACCTTTCCCTTGTGAATTAACATTGGTGTGGATTGTGTAAGGGTTTCCCGAAGAGTTGCCCAAAAACTCAAAATCTATCTCATCATGTCCAGCACCTTGTGATGATAGCTGATGTCAAACATAATGCTTTTTTGTTAGAAATGATTGATTTAAACATGAATGACATTAAGCTACTAAAATTGATAATAAAACTAACAATACTCACGTAGAATGTGGTAACAGTTCCAGCAGAGTTGCCAGGTACTAGTCTGAGTTGCATGTCGAACCTTCCAAAGAGGTACTCATTCTTGGACTGGAAACCAGAGCCGGAGTATTGATCAAGTGAAAGTGAAAGATCCTGACCGCCATTGATAATTTTAGCACGTTCACCTCCAAAAGTGATGTCCATATCCTCGTAAAAACTTCCTGCAGAGACTGCTAGTATTAGACAAGAGATTGTTAGAGCAACTGCACAAGCTTTAGACTGTCTCATTGTACGTTGTTTGTATGTAGAGAGATAGAGAGAGTTACGTAGATGTGATGGGTTTATGTTTCTGGGAATATAGAGTTTACAAAGGAGTTGTTACATTGCCAATTTGCAAGAGGAACCATCCTAGCTGTTGAAGGAATCATAGTGGTATATTGAGGTGTACCAACCAGAAATCCCATAAAAATAGAACATGCATTTACGCGTGCCAACTCATGGTGTAATAATATTTTTGGTATGAAGACAGAACAGCTATTTTTGTTTGCCCTCTACACTCGAGCCAGCAACATTCTTCCACCATTTTATCTATAAATATTATATAGAATTTCCATCTTTGAATTATTTAATAGGTGTAATATTCTATTTTTATTACAAGTTTTTAAATCAAATTTGCTTTCTCAGGGTGATATTCATGAAATGAATTTCTTAATTTTGATTGCTTGAATGTACGAGTAATATTGAGTCAAACATTTTTATAAAGAGTTATGTTAAGTCAAATATTATTTGTAGTTTTGTTTAAAAGAGGAAAAGATTGTAGAGTATGGAAGTCACAAATCCGAGCCTAGATAATCTCTCTAAGAGATCCGACACTTACATTGTTGGATTAAATATATGAACTCATATTCGTTGATATAAGAATGTTTGTTAGACCACTCGGTAAGGTGCCTTTCTTACCCACGTTAAGACTTAACGCACCTTGACTTTGGACCGAGTTACCTTACCGCGACAGAAAGGCAAGGGCAAGTTAACTTGGCACGTTAAGTGCTTAACGTGCGTTAAGCAGTACGTATAAAAAAAAAATTACACTTTTGGCCCTTGTAATATTAGTTCCTTTTTTGAATACCAAAATGAAAAAATTACAAATTCAACCCCTACGATTTAAAAATCAAATCACAACTTAAAATTCATTTTCTTGTTCAAAAAAAAAAAAAAAAAACGTGTGCAATAAACATTTAATATTCAAACGTACAGAACCTAATCGGGATAAATTCAAACAAAAAGGCGGTTAACGTTTAAATTTCAAATCATACAAACGGTCCTATAAATAGCCATTCCCACATACTCACGAAACACACACAAATCACACACAAATCATACAAATTCTCTCAAATGTCTAACAACAATTCATCAGATAACTCGTCAGTATACAACACCCCCCAGAAGATCTTTTCCCCGTATTCCCAAACTACAATCACCAATCCAACAATACACCACCGGAAATTCTGTTTCCACCTCTAAACACTCCACCGGCACCCCACTACAACCCACCGGCACCCCACTACAACCCACCGGCACCCTATCCACCACAAAACCAACCACGTCCATTGTCCGATGAAGAACTGTTTGCACAGGATATGCAAGAATTGTTAAGGGTTCAAGTAGAGGAAGAGGAAGAGGAAGAAGCATGAGCTCGTGAGGAGTACTTACGAGAAAAACAGGCTCGGAGAAACGCTCGTTGTGCATGGCGAATCCAACATGGATTGCCCCGTGTGTCAACAAGTGACGACGATTCGAGTGCTTCGAGTGACGAGGGCTGGGTCTCGGATAATTCGTTTTAGCTGAATCGTAGTTTTATTATCATTGTCGTATCGTTGTTTAGGGCTTTTAATTTTCGTTTCGTTGTTTGATGTTTTAATTAATTAATCGTAGTTTTAGTTAAGATGTTTTATGTTTAATAATTGTAGTTTAATTAAGATGTTTTTATGTTTAATTATCGTAGTTTAATTAAGATGTTTTATGTAATTTGTGTTTTATAAATGTGTATGTTTTATTTAAATGAAGTATTTGTTAAAAATTAGGGTTGAAATTGAAAATATTTGGGGTGGAGGTGAGTTAAGGTGAGTTATAGGTGAGTTACCTTACCGGGGTGGAAAGTCAAGAGTTAAGGTTAAAAGGAAAAAGCTGACGTGGCGCTGAGGTGGCAGTGAGTTAAGTCTTAACTCACCGTCACCTTACCACATGCTCGTTGATATAAGAATGTTTGTTAGGGTTGTCAATAATGCATATCAAACAGAAAGCTGCCGACAAAGGTCTCAATAGTCTTAGATAAATGTAGGTCAGTTCTTAGAAACTTAGCAGGAGCATTCGTAAACGAGAGCATGTCTCTTGTAAATAAAATAGACAAGGATTCGTTCAGTCTGTCACGCCAAAGAACGGATGCCACTCACCACACTAATACTGAGAGACACGCACTGTCTCTAGAACAGAGCGACAAAGCATTATGTGTGGAGCCTTAATTACTGGGATCCCAAGGCTGGGGATCAGCAAGTTACTATAACTCCATATATCCCTGCCCCAGAGTCAAATAATCTCTCCCATGGGTGATAACCAGTTGCTCATATATAGAGGATCTTGGTATTTATTTTTGAATGGCTAATATTTGCAGTCTTGAAATTAACTTTCCTTATTTCCAAGGGTTTAGTGCATAAATATCCCGCTTCTGTGAAACAATTTTCTGTCACCTAACAACGTTAACATATATTAATTCTCCCTCCGTCCCATATTAAGTGTCCATGATGGAATCTTGGGATGTCCCAAATTAAGTGTCCAGGGAATATTTTCAACCAATGAGAAGAGACTTTAGTGGGTAATAGTGATATTTGATTGGTGGAGAGTGTAGTTAGTGGAATTTCCTAAAACTTTGTGCATATGGAAAGTGGACACTTAATATGGGACGGAGGGAGGTTAACATATATTAATTATGATTAGAGACCATGGACCAAAAGATGTCCTGTTACTTGACCAATGAAAACCTGATTAAAACAGTAGGACAAGTTAGTAACTATAAAATATGTCACTGATTGCTATTAGCTAAGTTAGTAACAAAAGCTTGACCTGTCACTCATCTTATACAACACCCCAAGATTCATAGTTCATTGCAGGTAATAAATGATTCTCTCTAGCTACTAGAATATGTGTTCAGTTAGGCTATCTATGGATCTATTTATGAGACATACAGTTTACATGAGGTGATGCCTAGTTGATAAGATCACATGATGTGCCTTGAACAAAAGACTCAAGGCTGTAAATAGCAAATTTGAAAAAACAAAATAATATCTGACTCATCGAGTTCTTGTCCTGAAAAGATCGTCTCATAAATGTATACGGATAGCTAGGTAAGCTCGAGTGGTATATATACTCGTTATTAATACTTTATAATTAATCTGAATTTGTGTACAATGAATCAAAGAATAAAGAATCTTAAAATAAAAAATATATAATAATAGAATATGGTAATCAAAGTCTCATGATGGCTTAGAGGAATCTTGAGCGCTTGCATTCAACAGGAAGGCCATTAGGAAAACGTTTGCTGTCTTTGCAGTAGTTGTAAATCATGTGCTTGTTTTGCACCCAGCGGATCCTGTTTCGCCCTGCTGCATCAATATCCTGTGTACTCCATGCCTGGTTCTCATTCTCGGAGCTTGTGGACTTTGAATTGGGACCAACTCTGTTGGCATTTGCATTGAATTTTCTGTAGGAAGCGGTGAAAGGTGCCTTCGTCCAATCAGTTTTCACACGACCACCCTGGGTTGCCCAATCATCTGCATTCCACAGGCTGGCATACACCCTCATGGGTTGGCTCTTGGGAAATGGAACTCCAGCAGCCTCATGATTATTGAACACCCTTACTGGTATGTTATCTATCAGGAAACTGCAGCAACAAGATTATCTTAAATCAGTATCTATGGCCATTGCAGTTTATATATTAAAAGCTTGGTGAACTAAAATAAAGAAATATATATATGTTGAATTAAAGACGCACATGATTCTTTGTGAGTTCCATACGATGGTGTAGGTGTGGAAGGCTGCAGTAGGGTCAAACCATAGGTGGAACTGCTGTTCCTTGTTACCTTTCCCTTGTGAATAAACATTGGTGTGAATTGTGTAAGGGTTCCCTGAAGAGTTGCCCAAGAACTCAAAGTCGATCTCATCATGTCCAGCACCTTGTGACGATAGCTGAAGTAAAACATCATGTTCTAGGTAAGAAATGATTGATTTGAACATGAATGACATTAAGCTACAAAATTGATTTAAGAATTAACAGTACTCACGTAGAATGTGGTAACAGTTCCAGCAGAGTTGCCAGGTACTAGTCTGAGTTGCATGTCGAACCTTCCAAAGAGGTACTCATGCTTGGATTGGAAACCCGAGCCGGAGTATTGATCAAGTGAAAGTGAAAGATCCTGACCGCCATTGAGAACTTTAGCACGTTCTCCCCCAAAAGTAATGTCCATATCACTGTAAAAATTTCCTGCCGATGCTGCTACTAGCAGGTATGAAATGGTTAGAGCAACCGCACAAGCTTTAGATTGTTTCATTGTTATTTTAGTAGAGAGAATAAGGTAGAGCGATGTGATGGGTATATGTTTGTGGGAATAGTGAGTTTATATAGGTGTGACTACATTGACAATTTGTATGAGGAAGCATCCTAGTTGTTGGAGAATGGAATCATGGTGGCAAAAGAGGTGTACCAAATAAAAAATTAATAAAAAAAGAATATGAATTTACGCGTGCCAGCTGATTTTATTACTATTATTTTTTTGCATGAAGATTGAGCAGCTATGGTTTGCGCCTCAATACTTGGGCCAGTAATATACTTCCACCATCCTAGATAAAATAAAATATTCCGTATAATGAATTTCCTCTGGGAGTTGCTGTATTTAAGAAGATGTTTGCATGTTAAATGTTTAAATCAGTTTTTTGAAATCCTTATTATTTTATTGCTTATATTTATTAAAAGTCAAACATTCATATAAAACTTTATGATGTCAAGTCAAGTGTCAAGTATTATTATGATCGGAGAGGAACATATTATTATGATCATTTGTAGATGATGGTGTGATCTCTTGTGTGTGTGCGCGCATGCGCGTGCATGCGTGTGTGATATAGAGAGTGCGGAGTGTTAGGTATTTTTAGTATTTCACTTGGATTATGATGGTAATTTTGATGACTCAGAAACGGGTAAATGGAGAAGGATCCCTGTTCAGCTTACCCCTGGAATTCGAGCATTTTTAGCTCTAATGTACTAGCTCAATGCAACAGAAGCACTCTGATTGAGAATACTCTTTTGCTGCTGCTACCCACCCCCTACTAGAAGATATCACTCTTATTCCACGAGTCGTGGCTAAGTGTGCTGGTATTCTCTCGGGGTGTGTGCGCGCACACCCGCACGTGTAGACAGTGTCAACTGTCAAGTGCAGGAACCTTGGGTATGTGACATGCTTTAGAACCTTAGAAGCATGAACCTTGGCTAAACCTGTCAATTGCATACCAGATGAAAATAAGATTTGTGATTTATGGGGTGCCAAGATTTTTCTTTATTATGCCAGCATTATTGGTTATAAATAGAGTTAATTTCAAAAATGGTCCCTATAGTCGATCGGGTTTAACACTTTTAGTCTCCATACTTTTTTTTAACGAGTTTGGTCCCTTGACCAAATATTTCGTCTGTTTGACCGGTTAAAAGAATGAAATGACCAAATTACCCTCATATTATTATTATTATTATTATTATTAAACCACCACCACCACAACCCAGAAATGACCAAACCACCATCGATTAAAGGAACTGATTGTCCTAGCCTTAGAGCTGATAATTGAGAACAAGCACTCAATACACTTCTTGTTGTGATCTCTGCAGGTTGGATCCCACAGTAAATGTAGAATGAAATTAGTGAATTATTGATATGTGAATCAGTTTCTAACCCATTTCTAATCACAAACCCGTGAATTTCTTTACCATATTTAAGCAACTTGAGCTCTGTACACAGTAAAAGTAGGCTACCAATGGTATACCAGTCAGGTTTGAATCCTAAATATGTCATTTTTCTGTATAAATCTATCGCTTGTAAAGGATCACCATTTTGCGTGTAGCCACTGATGAGGGCATTCCAAGAACTTACTGTCTTATTTTTTATGCCGTAAAAAACATTTTCAGCCAAACATAATGGCGACCCGCATTCACATTTTGCATAAGCTGCAATGAATGCATTTGCAACGAGCTCATCAGATTCAATCCCATGTCGAATTGAATACCCATGAAGTTCCTTCACTTTTAATAGTTTTGAACAATGAAAACAAACTTTCAATACGTTTTGAACAATCCCATATAACCGAATTCCAAGAAACAACATTCTTGTTATCGTTTTTATCAAGTAAAGTTTCGGCTTCTAACATGTACCCACATTTCACATACATATCCATCAAAGCATTTTGCACCTTCAAATCCCGAAACAAACCCAACTTAACAGCCAAAGAGTGGATCATTCTCCCTAACGAAACCTCCTTTTCACCACCACAAACTGGCAACACCGTCACCAATGTAGCAACATCCGGTACCAAACCATCCCCCCCAACCAACTCCACAAACAAATCAACACACTTCCCCAATAACCCAATATCCGAAAACACAGAAATCAACGAATTCCAAGTAACCAAGTTTCTCTCCGTCATCTTATCAAACACTTTAACCGAATCCTCGACAAACCCAAACTTCCCGTACATCGCAACCAACGAATTACAAACAAAAACATCCGAAACCAACTCGACCTTAACTGCCATCCGGCGAAGAAAACATAAACCCAAAAAAAAAAAAAAACAAAAAAAAAAAAACAAATCGATCCATCGATTTTGTTGGTGGCTGAGTTGAGTTCCAGAAATCGATCCATGTAGCCATCTCACTTGCGAGCTTCTAATGAAGAAGATGTATGTTTTTGGATGTGCTTAAATTGGTTTATTAGACATTTCATCATCAGATCTAAGACACAAATATAAGGATTTGTTTGTAGATGTATGTTTTTGGATTAGTGTGATTTGGATTTATTGTTTTTGAATAATGAAGAAGAACTCAGATAACTTGTTATAAGGAAGAAGTATTTGTAGGATAGGCAAAATGACAACATTACCCTCCTTTTAACCGTTCAAACAGACGAAATATTTGGTCAAGGGACCAAACCCGTTATGGGTCGCAAGTTTGGGGACTAAACCCGTTAAAAAAAAGTATGGGGACTAAAAGTGTTAAACCCGGTCGAGTATAGGGACCATTTTTGAATATGCCAGCATTATTGGTTATAAATATTATGCTTGTCTTTTCCTGTACATCCATCCCTTCGTCTTTTTCCCTGGCCAGCATTATGGCAATAGGAAACTATGAGTTCTAGGAACTCTCTTGCTGCTATTTCCCATTTACTGAGTTTTTTTTGTAAAATATGGGGTTCTTTTGAAATTGACTTGTAAACATGGGTTGATTTTTATTGCTTTGCATCAATGGGTTAAATTGACAAACTTGGCCCTACCACCTACCACATATTTTCGTATATTTTCGTTTACACCCTTCTTTTATTGTTTTTTTTCCCATATATATGTCTGAAATTTTCATAATAGTAATATATCTGGCACTAAGACAAGTTTTACATATTACTTTTAGGATATACTATATCATAACATCAAAATAATATTGATAAAATCATAATTAATACATTGTATTTAACTTTAGTAGACAAAACAGATAATGAGTTACATATACTCGTAATTACTTTAAAATTATATAAAACTTGAAGCGTAAGATAAATTCCGATAAAAAAACTAAAAATTTGATATAATAAACATACATTTCGAAGGTTTTTTCGGAAGCAGTTTCACTTACCCTAGGGTAAAGGTATGTGACTTTCTACATTACACTTATCATGTATCTCGCCCTTAGCAAGATTACACATTATTCTAGTTGTTATAATTAATATTCATCTATGTGTTATAGGTTAATTAACTTTTTGAATACATATACTCTTTGTTTTTTATTGTCATCTTTATATTAGTTGTAAATGGTTACATAAATTGTTTCCTTTTGCTTTTATTTACTTTTGTTACTGCTTGAAAAATTGTTTTCTAGCTGTCGGATTTCTTCATCAAAAATTATTATAGCTTTTATTGCTATATATATATATATATATATATATATATATATATAGGATAAAGATCAAATAAAAAGACAAATATCCGTACATTACGTAAAAAGATTTTTTTTTTCAAAAATTATCTCTAAAAATTCCATAAAAATTCCACAAGATCAGGTATGTTGGTGCATGAAAAAGTTGTGAAAGAAGTTTTTCTAAAAGTGAATATTTTTTCCCAAAAAAAATTATGAAAAAATACGTTTGTGCATTAAATCGCTTTTTTGTGCATCAAAAATTCATTTTTGCACCCAAGTTCTTTTGACTTTTTTAATTAAAATAACATTGCGCATCTAACTAAAACAAGTTGAAAATTTTGTGCATCAAAATTTTTTTGCCCATCAAAATTCGTTTTTTGTGCATTAAAAAAACGTATAAAAACTCAAAATCAGAAAAACTTCTTTCACAAAAGTTTTATGCACCAACATACCCGATCTTGTGAAATTTTTTTGGAATTTTTCTCGAACTTAAAAAAAAAAAAAAAATCTTTTTACGTAGTGTACGGATATTTATCTTTTTATTTTAACTTTACCCTATATATATATATATATATATATATATATATATATATATATATATATATATATATATATATATATATATATATATGGGGATATTTTGGCTACAATCTTTCACAAAAAATACACTAGCATTGAATCAGGGACTCACAGAAAAGAAACAGGACCCACAAAAATAATCAGGGACCCATATGTATAACATAAAATTATAGCCAATTAGCTACAAAAAATTGTAGATAATATATTCCATATATATATATATATTATCTTATTAATTATAATAAGCTAAGCTAAACACTTAACAAAGGCTTATGAGCTGATGATATATAAGATGTAAAGCCGCTTATATAACATAATCATAAGCTCAATTCATAAGCTTATACATCTCTTTAATCACATGTCAAAAGGAAGTTAAGAAAAGGAAATTAAGAGGAGAAGGTAGACAATTACGTGGCAGGGTAATTAAAGAAAAAAAAAAGCCGACGTGTTGTTAATTTAAAGTCTACGACCGCATAAATAGCCTAGGCATTACGTGTTTTGCGTTTATTGGAGGCTAGTTTATAATTTGTGTTGATGCGGCGGTTGTAAATCATCTTAGGTAGTGTACTTAACCGTTGTAGTGTAGTATAGACAACATACGGGGGATTGATCATTCTCTAAGGGAATAGTGTATGTGAAGGCCGAAGTGTATGTTGAGATAGGTCTAAAGGTGAGAGATGAGTCTTTTTGTATTTTTTTTGTTTTATGAAAAGCAATTTAAAATCTCGGGGTTTGAAGAGTGGGCTGTTTAGCTGCTAATTAACTAAACCAAAACTAATAATAAAACTAAATTAAACTAATAAACAAGACAAGTAAAGTGGTAACTCTTATAATGAGGAAAACGTGTTTACTTAGATTTTCTTACTCCCTAGTTATCTCCTATTGATTTGTTGAATTGACACGTCCTTGTTTTAATTGAATCCTTGTATTCCTTAATATTGGTCGTGGGGAGGTGCCGAAGTCCCCAACTCTTATGAACGTATAAGTCTCCCCTAAAAACCTTAAAATCTATTAAGTTTTCCAGGATCTACAAACCGCAATTCATGCAATAAATACAACGAGAAAAACCAATAGTGCACTCTATGGTTGCGTTTAGTAAGACGTTCAAGCTAGCACATATAAGAGAGAAGCCAGTTTTCTTACTCCTAACGCGATGCAAACAACTAAATAAGAGACAAAAATTCAATGATCATAGTGATAACTAGGTTTCATTAAATCTAAGCAAACACAAGTAAATCTAGTCTAACATGTTATAACGAAGAAAAGAAAAACAAATAATCAAATAACACATAGCCATATTGAATGATTAAACGAATAACTTATCTTCAATTACACATGGGTGAAAAAGCCCTATAAAAGCTCTGAAAATCGTCTAGGGTTTTGTCCTCCAAAGTGTTACACTTAATAAGAAAACATTCGAAAACAATATATAAATTTACAACTATGAAGGAGTCACTTGCAATCTGTAACGTCGTCAGCTCGCCTCCAATTAGGGTTTCGTCTGTGTAATTTGCCGTCATGACGCCGTCAGGAATGTCTTAAGGACGTTACGTCATAATTCGTTTGAGCCGTCACATTATAAAATTGCACTGAGTTGGGGTCTTCAAATACATGTGACGGCGTCAGGTTGTAAACTGTGATGCCGTCAAGTCTCCATCTTGACAGATTCTTGACTTGGTCATTTTTCTTCGTTTTCTTGTCAATTTTGGTCCAAAACATGCCGACTTTCATAATTCTGGTCCCAAGTACCTAAAATGCAAAAAGAAATGATTTAGGGCAATATTTGATCAATTACATACGACTTTTAGGCTTAAATGACCCCTTAAAAATGTACCAAATAAATCCTTATCAAATATCCTTACACTTGAGATTTGCATGTCCTCAAGCAAATGTGCTTTTATCGAATCAATCTACAAGTTAAGGGTTGTTGGAACACAAAAAGTGTAAATTATTAGATCAGGAACTTCTATTTATATTTTGTATAAGTCTAAGGGATGTTATGTTAGAATGTAGTACGTTGCGATAGCGTATACTCTCGCAACACTTGTATGGTTGCGAGAGGATGCTTGGCTATTGTATGGGTATAAATACCCCCTATCTCATGGGTTATGAGGTGTGTGTTCTTCTATCTATCTATGCGAGACTTTCTTTATTCCTCTCGTTCCTCTCTCTAAACTTTATCTCACTAAGATTATTAGAGTAGACGTGATATTATTTGAAAAAAAATTGGTATCAAGAGCCAAATATGATTCGTTGTTTCACGTAGTTGTGTTTTAGTCTTGTTTCGATCTTCATTAGTAGTAAAAGTTTTGATCTTTGTAGAATTTAAGAACTTTCTCTCTCTAGAGTATTTTTTTTTTACTTTCATACGTATTATCAAGATTACTCTTAAACGTGTTTAATCTTATAAAACGTGTGTTAGAATAACATATTTGAAGATTAAGAAAGAGTTTTTTTATCATTCTATACAAAAAATTTATGAATTTGGTGAAGATTTAGGCTAGAAAACGTGGTTTAAGGTTTTGGAAAAAGTGTACTCTCTCTCGTAAAAATAGGGTTTTGTATTTTGCTCGTAAAATTTTGCTCGCAAAATTTATGTGTTTTGTTGCAACAGTTGGCTAAGTATTTGTTGCGATAGCTGTGGTTAGTTGCGATAGGTGTTGCGATAGCTGTTTATTGCAAGTTTTGGGTTGCGATAGCCTTTGTTTTGGGTTGCGATAGCAATTCTTGTGGTACTAGCTTTGCGAAGCTTTTGGTTACCCACTGTTTACGAAATAAAACTCTACCCTACTCGCATGAATTAGTTGCGATAGTTCTAAGTATTGTTGTGATAGAAGAAGTTTACGACATCTCATCTTACGAGACTTACTGTTACCTACATTTTGCGAAAGAAAACTCTGCCTAATTTTCTACAGGAAGTTGCGATAGTACTGTTCACAAGACTTTGTTGCGATATCTTGATTCAAAGACTTTTATTCAATCTTAAATCCTTTAAAAAGATAAAAAAAAAAATTATTAATAGACTTTAATCATTTAAATATCACAATATAAAATTCCAAACACTCAACCATCTCAACACAAACAAACTAAAATACCACTTTCAAACAAAAACAACATCTCATATCAAAGATCCACCATCAGAATGTCTACTCCCTTTAATACTTGCTATGCTACAATGATGTTAGGTACAACAACAAGACCATCCATGCTACTCCCAGGAACCTATACACTTTGGGCATTCAGGTTTAAGGCATGGCTAACACACTTTGATGATGCAGCATACATGATCAACTCAATCAGAAATGGTCCTTATGTCATGAAACAAATTGCTGACCCAAGTCATCCACAATTTACAAAACCTCAAACACAAGATGATTTGAGTGAAGATGAGCTTAAAAAATACAAGGCTGACTTTTGGGCTAAGAACTTCATCATTTTGGATATTCCAGATAAACTTTACTTGCATGTGGACCACCATAACAATGCTCATGATATGTGGCAAGCACTAGCATCATTACATAACAAAGAAGAAAATCAACTCATCAAAAGTGATCTCGATAATGAAACCTACTTTCATATGGATCATATTGGAGCTATTCTCTCTGAATCATCATTACCAGATCTGCCACTTCCTCCTCATACTGATTCACAAGGAATCATAACATTCAACAAGGATGCAATCCTCTTCAAACCTAATTATGATGAGGATGATAGTGAGCAATCACTAATAGAAGACTTGGTCAGGCTTGGAAATGACCTTCAGGAGTACGCTCTCAATGACAAAGGCAAAGACAAAGACAAAATGAGTGATATCTCTGAATGCTCAAGCAACAACACCAAGTGTAAGATTCGTGAATCTGAATATTTTAGGAAGAAGATGCAAATTGCCATAATGATGGAATCCGGCTGTGAGCTAGAGAAAGAGTTGCTCAATTTCATGGAGGATACAAATGATGAAGCAGAAACCTTAGGACCAAGCATGGCATTTATGGCACACGTTTAAGATATGGAAGGTATAGACACAACAATGGAAGATGTCTTTGAAGCTCAAGATGAGGATGAAACTCCAAGCTATGACACTGATGCTGAAGAAGATGACACACTTGTTAACGAGGTACACACATCAGATGCTTGTGATAATGATGATCTTGATGAATTCATACATGGTCACATTCGTACCATTAGTAAGACAACTGAAGTTAGCATAAGTAGTGTAACATCTACAAGTGCTACTCCTTAGTTATCTACTAATAGTATAGATTGCAATCATGCATCAACAAGTCAGGATCATGTTGATGTGCTTCAAAATTATGCCACTATTCAATCTCAAATTCAAAATTATGCTAACTTGATAAAACTGGAACAAGATAAAAGTGCATCTTTAGAAAAGAAAATCACGGGCATGTTATATGAAGAGCAGTCTGAACGACCACTAGTGCTTAAACGTCAAATTCAAGATTTACAAAATGAAAATTTTCTTTTCAAAAGAAATATTTCAAATTTTGAAAACATCAAAAAGAATTTTGAAAATGAAGTTTCCAAATTTAAAGAAGAAAAAGCTAATTGTATTCAATGATTAACTAGAGCTGAAACTAAACTTCGCACTACCGATCAGACTTCTCAGACTATGTACATGTTACTGCCCAATATGTACATAGTTTGTTGTTGTCCAGCACACATACCCGTCTGTTTCTCATAAAAGTCACAGTCTTTGATAAGATGAGCATAGCTACCACACACAAAGCAAGATTTCTTTCTAAAAGATTTATTCTTAACCTGACTTTTCTTATCATGACCTTGCTTATTACACAAAAACTTCTCACAAACAGAACCAGAAACAAAATTGTTTTTAACAGAACTAAAAGAGATGTTTTCTAAAGTAGCTGTCTTTGAATTGGATTCCACACTAGCTACTTTTGGTGAGAAGTCATCAGACTTGGGTGTGGGAGACTTGTCATTTGAATCACAGGAGGCAAAGTCATTGGTCTTGGTCTCAGAAGACTTGTCACTGAAAGAGCAAGAGACAAAGTCTTTAGATTCATTGTCAGAATCAGGCAAGTCATTTGACTTTTTGCCATAGGTCATGTGTGATTCATCTAAGTCTGAGTCAAGGTCTGAGTGGATAGGGACAGGTTTAAACACTCCTCTTATAGGTGGAGGAACAGCATGCATTTCTCCTTCTCTGACATACTTAACAGGGATTTGGTAATTTACCTCCTTAGGGGTAGGGTCAAATCTTCTTGACTCAGTAGAGTCATCTGTTTTAGGATACCCCATACCTCTCTTAGACTTTACATACTGAGAACTAGCATTCAATTTATCTACAAGTCTAGTTGATTCTTTGTATGAAGTACACTTGACCTCTTCACTTTCTATCTTAGCCTTTAATTCCTGTTTCTCTAAAATTACCTTAGCATATTCTCTGTCAGAATGTTTTAACTCATTAGTGGTGTTTTCTAAATCTCTTTCCAAAACCCTTATCTTTTCCTCATATGCTAACTGATTAGATTGGTACCAAGCTTTTTGTTTTTCTAAAGTTTTAACAGCTTTTTCATAAGCTTGAACTTTAACAAACAATTCTTTATATTCAGGCTCTATTTCATCAAACTCTTTCTTAAGGTTGGAGTACATTTCATGACAACCAAAGGGACAATTTTGTACCTGAGATGGGTAGCCCATCAAAGCAAATTCCTCAGCCACTTGTGCCTCATCTTTTGTCTGATGTCCAGTAACCGTTTCACAAACTTGAGCAACACCCTTTTTCTCATCAGCTACCTCATGTTGTTTCCAATCCAGTAAGGATTTAATCTTCATGGAAAATATCTCAAAAGAATCATCTGATCCGAATGAAGTCTTGGTATGAGGGTTTAAGAGATTTGTTTCAAAGGGTTTAACTGATTCCACCAGGCTTAACAAATGTCAGACAAGAATTAATTCAACTTGATTGATCAGACCCACGGCAAACCACAAATAAATGTCTCCAATCGACCAATAGCAAATCAATTCAAATTAAAAATCAATGACCCAGGTATGAATATACTGAATCAGTACCCACGTGATACTGCAGAATTAATCACTAAAATTCAATACCCACGTTCAATTCACTCCTACTGACAATAAAAAAATCCAACTCACCGTACTTCCATCAATTGACTTTCGACCTCTTTAATTTATTAACCACAAGGACAATGTCTTCCACTTGCATCAGTCCAACACAAATAATAAAAGAACAAACATTCACCAATCAATCAACTCAGTACAAAGTCAAGCTGCTCTTCATGACCACAATACACAAACCAATAATCAGCGACCAATTAATTGATTAGAATTTAATTGATATGCGACAAAGTAACATTGACCAACCAATAAGCGGAATTTAAACCAATTAATTATCACCTCAAATCAGTACGAGATTTTAAAGCAATTCACAAATCAAAGCCAAATCGTACAAATCGATATCAAAACAAAATTAACGATTACTTACAAAAATTTCCAGATCTGCTCCTGTCGATAATACTTGCACCAAAACAGCTCTTCTTTCACAGAGTCTCTAACCAGGCTCTGTTACCACTTGTTGGATCGTGCCTTCCTGATAGATCTTAGAGCCGGTTAAGATCAATAGAATGTTTATGTAATCACAAACAAACTAAGAGAAACTCTAACTATTGTTTACGCGGAATATAAACAATAGAATTAAAAGAAGAATGACTAATAACTCTTGATCCTCTATGGATCTCTATTGATAAAATGTTTTTCTCTTTTAAAAGCTTACAATACTGATAACGCTCAAAATGAACGTGTTTTTAGTCACGTTATTGTTAGATTTGTGCATCATATTTGGTTATATTTGTTTATATTTGTTACTAAATCATGAAAAGGTGTATATGCAAATAAATATAGCCAAGCACAGGAAAAGATGATAAAAAGATGAAGAAATGAAGAGATTATGCACATTTGAAGAATCACGAGAAAGAAATCACACAAGAATTCAAGGATTTGATAATGTCAAGATTTCTATGCTTACATATCAAGAAAAGATCAAGTTCTATGGAGGGAATTAGTGGCACAACAAAGGATCAAGCACGTAAAGAGAAAAGGAAGAAGACAAAATAATATTTGCATGGCAGAATGGCCCATCCGATTCGGATGGGGAAACTTGGATTTACCGAGAGCTCCAACCGATTGGATGGACCTCAATACCGATCGGTTGGAGGAAGCTGAAGTTACAAAAAATGCATTTAATGACGAATTTAAGCCCCATAATCATGGTGGCTTATCATTTCTCGGCTAGTAACTGATTTGAGACGTTTTTGCTTGAGGGATAAGGGTTCCTTCACTTATTTAAAGGACCCTTAGCTAATTTACAAGGGGGTGGTGTGACAACCCAAAAACCTAGTAAGGCTTACACCAAGTCTTGATAAACTTATTATCATTGCCCGAAAGCTTGTAGTTGCTGTGAAAACGTCCAGGGAATCTTGAGTTCAAGTCTCAAGAGTTGTGTCCAAGTGTGGAGTTGTTTACGTGTGATCATAGGCGATTGGAGGAGAGTGGTTGCTATAGTTCCAAAATTCTAGTTCTTGTAATTTCACAAATAGGTATTTCTTGTTTGAGTTATTATGAACTACTTTTACTTTAAGATGAATGAAAATATGATTTATTACTTGTGTTTGAATATGATTGTTATGGAGTGATTTTGGTTATACTTGTGTGTATGATGTGATAAGTGTTGGAGTATTCTTATTTCATAGTGATGCATGAAATCATATCTTGTTTTATGAGTTTGTTGAAATAAAATCTAATCTTGCTTAATTAGTTGGTAAAAACAGTTTTAAAGATTAACAAAGGCCGAAAGGATTTTCTTTATGTTTTTATGCCAAAAAGTTAGTGCACGAATTAGTATGGATTATGGTGTGTGACAATCATCATATTAGCTCATTAAAATGGATTTGGAAACAATCTCATCACGAGAAAAGGCCGAAAGGATTCGTAGGAATTCTTAGAATAAGAAATGCTTTTCAAACAACAAAGAGTCTAATAGAATTATCGCACTAGTTAACAAAGGCCGAAAGGAATTAACTAAGAGATTGAATTCTTAGAGATGATTTCTCATGATAAAAACTATTGATTGTGAATCACTCAATTTTAAGTTGTGCATCATTACAAGTCACACCCAACTTGTTAGATTACTCTATACAATTATCATGGAACTACACACAAGTATATTTGTTTTTGATTGATTGATTTTTGTTTACATTAGCATTTACACCAAAAAGGATTGACAATCTTTTTTGACAAAACTTATTTTGCAAACCCAAACCACAATTCCCTTGGGACGATCTCAACTTACCCACCTTTACTACTACGGACGAGTATACTTGCTCGTATGTGTTGATTAAAGAATCGGATAAATTGATTTTATAAAAATTTAAAACTTTCACTACACACGACACATCAAGTTTTTGGCGCCGCTGCCTGGGAATTGTCTAAATTACTTGGTAGTTTGGTTTGCTAGTTTGTAAGTTTTTGAAGTTATGTTTTGAGTTTTAGAGTTAAGTTGTGTTTTAGTTGTAGAGATAGAATTGAAAAACAAGTTGGAAGATTAAGTGTGTTGAAGTATTTTTATGCTTAAAAGAAGTATTTTTGAAGAGTAAAACACTTCTCATTTGTTCTAACAAGTGTGAGTAAGTGTTGAGAAAAGAAAAGTGAAGTTTTTGCAAAAATTCAATCCGAATCGGTTGGATCAAATACTAATCGGATGGATTGAAATATATATACTCAAGATTTCAAAAATCTCAAAAAACACACACACACTCAATCTACCAAACTTGGGATTCAAAAATTCGACCATTAGAAGTCTATTAAGTGTTGCAGGAGTGTTGAAGAATTATCTATGGCACCTAAACAAGTAAGTAACATTATCAATTTGTCCTAATTAGGTTTTGATTCGAATTTCTTGAATTAGGTCAAAATTTGGGTATTTTTGATATAGTTCGAATTGAGATGTAATTTTTGTGGAATAGATGGGTAAATAATTGAGGAATTCATTGCAAAAAGAATTAGATAGATTGATTAAGTTTTGAGGAAGAATTGATTGATTGAATTTTCGGATTAAAATGGGTCAAAACTTTAAATCGATTTGGATTGCAATTGATGATTTCCAGATGTTATTTAGTAGATGAGTAGTGATTCTAGGAAGATGCATTGTTGATTAGAACATCAATGGAAGAGATTTGATTTGATAGTGTTCATATGATCTAGGAAAATTGAGAAATCATGCGAATAGGTTATGAACATGTTTGGAGACGAGTGGGATATGTAGGAACCATGATAGTCGATCAAATGCATGATAGGATAGAGTTGGAATAGTTGGAATTGATTAGAAATCGGAAAGGAAAATTTTTTTGAGACAGAATGCCTCAACCGATTCGGTTGCGGGTAGATACCAATCGGTTGAGCATGGACATTTGTTCCATCCGATCGGATAGTGATTAATACCGATCGGATGGAAGGCTCGGTAAATAAAAATGAATTTTTTTCCAAACGAGTTTTGCGACTTCTAAATCATGTAATCTTGGTTTTTATGCTCTTATACTATCATATATTTGTGTTTTCTACAGAGTTATCTTGCAGGTGGATCAGGAATTGCGAAAAGAACAAGAGAAGGAATTCGGAAGAGAGAACAAATGCCGATTCCAGAATGTCATCCTAATCTACTGTGGCGAGGGGAAGATCCGATGGTTCGACAATCTTTCAATGCTATTCTTCTTAAGATTGGCGGATGGGTAATTCATTCACCAAGGGTTATGAATTGGAATGATATGAAAGAGCTTGGTTGTGATGAGTTTTTGGAAGATATGTTTCTTATTAGGATACAGTGTAACTAACGGATATTGACCTCTAACATGTGGATGAGAGCATTAAGCATAAGGGAACCGATATATAAAGAATGGTGTCTGGAATTTTTATGTTCGATGAGGATGAAAGAGAGGGTTACCGATATCGGAGTTACCACCGACAAATTCTTGGAATTCAGACTAGGGGGAAAGAAACATGAAGTCACGCTCTTCGAGTTTGGGAACCTGTTAGGTTTATACTCAGATGAAGACCTAAGTAACAAGGATTTTAAGTTTCTGGTAATGAGTGGAGAAAGGAGTAAAAATAATTTTGACGCACATGGATACTGGAAAAGGATTAGCACGGAAGGCAAGCTAGTGTTTGGGGAAAGTAAAGTTTCAACAATTAAGAGACCATTGTTGCAAGTGCTACACAGGGTTGTAGTACAATCATTGTTACATAGGACGTCTGGTGTTAATCTGATTTATGAAGATGACTTATGGGTTATTCAAGCATTAGACGAGAAGCATCCTTATAGGCATTTGAACGTAGCTTGGGTGATAGTGCAACACTTGCACAAACGCGCGGCAGTTGGAGCGAGAAATTACATATGTGCAGGTCATTTTATTTCACGAATAGCTAGGAATCTTGGGCTATTTACTGAGGAAGAGATCGATGAGTGTTTTTAGTGAACCGGTTACTCCATTGAGTATTGACATCAAAGGGTTCACAAATATTCAAGAAAGCAGGGATGGAAAGCTGAGAGGACTTCCAGAAGTCCTAGATGTGTAACCAATAACAACCTGGGAGTTGATAAATGGTTATATTTTAAAAAAAATGTTGGTTGAATAATTTCTATTTTCACTACTTTAACTTAACTTTTGTAGGATTTTATTATTTATGTTTTGAACTATTTTTGTTTGTTTTAGTATTTTGTTTTGTTTGTTTCGCCTATAGTGTTTGCAGTGTTTGCAGGGGAAAAGTTAACGGAAGCTTAGTGTTGATCAATATTTGGAGTTGGAAGAACTCATATGCTTACGAAAAATCAAATAAGCCTATGCGAATTTTCTTTTCCGGGTAGCATTTTATTTATTTAATCTAAATTTTTCCCATTTCCTTTACTTTTAAGTTCATTTTATTTACATTGAGGACAATGCAAAACTTAAGTGTGGGGGAGGGAAGAAACTAGGAAAAATTGGTATGATTTTTAATTTTTATTTTTAGTAGAATTTTGGAATTCAAGTGACTAGAGTTGTGTTCGCCTTTGATGTTTTAGTTATTTAGAGATTGATTCAATGGTAAGAATGAGGCTATTTGAAAATTTTTGAAATTTAATCAAGGAAGGAGAGTTATTGATAACAATTGCTAGTACATGTTATAACCCACCTTAAATTGTGAGGATTTAAGCCTTTTTGTATAAAGCATTTCTTATGCTCTATATTTCGTTATGAGTGTGCCGGTGATCATGTTGATTCTAGAACTTGTACGTATTATGCATTACGGTTAAAATTACTTTCGAGTAATAAAATATATTCAAATGATAAGAGGCAAATTAGGATTTACACCAAATGGCCTTCCGTTTACATAAAAAAAAAAAATAAATAAATAAAAAAAATAAAAAAAAAATTGGCTGACCGCATTGGTTAGTTATCCGTAGTATTTGGAACCCATTTGTTAGCGTTAATTTTTTACGCTAGATACCCTTAGTTACACCTTCTGAGCCTTATCTTTTCTTTTGATTAAATCCAGAAAAGTACAAAAAGATTTTACACCTTACACCTTAGCCTTACCCGAATCAAGTTCAATTGAAGTTCGAAACTAGTTATCTTTTTGATGATTGCATGTTGATCACACTTTGTATGTGTATATGTTGTTTCAATAAAGAAGGAGGTCGCTACTCTTATTTGTATTTTTTGTAGCGTGTGCTCATCCAAAGTGTGGGGGGAACGTTAAAAAAAAAGAAAAAAAAATAGTCAAGGATATTAAGGAAGGGAAGAGTTAGTATGAGATGCGGAAAAATGATAATCGAAGAAGTTTGGTGGAGTGATCATTTGAGGTATAATGAGTTGGGAACGGAATCTGGACTTGATTCTTGTTTATTCGTTTTTATTTTTATTTTTAGAAACCAATCACAAATAATTCCCATGTCTTATCCTTACCTTTACCAATTACTTGATTCGTTGTTAGCTTTCGAGCATCCGGATTTAGTAATGGCTTTGTCTAGATATGTAGTGCATGGATGTTCTAGTGACCATCCGGGTTTTTGAATAGTTGAAGACCGTTGCTAGCGAGCTAGTGCGTGTTTTGGTGACCATCCGTTATGCAAATAACGTCGTTAGCGAACCAAAGGTACAACCTAGTGACCATCGGTTGCTTAGCTAGTCAAGAATTCGTTGTTAGCGATCTATTATGTTCTTGTATGAAATATTTGCGCATTAGCCAGGTAGCCGTAACCCTTTAACCTTAAACCCGAATAAAAGACCTCTTTGATGTTTTATTTTGTTGTTTTGATACTCGTAAAAGCTTATGGTAAGAAACGTGATTCATGTCTGAGCAATTGAGTGATATACCATAAAAATTACCCTTGAGTGTTGAGTGAATTTAAAAATCCTATGAGAGGAGCTTAGTGATGTTATCAAGCTCGAACTAACTTGTTTATTTTTCAAGAATTTTTCACATTTAAAAGTTAAAATGACAATTGTTCCTTCGGGATAATTGTTGGATTTTTAGAATCATAATGAAGTAGCCATTGAGTTCAGTTTTCTGAAAGCTAGACTTGCTCGAGGGCGAGCAAAACTCAAGTGTGGGGGATTTGATAACGCTCAAAATGAACATGTTTTTAGTCACGTTATTGTTAGATTTGTGCATCATATTTGGTTATATTTGTGTATATTTGTTACTAAATCATGAAAAATTGTATATGCAAGTAAATATAGCCAAGTACAGGAAATGATGATAAAAAGATGAAGAAATGAAGAGATTATGCACATTTGAAGAATCACGAGAAAGAAACCACACAAGAATTCAAGGATTTGATAAAGTCAAGATTTCTATGCTTACATATCAAGAAAAGATCAAGTTCTATGGAGGGAATTAGTGGCACAACAAAGGATCAAGCACGTAACGAGAAAAGGAAGAAGACAAAATAATATTTGCATGGCAGAATGGCCCATCCGATCGGATGGTGCCCGCATCCGATTCGGATGGGGAAACTTGGATTTACCGAGAGCTCCAACCGATCGGATGGACCTCAATACCGATCGGTTGGAGGAAGATGAAGTTACAAAAAATGCATTTAATGACGAATTTAAGCCCCATAATCATGGTGGCTTATCATTTCTCGGCTAGTAACTGATTTGAGACGTTTTTGCTTGAGGGATAAGGGTTCCTTCACTTATTTAAAGGACCCTTAGCTAATTTACAAGGGGGTGGTGTGACAACCCAAAAACCTAGTAAGGCTTACACCAAGTCTTGATAAACTTATTATCATTGCCCGAAAGCTTGTAGTTGCTGTGAAAACGTCCAGGGAATCTTGAGTTCAAGTCTCAAGAGTTGTGTCCAAGTGTGGAGTTGTTTACGTGTGATCATAGGCGATTGGAGGAGAGTGGTTGCTATAGTTCCACAATTCTAGTTCTTGTAATTTCACAAATAGGTATTTCTTGTTTGAGTTATTATGAACTACTTTTACTTTAAGATGAATGAAAATATGATTTATTACTTGTGTTTGAATATGATTATTATGGAGTGATTTTGGTTATACTTGTGTGTAGGATGTGATAAGTGTTGGAGTATTCTTATTTCATAGTGATGCATGAAATCATATCTTGTTTTACGAGTTTGTTGAAATAAAATCTAATCTTGCTTAATTAGTTGGTAAAAACAGTTTTAAAGATTAACAAAGGCCGAAAGGATTTTCTTTATGATTTTATGCCAAAAAGTTAGTGCACGAATTAGTATGGATTATGGTGTGTGACAAGCATCATATAAGCTCATTAAAATGGATTTGGAAACGATTTCATCACGAGAAAAGGCCGAAAGGATTCGTAGGAATTCTTAGAATAAGAAATGCTTTTCAAACAACAAAGAGTCTAATAGAATTATCGCACTAGTTAACAAAGGCCGAAAGGAATTAACTAGGAGATTGAATTCTTAGAGATGATTTCTCATGATAAAAACCATTGATTGTGAATCACTCAATTTTAAGTTGTGCATCATTACAAGTCACACCCAACTTGTTAGATTACTCTATACAATTATCATGGAACTACACATAAGTATATTTGTTTTTGATTGATTGATTTTTGTTTACCTTAGCATTTACACCAAAAAGGATTGACAATCTTTTTTGACAAAACTTATTTTGCAAACCCAAACAACAATTCCCTTGGGACGATCTCAACTTACCTACCTTTACTACTACGGATGAGTATACTTGCTCGTATGTGTTGATTAAAGAATCAGATAAATTGATTTTATAAAAATTTAAAACTTGCACTACACACGACACATCAAATACCCATAGCCGTATGTTTCTTTTATACTATATGAAACCCTAATACGGTCCATTACCAGAAGATATGCCCTATCACTTCCTAATATAACTCATGCATATCCTCACCATCTAATAATACGGAATAAAAATAATAACTACCAGCAGAAACAAACTGCTGCTAACAGCAGGAACCATATCAGCAGGAACTACATACCTGCCAGTAGGAACACAACTATACTAACAGCAGTAATGAAATAAAACTAAATATACTAATTCCTAACACTTTCTGATTTAGATCTCATTTCATATCTTCAAAAACCCTTTGATCATATAATTATAAGCTTTTATTTCAAGTGATCCAAAGCTTCAACCTCTCAAGTGCAAGAGAAGAATACTTCTATCCTTCAAGACAAGATGTATTACAACTTGGTGTATCTCTTCCATCCAAGCTGTTGGTGTATCAAAATTGTAAATCATTCATTCATTTGTATAAGTTGTGTATATTTGTTAGATAGGTATGAGCATAATTGTTTAGGCTAGATTAGTGTGTAAGTAGTGAAGTTGTGAAGAAGTTAAGGTGTGTAAGTAGTGAAGATGTGAAGAAGTAGAAGAGTATACAAGTAGTGCTAGGTCGTGAAGTAGTTGTGAAGCCGTTGTGAAGTAGTTGTGAAGCCGTTGTGAAAAAATTGTGAAGCCGTAGTGAAGAAGTTGTGAAGAAGTCGTGAAGAAGTTGTGATTGAAGTTGCGAGATTGGTTCTAGCTACGATTAGAACTCGACATTTAGCTTTGTGTCATAAAATTGGTGTAAGCGAAAGTTGTGTAAGGTTTTCTCCGCCATAAGGGAGCTTGTTGACATAGTGAAGAAAACTCTCGAGTTAGGTGCTCGAGGAGTGGAGTAGGGCAAGGAAGGTGTCCTTGTAGCCGAACCACTATAAATCCTTTGTCTCGCGGTTCGATCTTTCCATCTCTATCTTTCATTTCATTTCATTACTTTACTTGCATTGTTAATTTAGATTTACTTATATTTGTTCATATTGTTCAAGAGTTGAGTTCACATAAATTCGAATCTAAGTTTTTAAAAGTAAGCAAAGTTTTTATAATAAATTAAAAAGACGTAATACTATTCAACCCCCTTCTAGTTTTTCACAATTGGTATCAAGAGCCACGTTAAACAAGATTTTTGAAATAAATTGTATTTTAAAACTTGAAACGATCTATGGAATCCGAAAAATATTTAGAAGGGCAATCTATGTAAAGACCACCACTATTTGAAAGTGATGGTTTTCTTTATTGGAAAAATAGATTCGAAACTGATGTGAAATCAAAAGATCTTGATCTTTGGCATGTTATTACCTATGGTGATTTCCCCCTATTCAAAATAATCCTTTAACTAAAATAGATGAAATTGTACCTTTTGAAAAACAAAATGATAATTTGAAAAAGAAACTAGCAAAAAATAATGAGGCTAAAATGGTAATTTATAATGCGTTACCACGCAAAGAATATGAAAGAATCTTTATGTGTAAAACCGCAAAAGAAATTTGGAACTCTTTGCTAATCACTCACCAAGGTAATAGTCAAGTCAAAGATAATAAAATGGATCTTCTTGTTCAACAATATGAACAATTTACGATTCCGGAAGAGGAATCAATAGATAATGCTTTTGCTAGGTTTAACATTATCATCACAAGTTTAAAAGCACTTGATGAGAATTTTTCTAGTAAGAATTTTGTTAGGAAATTTCTTAGGGCTCTTCATCCAAAATGGCGAGCTAAAGTTACGGCGATTGAAGAATCAAAGAATTTGTCAACTCTTCAACTTGATGAGTTGATCGGCAACTTGAAAGTCTAAGAAGCAATAATAAAGAAAGACTCCGAGATGGTCAAAGGAAAAAGAGAGCAAAGAAAGTCAATTGCGTTGAAAGCTAGGAAAGAATCTAGTGACGAGGATAGCTCAACCTCCGAAAGTGATGACGAAGAATATGCCATGGCCGTAAGAGACTTCAAGAAATTCTTCAAAAGACGAGGAAGATTCGTTAGACAACCACATGATGAAAGAAAGACATTCCAAAGAAACAAAGACGACAAAAGTAGCAAGAGCGAAAGGAAGTGCTTCAAATGCGGTGATCCAAATCATCTCATCGGAAAATGTCCAATGTTGTCAAGGGATCAAAATCAAAAGGCGTTCGTTGGAGGAGCATGGAGTGATAGCGATGAAGATGAGAAAGAAATAACAAAGGACGAAAAATGTCTTATAGCAAAGGCATCCAATGAGGTACTTTCCGAAACCGAATACTTTAGTGATGAAAATCAATCATTAGATGAAAAAGACCTAGATAATGAATATAATAGGTTATGCAAATTAGGTCAAAAGGTTATAGCTAAAAATAAGTCACTAAAACATATTAATAATCGATTAAAAAAATGAAGTACTCAAATTAAAAATTAAACTAAAACATTTGGAAAAAGGAAAAGAAGTTTTTATAGAATGCAAAACATGCTTAGAAGTCAAAAATGAAAACGAAAAACTTAAAGATGAAATTTTCAAACTTGACAAGTTTAAAAAAAGTAGTAACTCACTTAAGAAAATAATAAGTGTTCAAAGATCATCCGAAGGTAAAACCGGTCTAGGAATCAATTCAATCGATATTTCAAATAGTGAAAATAAAAATGTAAAGTTTGAATGTGAGTCTAGTAAACAAAAACTGTTAGAGTCAAAACCTAATTATGAACTTATAAAAGATAGAAAAATACCCATTGCTAGTGATGAGGAAGTAAAAAGCTTTTATAAACCATCGTTAAAAACCAAAACCAGATTTTCTAAACCAAAATTAAGATCCAAAACTCCACCTCCAAATAGACCAAATAATCCTCATCCTCGGCCTAAAACCCCTCAACCTAGAAGAAATCAAAGTAGACAAAACTTTCCTAATAATAGTCACCCAATGTGGAATTATTCACATCAACCAAGTTTTAATCCTTGGGTAATACATCCACCATACATGCAAATGCAAACCATGTTTGGTTCAAACAATTTTGGACAAATGAGACAATGGGGACCAAGTGGCTAAATCGTCACTCATTGAATAATTCGGAAACTCATCTATGATTGGCTTCTATAAGTCAATATGACACCTTGAAGTACTTGAAGAAAATCTACTGAAGACTAAAAGGTACATTTTTTTTAGCTCATTGTTATAATATATGCTTAGATTAATGACTAGTTATTTCATGCCTATTTAGCTCATAATGCCTAGTTATATATATACACATAATAGCTTATATGAATCTACTTATAACCTAGAATCACTTGTTCTTTTCCCTTTGGCCCTCTTAAGCTATAACGTTTAAAATGGAAATCTTCTATGTCCACTATTAGAAAACTCATGGTGATGAAGAGAAATGAGTTAAGTGGATTAATCTTTAACATAGAAGTAAGATTAGATTTCTCGCGTTAGAAAACTATGGATCAAACAAGCTCTCGTAGACTATGGCATCAAATTAGATAAGTGTGCGACAACAAAGGAGCTATAGATGTTAGGTTATACCCCATTCAACACTCTCGCATCAAACATATAGAATTTCGTCATCGCTTCCTTATGACCATAGGATATGTAGAAAAGGGTAGCATGTGACAATAGCCTTAACCAATTCCCTTGAGCATGAGATCTTTAACAACCATTTTTTAAAATCTAGGATTAATGGTATTTGTTGTCAAAAATCTAGTATTTTTAAAAATATACAGAAACTTCACATTTTGGAAAAATAATTTTTTAGATGGCTATTTCACTTTTCTATTAACATGTTTTACTATCTCATTTTTCTTCTTAATCTATGTCCATAATTCTGTTTCGATCAAAGTCAAAGATTGGGAATTTTTTTCTTACCCATTCTTCATAAACACATTTTGAAATAAAACCCAATCTATTTTATTCAAATAACTTTCACATCTACATAAAAACCCACTTTCAAACATTGTTGAATAATGCTAAAAACATTTCTTTAAATCATGCATGGTGATCTCATATTTGTCATCTATATTTATGTACATGACATTTATAAGTGAACTAAGTCAAATAAAGCGGCCCATGGTTTGTCTATTAAGATTTTGTTTGTAACAAGTCTAGAAGTCCATGCTATCTTAAGTTCCCATTTATTGCACATAGGCACACATTAGGATCCATCAAATAGTTCATTAATCTTCCCACTTACATATAATTAAGAAAATACTTGGTGTAGTTTATTGTTTCCTAGTCCATATATATTACTTGCTTGATGAGTATGTTTACATGCTAGATGAAATTACTTGTTTGCTTAATCTCTTTAATTAACATGTTTTGCATAAATATTTATTACATGCTTCAAAGAGTTGGACTTGCTTGAAACTAAACCCAAAAACACAACCCTTTCTACAATTTTCTGCCAAAAACCCATTTCCAGTAACCTGGAGACCTCATGATGGGCGGCCCCCTTAAATCATAAGGCGACCCCCTTAATATTTAAGGGGACCGGCTCCTATTTACGGGGAACGGCCATCTGATGGTCGGGGTTTACAGAAACTTTTCTGCTTTTTAGCCCAGTTCATCCTACACTTCCCAAAATTCACAAACATATCTTATTCCAATCCATCCAACAAATTTTATCCATTCCTTTAGCCCATTTCATCTTACACTTCCCAAAATTCACAAACATATCTTATTCCAATCCATCCAAAAAATTTTATCCATTCCTTAATCCCATCAATCCTACACTATAAACACTCCCATTCCTCTTAATCTTCCATCATCTCATCATGCCATTTCCCATCAAACCAAAACCAAAATCCTCAAGGTTAGCAAGGATGACCGAAAAACCCGTTTGGAGAAGAAAACCAAACCCCCGAAACAAGTCCATCTCAACAAATGATGTGGCTAAACAACCAACACCTCCACCCACATTTGTTCCCAATTATACTCCCAATCCTCAAGCTCATTCCAACGAATCCTTTCACAAACCTCATCATAATAACCAACCATCCATTTTTGCTCACAAAAATACATCATCATCTCACCCAAATAATTCTTATGAAGAACATGCTCAATCTCGAAATAACAATCCTAATTTCATCACTAACACCTCACATCATGTTTCACCTACCAATGCACCGTCCAAAACACCCTCCACTCATGAAATGTCCTTTTCTTCCGTGCCTTCATCTTCATCCATTAATGATTACCCAAACTCAAAAATGTCTCCATCACCAAAAGTATCACCACCACTTCCTACCAACTCACATGCTTCTTCTATGTTGCATATCCAAACATCCATCCCAAATAACACTTGAAGTTCATTGAAGAACTTAAAGAAGCCCATGAGCTTTGTGCTCTTCTTGCCTTACACCTTGCTCAACGCAAGATTGGATCAACTCCCTTCTAGCCCTCCTTCATCACAAAATAACCTCAACCTCCACCTTCGTTCCAAACTACACATCTCAACCTCAAACTAATCTCAATGAAACCCTTCAAAACCCTCATCATATTGGTCAAACATCCAAGTTTACTTCCAACTACACACTCAAATTTCATCCACTTCCTCCAAATGATCAAATCCACATTCTCACAGAAAAGGAAAGGTTCAGTGAAGATATAAACCAAATCCATGACCTTTGTGATCTCCTTGCTATACACCTCGCACAACACAACAAGGGCCAACCTCGATCCTCCATCCTCACTCTACTCAAATTGCTTACCTCACCCCCACAACTTGAATCAAGTTGATAATCATGTCAACTATTGTCCTTGTCGTATCCTTCTCCAAAAACAAATCATTGCCTTAAATGAACATTTCACTTGGATTAAGTATCTTATCACTAGATCTCATCCAACACCTCCACTCCAAACTCTAGCACAACACCTCCACTAGCACAACACTCTAACCCTCAATCAACCTACTCCGCTCCAAACTCTCTACCTCCAAAAATATACCTCTATTAATCCAACATTCTTACCCTCACTCAACCAATTCCATCCCAAACACTCTACCATCAACCATCTAAGCATACTATATGCTTATGTTTCTTATTTTCCAAGCTTTCGTGTCGCAAGCAAGTCCGAAAGCTCTCTTTGGCAATTTAGGACCTTTTTCTTGTTATATGTTTCAAGCATACTAAATGTCGTTGCAATGATTATGTGTTTCACATAATCACTTTAAATTAATGAATGTCTTGCTATGTGTTCTTAATATTTGTTTGCCATGATTGTTGTTTTTATATTCCATATTTTGCTATGTATGCTTGTACTTCTAATATTTTTCTTGCAAGATTTCCATAGCTCGACTCCTTGGTGCCCTCGAACGAGGGGGAGCACACATCAAAGGGGAGCTCTATTCCCGTCAAACTTCATTCTTGAAACTTGTCGGCATAACCTTTTTGATTCTACAAAAAGTGGGAGAAGTAGAGATAAACTCACTAAATACTTGTCTAAAAATTAATTTTTTAATTTAATGAGTTTAGATTTTATAATCATCAAAAAGGGGGAGATTGTTGATATAAATAATGCCTAAAAACGTTATTAATATTTTTGGATACCTCTACGTTTTGATAATCACAAAATGTAAAATCATTAAACGAAAGATTATGACGTAAACAAGTATTTAGTTGTAAATATCTATTTTAACAACTTAATCACTTAAGGTATGAATAAACAAATGCCTAATGCATTATATGATCAAAGGAACATTTTCTTAATCACTAGATTTTTTATAAAATGTCACAAACATTTTATATCTTTTAGAAAATCATTTTTGGTATTAAGTAAATATATTAAATCCATTATAAATATATGAATTCAAATTTTTAACCAAAAATGGCAAAAATGTTCCAGAAAAACCTTCCCCAGTAAAAGACAAAATTTATAGCCGTTCAGGGAGGGGCGGCCCCCTTAATTATAAGGGGGGCCGGCCACTAATTAAGGGGACCGCCCACGCTCCTCCAGCTGTAAATTTTGCCTATAAATACTGGTTCATTCCTGGCATTTTTCCTCACCTTTTGCACTAAAAACTTTCTGATTTAGATCTCATTTCATATCTTCAAAAACCCTTTGATCATATAATTATAAGCTTTTGTTTCAAGTGATCCAAAGCTTCAACCTCTCAAGTGCAAGAGAAGAATACTTCTATCCTTCAAGACAAGAAGTATTACAACTTGGTGTATCTCTTCCATCCAAGTTGTTGGTGTATCAAAATTGTAAATCATTCATTCATTTGTATAAGTTGTGTATATTTGTTAGATAGGTGTGAGCATAATTGTTTAGGCTAGATTAGTGTGTAAGTAGTGAAGTTGTGAAGAAGTTAAGGTGTGTAAGTAGTGAAGATGTGAAGAAGTAGAAGAGTATATAAGTAGTGCTAGGTCGTGAAGTAGTTGTGAAGCCGTTGTGAAGTAGTTGTGAAGCCGTTGTGAAAAAGTTGTGAAGCCGTAGTGAAGAGGTTGTGAAGAACTCATGATGAAGTCGTGAAGAAGTTGTGATTGAAGTTGTGAGATTGGTTCTAGCTACGATTATAACTCGACATTTAGCTTTGTGTCATAAAATTGGTGTAAGCAAAAGTTGTGTAAGGTTTTCTCCGCCATAAGGGAGCTTGTTGACATAGTGAAGAAAACTCTCGAGTTAGGTGCTCGAGGAGTGGAGTAGGGCAAGGAAGGTGTCCTTGTAGCCGAACCACTATAAATCCTTTGTCTCGCGGTTTGATCTTTCCATGTCTATCTTTCATTTCATTTCATTACTTTACTTGCATTGTTAATTTAGATTTACTTATATTTGTTCATATTGTTCAAGAGTTGAGTTCACATAAATTCGAATCTAATTTTTTTAATAAATTAAAAAGACGTAAAAGTATTCAACCCTCCCTTCTTGTTTTCCACACATGTTGCCGCTGCTATGGCTGAATACGAGACCCTCCGCAACAGTAGTAACGACAGGGAAGCCTGTGGAACGGAGACCAGGGTTAAACTCGTGGCTCATGGTAGTACTTACAAGGAATTTATGTACTGCAAGCCTCAGCATTTCAGTGGCAAAGGAGGGGCTATCGGCTTAGTTAGATGGTTAGAGAAGTTGGAGTCGGTTGTCTGTAGGTGTAACTGCTTGGAGGACTATAAGGTGAAATATGCTACGGGTACCTTGCTGGATGGTGCCTTATCTTGGTGGAATGCTTATGCTCAGTCAGTGGGACTGGATGCTGCTTTCGAAATACCTTGGGTTGATTTCAAGGAAATGATAAAAGCGGAGTATTGTCCAAGAAATGAGGTTTAAAAGATGGAAGTAGAGTTTTGGAACTTAACAGTGAAGGGTGTCGACATTGCAGCATATACTGAGCGATACCATGAACTGGCTACTCTTTGCCCGGAAATGGTTTCTACTACCCGTAATAGAATCGAAAGGTACATCTAGGGATTTCCACCCAGTATCCAGGGTAATGTTACCTCATCAAAACCCAACACTCTCGAAGAGACAATTCGAATATCTCACAGTCTGATGGACCAAATTGTTTGAGCAAGGGATGCTCAAGAAGATAATAACGACAACCACAGCAACAATGAAAATAAGAGGAAAAGGGATGACAATCAAGGAAACTATCAAGTTCGACAACCAAACAAAGGACAAAAAGTGGTTAGAGTCTATACTGCAGGACCACACACCAAGAAAAGATATACTGGGAATTTACCCTACTGCAACACATGCAATCTCCATCACCTAGGTCACTGCAGCGAATCGTGTGGGTTGTGCAAGAAACGTGGACACCAGACCCAGGACTGTAGGAAGCCCGCAAATCAAAGGATCCCGGGGAGTTGCTTCAAATGTGGAAACTTAGGACACCTAAGAAAGGACTGCCTGGAGCTAAGGAACAAGAAAACCAAAGCCTAAACTCTCTAGTGTTGTATTACTTTTGCGTTTCACTTTAAGTTCTATCGTATCAGTTTCATGTACTACTACAAATTCCTATCTAATGAATGTTTTATCTTTTATCGCTGCAATGCGACGAGCCTCATCCATTACACTTTCAATTTCACTACCTTTAGCTAAACCTTGTATTGAAAAGCTAATCCCGTTTCATATCACGTTCCAAGATGACAAAGTCGAATTCCTATCGTTGAGATTCGCTGGAATTCTCAAGGAAATCCTGTGATCACTTAAAGCAAGAACATACAAGCTGAATTCGGGGACTGAATTCCTTTAACGGGGGTAGACTGTAGCAACCCGTAATTTACCACGTCAAAATTCATTTCCTAACTGCAAGTTAGCGCTTCGAAATTCTTACAAGAACAATTTTTACGAATAACTATTTGGTTAAATAAATATAAAGCGAGGAACAACCCTCTTGAACACTATGAATTTAGGTTATATCTAGTCCACAATGCTCCAGTACCTTGCTCCTGCCCCAGTTCACAATTTTAAACTCTAAAATAATTTCCTTTTCTTAAATTACTTACGGTTGTCAATTCAACCAACACCATTCGTAATTAAAATTTAACACCCGATATACCCAATTTTCCCAACGATTATTTCAAACGTATTTTTATACTTCCAAAAAGGTTACAAAAGTTCCAAAAATATTTCCTTACACCCAAGGTAAAATCTTTACAACTTACGTTTAATTACGTATAACTATCGTTAATTACCAAACAAACAACCAATACATTTTTTAACACCCAATACCTACTTGAAATACATTTTTATACAAAAGTTAATATTTCACATCACCATTTACTAGTGTGCCGCCCCCCCTCTCATATATTAGAATTATTACTAGACACAAAAATTTACACCACATTAATAGCCAACATTTAGCCCTAAAACATGGAGTCCAAGAGACACTTGGGTGGCTTGACCAAGTGACTTGTCCCCCCTCCTAGCCCATTCGGCACAACCAAGCCCCCCTCCCCTAATAAATTCTTGCTTGACCAACTATTACTCCTTGGACCTAAAATGCTATATATAAGAGAACTTTGCATCATTTACTTACACTAGCCAAGTGAAAAAAAAATAAAATAATAAACACCTCCCACTCTATACATATAAATCGACACACTCTTGGAGCCAAGGGAAGGAGAAGTCTTGTTGTGGTTAAGATCAAGTATACTTAGGGCATTCTAGCAAGGATTTGGAACATTGATATTGAGGTTAACCAAGTGCTTTACAACTCTCATCTTACTAATTACTTTTGTAAGTAATCCTACAAAAAAGTTAATGTTTTTTTTATGTCTTATGCTAGTCAAGTGTATACTTAGTTATCGCTTGGTAAATGTTGGTAAAGTTTTATATTTACAATGATCCTTTAACAAAAGATTATGTTTTGAACAAGTTTTGGTTACAAGGAAACTATCTAGTGAAAATCTTCACAAGAAAATGAAGAAAACATCATATATACATGTGGGTTAGTAAACTAGTATATTTAAACATTCTTGATGAGTATTTCATGGACCTTAAAATATTGTTAAGTTTATGGTTAAATCATTATCATTATCATTATGTTGGGATGTTGATGGAGGAGCTAGGACTAGAATTGAAGTTGTGGTTAAGTGGATATGCTAGCTAGAAGATTAGAAATATAGTTTTGACACTTTTAATAAACAATCTGTCCTGTTTTGATAATTACAGAAAAATCAGTAGCTTAGGGGCATTATTAGATTGGAAATATAGAAAATAGACTTAATAACGAAAACGTAGCCGCTTGAATGAGTTAAAACATGTTTATAACGAAAAAGATACGCTAGTTTCAATTTTTACGATGAAAACATTATTTTCAGAAAATAGTTCAATCTGTCCAGAATTTTAAGAGATGAAAACTGAGGTTACATGATGCTTAGACTAGCCGAGACCTTGAAAAGCCTAGAGTATACTTAAATACCTTCACGGGGATAGGTCAAACTTAAGAAACGAAGCTACGATTCAAAAGTTATGGCCTAACGAATGTTTACTTCAACATATACGTTGACAGCTTCTATTTTAAAGTTGTTAGGATTTTTAGAATGGATTTTTGGACTTTTGGAGTATGTTTTAGCTAAAATGAAGTGAACGGAAATGGTAGAACAATATATGTACTCATTAGGCGCATTAGAGATTTTTGAGATAACCATTAACATGACGACTAAAATTTGGTCGCAAGATAAACAAGTTACATTTTCTAAAAGTGGTAATTTTCTAAGTAAAGGATCAAATCGACGAAACTATATTTTGACAAAAAATATTACAACAACATGTACAAGTGATAAAGTAGAGTATGAACATGCGTGCATGACCATGTTTTCGAACCTAAGACATATGAATCATTTAGGTTGCGGTTAGAGCGTCCGTACCTCGATATTCATTCGCTTTCCTTTTGTTATCCTATCAGTTGCTCCAGGTGAGTTCATGGCCCCTATTTTACTTGTTTTGAAATACTTTAGGGGGAGAATACATGCTCGTTTATACTTAAACTCTATGCTTGTTTTACTTGAAACGTAAATTGTTTTTCTCAAACATTACTGATTGGCTGAAACACTTGATTGGTTATTCGAATGCTTTATGTGTTCACCTGTTACATACTCGATTATTTATTATGGACACAAGTTCACTAAACTATTACATATTGCCTATGTTATGAACCGTTAAGCACGAATGTTGTGAATAGATCTATTGGGATTGAACTCCTCGTCCGGGTGGTGTTCCCCACTTGACTGTTAAGTCAAACGGACGCATAATTATTTGAGGAACCTTGGATGTCCTAGGTGGACATCTACCAGAAACTTTGGGTGTCCGGGTGGTTTCCCCACTTGACTGATATGTCAAACGGACTGTGGTTTACCCACTTGACTTTTATGTCAAAAGTATGCCCAAACTATAAATATTAAGGCTTCGGTGTCAAGAACTTAATTCGACAATAACCCTTTCTATATTTGGAATATAATGGTCTTTGATTTCTTGTGTTCCATATGATATTTGTTGTTTACTAAAACCTATGAACTCACCAACCTCGTGTTGACATATTTTAGCATGTATTTTCAGGTTCTCAATGTGTTAGCTCACTTTTGGCGGCTTTTGGCATGGCATGGCATGGTTATAGGATCAAGACACTCTAATATTCATTTGGGGACCGTTTTACTTATTTTCTGGGCCTATTTTCGCACTAAAGTTTAATAATGTCAACATAATACTTTTGTTAATGAATTTTATTCTAAATAGTTGTGGTAAAAACCGTTCTTTGTACTTGTGTTGTGATACCAATTGAGTAGCACCCCAGCGACATGTATGCTTTCGCTGGACCTGATTTTGGGGGTGTTACAAAGATGGACTCATGATTACCCTTTACATCAAATTATTGGAAATTATTCTCAACCAGTTCAAACAAGAATTTCTGCAGCAGATTATTGTTTCTACAATTCATTCCTAAGTAGAGTTGAACCTGCCAATGTCAAAGCAGCACTTACAGATCCCGACTGGATTGTCGCTATGCAAGAAGAAATAAACCAATTGAAACGCCATGGCGTCTGGTGAAGGGTTCCACGACCTCTAGGAAAACTCATAATTGCATTGAAATGGATTCTAAAGAAAAAGCTTGATGAAGATGGTGACGTAATCAGAAACAAGGCTCGGCTTGTTACCAAAGGTTACAATCAAGAATAAAGAATTAACTTTAATGAATCATTTTCACTAGTTGCTGGGATCAAAGCAATACGCTTATTTTTGGATCATTTAGCTCATAAATCTTTCACCGTATACCAAATGGACGTGAAAACGACCTTTTTGTGTGGGGAGGTAGAGGAAGAGGTCTATGTGAGTCAATCAGAAGGCTTCGTTGATCCAGACCATCCGGATGATGTCTATGTCCTTGACAAAGCCGTCTACGGACTCAAGCAAGCACCAGGTGCATGGTACAAAGTGTTGTCAGAATATCTACTCAAACAAAAATTCGTCAAAGGTTTAATCGATCCAACTTTATTTATTAGAAAAAAAGGTGACGACATCATGCTAGTCCAAATTTATGTCGATGATATCATTTTTGGATCGATGAATCCTAAATATTGTAAAAACTTTGAAAATATCATGCGACAGAAGTTTGAAATGAGCATGATGGGAGAGTTAAAATTCTTTTTTGGTCTACAAATAAAACAAACTGCACGTGGTATCTTTATTCATCAAAACAAATACATGATGGAAATTTTGAAAAAGTTTGGAATGGAAAATTTTGACTCTATGAGTACACCTATGCAACACAAGCCTAAACTAGATGAAGATAGAGGTGGTGAACTAGTTGATGCTACAAAATACCGTAGTATGATTGGTTCACTCATGTATCTTACAGCTAGTCGGCCTGATATTCCTTTTGTTGTCTGCGTGTGTGCCCGTTACCAATCAAGGCCAACGAAAAAGCACCTTACTGTTGTAAAACGGATCTTTCGGTACCTAAAAGGCACAATTCACATGGGCCTTGTGTATCTAAAAGACATCGGTTTTGAACTAATTGCGTATTCAGATGCAGATTATGCAGGTTGCCAAATTGATTGCAAAAGTACTTCAGGATTTGCTCAATTGTTGGGGGAGAAGTTAACCAGCTAGTCTTCAAAGAAGCAGAATCACACTGCCTTATCCACTTCAGAAGCTAAATACATATCCCTCTCTGGATGCTGTGCACAAGTACTATGGATGAAAACACAACTGACGGACTATGGCTTCTTTTACGACAAAATCCCAATTTATTATGATTCGCAAAGTGCCATTGCTATCTCTTGTAATACGGTACAACACTCACGGACAAAGCATATAGCAGTCAGATACCATTTCATCAAAGAACAAGTAGAAAGATGGATTGTGGAATTGTACTTCGTGAAAACTGATTACCAAATTGCCGACTTCTTCACAAAAGCTCTGCCACCGGAAAGATTTGAATACCTACGACAACGTCTAGGAATGGCAAGCATTCGTGATGAACATGACAATGATGATCAAAAGGTCAAAGAAGTCACCAAAGTAACAAAAATCACAAGTACATCTGGTAAAACAATCGGGTAATTATTCACTCATAATAGCTGTTGATTAAATCACAAATCAACACCCGTTTTTAAAGAAAGGACCCTGAACATACGCTTCAGTGCGTCAATCCTTTAGAAAAGAAGAGAAATCTTCTTAAATATCGTGAGCAAAATTTATACAAGATTTTACGAAAAGCTTTTTATAAAACCTTTTTCTAAAATTTTTTGCTCATGATAAACAAATCTTGAGCACGTTTTTCTGATTATTAATATAATCTTTTTTAGCTCAAGTCAGAATAAAAATTTCAAAAACAATGCTACCCACCTCAAGAATGGATTAAAAATAGTTTAAAATATTAAGCTATTTTTGAGGGGGAGAAAAATAGAAGTTTATTTTTGAAATCAAAGAATAAGTTGTTTTAAGTTGTTGGGCATTAAAAACAAAAATGTTGTTGCAAAGAAAAATGAAAAAAAAAAAATGTTGTTAAAACATTGGGAATATACCATCACTTCGAGGGGGAGTGATAATTTTATTTTAACATTTTTGATATAACACAAACGATCAATAAAAAGATCTAAAATGTTTTCAAAATTTTGTTAAAAATAAAATGTGAATAAAAAGGACTTTGTGTGAAAGAGAGCATAAACCAAGGGGGAGTTTTGCTAAACTATTAAAACTGATTTAAACCCTCCCCCAGTCCAAAACTCTTGAAGATCTGGGTAAAAATCAAAAAGTTCAAAAAGTCCAAAAGGGTTATTAACCCACCCACTTGACTACGAGAGAAAAACACACAAACCTTTCTAGCTATCACAAACTCTCTCTCTCTCTCCTTGCATCAAAAAAAAAAAAAGCATCGTAAAACTCTCGCTAAAACAGAGATTTCTAAGCTTACAAACTTCTTTAACTAGTTGTTTTACATCTTTGTTATGAATTTCAACTATTGGTTTGGATTACATTGATCAAAACTGTTAGTTAGGGATGCGTATTTACATAACACTTAGATCACTTTTGAGTTTGCGATTTAGAGCATTTTTATTGAATTCTTGTGGTTAGATGACTGAGATAGGATGTTTAGATCATGTTTATGAAAGAAAACGGGAACTTAAACGGCTTGATTTGGGGTAAAATGGATCAATCTTGGGTCGAAGATGAACAGTTAGGGTTGCGACACCAATAATGGTGGTTTGCGAGACTTTAGGATAGAGCCAAAACTGATTTTAATAGTAATTTAAAATCTGCGAGACTTTGGTTGCGACAACAGTTTTACACTTAGTTTCGCAACTGTTGCCTTGCGATAACACTTTTCCTAAATGTGTTACGATAGCTTACTATCACAACTTTTTATTGCAATAGCAACTTCGAAACTTGTTGCGATAGCAGTTTTCTATCACAACATCAGTTTGCGATACCTGTTCTTATCTTTTGCGATAGTTGACTATATTTGACTATGTTTGCGATACCAAATCCTGCGACAGTTGGTTTTGCGAAACATTGTCACCCACTACTTTCTAAATGTTATTATGCCCAAAATTTTTAAAATCTTTGCGAAAATTTTATAAGTTTTATACTTATATAAATTTTCGCAAACATTTTAACAAATTTTGACAAAGTAATAATTTTGATCAAACTTCCTTTCATCAAGCAGTCACAACTTGTTCAAAACTTCAATATTTTGTAACATACCTTTTCAAAAATTAAAAGTTAAAAAATAAGCCAAATTTCAAACAAAAGTGTAATTCAAAATCTTTTGAAAAATCATGTCATTGAGATAAAATATAATCTTTTACAAAAAGAAGAGTTTTTCTTAAGACTTTTGAATAGAATTTCCATATGATTAGTTTACTTTGGATTAGACTAGGATTGTATCACGATGTTGCCTTTACGTAGTTCGAGATGCATATGTTTAATTAATTAAATAGACTTTTCTATGATTGCATATACACTTTTTATTATGTTAATGTGAATGAATGGTTTTAACGGATAAAATTCAAATTCTTTCTCGGTTTCCAAAGCCATGAATTTCAAAATCAAAAATCAATTCATGCAACCTTGAAAAGTTTTTCACTCAAATATGTTTTCAAATGGTTTTGAGACAACTCGACATGGTCTTAACTAAGAATATCTCATCTTTAAGGTGGTTATTAGGGCTAGTTGTCACGTCAAAAATGATAATGTATCCCTTTAACTACACAATGTAATAGAGTATTCAAAGTTTTGATACGTTTAGGGAAATCTCACGCTTATGCAACAAAAGCTCTTTTGAGATGACTTGTATTTGACTTAACCTAAAACTTCTCACTGTTTATATACCTAAAAGGTGATAATGGACTCCTTTAACTAGACAATGTAATAGAGAGTTCAAAGTTTAGTTATTTATCAAGAAATCTCACGCTCGTGCAATTAAATTATCTTTGTAAATGTTTTCCTAATAAAGTCATCTAGTATAAACTAGATTACCTAAGTTTGAAAAAAATGTTGATACTTTTTCCCAAAACTTCAAAAAGGTTAGATGAATGTATATTTTAAAGCATGAGCAATATAAAAAAACGTTCAATCTAAACCTCAAAAATATTTTGAAAAAGTATCACATCACAAACTTTTGGTGAGGAAAAACAAAAACAGACAGAGAGAATTAAATCGCATGTGAAAAGAAAACAACATGCGCTTATGCTATAAAAGCAAGAAAGCATAAGAAAAGAAAAATAAAAGAAATATGCTCGAAAAAGAAATTCCAGAGCATACAAAAACAGACAGAGTGCAAATAAATGAATTTAAATTTATTCATATACTTACAACTTTCATATCATTTCAGAATCATATTCACAAAAATGGCTCAAGAACAAGTTCATGATCAACCACAACACATTCAAGAGGAAGTTTAAGCTGCTCATGTACCTACAAATGAAGAACTTATTCCTGAAACAGACTTCCTCAGAATTGGTGATTGCAATCATCGATTCATTCTTAACTCCTTTGAATATGACCAAAAAATTATCCCAAAAATTCTCCGACATCACCCAATTTATCCTGCTCTATCATCATTGAACTCTACCACTCCAATGATATACTTACAACAATTCTGGCGTCATGTTGTGCTCCTGGAAGATGTCAAGCCTGATACCTTTCAAAGTACAATAGAGACACAACAACTCAATTTGACGTCAGAAGATCTTCGTACAACACTTAATCTTCCTGACGCAAATCATGTAAATATGAAGATTTCGAGGAAGCACCCAACGTTGATCAGCTCAATGAATTCTTCATTGAGCTAGAGTATGATAAAGATACTGAAGGTGCTAAAAAATTCAAAAGATTATCAGCATTTAAAAGGAAGTATCTACCCGCGCGATGGGCTACGCTCCTCTCAATTTTGAACCGTTGTATAACGGGTAAGGAAATAGGGATGGATCGAGGCAATACAACAATTTACCAAGTCATGTATGGTATAGTGAAACAACGCCACTTCAATTATGCCAAGATGATCTGGACTGATGTAGTAGATCAAGTAAGGAAGTCAATGAAGAAGAAGAATGTATGCATTCCCTTTGTTAGATACATCAAGTTGATGATTGCCCAATTCATGAGGCAACATCCAAATATATCAAGAAGACAAGACGATCCTACAGCAGACGAACCTTATATGCATAGTACATCTGGTGCATCTATTGTTACCAGTAATACACCTATGCCAATACCAAAATCCCGGCTAGATCTTGCCGATAAGGAGTCAGATGCATACAAGGAGTACATGGAGTTAGTTAACGCTCTTATAGGAAGCTCAAAACCGAGCGGACCTACCCCGGGAGCGCATAAGGTAAAAGTTGATTCTAGCGCCAAAGTAGGAACCCCTAGGACGCGAAAGAAGACAACTGCAAGGAAACGAACTAAGCCGGGGAGTAACCTTAGGCAGTTGCAAGGAAAAGATGATAAAGAAGTGAACACACTCATATGGCCACAAATTGATGAGTCTAGGAAAATAAACGAAGGCGAAGATGGTGTGGGGAAGGATACAGAGATTAGTGAACCTTCTAAAGAGGATAAGGATAGTGAGGAGATTAGGCATAGTGATTATCGTTCAGATGACGATGATGGAGATGATAAGGGAGACGGAGATGACACACATAGAACGGAGCTTAGGATGCAGATGAAGAATGAAACAAGTAGATCTAGGTCCACTGACCAACACCAGCTCACTCATCCCATTACCACCGAAGGCATTCCATTAGCATCAACAACAACAACAACAACACAAGCAACAACAACAACAACACCACCACTACCACCAACAACAACAATACCAATTTCAACAACAATAACAACCTTGATCACAACTCATACTACACAACAACCATCATCAACAACAATACGATTGAAACATATCCCGAAAACCTCAACATCAACTCTATTCACAAGAATTCGAGCCGAACCAGTTCCATTTATCACAACCACACACTTCAATGAAGTAATGGGGAAGCTACGAGCTAACATGGAAGCAAGATTCACAGTTCAACGACTACGTGAATCTCAAGCTGGATCATCATCATCCACAAAAACATTATCATTGGAACGTCTGTCAGAGATCATGTTAGATACGTTTTTGAATGATAATTCACTAGAACGAGGTCACCCCAACATATACAATGGACTATTGTAGCCTGAAGCTGAACCATCGACAACAACCCAAGCTGACAATCAACTTAAAGACGCCGAGAAGAAACTAAAGCAAAACAATACTGAGGCAATAAAGCTGACAAAGAAATTGTTAACCAGGGTAGTCGAGTTGGAAAGCCAATGTCATCCACAGTCACGAATGCACGGTCAGGATGATCCTGAGGGGGAGAAAAGCGCTAAAAGACCAAGATCTACAACAACTACAACCTTCTCAACACATAAACAAGCTTCACATCAACAACAACAACACAACAAATCCAGTTCACAACAACAAACGGATGAATATGAAGATGTGAACATGGACGATGAAGCAGTTGGGGATGAAACTCAAAAGAAAGGTGTAGATGTTGAAGAAGACTTTTGAACTAATATGACATATCAGGAAGGAGATATACCTCCAGAGCTCGGAGGGTTTGATGTGTCGGATATTGAAGATGATGATGTGTTGAAGAATCCAATGCAAATGGTTGAACAATTTGAAGATCCTCCAACACAACTGGACCAGTTATTCTTTAATTTGCACGAACGATTTAGATTAAACATGAGGGATGATGATCCATTTGAGAAAAGAATGGAAGGTATATATGATTTGGTAATCTACAAGTTCAAGAGTGACCGTGACTTGAACACAAGATTTGTCGATCACGAGGTATCTAAAGCGTTAAATGCCTCAACTTCTTGGGATAAACCACAACTGAAAGAACAAGTTTCAAGAGCTGAAAATGAAGGGTTCAGACCAAGAAGAAGAGAACGTTCTCCACTTTGGAAACAAATCCCGAGAGTTCCAAGATCGGATACCGCACCTCCAGTTCCGTACATCAACAATGATCTTTTGTACATGCTTCAAAGTCAAGACAAATACCAACCATCAACCAAGGAAGTAGCAACATATGAGGAAATTCCAGAACCATTTCTGGAAGAAGGTAGATTTGCTGATATCTTCTCTGAGACAGAAGTTGAGCCTAAAAAGTACAACAGAGACGCATATGTGGGGATTATTAACGTAAATAAAAGATCGAGGGGATTCTATCGATTAAGGCAGCTCAGATGCAAGCCTTGTGAAGAAGTCTACTCGAAGCACAGAATCCTAAGATATGTTGAAGTCAACTTAGAGTATTAATCTTCTCATGGATCAGTTGAATATCACGTTATACGTATAGATAATCAACACTACAGGTTCACTAAAGCTGACTACATTAACCTTCATCCTAATGATCTTGAAGACATTCTAAAGAGAAGAAGAGACTGCTTCAACAAGAAAGCCATTGATCAAGACGTGATTGAATCAGTATTGATCTTCATAAGGGATTATGTTGTAGTAGCTTACATTGAAGACTTCCAGATGGGGATTGAAAGCCATCAGAGGAAGAACAACCTGACGCCTCTGATGTTAGCTTGCATTGGTATTCAGAAAGTTAAAGGCTGGACGTGCTTCACAAAGCCCGGACATGGACTATGTCTTGTGTATGTAACCGACAAGAAGCAAAAGAGGCTATTCAGAGTCGTTGAAGTAGCCAGGTTCTCTTCAGGTACTCTGCTAAGGATCCTAAAGAAACTTGAATGGATAAAGAGGAAGGTAGAGAAGCTGCAGATAGAGATGACTGCCAGGAATCATCGAATGTTGACAAGAGTTGTGAATGTGATTAAAGAAAGGCTGACACTTCGAGCATCATGGAGAAGAATGGAACAAAGAATAGGATGTCGAAGTTGGCCTAACAAGAAGCCCATAAATAGAAGGCCTGAATGATCTACCCTTAGGGGGAGATTGTTGGAACACGAAAAGTGTAAATCATTAGATCAGGAACTTCTATTTATATTTTGTATAAGTGTAGGGGATGTTATGTTAGAATGTAGTATGTTGCGACAACATATACTCTCGCAACACTTGTATAGTTGCGATAGGATGCTTCGCTATTGTATGGGTATAAATACCCCCTACCTCATGGGTTATGAGGTGTGTGTTCTTCTATCTATCTATGCAAGACTTTCTTTATTTCTCTCGTTCCTCTCTCTAAACTAAAGTGTCCACACCCACTTTATCTCACTAAGATTATTAGAGTAGACGTGATATTATTGGAATAACAAGGGTCATTTAGCATTAGTATAAAAGTAATTACAACACCTATTTGTTCTACCATAGTCACAATAAGCACAAAAATTATATAGGGATAATTCCAAAAATGCCCCAGTTGCCCAAGTGCTAAGCCTATCCGACCCGATCTCACAAAATTCTCCCCTTAGACCAGGGCAACTGATCCGACGAACCACAGGATGCCACGTCACCGACCAAATAGTGACAATACTGTTTGTGTTTATAGGGATATTTTGGTCATTTTATACCTTACTATACTCTTTCTTACTGCATTCCAAACAAACTAATAATCTCACAACCCTCTCCTCTCACAACTCACACCACCACAACCACCCAAAAACCCGTCGCCACCACCATCCGACGCCACCACCACCTGACGCCACCACCACATAACACCGTTTTTATATAAAATGATCCATTTATTACTACTACTGTCTCGTATATATATACATCACATACTAAGCTTACATGGCATCAGTAGAGTTCACAACTGAATATCTCTAACACAGCCATGAGCCATGTCAGCAACTGATCTCGCCGTCATCCTACCCCGTGTCATCATCGTAACTAGCAGGGATCTTTGAAAAAACTAGTTTGTCAATTTCGTTGGTACATGTTTAATGTTTCTTCAATTAGTTGAATCATGAGAATTTCGGATAACTAAGTTTATGAATATTGTAGTTTTGCATTTAACTGATTTCACTCTTTGTGCATAAGTCTAACCCACAAATATTCACCCATTTCACCATTTGATAACATTTGAACCCACAACTTATAATGACCAGAAAAGATAGGCACCTTTAGGCTGGCCATATGTCAGATTCTTTTATATTTTTGTTTAAAACTGATGGGCAATGATAATTTGTTTATTTATTAGGTGAACACCAGCTTCATCTTGTAGTTAAATTTGATTACAGTTGTGTTTTCATTTGATGTTTTGTATAATGGGTATGTGTTTTTTATTATTAATCCGTGACCCGAAATTAAATACGCCGCAGACGGCTGCGCCGCCTATAATTGCGGCGCCGGTTAGTTCTATTCTGATGGAGTATGGGTTTGCGAAGAAGGTTACAGGGAGGCCTCCGGGTTCGTCTAATAAGAAGCCGAAAATAAAGGAATCATTGAGAAGCTTCTGAACTACAACAGTAATCTCTCTTGCTATCCTTATCCCTCCTTTTGAAATTTGATACTTTATTTGATATGAAAAGTTTATACCCTTATCTATTTACATGATTGTTCAGTGGGCTGGTTTTGTTATAGAAAAGAAAAAGAGAAGAGGGGGAAGGGGGTTATGGGACCAGCAATATGTGTTTTCGGCTTTTGACATCATTTCACATCACATTTAGTTTTACATAACATTGGAATTAGTCATTCCCTTTAGGCCTCTAAGTTTACAGCAACTGATGTGCGTGTGTATTGTGTTGCTCTAATTCTTTTATATCCACGGCAGCGGCGCCAAAGACTTGGTGCGCGCGTGATGTCGTTGTGGTTTTAGCAGTATTCAAGTTTTAAATTTATATTTAGCCGACTTATCAATAACACACACTTTAACGAGCAGTGTACCCGGTCAGTATGAATATAATGGTAAGTAGAGTGTCGATCACTAAGAGTGGAACGTATTATCTAGTTATTCTAATCAGTATTTTAATATCTTAAGTTAGCTATACAACCTAATCTAACGCAAGGGGGTCAGCCTGAGAGACTGGCACGGTTTGGTTATGATTAAATATAAAACTAAACTAATGAGCACGAATCAGCGATTAGCACACACGTACACAGATAAATACTTGAGACAATAAGAAGACCTGTCCTGATAATTAAGTAGCTTGTCACTTGTTTTATTGCTAGTTTTATATGAAGTGTATATAATTAACCCTTTCTCGTTGGCTCTAATCTTATCGGCGAGTAAACCCTTAATGATTACTTATGTCTATCCTATTTATTTAGCGTCTCTTAAATAGGCGAGGAAGGGGCATGGCGACCCAAGCAATGCTCAGCTAGACACAGAGGTTATCAATGCACTAATAAAAGTCACCAAAGACATCAACATATAAACTTTAATTAATGGGAAAGCAATTTTAAGGGGTGCCCATGATTTTCCGTAGTCACATGGAATCGGCCCATCAATCCTGATGAATTAAAGTGTACTAATACAATAAAACAAAACTACTTAATGAATTGAATACATGCAGGACCTTCTTACAGCTCTTGTATCTTCGTTTAGGGTGTGTCTTGTGCTACTAACACGTCTGAATTCGGCCTTAGGGTTTTGTGGTCTTCGGTCTTCTTGTAAAACTAGGCTCTCGAAATTCGTCTGGCCTTGGGGTATTTATAGTTTCTGTCTGAGGGTTAGATGCGGCGCATAGAATAAGTAGATGCGGCGCATTGACTTAACTTCGTGTGGGGTCCAAGATTAATATATTCAGGAATATTCGTACACCGCCTTAAGATGCGGCGTAACTCCATTTATCTATGCGGCGCATGTCCTTCGCTGTCTTGGATCGTCACTTGTGAAATCTTGATAGTGATGCGCCGTATGTACGAAGTGTGTTGCGGCGCATCTGGAGCAGAATGATCTTGATCTTGTACATTTCAGTAGACTCTTAACATCTTGCTTGTTTTGCTCCATAATTAGTCCAAAATCGCCAAGTTTCACATAATACTTGTTTTTACCTGAGAATTACAAAAGTAAACATTAACGTATCAATTCTCATATATAATATAATAAAACAAGTCAAATAAATAGGATAAATGATGATGATAAAATGTACTTATTTGAGTTCATCAAATATCCCCCCACTTGAACTTTACTTGTCCCCAAGTAAACCTTAGAATAAATCTTATGAAAATGTATCCTAAAGAATATTAGGATTTATTTTTATATTTAAGCATGTATTCGTTTTGTCATAATTGCACAACCAAACACTTAACGAATTAGAAATAAAATAAAATATTTTGATAAAAGCAAATCTAATCGTTTAATTGTCCAGTCGTGACGAATATTCTATCATAAGCTTGGCAAGTATACGCATCTCCCCCACTAAAGCTAAGGAATAACAAGTCTAAAGCGGTAAAAAGGGTTTGTTGGTTAAGGGTTAATCATTCTTCTTAATCTCTATCGATCTCATATTCCAGAAAAGGTGACAAAATCACAAATACATGATCGAATCCACGACCACGATACTTGCAATTGCTCAAATCCTTAACTCGAATAGGCTAAAGATAGGACCAAGTAATCTTTACCAATAATATTATATCAAAAAGGGTGACAAAATCATAAATACATAGTCGAATCCACGACTACAATACTTAAGATTGCTTAAATCCCTAATCTCAATAAATCAAAGGTTTGGATAAAGAATAATATAGGGTATGGATAATATTTGGGACACAAATTGGTGTAAAATGAAAAATAAACAAAACAGATAAATTAAAATCCTAAGTGTGGTAAATTACTTTCCCAACCATCCCATGAATAAGACTCATATCATTGAATAACTCACGCTTTAACACTTGAAACACACGCTTTAGGTAGACACGAATTATACTCAACAAGATCTCAATCAAAGAATAACCTTAGTTGGCGTTCCCATAACGGCCAACTCCCATTCAATCCATAAATATAATATATAGCAAATAGTGGTGATATCGACCACTTAATACAAAACTTTACATAAGTTGGTTAAAACAAACTTCCAACTTTTCATTTTTCTTTTTCTTTTCTAATTTTTTTTCGAATTTATTTATTTATTTTTTATTTATCAATGAAATGTGTAAAATTTCACAACTTTTCTATCACTTTCTTTCCGGATAATTTTTCCATACTTTTCATACTTTCAGAAATAACTGTAATAGCGAAAGTAGTAAACACAGGAAAAATAAACTCAAAGTTATACAATATTTACTTTCATACCAATTGCATTGTGCAATTTCCTGACTCAACCAAAGATAATGAATTACGCACGCGAACACAAGTAATGTAAGGAAACACACTTTGCCTAAAGCAATTAACCAACCACGGATTTTAATCTACAGGGTAGGCTAAGGTGTAAGGGTGTTAACGAAACATTATAACAAAGGTGTAAGAAACGAAAGGAATGACTCTGAGTGTTTTTCTAGGGGTATCTTACTCTAAAAGTGAGAGTAATAAAAGGGTTTATACGGGGGTTAACTAACCAGTGTAGTTAGTTAATATCACATAACATATAAAGGCTATTTGGGTGTAATCCTAGAAATTTACCAATTTAGACAAGTCATTCCAATTATAAAGATAATACTTATTATGGTGGTCTCGAATAGTATACAAGCCAAGTTCTAAAGTTTACAAGTCACCGGCACACTCATAGATTTGTGAATTTTGAAAAGTTCACAATTTTTGGAAATAATGTTATGTGTGCAGCTATGTAATTTAGACTTTAAACAAAAACATGCTAGAAATTTTAAATTTTGATATATTAAGCGCATTTTAAGCATATTTTGAAAAAGTTTAGGACAAGTAAGTGTTCTAATTATCCAATCCCCCCCACTTAAGTTAAACAACGTCCTCGTTGTTTGTAACAAAGATTAAAAACTGGAAAATAAAAGAATTAGAACAGAAAAACTCCCCTGAGATTTGCTCGGTATGATCCTCCATTATTTGTTTAAGAGCAAAAATCAACTTTCTTGTGGATGAGAACGTTTAAGCTTCAAAAATGATGTATCCACAAGAATGCAGGAATCTATAATACCATTCAGACTTTAACACACCTGAGTTAAGAAAGTTCAAACTTGCATAATACATTAGTAGTTAGTAAAAATAAAACTTTAAAAATTAAAATGAAAATCATCAGGTCAGTCGATACGCCGTATCTTATGGAAGAAGATACGTCGTATCGAGCCTGGAATAAGTACGAATCTGGATAAAAGATGCGTCGCATCCTTAACCAGGGATGCGTCGCATTAAAATACTGACAGAAAGTTTTAAAGTCAAAAATAAAAATGCAGAAAATAAAATAAGATATGACCATTGCAGGAGATGCGTCGCATCTTAGGATTGAGATGCGCCGTATCTAATGCAGGTCTGACAAACTCGACACAGAACAGAATGTAAAAATTCTCCGGGTTGTCTCCCGGTCAGCACTTGTCTTTATTCCAGAGTCTTCAAGTTAGACTCACGTTCAGCTCCTTATTTTGATCTATTGATCCCCACATGTCCGTGCACGATGTAGTTGCGAATTACTTCATCATGAACATATTCCGGCCCCAATTCAAGTACACCTTTGTAGAATCCTTTCATCATTTGGTACGGATATTCGATCCCTTTCTCAGCATCATTTTCATCTACGAAAAGAAATGGTGTAAATTTGTAACAAAATTTGTTAGGGCCATGTTTAAACCTTGGGTGAGCACGAGGCATCATGTAAGTGATAACGTTGCTTCCATTTTTAAAGGTGATCTTTCCTTCAAATCTTTTAGCGTTAATTTCGACCTCCTTACAAAATGGTTTTCCAACGATCACGTCACCCATCTCAACATCACGATAAGCATCCATGTTTTCCACCACGGTGAAATCTGTAACAATAGTTAAATTTCCAACAAAAATAGGTACATTCATGAACATTCCAACTACGTTTTTCCCTCTATACTCAATTTTGTTTTTCATTATAGAATTATAGTAATCTCTTGACATTACATTAATTGGTAAAATAGGGAAAAAGTTGGCACTAATCTATTTAAATCCTATCATGCAAGGAAATTGTAAATTATAAGCACAATCTACATGGATCTTTCTACCATAATCACAAAAACTAGGATATCCTTCAAATTCATCATAATTCTTAGTGTTGATCATATTGATTCTAGGTATATCCATAATTTCTCCTTCTTCAATTTCGGGTTCAAAATCCTCCATAAATTGATCATTGATTCCTAATGGTAAATTAAGATCATTTAATTCAATGTAGTCTCCACTAAAGGTCTCAAGTGATTCATTATTTATCAAGGTTTCTCCCATAAACCTAGCTTCTAGATCGAGGTCCATACGTTCTCTTAATCCTAGCACATAGACACCTCTAATTATGCTTTTAGCAGGATCTTGGCACTTATAGACTAGTTTATTGTTCCCTACCTTTAATGAGATTTTTCTTTTAAACACATCAATCTTAGCATGGGCAGTAGACAAGAAAGGTCTTCCAAGGATTAAAGGAATCTTAACATCCTCGGGCATATCAAATATAACAAAGTCTACGGGGAAAACAAACTTCTCAATCTTAACTAGCACATTTTTAGCAATCCCTTCAGGTCGTTTTACCGTTTTATCAGCCAATTCAATAAGCAACTTAGTTGGTGCTAATTTTCCTAGTCCTAGGGTAGTGAATGTATTAAGGGGCATAACACTAACGCTAGCTCCTAATTCAGCTAACACATTATTGAAAGATATATCATTAATTGAACAAGGTAAAGTAACATTTCCTGGGTCCTTTTCTTTATGAGGCAAGGCATGTAAGTCGGTTGCAGAGCTCTCTTCTTTCATTGTAGCCTTGATCTCTTCTTCAATCTTTGTCTTCTCTTTGAGTAGTCTCCTTAAACTGATTGAAGAATTAAAGAAAAATTCGGGCTTTGCAGCATCATTACCATTCATCAATCTTCTAGGAAAGGGTATGTTAGGCGTGACTTCTTCAGTGGTGCTTATGGCCTTGACATGATCTCTTGGGTTGGTTTCAGTTGAGCTAGGTAAACTTCCGTATCCCCTTTCTTGAAGAACTTTGCTCATTTGTCCAATTTGTTGTTCCAATGCTTTGATCGAAGCTCCTTGATTTCTTGTTATAGTATCCGTTGAGGCTCGGATTTCTTTGATCATAGCAGTGTTCTCTTCATGTCTTTTAGCAGCATCGGCCATAATTTTCTTTAAAGTGTCATCTAAAGTCCGCCTCCTTTCTTGATAAGTGGGATTAAAGTTATTCTTTTGATAGTATCCCGGAGTAGCTTCCCTAAATCTTCCTAAAGGTCGGAATGGTTGTCCAAATTGTGTGTAGTATGCTTCTTCAAAAGTCTCACTTTCATTCTTATTAGGGCAATCTTTAGTGTAGTGAGGTCCTTCGCATTTTTCACATCCAACTTGGGCAGCATAAACTTTCTCATCACGCTTCTTCATCTCTCTACTAATTTTATCCAATTGAGCATGAATTGCAGCAAACCCGTCAAAATTAGTGCTGCTCTTAGATCTAGTAGAGGTTCCGTCGTGCCATTTTTGAGAATGATCAGCAGCTTCTTGGATAGCTTTTCTAGCATCGGCTGCACTCATTTGAGGCACAGCTCCCTTAGCATCCAAGATTTGTCTAGTAGGCACGTCCAATCCTTGATAGAACAATATTATCTCCTGCATTAGACTTAGATAATGTTGAGGGCATTTCATCAACAAGTCTTTAAATCGTTCCCAAGCTTGATAAGGAGTTTCATCAGGCTCTTGCTTGAAACTGTTGATAGCCTCCATCTTTTTAGCAGTTTTAGCAGGTGGACAATATCTTTTCAGTAATTTGCTCTTCAAATCTTCCCATGTTGTGATTGAACTAGCAGGTTCATTCCTTAGCCACTTATTAGCAGCTCCTTTAAGCGAAATTAGAAAGATTCTTAGCATAAGTTGATCGTCAGAGACTCCTTCTGTAGTAAACAAATCTGCAATCTCGAGGACCTTTTCAACATGTTCATTAGCATCTTCATGTTCTGTTCCACTGAAAGCATTTTCTCTTAGCTCCTTGAGAAACTGACCCTTCAACTCAAACTTTGACTTTTCATCAAACTTTGGTCTAGCAACTCCTGAACTGTAATCAGCACGGGTATTGTTCATGTATTCCTCCATAGTAGTGTTTTCCGTCATTGTTTCTGTTTCTTCTTCCTCTTTCTCTTCAAAAAAGTAATCAAGCTTGAACGAACTTGAGATATCAAAGCTTTTTGTGTAGAAAAGCCTTTTGAGCGAATGTAAGGCTCGTTCAGGATCTTCGAAAGGTGTAATCAAGTTCTTAGTTGAACTCCTGGTCATGCACTTCCTGAAACCATCACAAAAGCATCAGTAGGGTATGTTCAAGAAAGTAATATATCAGAAAATTAACAATGAAAACGGAATACAAAAAATAAAAGTTACTGATCTCTGCAGACGATGCGCCATATCCAAAAAGTTGGATACGCCGTATCTTATAATCGTTAAAATTTAATCAGGCTTTTACTCAGAAAACAAATACACCGCTTATAATTTAGAATGCGCCGTATCAATTTAATTTATCAAAAATCGATTATATTTAGCAAAATTAAATGCGTCGTATTCAAGAAGTTGGATACGCCGTATTTTTGTTACGTTTCAAAATACAAGATTTTTGATTCAGAAGATGCGCCGTATCGACAAAAATCGATGCGTCGTATCTGTTTAATAATTCGAAAACTGTTTTTAATTTAAATAATAGATACGCCGTATCTGCAAAAACAGATGCGTCGTATGGCGTTATCGTTTAGAAAAATTTCTAATTAAAAACAGAATACGCCGTATCTTGGGGAAAGATGCGTCGTATCGAATTTATTAAACGCGTTGTATTTTATAAAAATTAAACGCAATACGCCGTATCTGTGAAAACAGATGCGCCGTATCGTTGTATCAGCACAGTACAACGATAGTAGAATGCAGAAAATAGAAAAATAGGAAAACTTGAAGAAACCAAGGTGATAATAGGCTTAGCGGATGGAAGTGTTGCTTACCCGGTTGGAGTAGTCAAGGACGTGTTAGTACACATAGGAAAACTAACCATTTTAGCCGATTTCCACGTCCTTGATATGGTTAGCGACCCTACATGCCCCTTGTTGATAGGTAGAGGATTTTTGGCGACCGCTAGTGCTATGATCGATTGTAAGGAATCTAAGATAGCGGTAGGAGAAGGTGATACTTGATCAGTCTATGATGTGAAGAAACATGCTTATGATACTAGTGATGAACCAACACCCCATTGGTTAGAATTAAATAGGAGACCATCTAGATATGGACCTTGGATCGATAGAGACTTCATAGGACCCCAACGCCCATTTTACATAGAAGAGGACTTTGTGAACCGAACACATGCGGTAGAGCAACTCTTGGCTAGGGACACCGAATTGGATCCATTTGAAGACCCTCTAGTTTTTCGGAAGATGATTGATTTCCTAGGAGTTTTGCCAATTAACCTAGGGATGAATAAGTGGACTTGTGAGGACGAAGATCATAAGTGGGATTGGGACAAACCACCCAAAGATGGAGATGGGTCATGGCATATTAAGATGACATTGTATGACGCGGATGGTGAGAAGTTTGAAAAGATATATTGTACTAAGCGGACCAATAGGAAACTTCAATCCAAGCTTAACCCTAAAGACGTCCTCGATGATGAACTCACTTACATAGGGTAGAAGGACTTTGAGTCTAGCTACAAGACTCGTTAATAAAGAAAAGCGCTTCTTGGGAGGCAACCCAAGCTTTATTTGCTTTGTGTGTTTATTTATTTGTTTGTTTTATTTTATTTGTTTCCGTATGTATGTTTAATTTTTATTATTATTGATTCATGTTCAAAAGTAAATTGTGAAAATGCTTTATCTTGTTTTTAACTTCGTCTTAACTACATATAAAGGTATTTTGCAAAAGATAAGTGTAAGGGAAATCTGAATCGGTTTATTAGAACAAATGAACATGAATCATAACAATAATAAATTAACATACATATTAGTAATTGTTTGAGTCAAATGCTTGTATCGAGTCATAATGATATTTTGCAGGAATTCCAGGAAGTAAGGTATAGGTTTTTCCAGAAATTTTCCGGAAACTTAACATGAGAATTCTGTCAGATCATTTCTGACGGCGTCAGGCCTTACAACCTGACGGCGTCAGGTTTTAATTTTCTGAAATTTTTGAAAGTTTTGTTTTCATAAAAAGTTTTTATTAAATCTCTAACTTAGAAACTCCAGGAATCTGCAAAATAATCATTCCACAAGCATTATATCCTTATATAGATTTATCCCGCCGTTGTTATGCAGGTTTTCGTGTTTGTTTTCTCAGGTTTAACAGGTTATTTTGGACAAGGAGATGTATGTGGAATCAAGCTTTTGGCGATGCATTAGTCTTGGAGCTTCTACATTCTCTTGGAAGAAGATCTAACCATGTTACCTCTTTATCCACCAAACGAATTAAGAGAGTATTTGATTTCATTCTTTTACCTTATTTACTTTTACATCTTGTTATTTGAACATTGGGGACAATGTTCATCTTAAGTGTAAGGGGGGGGGGTAAAGTACGATACTTTAGAGAATGCAATTACGCTTGATTTTTGTTTGTTTAATGGTAGATGTGTAATAAAACTGAGAGAAATACCTGTTAGGGCAATTTTAGTGCCAAATTTAAAATTTTTTACAACATATAGGAGTGAAACTTTGATCTTAATGAGCGTCTCACGGATAGGAGTTATATGACTAGCACAAAAACCGTACCACTAAAAAATTTTCCACCCCCAAATATGTGAGGTTCGCCCCTAGAATTGGTAGGAAAAGCATTTATGCTATGATGTGTGTACCGGTAGCACTTAGATTCTAGAACTTGCGTTAGGACCATTCCGAGGCCACAAGTGAGACTACATTCGTGTAGTTAGATTTACTACATGATAAGAGGCATTAGGATTAACCCATTGTTTTACACCTGTGTTTTTGTTATAATTACATTGGCTACATTGGTCAAGTAATTCTCCCACACCCTTTGCGTTGTACTCATTTTTAGTACACGATACCCCTAGTACACCCCTCAGAGCCTATCTTTTCGTTTCGACCTTTAAGCATTTTAGTTAAAGGAAGAATTTGTTTACACCCCACTTAAATGTACACCCAAATCGCCTTAGCCTACCTTGTATGCACTCATTTTTAGTGCATTATTGTGACAACATTTGTTTAAACCCCAAGTTAATTATCTAATTGATTACATGGTTGCTAAGTCGAGTCATATCCTTGTACATATTGTTTTGGGACGATTGGGACTCATGGGTAAAGTACTAGTGTAATGGAGTAATGGGGAAGAATAACATTATTACCCCCATATGTGCTAAATATTTTAAAAGTACTCCAAGTGTTTCGATTATCTTAATTCGAGTCATTAGAATAGTTATTTGTAAAGTTATGTAAAAGTTCAAGTGTAAGGGGAATGCAACGCCCCTATGATGTATTATTTTGGATGGTAGGGCAAGAGTGTATGAAAAAAAAAAAAAAAAATCAAAAAAATCAAGAAAATACAAAAAAAATGAGAAAAAGAAAAGTAGAAAAAAAACATACGGACTACCATCCCGTTTCATTTTATGTTTATTTTATGTTTTTGTTAGTTTGTTTTTAGCTTAAGTCGAGTCTAGTCTTAGCTTAGGAACGCCATATTGTACATGTAATTAATCAAGATCTTTAACTCGCCACCAGTAAAATATCCTTTATCCAACAAATCCGTGTTTATCATATCCCTACACCTCACGTTATAACCCATGTAAAAGCCCTCTTTGATAGTTTATCTTAGGTGCTTACGCCTAGTGGAGGAGGTTTTCGATCCTTTCCCAAGCCTATGATAATCTATTTGCTATGACAGGTAGTGAGAGATATTATCCATTTTCATTTATGAGATATACTTTTATGACACCTGAGAGATGTGAGTATCTAAACACTACTTGTGAGGTGCTAGTGTGTAATCTCCGTGCTTATTATGATTAAAGTGGAATGACTATTTGTTGTAATTACTTTTATATTAGCGTTAAATGACCCCTAACTTGTATTTTGATTAGAATAAAAGCGCATTTGCTTGAGGACAAGCAAATCTCAAGTGTAAGGGTATTTGATGAAGTGAAAAGTGTACCGCTTTTAGGGGGTCATTTAATCCCTAAATCGTATTTATTTGATCAAATATTGCCCTAAATCGTTCCTTTTGTCATTTTAGGTACTTTGGAGAAGAAATCTGGAAAAGGAAGCATTTTGGACGTTTTTGGAGCATAAAAGTGAAGAAAACGACAAAGTCTTCAAAGTTGCTGGAAAAGTACACTTGACGGCGTCAAGAATTGTTCCAAACGGCGTCATGGCTTGGCAAAAGAGGTGGATATGAAAAATACACGTGACGCGCCAGAGAGTTTTACAATGGAAAATCTGACGGCGTCACCCTTTAAGGTGATCAAGGCCATCACGGTTTAAGTTAAAGAGAGACGGCGTCAAGCACATTTCTGACGGCGTCAACCCTTGATAGGCCAGAGCGGATTTTGGAGGATTAAAAAGGGACGGCGTCAGGAAGACCATCCGGGAACCCTAGCCACGACGAGGTGACGGCGTCACCTCCTACAACGTGACGTCGTCAGACCCTAAACTCTATATATAGTTTTGCAATTTTTATTCATTGTGTGCAACTTTGTGAGGAGAAACCCTAAGACGAATTTTCTGCCATTTTTAAGGGTTTTATACCCTTGGATCTCCCATGTTTAATTGAAGATAAGTAATCATTTAATCAACCAATATGTCTATGTGTTGTTTGATTATATCTTGTTCTTGTCTTTTAATTAACATGCTAGGCTAGATTTATCTTGTGTTTGCTTAGATCTAATGAAACCTAACTATTGATTATTGGTTATTAGTGTGTTATTAATTGTATTGGATGATTGTTTATCGATGTTAGGCTTAAGAAAACTGGCTAACTTCCTATACGGTAACTTGCTTGAACGTCTTAAGAAACATAACCAATGCGTACTAGGTTTATTTGGTTGTATTTAATGCATGAGCGAATTCTAGTGATCCCATGTTAGGAGCTTCTTAGCCGGCTCGACATAGGAGTGAAGTAGGAGCTTGTAGAGTTGGGGAAGTACGTACGCCACCCCACGATTGGTATTAAGGAATACACCCGTCATCCACGCAATTAATACACACTAATCAACCGGTAAAAGATAGTTAGGGAGTAAGGAAATCTAAGTAAACACGTTTCTCCCCATATAAGTTCCACGACCTTTTCATTTTCAGTTATTTTATTTTATTTGCATTTGTAGTTATTTGGGTTAGTTGACTAGCAACTAATTCCGCCCACTCCTTCAAACCTGAGATTTTACTTGCTTTTATAAAAAAATATAAAAATACAAAAAGAATCTTCCCTCACCCTTAGACCTATTAGAGTAGTTTTTCAATCCTAACGACACTATTCCCCTAAAGAACGATCAATCCCCCGGTACTTGCCACTTCACTATACTACATCGGTCAGGTACACTGCCTGGTGGGGATTGCAAGCCTCTTGAGATCCCTCGAGAGGTAAAACCTGTTGTAAGGTCGCAAAACCACGCATCAAGTTTTTGGCGCCGCTGCCGGGGAATAGTTATTGTTTAGGTTGAATTTTTATTTTATTAGGTCTACTCACTAGATTCCTTTCTAGTGAGATTTTTATTTTATTTTTCTAGGTTTTCTTTAGTCTATCTTTTTTCTTCGTTTCTTTGTTCGTAACCATTACCATCCGACATCATGGAAGGTGGTAATATCCTCGATCCCAACAACCCACCACCACAACAACACCCACCTCCTAGAGCCCGTACCTTAGGAGACTACTCCCGTCCTAGCCACCATGGCTATCGAAACATCATTGAGCTCACTCAAGGAGCCAATGTCATTCCCTTGCGATCCGACACCATCCGGTTGGTGCAAAGCGGATGCGCATTCCATGGACTTCGTTCCGAAGATCCTAATCAACATCTCAAGGACTTTTTCAAAATCGTTGATTCCATTGACCTTGATGTTGCCACTCGAGAGACGACCCGATTGCGTCTCTTTCAATTCTCTCTGCGGGACCAAGCTAGTCAATGGCTAGAGCGTCTACCCGCAGGATCCATCACCTCTTGGGATGATCTCACCACTCGTTTCCTCGCTCAGTTTTTCCCACCAGGAAGAACTACCAAGCTAAGGAATGATATCTTGATGTTCCAACAACGTCAAGGCGAAACCCTCTACGAGGCATGGACTCGATTCAAGGACTTACTCCAAAAAGTCCCTCACCATGGCATAGAACTTTGGCTCCAAGTCCAAATCTTCTATGACGACATCAATCTCTCCACGAGGCAAACTATTGACCAATCGGCTGGTGGTAAGCTACGTGATCTAAGTGCGGAACAATCATGGGCTCTCCTAGAAGATCTTGCTCTTTATGACAACGAAAGTTGGAGTGATCCCCATGATTTGAATAAAACGGTCAAGGCAATATCTTTACCTTCGAACAATTCAAGCACTTCCGACCGTAGGATCATAGAACTTGAAGACCAAGTCAAGTTTCTTATGAAATCCTACGAGGCTCCTAAACCTTCAAGCCAAGTGAACAAAATCACTTCTTCATGTGAATTATGTAGTGGTCCCCACGACACTCGTGATTGCATGGAAATCCCCGAACAAGCTTTTGCGGACTACGCATCCTCGCGTACCGACGGAGCGGGAGACAAGTGGTACACTTTCAAACCCGAGCCAAACCCCTACGGTGATTCATACAACCCCTCATGGAAAAATCACCCAAACCTTAGGTGGAAACAAAACCAAAACGCACAACAAACAAATTCTTCCAACCCACCTAATCGTTTCCAATCAAGCGGTTCCAACTCGAACCGTACTTTCAATAACAATCCTTCCAACAATTATGGTAGTACCAATAAATTTGAAGGATTGATGTCCCAATTTATGGCATCTCAAGAAGCTCGTTTAGCCAAGTTTGAATCCGAATTCAAACAAAAACAAAGCGAGATGACCAATAAGATTAACACTTTGTTGAAAGCCCTCAATGACCGAGAAATGGGAGCACTCCCTAGCAACACAGTCAAGAACCCGAAACTAAACGTCAACGCCATTTCATCGGTTTCGTCTCCTAGTTCTTGTCCACAATATTATTCGGTAAATTCCATGAGCACGTGTTTCAAACAAACCCAAGTCGTTCAAAATGACCAAGAAGTTATGATATCCAAATTGGTCAACAACATAGTTGAAACACCTCCCACTCAAAACCTTGACAATGAATTCAAGGAGCTCCACCTTGAAAGTCCGGTTATTGATGTGTTGGATGAGAAGAAACTCAAGTTAGGAGAAAAAGGGACCGCCTTCGTTCAAAACAAGCTACCTAAGAAGTTAGATGATCCGGGCTTATTTGTTCTACCTTGCAAGATCGGTAATTCGGAGGCTTATGACAGATTAGCCGATCTTGGATCAAGCCTTAACCTACTTCCGTTACCGCTCTACACCTCTCTAAAGCTAGGAAAACTTGAAGAAACCGAGGTGATAATAGGCTTAGCGGATGGAAGTGTTGCTTACCCGGTTGGAGTAGTCAAGGACGTGTTAGTACACATAGGAAAACTAACCATTTTAGCATATTTCCACATCCTTGATATGGTTAGCGACCCTACATGCCCCTTGTTGATAGGTAGAGGATTTTTGGCGACCGCTAGTGATATGATCGATTGTAAGGAATCTAAGATAGCGGTAGGAGAAGGTGATACTTGGTCAGTCTATGATGTGAAGAAACATGCTTATGATACTAGTGATGAACCAACACCCCATTGGTTAGAATTAAATAGGAGACCATCTAGATATGGACCTTGGATCGATAGAGACTTCATAGGACCCCAACGCCCATTTTACCTAGAAGAGGACTTTGTGAACCGAACACATGCGGTAGAGCAACTCTTGGCTAGGGACACCGAATTGGATCCATTTGAAGACCCTCTAGTTTTTAGGAAGATGATTGATTTCCTAGGAGTTTTGCCAATTAACCTAGGGATGAATAAGTGGACTTGTGAGGACGATGATCATAAGTGGGATTGGGACAAACCACCCAAAGATGGAGATGGGTCATGGCATATTAAGATGACATTGTATGACGCGGATGGAGAGAAGTTTGAAAAGATATATTGTACTAAGCGGACCAATAGGAAACTTCAATCCAAGCTTAATGCTAAAGACGTCCTCGATGACGAACTCACTTACATAGGGTAGAAGGACTTTGAGTCTAGCTACAAGACTCGTTAATAAAGAAAAGCGCTTCTTGGGAGGCAACCCAAGCTTTATTTGCTTTGTGTGTTTATTTATTTGTTTGTTTGATTTTATTTGTTTCCGTATGTATGTTTAATTTTTATTATTATTGATTCATGTTCAAAACTAAATTGTGAAAATGCTTTATCTTGTTTTTAACTTCGTCTTAACTACATATAAAGGTATTTTGCAAAAGATAAGTGTAAGGGAAATCTGAATCGGTTTATTAGAACAAATGAACATGAATCATAACAATAATAAATTAACATACATATTAGTAATTGTTTGAGTCAAATGCTTGTATCGAGTCATAATGATATTTTGCAGGAATTCCAGGAAGTAAGGTATAGGTTTTTCCAGAAATTTTCCGGAAACTTAACATGAGAATTCTGTCAGATCATTTCTGACGGCGTTAGGTTTTAATTTTCTGAAATTTTTGAAAGTTTTGTTTTCATAAAAAGTTTTTATTAAATCTCTAACTTATAAACTCCAGGAATCTGCAAAATAATCATTCCACAAGCATTATATCCTTATATAGATTTATCCCGCCGATGTTATGCAGGTTTTCGTGTTTGTTTTCTCAGGTTTAACAGGTTATTTTAGACAAGGAGATGTATATGTGATGCGCGTGATGTGTCGTTGCGGTTTAGCAGTTTTAATGCCTACTCAAGTTTTAAATTTATATTTAGCCGACTTATCAATAACACACACACTTAACGAGCAGTGTACCCGGTCAGTATGAATATAATGGTAAGTAGAGTGTCGATCACTAAGAGTGGAACGTATTATCTCGTTATTCTAATCAGTATTTTAATATCCTAACGCAAGGGGGTTTTCAGCCTGAGAGACTGGCACGATTTGTTTGCAATTAAATAGTAAAATAAACCAATAGGCACGAATCAGCAAGTAGCACACACGTACACAGATAAATACTCGAGACAATAAGAGGGCTGTCCTTATAATTAAGTAGTTTGTCACTTGTTTTATTGATAGCTTTATATGAAGTGTATGTAGTTAATCCTTTCTCGTTGGTCCTAAGCTTATCGGCGAGTAAACCCTTAATGATGACTTATGTCTAAAAGTTATTCCTAAGTGATCAATTTAGTAATAACCGTGGAAGTGCAACCTTTCCGTTGCCACATTACACAAGCCACTAATAAACACAGAGGTGATCAATGCACTAATAAGTAGTAACCAAAGACATCAACATATAAACTTTAATCGATGGGAAAGCAATTTTAAGGGGAGTTGAAGTGAATGATAACATAACACAAGCCCATCAATCCTGATGAATTAAAGTTTGCTAACACAATAAAACAAAACTACTTAATGAATTAAACACATGCAGCACCTTCTTACAGCTCTTGTATCTTCGTTTGGTGTGTCTTGTGCTGCTGCCTTGACTGAATTCATCCTAGGGTTCTTCTGCTTCGGTCTTCGAATCTAGAATAATACTCTGACAAAAGGCTCCGGAATTCGTCTGGTCTTGGGGTATTTATAGTTTCTGTCTGAGGTGAGATGCGGCGCATCTAGTAAGTAGATGCGGCGCATTGACTTAACTTCGCGTGGGGTCCAAGATTATAATATTCAGGAATATTCGTACACCGCCAGAAGATGCGGCGTAACTCCATGATTAGATGCGGCGCATGTCCTCTTGTATCTTGGATCGTATCTGGTGAAATAATGATAGAGATGCGGCGCATGTCATGAGTGAGATGCGGCGCATCTGGAGCAGATTTAACTTGATCTTGTCCATTTCAGTAGACTCTTCACTTTATGCATGTTTTGCTCCATTATTAGTCCAAAATCGCCAAGTTTCACCAAATGCTTGTTTTTACCTGAGAATTACAAAAGTAAACGATTAAGTATCAATCCTCATACATAATATAGTAAAACAAGTCAAATTAATAGGATAAATGATAGTAATAAAATGTACTTATTTGAGTTCATCAAATATCCCCCCACTTGAACTTTACTTGTCCCCAAGTAAACCTTAGAATTTCTCTTATGAAAATGTATCCTAAAAGATGTTAGGATTTATTTTTATATCAAGCATGTATTCGTTTAATCCATAATCACACAACTAAACACTTTAACGAATTAGAAGTATAATAAAATAATTTGATAAAAGCAAATCTAATCGTTTAACTGTCCAGTCGCGACGAATATTCTATCATAAGCTTGGCAAGTATACACATCTCCCCCACTAAAGCCAAGGAATAACAAGTCTAAAGCGGTAAAAAGGGTTTTTAGGCTTAAGGGTTAGTTATTCTCTTTTCACTATCGATCTCAAATTCCAGAAAAGGCGACAAAATCACAAATACATGATCGAATCCACAAACACGATACTTGCAATTGCTCAAATCCTTAACTCGAATGGGCTAAAGATAGGTCCAAACTTCACCAATAATAATATATCAAAAAGGGCGACAAAATCATAAATACATAGCCGAATCCACGACTACGATACTTAAGATTGCTCAAATCCCTAATCTCAATAAATCAAAGGTTTGGTTGGATAAAGAATAATAAAGGGCATGGATAATATTTGGGATATAAATTGGTGTAAAAATAAAAATAAACAAAACAAATAAATTAAAATCCTAAGTGTGGTTAATCACTATCCCAACCATCCCATGAATAAGACTCATATCATTGAATAACTCACGCTTTAACACTTGAAACACACGCTTTAGGCAGACACGAATTATACTCAACAAGATCTTAATCAAAGAATAAACCTTAATTGGCGTTCCCATAACTGCCAATTCCCATTCAATCCATAGATATAGTACAAAAAATAGTGGCCATATGAACCACTTACATAAGTTTACATCGTTGGTTTAAAAACAAACATCCAACTCTTTTTCTTTTTCTTTTTCTTTTCTTATTTTTTCGATTTTTTTTTTTTTTTTTTTTTTTTTTTTTTTTTTTTTTTTTTTTTTTTGAAACATAAACATAGATGTGTAAAATTTCACCACATCACTAAAACAATAATTCTGGATAATTTTTCCATACTTTTCATAACTTCAGAAATAACGGTAATAGTGAAAGTAGTAAACACACGAAAAATAAACTTAAAGATATACAATATTTACTTTCACTCCAATTGCATTGTGCAATTTCCCGACCTAACCATAGATAATGAATTACGCACGCGAACACTGGTAATGTAAGGAAACACACTTTGCCTATAGCAATTAACCAACCACGGATTCTAATCTACAGGGTAGGCTAAGGTGTAAGGGTGTAACGAAACATTTTAAACATAGGTGTAAGAAACGAAAGGAATGGCTCTGAGTGTTTTTCTAGGGGTATCTTACTCTAAAAACGAGAGTAACAAAAGGGTTTATACGGGGGTTAACTAACCAGTGTAGTTAGTTAATAACACAAAACATATAATAGGCTATTTGGGTGTAATCCTAGAATTTTACCAATTTAGACAAGTCATTCCAATTATATAAATAATACTTATTATGGTGGTCTCGAATAGTATACAAGCCAAGTTCTAAAGTTTACAAGTCACCGGCACACTCATAGATTTGTGAATTTTTGAAAATCACAATTTTTGAAAATAACGTCATGTGTGCAGCTATGCAACTTAGATCTTAAACAAAAACATGCTAAAAATTTTTAAGTTTGATATATTAAGCACATTTTAAGCTTAATTTTTGAAAAAGTTTAGGACAAGTAATTGTTAAGTGTTCTAATTCTCCAATCCCCCCACTTAAGTTAAACAACGTCCTCGTTGTTTGTATAAAAGGTTAAAAACTGGAAAATAAAAGAATTAGAACAGGAAAACTCCCCTGAGATTTGCTCGGTATGATCCTCCATTAGTATAAGAGCAAAAATCATCTTTCTTGTGGATTAGATCGTTAAAGCTTCATACTTGATGGATCCACAGGAAATCCAGGAAACTATAATACCACCAACACTTTAAAAACACACCTAAGATAAGAAAGGTTCAAACTTGCATAATACATTAGTAGTTAGGAAAAATAAAACTTAAAAATTAAAATTGAAAATCATCAGGTCAGTCGATGCGCCGTATCTTATGGAAGAAGATACGCCGTATCGAGCCTGGAATAAATACGGATCAGAATAAAGATGCGCCGCATCCTTAACCAGGGATGCGCCGCATTAAAATAAACTGATAAATAGTTTTAAAGTCGAAAATAAAAATGCAGAAAAATAAAATAAGATATGACCATTGCAGGAGATGCGTCGCATCTCAGGATTGAGATGCGCCGTATCCTCATGCGGGCCTGACTGACTCGACACAAACAGAATAATAAAAATTCTCCGGGTTGTCTCCCGGTAAGCACTTGTCTTTATTCCAGAGTCTTCAAGTTAGACTCACGTTCAGCTCATTAATATCGATCATTGAAGGAGTCGGAAACATCGCGCTCCTTCATCGCCAATTCAGTAATATTGAATACTCCTTGCTCGTCTTTAATTTCCACGCCGTTCTTCTTTAATATCTGCATAAACGAAGTCCTGTCCCTTTCGGGCAGAGATGACAAAATGATAGACGGGAAATTCTTATTATCATATAGGCACAAATAAGCAAGGTGGGGTGGTAGTTCAATAAACACATCATTATTCAAATTCGTTTTCTCAACTATTCTCCTACGTTTATTAATTACTACACAATCATACCACTCATCATCAGAATCATTAACAACATTGCCTCTAAGTTCGGTAGGTACATTAAGGTCAATGAATTCCTCAAAGTTCTCATGATTAGGATTAGTTGAGTTGTTTTGAATCAATGTTTCTCCCATAAGTCTAGCTTCAAGATCGAGGTCCATACGCTCTCTTAATCCTAGCACATAAACACCTCTAATTATGCTTTTAACCGGATCTTGGCACTTATAGACTAGTTTATTATTCCCTACCCTTAATGAGATTTTTCTCTTAAACACATCAATCTTAGCATGGGCAGTAGACAAGAAAGGTCTTCCGAGGATTAAAGGAATCTTAACATCCTCGGGCATGTCTAGTATAACAAAGTCTACGGGAAAAATAAACTGCTCAATCTTAACTAGCACATTATTAGCAATCCCTTCAGGTCGTTTTACCGTTTTATCAGCCAATTCAATAAGTAACTTAGTTGGTGCTAATTTTCCTTGTCCTAGGGTAGCGAATGTCTTAAGAGGCATAACACTAACACTAGCTCCTAAGTCAGCTAACACATTATTGAAAGATATATTATTAATAGAACAAGGTAGAGTAAAACTTCCTGGGTCTCTTTCTTTATGAGGCAAGGCATTTGAGTCGGTTGCAGGGCTCTCTTCTTTCATTGTTGCCTTGATCTCCTCTTCAATCTTTGTCTTCTCTTTTAGTAGTCTCGTTAAGCTGATTGAAGAATTAAAGAAAAATTCGGGTCTTGCACCATCATTACCATTCATCGATCTTCTAGGTATATTAGGAGTGACTTCTTCAGTGGTGCTTATGGCCTTGACATGATCTCTTGGGTTGGTTTCAGTTGAGCTTGGTAAACTTCCATATCCCCTTTCTTGAAGAACTTTGCTCATTTGACCAATTTGTTGTTCCAATGCTTTGATCGAAGCTCCTTGATTTCTTGTAGTAGTGTCTGTTGAAGCTCGAATTTCTTTGATCATAGCAGTATTCTCTTCATGTCTTTTAGCAGCATCGGTCATAATTTGCTTTAAAGTATCATCTAAAGTCTGCCTCCTTTCTTGATAAGCGGGATTGAAGTTGTTCCTTTGATATAATCCCGGTGTAGCTTCCCTAAGTCTCCCCGAAGGTCGGAATGGTTGTCCAAATTGGGTGTAATATGCTTCTTCAAACGTCTCACTTTCATTCTTATTCGGGAAATCTTTAGTGTAGTGAGGTCCTTCGCACTTTTCACATACAACTTGGGCAGCATACGCTCTTTCATCACGCTTCTTCATTTCTCTACTAATTTTATCCAATTGAGCTTGAATAGCAGCAATCCCGTCAAAATTAGTGCTGCTCTTAGATCTAGTAGAGGTCCCATCGTGCCATTTTTGAGAATGATCGGCAGCTTCTTGGATTGCTTTCCTAGCATTAGTTGCACTCATTTGAGGTACAGCTCCCTTAGCATCCAAAATCTGTCTTGTAGGCACGTCCAATTCTTGATAAAACAATATTATCTCCTGCATAGGGGTTAGATAGTGTTGAGGACATTTTACCAATAAATCTTTAAATCGTTCCCAAGCTTGATAAAGAGTTTCATCAGGCTCTTGCTTGAAACTATTGATAGCCTCCATCTTTTTAGCAGTCTTAGCAGGTGGACAATATCTCTTCAGGAATTTGCTCTTCAAATCTCCCTATGTAGTGATTGAACTCGCAGGTTCATTCCTTAGCCACTTGTTAGCAGCTCCTTTTAGTGATAGTGGAAAGATTCTTAGCATGATTTGATCGTCAGTCACTCCTTCTGAAGTAAACAAATCTGCAATCTCCAGGACCTTTTCAACATGCTCATTAGCATCCTCATGTTCCGTCCCACTGAAAGCATTCTCTCTAAGTTCCTTGAGAAACTGTCCCTTCAATTCAAATTTTGACTTATCATCAAACTTAGGTCTAGCAACTCCTGAAGTGTAATCAGCACGGGTACTGTTCATGTATTCCTCCATAGTAGTGTTTTCGCCCATTGTTTCTGTTTCAACTTCCTCTTTTTCTTCAGAAAAGTAATCAAGCTCGAGTGAACTTGAAAGATCAAAGCTTCTTGTGTTGAAAAACCTTTTAAGCGAATGTAGGGCTCGTTCAGGATCTTCGAAAGGTTGAATCAAGTTCTTCGTAGAACTCCTGGTCATGCACTTCCTGAAATCAACACAAAAATATCAGTAGGGTATGCTCGAGAAAGTAATATATCAGATAATTAATAACGAAAACGGAATACGAAAAATTAAAGTTACTGATATCTGCAGACGATGCGCCGTATCCAAAAAGTTGGATACGCCGTATCTTAATACGTTAAAATTAAATCAGACTTTATTCAGAAAATAGATACGCCGCTTAGAATTTAAGAATGCGCCGTATCGAATTAATTAATCAAAAATCGATATTTATTTAAAATTAAATACGTCGTATTAACGAAAGTTAATGCGCCGTATTTTCGTTATGTTTAAAAATACGAGATTTTTGATTCAGAGGATACGCCGTATCGACAGAGATCGATACGCCGTATCTGTTTAATAATTCGCAAACTGTTTTTAATTAAAATAATAGATACGCCGTATCTGCGAAAGCAGATGCGTCGTATGGCGTTAACGTTTAGAAAATTTTTTTTATCAAAAACAGATACGCCGTATCTGCTAAAGCAGATGCGTCGTATTACTTTATCGCTTAGAAAAAATTTTCTTATTAAAAACAGATACGCCGTATCTTGGGGAAACGATGCGTCGTATCGAATTAGTTAAACGCGTTGTATTTAAAAAAAATTAAACGCAATACGCCGTATCTGAGAGATCAGATGCGCCGTATCGTTTGATTTAGCACAGTACAACGATAGCAGAACAGAAAAAATACGAAAAATAAAAACAAAAAAAAATTAAACACACAAACAAAAATAAACACACAAAAATAAAAGAAAACAATTAACACACAATACAACAAATATGCAAAATAATACAATGATGCAATTAATCTAATAAAAAGAAAAAAACCTAATTAAAATACTAATCAAATTAACAGATAATAACAATTCACTCCCCGGCAACGGCGCCAAAAACTTGATGCGCGTGATGTGTCGTTGCGGTTTAGCAGTTTTAATGCCTACTCAAGTTTTAAATTTATATTTAGCCGACTTATCAATAACACACACACTTAACGAGCAGTGTACCCGGTCAGTATGAATATAATGGTAAGTAGAGTGTCGATCACTAAGAGTGGAACGTATTATCTCGTTATTCTAATCAGTATTTTAATATCCTAACGCAAGGGGGTTTTCAGCCTGAGAGACTGGCACGATTTGTTTGCAATTAAATAGTAAAATAAACCAATAGGCACGAATCAGCAAGTAGCACACACGTACACAGATAAATACTCGAGACAATAAGAGGACTGTCCTTATAATTAAGTAGTTTGTCACTTGTTTTATTGATAGCTTTATATGAAGTGTATGTAGTTAATCCTTTCTCGTTGGTCCTAAGCTTATCGGCGAGTAAACCCTTAATGATGACTTATGTCTAAAAGTTATTCCTAAGTGATCAATTTAGTAATAACCGTGGGAGTGCAACCTTTCCGTTGCCACATTACACAAGCCACTAATAAACACAGAGGTGATCAATGCACTAATAAGTAGTAACCAAAGACATCAACATATAAACTTTAATCGATGGGAAAGCAATTTTAAGGGGAGTTGAAGTGAATGATAACATAACACAAGCCCATCAATCCTGATGAATTAAAGTTTGCTAACACAATAAAACAAAACTACTTAATGAATTAAACAAATGCAGCACCTTCTTACAGCTCTTGTATCTTCGTTTGGTGTGTCTTGTGCTGCTGCCTTGACTGAATTCGTCCTAGGGTTCTTCTGCTTCGGTCTTCGAATCTAGAATAATACTCTGACAAAAGGCTCTGGAATTCGTCTGGTCTTGGGGTATTTATAGTTTCTGTCTGAGGTGAGATGCGGCGCATCTAGTAAGTAGATGCGGCGCATTGACTTAACTTCGCGTGGGGTCCAAGATTATAATATTCAGGAATATTCGTACACCGCCAGAAGATGCGGCGTAACTCCATGATTAGATGCGGCGCATGTCCTCTTGTATCTTGGATCGTATCTGGTGAAATAATGATAGAGATGCGGCGCATGTCATGAGTGAGATGCGGCGCATCTGGAGCAGATTTAACTTGATCTTGTCCATTTCAGTAGACTCTTCACTTTATGCATGTTTTGCTCCATTATTAGTCCAAAATCACCAAGTTTCACCAAATGCTTGTTTTTACCTGAGAATTACAAAAGTAAACTATTAAGTATCAATCCTCATACATAATATAGTAAAACAAGTCAAATTAATAGGATAAATGATAGTAATAAAATGTACTTATTTGAGTTCATCAATGTGGAATCAAGCTTTTGGCGATGCATTAGTCTTGGAGCTTCTACATTCTCTTGGAAGAAGATCTAACCATGTTACCTCTTTATCCACCAAATGAATCAGGGGAGTATTTGATTTCATTCTTTTACCTTATTTACTTTTACATCTTGTTATTTGAACATTGTGGACAATGTTCATCTTAAGTGTAAGGGGGGGGGGGTAAAGTACGATACTTTAGAGAATGCAATTACGCTTGATTTTTGTTTGTTTAATGGTAGATGTGTAATAAAACTGAGAGAAATACCTGTTAGGGCAATTTTAGTGCCAAATTTAAAATTTTTTACAACATATAGGAGTGAAACTTTGATCTTAATGAGCGTCTCACGGATAGGAGTTATATGACTAGCACAAAAACCATACCACTAAAAAATTTTCCACCCCCAAATATGTGAGGTTCGCCCCTAGAATTGGTAGGAAAAGCATTTATGCTATGATGTGTGTACCGGTAGCACTTAGATTCTAGAACTTGCGTTAGGACCATTCCGAGGCCACAAGTGAGACTACATTCGTGTAGTTAGATTTACTACATGATAAGAGGCATTAGGATTAACCCATTGTTTTACACCTGTGTTTTTGTTATAATTACATTGGCTACATTGGTCAAGTAATTCTCCCACACCCTTTGCGTTGTACTCATTTTTAGTACACGATACCCCTAGTACACCCCTCAGAGCCTATCTTTTCATTTTGACCTTTAAGCATTTTACTTAAAGGAAGAATTTGTTTACACCCCACTTAAATGTACACCCAAATCGCCTTAGCCTACCTTGTATGCACTCATTTTTAGTGCATTATTGTGACAACATTTGTTTAAACCCCAAGTTAATTATCTAATTGATTACATGGTTGCTAAGTCGAGTCATATCCTTGTACATATTGTTTTGGGATGATTGGGACTCATGGGTAAAGTACTAGTGTAATGGAGTAATGGGGAAGAATAACATTATTACCCCCATATGTGCTAAATATTTTAAAAGTACTCCAAGTGTTTCGATTATCTTAATTCGAGTCATTAGAATAGTTATTTGTAAAGTTATGTAAAAGTTCAAGTGTAAGGGGAATGCAACGCCCTTATGATGTATTATTTTGGATGGTAGGGCAAGAGTGTATGAAAAAAAAAAAAAATCGAAAAAATTAAGAAAAATACAAAAAAAATGAGAAAAAGAAAAGTAGAAAAAAAACATACGGACTACCATCCCGTTTCATTTTATGTTTATTTTATGTTTTTGTTAGTTTGTTTTTAGCTTAAGTCGAGTCTAGTCTTGGCTTAGCAACGCCATATTGTACATGTAATTAATCAAGATCTTTAACTCGCCACCAGTAAAATATCCTTTATCCAACAAATCCGTGTTTATCATATCCCTACACCTCACGTTATAACCCATGTAAAAGCCCTCTTTGATAGTTTATCTTAGGTGCTTACGCCTAGTGGAGGAGGTTTTCGATCCTTTCCCAAGCCTATGGTAATCTATTTGCTATGACAGGTAGTGAGAGATATTATCCATTTTCATTTATGAGATATACTTTTATGACACCTGAGAGATGTGAGTATCTAAACACTACTTGTGAGGTGCTAGTGTGTAATCTCCGTGCTTATTATGATTAAAGTGGAACGACTATTTGTTGTAATTACTTTTATATTAGCGTTAAATGACCCCTAACTTGTATTTTGATTAGAATAAAAGCGCATTTGCTTGAGGACAAGCAAATCTCAAGGGTAAGGGTATTTGATGAAGCGAAAAGTGTACCGCTTTTAGGGGGTCATTTAAGCCCTAAATCGTATTTATTTGATCAAATATTGCCCTAAATCGTTCCTTTTGTCATTTTAGGTACTTTGGAGAAGAAATCTGGAAAAGGAAGCATTTTGGACGTTTTTGGAGCATAAAAGTGAAGAAAACGACAAAGTCTTCAAAGTTGCTGGAAAAGTACACTTGACGGCGTCAAGAATTGTTCCAGACGGCGTCATGGCTTGGCAAAAGAGGTGGATATGAAAAATACACGTGACGCGCTAGAGAGTTTTACAATGGAAAATCTGACGGCGTCACCCTTTAAGGTGATCAAGGCCATCACGGTTTAAGTTAAAGAGAGACGGCGTCAAGCACATTTCTGATGGCGTCAACCCTTGATAGGCCAGAGCAGATTTTGGAGGATTAAAAAGGGACGGCGTCAGGAAGACCATCCGGGAACCCTAGCCACGGCGAGGTGACGGCGTCACCTCCTACAACGTGACGCCGTCAGACCCTAAACTCTATATATAGTTTTGCAATTTTTATTCATTGTGTGCAACTTTGTGAGGAGAAACCCTAAGACGAATTTTCTGCCATTTTTAAGGGTTTTATACCCTTGGATCTCCCATGTTTAATTGAAGATAAGTAATCATTTAATCAACCAATATGTCTATGTGTTGTTTGATTATATCTTGTTCTTGTCTTTTAATTAACATGCTAGGCTAGATTTATCTTGTGTTTGCTTAGATCTAATGAAACCTAACTATTGATTATTGGTTATTAGTGTGTTATTAATTGTATTGGATGATTGTTTATCGATGTTAGGCTTAAGAAAACTGGCTAACTTCCTATACGGTAACTTGCTTGAACGTCTTAAGAAACATGAACCAATGCGTACTAGGTTTATTTGGTTGTATTTAATGCATGAGCGAATTCTAGTGATCCCATGTTAGGAGCTTCTTAGCCGGCTCGACATAGGATTGAAGTAGGAGCTTGTAGAGTTGGGGAAGTATGTACGCCACCCCACGATTGGTATTAAGGAATACACCCGTCATCCACGCAATTAATACACACTAATCAACCGGTAAAAGATAGTTAGGGAGTAAGGAAATCTAAGTAAACACATTTCTCCCCATATAAGTTCCACGACCTTTTCATTTTCAGTTATTTTATTTTATTTGCATTTGTAGTTATTTGGGTTAGTTGACTAGCAACTAATTCCGCCCACTCCTTCAAACCCGAGATTTTACTTGCTTTTATAAAAAAATATAAAAATACAAAAAGAATCTTCCCTCACCCTTAGACCTATTAGAGTAGTTTTTCAATCCTAACGACACTATTCCCCTAGAGAACGATCAATCCCCCGGTACTTGCCACTACACTATACTACATCGGTCAGGTACACTGCCTGGTGGGGATTGCAAGCCTCTTGAGATCCCTCGAGAGGTAAAACCTGTTGTAAGGTCGCAAAACTACGCATTACCATGGTAGCGGCACCAAAGATTTGGTGCGCGCGTGATGTCGTTGTGGTTTTAGCAGTATTCAAGTTTTAAATTTATATTTAGCCGACTTATCAATAACACACACTTTAACGAGCAGTGTACCCGGTCAGTATGAATATAATGGTAAGTAGAGTGTCGATCACTAAGAGTGGAACGTATTATCTAGTTATTCTAATCAGTATTTTAATATCTTAAGTTAGCTATACAACCTAATCTAACGCAAGGGGGGTCAGCCTGAGAGACTGGCACGGTTTGGTTATGATTAAATATAAAACTAAACTAATGAGCACGAATCAGCGATTAGCACACACGTACACAGATAAATACTTGAGACAATAAGAAGACCTGTCCTGATAATTAAGTAGCTTGTCACTTGTTTTATTGCTAGTTTTATATGAAGTGTATATAATTAACCCTTTCTCGTTGGCTCTAATCTTATCGGCGAGTAAACCCTTAATGATTACTTATGTCTATCCTATTTATTTAGCGTCTCTTAAATAGGCGAGGAAGGGGCATGGCGACCCAAGCAATGCTCAGCTAGACACAGAGGTTATCAATGCACTAATAAAAGTCACCAAAGACATCAACATATAAACTTTAATTAATGGGAAAGCAATTTTAAGGGGTTCCCATGATTTTCTGTAGTCACATGGAATCGGCCCATCAATCCTGATGAATTAAAGTGTACTAATACAATAAAACAAAACTACTTAATGAATTGAATACATGCAAGACCTTCTTACAGCTCTTGTATCTTCGTTTAGGGTGTGTCTTGTGCTGCTAACACGTCTGAATTCGGCCTTAGGGTTTTGTGGTCTTCGGTCTTCTTGTAAAACTAGGCTCTCGAAATTCGTCTGGCCTTGGGGTATTTATAGTTTCTGTCTGAGGGTTAGATGCGGCGCATATAATAAGTAGATGCGGCGCATTGACTTAACTTCGCGTGGGGTCCAAGATTAATATATTCAGGAATATTCGTACACCGCCTTAAGATGAGGCGTAACTCCATTTATCTATGCGGCGCATGTCCTTCGCTGTCTTGGATCGTCACTTGTGAAATCTTGATAGTGATGCGCCGTATGTACGAAGTGTGTTGCGGCGCATCTGGAGCAGAATGATCTTGATCTTGTACATTTCAGTAGACTCTTAACATCTTGCTTGTTTTGCTCCATAATTAGTCCAAAATCGCCAAGTTTCACATAATACTTGTTTTTACCTGAGAATTACAAAAGTAAACATTAACGTATCAATTCTCATATATAATATAATAAAACAAGTCAAATAAATAGGATAAATGATGATGATAAAATGTACTTATTTGAGTTCATCATTCCCTTTAGGCCTCTAAGTTTACAGCAACTGATTGCCTTATGACCCTGTTAAATGTCTGTTATTTAGTGATGAAACGTATCCATCGTACATAAGTTTAACTTTATGGGGCTCTACGAAAGCTTAGGATGAACAAAAAGGCTGTTTTTTTTCTTCTAAACTGCAGTTCATCCCCTTGTTCATTTCTGCTGTATAATTGATCTTTGGCTGTATATTTTTTTAACAACCAAAATGACATTTATTTGTGGATTGTGTGCTAGATCTCAAAGGAGGGATAAGGTTATGTGGATTGTGTTGCTGCATTCATTGCTGCTGGTAGTGACACCATTGCTGCTGGTGATCCTGCTGGTCGCCCATTCATTGCTGCTGGTAGTGACACCATTGCTGCTGCATTCATTATTCTGCTGCCCTCGGTAAAAAAAAAAAAATAAAAAAAAAAAAAAAAAAAAAAAAAAAACTTGTTGTAAATTTTTCATCGAGAAAGAAGAAAGCCAAGGGAAAGGCAAAGGATAAGTCTAAGGAAAAGTCAAAGAGCAAGAAGAAGCAAGATGCGCAAACACAAATACATGCGTTAGAGAATATCGAAGAAGGAATTGAAGGTACGTAATTTGTTAATACCTGACACGTTTTGAAATATTTGAAATGTGGTCGAAAGTCGTTTATTACGTATTTTGAAAGCATACAACTATTTAAAGTATGAAAAAGTTTAAATGAACCTGAAAGTTTTTAAAGTGTATTTTAAAATTATGCAACTTTTAAATCGTTTTTTCCAAGAAACTAGATTAGTATCGTAATTTTTTTTCTAGTGCAACAAAGTTTGAAAAAGAGTTAAAATCTTGGAATGACCCTTAAACTTATATTTTTGCAGGAATCGATAGTGAAAAGTCATCGCTCATGCCTCAAATAAAGTTTGAGAAAAAGTTCGGTCAATCTCCAGTATTTATCGCTTCAACACTTTTGGAAGACGGCGGTGTTCCTCCTGGTGCAACCTCTGCATCACTCTTGAAAGAAGCCATTCATGTGATTAGTTGCGGATATGAAGATAAAACCGAATGGGGAAAAGAGGTATGTGAAAAAGAAAATTAGCTCATTACATACGAATGAAACCTTTAGTTTGTTGTTTGTTTGAGCTGTGTGATAGTGTGGTGGCTTTTGTTATGGTAAATATCAGAGCAATTTTTGAGATTGTTTTTCTATATAGGTGAATTTATTGCAGTAACTAGAATTCGGCGATTCTTTCATTAAGTAGTCGTTGTTTGTTAGTCTCATTCAGAATTACCCCTAATAAATTTTGACAATTAAAGTGGCTTTAGCAATGATTTTGGAAGTTTGTCCAAATTATAAGTAAGAGCGTGCTGCAAGTTATTGCAAGTTGCGGTATCTGTATAACAAACATGATTATTGGTTATGGTGGCTGACGTGAATGAAAAAAATTGACTAGAACATCAATATGGAATTTTGTTTCCAAACAACCGACATTTGCAAACTTCTGAAAACGCCTGACACTCATGTTTGCGGAAAATAGCAAATGGAAATTTATAATTTGCTATGATCAGTTTCATTGTTTTGACCTCATATATAGAAGATCAGATTATTATCAGTTTACCTGAACACATAGAACTTTTTATTGCGACTCCAAGATGCTATAATCAGTTTGAAGGCACATCCAAACACCCCTTAAGCATATGGTGGAAGCAAGTTCACAGTGACTTTTAACCCATGTGTACACTTTTGGTGTCAGCTGACTTTTTTTAATTCACATTTTACCCATTTGATGTGTTACCAATTAAACACAGACAGCACAGTCTGCATAAACACCTTTTCTGATAAACGTATTGAAATTGCCACCACTTGCTGTTTTCCTTATACATTAGCCTTGTTTTTCTTGTTTATTGGAATTCTAATGAATGCTTCATCGGTTAAGGTTGAAGGTATGGAAATTGGGTTGACTCTTGGTTTAAAGAACGAACAAGGGACTCTTAGGCTGTCTCCCCTTGACTGCGGATGTTATGTCAATTATTTATCCATAACATTAGATGGAGGAGCATCTTGGCTTTATCAAGGGTACCTTTCAAGCCTTCTTTTTTTGTTTGCGTTTATTTTAGAATCATTCATCCTCGTATCTATAAATAGGCAAAAATGCAGAAAGAAAAAGAAACGTAAGGTAACTTACTTCAAAACACTTGAAAATAAGATAAAAAGACCTAAAAAATGGTAACATACTTATGCCATGATTATCCTTTTTCCAAAACTTAGTAACGTTACATACCCTTTATTATGCAAACATGAACCACCTGTACCTAAGTGAACTTCGGCCTAAATTTCATTTTTTATATGCAAAAATAATTACCCATTCCGAACCAAAATAACTAATTTATTTGAGGGTCTTCGGGGGTGAACCTATATGTGTACCCTGATAAAGTTTTAGTACTGTATATTCCTGTGTAAGAAAGTAAGAAACAAAATCTTGTTACGTTTAAGAGTATCTACTGATAAATTTAGGTTATGGTAGTGCATACCTTGGTTAGATTTTCTGGATCTTCCGCTAGGGGTATTTTATCTGACTAAGAATCACTTGCATTTGACTAATATAAAATTTGTAATAATTATGCAATATCATGATAATCAACCGTCTTTGAGCTTTCATTGCATAAACTTTCTTCTGGTAAAACTTTAGTTTAACAAGCAGTTTTAGAAAAATTAAAGTGTAAATTAAAATGAAAAAAGGAACCATTCATGGTATTCGTGTCCAAACTTGCTCCTTCCTGCAAAGTTTAGTCTAGCCTCTGCAATTTGTTTATTTTTACTAAACAGGTCAGGCAACTGATCACGTGTTATTTTTTGGTGTATCAAATGTCTCTTATTGAGCTTGTTACCATTTTTTCAGAATTGTTGATTTTTTCTCAGAAGATATAGCTTACGCAGTTGAAGATACTATCACCAGCAAGGTTAAAGAAGCTGTGATACAACTAGATTCAGTTATTTTTTGGATATGAAGATAAAACCGAATGGGGAAAAGAGGTATGTGAAAAAGAAAAACAATAATAAATTTAAAATGATTACAATCCCTTAGTGGCTCTCGTTTCGATATTGGTTATTAACTTATAATTTGAAAACAGGTTGGATGGATTTACGGTTCGGTTACTGAAGATATCTTGACGGGGTTCAAGATGCATTGCCATGGGTGGCGATCGGTTTATTGCATTCCAAAGAGACCCGCATTCAAGGGTTCTGCTCCTATTAATCTTTCAGATCGTCTTCTAGTATTTTCTTTGGATCACATCTAATAAAAAGCCAACTCCTTTAAGGATCCGCTTTTTTTTTTTAATTCACTCGAGATTCTGTTTGAGCTAATGAAAAGGTTTCCGGTTCTTGCAGATAAAGTTTTTGGCCCTGCAACTGTCACGGAAAGTGTCTATGAAGGAGTGAAGACCGTTGCTATACCAGCGAGCGAGATTCTGGTATCTTTGTTACGGAGTCTGAGGATGTTTGCAATCCACCCCAATGATGAAAAGCACCCAGAGATGAACATGTCCTCTCTATAATTACATGCGAGGAGTACATGCGTGAGCACCGATTATTATGTTGAGGTGTAGTTATGTTAGACTTTACTGATATGGATTTTCGGGTAAAACTAATGTTATCTATTGGAGTTTGGTTATTTGTCTATGTACATGATCGCGAATCTTTGCTATGTATTAGAGCAATAATATAGCTTGAGAAATGCATTTTGGTTGTTTTACAAGTTAATATGTTTACTCGAATTACAAATTTCCATTTTAAACCGAATGTGTAGCTGCAAAAATTATGCCGAAAACGTTGTCAACCATTTAAAAAATATATTGACATGGTCTAATCATTTAAACACTTATGTTGAATGCTCAATAGGTTATGCTAGTTTAGTGTAGATATATGTGGCCCGAAAAAGAGTTTACTTGACATCATAAAATGACTTGAGATACAGAAACCACATCTAAACCCTTGTGTAAAATAACATGTGAACGAAAATTTTCCAATTTCAATCTCACTATAAGTTTTATCTAGATGGTTTCAGATTTTTTTGGTGGTCTCAAATGAATCAACACAATGCATATGACAACTTGTGTATTTTTTGGGCAACTTGTGTATTTTTTGGGCAACTTTTGTATATTTTGGGCAACTAATTGTATTTTTTGGGCAACTTATGTATTTTTTGGGCAACTTTTGTATATTTTGGGCAACTAATTGTATTTTTTGGGCAACTTGTGTATTTTTTGGGACAACTTATATATTGTTTGGGCAACTTGTGTATTTTTTGGGCAACTTTTGTATTTTTTGGGCAACGTTTCTATTTTTTGGGCAACTTTTGTATTTTTTTGGGCAACGTTTGTATTTTTGGGCAACTTTTGTATTTTTGACCAACAAGTGTCATTCTCTCAACTAAACGCATCTACCGCAAAAACATTCTCTACAATAAGCTCGATTGTGCCTCTAACATGCCAGCAAAATTTACAACAAGAAGTTTTTTTATTTTTTATTTTTATTTATTTTTATTTTTATTTTTATTTTTTACCGAGGGCAGCAGAATAATGAATGCAGCAGCAATGGTGTCACTACCAGCAGCAATGAATGGGCGACCAGCAGGATCACCAGCAGCAATGAATGCAGCAACAGAATCAAAATAGCGTAGCAGCAGTTACAAATTCTGAATACTGATCTGCTCCAACTTTGACCAACACCAATAGATAAGAAACCCATGTGATATTGATCAGAATATCAATATATCATGACAGATCAAAAAGTCCAACTTCATTATAAATAGATGAGTAAACAACAAACTATCTCATTTCTATTATGTGAACCAGCAATAAGTCTACCTTTAGTCTCCATACCACTAGTGAGAATAAAATAATCCACATACCAATTTAGAAAAGCAATAATCCAGAAAGTAAAGGTTATAATAAGTATTTATTAATATTCAGATTATTTCCCTAGCGTCAACATCAATAGAATGCACCTACTTGGGCATATCCGGATCATCAACATCATCATTATGTCCACCGCCACCACCATCACCTTGATGCTTAACCATTTGGAGTTTATCATTTTGCCTTTTCCTCCATTCTTCCATTATATCTTTCCATGCAACCGTTCCATATCCATAAACCGCCAAATCCTTCTTAGGATCCATGGGCCGAGGTGGCACTAAACCATATAGAAATAAACACATAAAACTCAATACAAAAGCAACTACAAAAAAATTTACACTTTTATCAGAAACCAACTACGTACATGAAACCGATGAGGCAGTATCAGAAAAAGGCATGGGATGGACACGTTTTGCCCGATTCATGAATGGCAGAATTATTAAAGCATGCTTGTCAGCCGAAATCCCGTCGTCCTGTAATAACAAAAAACATCACATTACTAACAAGAACTATCACAAACCATGATTTTGACCGATGCATAATGTGACAGTTTTCTGAATCTAGTACTGATCTACAATGTGGTCATTAAAAAAACTTTAGCATCACCTTCATAAATTTCCTGAATCTAGTACTGATCTATATAGTAAAAGAATACAAAGGTCATTATTTCTCGACAATAGGTATGAAAAAAGATCACACCAACTACACTATTAAAATGAGAAGAAAAATCACAAATCTTTGAATTGGCTGATGTTCCGATTGCGTTTTTTCTACTTAACAAACGTATTAAACCAGAAACCAAAGATTTTTTGCATCCCTTTTATAGATATTGTGACACTGTTACTAATTTACAAACGGAACAGAAGTATAAATACAATGTGATAGAATTACTACCTCTTGACCATAAGTAAGAAGAGGGATATCCGGGTTAAGAGTGGCACCATCAACTTCCGAAGAGGCGTAAGCATTAGAAGAACCACGACCAATAATGAGGCCCCCCTCGGAACCACCATGATGATCTCTCCTCGGATAGTTTGCAAGATCAAACTCATTATCCAAATCAACAAATCCCTCCTCATCTTCGTCACCGTCAACTCTTGGACTCCCTAATCATGATCCAGCTTACATTAGTCCTCAAAATCTCGAAACATTATCAAAATTCAGATCAATTCAACCACAAAAAGAAAACCGTCCCTACCTTTAATACGTTTGTATCGCGTTTTGCATTGAGGACAAGCTTGATTACCCTCTCGTCTTTCGTACTCATAACAAGGTCTACAAACCGGAAAAGCACATTCATTACACGCAACAAACGGCTCGCCATCTACTGTTATCTCAATCTCATCACCACAAATCTGACAAATCTGCCCACTCAATTCTTTAACAGAAGTCACCTAAATTCAGATCAAGCAATAAGTCAACTACTAATCCATAGATCCAAAATTTAACATTAATTCTAACTAAAGTTACAACCTTTATATAGAAATCTAATACATAAAACACACTCAAAACCTAAATCTAACATATGAACAGTATCCCAAAGGGTAAATTCTTAACCCACCGACACAAATAAATCTAGCACACAATCCACATAACCTTATCCCTCCTTTGAGATCTAGCACACAATCCACAAATAAATGTCATTTTGGTTGTTAAAAAAATATACAGCCAAAGATCAATTATACAGCAGAAATGAACAAGGGGATGAACTGCAGTTTAGAAGAAAAAAAATGCAAGTCAAATTAAACAGTTTTTATTTCCCTACCCTTACCTAAAGTATACTCCGTAAAACAATTAAACTGTAATTAATTAACAGAAAAAGAAACAGCCTTTTTGTTCATCCTAAGCTTTCGTAGAGCCCCATAAAGTTAAACTTATGTACGATGGATACGTTTCATCACTAAATAACAGACATTTAACAGGGTCATAAGGCAATCAGTTGCTGTAAACTTAGAGGCCTAAAGGGAATGACTAATTCCAATGTTATGTAAAACTAAATGTGATGTGAAATGATGTCAAAAGCCGAAAACACATATTGCTGGTCCCATAACCCCCTTCCCCCTCTTCTCTTTTTCTTTTCTATAACAAAACCAGCACACTGAACAATCATGTAAATAGATAAGGGTATAAACTTTTCATATCAGATAAAGTATCAAATTTCAAAAGGAGGGATAAGGATAGCAAGAGAGATTACTGTTGTAGTTCAGAAGCTTGTCACACCCTGAATTTACCTGTTAATGGCAGCAGAATTGAATACCTTGGTGTGACTTTCATGGCGTCTCATACAATGGATATATTGAACGACCTAAAGTGTCGTTTTGAAAATACACGTTTGATCATAAATAAAATCAGAGTTTACAAAACATAGGTCCCAAATGATGTTGCAAGTTTAAAAACAAAACCATAGTAGATCAAACGGTTACATAAGTGCATGAAAATAAGTGATGCAAGTCGACCCCGCGACTCCAAGATGGTCCAATGCATGCCCACATGATAGCTAATAACCTGAAAATACATTGCTAAAAACGGTCAACATAAAGTTGGTGAGAGTTCATAGGTTTAATAAAATGAGGTTATACGATAGCCACAAGTATAAAGTGTATGACATAAGTCACATAAAAAAAATGATTGTACAATAGCCTTAAGCTCATGACCCCGACGCTGTGACTGAATTCTCTGGAGCCCCTGGGAGTGTTTTGCCAGACACTCAAATGAAAAGACATGAAATGCATCCGCTATCGGTTGTTGGTCAAAGCCAACACGGATGGAGGCGTCACCCTCGATAGATCTATCCACTCACTCTCGCTTAAACATAATTAACGGTTCATGATTATATGGGGACTTTCAATTGGCAACAAGGTAACTTAATCTATGTACAGGAAGTCTGATACTTTGGCTCGTATGGAAAACAGTTGCAATGTATTCTCCCCCGTGGGATTTGAAAACAATAATAAAATGTATACGGGGCTATGAAAACTCACCTGGTATGATAGCACAATGATAATGATGAGTAGTGATTAAATGGAACTCGGTCTCTAAACAGGACCTATTATGAATGATATGACTCGTATAAGCAATGATGTAACTCAACTAATGCACATACTTATGCTAACGATACCACTTGTGGTTTTAGAAAATATCATTTAACGTCGAAAAATACATTATTGATATCTCATTATGTCATAAACGACTTTTCGTGTAATTACATTAAAATGGTACTCCATGATCCTTATTTGGTATTATATTGTCAAATATAACAGTTTCGTCGCAAAATAATACTTTATACGACTTGTGAAAATATAACCATTTTGGCCGTGTAAAACTAGTCGCGAAAATTATATACTTTGTATACATATTAGTATTCCGACTTGACGTTCTCAAAAACCTTATAACAATATTTCAATATCGTTACTTTTGACATTGAATCAACCGCGCCTCGATCGATTTGGTAAACGGCTATCAATATTTCAAGTTATGAAAATACTAGTTTTTAACACTCTATTTTCTACTAAAAAGGGTGCTGTCAAAATATATACATATCGTCGAGTCTTTAAAAGTCCATATTTTGTTCGTTATAAGCTCGTTTTTAACGTTCTAGGTATCCACGCGTTCGTATAAACCTATACTAACGTATTTTCAATGTCTCGGCTCATCTAGATCATGGTTAACGGCTCGCCTTGCTCCTGAAAACGCGTCCAACAGCATGCTATTTTTCAGCAAAGTGTATATTTCGTCGCGTAACTTAAATATTTCATAACTTCTTCGTTATAAGTCGGTTTTTAGTGATTTAAGCGCCCACGCGTTCCTTATTGAGTGTATTTTCTAAATATTGAAACCAAAATAGTTCACAAAAATCTGAGTTTTCCAGAAAATTCAATTCGTGGCAGTAGGTACTTTAGGTAGAGCAAAAATACATTTTTCTAGTTCATAACTTAATCAAACTTACTCCATTCAACTCCACAAATACCCTTGATCTACCATACACTTCTCAAAGTGTCATGGGGTCCTAAACTTAACTAAATATAGTGTGGTTCATGAGATTGTTAGCAAAAATTATAGATCTAAAGTTTATAAGAGTTTTTAAAAGGAAAAGTGGTATCATAACTAAGTATGTTGCATTTTTAACCAATAACACATGAAAATACATAAATATAAAGATCAAATGAAAGTAAAACATGAAAAATTAATAATCTTGAAGTTACTTACAATGTGGGTTAGGATGGAAAGAAATGAGAAGGATTCTTGAGGTTTTTATTTCAAAACCTTAACAAGGATCATATAAGGACTAGTATAATACTTGTACTCAAAAAAATTATGAAACTTCTTGGTCCTTGTGTTCTTGCCGTGAGGATGAAGAGAGAAAGAGAGCAAGTTTTTGATCTTGTACACTTTGTGAAATGAGAGATATGTTATGTTTGTAAAATAAAATAAGGAAACATGTTTACTAACTCCAATTAATGTGAAAGAAATTTTGAAAGAAAGGGCATGGGGGGAGCGGATTTTATGGAAGAAAAAGGAGGGCAAGTAAGATATTATGTAATATATTGTATGTGTTGGTAACTTTTGTGTATACTTTAGGTGTTATCGGGTACCGAGTTGTCTTGAAATAAATATCAACGGAGTGACGTAAAATACGACGAAGTTGTAAATATTGTAAAATGATGTTACTGACATAAATCGGGTGTCGGAACAACTGTCGGGTTAATTTGTCGTAATTTGACGGTATTATAAGCTCTTGACGAAAAATATAACAATTGGTGTAATAACACTGGGTAAAATAACAAATGGCAAATTTTCCATTTGTTAAACAATAATTAATGATCGGAATGCACGTATTTAAATTATTTTTCGACTTGTGAAAACGAGAGGTTATCTCGTAACGAATAGTTATTATTCCAAAATGACTCAAAAACAAATATGTGACGAAAACACGGAACGAAATTACACACGAACCACGAAATATCCAAACCTAAAATGTTAAAACACAAAAATACTTAACTGCTTAGCATGGTTCGTCTAATCCAAAACAATAGCCCAACTGAAATTTTGCAAATCCAAAAGCCATATGGGCCGTGTACTGTTCATAGGCCCATCAGAAAATTTGTTTTTGTTTTGTTTTCCTGCTGGTGTTCGACTAGAGTAAGACCAAGCTAGTTTTTAATTTTTATTAACAATTTTTACAAAGAACTTGTCAAACAAATTTTTCAACATGATTCTTATGTCTTTTAATAATTCATAGGAACAGGAACTACCGAAAAACTCGATCATTTGATCCCTTTTCCCAAGCCAAAAGTGATTGGCGATTACACACCCCATTCGGTGTTGACTATTTTGTCAAACCCAACAAATTCGACCCCTGATCATTTTTGGCCAAATCCATTGATCATTATACATCACTAGTGAGTTTATAGCCCCACTTTATTTAAACTGTTTTACATTGGGGTGAGAAACATGCAAAACTTTTATGGACCAATTTATGCTTTTTGTGCTATTACGTAGATTAGCCTAAGCCCTGCCATGTCCCTTATGCCCAACTCATGAACCGTCAATTCCTGCTGGGAAGCGCGAATGTTATAAATAGATCTATTGGGAGTAACGTCCCCGTTCGGGTTGACCGGATAGGCAAACGAACGTATACCATGTCGAAACTACAAGTGTCTGGGATAAACACTTGTCGGGCCCTGATATATAACATGCTTCTAGATGCATGCACACTGTTATAGCTTCGGTTGCATGACTTAGTGCTTACGTAATAGACTATTTTATATGACTTCGCATGGGTTGCGATGTTCATATACCAAACTCATGGTCCAACTACTAGCGAAATAAACTATTTTATTTGGGTTACATGCCCTACTTTTGTTACACAACTATAATCTTGCTATGAGGTAAACTATATTTTTATGACATTGTGAGCGACACAATGGTCACAAAACTTTTATTGAACTCACAATATCTTTACTGCTTTTTCATAAACCTATGAACTCACCAACCTCGTGTTGACACTTTTTAGCATGTGTTTTCAGGTATAAAGTAATAGCACACTGCTCAAGGTTTTTGGCATGGCATGGCATGGTCATAGAAGACTCTGATATATTCGGGACCACTTGAAATCTTTTATGGGCTTATATTTCCACATGGTTTTTAAAATGTTGTAAACAAATCTCTTTTGAATATGAAATCTATTTTTAAATGGTTGAGATAAAACCAATCTTTATACCTTGGGATGTGATATCAATTTAGTAACACCCAAACATGTATGCTTCCGCTAAACCAGATTTTGGGGGTGTTACAGATTGGTATCAGAGCTTAAGGTTATAGAGAACTAGGCAAATTTAAAACCTAGACTATAACCACTTTTTACAAAAACTTACCCTATGACCGCCAATGCCAGCCTGCCTTGCCTACCACCTACTTGGTACTCTACAACAAGCTTAGCTTATGCTTTACATGTTACTCTTATATTATATATTTCATATTTCTTGTATACATGCACACACTTACCGATGTCTTGACTAAAACTTCCTAGCTGTACACTAAAATTTTTAAGTAAATACTACATACTTACCCATGGATACTGCTTCTCACACATCAAAACGACTATGGGGTATCTAAATATTCTATACTACTCATCGATATAAGTATACACTCAATGTACTCTCAATTCTACTAGAACTAAGTACATCCGCGAATGCCTATCATAGGGCATTACGAGCACAAACACATTACAACAATCACATGTTGGCAATAAACACACATGTTGCAAGTCCTGCATGGGCGGATTTACAATACGTTTGCCGTGGAAACTCGAATCATCATCTACAAAAGCCGAAGTTCAGCACTCTCTCTACATTCATCGAGTTCTTTTCTGAGACTTTCACTGTGAAAGATCTGCGATTCAGACCCTGTGTGGGCTATTCTCCTTTTTCCACACATACGAATGTTTTGTCAGAAATTCTTAAGTAGGATGATTGACAACGTCTTTATTTAAATAAATTGGAACGTCTTTATATTTAAGTAAAGAAATTGTGAATCGCCGAACCATAAGTTTATACTTCTTTATTTACATCGTTTGGGACGCCTCTCCATGTAAATAACGAATTATAAATAAGTGGGCTTATTTGTCTCTGTAATGACACGAGTATGAAACCGATGATCACGACAATTCATAAAACACACAACATAACTCTCATTAGAAACCATAAATGTTGATACATAATGACATGATTAGCAAAGGTAATGCTAATAATACGAATATCACTAAGAAAGGCATGACATCACCGAACAGTTGACCCGCTATGCCAATGAAAAACGTCACTACACCAACTAAAGCAAGAACCACGACTAAGTGCAACACCCTGAATATCCTGTACGACAAGAATACACAAGTTATTAACGCAATAAATCATTAATACATGGTGTTATTATACGTGTTCAAAACAACGCTCTTATCGTAATACTATCTCCTACCCCATATTTCATCCACGCTAACGGCCAAGAACCACGAGTGCTATGAGAAGCACTATGACCTCGGCCAGGGACTCCAGATCTTCGCCTGGGACGTAGGCCGAGAAGATGACTGCAGCAGCATGCAAAACGACGAGAACAGTGTAAGTGTAGTACATTTTAAAACCCCTTGATGGAAAAAGTATGAGTGGTGAGGAGAGAAATCAGGATATACAGAGTGGTAGCTGTAGACTACTATTCTAGCCATTTACTATTCATCGCCCAAAGACAAACCAACCTTCATCATTCCCTAGAATGCTGATAATTCAACAATTTTCTCCACATCCTTATCCAAGATTCTCTTTGCATCTGTATCAACAAAACTCTTTTGTGTAACGGGTAGGTTACCCGCACAGATTTTTGATAATTATAATATCTAAACATGACAGAATAACAAGTTCTCTTCCAAAGTTGTGTTCACGACGTAAACATTCAAACACCATATTATTCGAATGAACTTGACAGAAATACTTGAATATTAAAAACGATACTGAATTAAAACATCACATAAACATAAACCTAGACTTCAAAGGTAGTCCGGGTGATCCCAGGTTTGAGAATTGTTAGAGTCATAACCATCATCATAAGGATCAAAACTCGCCAACTTCTCTTCTTCCCATTGAGCTTCCAACCTGCTCAGCTCCCAATCCATGGCAGGAGTCCAACCACCATCACCAACTGCCACATTCTCCTCGAAACTTGGCTGGAAATGATCCAGATGAGGCAAATGTTGTTGTTGCACAACCACCCTTGGTGTAGATGAACTTGATGCGCCTTGTTGTAGTTGTGGTTGTTGTTGCAGTTGTAGTGGTGGTGAATTTTGTTGTTGTTGTTGTTGTTGTTGATGTTCAACCCTAGCAGCTTCAACATTCTCTTCCAAGCTCCAACGAACCTTGTTAGAAATCTGGTCATCTATTTGATGAACACAAGACCACAGCGATTCGATGACAACGGCATCCTTACAAGATTCATCATACAAAAACTTATCGATCACATACTTCCTACCATCTGAAATGTCTGTGCACCTAGCATAGTTTTCCCTAAGTCGTCGTTTCAGCTGCTTCGTAGCCTCCAACTGCAAAATGACCTTCACAATAGCATTTTGATGATCCACGTCACTACCCTCAGTTTCTGCCTTGATGTACAGTTGAATCTGTTCAGCGGTATGTGGTAACTTACAAGCCATTGATTGTGTGTGTATGGGTAACCCAATCACGCCAATGGTATTTATAAGGGTTTGAAAAATATTTTTCAATTATTTTAAGAAATATAACCATTTGTATTCAAACGGTAAAACTTTCAAAATCTGTGTCTATTAAAACTAGCAACTAGCTCTGAGATACGTGGTAAATAAAATATTTACTTTGGTTTTCGCAATTCAACGCAAGAGGCAGGAACAAATCGCGTTAAATACGCCCCACCATAACTTAAAAATCCTGAACACGCCACAAACAAATAACACTTTCCATACGATTTGACTACTCATCCCCTAGGAAATGGTGAACCTCCTAACGTTCTCTCGAAACTCTTAGGCATTATACGAAATTTCGATGATCTCGAAAACTACCTCGTAACCGTATATGTCATGGAACGTATATTCAACATTTCATATTCACCAAACCAAACTTACCCTTGAAACGTTTGGGCCTCAGTCCATGGCCACCATAACCTAACGCACCATTGTTTTGACATTAGGCCTTAATCACAAACTTGAGCCAACAATATACGGGCCCAGAACTTAAACTATAATTCGAATTCAACTAACTCGTGCTAAATTACTTTGGATCGTTTTCCGTGTCATTTTTTTTAACAATCTATCAATATTTTCACACATCTCGATTAAGCCTTACCAAAGAATCATGTGTGACAAGTCTTTCCCAATTACTCGATCATATGATAGCCAAGATATCAACCGAAACCCTCATTATTAAAAATCTATTACTTACAAACCCTTTGTTTGACGGGTAGATTACCCCATTGATTTTTAATTTTCAAGAAGATATGAACCACTTTATTTTCAAAACGCGATGAAATAACAATCTTCATACGAAAATGAGATTTTCTCAAGACATGTTGACTATGGGAATAGTAATTTTCACATAAACCACAATAAGTTCATCTCTTTCAAAATTTATATGACCCTAACGCTTGAAATCCTTTGTTTATGTGTAACACGAAATTGGGAATACCACATATTGATATCAATAGTATTCTACTCGTTTTCAATAGTATTCTCCCCATTCTCATGAGGTTTTCTATGCAAACGCATACTATAGAAAATGTATAGACAAATCTGCAGCCAAAGTCTTTAAGTACAATCTTCCCTTCTCTAAAAATTTGCAATTCCAAAAGTTCGGAACACTCTTGACATCAATAAGATTTTCCTATGCTGGAATATCTCAAGAAGAAATCCGAAATTGGATTTTTCACAAGCCGGAGACGTTTATCGACTTGTAACACTCTTCCTTAAATAACGCAACAAGGATGACAAACCTTCTAGTTCAAGGTCAACATTATTCAATACATACTTAGGGACGATAAAATCTTCCATACATATATTTTGGGGAAACATTGCACTCATTTTTTTTTTCAAGGACTTTAAACATCAGTTTGCGTGCTCTCTAAATCCGTGACGCTAATGTGTAAGGAATTGAATCCCTACTCTTAAGATTTTACTATCACGTATCACAAATTTGTCTCCATCAAACCCGTGTACGAATCCGAGAATCACAAACACATATGGAAAACAGAAATTTTTATTTAGACCAACCAAAATTCATACATAACGATATAATCAGCATCGGTAATACTACTATTACAAAAATCACTAGATAAGGTATAGAATCACCGATGGGCTGACCCGCCAAGACAATAAAAATCCCCGCTAAAATTACGAGAACAAGAGCCAACGCAGGATCTAACCTCTTGAGCACACTGTAAGATAAAAACAAACAAGTCTTATTACACATTCATTAGCAAAACAACAAATACTTAGCCTAACACAATACTATTACCCCCAAATCTTGTCCACCCAAAGGGCGAGAACCACCAATGGGACGACAAACATTAAGATCCCAAACAAGAGTGCGAACTCTTCTTCCGGAGCGTAAGCTAAATAAATAGCCACCGCCACAACATAAACAATCGCAATAGTGGTAATGAAATGCGGCATTTCAAGGGTGGCGACTCGCGGTGGCGATAGCAATAAGGGGTGGAGCTACAATAATGGTTATAGATAGCAAGTGGTAAGGTCGAAGACGGGGTGACTCGATGTAATCTTTGGAATAATAAAAGGTTCGCCGGGGGTGGCCGGAAAATTTTCTCGGTGGCCGGATTTAATTGGGGAAGAAAAGGTGGAGAGAGAAAGAGAGAGTAATAATGGAGGAGGTGTGTGTGTTTTTATGTAATAAAATGAAAATACTTGCCCTTTTATAGTAAGCGAGGGGCTGAACATGGGCATAATCCAAAAATTGAAGAGTCATGGATAAATATTGGGCGAAGAGACTAAACTTGTCAAATTGGCTGAAATTTTTTCAGAAAAACACTCCCAACAGGGAAAAATATAAAACGATAGAGTAAACAAGATCTTGTAATGACAGAAACACCTCTTGAAAGTTTTGAAAACATGTATGTTCGACATAACCAAGATTCATTATAACCTTCAGTAAGAACTCGAATTCACAAGGGAACGTGAAAATGAATTCATATCCACATCTTTTCGTATCTCCAACCGATAACCTGAGCTGAATGTCGGGACGACATTCAAATAAGGCTGGGAGACTGTAACAAATGGCAAATTTTCCATTTGTTAAACAATAATTAATGATCGGAATGCACGTATTTAAATTATTTTTCGACTTGTGAAAACGAGAGGTTATCTCGTAACGAATAGTTATTATTCCAAAATGACTCAAAAACAAATATGTGACGAAAACACGGAACGAAATTACACACGAACCACGAAATATCCAAACCTAAAATGTTAAAACACAAAAATACTTAACTGCTTAGCATGGTTCGTCTAATCCAAAACAATAGCCCAACTGAAATTTTGCAAATCCAAAAGCCATATGGGCCGTGTACTGTTCATAGGCCCATCAGAAAATTTGTTTTTGTTTTGTTTTCCTGCTGGTGTTCGACTAGAGTAAGACCAAGCTGGTTTTTAATTTTTATTAACAATTTTTACAAAGAACTTGTCAAACAAATTTTTCAACATGATTCTTATGCCTTTTAAGAATTCATAGGAACAGGAACTACCGAAAAACTCGATCATTTGATCCCTTTTCCCAAGCCAAAAGTGATTGGCGATTACACACCCCATTCGGTGTTGACTATTTTGTCAAACCCAACAAATTCGACCCCTGATCATTTTTGGCCAAATCCATTGATCATTATACATCACTAGTGAGTTTATAGCCCCACTTTATTTAAACTGTTTTACATTGGGGTGAGAAACATGCAAAACTTTTATGGACCAATTTATGCTTTTTGTGCTATTACGTAGATTAGCCTAAGCCCTGCCATGTCCCTTATGCCCAACTCATGAACCGTCAATTCCTGCTGGGAAGCGCGAATGTTATAAATAGATCTATTGGGAGTAACGTCCCCGTTCGGGTTGACCGGATAGGCAAACGAACGTATACCATGTCGAAACTACAAGTGTCTGGGATAAACACTTGTCGGGCCCTGATATATAACATGCTTCTAGATGCATGCACACTGTTATAGCTTCGGTTGCATGACTTAGTGCTTACGTAATAGACTATTTTATATGACTTCGCATGGGTTGCGATGTTCATATACCAAACTCATGGTCCAACTACTAGCGAAATAAACTATTTTATTTGGGTTACATGCCCTACTTTTGTTACACAACTATAATCTTGCTATGAGGTAAACTATATTTTTATGACATTGTGAGCGACACAATGGTCACAAAACTTTTATTGAACTCACAATATCTTTACTGCTTTTTCATAAACCTATGAACTCACCAACCTCGTGTTGACACTTTTTAGCATGTGTTTTCAGGTATAAAGTAATAGCACACTGCTCAAGGTTTTTGGCATGGCATGGCATGGTCATAGAAGACTCTGATATATTCGGGACCACTTGAAATCTTTTATGGGCTTATATTTCCACATGGTTTTTAAAATGTTGTAAACAAATCTCTTTTGAATATGAAATCTATTTTTAAATGGTTGAGATAAAACCAATCTTTATACCTTGGGATGTGATATCAATTTAGTAACACCCAAACATGTATGCTTCCGCTAAACCAGATTTTGGGGGTGTTACAAACACCGGGTAAAATAATAATATAAACTTTATATTATTAAAATTAGTATAAAAATTTATTAGGATCATTGTCTGGAGTACTGGGTATAATTGTTAATAATACTGACTGAGTGGTAACGTTAATTAAATAAATAACCATACGTAAATTTAAATAATGCATAACCGTGCATGAATTAAAATACTGATGATATGCAGACTCCTCTAGTCTATATGATGTGTCCTTACTGACAATGTTATGAATTCACAGCTAAACCGAACTGGTTACGCTGAAATGAATGATGATCATGAATGGTGATTTGTCGAGGTTAGGAAAGTGACCTGAAATTACGGGTTGTGACAGTCGCCCCTCCAAAAGGGAATTCAGTCCCTGAATTCAATTGTTGTTGGTTTCAGAAGCAGGCTCGGGAAAAATGTGTGGATACTTGCGTCGCATTTGGTCTTCTCGTTCCCAAGTAAACTCGGGTCCTCTTCGAGAATTCCAGCGAACCTTCACGATAGGAATTCGACTTTGCTTTAATAGCTTGACCTCGCGGTCCATGGTTTCTGATGTTGGATGACGTCCATTGGTTGACAATAGGCAAAACTAACGGCATGGGTATTCAACCTTACTTAAGTCCTGAAATGGTTCATCATTGAAGTTGTTACCATGATGGCAAAAATGTAGGTATCGGCTGATAATACGTCGGGGAATGCCTGTCTCGTTTTCATATGCGGATGGGGGAATTCGTTCGGGCATGTTGCTGTTCTTGACATGGAAGTGAGGTTATCCGAAATTTCTACAGGTAGTAGGGCCTTAGGAAGGATCTACATCGATATCCTTGCTTTATCTTGAATATCCATTGAGGAAGCTTGTTGTTATAAGGAAACTCGATCAATGGCAAATGGTTCGCCCAACCATTTCTAAAGTCGATCACACATGCCCTAAGCATATCTTCCAGTGTTTAAATTATTCTCTCACTCTGACCATCGATCTGAGGATGGTACGCAGTACTCATGTCTAACTTAGACCCAAAAGAATCCTGCAATGACTGTTAGAAGTTTGAAGTACGCGATTATCTCTGTCGGAAATGATGGAAATTGGTGCACTGTGCCTTAAGACTATTTCCTTGTCACAAAGTCTGGTAAGCTGCTTCATGGAATGAGTCTCTTTGATTGGAATGAAATGGGTTGATTTGGTGAGACGATCTACTATAACCCAAATAGCATCGTAACCACCTGAAATCTTGGGGAGTTTAGTAACAGAGTCCATTGTAACGTGTTCCTATTTCCATTGTGAAATTTCTGGTTGCTGAAGTAATCCTGTTGGTTTCTGGTACTCGGCTTTTACTTTAGCACAAGTATGGCATTTGCTGGCATAAGTAGCTACTTCTACTTTCATGTTTGGCTACCAATAAAACCTCTTGAGGTCCTGATATATCTTATTAGAACTTGGATAAATAAAGTACTTCGACTTTGTGTGTTTCATTAGGAAAGTACTTCTTGAGGTCTGAAAGGTGAGATGAGTAGTATATATGTTGCTGAACTCTGGCGGAAACTTAGGTTTGTATGCCAACTGATCGGTTCTAACTAGAATCTGAAATGGTCCAATACTGAGAGCTCAATCTATCGGGTTACCAAAAAAAATTGTATCATGCCTTTCCAAGGCAAGGCTTTCAATCATAGTTCGTGCTTCCACTTGAATCTAGGAGGTTCATTGTTCAAGGATATCAAATCCGAATGATGTGCATCATGCACCAACCTAACTTCCATTGTTTTCTCATTCCTTGTAACTGATTCTTGACTTGTGAAATTCCCTTTGTTGTTTCCCGGTTTAGTTCTAGGCCCGTGAATTTAACTTTTCAAATTCGATATGTAAATGTGTACATGGTCACTTCGGCCATAGGGTGTCTTAAATGGTGCCTTTATATATTCCCGTGATGGCTATTTTTGCTGATGATGAAATTCGTCAATAATCGAAAGGTTATCCTAATCCATTCAAAGTTGGTTATGTGGTGTTGAATACATCCTATAGTGCTCAGGTAGTTCTCTTAAGGATTCGTCGGGCTAACGATGGTAGAGCGTGTATATCTGATTAGAAAAGGAATATCTTAAAGGAATTGCTAGAAATCTGAGGGGTATCGTCTATCCTTTCGTCGTTTCTATGTCATGAAATATCCTTCATAATGTAGAGTCTCTCCTAGAGAAATCAATGGTAAAATTCAACTTAATGGCTGAGTGAGTGATGAGTGGTGTAAGTATCCGGTGGAAGTTTGTTAAAAATGGGGTTCATGAAAGATTCCATTTGTTTACAAAGCTTTTGAATGAAGATTGTTATTAATAATTCCTGAAAATGTGACTATTTTCTTCACGGCATAATTCCTCCTGAATTATACATAGGTGATCAGGCTATGTATAATTGAGGACCAACGATGCGTTGCTTGGTTAAATTGAAACGGTATTACTTTTTCCCAAAAGTTTTAGATGGTGTTCAACGTGTTGTTTTGATAAATGGTTTTCTAGATATTTCCTTTGAAAGTAACATGAAAATTGTCTCGCGTAGCGGTAGTAAATACTTGATAAAATGACAGAAAATCCATTTATAGGGTGGTACAAAATGGCTTATTTTGAAAATTCTGAAAAACAATTCTCCCGTAGGGTAGTAAAATAACTTGCATTATATTTGTTGAATGGTTCATTGGATCCATGGATGAATCTTTCGAAATGGTAATAGTCTACTAATCTGCCAAGAGTGAAATCAGTTTAATCCCTAATAGGATAGTGGTATGTTGTTGTGGAACGATTGAAAATGGAGCAATTGAAATAGAAATGGAATAACCCAAGGTTGTGAGTATCAGGGAAATAGCAAAAGATAGTTATTACATTGGATAGAAGAGTGCTTATACAACTAGGTCAGGTCAACGTACCAACGGAAAATTACAATGGATAGATACGACCCTAAGGGCTCGAAATACGGTTTATGATATAAGGCAGGAATTCCTTTCCTTAGAACCTGTGCCATCAGTTTCTGAGCCATCCTGTTTGCCTCATCACATGTTTGCGGGTCAGAAGAGATCACATCTCCACAGATGTTTTTAGGTAAACCACCAATGAAGTTTTCCAACTACTTCTCATTATTAGGAACCATAGACGGGCATAAAGCAGCCAACTCTTAAAATCTTCTGAGGTATGTCTCAATGTCATTACCCAATGTCACTAGTTCATAAAACTCGACCTCCAACTTCTTCACTTCCGTGCGTGGACGAAACTTCTTCGTCAACAAATTCTTGAATTCATCCCATGTATGCTTGTATGCATTATCCTTTCCAATGAGCTCGGTGTAGGAATTCCACCATGATATAGCTTCATCAGGGAGTATACTAGCAACAAACTTTACCTTAGCTTCCTCAGGACAATAGCATAGGTGAAATACAGATTTGGTATGCTCAAACCAATGAATCATAGCAATGGCTTCTTCAGTACCTTTGAATTTGATGGGATTACCACTTTTGAAGTCCTTATACGTACACTTTCTTCCATTAGTTCCATTACTAGCTTCCCCAGATGTCTCTATCTGAGGAGCAGCCTCAACGGCTCTTTCAACCACTAGTGTTTCAGGAATACTATTCTTAACAAGCTTTTGGATAGCTGCTTGCGTCATGTTCGGTGTAGCCGATGTAGTCTTAACTTTCCTTGGTGCCATGTTTCTTCAAAACCATAAAAGAATACAACCATGAGTACTCATAATAGCAACGATCATTGTTCACTATGTATACCACCACAATCATGCGTATATCCTCATAACACATGAATACAACACTTGAAAATTTCGGTCTACATTGACCGGTGTCATAGATAGCACAACCATACCCATATAGTAAAGTCAATACTTGGGGATCTCGTTGTACAACAATCAAAATACCACAAGCTTCTTTGAACTACGCCACACTTCCCGTGGCTAGGATGATAGTAAAAGCGAGTAAAGGTAAAAGCTAGGATGATGTCCTTTTCAATGAATCCAGGGTTGTGGCGTCATAAGGTTAAGATGAGTCCTGAAGTGAGGTCCGGGGTTGTGCATCGATTCATGTCCGAGATAATGTAGATTCCAATCCATTCTTGAGGAATCTAGTGATGTTCCTGTTGAGTCCGTGATCTTGGTGTTATCCACAAAATGTTATTTAATTCATGTCAAGTGGGAATGGGAAAAGGGAAATGACAATGGTCGTACTGAAAGGCAAGGTTAGGCTCCCGAATCTCGAAGGTCTCGGTGTCATATCTGATTGGTGGGGTGTTGTTACGATGACCAATGATGAAATCCAACTCATCGGCTTAGAATGTGATGTAATCAAACTTGGTAATGAGGAGGGTGTTGTGAAGAGTTCTCTTGTGGTGGTGTAATATTGCTCAAAGCATCTTGTTGGTTCATTATGTCATGGAAGTATGAGTCGGTTATACCTGAGATAGTATAGAGTCCTTGCGAGGAATGCCACTCTTTGGCGATTTGTTGTTGCTCTTGTTTGGTTTGTGGGGCATCTAAACCCTCACGTGTAGTCTCAATTAATTAGAGATCATCATCTAACGATGAAGAGTAGTAGGTTGTCTAACAGTAAGGGCTCTCGAACTCTCATCAACCTTAGTCTATAAGGTGGTGTAGTGTCCTTAGTGGTATATGGTAATGGTGTATCAAATCACGTACGCTTCTCAAGCGGTAAGTTAAGTATGTGAGTAGAGTCCCTGAAATGTGATGGTATAAATGGGGTTCCATATGATGATGATAAAGTCGATGGTGATAATACTGAAGGAATCACTACCTTCTTTTACGCTATCTTGCGATGTCTAAGCGGTAAAACTGGAGTATGCACTCTGGGACGACCAATAGTGGTATGAGTAGTTGATACTGGTGGTAATACATGAGTAGTGAGTGTTCTAATAGTGAGGGAATGAAGATATACTATCTTTCTTGCAATAAACATTCTAATAGGTCCATAAGGACTAAGCATGTACGTCTTATCAAATGGTATACTCTGTATGGGCTGAAGTAATAGGGACGTCCCGATCGTCTTGCGACGTCGGAACATAAGAGTTGGATTCTGCGGAAACCGGAATAGTATGGGATGATGAATCTGTAGGTGCACCAGTAACCAAAGGTGGTGCAATAAGTGAAATCTAAGGAGTAGGTGCAACAATGGAAGTAGTAGAAGACATAGCGTCCTCGATGTAAACATCAGAAAATATAACAATAGTGCGGGAATTGGAAGACATATCTCAGTGGCAACAATACAAAATGAAATGAATAACCCATGTAATGAATCCTCGCAAATAATAATGTGCACTTATGATGTAATGATGAGACGCTACCGTTGGGGTAGTTATAGTCTAGGGTATGAGGACAACCTAGTTCGCTATAACCTGGCTCTGATACCAATCTGTCACACCCTGAATTTACCTGTTAATGGCAGCGGAATTGAATACCTTGGTGTGACTTTCATGGCGTCTCATACAATGGATATATTGAACGACCTAAAGTGTCGTTTTGAAAATACACGTTTGATCATAAATAAAATCAGAGTTTACAAAACATAGGTCCCAAATGATGTTGCAAGTTTAAAAACAAAACCATAGTAGATCAAACGGTTACATAAGTGCATGAAAATAAGTGATGCAAGTCGACCCCGCGACTCCAAGATGGTCCAATGCATGCCCACATGATAGCTAATAACCTGAAAATACATTGCTAAAAACGGTCAACATAAAGTTGGTGAGAGTTCATAGGTTTAATAAAATGAGGTTATACGATAGCCACAAGTATAAAGTGTATGACATAAGTCACATAAAAAAAATGATTGTACAATAGCCTTAAGCTCATGACCCCGACGCTGTGACTGAATTCTCTGGAGCCCCTGGGAGTGTTTTGCCAGACACTCAAATGAAAAGACATGAAATGCATCCGCTATCGGTTGTTGGTCAAAGCCAACACGGATGGAGGCGTCACCCTCGATAGATCTATCCACTCACTCTCGCTTAAACATAATTAACGGTTCATGATTATATGGGGACTTTCAATTGGCAACAAGGTAACTTAATCTATGTACAGGAAGTCTGATACTTTGGCTCGTATGGAAAACAGTTGCAATGTATTCTCCCCCGTGGGATTTGAAAACAATAATAAAATGTATACGGGGCTATGAAAACTCACCTGGTATGATAGCACAATGATAATGATGAGTAGTGATTAAATGGAACTCGGTCTCTAAACAGGACCTATTATGAATGATATGACTCGTATAAGCAATGATGTAACTCAACTAATGCACATACTTATGCTAACGATACCACTTGTGGTTTTAGAAAATATCATTTAACGTCGAAAAATACATTATTGATATCTCATTATGTCATAAACGACTTTTCGTGTAATTACATTAAAATGGTACTCCATGATCCTTATTTGGTATTATATTGTCAAATATAACAGTTTCGTCGCAAAATAATACTTTATACGACTTGTGAAAATATAACCATTTTGGCCGTGTAAAACTAGTCGCGAAAATTATATACTTTGTATACATATTAGTATTCCGACTTGACGTTCTCAAAAACCTTATAACAATATTTCAATATCGTTACTTTTGACATTGAATCAACCGCGCCTCGATCGATTTGGTAAACGGCTATCAATATTTCAAGTTATGAAAATACTAGTTTTTAACACTCTATTTTCTACTAAAAAGGGTGCTGTCAAAATATATACATATCGTCGAGTCTTTAAAAGTCCATATTTTGTTCGTTATAAGCTCGTTTTTAACGTTCTAGGTATCCACGCGTTCGTATAAACCTATACTAACGTATTTTCAATGTCTCGGCTCATCTAGATCATGGTTAACGGCTCGCCTTGCTCCTGAAAACGCGTCCAACAGCATGCTATTTTTCAGCAAAGTGTATATTTCGTCGCGTAACTTAAATATTTCATAACTTCTTCGTTATAAGTCGGTTTTTAGTGATTTAAGCGCCCACGCGTTCCTTATTGAGTGTATTTTCTAAATATTGAAACCAAAATAGTTCACAAAAATCTGAGTTTTCCAGAAAATTCAATTCGTGGCAGTAGGTACTTTAGGTAGAGCAAAAATACATTTTTCTAGTTCATAACTTAATCAAACTTACTCCATTCAACTCCACAAATACCCTTGATCTACCATACACTTCTCAAAGTGTCATGGGGTCCTAAACTTAACTAAATATAGTGTGGTTCATGAGATTGTTAGCAAAAATTATAGATCTAAAGTTTATAAGAGTTTTTAAAAGGAAAAGTGGTATCATAACTAAGTATGTTGCATTTTTAACCAATAACACATGAAAATACATAAATATAAAGATCAAATGAAAGTAAAACATGAAAAATTAATAATCTTGAAGTTACTTACAATGTGGGTTAGGATGGAAAGAAATGAGAAGGATTCTTGAGGTTTTTATTTCAAAACCTTAACAAGGATCATATAAGGACTAGTATAATACTTGTACTCAAAAAAATTATGAAACTTCTTGGTCCTTGTGTTCTTGCCGTGAGGATGAAGAGAGAAAGAGAGCAAGTTTTTGATCTTGTACACTTTGTGAAATGAGAGATATGTTATGTTTGTAAAATAAAATAAGGAAACATGTTTACTAACTCCAATTAATGTGAAAGAAATTTTGAAAGAAAGGGCATGGGGGGAGCGGATTTTATGGAAGAAAAAGGAGGGCAAGTAAGATATTATGTAATATATTGTATGTGTTGGTAACTTTTGTGTATACTTTAGGTGTTATCGGGTACCGAGTTGTCTTGAAATAAATATCAACGGAGTGACGTAAAATACGACGAAGTTGTAAATATTGTAAAATGATGTTACTGACATAAATCGGGTGTCGGAACAACTGTCGGGTTAATTTGTCGTAATTTGACGGTATTATAAGCTCTTGACGAAAAATATAACAATTGGTGTAATAACACCGGGTAAAATAATAATATAAACTTTATATTATTAAAATTAGTATAAAAATTTATTAGGATCATTGTCTAGAGTACTGGGTATAATTGTTAATAATACTGACTGAGTGGTAACGTTAATTAAATAAATAACCATACGTAAATTTAAATAATGCATAACCGTGCATGAATTAAAATACTGATGATATGCAGACTCCTCTAGTCTATATGATGTGTCCTTACTGACAATGTTATGAATTCACAGCTAAACCGAACTGGTTACGCTGAAATGAATGATGATTATGAATGGTGATTTGTCGAGGTTAGGAAAGTGACCTGAAATTACGGGTTGTGACACTGTTGTAGTTCAGAAGCTTCTCAATGATTCCCTTATTTTCGGCTTCTTATTAGACGAACCCGGAGGCCTCCCTGTAACCTTCTTCGCAAACCCATCCTCCATCGGAATAGAACTAACCGGCGCCGCAATTATAGGCGGCGCAGCCGTCTGCAGCGTATTTAATTTCGGGTCACGGATTAATAATAAAAAACACATACCCATTATACAAAACATCAAATGAAAACACAACTGTAATCAAATTTAACTACAAGATGAAGCTGGTGTTCACCTAATAAATAAACAAATTATCATTGCCCATCAGTTTTAAACAAAAATAAAAAAGAATCTGACATATGGCCAGCCTAAAGGTGCCTATCTTTTCTGGTCATTATAAGTTGTGGGTTCAAATGTTATCAAATGGTGAAATGGGTGAATATTTGTGGGTTAGACTTATGCACAAAGAGTGAAATCAGTTAAATGCAAAACTACAATATTCATAAACTTAGTTATCCGAAATTCTCATGATTCAACTAATTGAAGAAACATTAAACATGTACCAACGAAATCGACAAACTTGTTTTTGCAAAGATCCCTGCTAGTTACGATCATTGCCCTGGACTCGAGCCGAAAAATCCCTTGATTTGCTGGTGTTCGAATGTCCAAAACCCTGTAGGTCAACCGGGTGTCCTGGTTGACACGAGGTAGATGGTCTCCAAGCTGCATAATCACAGTCACCAATGAACCATATTAATATACAAATTGTTATCTTAAACAATGTACGATGACAAAATCTAGCAAAGCTAAAAACTTTACAAAATTGCGTTTGAACGTAATCATACCTCCAAAGCTTTTTCAATTTAAGCTTCGCTTCTAGAAGCGGCCTGAATACAGATAAGAAGCTCGAAATCCGCCCTGTTTACACAAAAGATCTTCCTCACTTGAATTTCAACCTACAAATATGAAAATCCAATATCTTATATCAATAAAAACACATTTCATAATCAAAGATCCCAAACTTGACGATGTGGGTAGTAATTCAGTTTACAAAAGAAGTGACGGTTACATTGTTCGAGATAATGAATTAATGCCAAAGTTTTTGGCATACATAAAAAAATGTGAGAATCCTTCATTCATTTCAGTAGAGCCCACATCACGATTTTTGTGACCGAGATTCATTAAACGTACAACATCTTCTATTTTTGAAACAGGTACAAGAGCTGCATCAGTGGTAGCCTTCTTGGTAAATATGGTTGTTTTCTTTTCTATCTCGGTATTTGTATCAGTAGCAAACTTCTTGGAAAATGTGGTTGTTTTCTTTTCTGAATCATTGTTTATATCAGCAGATAGTTTCTTGATATCCGAGTTTGTTTTCTTTCTCATCTCGCTAACTATACTACTAATGGACTGTCATGCAGTTGAATGAGTAAGCAACTCGAAAATGCTGAAGTTATGCAAAAATTGGAACATAATCATACACAACAATAATACCTTTGTTTCTTCGGTTTTCTTGGTCTCTGATTCTTCCTTCTCGTTATTTATCACATTATTGAATGCCTATTATCCAGGTGAATCAAATCAAAGATTTTATTTGAAAAATCAGTAGAGAACATGTCAAATGAAATTGCTATTAAGTCAACATTAACTGGATTTACATACCTTCAAAATATCTTGTTTCTTGAAGGGTGTTCTCTGTTTGGAGTCCCGAGGGGATGGCTGCCATTCAGAAAGGTTTTTCTAGAATCAGCAAATGTCTATGATATGGGGAAATCAGATGGTAGTTACAACTATACCTTTATGTCTTCTTTACGTGCTCTAGGAGGCTCATTCTTAGCATTAAGTAAAGCAATTGCAGCCATCTGTTAAAAAAATATATATATTAATTATATAGAATACAGTTCTAGGCTTCTAGCATACGTGTCTGTCTGGCTAATGCTCTGCATATCTGCGTACCTTTTCTTTGTGGATGGCCAATCGTCATTCAAACTCTTCTGTAACACCTAATAATCACCTCCAAACGTTCATTTTCTGATCAAGTACGGACAAAACTGAAAGATAACTGGAATTGAAGGAATCTATTAGCATATTAATTATGATATCAGTTCATACAAAGTCTAAAAAACACACTCAAACACACAGATTCCTAAAATTCGATCAATAAACCACACACGTTCTTCATGAAACATCATCATAATGCAGATTAGTCAAAAATCGCAAAGATAAACATTCGAAACCTAAAACTATCTCATACATTCGTATACACATCGAATTATCAATTATGAACAATACTGAACATACCATAACTAAATTTTTTTATAGACAACAGATTAACGACTTTTATCACTAAATAAACATCTTGAAACATAATAACTATATCATCTGTTCATAAACTTATCAATTATCAACAATATTCATCATACCGTAAAAGCCACAGACATAAACCTATATTTATACTTCTAACGCCTAATAATCATATCAAAACTTACAACTATGTCATCCACTAGAATAGTGATCGATTATGATCTAAGTTGACTGAAAATCATATATAAAGACAACATGATAACCATCAAATTCACAAACAAAAAGCTACATTCAATACTCGTAACACCTAATCATCATCTAAAAGCTTCAAATTATATCATACGCTAGTAGACTGATCAATTAATTGATCATGAACAAAATTGAACAATACTCTAAACTGAAAACCGTACGAATAACACGATAACTGCTAAAATCATAAATGTAAACCTATCAATCATCTGCAAGCTTCAAATTACATCATTCGCTCGTATATATAGTGATCAGTTACAAACTGTCACACCATTCTGAGGAAGGTTCGACTGTGAAAAGAGAGAAGCTGAGGTAGAGGTATATTCCATTCCCCTAATTCTCTTGTTTTCTCAGGATCAGGGTAGTGAATTGGCTGTTAGAACAGCTGGTATGAACAAAATTAGACATACTGTAACTAAAAACTGTACGCACAGCTTAATAACTGTTAAAATCACAAACGCAAGACTAAATTAGGAATAAATAATCATCTCGAAAGCTTAAACTAATGTAACATGTATATACAGTCATCAATTATGAACCAAAATTAACTAAAATACTGTATAGACATCATAATAACTGTTAAAATCACAATTGACGAACCTTTGGGTGGTTTCAGGTTTGACGAACCTTTGGGTGTCGTCAGGTGGTGGTGGCGTCGGATGGTGGTGGCGACGGGTTTTTGGGTGGTTGTGGTGGTGTGAGTTGTGAGAGGAGAGGGTCCTGAGATTTAGGTTAGTTGGTTCAGTGGAATGAGAGTAGAGTAAGGTATAAAATGACCAAAATATCCCTAAAAACACAACAGTATTATCACTATTTGGTCGGTGACGTGGCATCCTGTGGTTTGTCGGATCGGTTGCCCTGGTCTAAGGGGAGAATTTTGTGAGATCGGGTCGGATAGGCTTAGCACTTGGGCAACCGGGGCATTTTTGGAATTATCCCAATTATATACTAGCACCTCACATAAAGTGTTTGGATTCTCACATCTCTTGGGTGTATAAGTTATATAACATGAATAGTAACAGAAAAAATAAACACTCTCTACCTATTATAGAACATAGATTATGTAGATTATTCTAATTCATAACACAAACACAAGATTGATACAAGATCTAATAATAGAGAAAAAGATGAAGAAGAATGGGAGCCTTGTTAGAGTGAGAGAGAGAGTGTGGAGAGAAAAAGAAAGAAAGATTAGATTAGAAAATGTGTGAAGCTCCACCCCTTTCCATGTGTGGGAAGGGTTTATATAGTTCCTAATATTTGTGCCCCTAGTGGGCTGTGGAGTGAGCTGACAGTGGGGAAAGCCCCGACCCACTCCACAATAATAAATATGACTAGTCTAATAAAACTTATAATACTAATATTACTAATAGTACTAAGCTACTATAAATAAGCCTACGAGCTATGTGAATGCTAAAATAGATACTCGGGGTGACCGAACCTTCATATGAATATTTATATTCCTAACAATCTCCCCCTAAGGGAGGTCACCCCGAAAATAATAATTTGAATTCTAGCATTCTGTCTTTTGAACTTGACTTCATAGCTCGTAGTCTTTGATTCTTCAATGTCTTTGATCATTGTGCCTTCTGTAGTGAACTTTTGATGACTGATCGGTTGTCTTGGATGATCTTTGAGTATTCCGCGAATTTATCATCCAACATATATCTCCAAGTCATCTTTCAGTAGTATGTCTCCATGTGATGTGTAAATCTTTAAGCCGAGATGTTCACACTATTCTGTGTCATGATCTTCAGCATCAGAGTTTGTAGAAGTAGTGTTAAAGGTCTTTTAGGTTATCATGACTTCTCTTGAATACGATGATGATGTAGAGTGAACATGTGGTAGTGGATTGGCATCTTTTCTTCAATCAGCTACAGCCGCATTCAGCTGCAACCTCAATCAACTACAATTGCAAACAGCTGCAACAGCAATCAGCTTCAACCGCCAGATGTTCCTGCATACGACAGTTAGCAATAAAACGTCCGGTACTTACAGGTTCGGACTTCAAGATTGTTAACAGCATAGTGTGAAAACTCTCTCTAATCCTTATCAAGACCGTTCCTAATCGAAAACCCACAGAGGGCTTTTTAAGATCGTACCGTAGTATATCAACGATTAGGTGAGTCGCTGGAGATCACTCCACGACTGTAGACCGTTTAAAACCGCCGCGATCACTAAGCGTAATCCATAGGGAATTACCGAAGTGACCTGCTTTCAGGGCTGTTTGATGTTGACCCTGGCAGGAATTTCCATTCAATCACTGAGAATTACATTTGTAAATTCTCTCATAAATGTTCTGGCAAATTGCTAAGATCTGCGTAGGACTCATAAGTTTACAACTGGTGTCCTTAATGTTGAACAACCAGTGTAGAAATAATTCATGTTCCTATGAGATCTTATTATGAATCTCGTGGCTCTAGATTCGATAGTGCGTTTTGATTTAGTGAACGGAGGCTGGAGAGAACTGCCACCTTTTCAATATCATCTAACTCGGAGTGAGAGAGATGATAGAAATGTATTGAACTCCGTGACAATTGAAACAAGAATCCTTTGAGGGACCTTGAGTGGCTTGGAAGGGTTGTGCAGCGTATCACTGGGTCCATGATACTTTTTCTTTAATGTCAGCAATCAACTAAGTGATTCTGACAGCATATGAATTGACCCGGTTTCTGCCTAAAAGTGTAAGGAGGGCTTCTTTCTTTTCACCCTTTATCTTTACATTTCTTTTTCATTCTTCAACCCCTTCAGCGCTTACCGAGACTTCATTACTAGTACCTTGTTGGGTTTGTTCCAGTACTAGCTCCATCTCAGTCGGCACTTTTCCCTTATCCACTATTCTCCTTTTTAATCATACCTAAGGACTTCTACACTAACTAGTGGATTGTCCCTGGGTAGATCCCTCCGGCTCTGGCGGGATCGTGGGAACTTGAGCCTAACCTAACCATCCTTATAACTCCGTGCATTAATTAAAATGGTCGGTCTTTGGTATTCATCCACGATTGCCAAAACAAATTTTTGAAAAATCTCTCAAAGTGCTCACGATTCTGAAACACATTTTTGTAAACACTTGAGAGTTTTATATATTTCAAATGCTCCCCCTCAACATGTGCTCAAATGATTGTTTTATAAATTTGCACATGTTAGGTAGAGCTCGCACTTTTTTGAATTGATCAACTTTCAGTGAACATGACCGATTCGAGACACGCTTACATCACTGGTTAGACCAGCTTGAAATTATTACCCGTCCTGGTCAAGTTCACAGAAAGTTTCTCGAAACGGTACACTCTACTCGGACACATCCTTTTCGAGACACGCTTACATCACTGGTTAGACCAGCTTGAAATTATTACCCGGCCAGGATATGTCCTTTTGATAAATGACAGTTTTTGTTTCGTCAATTCATTGGTGAAGTCTGAGTCACGATCTCATACGATGCCAAATCCTTTTTGTCCATTCGCTCCCCCTCAATATGTGCATCGATATACGAAAGAGTTTAGCACATATGGGAGAGCCTACCATTTAAGTCCAAAACATCACATTTTCATCAGGTTTCATATTTAAATCACATTCTCTCCCCCGATCAAAAATTTCAAACCTTTTGAGATTTGTGATCCCAATTGATTTAAATAAGTTAGAAAATGTGGGAGAAAATGTGTCTGATTTAATTCATATTGATGATGAAACATACTATGCTCCCCCTTAATCTAAGAGGGAGATTCACTGCTTATTTTGCACAAATTGATTATTATGACACAAATGATATTGACCTTTTTGTGCAGACGATGTAATTATCCGCTTTTCTGAGTAAGTCATTGGTCAACATCAATTATCCATCCACCAACAAGAACGTCCAAGTATTGTAGATCCCCACTTGGCGAGATCCGAATAGATGGATGGTGGTGGTGGTGGTGAAAGTGTTGTTGTTGCCGACGTTGTTGTTGTGGTGAATTCCGAGCCAATCAATAGAGTTTGAACGTCTGATCAAATGGTTAGAATGGGAATTGGCACATTCATTTTGGCTATGGAATCTGCATAAGAATATCAACACAGATATACATGCATACAGACACACTATTCCTTAATAGCTACCCTTCAGCAGCTTGCCACATTATTATACCAAATTCATTTAATCAAACCACAGTCAGGAAATACGTCAAACTACTATCTAGCATGAAGAGCAAGTAGCAATCATGAGCATGGCAATTCACACAGATTTCAATATTCAATTCAGGATCTTAGGAACATGATTCTATCATGATAGTTATATACCTAAGCGAATCCTGAGAACATATGCACAATATCAACAACAATTAAGCAGCAGAGACAAGCAACATTTGAAACTCATTCACTTAGATCATACAAATGTCCTAGGAGTATTCAAGAACATCAAACACATCTGGTTTTCTTACTTCTTTTAGGTTTTGAGTCTTAAAGTATTTTGGGGATTAAATGAGGCTACCAAAGTAACACAAATGAACCTTCTAGATATATAAAGCTAGGAAACTATAAGCAAATTGCACATATAGTCCTAAACTTTCTAGCATCTAACACGTTTTGCCGTTTGATATAAAGTATAGCAATTTCCTCTTCAACTAATACCCCATTAACTTCAAAACCTTTTCAAAGAATTATGAACTAATCAAGAAACCCGTTTGATGAAGTAAAATTTGAATTCACTCTCCCCCTCAATCAATGACCCGTATTCTAGTTAAATATTTGTAGTCGTTGATTGATTGACAAATTTTATGCACAATCCAAGTATAAAAGAATTTCAAGCAACACAAAATCACCAAGTGTCTTACAAATAATTTTCAGAAGAATCACAGAATGAAAACTATTTGCATACAAAGAAGATTTCTCTTCTTTTCAAGAAATGATGCACTGAAACGTACATCAGATCGAAGAAACATGGATATAAAGTAATCCATGCCCAGGTGAACATCACCCAGTTGGAGGAACAGCCGTCTTTTTGGCGACGTGCTTTCCCCAGTTTGAAGCACGGGTTGCTATCTAAAGTAATAGCAAGCCATTTAGACATGTTTTAACCATCCATTTTAACTTCTGCTCGAGCTTCATTTAAAGACCCGTGCCATTATTGAATGACATTTCTAAGTCCGTAAATGTTATCGATAAACAGAAGACATGCCTAGGTGAAACTATTTTTGGTCTTTTCTATTTTTTAATTTTTATGGTTTTTCTGGTTTTACGTTTCTCTATTTACAATTAGATGGTTTTCTATATATCTATTTACAAATTGGAATAATATATGTACAAAGTATATAATTCAATTTAAGACAATGTTGACTTGAATACCGAAATAAGGATACGTTCAGTATGTTGAAGAAATCAGTAGTCAACATCTCTTAAACTTTCACCACCAAAGCTTTCGAGGCTCCTGAATAATCGACTGAACTTGAGCCTTCTCAATGTGAAGCTTTGATGGCTTCCCCCTAAACCGACAATCTTCCTTTTGAGCAGTTTCAAAGCTCTCTTTCAAGCTTACATAAGGTAAGTGTACAGCGAAAATCGTAGCAAACCCCATTAAAAATTGCTGCTCCTTTTAAGAATAACCATCGAGATTCTCCGATCGGGGGACCATCACATAAATCAGCAACGAATCATCTCACACTTAAATTAACCTTCTCACATTTCTTCCCACTGAATTCTGAAGTAATGCATGCCAAGAGTATCCAGAGACCACTTCCCCCAAGTAGTTGAAGTGATGCAATCAGTTTCATTGTGTGAAGCCCAAAAACCCGAAGTACACAATCATTCCCGTTAATGAAGTCGAAAACGTAACATCAATATCATTTAAGACCCTGAAATCCCCTTTTTCTCCCTTCAGAAAATTGCAGATGAGAATTGTTACACCAAATTCAGCAAAGTCCTGAGTGTAAGCAATTTATCCCGTATGTAGTCGACATGATAACACCAAGACAGTACCATAACAGCTACTGAGTACCGGATGTACACATTTCCTTCAGTAGGATACCGACTAACCATAGGAACCATCATACAATTGTGTACCTCTTTTATTAACAGAAATTGACATTCTCTTCCCCCACGTAGTTGGAATGATACACCAGAAGGAACAAGTTAGAACACTGATTTTCTCTGCGGTTATGACATTTGTCTTCCCGGAATAATCTTCAATTGAGAAGAAATATAAAGCTCATCATGTGTACTCGTTGTGCATTCAGATGTATGTCTCCTTCCCCCTTGCTGGTTTTGATACCTCAGAATCAGCAACACATTTTACGCACATATACTTGAAGACTCGTGAGAAGAACAAAATTGGCTCAAATGTATTCTGTGAGAATCAACAGCTACCGAAACCGTCTCTGACTATCTTTACCAACCCTCAAGTAGGCCTTTTGACGAGATAACTGATGGAGCAAACCCGATATACCAAACTTGAACCTGAAGATAGAATTCCCCATTCTTGTGACTTACGCTTGCACTAATGTTGGAAGAACGGTGTAGAGAATTAGTGCTCCAAGCAAATCTCTAAGTACTCAATACCCAACCAAGGTATGAGACATTAACACCTCTTACGATTATCCACAACGTCATCGGCGTGTGACACTGAGTACTACAACGTAACTCCTTTAAGTGATAGTTACCCCGACTGCTGGTAACTAGATAACCTAAGTCTTCAACTTAAATCTTAAGCACGAGCAAGTTATCATAGAAAGTCATGCATCCAACCAACCCCGACTTCAAGATAGGATAAGATCACGCCTTTGAGGAAGTCAACTTCAATCTCAAATAAGTGATACCTGATCAACTCCATGGTCACAATTAGATGCCCAACACTAGTGAGTGAACCAACAACCAACTGTACATCGAATCACTTGTTCACACTTCTCCCCCTCAAAGATTGCATACAAGGATGCCATCTTTGATTGAACAAGTGCATGTAAGGTTGATCCACTGTTCACACTTCTCCCCCTCAAAGATTGCATACGAGGATGCTATTTTTGATTGAACAAGTGCATGTAAGGTTGATCCACTGTTCACACTTCTCCCCCTCAAAAATTGCATATGAAGTTGCCATTTGTGATTGAGTGAATAAACGTCCAATCGGATGGAAGTAGATCCACTTGATATCTGAATGAGCATGGAGCAAGTATGAAGCCTTTTAATGAGAATAGTCAGAAACATAGAGAGTCGTATGAGAGTCGTATGACCACTTCTCAAATCTCAATCATTATGTAGTTTATTCACCTTTCTCCCCCTCAAAAATTACATATGACGGTCAACTGCCATTTTTGATAGACCGGGTGAATAAGAATACCATCGGCGGTAAGCAGATCCAATTGATGACTGAATGAGCATGAGAAGAATATGAAGCTTGATGAGAATGGCCAAAAATAAGAAGATTCCTCTTCTTCTGAAGATAAAGTGCACTCAAGCGTACGCCTTTCTTTTCTTTGAAGAACGGGGCCTGAAGAGATGTCAGCAGACGCCATTATGAAAACATTGAGACCCGAGGCTTGAACTGATGTGTTCAAACGTCATAGTCATTGAAGAACGAGGCCTGAACTGATTTGAACAGACGTCATAGTCGTTGATGTTCATCAAGCTTGAATTGTTTGAACCCCTACATCATGAGATATCACTCTTTTCGGCACCCAAACCCTGAGCCTTTCCTTAATAGGAGGGAACGATGTACCTGCACTTAAGTAAAGACTTTCTGCATTAACATTAAGAGTTCGTTTGCATTTATATGGGTTAGTGATATCAGCAGTTGAGCCATTAGGGGTTGCACTGTCAATCTTGGTTCTGCACTCAGTGAACATCTTACTACAAGGTATCCATCTAAGACCTACAATCTTAAAAGTTCTGCCCGTTGATATCCACCTAAGGCATGATCTAGGAATGTGTGGTTTCTCATGTATAGTGGAGGACTTGTTTAGAGAAGACCTTTGTCCTACAGCGATCTGCCTACCAGGTTTCTGAGTATGATTCTTTGGTTCTACGGGCATGTTGTTGTTTCTAGTCTTAGGGGATTGAACCTTAGCACGGGCATTCACTACCTTCAGGAGTTTTGTTATACAAACATCATGGGTTGCATTAAACACACATTTCTGACACGTCGAGCAAACAAAGTGTTTGGAATCAGAAAAAGATCTAGGGTTCTTAGAGTGATCGGCTACGGGAATTGCCTTAATTGGCACGCAACTACCCTTAGAAACAGGTAAATTCCTAGTCTTTTCATGTGTGTTTTTCTTAGCGTCCACTAGGTTTTGATTCTGAACAATGTCTTTTTGTCTAACATGTTCCTTTGGTGTCTCAAGAGACACACGCGTTGAACTATTCCTAGAAGAACTAGAGGCACTCATGTGATGTGGTTTAGCAACAGCATATTCCTTTTCACTAGGTCTAGACTGTGAAGTGACTGGTTTTGACAAAACTTTTTCCGCATCAACTTGGGAGGCAAACCGTGTTTTTGAAACTTTTGGCCATTCAGATCTAAACGCAGTCGGTTGTCTAACAACTGATTGGTTTCTAAGTGGTGGTTTCCCCAAGATTGATGGTTCTGCACACTTAGTGTTCACACCATTTCCTGTCAGTTTTCTTAACTCGTTTTTCAACGCTGCAATTGCTAAACCCTTTTCCTGAAGTTGAGCTTTGAATTCATCATTTTTGGCAATCAAAGTGGTTGTTTGCTCTACAGTCTTAGTTTTCGTTTCTTTGATTGTATCACACAGTTCTTTGCAATGACTTTTCAAAGTCTCATTTTCATTAAGCAATTCAGTCACTTTATGTTCTAATTTTGCATTATTGTTATGATGAGCCTTAACTTCATTGCACAATTCACGCATCTCAGACAAACTGTTTTTCAGGTTTTTGATCGTCACGTTTTTGGCTTCTAGCTGAGCTTTCAAATCGTTTATTATAAAGAATTCGCAGAATTCAGGGAGTTCCGGATTTTTACATGGTAGTCTAGTTTGAAAACTTTCTTCCTTTTGTTGCATTGAGATTTCAAGTGAAATACAATGTTTTTCAAGTTGTAAAAATCTTTTTGAAAGTTCATTATAAACATCCTTTTCAACCATATCATTTGATTTGAAAAACTCAGCTGTAGGCAAAGAACTTGACGAATCATCATGTTCAGCATCCTGATCAATTTCTCCCCCCTTATGACTCATATCTGTTGAATCAGAGGTAATATTGCTATCAGTATTTTCCAACAGATATGTGTCATAAGTAGGTTTAATTTGATCAGTATGTTGTTGTTCATTAGAAAGAACATTATCTTGATCAGACAGATGTACCTCAGCAGACAGTACTTGATGATTTTCTGGTTTGAGAGCTGCATCCACACACAGTGAGATATCAACTCCTGAGCTGTTATTATCATCATGCTTGTCTGATTCTGTCCCATTTCCCATAAGTTGAGCCCTTTTATTAATGAACCCCTTAACATTACTCATAAGTTGTAGTAATGTCCTTCTGAACACGTCAACCTCAGTTCCAATGTGATTAGCAAAACACTTTTGTGTCATTTGACCGTCATAGTCATAGTCCTCAGTGTATTGTGAATCAATGAACACCTGGAGTTGGTTGGTGATCACACTGAGAGCTGCTCTGGATCTTGCTTCAGATAATTCTTCTTTGTCAAGCTGTTGTTCAAGTTGATCTAAATATAGAGTCATTTTGATTGTGAAATTATGAACATCTTGACCAAAGAGTGTTGTGAAAGCCCGTATGTAACCCATCACGTATTCGGGTTTTTCAAACAAAGCCTTGAGATGTGAATGAAGTAATCGAAAACATTCAATGCAACTTTCCTTTGCATTAGGTGATATTAGTGACTGAAGCAATTCTCTCTCTTGCGCATTCGGGCACCAAGATTCCACATTAGTAACATCAGAATCACACACGTTTATTCGTTGTACAGAAATGGAAATCACCTCTGTAAAACCCGGAAGTTCGAATTCCTAATTTTACGTCTAAATTTAACTTTTACCTAAGTTGGTAACAATTATTTGACACGAAAACAAAATATATATATATATATATATATATATATATATATATATATATATATATATATATATATATATATGTTACAAATATTATGACAAATTATATGACATGACCTAATTATACATTAATAGTATCAGATTCTATATAATTTAAACTATCACACAATTTTTGCTTCTTTTTGCAAAACCCATTCCGCAATGCTTGGCCCAAATCATCAAGCATAACCGATTTTATTAAAGCTCATTTAATGGGAAATTCACTACCTCATTTATACTAGAGACGCTCCACCTATGATTTTGTTAATACATTTTCCCTTTCCATTCACACCCTACGACAAAACACAAAAAAAAAAAAAAAAAAAAAAAAAAAAAAAAAACACAAAGTCTGCTATTTTCCTTCCCTCTAAGATCAAGTTGTTAAAGGTTGTGGCGGTTGGTGTTGTTCATAAAGTACAAGAACTATTGTTTTGCTATTCGTGTTGTGGGTATTAGTTCGTTGGGTCCTTGCTCTCGTTCTCTTTTCTTTGTCTCATTATCACAAGGTAATACTCACTCATATTTTCTCTAATCCTTTCGACATATATATTCATACGATCTAATAAAACCAATGCAATCTAAAACCCTAATCATCATATGTCAAACTGAATATGTTATTCTTGTTATTCAATTCGTAACCTAATTTAAAACACATGAACTAACATCTAAAACTCTAAGAAGTGAACCTGCTGCAGTTGTTTTTCGACCCTATAAGACGCAGGAATGTGGCCTAAATACACAACTAAAAGCTGTTGAGACTAAACCTATTCGAATAGAAAATAAAAAGAAAGAACATACATGTTTGTTTGTCATTTGTTTCGAACCCATGCTGTTTTATAAAGGGGGGTGTCGACTAGAGTGGAATATTATGATTTTATGTGGTCACAAGTGGTGTCGTGTGGGTGTGTTAATGAGTCACTAGGAGGGCTGTTTGTGAGTCGAGTTAGGCTGTAATATGAGTCGAGTTTCGTGTGAAAGAAGTGGGTCTTGTGGGTATGTCGTGTGGTGTTTTATTGTGTGTATATGACATTAATGTTGGGTACAAAACTTGGTTCATTCATGATTTTTACGTGGGCTGAATGTGGGTCGTATAAGGGAGGTTAAGACTATGATTTCTGATGACTTCTTAGGTCCGTGTTGATGTGAGTTATGTGATCAGTATGTGTTTGATGTGTTTGTGTGTACGAATGTCATGGGTATGCATGCATGCCTTATGTGAGTTAAAATACATAAAGAATGTGTAAATAAATTGATATAAAAGCAAAGAAATGAAATGGGTTGTACATGTTGTGTCACGTAAAAAGGAATGAGTTTAAGAACTATTTCTTATGTGTGGTCATGCATGCATGTTTGGAAGGGTCGGTCATGTCCTTATCTTGGCATTGGTGTGTGTATTTGGGGTTAATCAAAATGATATGAGATATATTAAAATATGTGTATAAGTCCTCTAGCATAGACCTTAAGATTTTCGACATGCTAAATAAATGAATCGTGAATGAAACCTTGTGACTTTTATTCGAATGTGGTTTGAGTTGGTGGTGTCTAAATCGGTTTACCTTGTTCCTAATTCGATTAGTCATATTTCCGAATTTGGTCTATCTTACTCTTAATCCGATATAGCAATGTTTCGAGAAACCTTTGAAAACTTATGCTATTAGTAAAAATGATCAAGATATAAACATGTTGATATAAGATATGACTAAATATGTGAAGATATAATATTTTAACAATAAGCACTAAGACAATAACCAGTTACGTCATTAAGATAATAAATGAACTCTTAAATATTAATCGATCATTAATTCGTATAGGTTCCGTGAAGCGGGAGTGATCCGGTGTGTTGTGATCTGTCTTCGGTTTGTTTTGCTATCGAATACGGTACAGATATTCTGACCTTCTCTGTAAGGTTTCCTATGATTCTTTTCTGATCTGTTAAATCTCTGATTTGATACTCTGTTACGATCCTTTGCTATGACACCTTTGCTTCGACCTTTGATCTCTGATTTTGGACCTATGATATGAAGACCTTTTTGATATGAGATGGAAATGTTTTAAGTAAAGTATTTTGAAAGAGTTTTTCAAGCATGATATATTGACTTTAAGAAAACTATTTTTAACAAAGCATACAATCAATAGTAATACAATGGTTCTCAAAGATTACAAATGAAATCTTGCAATACAAAGAGTTACAAAGGAAAATAAAAGCTGCCTATCAAATCCATAAGTACATCTCTTCTAATGGCTTCTACTCAAAGTCTTCTAGGTCCAAAGTCTCTTCACTCTTACCCAACATGATATTGACCTATGCAAGTAAACTAAAAACATGATTCATGATACTTGACCTTTACCCTCAGTTTGATACTACGAGCCACTCACTAGGCATGAGGGTTTCATGTCCATGTCAGTCGATGCACCGATGGCATGACTCTAGGGCAGGAGAGTGATGACCTGTCCCGTCCCTACATGTTATGTTTATGATTCATGTTTATGTAGAGGCAGATTATGGCCACCGGGGGCGTATGGATGCATCCTAGATTTGTTCATGTTCATGTTATGTTATGTTATTCATGGTGACTGATGGTGTGTGCGATACACGTCTTTCACACTCCGGGAGCTAGCTACTCCAACCCATGATTGAGGACACCCCTCATATTCACAGGATACTAAGAGGTCTCCCCTCTGCATGTTTACGATTATGATTATGATTATGATTCATGTTATGTTATGGGCTCGTAGTGGATTTCTGACTTCCTTTACCATGTACCCTTTTACCTTTCCTTATGATACCATGTACTCTTACCTTTCATCTTGATACCATGTATTCATGCTTCCACACTCTTTTACTCATGTAAATTATACATTATACTACTGCTTGTTACGTTATATCTGTTCACTGAGCTCTAGTAGCTCAGCCGCGTTTCTTTTCCCGCGGCAGGTTTTAGTTGGAAGCTGGGTAAGAGTGAAGAGACTTTGGACCTAGAAGACTTTGAGTAGAAGCCATTAGAAGAGATGTACTTATGGATTTGATAGGCAGCTTTTATTTTCCTTTGTAACCCTTTGTATTGCAAGATTTCATTTGTAACCTTTAAGAACCATTGTATTACTATTGATTGTATGCTTTGTTTGATCTGATATGGAGCCATTTGTGTGATACTTCTACCCTTGCCGGGTTGGGGTGTTACAATTATGGTATCAGAGACAGGCTGCGATTTGTAATACATTTACCCTTGGCCTGTGTAAGTTAGGACCACTAAGTTTCCACTGTAGGCGCGCATAAGGTAACCTGTAAGAACTGCTTTAGGATAACCCCATAAGAACATAAGTTTTGACCAGTGAGGAATGGGTAGACCATAAGGTGTTTGTTTAAGCATCTTCACTTCCGCATCACTCTGATTGTGCTTTGCTCTGGATTAGATCCTATTGATATCACTTTATGAAAGTGAAGGTTATGCTTTGCACCACCTGGAGATTTTGAATCTGATTAAATCTGGAAGACATTAAGAATTACTTAGTATTTGTCTGACACTAATTGACTCTTATCTTTAGAGTTTGACTCTGATCTTTGATCCTCTCGCTAATCATTTTGACGTCTCTTCGGGCACTTTAAGAGCCTCCATGGCGATAACCTACTTGATACATTCTGTTACTCGCTTTTGATAATCTATGAATCTTCTGACCCTATTGAGTCCGTCTTAAACATCTCTGTTCCCATGAGAAGCCTTGTGGTGTTTTAACCATGAGTATAAGAACGTTTTCTTTTCACTTTTGCACAATAAGACTTGCGTTGTTGATCTGTTTTCATTGGATAGCTAATTTTGATTTTATTCTGATAAAGGATAGGTTGATTGATCATTGACGACTACTCTTCTATGTCTCTCCTTTGGCGTTTGAAACAATTTTGAACTCCCTACCATGATTTCCGATTGTTAAACTTTTGCTACCACTACCTGATTTTGATCATCACTTCCGATCTGTTTGATACTTCTCCAACTATCCTGAAAGTCATTTAACCCTAATGCGTTTGACACATTCTATTAATTCATTACACGTGCTGGATGAAAATGTATCATCTGATACTACTCTGTCTTGCAACGTCCATTATTACTCCTATAAGAACTCTGGTGATTATTAACCATGGATATGGGAGGTTTATTCCCTCCCTTTGAATAGCGAATCTTGCCGCCAATTAGTTCCCTTTGGAAGGATATGACGATAATTTTGTCCCGATGCGAAATTGGTAACTGAGCATGATGATACTGATAACTGATATTCTGTACGCCTGACTTTTGACCGTTATGCGATGTTCGATGATTTCCAACCTACCTGCCACTTTTGTTAAATAACTAAACAAGTTTCCAACACCTTGAATCGTTCACTTATCTATCTCAACACTTTGATGAACCATGTAATTGATCTTGATATATGAACTACCTATCTGTTTTACGACTGTACTCATCCTATAAATCCGCTTACTCTTGATATATTTGATTTTGAGGTCCTTAAGTTATGTATTGGCTGGCCTTCATAAGCTGCCAGGGATTACCATATCCGATAGGCGACTTTTGGAAATCTATTTTCATCCTACTTTGTTATGATAACCTTTAACCGCTCTAATCTGTTAAGCTTAACGCTGTTATGGAAGCATTTACCTCGATCTCAATTGATTGTCAAATTTCTACTGACACCTACTAGTATCCGCTCTTAGAAAGCTTTGGCATTGGAAGTTTTGTTGAACAATTTTCTGGTGTTCTCCGATGGAACTCTTGGGTTTCCCTCCTGTTTGAGAAGTAGAATGAAATTTTGAACCGATCTCAGTTAATGAACCATGATGCTATAGGAGTTGAGAGATTGAAGAAGCTGATGGAATATGGTTTTGTCACCTCAGTGTTTTCGTTGAATACCCCTATTAGTTTATGAAGAAGAAAGAGAAAATTCTGCGTCAGCGTATCAACTATCGTAAACCTAACCGTATCACTACCCGTAATCATTTTTCCATTTCCGCGTGCCAATGATTGATTCGTTCTATCTTTGTAAATTCCGTACCGGACGACCTCATTAAATGTTTGAAGGACTGAAAAAGCAACCACAAGAACATCTGAGAAGGGAGATGGATATTTGTTGAGACAACGGTGTTCCTTGCCTGACCTGGAGTTGACGACAACGAAGACTATCCTGAAGAGTGAAGACATTCCTTACAAGGCAGAAGTGTTAGCGATGCGGAGGAAGAAATTCTAGTCGAGATGGCGAATCTGGAGCTGATGAAGACATGCAATCTCACTTCCCTATCCATCTTGGTTGTACTAAGATGAATTGAGAGCGGACGCAGACTGGATGATAAAGGAAATTGAAGATTGTGCCAGAAGTTCACATTGCTCCATCGCATTCCAAGAAGAACTGCAGGAGGCTTGACGAACCAGATACAAGTTCATGATTTTGTTTCACTTCCAGATTAATGGACAAACGAAGACAGATTAACCGGACTTGAAGAGATTGGATGTTTTGAATGAACGGATTTTTGAAACAGACCTTTTATGATTGGGAGAATTGATTTTGTGTAGGCCGAAGTTATTGACGACTAATTTTTAATTTCGTTGACTCATTTAAGCTTCGTCATATAGTAATAAGATCCTCTGATGATTTAAGTTCCCTAGAAGCATTTCAGTTCCGTGTTTATTCGTATGTTCGATGATGGTTTTGTTTTGAGAGAATTTTGGCGTATTGTAGGAAATCTGATGCTTGTGGACGGCGTACTTTACTTCTGCTAAGAAATCTGGGATTTTGATGCTCTTGCAAGTAGTTTTGTTTTCCCTCTTGACCATGACATTTGATTTTGTTGACCTCTGAAACTATAGAAGTACTAGGTGGATTAAGATAGGTTGTTTTGCTCATGACTCGAGATAAAGTATGACCATCATGAGGGCATATTTATATGATGCCAGTATTATGACGTCTGGCCAACGTGATAATACTTACGTCATATAACGTGCACTTGTTGTGGGTATAGGATATTTCGAGAAGTGCTTTAGAAGCCTTAGAATTCTGATAGTTGTTTGAGAATATCTACGTTAGTGAGACTGTAGGTTCATTCTACCTATGCGTTTAATTTGCTTTCACCGTTATGCGATTTGATACGTCTGGATTCTCGTCACGCGTTTGCTGGCCTCTGCACTTCCAGTAAGAATCTTAGGTACTGTTGTGGAGCTTTCTGCCGGTTGATGTTATCAACAATCTGTTTTTTTGTACGTTCTCATCTGATTTGACTAATCAAATTCCACGGATGATATATCCGTCAAATCCTACGTATTTCCTGTACCTATCCCAAGAGAATACGATTAGCATTATTTACACTGGTATATTATTCTTTTGATCTGGATTCAGTATGGTATGTCCTTCTGAGAAAACCGAAGCTATTTTGATCAACAAGATGGAGTCATGAGAAACAAGCCTTTCACATTTCTGTTCCCAGTCTATTGTGTTTCCGTTTCGTTTCACTTCAATTTTCGAGGACGAAAATTTTCTTTTAGAGGGGAAGAGTTGTAAAACCCGGAAGTTCGAATTCCTAATTTTACGTCTAAATTTAACTTTTACCTAAGTTGGTAACAATTATTTGACACGAAAACAAAATATATATATATATATGTTACAAATATTATGACAAATTATATGACATGACCTAATTATACATTAATAGTATGAGATTCTATATAATTTAAATTATCACACAATTAATAATATTGTATAACCGAAATTTTTGCTTCTTTTTGCAAAACCCATTCCGCAATGCTCGGCCCAAATCATCAAGCATAACCGATTTTATTAAAGCTCATTTAATGGGAAATTCACTACCTCATTTATACTAGAGACGCTCCACCTATGATTTTGTTAATACATTTTTCCCTTTTCCATTCACACCCTACGACAAAACACAAGAAAAAAAAAAAACACAAAGTCTGCTATTTTCTTTCCCTCTAAGATCAAGTTGTTGAAGGTTGTGGCGGTTGGTGTTGTTCATAAAGTACAAGAACTATTGTTTTGCTGTTCGTGTTGTGGGTATTAGTTCGTTGGGTCCTTGCTCTCGTTCTCTTTTCTTCGTCTCGTTATCACAAGGTAATACTCACTCATATTTTCTCTAATCCTTTCGACATATATATTCATACGATCTAATAAAACCAATGCAATCTAAAACCCTAATCATCATATGTCAAACTGAATATGTTATTCTTGTTATTCAATTCGTAACCTAATTTAAAACACATGAACTAACATCTAAAACTCTAAGAAGTGAACCTGCTGCAGTTGTTTTTTGACCCTATAAGACGCATGAATGTGACCTAAATACACAACTAAAAGCTGTTGAGACTAAACCCATTCGAACAGAAAATAAAAAGAAAGAACATACATGTTTGTTTGTCATTTGTTTCGAACCCATGCTGTTTTATAAAGGGGGGTGTCGACTAGAGTGGAATATTATGATTTTATGTGGTCACAAGTGGTGTCGTGTGGGTGTGTTAATGAGTCACTAGGAGGGCTGTTTGTGAGTCGAGTTAGGCTGTAATATGGGTCGAGTTTCGTGTGAAAGAAGTGGGTCTTGTGGGTATGTCGTGTGGTGTTTTATTGTGTGTATATGACATTAATGTTGGGTACAAAACTTGGTTCATTCATGATTTTTACGTGGGCTGAATGTGGGTCGTATAAGGGAGGTTAAGACTATGATTTCTGATGACTTCTTAGGTCCGTGTTTATGTGAGTTATGTGATCAGTATGTGTTTGATATGTTTGTGTGTACGAATGTCATGGGTATGCATGCATGCCTTATGTGAGTTAAAATACATAAAGAATGTGTAAATAAATTGATATAAAAGCAAAGAAATGAAATGGGTTGTACATGTTATGTCACGTAAAAAGGAATGAGTTTAAGAACTATTTCTTATGTGTGGTCATGCATGCATGTTTGGAAGGGTCGGTCATGTCCTTATCTTGGCATTGGTGTGTGTATTTGGGGTTAATCAAAATGATATGAGATATATTAAAATATGTGTATAAGTCCTCTAGCATAGACCTTAAGATTTTCGACATGCTAAATAAATGAATCGTGAATGAAACCTTGTGACTTTTATTCGAATTTGGTTTGAGTTGGTGGTGTCTAAATCGGTTTACCTTGTTCCTAATTCGATTAGTCATATTTCCGAATTTGGTCTATCTTACTCTTAATCCGATATAGCAATGTTTCGAGAAACCTTTGAAAACTTATGCTATTAGTAAAAATGATCAAGATATAAACATGTTGATATAAGATATGACTAAATATGTGAAGATATAATATTTTAACAATAAGCACTAAGACAATAACCAGTTACGTCATTAAGATAATAAATGAACTCTTAAATATTAATCGATCATTAATTCGTATAGGTTCCGTGAAGCGGGAGTGATCCGGTGTGTTGTGATCTGTCTTTGGTTTGTTTTGCTATCGAATACGGTACAGATATTCTGACCTTCTCTGTAAGGTTTCCTATGATTCTTTTCTGATCTGTTAAATCTCTGATTTGATACTCTGTTACGATCCTTTGCTATGACACCTTTGCTTCGACCTTTGATCTCTGATTTTGGACCTATGATATGAAGACCTTTTTGATATGAAATGGAAATGTTTTAAGTAAAGTATTTTGAAAGAGTTTTTCAAGCATGATATATTGACTTTAAGAAAACTATTTTTAACAAAGCATACAATCAATAGTAATACAATGGTTCTCAAAGGTTACAAATGAAATCTTGCAATACAAAGAGTTACAAAGGAAAATAAAAGCTGCCTATCAAATCCATAAGTACATCTCTTCTAATGGCTTCTACTCAAAGTCTTCTAGGTCCAAAGTCTCTTCACTCTTACCCATGATATTGACCTATGCAAGTAAACTAAAAACATGATTCATGATACTTGACCTTTACCCTCAGTTTGATACTACGAGCCACTCACTAGGCATGAGGGTTTCATGTCCATGTCAGTCGATGCACCGATGGCATGACTCTAGGGCAGGAGAGTGATGACCTGTCCCGTCCCTGCATGTTATGTTTATGATTCATGTTTATGTAGAGGCAGATTATGGCCACCGGGGGCGTATGGATGCATCCTAGATTTGTTCATGTTCATGTTATGTTATGTTATTCATGGTGACTGATGGTGTGTGCGATACACGTCTTTCACACTCTGGGAGCTAGCTACTCCAACCCATGATTGAGGACACCCCTCATATTCACAGGATACTAAGAGGTCTCCCCTCTGCATGTTTACGATTATGATTATGATTATGATTCATGTTATGTTATGGGCTCGTAGTGGATTTCTGACTTCCTTTACCATGTACCCTTTTACCTTTCCTTATGATACCATGTACTCTTACCTTTCATCTTGATACCATGTATTCATGCTTCCACACTCTTTTACTCATGTAAATTATACATTATACTACTGCTTGTTACGTTATATCTGTTCACTGAGCTCTAGTAGCTCAGCCGCGTTTCTTTTCCCGCGGCAGGTTTTAGTTGGAAGCTGGGTAAGAGTGAAGAGACTTTGGACCTAGAAGACTTTGAGTAGAAGCCATTAGAAGAGATGTACTTATGGATTTGATAGGCAGCTTTTATTTTCCTTTGTAACCCTTTGTATTGCAAGATTTCATTTGTAACCTTTGAGAACCATTGTATTACTATTGATTGTATGCTTTGTTTGATCTGATATGGAGCCATTTGTGTGATACTTCTACCCTTGCCGGGTTGGGGTGTTACAAAATCTTTTGTTTATCATATGTGTCGTACAACTTGAGTACCTCAGATATGAAAGAATCTGAAGTAGTAGACATGATGTAAACGTACACGGGATTTTACAATTCAAAGATTTAAACCGAGAAATAGATTCTTTCGCGGGATTTTACAAAAATCAAGAATAAACCGTGAAATGATAATGGTTACTTGAGTGTGTTATGATGACGGTTTGGTAGACTTGGTGATCTTTTGTATGGGTATGGTTGTGATAAGGTTTGGTTGATGCAAGTATTTATGGTGAAATTTTGGTCTGAAAACTTAAAACCTCAATAACTTCTTTCTGGAGCGATTTAAGGCTTCGAGAGTTAGGTTGAATGAATAAATTGATTCAATGTGTCCTTCTCCTCGGTCTCACGGTCGTTTTGACAGGTCGTGGGCTGAAAACGGAGTTACGGTTCAAAAGTTATACCCGTTTTAAGTTTTGACGTAAAAAGTCAACTTTGGTCAAACCGCTAATTTTGGTCAAACCGCTAATTTTGGTCAAACCGCCAACTTTGGTCAAACCGCCAACTTTGGTCAAACGCCAATTGGTCAAACCGCTGGACAAAAAGTCAAACCGCTGGACAAGGTGTCAATTTCACCTATTTTGTCTTCTTTCCCGAAATGGTTAACTTCCAAACCTCAAACCCCTTCTTTGTACAAACCTCTATCAAGAAATACTCAAACATCTATCAAGAAAAACTTAAACCTCTACCAAGAACACTCAAATCTCTAACAAGAACAACATCTTAAAACTTAACCAAGAACAACCTCTTGACCAAACCACAATTAAGAGAAAAAGATTAAAAAAAAAAAAAAACAAAACAAAATAAAAAAACTAATCCACCACTATTCGAACAAAGCAAGAAAGAAAAAAAACTATTCGAACATGTTAATTAAAAAAGAAGTAGCAGCACTCCACACTTTCCGAATGAAAACAACAACAAAAAAAAAAAAAAAAAAAAAAAAGTAGCAGCAGACTGGCGAGAATAAAAAAACAAATGAATAGCAGCGAATCTTTGTATCCACCGAACACAAATTATAAAGAAAGAGTTTACAAAAAGAATGGTAGCATTTAAAAAACAAATGAATAGCAGCGAGTCTTTGTATCAAAAACCGAATATTAAAATGGTTGGTTCAAGAACACCAAATGGTTGGTTCGAATATTAAATGTAAAATAAGTAATATATCCGAGTTTAGTGATCTTTCGAACCACGAAAAACAAGAAACAATAATTATACCAGATCCCCTATTTCCGAACTAGACTAAAAAAGAAAGAAAATAAGTAAAATATGAGTTTGTGTAAATGAATCAAACGAAAAAAAAAAAAAAATAGTACCCAAGATCAAACCATGGCTCTTGATACCAATTGTAGATTATTCTAATTCATAACACAAACACAAGATTGATACAAGATCTAATAATAGAGAAAAAGATGAAGAAGAATGGGAGCCTTGTTAGAGAGAGAGAGAGAGAGTGTGGAGAGAAAAAGAAAGATTAGGTTAGAAAATGTTTGAAGCTCCACCCCTTCCCATGTGTGGGAAGAGTTTATATAGTTCCTAATATTTGTGCCCCTAGTGGGCTGTGGAGTGAGCTGACAGTAGGGAAAGCCCGACCCACTCCACAATAATAAATACGACTAGTCTAATAAAACTTATAATACTAATATTACTAATAGTACTAAGCTACTATAAATAAGCCTACGAGCTATGTGAATGCTAAAATAGATACTCGGGGTGACCGAACCTTCATATGAATATTTATATTCCTAACATAGATTAGCATAGGCTTGAGAACGAATCAAACCTCTACCACTTTGGCGTAAACACCTAGGATAAACCATCAAAAAGCGCTTTTGAAGGGTTGTAACGTGTTAATACAAATAACATCAAAAATGTCATTTGCATTCTCCGGTCTCTACGCGTTTTGATAATAACAAAATATAAATACACGTTACGTAAAATTACGTTTAACAAGTTTCTAATCGAGAAAACTCGTTTCAACTACAACATCACTTAAGGTATGAACAAACAATCTACCAACTTAGTTAAGTGATCAAATTTTTTTTTAATTTTCTCTAAACTTCACATTTTTATGTGACAAAACATTTTTACAAAAGTATTTTTGTAATTTTAAAGAAATGTTTTATTTAGAAAATAAATTTGAATTTCAAATTCTCTAACAACTAGTTTTCCTGCCAATACCAGATAAAATTTTCACCACATCAGGACAAAAATAGGAAAGGTTACTAAAAATGGGAAGTTTCTAAAGATAGAAAGAAACCTTAATCAGTATAACTATACATACTAGACTTATAAAATGAACTTATAAGTAATATGTGATCATTAATTTGTGTAGATTCCGTGAAGAGGGAGTGATCCGTCTCTTGTGACTTTTTCTCATTTGCTTGCTTTGCTTAAGGTATAGATATTCTACCCTTTCTCAGTAAGGGTTCTGATCTCATGACTTCTCAATCCTTGACTTGATTCATTTGCTTTGATATGATTCGTTGATATGATCCATTTGATATTATCATTTGATATGATTCTGTTTGCTATCCATTCTGTTATGATGATCTGTATATTATCTCATTTATATGATATTCTGTTCTGTTGATATGCTCTGATTGATTATGCTATAGTAGCTCTGTTATGAATAGCTTTACTTTGCTTGTTCTATTCTGTTGCCCGAGCTATTTCTAAACTAGCCATGGAGGTACCATGGCCATGTCATTGATGCACCAATAGCTTGACACTTTCTGTGGAGGCGTGATTTATCTACGGTGTTCCCTTATGTTCTGATATATATATGATTATTGCGCACATGGCCATTCTGTTATATGTATGTATAGTCTCGTACTTGCATATGTATTCTGTTTTACAGGGAGCGTATGGATGCATCGTAGGTATTTGTCTGTTTGGATATGGTTTGACTTAGTGATTGGTAGTGCGTGCCATGTACCCCATTTCACTTATGGTACTTGAGAGGTCTCCCCTCCTTGTACACTTATGATATGACAGGATTATGTGACTAAGCATATGGCATGCTTTCTGAGCTCATGGGCATTTCTGTTTGATACTATGATTATGATTATCTGTTTAACTTCTTTGACTTCATTTATCTCCTTATGGTTCATTATACGTTGCTCCTTGATTATATGATTCTTTGTTCAGTAGATCCCTTTTGATTCCGTTGATATATTCATTTGATTTAGTTATTTGTTTCGTTATATCTGTTCACTGGGCTTTTTAAGCTCAGCCGCATTTCTTTTCCTGCGGCAGGTTTTAGGTTGGAAGCTGGGATTGAGTGAAGAGTGCATAGGAGCTCTTAGTGGACCACCCTGACGATAGATATCCATTTGCTTTTGGATTAGATTTGGATTTACCTTCAGTTAGATTTGGCTTGGATTTTTATTTCAGTTTTGGAACTCATTATGTTTAGAGTTAGTATTTCGTTATTATCATTTGAACACCTTTGTAATCATTATGTTTATAAGTCTTCCGCTTGCATTTGTATATTCTGATTGACACCATAATGTGGCATTTTGATCCTTGACAGGTTGGGGTGTTACAAGGAATTGTGTATTGTGTTGATTCGGACTTGGTGTTGGTTCGAATTGTATAGCCATGTGGGCTTTGTGTGTAGATTGGTTCTAGCTAGAATTAGGACTCAACATTTCTCTTAGTGTCGTTAATTGGTGTAAGCATTGGTGTACGGTTTGTTCCGCCATAAGGGAGCGTGTTGATATAGTGTTTGTGAAACTCTCAAAGTGTGAGACTCGAGGAGTGGAGTAGGGCGAAGAGTGAGCTTCGTAGCCGAACCACTATAAATCTCCGTGTCCCGGTTTGATCGTTTCTTTCCTTTACTGTTACTTACTTTTTATAGTTGTGTTCATAGATTGTTGTATTGATATCACATAAGATTCGAATCCAAAAGTATTTCAAAACAAACTTGAAAAAGATTTTTGAAAACGTAATTAAAACGGTGAAACTATTCAACCCCCCCTTCTAGTTTCTACAATTGGTATCAGAGCGGATCACTCAAGATTTTTAAAGTATACTGTATTTTAAAACTTGAATCGATCAATGGATTTTGAAAAATATCAAGAAGGGCAATCTACGCAATGACCACCACTTTTCGAAGCTGATAGCTTTATTTACTGGAAAACTAGATTCGAAACTTATGTAAAATCAAAAGATCTTGATCTTTGGCAGGTTATTACTATGGGTGACTTTCAACCTATTGAACAAAACCCTGAAACTAAAAAGGATGAAATAGTTCCTTACGACAAACAAAGTGAAAACTTTAAAAAGAAATTAGCTAAATACGACGAAGCAAAAATGGTTATTTATAATGCTTTACCGAAAAAGGAATTTCAAAGAATTTTTATGTGTAACACGGCTAAAGATATTTGGAAAACTTTGTTAGTCACCCATCAAGGTAATAATCAAGCCAAGGATAACAAGATCGATCTTCTTGTCCAACAATATGAACAATTCATCAATCCTGAAGACGAATCTATAGATAGTGCTTTCGCTAATTTTAATACTATTATTACTAGTCTAAAGGCACTTGATGAAGGTGTTTCTGTCAAGAGTTGTGTTAGGAAATTTCTCAGGGCTTTACATCCAAAGTGGAGAGCAAAGGTCACGGCAATAGAAGAATCCAAAAATTTAGCCTCACTCTCACTGGATGAGCTCATCGGTAATCTAAAGGTTCATGAGTTAATCATCAAAAATGATTCCGAGATAGTCAAAAGAAAAGTAGAAAGGAGATCACTTGCTTTAAAGGCTAAAAAGGAATTAAGTGATGATGAAGAATCAAGTTCGGAAAGCGAAGATGAAGAGTATGCCATGGCGGTTAGAGACTTCAAGAAGTTCTTTAAACGAAGAGGTAGATATGTAAGACAACCGTGAGATGAAAAGAAAGCACCCAAAAGAGTTGAGATGACAAGTATAGAAAGGGTGGGAGAAGATGCTTTGGATGTGGTGATCCAAGATACTTGGTAGGAGAATTTCCTCATCAAACAAAAGACAAGAACCAAAAGGAATACGTAAGAGGCGCTTGGAGTGATAGCGACGAAGAGACCAAAAATGAAGCTTGTCTAATGGCCGGAACTTTGAAAGAGGTACCTTTCGAAACCGGTCTCTATAATGATGACACTCTCCCTTTAGATTCGCTTGAATTAGATAATGAGTATGATCGAATTTGCAAAATGAGTCAAAAGATAATTATCAAAAACAAATCTCTAAAATCTATTAAGTCTAAACTAGAGAAAGAAATTTCGGAACTAAAAGATAAACTATCTAGAATTGAAAAAGGCAAAGAAATTGACTTAGAATGCAAATCGTTTCAAAATCTTAAAATCAAAAATGAGGGACTCAAAGTGGAAGCCTCAAAACTAAACAAATTTGAAAAGAGTACTCATTCTCTTAAACAAATGATATATGCTCAAAAGTTTTCCGATAATAAAACTGGTATAGGCTACAATTTTTTTGAAGCATCAACAAGCGGAACAAAACAAATCAAATTTGTAAAATCTCAGGCAGTCGAGGTTACTAGTGACGGTCCCCAAAATGCACCAGACGGTCCTGTAAATATAAAGGACCGTCCATTATTTAAAGAACCATCCACAGTAGATAAATCTATGACTTTGCCAAAACCTGTCTTAGGTCCTGTACCAAAACACTTAACTGTAATGAACACTGAAGTACCTATTGCTAGTATAAGAGAAGTTAGTGTAACATCCGGTAATTTTCCAAACTATTTTTACTAGCCAAATATTTACTTTTGCATCGCCTTAGCAGTTGAACCTTTTCTGAACTTGTTTGAACTTGAGAAACGTGAGATATCCTGAGAAACGTGAACCTTAGTCCCTTAATATGTCAGCACAACCTAGAAAACGCGAAACAAATCGAGTTTGCCAAATAAATTAATTTCTAGAAAGTTATGCATATTTATACTTGTTTTCATCAGAAAAATTATTTCGAGAACAATGACGCAAGTTTCATAATTTTTCGAGTCCGTTTAGTACGTCAAATGGGTCCCACAGTGATTATGGCAAAAGTTTTACCAACTTGACACTTATTACCCTCGCCCAAAATTTTACACCACACACCCTCTACTTTTAATTGCACAGATTTGGTCCCTGCCTTGGTATAAAAGCCAATTTTTTTATATTTTATTCATTTATCACACACATTTCCTCCCTCTTCTCTCCCACCCTGTCGGGCCATCCCCTCCGGCAACCACCATCACCGAAATTTTTTTTGGCCAAACCCCGTCTTACACCAAACGATAGATCTCGATCCCCTCTTTCTTTCTGTAGATTTTGAGCTCGATCGGAGCTCATTTAGTACCATAGCACCACCTCCGCCGTGACAGTCAGCCACCACCACCCCACCGCCTCACCACCACCTCTTTTCTACTCAGTAACACCCCACGCGTCTTCCCCCTTTCCCGTTTTTATTTTATCTGAAACCCTAAATTTTATATTCAAACATTTTTATTTATAAAACATGTTAAAATCTTTTAGATCTAATGAAAACCTTGTGGATCTATATTGTTTTGCCGTGAAACCCTCAAACTCAGTCCGAGTTGGGTGACTCACCGAGTCAACTCGAGTTGACTCAGGGTGAGTTGTTTGTTTTTATTTTATTTCTCTCATATTCTAATTTATTGTTGTTGGTTGTAGCTCGGATTGGATTTGGATTTATTTTGGTCTCGAGTTTGGTCCATGGTGGTTGATGCGGAGAGTCTTATGACTCGGATGAGGTCTAACCGTGAATCAGTGAGTCACGGCGTGGTTAGGTTTAAGTTTAGTCAGTTAGGGTTTGAAGTTGGATTGGATTTGTTGTGTTTAGTTTGGATTTTTTGATTGGATAATGATGTGTTGTTGTAGCCGAGAGCCTATTGGCTCGAGTAGGTTCGAGCGGTGACTTAAATGAGTCACGGTATGGCCTAGTGGTTTTTTCGTGTCGAGTTTTGGACTTGGTTTGGAATTGGTATTGTTGTTGTTGAGCCGAGAGCTCCAAAGGCTCAGTTAAGGTTGAGCCGTGTCTCAATGAGTCACGGCCAAGGTTTATGGTTAATTTGTTCAAGTTTAGTTGTAGCCATGTGTTTGGCTAAGTATTTGGATAGCTTGGATGTGAAGTGGTATAAGCCGTGACCCAAGAGGGCTACGACTAGTTGGGAATGAGTCTAGTCGTGACTCAAGGGAGTCTCGGCTGTGTAAGACTTGAGGTTAGAAAACCTCAGGTTAGTGTTGAGTCGGTTTGGACTTGGATAAGTCCTAAATGGTTAAGTCTTAATGACTTTGGGTCGAAAGCCCAAAGAGGGCCCATTGGAGTATGAGTTAGGTATTGGGCCATAATATCTTTCATTTTATTGTTTTGTCATTATTAATTATTTGTTTATCGATACGGTGTTTTGGTTAATTAATTGGAAAACATGAGATATGATTTGGACATTGGACTTGGATACTTGTTATTTCCTATGCTTGGATGAAAATTGGACGTTATTAGATTTTCGGTATTAGCCAATGAGCTTATGAACGATTTTGGTAAATGAGACGGAAGAGTATGTTAGACTCATAAGAGCTTAACGTATTTGGACCTAAACATACACAAAATGGTCGATAAACTTAACAACTAATATATACGCGAATGATAGTGTCCAATTATATATATTTAACTTGTAAAATGGGGCAATAAAACTTATATTCAAGAGTCGTAACGACTTGGAATGCTTTACAAACGGGCGCATCATGCCCAAATTTATATAAAACCTTTTATAACTTAATCATTTATGATTACTCAATATCCTAAAAATCTTTTCGAAACTTTTATAATTTCTTCCAAAATTACGATGTTTCATCAACTATTTGGGGAAATGGGTAAAACACCGAAACAACGTATTGATGTTTTCTGTCTTGTCTTTCTTAATTATTCTTTTCTTAATTTTAGTTCTTCTCTTTTCTTCATTATTCTTTATTTGTATCCGTTTGTGTTTGCCGACTTTTATTATTTTAACATCTCGTATCCACACGAGTCTTAAACGTTATTTCACCCAAACGTCATTGAAATAAAACATTTTTATTTCAAATACGAGTATTGTTTTATAAATCACTTTATGGTTATTGCTGAGACGTATTATTCATATATTAGGTTGTGCTGAGGTTCACTTGCCGTGCTATCCCATTTGATCAATATGTGATATCTTGTTCATCTGCTGCTAAGGTGTGATTCATAGCCCCACTTTATTTTTAAATTGTTTATAAACCTATGGGGGAGATACATGTTGCTTACTTATTTTTATGAGCACAATTGTTTATTGGTATTCTATTCCTGACTGATGCGATAATGCTAAGTACCTTCCTTGCCAAAAGCAAGTCCCTCGATCATGAACCATTAATCACTTGCGAGTGAGCACGATTGTAGTTTATAGGCCTATAGGATTTGACCATCCCGCCATGTTGACTAAGGTCGGTCAGCATGTGATGTACTATAATTGAGTTTTACTAGGTATCTAGCAAAGTACCTAGCTTTGGGGGCAACTATTGTATTATGAAATTCCGCGGTTACTGTCGACTTACGCCAGGGTTACTGGTGCCGGTTAACGCTTTGTGTGTCACGAGCTTAGCAAAACAAAACAAGAGAATTATGTGACGCTTACCCGATATTTGTATTTCTTACTTATATCTTCCAGACTTAAAATCTTGTGCTCAACTATTATTTACTAAACCTATGGATTACACTCAACCTTTGTGTTGACTTTTTAGCATGTTTTATCTCAGGTAATTGATGCATGTTTTGGGTGTTGGGAATTAAATATTCAAGATGTCTAATATCGGGTTCTAATCCAAGAAATACTCTAAGTATAATTCTGCTGCTAGTGCAAAATGGTTTCTGCTGATAATGTTGATTCTGCTGATAGAACATTTCACTCTGCTGATAGTGATAAATGACTCTGCTGATAGGCTTAGCATTCTGCTGATGGATTCTGCTGATAGCGATAGATTGTTCCTGCTGATAATGAACACTCTGCTGATGGAAGGATAAGATCGAAAAGATATTTATTGTATTTTGGTCAACAATATACGGTAGATAATATCTTACTCCATGTGCTTAGTTAACAAGTTGTATACATAGATACATGTTGTATCTGATGTACTGACACTCAAATAGGATAAGTTAACAAAGTAAGTCGGCCAAGACTTTAAGCAATATGTAAAGATCTTTTGACTATAAAAGAGATCTTAGTGGTGATATTAGTGTAGTACGTGAACATAGAAAGAGTTAGTACATGCATATGTTAGAACAAACACAAATATATCACAAGTGATAAAAACATAGGATTCAAGGTTGTAACCCTAGTGATATTTCAAGGTCACTCGTATTATTATCTTTAATAATATTGAATCGTTTGGTGATAATCTTTATGTGTTCATTGCTAACTAACAAACATAACAATTCCATTTCCATAACATACACAACCTTCTAAGTTTGGTTGAGTGAATTCCGTGCACTTAATCATTTTAACACAACATATCATACACACAAAGTTACAAGGTTTAACCACCTTAATCGTGTGTCCAGGATCCTAGCATGTTGTGGGCCCCAGGAGTGGCTGAAGGTTGAGGATGGCTATCAAGGGCTTTACTTTTTACCCTTACTATCTTATCATTCGAATAATCTTTTAAAACTGTGTCTTTTATTCCGCTGCAAACTATTTTTATTTTCCGCTGCAACTTGTGATATGCGTCTTTTAGACTCTAAATATTAAATTTTGTATTCGAATGATATGTTTTGCTAAAAACGTCTCATTATGAGATCGCTTTTGTGGAAAACTAGAAGGGGGGTTGAATAGTTTTACGTCTTTTTAATTTATTATAAAAACTTTGTTTACTTTTAAAATACCTAGATTCGAATTTATGTGAACTCAACTCTTGAACAATATGAACAAATAAAACGAAATCTAAATTAACAATGCAAGTAAAGTAATGAAATGAAATGAAAGATAGAGATGGAAAGATCGAACCGCGAGACAAAGGATTTATAGTGGTTCGGCTACAAGGACACCTTCCTTGCCCTACTCCACTCCTCGAGCACCTAACTCGAGAGTTTTCTTCACTATGTCAACAAGCTCCCTTATGGCGGAGAAAACCTTAGACAACTTTCGCTTAAACCAATTTTATGACACAAAGCTAAATGTCGAGTTCTAATCGTAGCTAGAACCAATCTCACAACTTCAATCACAACTTCTTCACGACTTCTTCACGACTTCTTCACAACTTCTTCACTATGGCTTCACAACTTCTTCACGACTTCTCACGACTACTACACACCACAACTACTTCACAACTTCTACTCTACTTCTTCTTCACAACACTACTTTTTCCTCACAACTACAATCTAGTTCACAACTATACACTACTTCTTCACTTCCTAATACTACTTCTTCACGCCTCTACTTCTTCACACCTTTGCTATACTTCTTACACACTTTAACTTCTTCACAACTTCACTACTTACACACTAATCTAGCCTTAAACAATTATGCTCACACCTATCTAACAAATATACACAACTTATACAAATGAATGAATGATTTACAAAGTTTACTAAACTAACAACTTAGGTAACAAGATGATACTAAGTTGTAATACTTCTAGTCTTGATTGATAGAAGTATTCTTCTTTTGCACTTGGATGGTAGAAGCTTGGATCACTTAGAAACTAATGCTTAAGAATATATGATCAAAGGATTTAGAAAGATATAAGAAGAGATTTAAAACAAAAGGTTTGGGGTGCAAAAGGTGAGGAAAAAGTCCAGGATTTGTCCAGTATTTATAGGCAAAAATTGACAGCTGGAGGAGTGGGGCGGTCCCCTTAATTAGGGGGCCGGTCCCCTTAATTATTAAGGGGGCCACCTAGGTAATTAAGGGGGCCGCCCCTTTTATCCATTGCCCAGTTTTGTCTTTTTGTGGGGAAGGTTTTTCTGGAACATTTTTGCCATTTTTAGTTGAAAATTTGAATTCATAAATTTATTATGGATTAAACATTTTCCTTTAATTTCCAAAAATGATTTTGTAAAAGATATAAAATGTTTGTGTCATTTTATAAAAAATCAAGTGATTAAGAAAATGTTCCTTTGATCATATAATGCATTAGGCATTTGTTTATTCATATCTTAAGTGATTAAGTTGTTAAAATAGATATTTACAACTAAATACTTGTTTACGTCATAATCTTTCGTTTAATGATTTTACATTTTGTGATTATCAAAACGTAGAGATATTGAAAGATGTTAATAACGTTTTTATGCATTATTTATATCAACAATCTCCCCCTTTTAGATGATTACAAAATCTAAACTCATTAAATTATAAAATTAATTTTTAGACAAGTATTTAGTGAGTTTATATCTACTTCTCCCCCTTTTTGTAGAATCAAAAAGGTTATGCCTACAAATTACGAAATTTTTCGGAACGGGAACTCCCCTTTGATGTGTTCTCCCCCTCGTTCGAGGGCACCAAGGAGTCGAGCTATGGAAATCTTGGCTGCAAAAATATTAGAAGTACAAGCATATATAGCAAAATATGGAATATAAAAACAAGAATCATGGCAAACAAATATTAAGAACACATAGCAAGACATTCATTAATTTAAAGTGATTATGTGAAACATATAATCATTGCAACGGCATTTAGTATGCTTGAAACATATAACAAGAAAAACGCCCTAAATTGCCAAAGAGAGCTTTCGGACTTGCTTGCGACACGAAAGCTTGGAAAATAAGAATGTTGGATTAATAGAGGTATATTTTTGGAGGTGGAGAGTTTGGAGGTAGAGAGTTTGGAGCGGAGTAGGTTGATTGAGGGTTAGAGTGTTGTGCTATAGTTTGGAGTGGAGGTGTTGGATGAGATCTAGTGATAAGATACTTAATCCAAGTGAAATGTTCATTTAAGGCAATGATTAGTTTTTGGAGAAGGATACGACAAGGACAATAGTTGACATGATTATCAACTTGATTCAAGTTGTGGGGGTGAGGTAAGCAATTTGAGTAGGGTGAGGATGGAGGATGGAGGTTGGCCCTTGTTGCGTTGTGCAAGGTGCATAGCAAGGAGATCACTACGGTCATGGATTTGGTTTATCTCTTCACGGAACTTTTCCTTTTCCGTGGGAATGTGGATTTGGTCATTTGGTGGAAGTGGATGAAATTGGGGTGTGTAGTTGGAAGTAAAGTTGGATGTTTGACCAATATGATGAGGGTTTTGAAAGGTTTCAATGATGTTAGTTTAAGGTTGAGATGTGTAGTTTGGAACGAAGGTGGAGGTTGAGGTTATTTTGTGATGAAGGAGGGCTAGAAGGGAGTTGATCCAATCTTGCATTGAGCAAGGTGTAAGGCAAGTAGAGCACAAAGCTCATGGGCTTCTTTAAGTTCTTCAATGAACTTCAAGTGTTTGGAAGAAGGTTATGATGGTGAAGTGTGGTTGTTATTTGGGATGGATGTTTGGATATGCAACATAGAAGAAGCATGTGAGTTGGTAGGAAGTGGTGGTGATACTTTTAGTGATGGAGACATTTTTGAGTTTGGGTAATGGATGAAGATGAAGACATGGAAGAAAAGGATATTTCATGAGTGGAGGGTGTTTTGGATGGTGCATTAGTAGGTGAAACATGATGTGAGGTGTTGGTGATGAAATTAGGATTGTTATTTCGAGATTGAGCATGTTCTTCATAAGAATTATTTGGGTGAGATGATGATGTATTTTTGTGAGCAAAAATGGATGGTTGGTTATTATGATGAGGTTTGTGAAAGGATTCGTTGGAATGAGCTTGAGGATTGGGAGTATAATTGGGAACAAATGTGGGTGGAGGTGTTGGTTGTTTAGCCACATCATTTGTTGTGATGGACTTGTTTCAGGGGTTTGGTTTTCTTCTCCAAACGGGTTTTTCGGTCATCCTTGCTAACCTTGAGGATTTTGGCTTGGGTTTGATGGGAGATGGCATGATGAGATGATGGAAGATTATGAGGAATGGGAGTGTTTATAGTGTAGGATTGATGGGATTAAGGAATGGATAAAATTTGTTGGATGGATTGGAATAAGATATGTTTGTGAATTTTGGGAAGTGTAGGATGAAATGGGCTAAAAAGTAGAAAAGGAAACAGCACCTTCGACCATCAGATGGCCGGTCCCCTTAAATATTAAGGGGGCCACCTTATGATTTAAGGGGGCCGCCCATCTGTTGGTTCCCAGATTACTGGAAATGGGTTTTTGGCAGAAAATTGTAGAAAGGGTTGTGTTTTTGGGTTTAGTTTCAAGCAAGTCCAACTCTTTGAGGCAATTAAGCATGTAATAGATATTTATGCAAAACATGTTAATTAAAGAGATTAAGCAAACAAGTAATTTCATCTAGCATGTAAACATACTCATCAAGCAAGTAATATGTATGGACTAGGAAACAATACACTACACCAAGTATTTTCTTAATTATATGTAAGTGGGAAGATTAATGAACTATTTGATGGATCCTAATGTGTGCCTATGTGTAATAAATGGGAACTTAAGATAGCATGGAATTCATGACTTGTTACAAACAAAATCTTAATAGACAAACCATGGTCCGCTTGATTTGACTTAGTTCACTTATAAATGTCATGTACATAAATATAGATGACAAATATGAGATCACCATGCATGATTTAAAGAAATGTTTTTAGCATTATTCAACAATGTTTGAAAGTGGGTTTTTATGTAGATGTGAAAGTTATTTGAATAAAATAGATTGGGTTTTATTTCAAAATGTGTTTATGAAGAATGGGTAAAAAAAAAATTCCCAATATTTGACTTTGATCGAAACAGAATTATGGACATAGATTAAGAAGAAAAATGAGATAGTAAAACATGTTAATAGAAAAGTGAAATAGTCATCTAAAAAATAATTTTTCCAAAATGTGAAGTTTCAGTCTATTTTTTAAGATACTAGATTTTTGAAAACAAATACCATTAATCATAGATTTTAAAAAATGGTTGTTAAAGATCTCATGCTCAAGGGAATTGGTTAAGGCTATTGTCACATGCTACACTTTTCTACATATCCTATGGTCATAAGGAAGCGATGACGAAATTCTATATGTTTGATGCGAGAGTGTTGAATGGGGTATAACCTAACATCTATAGCTCCTTTGTTGTTGCACACTTATCTAATTTGATGCCATAGTCTACGAGAGCTTGTTTCATCCATAGTTTTCTAACGCGAGAAATCTAATCTTACTTCTATGTTAAAGATTAATCCACTTAACTCATTTCTCTTCATCACCATGAGTTTTCTAATAGTGGACATAGAAGATTTCCATTTTAAACGTTATAGCTTAAGAGGGCCAAAGGGAAAAGAACAAGTGATTCTAGGTTATAAGTAGATTCATATAAGCTATTATGTATATATATATATAACTAGGCATTATGAGCTAAATAGGCATGAAATAACTAGTCATTAATCTAAGCATATATTATAACAATGAGCTAAAAAAAATGTACCTTTTAGTCTTCAGTTGATTTTCTTCAAGTACTTCAAGGTGTCATATTGACTTATAGAAGCCAATTATAGATGAGTTTCTGAATTATTCAATGAGTGACGATTTAGCCACTTGGTCCCCATTGTCTCATTAGTCCAAAATTGTTTGAACCAAACATGGTTTGCATTTGCATGTATGGTGGATGTATTACCCAAGGATTAAAACTTGGTTGATGTGAATAATTCCACATTGGGTGACTATTATTAGGAAAGTTTTGTCTACTTTGATTTCTTCTAGGTTGAGGGGTTTTAGGCCGAGGATGAGGAATATTTGGTCTATTTGGAGGAGGAGTTTTGGATCTTAATTTTGGTTTAGAAAATCTGGTTTTGGTTTTTAACGATGGTTTATAAAAGCTTTTTTACTTTCTCATCACTAGCAATGGGTATTTTTCTATCTTTTATAAGTACATACTTAGGTTTTGACTCTAACAGTTTATGTTTACTAGACTCACATTCAAACTTTACATTTTTATTTTCACTATTTGAAATATCGATTGAATTGATTCCTAGACCGGTTTTATCTTCGGATGATCTTTGAACACTTATTATTTTCTTAAGTGAGTTACTACTTTTTTTAAACTTGTCAAGTTTGAAAATTTCATCTTTAAGTTTTTCGTTTTCATTTTTGACTTCTAAGCATGTTTTGCATTCTATAAAAACTTCTTTTCCTTTTTCCAAATGTTTTATTTTAATTTTTAATTCGAGTACTTCATTTTTTAATCGATTATTAATATGTTTTAGTGACTTATTTTTAGCTATAACCTTTTGACCTAATTTGCATAACCTATTATATTCATTATCTAGGTCTTTTTCATCTAATGATTGATTTTCATCACTAAAGTATTCGGTTTCGGAAAGTACCTCATTGGATGCCTTTGCTATAAGACATTTTTCGTCCTTTGTTATTTCTTTCTCATCTTCATCGCTATCACTCCATGCTCCTCCAACGAACGCCTTTTGATTTTGATCCCTTGACAACATTGGACATTTTCCGATGAGATAATTTGGATCACCGCATTTGAAGCACTTCCTTTCGCTCTTGCTAGTTTTGTCGTCTTTGTTTCTTTGGAATGCCTTTCTTTCATCATGTGGTTGTCTAACGAATCTTCCTCGTCTTTTGAAGAATTTCTTGAAGTCTCTTACGGCCATGGCATATTCTTCGTCATCACTTTCGGAGGTTGAGCTATCCTCGTCACTAGATTCTTTCCTAGCTTTCAACGCAATTGACTTGCTTTGCTCTCTTTTTCCTTTGACCATCTCGGAGTCTTTCTTTATTATTGCTTCGTAGACTTTCAAGTTGCCGATCAACTCGTCAAGTTGAAGAGTTGACAAGTTCTTTGATTCTTCAATCACCGTAACTTTAGCTCGCCATTTTGGATGAAGAGCCCTAAGAAATTTCCTAACAAAATTCTTACTAGAAAAATTCTCATCAAGTGCTTTTAAACTTGTGATGATAATGTTAAACCTAGCAAAAGCATTATCTATTGATTCCTCTTCCGGAATCGTAAATTGTTCATATTGTTGAACAAGAAGATCCATTTTATTATCTTTGACTTGACTATTACCTTGGTGAGTGATTAGCAAAGAGTTCCAAATTTCTTTTGCGGTTTTACACATAAAGATTCTTTCATATTCTTTGCGTGGTAACACATTATAAATTACCATTTTAGCCTCATTATTTTTTGCTAGTTTCATTTTCAAATTATCATTTTGTTTTTCAAAAGGTACAATTTCATCTATTTTAGTTAAAGGATTATTTGGAATAGGGGGGAAATCACCATAGGTAATAACATGCCAAAATCAAGATCTTTTGATTTCACATAAGTTTCGAATCTATTTTTCCAATAAAGAAAACCATCACTTTCAAATAGTGGTGGTCTTTGCATAGATTGCCCTTCTAAATATTTTTCGGATTCCATAGATCGTTTCAAGTTTTAAAATACAATTTATTTTAAAAATCTTGTTTGACGTGGCTCTTGATACCAATTGTGGAAAACTAGAAGGGGGGGGGGTTGAATAGTTTTACGTCTTTTTAATTTATTATAAAAACTTTGTTTACTTTTAAAAACTTAGATTCGAATTTATGTGAACTCAACTCTTGAACAGTATGAACAAATATAAGTAAATCTAAATTAACAATGCAAGTAAAGTAATGAAATGAAATGAAAGATAGAGATGGAAAGATCGAACCGCGAGACAAAGGATTTATAGTGGTTCGGCTACAAGGACACCTTCCTTGCCCTACTCCACTCCTTGAGCACCTAACTCGAGAGTTTTCTTCACACCTTTGCTATAATTCTTACACACTTTAACTTCTTCAAAACTTCACTACTTACACACTAATCTAGCCTTAAACAATTATGCTTACACCTATCTAACAAATATACACAACTTATACAAATGAATGAATGATTTACAAAGTTTACTAAACTAACAACTTAGGTAACAAGATGATACTAAGTTGTAATACTTCTAGTCTTGATTGATAGAAGTATTCTTCTTTTGCACTTGGATGGTAGAAGATTGGATCACTTAGAAACCAATGCTTAAGAATATATGATCAAAGGATTTAGAAAGGATTTAGAAAGATATAAGAAGAGATTTAGAACAGAAGGTTTGGGGTGCAAATGGTGAGGAAAAAGTCCAGGATTAGTCCAGTATTTATAGGCAAAAATTGACAGCTGGAGGAGCGGGGCGGTCCCTTTAATTAGGGGGCCGGTCCCCTTAATTATTAAGGGGGCCGCCCCTTTTATCCGTTGCCCAGTTTTGTCTTTTTGTGAGGAAGGTTTTTCTGGAACATTTTTGCCATTTTTGGTTGAAAATTTGAATTCATAAATTTATTATGGATTAAACATTTTCCTTTAATTTCCAAAAATGATTTTGTAAAAGATATAAAATGTTTGTGTCATTTTATAAAAAATCAAGTGATTAAGAAAATGTTCCTTTGATTATATAATGCATTAGGCATTTGTTTTTTCATACCTTATGTGATTAAGTTGTTAAAATAGATATTTAGAACTAAATACTTGTTTAAGTCATAATTTTTTGTTTAATGATTTTACATTTTGTGATTATTAAAACGTAGAGATATCGAAAGATGTCAATAACGTTTTTATGCATTATTTATATCAACAATTTTCTATTATTGTGACTATCTTACCCCTCACGTAGCACCCCAAGCTTCGTCCCGCTGCCATATTTCGAGTTGGGGGTGTTACAGTTAGACGCTTTTATAAACCATTACTAAAACCTGGAGTAGGATTTAACAAATCAATGATTAGATCAAAAACTCCACCACCTAGGAAAATAAATGTCACCCCAAGACAAACTAGACCAAGACAACCTAGAAAATAAAATTATCCGAACATGTATCCCGTAGCATGGGAGAATAATTTTCTACCTATAGGTTTCTACTCACCATTTCAACATCCTAGTCAAATGCCACAAATGCATGGGATGTTTAATGCTAACAACTTTAGACCCATGAGATATTGGGGACCATATGTTTGAGTTTTTCTATGATGTTATTAGATATGCTTGGGAATTGACTTGGAGCCTGACGAATGGATCAAAGATAGTGGATGCACTAATCACATGATGGGAAATCGTAAGCTATTCTCATCATATCAATCATGCAATAGAGGTAATGTCACTTTTGGTAGTAAACTCAAAGGTAATATCATTGCAAAAGGTACGATCACTCATAATTCTCTTACTATCATTAATGTTGAGCATGTAGATTACTTAGGTTTTAATCTCTTAAGTATTAGTCAAATATGTAACAATAATTGCAAGGTAATCTTTTCTGAAGAAGGTAGTGAAATCATTAAGGATGGAAAAGTCATTTCCAAGGGTATTAGGAAAGGTAATTTATATGTCATGAAGATAAGTAATAAGTCTAGTAACAATATATGTTTGGCTATAGTTAGCGATAACTCCACTTTGTGGCATAGAAGATTAGGTCACGTAAATATGTGTTTGTTACAATCATTAGCTTCTAAGGATTTAGTTAGAAATCTTCCTAAATTTAAGTTTAACCAACATTTTTGTGACACTTGCAAAGTTGAAAAACAAGCTCACTCTAGCCACAAACCTAATAATATAGTATTAACCTCTAGATGTCTAGAACTCCTTCACATGGATCTTTTCGGTCCTTCCACCGTACGAAGCTACGGACGAAATCTCTACACCTTAATAATAGTGGACGATTACTCTAGGTACACTTGGACTAGATTTCTTAAGAACAAGACCGAAACCTTTGAGTAGTTTAAAACATTTAGCAAGAAAATCCAAAATCAACTAGGTTGCTCCATAGTTTCTATTAGGACAGACCATGGCACATAATTTGATAATGAAGTGCAATTCAGAGTTTATTGTGATGCTAATGGTATTACTCACAAATTCTCAGCTCCTCGCACTCCACAATCAAATGGGGTAGTCAAAAGGAAAATCGAACACTACAAGAAATGAGTAGAACAATGTTAAACGAACAATCCATCCCTCAAAAGTTTTGGTGTAATGCCGTAGACACCTCCACATATATACTTAATAGAATTCTCATTAGGCCAATCCTAGGAAAAACCCCATACGAAATCTTGAGAGGTAGGAAACCTACTCTAGATTACTTCAGAGTGTTTGAAAGTAAATGCTTCATTCTAAACACCAAAGACTATCTCACAAAGTTTGACCCAAATTCTTACGAAGGTGTGTTCCTAGGATACTCACAAAATAGTAAAGCCTATATAGTCCTCAATAAGGAAACAATGGCAATCGAATAATCACTCAACGTGACTTTCTATAAGAGTTCTCCCCCACCTAAAATATCACCTTTGGTAGATGACGATTTAGATGAAGAAAACGCCATCATAGATAACAAGAAAAACCTAGGGATCAATAATGTGAATGAAATCGAAGAAATAAATGAAGCCACTAACATTAAGGAATCTAGAAATCATCCTTTAGACAACGTCATGGGAAATCTAAACGAAAGAACCCTTAGATCCCAAGCTCAAGACAAAAGCAATTTCTTTTGCTTTATCTCAATCATAGAACCTAAGAACGTCAATGAAGCATTGAAAGACGAAAGTTGGATCATCGAAATGCAAGAGGAATTGAATCAATAGTCTAATAATGTTTGGGAGTTAGTACCAAGACCTAAGAACGTGACCATAATAGGAACCAAGTGGGCATTTATGAATAAATTAGATGAGAACGGAATTGTAGCTAGGAATAAAGCAAGGTTAGTAGCACAAGGCTATAATAAACAAGAGGGAATTGATTATGAAGAAACCTACGCACCTGTATTTAGACTAGAGTCCATTAGGATATTACTTGCCTACGCTTGTGCGTTAGACTTTAGGTTGTTCAAAATGGGTGTGAAAAGTGCATTCCTAAACGATTGAATCAATGAGGAGGTATATGTGGCACAACCTCCAGGATTCATTGACTTTGAGAAACCCGAGCATGTTTAGAAACTTAAGAAAGCTTTGTATGGTCTTAAGCAAGCTCCTAAAGCATGGTATGATAGGTTAAAAGCTTTTCTTCTTAAACATGAATACTCAATGGGAATGGTAGATAACACTCTTTTCACTAAGAAGAAAGAATCAAATATCATCATCGTCCAAATATATGTCGATGACATTATATTTGGATCAACTTGTCAAGACATGTATGTGTGATGAATTCTAAATAATCATGCATGACGAGTTTGAAATGGGCATGATGGGCGAACTTAACTTCTTCCTTGGACTTCAAATAAAACAATTAGAAGATGGAATATTATTTAATCAATCTAAGTTCTTTAAAGAAATGCTTAATAAATTTGGATTAGAAGATACTAAACCTATGAAAACTCCAATGGCTACGGACACAATGCTCACCAAAGATGAAGAGGGTGAATCCATAGATAGCACTAGGTATAGAGGTATGATAGGAAGTTTATTATGCCTAACGGCAAGTAGGCCTGATATCATGTTTAGTGTCTGCCTTTGTGCTCACTTCCAAGAAGATCCCAAAACTTTTCACCTTGAAGCGGTTAAGCGTATCTTCCGATACATTAAAGGCACTATGCACTAAGGATTATGGTATCCTAAGGGGACCGGCATATAAACCATAGTATATGCCGACTCTGATCATGCGGGAGATTATGTGGATCGAAAAAGTACTAGTGGCATTTGTAACTTCATCGGTTTTTGCTTAACTTCTCGGTTCTCCAAGAAACAAACAACACTAACTATCTCCACGACCTAAGCCGAATATGTAAGCGCTGGAAAGGCATGTCAACAAGCACTATGGATGAAACAAGCTCTCGTAGACTATGGCATCACACTTGATGATATCCCAATCATGTGTGATAACAAAGGAGCCATTGACTTAGGTAAGAACCCCATGCAACATTCTCGCACAAAGCACATTGAAATTCGTCACCACTTCCTTAGGGATAATGTACAAAAGGGAAACATCTCCATTGAAAAGGTGCAACGGAAGAAAACATCGCCGATATCCTCACTAAACCTCTCAAGCGGGAACCTTTCTTCTATCTTCGTCTTGGTTTAGGAATGATGGAACACATCTCCCCCTCTTAACTTCCGTAAGTGTAGAACCTAAGACCTTGATAGATCTTTGAGCGCTCGTGGATCGTTAGTAATGTTTATGTAATCATAAACACACTAATAGAAAGTCTCTAATACTTGTATTCTAAAGCGGAAATTAAACACAAGTAAGAATACAGATAATTAAGAACGATTGATCCTCTATGGATCTTTTATTAATACTAAAAACTTGTTTTTCTAAACTCGTACCTATTACATAATAATGTGTTCCTTTTATACACAAGGAACCCTAAACAGTTTCACTAGAAACCCTAAACCGTTTCACAAGAAACGTATCTTCTAAAAACTAAACAAGATAATCATAATATTTTCCTAATAAAACTCGTACATATCCTAACAAATAATAAAATACGCGGAATATCTATATCAGCAGAAACCAACTACGCAGAATCTCTACTTCCGCAGAAACACTTCTTCAGCAGAATCCAACACTTCAGCAGATTCCATCAGCAGAATTCGTCCTTAGTAGAATTCCCAACAATCCTCCCCTAATCTTGAATTTGACATGGTTAAGTTCAAGATTCTTGATAGATCTTTAACACATCAGAATAAGAGGATTGAATTCGAACATCATCAGCAAAGAATCAAATGAACCACATCTCTATGAATGGCAAAACTTTAAACTTCAGGTCTTTGTAGCAACAAATGACATAATGTACATCAAAACAGTTTAGTTTCATACTATTCTCATCACATCCAGGTGTGTAAACTCCTGTGAGAGGTGAATCATTGAAAATAATGGATTTGATGTCTCTTTACCAATAGCCATCACTACTGGAGTAGCCAAATGTTTAAGTTCGAAAACTATGGTACACTGATAACCATATGATTTTTAGCAAATCATCAGCTATAAACGGATTTGAGATGTCTTTACCTGTAGCCGTTTGCTCAGGACTAGCCAATTCTTGGGTTACAGCAAACCTTGGTGAATTGAAAACCAAATATGGATACCAAGTGTCTTTACCACAAACCATACTTTTATGGACTAGCCAATTCTTTGGATCCCAGAAAGGGTTACATCCATGGTGAATTGAGAACCATTTCAACTCTTAGGAATGAACCATCGGTGAGTTGAAGTACCCTATAGCTTTGAGCAAGCTATTACAGCTATCAACAGATTTGATGTGTCTTTACCAAAGTTGTACCCTTTGGACTAGCCAACTCTTTGATGGACACAAGTCACATCTGGTGAGTTGATAACCATCAACAGAGTGATATACAACAAACCTGCAGAAAAGTTAGTACAAATATACAACCTTTTTTTTTTTTTTTTTTTTTTTTTTTTTTTTTTTTTTTTTAACTAAGTAAAAGAATGAAATAAGAAATAAATGAAATAAAGATAAAAATAATACACAATACCAGAATCAAGTAGAAGCTTTGTGGTGCAGAAGCTTGGACTTGATTAACCCAACCAGCTGTTCAGCATGAGTCTCATCATTGGCCACTGGATCAGGAGGAACTTCCAATTTCCTTCTAAGCATACGTTTCATCAGAGGAATAGACCAAGGATAATGCTGATCAGAAAACATACACACCCTTATGCCAGACTTTGTTTCAACAACATGCACATTAGGCATAGGGTAAAACCTCCAAGTATCAACCCTCCATTTATGTGAATTCTCCCAGATTGAGTAGCCTTTTCCATTAGGAGAGTGAGAATCAAACAGAACTTGCAGATCGCCCAATAAGTACAAACCAGCCCCCTATGGTGTATGAGAGGCATAGTACTCTGTGACCATTCCATAGAGAGTATGCAAATCTTGCCTATCCACCAAGTGAAGTATTTCTTGTAAGAAAGTAAACTCCATATAGGAATGATCTTGCCTATAGATGGTGTTTATCTGTCCATCTGTCAGTGTCCATTTGACCAACACATTGTCAGAACCCTCAGGAAATGTCTCAGAAGAACCCACTTTGATAAAGGTTGTATCATCAGCCTTGAGATCTACATGCTTAGAAGAACTCCCCTTGTGAGACCTAGATGCTCTAGAAACCTGCTTCCTAGCTAATCTCACTGATCTTCTGATAGCAATATGTCTTCTGTGTGCCATCCTTTTCTTCCTCCTTCCAGGTATATATATCCCCATAGGATTAACATTTTCAGATGCACCAGAAGCATCTATAGGAGGAATAGAAGATGTAGGAACAGAACCACCTTCTGCATGCAACTTCTCAGTATCTTCTCTGGCCTTTCTAGCCTCAGCAGCTTCTAGTTCAGCTTTCCTCACCAAATCTGCATTGTAGTTGGAAATAAGTGATCCCTCTTGTTCAGCAGATGCAGAAGAAGGAATGGTAGCAGCCTCAGTAGAGGTGTCAGCAGATTGGTTTCCTTCAGGAGTTGCCTCAGCAGAAACAGCTTGAGGGAGCAGCTGGTCTTTATCACCAGAAGATGAAGTACCAAGCTCAGCTGTCTTGATCCTTTTAGCTTCTAGAGCATCTATACTTGCAGTAGGCCTCTTCAATGGAGTAGGTGGTGAGTGAATACCCTTCATAATCTGATTATATATTTGATGCAAGTCAGATTCAGGTAAGGCACAGACTTGCTTCTTGGTCAAAGCAGAGTTATATACAGAAGTATATTGGTGATAGACCACATTTATCATATAATTCTTAGTTTGTGCCTCAGTCTGATTTTTATCTCTCTTAGCTTTGGCCTTCTGTGCAGCAAGAGCCTTTCTCTTTTCTGCTGCAGCTTTCTTCTTTTGTTGACCAAGAGCCACCATTTGTGCAACAAAGTTGTCACTATCAAAGTCAGCTCCCAAGATGCTTTGAGCCAAAGTAGAATTGGAAGCAGCTTGTAGAGTATAAGAATCCCATTGTGCATCAGTAAAATGAACTGATTGCTCATCCAGTTCTCTTTGCCTTGCAGGAGGCAAATTAGCAGTAAACTGAGCTGTCATCTTTTGTGCTAATGTTTGACTCTTCATCATATCCTCATACTCTTTCACCAGTCTAGCTTGCTCCTTCCTTTCTGTGTCACTCACAAGATCTGTACCAAGATCTTCATCAACCATCACTCCTTGCTCAATACCAGAAATGTCAACACTTGGAACTTGAGTAGCAGGCTCATTAGAAGAATCATTATGAGAGATATCAACAATAGGAACTCTGTCAATATTCTCAGAAGAAACACCAATAGAAGCATCAACAGAAACATGTTGAGTGGTAGTATCAACATGTGCAGTAGAAACCTCAGCATCAGGATGCAAGACAAAAGACCTCCCAACAACAAACACTTCAGCATAAACTTCAGAAGGTGTGACATCAGCAGAAGCCACATCAATCATTGATTCATCTGCCTGAACATGATCACCGTCAACTTGTTCTTGAATAACATTCACACTCGGCATTTTAGAATCCTTGATCAAATACTTTCTTCCCCTCTTTCTATAGAACTTGATCTGCTCTTTTGGTTGTGATGATTCAGCAGCTTTGGGTGAAGAAGTATGAGTCTGCTGAGCAGCTTCAGCCAATAAATCAAGATGATCCAAATAAATATCATCCTGCTCTTCATCAGAAGCAAACACAAACTTCCTTTTCTTTTTCTGCCCAAGTTGATCTTCTAACTCCTGAACCCTCTTTTTCAACACCACAATCTCACCACCAAGTGAGGATTTGGTATCTTCAAGCTCATTCTTTAACTTGTCAACTTCTTTTACATACCTGTTGAGCAAATCATATACAGAAGTGAGAGTAATAGGGTCCTCAGCTCCACCAGCAGATTTCTCAGTGGTATTGGGAGCTTCATTGGGCCTTTCAGAAGAAACATGTATATGCTCAAAAGTAGGAGAGCTATCATCAATTTGTCCTCTAATAGGGCTAGGTGTGGACAGTCTGGTAGTCTCATATTCAAGAGGTGTAGGCACATGAGTGTCAAGAGACTGAAGTGTCTCCTCAACCTCAGGAACAAGCTCATCAGGAGCTTCATGAGTTGGTGTTGGACTAGGACTGGGTGAAACATGTAAAGGTGAAGGTGTAGGTTGGTCAGGAGAAACAATTGGTGCTTCAGCAGTTATGGAAGGACCCTCATCCCTTTCTACTGATGGATTACCATCAGCAGTAACACTTGGAAATGATGGAGTACCATCATCAGCAGCATTGGGAGATGGTGGAGTACCAGCAGCATTACCCTCATCAGCATCATCATTGCCATGTGGCAACATAGCTGGTAGCAGAGGGTGATGTGCCCCAACATAGTGAGTTTTCATTGAAGCAAACAATTTAGCACTAAGGGCTCCTATGGGATAATGGCCTCTATCTTGGGTGTTTATGTCTAAAATTATTTGAAGAAACCTAGGGTACATAAGAAACTTATGCTTTTTCTTTTGAATATTTTCAACCATATTATCAAAAATAAACTTAGAGAAATTATAAGTTAAACCCTGTGATAAACATACTATACCACAACCCAATTGGGTAGAGAATTGATCCCATCCTCCAGACTTGTTACTAATGCACTGAAGCAATGTGTGCACCAAAAACCTCCACATAGGGCAAAACTTGTTCTTGAGCCACATAACTGTATCCATACTTTGATAACCAGCAGCTCTCAGCCCAGCAAGTATCTCACCAGAGTTGGTGTGATAAACACCACCTTCATCATCCAGCTGCAATCTTGTCCTAATCAACGACTCAGTCACCACATATTCTGCTCCATCAATCATTGCAACAATCTCTGTGTCAGAACGTTTCTCAGCAGATGCCCAAAATTGCTTGACCAAAGATTCATGTACCACATCTGGGTAATGAGTCAATGCAAAGTGAATCTTGGAACGCTTCAAGAAATCCACCATAGGTTCATATATTTCATGTCCCTTTGCTTTTCCCAGAAAAGAAACTTTGTTGTGATCCTTCTTAAATTGTAGGGCCTCCATTGAAGAAATTATGAGAGATAGGGTATGAATTAAGTGAATGGAAAATAGGTTTAAATTGCTTGAAGAGGGAATAAGTTGTTTTGGGCGAAGATTATATGAAGTAGGTTATAAATAGAAGTTACCCAATTATGGTCAAAAATATCGAAACTAATTATTGACCGGATCTGACGTGTAAAGTAACTCCATCATTCAAAATTAACTCTTCAGCAGAAATGACGGTCAATCTGCTGAAGTGAGAAGTCAATCAGCAGAATCAACTCAAGTGTAATAATATCTTCAGTAAAGATCTTGAGTTTTACTTTGCCACCCAACTCGCATTAATTACCATCAACCCTTGACTTCGCCTATAAAATAACCCCAAATCACAATCCGCACAAATCAATTAACCCCAATTTACCATCAAACCCTCATTCAACCAAAATCAACCATGAACAACCAGCCAGAAGTAGTTGATCTCACCTCTGAGTCATCAGCAGACTCAGGAGATAACATTCCCCAATCACCACCAAGACACCAAGCCTCCCAATCATCCTCACGACCTTCCCATAGAAGGTATGGTCTTACCAAAGAACAAGCCCGAAAGAGAAAACATGATGTGGGCTCATCAAGCAGACCAAACAACCCACCCAAAACTCCATCATCATCATCCACTGAGGATAGTCGTCCTTTATTTCGATACCCCTATCAAGATGAACCTCGTCCTTTGAAGTCCCCCTTTCTCCCTTCATCTGAAGATGATAGTGTGGTGAATCCAAATGATTCAGCTAGGGGCTCTGATGACTCCACAGAGCGTCTAGAGCCAATCTTCAATAGATTGGTGAGAGAAGAAGAAGAGAGGGAAGCAGCAGCAACAAGTGGAGAGAGTCCCCAACCTTCACAACCCCAACCTAGGCCACACACCAGAAATCCACCACTTCCAGTGACAAGGGAGGTGGTTATTGGTCTTCCTGCTCCAAGGTCTGGTGTTTCATACCATAGAGACAAAGGAAAGAGCAAGGGTGCAGAGGTGACCGGTAAAGGAAAGGGTAAAATGGAGTAGGTGATGATGAGATGTTGCCAAGGACCAAAGATATAAAACTAGGTTCTTCAGCATCTTCATTCCTGGTCCTCCATCTCCAACAACTTTTGAAACCATGATGATAGGAACTAGATTCTGTGTAGGTTATCTTGTATAGGAATGGTCTTTTATTTCAATTTGAAGTTGTTTGTAAGCTGTAATTTCTTTGAATGAATGAACAACTTCTCTTTTATCTATCAATGATTGTCACTTGAACTGTGCTTCAGCACTTCCATTGTAAAACCCGCAAATTAACGTAAGATGAAAAGACTAAAATACCCTCGAATTTAAATTTTGGGAACTTACGAATATTGAATAAGAAACATAACCTAAGTTTTAATAAAATTTAAAACTTTACATTATATTAGTATGGTACAAAAAAAAAGAAAAGAAAAACACTATGTATTGCCGCCCCCCCCCCCTTGGACCAAAATTGAGTCCAAGTTCATGATTTGCTAAAATTTGTCAAGTCCATAATGTGATTTAAATCATTCCTAAAATACCTAAATCAAAATATTCGGTCCTTTCTTTTTCCATTATACCGATCCATCAAACAAAATAAACCCTAACATTCTAAAACATTCGGTTCTTCCTCCATTTGTGCTTTTGCCTGCTGCCGATCCAAGAAACAACCAAAAGAAGTGTTTGAATCTTGTTCTTGATTCGTGTTTCGTCATCACAAGGTAACCCTATAATCCTAGCAAAGATCCATTCGAATTTTGTGAATCAAAAACTAACCTAAAAACCATTTTGTTCCGGTTTTTGCTGCTGCTGTGCGACGCCAAGAAGAGAGGAGAAAAGAGAGTTTCGTGTGGTGTTTTGATTCTCGTTGTGTCCGTGTTCTTCGTGGTCTACGAGGGTATCATATCTTTTGTTCATGCCATGTTCTTGTTTTGTTTTATAATCGAATATATGTACACATAAAATCATAAATCTAAAGAAAAACCTAAAACTTAAAACATGGATCGATCAAACTGTTTTGGTGAGGATTAATTCGGTTTGAATGTGTAATAAACTGATATGAATTGACCATAATGTGTTTTGGACTCACCCAAAGTCGTTTGGTATAAAGAACTAATGAACGGGATGAATAAAACCCTAAGTATGTACGTATTATATAAAAACTGCTACTGATCTAAGATTTGATTCGACTTTAAGAGGCTGTGGACTAATGATGTGAACGTATATTTTGATGTTTCTGGAGTCTAGATTGTAGTTTAATGAAATAGCTACCTGGAGAAATTTAGTTTGTAATTTTTGGAGGCCTAGAAGGCTACTTTTTGATTTTTGGGAAATCACATGTCTGATCGGATTTGTGAAGTCTGGGAAAACAGTCCGGGTTTTTCATTTATCATTTTAAAACCATAACTAATTGGGACATTTCCTTTGAACTGAGAAATATAACACATGTTAGATAATTACTGGAATTTTTGTAAAATTTTATAAATTTTCTAGACTGGGTAAGCTCGTAGATAATGGTCGGGTGTTTTTAATTGATCCGGTTCTGGAACAGGTTGGGAAAAAGGATTTTTAGTTCGTACCTAGACAACTTAATAAAATCTGGAAAAATTGCATAAAATACTTAAGATTCTGGGGAACGTCTGTGAATTTTTATAGAATTTATTTCGAAGGTTTAATATGGTTTATAAATTACGTAAAACGGGTCCAGATGATACTTAAAAACTGTCAAGATATGTAAAAAGGTTGTAAATTGTTAATTTTCCGAAACTAAGGGTTATAAATGGTAAATCATGAAACTTGAGGGTAAGTCGTGTAATAAATCATATTTAAAGGGGTTTTGTGTCATTGTGATAATTAAAGGACCTAATGTATAATTATTAATAAATAAAGGATAGAAACATAAATAGAGGAATCAAATAAGAAAAGCATTAATTTGAGGGACTTGGTTTGTAATCTTGTATTTTAGAGGTCCTAAGCGTACAACGTAATAAACTAAGGGTACATTGTGTAATTTGGAAAACTAAGGGGCTAAAAGTGTAAAGTATGAAATCTTCAAAGGTGAAAATGTAACTTTGGATAATTTGATTATAACTTAACCTAAATGAGATTTTGGAAATATTACTAAGTATGGGAACTTTCTAAATAAGGAAACTTTCTAAAAGTGGAAACTTACAAAATATGGAAACCTGCCTAAAATGGAAAGTTACCTAAAATGAAAAGTGTTGTAACACTTGTCTACCCCTCTAGGTGTGAAGAAGGAGAGGAACTGAGTCCATTTCCACTTTATTCATTGTGATTTGTGCTTTGCGTTGGTATAAGGTACATATATTCTGCCCTTTTTAATAAGGTGCCTTCGGCCTCTTGTTTTCTGATTTGAATCTATGATATGAACCTTTGGCATTTGAACCTTTGACATGAACCTTTGATATGAACTTGAGATTTGGGCTATGACTATATGAATCCTTACTTTGATATGGACCCTTTGCTATGAACCTTTGATATTTGAACCTTTGACCTTTAACCCCAGTTTGATACTACGAGCCAAATATGTTTCCAAGCCATGAAGGTAACATGGCCGTGTCATTGATGCACCAATGGCATGACTCTTGTGTGGTCAGAGTGATTAACCACACCGTCCCCATTTTGATTTGATATGAGTTCACTATGATTTGTTATGGCCAATGTGATTTGTTTGGGGGGCGTATGGATGCATCCTAAATTTGATTTGTATGTGATTTGATATATTTGTATTTGGTGACTGATGATGGGTGCAATCCACGTCTTTCACAAGATTTGGGAGCTGATCACTCCAATTTGATACATGAGGACACCCCTCATATTATCTGGTTACTATAGAGGCATCCCCTCTGGACTACTGCAGGATTTGGATATTTGATTTGTTTGGGCTCGTGGTGGATTACTGTCCTAAACCTTACTCTTATTACCTTTTCTTATATCTTATTCATTATGATGTACTGTGCAATTCCATTTGTTTTCGTTTCCGTTTATTATATATCTGTTCACTGGGCTTTTTAAGCTCAGCCGCATTTCTTTTCCTGCGGCAGGTTTTAGTAGGAAGCCAGGAGTTTGGGTTTGCTTTGGGATGAGAGATTAGCTTATGAAGACGATACCTTAGTTAGAATTTACTTATGTATGACTACGTAGAGTTGGTATATTTCCGTTGTAACAATATTGTAAACCATTTGTAATATGTAAGTCGTATGTTATGCTTGCCTTTGATATGTCATCATTTGCATGACACCTCTACCCTTGTCGGGTTCGGGTGTTACATCCATTCAGCAGAAACAATCTTTAAGCTTACTTGACCAAGTCCCATTTAACCAATCTTGGTGAACTTCCACTTAAGATCAGCAACTACACATCAAGGCATTCTGCAAAACAGACACATAACAGCAAACAAACCAAACCATACAAAACTTAAATGACATTAGTTGGTTAGTGTGTTAGCAAACATAATATACAAAATATTACAAATTTTACAATAACAATCCTCCCCTGAGGCATATGCCTCCCCTGAGGCCTATGCCTCCCCTCAAACTCTGCAGTTAAGGGTTAACCATCCCAATATGGACAACTAAGTATTGAAACCTAGGTCCATCAAAAGCCTTAGTCAATAAATCTGCCACATTATCATCTGTGTGAATCTTAACCACCTTAATCAAATGTTTGTCATATGCATCTCTTATAAAATGATGCCTGATTTCAATATGCTTAGTTCTATTATGAAAAACTGGATTTTTGACAATGCAAAGGGTACTTTGATTATCAATAAAGATTGTGGTGTTCATAAAATTAAACCCATAATCTAACAATTGATTTTGTATCCAAAGAACCTGTCCACAACAATTGGCAGCAGCAACATACTCTGCTTCAGTAGATGAGGTAGCAACAATAGTTTGTTTCTTGCATTGCCAAGAAATCAATCTTCTTCCAAGAAATTGGCAACCTCCAGTTCTGGATCTCCTATCCAGATTTGCACCAGCATAATCACTATCACTATATGCTTCCAACTTAAAAGGAGACTCTTTTGGGTACCAAAGACCTAAGTTGGGTTGGCCTTTGAGATACTTGAAGATCTTTTTGACTGCATTCAAATGGGAAGTAAGTGGAGTGACCTGATGTCTGGAACAAGCACTTACAGCAAATGTAATGTCAGGCCTTGAAGCTGTCAAATACATCAATGACCCAATCATGGATCTATATAGGTGAACATTCACTGCAGGATCTGGTTCAAGATTGTTCTTTGGTTTTGGAGCTTCATAAGGTGTAGTGGCAGTTCTGACATTTTCCATATCAAACTTCTTCAAGATATCTTTCACATATTTATCCTGACTGATAAAGATACCATCTTGTTTCTGCTGAACTTGTAGACCCAAAAAGAAAGTAAGCTCCCCCATTGCACTCATCTGAAACTCTCCCTTCATCAATTCCTCAAATTCCCTGCACCAAGCTTCTTTAGTGGAGCCAAAGATAATGTCATCCACATAAACCTGCACAAGAATGATGTCTCTGGAATTCTTCTTAATGAAGAGTTTTTTGTCAATGGCACCTCTTCTGTATCCATACTTCAGCAGAAATGCAGAAAGCCTAGCATACCAGGCTCTTGGTGCCTGATGTAGTCCATAGAGAGCTTTTACAACCTTGTAAACATGTTTTGGATTAGCTGGGTCTTCAAAACCTTTGGGTTGAGTGACATATACTTCCTCTTCAATTTCCCCATACAGAAAAGCACCTTTCACATCCATCTGATATACCAGGAAACCCATATAAGATGCATAGGCCAAGAAGATTCTAATGGCCTCAACTCTGGCTACTGGAGCAAAGACTTCATCATAATCAACTCCTTCCTCTTGTCTGAACCCCTGAACCACCAATCTTGCTTTGTTTTTTACCACAATACCCCTTGCATCTCTTTTATTCTTCAAAATCCATTTTGTCCCAATGGCTATCTTCCCTTCAGGTAGTGGTACCAATATCCAAACCTGCTGATTCTTGAATTGTTGCATCTCATCTTGCATTGCTTCAAGCCAGCTTGAGTCTTCAAGAGCTTGAGCAACACTGGTTGGCTCCACTTGAGAAAGAAAGCAAGAAAACAGACAATGCTTAAAGTCTGTGTGATTGTCCCTTTGCTGATTTGAGACATAGGAAAGAAAAGCAACTTGACCATACTTAGAACTTTTCACAGTACTTCTAGTTCTAACAGGTGCTTGACGATCACCAAGAATATTGGATTGGGGATGAGCAATGTTGATCCTTTTGGTAGCATTGGGGTGGACATCAATTGTGGTGTCAAGATTGTTCACATTGGGTCCAAAATCACTGTCATAGGAGGCTGAGTTGAAGATTCCAGCTTTGGGTTGGTGATTCCCAAGATCAGAAGGACTTGGAAAACGTGTGTATGGCTCTTCAAAGTCTGTGGACACACTAGGAGAAATGGGAGAACCTTCAGGAGAACTGTCAGCAGAATTGGTGATGTCAGGGGAAACAGAAGAACTATCAGCAGAATCCTGGTTTCTACTGACTGGTTGTGCTAACTCCACACCAAGTCTTTCAGCTTCTTGATTGGCTGCATGCTCCTGCTTCTTGAGTCTAGCAAGGTCCTCTGCATAGTGTGACTCATCTTCAAGCTCATCAGAAGTTTCTTTAGAGCTATCACCTGCAAAATGGTTAGGAGAAAAAGAAGGTACAACAATAGTGTGTTCATCATGTTCAGACTCACTATTTGAGTCAACATCCAGGTACTTGCATTGTAAGTGGGAGACTCTGGAGAACCTGCAGATTGGTTAGCAACATATCTAGTATAGCCCAAGTAATCAGTTAAGTAATCCAGGTCAAAATACCAAGCATGACCTTGACCCTGAACATTAGGCTTGTCTTTTAGGTATCTCAGGTTAAGGGTCTCCTCAATCTTTTTAGCATTTAAATTATATACCCTATAAGCCTTACTATGTGCTGAATAACCTACAATATACCCCTCATCAGCTTTCTCATCAAACTTTCCCAGTAGATCACTAGTGTTCAAAATGGTCACTTGACATCCAAAAGGTTTGAGATAATGAATATCAGGAACTTTCCCAGTGAGAAGTTCATAAGGTGTCTTGAAATGAGGTCTAGTGATGGATACCCTGTTCAAAACATAACAAGCAGTGCTTACTGCTTCAGTCCAGAACATAGTGGGTAATTTAGAGTCTGCAAGCATGGATCTTGCTGCCTCTATTAAGGTCCTATTCTTTCTTTCAGCAACCCCATTTTGCTGTGGGGTTCTTGGATTGCTATAGTCCCTTTTTATCCCTTTAGACTGACAGAGGTCTATTAAAACAACATTTTTGAACTCTGTCCCATTATCACTCCTAATACCTTTAACCTTTTTGTTTAGCTGGTTTTCAACAAGGGTAATGAATTCTTTTAAAATTGGAGATGTTTCATATTTAGTTTTCAAAAAGAATACCCAACAAAACCTGCTATAGTCATCAGTGATTACCAGGCAGAAGTACTTGTGATCAATACTTCTGATTTGAGTTGGACCAAAGAGATCCATATGCAGCAACTAAAGAGGTTCAGAGATAGTTCTCACAGCAGTAATGGCTTTGTATGAGGCTCTATGTTGCTTTCCTTTGTTGTAGGCAACACAATTGTGCTCATTGGTGAAGACTTTGGAAGGAAGTCCATGAACTAGACCAAGTTTAGAAAGCTTGTTAATGGTCTTGAAATTCACATGAGCCATCCATCTATGCCATTTTGTAGACTCATCCAGGGATGCTTTAGCCACCAAACATGTTAAGTCACCTTCAGGTTGAACATCATTCAAATTGAATGTGTATAAATTGTAACTTCTGGGAACTCTCAGCAGAATTGTTGTATCTTCTGGAAGTTTGAAGTCTTTAGAGAGCACCAGACATTCATCCTCAGAGAAGAATACTTTGTTCTTGGTGTCACATAATTGTGATACTGAGAACAAGTTGAAATGTTGCAGTTCCTTCACATAATACACATTCTCAAAGTCCAAATTAGGTGTTCTGATGGTTCCTTTCCCAGTGATTCTACCATCTCCTCCACCAAAAGTCACATTGCCTCCTCCTTCAATGGGTACAAAATCATGCATCATCTCAATGTTTCCCGACATACTCCGGGAACAACCACTATCTACTATGCCTACTTCTTTACTTTTCAGAGGATGATCCTACAACAACAACAAAAATATACAAAATATAAGTACACTTTGGAGACTCAAGTCATTGCTGACTTGAGCCTGCCTTGTGGATCATAAGAGTTAGGCCATGTAGATGTATAAGATCCACCATTGTTCTTGGACCTGCTATGAAAATTAGGTCCCTTTTTAGTCCAAAAACAACCTGCTGAGGGCTTAACAACAGTATCCCAATATCCCCTACCCACATACATTGGGTCAATAAATCTAGGCCAATAACCATTCTAAAATTATGAACTAGTTGGTCTCACATATGGTCTAGCAACAGGTCTTCTCCCAGCAGATGGAGAATGTCTATCAGCAGAATTGCTGGACTTATGAGTTGCTTGTGGAACATATGGTGGTATGTCCTTAACATTATTCCACATTGGTCTAGGTTTATTTTGACCACCACATACACCCAATCTTTGCTCATGAAAATTACAATCCTTAATCAAATGAAATTTACTTCCACACACAAAGCATTTCTTCTTTTTAGAAGATTTATTAAAAGTGAAAGATGTTCCATTACATGCAAGATTATTCAAACCACTAACATTAACAGGATTGTTTTTGACAGAATTAAAAACATTGTTTTGCAAAGAATTAAAAGACAAGTCTTTAGAAGAAACTGTCTTGGACTTTGATTCCTCAGCAGCAACTCTAATAGACTTGTAGGGAGTCTTGGGTGTAGGCGTTGGTGAGGTCTTGGGTGAGGTCTTGGGAAGGTCTGACTTTTCACTTGAATCACAACTGGTAGTTGACCCTTGGTCAGAGGACTTGTCACTAGAAGAACAAGAGACAAAGTCAGTAGAATTAGAATCAGGGTCTGGCAAGTCACTTGACTTTTTGCCATACAGATGGTGTGATCCATCAAAGTCTGAGGTGGTGTTGGTAGTGGGCATGAATTCTCCTCTAATAGGTCCAGGCACAGCATGTAATTTTCCTTCTTTAACAAAATTTACTAAGCCTACTGGTGTAGGTTTACCCATATCAAACCTAGCCTCTAAACCAACATATTTTTTAAAACCTAAACCTATACTAGAGTTTACAGGTTGAGTATTATAGAGACAGTTAGATAACTTATCACCTGACATTAACCAAATGTTATGATTAGCTATTTCCTTCTCTAATTTCTCTTGTAGTTCTTGGTTCTCTAACTCTAGTTTAGCCTTTTTCTTTTCACAACATTTTAATTCATTTGTAGTACACACTAAGTCTCTTTCTAACACCCCTATCTTTTCTTCATATAGCAGTCTGATTCTTCTGAAACCAAATTTGTTGTCTTTCTTTAGTTTTTAAAGCTTGTTTGTAAGCCTCAACTTCAACATAACATTCATTATATTTAGGTTTCAATTCATCATATGCCTCCTTAAGTTCATTATATCTTTCACTACAACCAAAAACACAATTATGTACCTGAGAGATGCCCATAAAGGCAACTTGATCATGTTGATCCTCTGTAGTACAGCTTGCCAGCAATCCACTCTGCCCAGAAGCTTCATCATTATCAGGTTCATGTGCCTTCCAGTTAACATGGTCATCCAGAGTAACCAAAGCTCCAGCTTTCCCAGCTTCCACTTGATTCTGCTGATAGGTAGTATACCTAACCTCATCACCAGCCTTCCTATCCTTGCACTCTCGTTTGAAGTGACCCATCTGTCCACAAGTATAGCATTTGATCTTCATCCTGTCAAATCTAGCTGGATCTCTTCCCTGGTAACCAAACTTTCTCCCAGACTTGATTTCAAACATCTCTCTGGAGGTGGTGCTAACAAAAGCTGAGTAACTGGGAGTGGATGAACGAATGGGACTTCTAACATCAGGCTCAAGAGTCTTAAGCTTATTGTAGAGATCATCAAAAGATAGCATATCCAGTCCACCTTTAGCTTTGAGTGCAATGCTCACTTGCAGCCAAGATGGAGGTAAAGATCGCAAGAACTTTGCATTGCAATCCTCATTGTCTGGCCTGGCCTTCAGCTGATTCAATTGACTCAAAATCCTATGGAACCTGTCATACCCCTTGTGGATGCCTTCTTCCTCAGAGACTTGGAATTCTTGAAACTGCTGTTTCAGCATTGATTTCCTCATCCTCTTTGACTCATCATTACCGCCAAATCTAGCCTTGATGGCCATCCAGATGTCCTTTGCATCCTGCATGTAGTGAAAGTCACCCATATGATCATCTGGTATAGCCTGAAGGAGAATAGTTCTAACTTTTTGCTCTCTCTGTACTGCTAGAAACTCTTCAGCAGTTTTAGGACCAAGGATGGTAATCTTGCCATCAGCATCTTCGGTGTGCCTTTTCAAACTATTTCCCTTTTTGACAATTTCCCAAAGATTCCAATCAATATTTGTGATCCAGTTCTGCATCTTCATAGCCCACAATTCATACTCTTCCTTCTTGAGGTATGGGAACTTTGCATTGCTGTTGGTGAGAGTGAGTTGTTGCAAAGATGAAGATGTGGTGTTATGGTTGTTGTTGTTAACTTCTGATCCATCGTCTGATCCAGGCATTGTTTTGGTTGTTTTGATTGAGAGGGTGTAAAGAAAGGATGTTCTTAGTATCACAGAGACTCTCCCGAGGCTCTGATACCACTTGTAGAACCTAAGACCTTGATAGATCTTTGAGCGCTCGTGGATCGTTAGTAATGTTTATGTAATCACAAACACACTAATAGAAAGTCTCTAATACTTGTATTCTAAAGCGGAAATTAAACACAAGTAAGAACACAGATAACTAAGAACGATTGATCCTCTATGGATCTTTTATTAATACTAAAAACTTGTTTTTCTAAACTCGTACCTATTACATAATGATGTGTTCCTTTTATACACAAGGAACCCTAAACAGTTTCACTAGAAACCCTAAACCGTTTCACAAGAAACGTATCTTCTAAAAACTAAACAAGATAATCATAATAGTTTCCTAATAAAGCTCGTACATATCCTAACGAATAATAAAATACGCGGAATATCTATATCAGCAAAAACCAACTACGCAGAATCTCTACTTCCGGAGAAACACTTCTTCAGCAGAATCCAACACTTCAGCAGATTCCGTCAGCAGAATTCGTCCTTAGCAGAATTCCCCCTCTTAACAGTAAGTCTCTTTCTTCTATTCTGAGTCTAGGATTCTATTGAGAACAAAATTAAATTGGGGAATTTTTATTTAAAACTTTACTTATCATAAAAATAGTCCTTGCATGATTAAAACCAACTCTAATTTTTTTTTTCACGTATGAAAAACCCCAATTCATTCTTTTTAAAACTTCTCACTTTAGGAAAATCATCGTTCCCGCATTGTTAATACAATTCAAAAACGATTTTCTCATGCATGCATAACGAACTCAAAATCCTTGATCGGATCATGTAACTAATATATAATCCAAAATGGAAAAACGAGCAAGATTGAACTTGTTGGTCCATGACAATTTAGTAATTCTTGATAAAAATAAAGAACAAATTCATTAATAACGATGAATAATAATTACAAGATTACTCAATACACACTTGACTACATGATAACATCTTCAGCTTTTTCAAGGGGATAATTCCGGTAAACTTTCCCCTTTGGGTGACAAATAAACTCTCATTCATCTAAGCTATGCTTGAGATTCGATGAGAGGAAGATCCTATCAACTAATACTAAGTATTTTTTTTTGTTTAGGAATCCATACTATCTCTATTACAAAGCAAACATATATATATAGGTAAATAAAACAAAGACATGTGGGGTTGGTGTGAGTTGTCATCCACTAAGTGGTTCCTTTTCATCTTCCTCTTTTGGAAAAGCACCAACATCCCTTTTGAAACAGTCATAATAAATATTCCAACTCTTATGCCAATTTCTTGTACTTTGTCTGACTTCCCTTTTGTAAGTTACTGTCCATATTTTTCAGTCTGCTTGTAAAGATAGTGTCTTCAGGGTCACTGAGACATTGTCAAATCTCAGTGACACTGGAGTTGTTTTTCGCTCATATACTTTACTCACTGACACCGTATCAGTAAGTAAAGTGTTTCTTCAGTACAAAGAGCTTTATACAACACTCACTAATTTCTGTATCAGTGAGTGACCCACTATTTTATTTAGTGAGTTAGGCTATTTTATTTTCAAATCCTTGTTTGGGTAATTGGGTCAAATTCTTGACCCAACAATCTCCCCCTATTTGAATATACAAATAGCCTAAGTGAATATGGTTATGGTTTTTTTGGTTATACAGGTTTATACCTGTTCATGGGTTCAGGAACAGAGGTTCACGGACTAGGTTCAGTGAGTAAAGTTTAAGGGGATTCAGTGAGTGAGGGTTAAGGGGTTCAGTGACCTGATGGTTCAGGGGTTCATTTTCAGTGACCCGGTTCCGTGACCAGGGGGTTTAATAACCAAGGGTTCAGGGGGTTCAGTGACTTGGTCTGAGGTTCAGTGATCTGGGTTTCAAAGGGTTCAGGTTTATGTTTCAGTGAGTAAGAGTGTGGGTTCAGGAAGTGGGTTTGCGGTTCAGTGACCGAGCGTGTTTGATTTGGTACCATAAATCCTCAGGTTCAGGATTTATTTTCAGTTATGGAAGGGTTCAGTGCTTTTTATAAACTCCTGATATCCACCCATCAGTATCTCAAACCGCAAATATACCCACCAAAAGTCTTATCCTCATCCCGAGTCACAACATATTACCCACTGAGTCAACCCATGACTTCCATATCAGCCTCAAGTTTTTCATACCCTTTGAATAAGGTTTAACCCGAAAGCTTTATAACTACCCGTTTCACTGATAAATGCAAACGCCTCCCTTAACACACCCTTCGCCTGATATTTTTTATCAGGATAATTTTCATGAAAACCACACTCCCTGATAACATTTTATTAGTCACCCTTTGCCATCATTTTTCCTCCCGAAAAATTCATTCATATTCCCTGATGTATGACTCGAACCCTAAATGACACACCACTCCCTGAGTCGATTTAATTCAGACTCATTTGCCACAAACCGTGATATTCACAGCTTTTCAACTCATTCAGTTGTCTCTCAGTGAGTCACGACCTCACTTAACTTCTCCACACTGATATTTAACTCATTCAGTTGTCTCAAACCACACAAGATACAACACACTGACATATATACAGTTCCTGAAGAAATCGATCCACAGTTTGGGGGCAACTTCAGGTTTGGTGATTTCACCTCACAACTCTAATACCAAACCTCAAATCTAAATCCATGACTATGTCATCCCATAACCAACACTTTTAATCCATAATTATAAACCTGATTCAAGAACAATAACCATATTAACCGTCTCCCTTTTTTTCTTAACTGAGGTTATCCAGAACCACCACTTCCGTCGAAGTGTGTAGGTATGGACGAAATTGATTTTGGATGTGGGTTCTTGAGAGTTGTGAGATTTTAGGTTTATATCACTGTGTTGGTTTTGTTATCTTGAGGCATTTTGAGTGGATTTTTAAGTGATAACGATTGATTTTGATGAATCTATGGTGATGATGGATCTAGTTTTAGATCCGGATCTTGGTTTTTGATGTGATTGTAGATCGATTGTGTTATTTTTGATTTCATAACAAATCGACTGGATTTTTTGAGTTGTATATGGGTTTTTGTCTTGGAATGAAGATGAGTTTGTAATGGTGATGGTTTTATGATAAAGTTGGGTGTGTGGTGTGTGTTAACTGGTATATATATGTGTATATATATATATATATATATATATATATATGTATATATATATATATATATATATATATATATATATATATATATATGTGTGTGTGTGTGTGTGTGTGTGTGTTATGTGTGGGATATAAGTTATTGTTTAACCGAATCAGTTTTGTGTGATTGTGTGTGTGAGGATTTGTTTGGTGGGGATAAGATTTGTGTGGTGGGGTGTGTGTTATTTTGGGGTTCAGGGAGGGTTTTGGATATGTTTTCAGTCACCAATAAATATGTTTCTCCCCCTCAAAAATTGCTATAGCAGTAGCAGTTTTTGAAGATCTCACATTATTTTTTGACATTGAAGAATGTTATCAGCTGTCATGAACGGATCTGGATCATAAGAATAATCCACCCACTCTGATACCACTTGTTGGTCCATGACAATTGAGTAATTCTTGAAAAAAATAAAGAACAAATTCATTAATAATGATGAACAATAATTACAAGATTACTCAATACACACTTGACTACATGATAACATCTTCAGCTTCTTCAAGGGGATAATTCCGGTAAACTATCCCTTTTGGGTGACAAATAAACTCTCATTGATCTAAGCTATGCTTGAGCTTCAATGAGAGGATGATCCTATCAACTAATACTAAGTATTTTTGTTTGTTTAGGAATCCATACTATCTCTATTACAAAGCAAACATATATATAGGTAAATAAAACAAAGACATATGGGGTTGGTGTGAGTTGTCATCCACTAAGTGGTCCCTCTTCATCTTTCTCTTTTGGAAAAGCACCAACATCCCTTTTCAAATAGTCATAATAAATATTCCAACTCTTATGGCAATTTCTTGTACTTTGTCTGACTTCCCTTTTGGATGTTCCCGCCCATATTTTTCAGTCTGCTTGTAGAGATAGCGTCTTCAGGGTCACTGAGACATTTGTCAAATCTCAGTGACACAGGAGTTGTTTGTCGCTCATATACTTTACTTACTGACACCGCATCAGTAAGTAAAGTGTTTCTTCAGTACAAAGAGCTTTATACAACACTCACTAATTTCTATATCAATGAGTGACCCATCATTTTATTTAGTGAGTTAGGCTATTTTATTTTCAAATCCTTGTCTGGGTAATTGGGTCAAATTCTTGACCCAACAGAACTAAGGAGATTTTGGATTATCTCTTAGGTTTTCTTTCCTTTAGAGTCAAGATAATCACAACTCCACATATTTTGCATGTAGGCACACACTAGAAATTCTTTCTGTTGAAGGAATTATTTCTCTTCTAGTGGCGGTCCCTTATCTCCTAACGGTCCCCCATATATAAAGGACCGTCGTCCTATATATGAAACCGTCCATCCTTTTTCCGTCGTTATCCTCTTTTCTAATTTCTTGCCTCTGCACTCTTAATCATCTGCTTGCTAGTCTAACCTACACTTCCCTTATTACTTAAACATAATTTGAATTAGTAAAACATAAAATGCATGCTTTGCCTAAGATAACACTCTCATCTTCTATTTAAACCCTCATCTTCCTCCTTGAATCTCATGACATAACTTCTTCTTCTTCCTTACTCACAATGTCTTCCACTAGAAAACCTAGAATGTTGGTCAAACCCATTTGGAGGAAGAAACAAAGCCTAGGCAATTTCATGAACAATACCACCACTTCAAAAAATCACAATCCAAACTTCAATTAAAAATCTACACCCTATAAAGAAGCATCTTCCTCATCCTTCTCCTTCTTTGCTTCACAACCTCAAAATGAGTCTCCATCCATTCACAAAGAGTCTCCTAACCTTATTCCTCAAGATCATTCGTTGCCACCACCATACCCACCTCAAATGACAAATCCAAACTCTCTACATTCCATCAAAGCTCAAGAATTCTCCAATCTAGTTTACTTGAAGCTTCTAAACAACATTCTCTCCCAAAAGCTTCACCCTCCAACCATGCTTCATACCTCTCTTGACCAAGTTGATGCCCATGGAGGTTAATGCGTTTGTTGCATTCATAACTGCAAGCTTTTTTAAAAACTCAAGAATGATCTTGACTTCATCACATCTCTTCTCTTGCCATCCGGCTTTCTACCACCTTCGAACAACACTCTTTCACCACCTTTTCTCCGCAAATCTTAGACAACAAGCATGCTCTACAATAAAACCGGACTTAGCTTTGATTATCCTAGAAGACTAGACTAGGACTAGTAATGTAAGACTTTGTTGTAATGGTCATCCTTATGTATGACTTTGTTCGTGGTTAGTGAATGTTTTTATGCATGCTTATTAAATTCTGCCTCCTGTCTAACCCACTGTCGGCGGTCCCTTAAATACCTGGTGTTCCCCAACATATCAGGGACCGTCCAGACATTTACAGGACCGTCCAAGTGTTTCTAATTCTGATTCTATCTTCTTTCTTGTTCTATTCTATTCTATGTGTTGCATATGTACACTCTTGCACCTATATGCTAACTTGTTTTTGTAGCAAAATACCATTGATCGATTCCCCGATGTCCTCATCTAGGGAGAGCAATAAGAAAGGGGGAGTCTTGATACCGTCGATTTCTTTCCTCTTTACACATCGATGAAGCCTTTTTGATTCTACAAAAAGGGGGAGAAGTAAAACGAAAACTCATTCTAAACTTCAAAAAGGGGGAGATTGTTAATACAAATAACGTCAAAAACATCATTTGCCTTCTCCGGTCTCTACACGTTTTGATAATCACAAAATATAAATACACGTTACGTAAAATTACGTTTAACAAGTTTCTAATCGAGAAAACTAGTTTCAACTACAACATCACTTAAGGTATGAACAAACAATCTACCAACTTAGTTAAGTGATCAAAAAAAAAAAAAAAAAAAAAAAAATCTCTAAACTTCACATTTTTATGTGACAAAACATTTTTACAAAAGTATTTTTGTAATTTTAAAGAAATGTTTTATTTAGAAAATAAATTTGAATTTCAAATTCTCCAACATCTAGTTTTCCCGCCTAAACTAGATAAAATTTTCACCAGATAAATTTTCATCACATATGGAGAAAAATAGGAGCGTATGTCAGGACGGTCCCGTAAACATGGCGACGGTCCCTTATACATACGGGATCGTCCAGTGTTTAAGGGACCGTCCCCCGCTCCTGCTGGTGCCTATAAATAATGCAATATTTCATGTAGAAAAATCACCTCTTGAGTACTAAAACTTTTTGTCTTCCCAAATCATTCTAAATACTCTTCTTTGATCACATTAACGGGTTGTAAGTTGTTTACATGTGATCACATCTATTCTTCCTCCTAGTGCAATAGAATAACGCTCGTATTCATCAAGAAATGAAGTGTTGAAGAATACTCCTTCACCTCATAACCGTTGTTACAGATCTCTCCTCAACCTCCATTCTTTGTATCTCAATTCTTGTGTTTAATCTGACTTGTGTGTAAGCTTGGAATTGTGTATTGTGTTGATTCGGACTTGGTGTTTGTTCGAATTGTATAGCCACGTGGGCTTTGTGTGTAGAGTGGTTCTAGCTAGGATTAGGACTCGACATTTCGCTTAGTGTCGTTAATTGGTGTAAGCGTTGGTGTACGGTTTGTTTCGCCATAAGGAAGCGTGTTGATATAGTGTTTGTGAAACTCTCGAGTGTGAGACTCGAGGAGTGGAGTAGGGCGAAGAGTGAGCTTCGTAGCCGAACCACTATAAATCTCCGTGTCCCGGTTTAATCATTTCTTTCCTTTACTTTTACCTACTTTTTATAGTTGTGTTCATAGATTGTCGTATTGATATCACATAATATTCGAATCCAAAAGTATTTCAAAACAAACTTGAAAAAGATTTTTGAAAATGTAATAAAAACGGTGAAACTATTTAAACCCCCTTCTAGTTTCTACATAACGTTAGGTGTAAGGGTATGGAAAACACGATTTTGTTGGATATAGGGAGTTTTTACTGGTGGCAAGTCCATTATCTAAGTCAATCACATGTACAAGGTGGTGTTGCTAAGCCAAGACTCGCCTAACTAACTAATAACTCTTTTTGTATTTTTCTTAACACTTTCTTGACTTAAACAAAAATAAAAAGACGAGATGGTAGTCCGTATTTTTTTTTCTTTTCCTTCTTTTTGCTTTCTTTTTAACTTTTTTTCAATTTTTTTTCTTTTTTCATTTTTTTCCGATTTTTCTCTCTCTTTCTTATATATATATATATATATATATATATCTATATAACAGGAGGCGTTACACGTAGATAATGCCACATAAGTCCACGTCATTGCCATGTAATTGTCATTAAAAGCCATGTCATCACATTTAGTCCACCTAAGCAACTATTAATCAACTAAAATTCGGAATAATTAAAATGTTTAAAAATTCAGTCCATTACAAGATTCGAACCCGGATCTTACCGTCCACACACAAGCGCTTCAACCAGTGGAGCATGCAAATTTGTGTGATATACCATTGCATTCCCAAATTGATATACTCATACTAATCTGGCTAATCCTTTCATTAATTGCATCCCTACAATTTTGCACTAACAAACCGGAAGCAATTAAATCATAATCGCCCTTTTCTCAGCAGAAAACCCTAATCTCCTTCTTTTTCATTCGTGCACCATTCTATCCCTCCTAAATTCCTAAAACCCTAATTACTTATAATTCGCATATTCCCATTTGTCATTAGAATATTATGTTGTTTCACTCGAGAAGCGTATTCACCATTTACCGAGGGAAAGCCGAATGGTTATCTCAGCATGAGGAGGTTGTATTCTGCTACCCACTAGGTGTTTTGTGTGACTACTCTTTAATTAATAAAAAGTTTAGGCATGAAAATACAATTCCATTGATTGTCCTTCAGGGTATACTCTATCCCTAATAGTTAACTTAGTTGTGTAATTAAGTACCCTGTGAGAATAATTACCAATAGTTATTTTTTTTTGGCCCTCTATACATCTTTTTTTTGCTATCTAACTGATTTAGCAGGTTTTTGCAGTTTGGTGCAGACCAAGAGTGTCATCGTGGTGCGTTGTTGCTGAAGAGATGGGAATTGGGTTTATTGGACTTGGTTTCCAGCCAAAATGGGAACGGAAAGATATACCTATAATGCCCAAGGTAAAAATCAAATATAATTGTATGTTTCATTCATCTAATTTTAGATTCAGATTGTGCTTTTTGACAACAATCCACCCATTACAATTGTAGCGTCATCCATGATTCTATTTTTTGATTAAATAAAAGTAAAGTTGTATTGTTTCATTGTTTGAATTGGCTCCTGGTGAACTTTTATGACTGTGTGAGTTATATGTAGACTGCAATTGAGTACGTGCTTGGTTCAAATTTTATCCGCAAGACAAGTGACGTTGCATGAGAGGTACTTTAATGTTGTATGAATAATAGAACAATATCTTTAATTAGTCACCTACAATATACTCTATGGATTTTTTCTTACTTGAGCTCATATATGCAAACTATGTTCAAGTGTTTGTTGTAACTTGAGCTCAGATTATTATTTTCTCTGCATGTTTCATGGGTTGCGTTCAATCAACAAGGTAAACCCCATGACATCGTTTTTTTATTCGTTTTTAACAATCCTTATTCCTAAAATTTTAGTACAAATCATAGTTTGTGATGAAACTTTAATGGTTCTTGCTATAATGATTTTAGTATCCATGCCTAAGATATGAACTGGTTATGGTATATTTATAGAGTGCCTCTATAAATAGATTGAAACTTATACATATACACTTCTGCGGACATCGTTGTACACTCTGCAACATATAGCTTATCGTATCTATATGCATGTCTCTTTATCAATACATATAGCTTATTTATTGATGTATTCTTTCAGTTTTCCATTTTATAAGCCCTTGCAGGATCCTTTATTGTGCACGTTTAAGCCTGGGGACTAATTAAGAGAGGACTAATTATTCCAACGCCTGGCCAGCAACTAATTCAGGTATCTCTTGAATCTTTACTCTCATTACCAAATATCTTTGTATCACACATCAATTCGGGTCAAAATGGGTAGAAATGCTTATTGTACTTTTTAGTTGAATTATCTGCATTATTATCCCTTTATCAATCTTTATGAGTTTATAGCGACCTTATTTCTGTTATAATGGCAGTGCAAAGTCCATCGTATCAAGTAATCATATCATAATTCTGCATTGCTTATTTTGAGAGCTCAAAGACCATAAAACTATACGCTCAGTTTCCTTTTCAAACTTATATAGATTCAAGTGTGTTTATGAACCACTTAGTTATTAATCTAACCAACGAACATACCATGACAGGTACAATTTCTATGACACAAGCATGGACTTACACCAGCGCTACAAGAATGTGACCTAAAGAGGTGTATATCATCTTAGTACATTTCAACATGATAGAACTAGATAGCAGTGTAACGGTCTCAACCTTATAATGGGTCAAATGCGAATCAAACAAATTTACCTATAGAGCAGTTATCTCAAATGGGGATATCATGGCAAATACTGTAATAATATATTTTGGATCTACAAAATTTAATTTAACAATGGTAAAAAAATGTTACGGGCGAACGTGCGGGAGGATATCACGTTAGGCGAACGTATTGAATTGGGTACTTATGTGTTACATTATGACTTGATGGATTCAGGGGTGTTTGGGATTTTTTTCTTAAGAATTATTTATACTTATTAAAGGGTGTTTAGGACCATCTTAATATCTAGAGTCAGGGGTGTTTGGACTGCTTTTTTAGAATTATTTAGTTATAAAGGGGTGTTTGGGACTGTTTTATAGCAGAATTGAGGTTGTTTGTGATTGTTTCTAATAGCCGAATTCATGGGTGTTTGGAACTGCCTTATAGCTGATTTAAAGGGTGTTTGGGGCTGCTTTCAATAGCTTAATTAAGGAGTGTTTTGGTTGATTGTTGTATATTTATTGAATGGCCAATATTCTTTGGTTAATTTGTGCTTCTCCTACATTTTTAGGGACGGGCTTGAGGTTTATCAAAATGTACGAACTCATGCTCACGGTCAGCCACCACAACTAGGTATTCTTTATTGTTAGCTTGAGGATTCAGAGTCTTACGAATTCCTTATTATTTATGTGTGCTACTATGAACCGCAAGTCCCAAATTTTGATTATAATAGTTGGATTGTTTCATATTACGGACACAAAAATGATCTATTTAAGTTATATTGGTGTAGAATAGAAACTTTATGTGATGTGATAAAATCGAAATGTGAATAATACTAATCAAATTTTTGCATTAAGTAGCATCTAGATAGTCGAAATGTGGCTTACGTGAAAAGGTGAAAGTGTATAATCATGTTACATTCCTAACTAAATATAACTTCTGATATAGTTTTGAATTGGTGTATTAATGGCTCATAAGTTTTTTGTTTTTGGATCCAGTTAATAAATTAATATATAGGTCAAATCAGATGACGAGAAAAATACAAGATAAACCGAGATATTGATTCACAACCTTACTATATTACTTGTGAAACACCATTTGGGTGCGTGCTCCGCATATATGTAGTAGAGCTAATAATTTGGTGCAGTCACCTATGTATCTATGACAACATTGAAAACATTGCATACAATCTATAAATGAATAAATAAAGTTATAACTATAAAAGACAACTGATATCCTTACATGACTAAGTTAAAATTTAAATCATCTCATACTAAATAGTACATAAATAACAATATCCTATTTACGTAAATTACAAGTCATGCCCGCCCATCGGGCGATATATATCTATATATATATATATATATATATATATATATATATATATATATATATATATATATATTATATATAATAGGAGGCGTTACACGTAGATAATGCCACATAATGCCACCTCAATGCCATGTAATTATGATTTATTGCCATGTAATCACATTTTGTCCACCTAAGCATAATTTTAGTCAATTAAAATTCAGATTAATTAAAAATTTGACATTGGCAAGAATTGAACCTGGGTCATTTAATCCACATACAAATGCTTCAACCACTAGACCAACCCAGCTTTTGTTATTTACAATACACACTAAATATGTCATGCTTAAATAATTGATATTGTTAAGGTATATTTAAGGAATAAATTATGCATAAAATTAAATTGTTAACCCTAATAAAGCATATAAACATAAACATACGGCATCTTCATTCAGAACAGAAAAGCATAGGTTGACTGTGACATAGATATGGTGTGTTTGGGATTGCTTTATTCAAACTGTTAAGCTTCACGTTGCTTGATTAGTCGTCATTATCATGGTGATATATCTTCTGTTGAAGCCGAAAGGTTCTTTAGCAAACTACTTGAGAATGAGGTACTCCATAAACATAATATAGATCCCATTGTATGCATATGACTTATTATTATGAGTATCGTAACCAGCCACCGCTTGCCCTTACAGACCAAGATGCCGCTTTAAGGAAGGCTGTTTTAAAAATATTCCCCCAGTCTCATCATAGGTTATGTATATGGCACATAACGCAAAAGCTACCCGGGGAGGTATTTTTATTATTTTTAACGATTTGTCAGTATACTATGCATGTATGTTCCATTGGATTTTATAAACATTTATTTGTCTTTACAGGTATTAGGTGATCTTGAGGCTGATTCTGAGTTTAGGAAAGATTTTCACAAACTCATTTGGAATGTATACATTACTCCTCGAGTTTTTGAAGAATGATTGAATGCTTTGATTACTAGGTATGAGTTGCATGATAACAAATGGTTGTCCGACATGTACGAAATTAGAGATAGGTGGATCCCCGATTATTTTAGTGACGTTCCTATGTGTGGTTTAATGAAGACCACGTCTCGATCAGAGAGTTCTAATGTGTTTTTCCAGATTTTATCACATAAAGGTAACACGTTTGTTCAGTTTATGTTATGTTTCAAATCTGCCATGGAGAAACAAAGATACACACAATGTGTTTTGGCTTATAAGTTATGCAGTACTATCAGATACTGCACCACTCTCCTATTTTAGTCCACCGATTTTATCAGGATATCAGTAAACTCGGACGACCCGAGGAGGATGGTTCCATGAGCTTGACAACTACCATGGATGTACGTTCTTTATCCCTTTCCGTCATTAATTTGCTTTTGTGACATGCTTTGTTTTCTTTTTCCGATTACTCAGGCTGATTTTTTCCCCAGATGTGTAGCTTTTGTATTTCATTTGACTTTTTTTTTTATAATTGTGTCATAATAAATTTATGGGTTTATGCCACTAACTATCTATCATTCTTCTAAATGCAGAGCAAGCGATAAATAAGCATTTATATAAGTGTTGCTACTTTAATCAGTCTCTTTTGGACGTGCAGGACATCAATTCCAAAATCATATCGCATAACTATCACGAGTTCAGAGCTGAGATTAAATCAGTCGATGCACAAGAGTCTTTGAATGGTGGAGTCAATGTTTTAGTCATTGGGTTCTTGACTGGATATGAATCAGGATATGAACACCATGAACAGCTTGAATTCCAGCAATAGCACAACCACATTGCAGATATCAGGTTATATAATGTACAACCCAGCTGGACATGATTTTAAGTTAATTAGTATCACCTCTAATTCAGATTGTGTTGATTGCAGTGCGGAAATTTGACATGGGAGATTTCTGAATTACATGGAGGACTTTGGCATCCAGAATGTTTCCGTTGATACACGTGCAAATGAGGTGCGAAATTTATCCTTAAATATTGACCTGCCGTTTTCTGCATTTTTATTCAGATTGGCCAATGTAAAGAGGGTGTCGAAGCCGACATTGCCGGTTGAGTCTAGAAAAGAAAGCAAACCTACACACATGTCGACGTAAGTTTCATTAGAATTATATTTTTTATATAATTACGTACTAAATGAATTCAAATTTTCCATCAATGCCTAATGATATACTTTTTATACCGATTTTCACATTTCCATTGACGACAAATGATATACTTTTGGAAGCCCTTATTACATGGCCCCAGAGGTGCTCAAGCGTAGCTTTCGGCCAGAGATTGATATATCGAGTGCAGGAGTTATTCTTTACATTTTATTGTGTGGTGTTCCTCCATTCTGGGCAGGTAATCCTTTCATTTTGCTGCTTTTCTTTCAGGGTTCAAGTGAAACGTTGTCAATAAATAGAAATAGTCATCTGTATACATTTTTATAATTGCCCTGTATTGTAAATTGTGTCATTAGTCAAAGTTAAATTTCTTTCCAACTAAATTATGTTCTGTAATGCAGAGTCCGAACAAGTGGTTGCACAAGCGATTCTTCGTGGTCTAATAGGTTTATTAAGCCCATAAGCGAGACAAATAAGCTGGAAAAAAACACCCAAATACTAAAGCTTAGGGATCATGAACAACCTTACAGTTATGTGTTGGCTAGATAGAATACATTTCAAATGATGTCGGTATCTGCCATTAGGATATTTCTAGAATAACGTGTTGGTTTTGTTAGGACATCCTACACCTTTTTTTCAGCTCAATTTTGATAGTCGATGGATCCACTAGCCCATTACGTTCATTTTGGTGAGGTTCTCATAGCTGCACTCATTTTTATCAAAAAGTAGATAGAGCATAGCAGTGAGTTCCTTCAAACAATATTTAGCCACTGTGCCTTCAATGCGACTCTCAGAAACATTGTTCCTTTAGTTGAACGGCTTATTTCCTTTGATAGTGCGATTTGGAGGTTTAATTGCTTAAAGTTCCTAGCTATTATATTTTCCCCTATTTTTTTGGGGAGGTTCCAACTAAAACGGCCTAAATTGTTTGGGAGGTCTCAACTCAGGCTTGCATTGGACCTAATAAATGGAAGCTTTTTGAGTTGATATTCTTCAGTTTATGAAAAGGGTGGGACTTCTCACATCACCAAAATACTCTACACACCACAGGGCAACTAATCAACGATGTATGGTAAAATGACTTCTCATAGTTGTACTCATTTTTATCAAAAAGTAGATAGAGCATAGCAGTGAGTTCCTTCAAACAATATTTAGCCACTGTGCCTTCAATGCGACTCTCAGAAACATTGTTCCTTTAGTTGAACGGCTTATTTCCTTTGATAGTGCGATTTGGAGGTTTAATTGCTTAAAGTTCCTAGCTGTTATATTTTCCCCTCTTTTGTTGGGGAGGTTCCAACTAAAACGACCTAAATTGTTTGGGAGGTCTCAACTCAGGCTTGCATTGGACTTAATAAATGGAAGCTTTTTGAGTTGATATTCTTCAGTTTATGAAAAGGGAGGGACTTCTCGCATCACCAAAATACTCTGCACACCACAGGGCACCTAATCAACGATGTATGGTACAATGACAAAGATCATAAATATAAGAATCCATAAAGAGTTTATCATATACTTAGGTGTGAAAGGAGGGTAACTGTTTTTGCTTAGGATGCAAGCCATAAACCTCTGAAGTCTGAATCATGTTACTATATTTGATGTTGTTTTAAGGTAGGATTACTACATGTGCTCTAAAAAAAATGATTAAGAGATTGTAACATTCAAGACTTAAAGATACTTTGACCTTTTAGGAATACACTGTGACATAAGGGTAGTTCGTCAAAATTGGTATTGAGTGTAACACTGCTGAATATTGAGGTAAATGTGTTTGTTTGCTTATTTAGTGGGTGTTTGGCTAAGCTTATATGGAAGTATTAGAATACAATAAGCTAATTCAAACACTTTAAAAGTGCTTAATAGCATATTTGAGAGTAAAAAAAGCCGTTTATTGGAAAATGGCTTTTTGTAGAAGCAATAAGCTTTTCTGATAAGGTAAGCCAAACACCCCCTAACTTAACTTCTTATGCATGTTCGGTTCTCTGATATATGCTAATTACCTCATTTTCAAATACATTTTTCTTTTTCAACTGCATTACCTTCTTTTACTCATTACGTACCTGAAATGTATGTACAAGGGTGTAATGATAGACGATGTTCCACACATATTTGAAGCTATTTTCCAGTGCACCCTGGAGGTAAAACCATTCAGTTTTTGGATATTATCTAATTGTTTTATCCACAACCAAGGTCTACACAACACTAATGCCACTTTCTATAGTATAATTTATAAGAGAGCCAAAGAATGAGGAGCATAATGGAAGGATGTTTAGTGTTTCTGATATTGGACCCGTAAATAATCGAAAGAAAAAAGATGAACATCTATGATTAGTTCTTTTGTTAAATCTGATCTAAGGTCACTTTACATCTTTGGTGATAAAATCCTCACATATAAGCTTTATTTCAATATAGAGTAAATTGCAAGACTGTCTATTTTTGTCCACGTCGCAGGCAGCATCTTTAAAACTATGAAAGGATTACCTAAAATCTTTTGTGTATGAGTGATGAGCTTTCTGAACCATTATGGCTAGCTTTTTAAATCAAACTGGTCATCGTCTTTGTGTGTATGCCAAAAAAATATAGTATACAAGTTTTTGTGAGCCTGCAACTAATTTTTTTTCTAACATGATTATGTGCAGGATGATCAGGCCATTGCAATGTCTATTGATGCTACTTCACTACTTGAAGAAGATGGCAAGGAAAATATGGACGTTTTTGTAGGTGCTTACAGCCCAGTACTTTGTGTGGTTCTTTTACCTGACAGGCCCACTTTCTACTTTAAAAAAAATACTACATAATGTTCGATGGCATAATTCTGTTCTAACTATCTGTAGTTTTGAAACTTGGAATGCAGGTGGGTACACTGAGTTACATGTCTCTTGAGGCATTCATGGTCAATGAAACAGACGCACATGAAAACATAATGTGGTCGGCCATCAGAAATATGGCCACTTGGTTGTATATTTTCCAGATGGTATATTGGGCTTACTTTTCACACAATACCAGTCGATATTCATGAGAAGCTTTCAAATACCCTCTAATGTGAGGTAAAGTTGTAGCTAGACATGACAACTCATCAAAAAGTATCTACGAAACTGGTGTGAATGAGCTTACTGAAACTAGGACATATAAGCTAATAAACTAATAAGCTTAAGCTGTTCAGCTTTGTCTAGGGGACTATTTCATTCAACCGCTGTGATCATCGGCAATAAACAAGCAACCATTCTTGGTTAATAAGAATAATGAACTATTGGTTTGTCACAACCCGCATTTTCAGGATATTTTCCATATTCACTATTCATCTCAGGAAATTACTATTCATCATTTACTATTCACCGATCACTATTCATCATTTTACTATTCATCGTTTTTGGAGTCAATTTGAGATTCTGAGAAGCGTTCAGAAATTTTACTATTCACATGACACTATTCATTCCCGGAAGAATTCACTATTCATGGTTATCGTTCATCACTTTGTAAACTAGGTTTACGGGTATTCAAATACGCGTAACCGGTAAGGTTTAGCGGCATATTCATGCATCATCATTAAGGACCCGTCATATAGACTAGAAGTAGTCTACACATCATCAGTATCCTAGGTCATGCACGGATATGCATTATTTCTATTTACGTATGCTTAATTTGTAATTAACGTTACCACTCAGTTTTTACTACTAACAATATACCCGATACTCCCGACAATGATCCTAACATATTTTCATACTTATTATAATGATATAAAAATTATATTATTAATTTACCCGGTGTTTTAAAACCATTTGCTATATTTTCCGGAAAACGCCTATAACAGCGTCGGTTTGCGAATTTTCAACTCGATAATTATTTTAACACCCGATTCTCATCAGGAATACAATTTCATAATTTTTACAACTTCGTCATATTTTATTTCACCTCGTTAACATTTATTTCAAGATAACTCGGTACCCGATAACACCCAATACACAAACTAAACTAACTAATGCTTACATATTATGGACAATAACATTAATTAACCACTTTTCTTCCTTTTTCACCCATGTGTGCCGCCCCCCCCCCCCCCCCCCTAGTTCCCTAGCCATGTGATACTTGAATTAATATAGAAAGACCATAAAGACTTAGACCTATATACCTCATTTTCATCTCATTACAATAAACTAGCATCAAAAATCCTCTCATCTTTTCTTCCTCATTTGGATCGGCCAAGTCAAGAAGAACAAGAAGGATCCATTATTTTTTCAAGATCAAGTATTAATCACACTCCATTTACGTTCCTAGTTATGGATTTTTGATCAAACCTCAAGTTTATTACTCATTTCTTACCAAAACTCATCAAATCATCAAGTAAGTTTCAAGAACATGTTTTGATCATCTATTACTTTCATTTGATCCATGTGGTTATGTATTTTCAAGTTATTTTAGTGATTGATCATGCAAATATACAAGTTATCTATACCACTTTAATTATTTTCATCATAAACACTAGATCTATAAGTTTTATCATCATCCTCATGAAACCCATTATAGTTAGTGATGTTTAGGACCCCATGACACCTTGAGAAGGTGTATGGTAGGATTTGAGTATTTGTGGAGTTGATTGAAAGTGGTTTGATTAGGTCTTGAACTAGAAAAGTTATTTTTACAAACAATATAAAAGGTTCTGTCCAAAAATGGAAGATCTGGAAAACTCAGTATTTTCTGGGCTATTTTGGCCTTCATATTCAGAAATTACTTTCAAAAACGAAACCGTGGGCGCCGGAATCACTAAAATCGGACTTATAACGAAGGAGATATGATTTTCCGAAGTTGGGTGACGAAAACTATTGTTTCAGAAAATTAGGTGCTGATTGCCGAACTTTAAGGGGCAAAACGAGTCGTTAGCCGTGATCTAGATGAGCCGAGCCATTGAAAATATGTTAGTTTATATTTATACGAAACCGTGGATATAAAGAACGTAGAAAACGAGCTTATAACGACCGAGATATACACATTTAAAGCCCGACAATTCAATCCTTATTTTGACAGCCCACTTTTATAAAGTGTTTTAAGTATGAAAACTAGTATTTTTACAAGTCAAAACATTGATAGCCGATTATCTAACTGATCGAGGCGCGGTTGATCAAAAGTTGAATATAACGATATTTAGATATTGTTACAAGGTTTACAAAAACGTTGAGTTTTATTTCTAACACATAACGAGCTATATTTCACGGCTAGTTTTACAAGGCCGTTCGGGCATATTTTCAAAAGTTGTAAAAAGAGTTATTTTGCGACGAAAACATTATATTAACCAATATAACACCAAACAAGGATCGTGGAGTACCGTTTCAACATATTTACACGAAAAGTAGTATTTAACTTAACGAGACGTCAAAAATGTATTTTTCGACGATAAACGTTATTTTCCAAAATCATCGAGTGGTATCGATAACATACGTATTTGCATGTGCAGCATCATTTCATTTCTTACATTAGATTCCATCATTCATATTAGGTCGCGGTTAGAGATCGTGCCTCATTTCAGTGTATCCGCTTTTGTCATCGTAGCTATCGCACCAGGTGAGTTTCATAGCCCCTACTTTCGTATGTTTTGAATAACTGTTTTGGGGGAGAATACATGCTCATTTTCATCCAAATGTATACATGATTTACTTGATTATGCCACTTGTTTCATCAAAGCATTACTTGCTCCACTTATGAATTTGTTATTCATCCGAATGTATTGTGTATTCACTAGTATTGCACTAAATTCTTATTACTCATGGACACAAGCACTTCAAACATTATGCATACTTAACCGAATGAACCGGCTCCACCACTATGTACATACATGACAAAATGAATGGGTCACATAACCGAATGTACGGGTATTATGACCGAATGAACGGGTCACATGACGAATGAACTGGTCACACAACCGAATGAATTGGTCACATCATCGAATGTATTGATCAAACCAAATGTACTGTGAACCTTGTGGTCCACATATTACTTTTATTCACCAAACCAAAACTCATTTGGCAGTGGGTTGTAAACACACAGGTTGCAAGTCTTGTTATGGCCAAGGCTTGGGACTGAGTGGATTTACAATGCCTTTGCTGGGAAATCATTATCCAAAGGCATTACATTTTGCAACAACTCTATGAACTCACCAACCTCGTGTTGACGTTTTAGCATGTATTTTCAGGTATTTAGCAAAGACACGCTACTGGAGGCTTTGGCAGGGCATGGCATGGTCATAGAAGACTCTGATATTTATACAGGGACCGTTTTAAACTATATTTTTAAGGGCCTAATTCCGCATTACTTTTAACAATGTAATTCAACATTTTTGTTAAACAATGTTATTCTAAATGATTGAGTTGAAAACCGTTCTTTGCACTTGTGTTGTGATACCAATTGAGTTGCACCCCAGCTACATGTATGCTTCCGCTGGACCCGATTCTGGGGGTGTGACATGGTTATCTCAAGGTATACGAGAGACATGCCATTGGCCAGATCCAAACATTCTTATATACAATTGGAGCCACCGGAGACGGGTTGGAGTGGATTTTTTCCAACTATTATCAAGGTTACCAGTAGTGAGTAGTTAATATATCACGCTTTGATTCATATTATAATTTATAATAACTTTGCTATTTTCAGATTTACCAATGAAGCTGGTCGAGACATATGATTTACTGGCTTCAGCTACCGAAGATTATAAGGCTTTGATGACATTTACTAATAACTTCCCACATGACCTTAGCTTCTGGGAAGCATTGATCTATCCACGTATATCCTTAACCTTCTTATTAAATCTTTTTTTATACAAAGAAATTTTATTATTGCCATTGAAGCCTTCATTTACATTAGACATGTAAATGTCTTTTCAGTTTTCTATTGATTTCAACTCGGAATAATTGAACGCATGTTGCTGTAATACTAGCCCAAGCCTTCATATTCAAGTAAGTAAATAACCAATGTTCGTTTATATTTTTATGTTGGTATCATTCAGTAAGCCATAATTTAAGTCTATGCACATTATTATTGTTAACATGTTCTATCAATGTCATAATTCTAATATCATGATTTGAATCATGCACTGCATTATGAACCAGTAACATCCGATGATTCGAATGAGTATATTGTTAATCTTTATATCATTTTTTTTTTGCTCAAGCGTATTAAGATTCACTTGGTACTTAATTAACCGCCCTGAATGATCACTCAACATCTCGAGGTAAGTACTCTCAAGCGCTTCACCTCTATTGTATTATGGTTATATTGTTTCTGTTATATTAGTTACTGACCCCAAGCCTTCATATTCAAGTAAGTAAAGCAAGTTCATTTACGTTTTTATGTTGGTATCATTCAGTAAACCTTAATTTAAATCTATGCACATAATATTCATTAACATGTTCAATCATTTTTCTTATAAGGTAATATGTCATAGTTGTAATATCATTATTTGAACCATGCACCATGTATTATTGAACCAATGACATCCAATGATCCGAATGAGTAAATTGTTAATCTTTATATCATGTGTTTGTTATTTTTAAAGCCACAAGAAATACCTGCCAAAAAGAATAGTCTGTTATCTAGAACATTTGGGCTCGGCTGGTGTGACAAAAATGTGCGGTTCGGTCAAGATGGATACGAGCCAATTGTGTTTGTGACTGGTCCTGTTTCAACACATATATTTTAATTGGTCTATAAATATTTTGTTATTTTTAAAGACACAAGAAATACGTGCCAAAAGAATAGTCTGTTATATAGAGCATCTGGGCTCGGCTGATGTGACAGAAGTGTGCGGTTCGGTCAAGATGGATACGAGCCAATTGTGTTTGTGAATGGTCCTATTTCAACACTATTTTAATTGCTCTATAAATCTTAACGTTCATTTGAGTTTAAATCATATACTATGTTGTTACAAAAAAACATTGTATATTTTAATTGTTCTATAAATCTTGACGTTCATTTATTTTAATTGTTAACGAATTCAATATAAAAATTGGTACATTTATATCTTATTTTTCGTTAATTTATTTATTTCAACGATACTCATAAGTCATGCCCGCCAAACGGGAATAACCTAGCCTTTAACTTTCACCAAACCAAATTCCCTGTCGCGGTGTGTTTTACAATGACTATTAATATAAGAAAACGTAAAACATTATCGCAATTGCGTATATTTATTCAGTGGTCAGTCCTTCACTAATTTCTTCTTATCAAACTTGCTAACTGACTTTCAACAGAATTTTTGACATCCGCCATTGATGAACCTTGAAGCTTCTTATTTTTTTTCCCCAAAATTCTGGATAGAATTGTAACAATGATGAAATTGTATGTCCGTGTGTTTTCAACGTGGTGTTGTGTGTTTCATTAAGTGTGGCTGGATTATAGATCTATTTTATGTGATTGGTTATTGTAGAATGTCTTTTAGTCACTGTTTATTATTAGTGAGATGTAGATTGATGTATACTTTTTGTTGGATTATATGCAACAGCTGATTCACTTCGTCTTAATTCTTCGAGTGTCGATGACATAGAGAAGCTTGCCATTAATGAACTTTTTGAGGTGAGACAAGATGTTTATCTAAAATTTACATTTGCTTTCGTCGGCTACTTTTGTATTAAAATGGATCCGTTAACTAATATCTTCCAACAATACAAAAAAAAACCATACACATCCCTTAAAAATGAATTTAATTTCATATTAACAATTCAATAATTAATGATCCACAATAATTTCCTTATATATTATTTACCAATAACTAATACCTTTGATACATATATCTTAATATTCGAAAAGTAATACACTCAAAGAATTATCACAAGTCATGCCCGCCGCAGGCGGGCTATTTGTTATTATTTTTGTTTTACAATTTTATGAAGGATGTTAATTAAGATCTTTGACTGTTTTCATAGAATCAGAAGTCGTGAATGATATGAATGTATGTATAGTTGTATGATTTTGATATTGCATGGTTGTTACGTTGTTAGATTCAGAAAGCCTCCAACCATTTTTTACCCACCTTCTTTCGATATAGTAATATATTTCAACGATAATTATAGGCGGGCTTATAATTTATGCCCGCCAATAACAATTAAAATGTATGTCAACCTCACCTTTCTTCCAAAATATTTAACGTAAACTAATACCATCAAAAAATTAATTAACCTCCCCAACCTTAAATATGAATTTCAGTTGACTAATACCATCAAAAGAAAAATTATAAGTCATGCCTGTTAATTTATTAATACATAACTTATAACTATAAACGATCATTGATATTTGTACATGACTAAATTAAAATGTAAATTACAAGTCATGCCCGCCCATCGGGCGGGCTTAGAAACTAGTGTGTATATATATATATATATATATATATATAGGGTAGGGATACAATGAGAAGGGGCTTAAAATGAGAAGGGTAGGAAGGATTGTGGGAGTGACATGTGTCATCCCCATGCCACATCATCATGCCGCATCACGGTTACTGCATCGTGATGCAGTAAAAATTTTGGCGGGAAAAAATTTTTTTTTCCCGCAAAAAAAAAATTTATTTTTTGGGCAAAAAAAAATTTTTTTTCCCGCCAAAATTTTTACTGCATCACGATGTAGTATAAATTTTTACTGCATTACGGTTACTGCATCACGATGCAGTATATTTTTTTACTTCATTACGGTTACTGCATCACGATGCAGTATAATTTTTTACTGCATCACGGTTACTGCATCACGATGCAGTAAAAATTTTGGCGGGAAAAAAAAAAATTTGCCCAAAAAAAATTTTTTTTTTTTTTTGCGGGAAAAAAAAATTTTTTCCGCCAAAATTTTTACTGCATCACGATGCAGTAAAAATTTTGGCGGAATGATGATGTGGCAAAGTGACATATGTCACTCGATGCAGTAAAAATTTTGGCGGAATGATGATGTGGCAAAGTGACATATGTCACTCCCACAATCCTTCTCACCCTTCTTATTTTAAGACCCCTTCTCATAATATCCCATCTCTATATATATATATATATATATATATATATATATATATATATATATATGGGAATATATTAGCTACAATTTTTTGTAGCTAACTGGCTACAATTTTGTGCTATAAATGTGGGTCCCTGATTTTTTTTGTGGGTCCTGATTCTTTTCTGTGGGTCCCTAATTCATTGCTAGTGTATTTTTTATGAAGGATTGTAGCTAATTGGCTACAAAAATTGTAGCCAAACTATCCCATATATATATATATATATATATATATATATATATATATATTACATGCTAGCTTTCAAAGCCCGCCCGATGGGCGGGCATGACTTATAAATATCGTTGGATTATTTTTATATAGTGAAAGAAGGGTAGTACAATTACCTTTTAAAACATAGGTAATAATCAAAGGAATTTTAATATGAATTTAAGCAATTCAATATTATTTAATTTGTGGTTTTCAAAGCCCGCTCGATGGGCGAGGAAGCCTTATGAATATCGTTAAAAAAACTTAAGTTAACGAAAATAAGTTATAAACATACCAAATCATTTATTGAATGCATTAAGAACGAAAAAATAATATGTTTATCCGATATGAGAAAATAAAAGTTAATAAATTATCTGCAATCACAAAGTATATGTTATCAATTTAACTAAACTCAAATGCCCAATAAATCTTCAATGCCTGCTCATTGTGCCACATGTAATAGACAATTATCAAGGCCATTAAGTAACATCTTCTCTAAAGTACTACAATGATACCATATTCACTTAATACTGAGTAAATAATGAACCTTCCATAAGCCATTGCCATTATCACAGGCTCTATTGAGGAATCGATAGTGCAAAGTTTTGAACATAGATGTGCTCTAAGACTCTGGTCTCCAAATGTGCATGAGCAACAACAAGTTAACCATTAACTCGGGGAACATTACCTAAAGAATAATTACCATTTGACTATACTTTAGAGCTTGTTAAAGCTATAACACAGTGACCTGAACCATAATAGGAAGATAAACCAAAATTTTGTCAATTTTGCTATCATTTACTGGTGTAAGGTAGATGTCGCTATTCCGACCTATGTACATGTACTCCTAAACGGGTCATAAAGTGAAATTTTAATATTAGCTAAAAAAGAGGGATCGAACGTCATTTATTGAAAGAGCCAACTAATATTAGTAATAACATACTATATTTGACATAAAAATATTATTGAGTAACATTTTGGACAAAAAAATGTTCAGGTTAACCATATTTACCAAAGTGACCCGTTTTGACATGTAATACCACTCGCGTGTAACTTCATAGTGTCATATTTTTGAAAAGTGAAGTTTTGTGGAAGCTTTTTACCTGGAAATTTAGTCACAAATCTTCTCTCGCATAGAACAACTCTGGAATCTCCTATATTTGGCATCCATAGATCTCTGCCATCGATGACAATTGAAATAACTGTAGTTGAGCCACCATGTTGTAGTGCATGGCATTCTCGAGGATAAATTTGTCGGTAGAACAATATGCATCTCCTATCGCCCTATCATGATCGTTCAAAAACTTGGCTGAGAATAAAAAATTGATACATGGACGTCAAAATAATTTTTTACCAAAAATATATATTACAATTCTGTGAGTAGAACAATATGCTTTTCGTATTTTCATACATGGTTATCAGTAACATCGATTTAACACCATTATGAGACATGTATTCTATACATATATCGTGAAAAACTTGATCTCAATAATTTCCATATGATGCGTCAATTCCAATTAAAAATGTTATCAAATATAACACAAATTCTCACCACCGCATTAGGTTTATCTAATGCATCACTTAGCCATAATGTCTCTTATATTTAATGAAAATTGCGCATTAAAATTTAAATATATTAACTCAGGTAGCCTAGGAAAGAATAAACCTTTTGATGTTTGCAATCATAAACCTCTTTTTGGTAATGTCATTTTGTTAAATTTAATTTATTTATTATAATAATTCAAATTTTTTATTATGACAATGTAACTGTTAGGACTACTGAATCCATTCTAAACCTTGACAGAGCTGGTTAGTTTAGTTTGGTTTGAAAGCTATCATGTTGCTTTTTCACATCAAAGAAATTGAAAAACTATAGAGATGGTTTGGTTAGGTAACATTGATGTACGCGGTCACAGCGAGTGAAGTCTCCAATGATTCCTAAACATGAAGATAATTGGAGATCGAGTTTTTCTAATGAAAATGGTGAAAACTCATAAGAATGATAACATACCTCGATGCTATAATTTAGGTCAAACTTCTAACTCATTCCAGAATGGCAGCCTCTGACTCAAGACTGCAATTAACATTAATAATAGTACAGTATGTTTTTGATGGCTTTCAAGTTCCAACTCAGTTGACCCATTCAACCCGATCGCCTATTAGCTAAATCTTTAAACATGACCCATTTGAAACAAATCATAACCCAATGTAACCCATTAATAAGCAGGTGAGAAGAACACTGAAATGCAATACAAAATGTAAAGAACTTACACAGTTTGGCGGGATTAACAATTTAGCTAAGTTTAAATTTGTCACTTACCACAAATGCTATTTGTAAGAATGCTTCAGGAAATGTGGACGAATCTTCATGCTTCTTAAGCTGAAAACATAGATTTTTGTTTAAATTCTTCATCTGCTCATATGTGTTTTCTTATGTTTAAAATCACTCATTTTTTTCCACTTATGGATATGATAAAATAACTACGTATAAGCTGATTATAAAGTACTTCTAGAAATAGTGTTTTGGATTTTCTTATTTTGTGAACAACCCAATATCACTAAGAGAAAAAAAAATAGTTAGAAGTCTTCAAATGAATTCATTCATAATAGGTTACATATCACATATGAAATAAGCAACCTGTTTATGAGAGGTAACTACTAGTCCTCATAAGTTGTTTGGTCAAAATATTTGGTTTAACTATATTTACATGTGAATTATTGAGCTATAGGAGATACCTTTTTGTTGTTGCACGTGATGAACTAAGAAAATAAATAGAAAGGTTTCGGTCAAATGTTGCAATTTCCATGTGTCATAGGGGTGGTCGTGTGGGAAACATTTTAAAAGAAGGAATAGGTTGAGAGAGGAAAACCATACAACGGTCTATAAACAATAAAGTAGCCCGACCAGTTGATCCCACACGGCCTGCCCTTTCAATTTGGTGCATGTAGTCCTACATGGTCTGAGAATATGCCACAAAAATAGTCATTACTACATTTATTTGCGTCCAAGTCGAAGCATTCATGTCCCCTTCACAAATCTTGGCTCCTTCAGAAATCTTGGCTAAAATAACTCGTTGTTATTTAAATACTAGCCAACTTCATACATTGTGGCATTATGCATAAAAAATCATACATATCTAACATAAAAGAGTTTTTCAATAACGTCAAATTATCATAAAAGGATTAGGTTTAATGCTTGGTGAATCTTTTAATAACTTCAAAGTAGTCAGGGAAGGTCTTGCGGCGTCAACCAAGGTCCTTAATCGCGACAGGGATGTCTGCACATGCTGCAAGTGAGAAAGCCATGGCCATTTTATGATCATCATATGTGTCGATTTCCGTTACATTTAAGGTCAACAAAATTGGCTAAAAGGGTAATGACTCAAATAGACTCCTGTCCAAAATCTATTTAATAATTATGATCTTTTAAATAGTTTTATCTTAAAATAGTATTTAGTATTGGAATAAAAATAATTAGTTAAAAAGAAGTTTAAAAGGGTGTGGTACCTGATCTTTGGCAATACCCAATTGTTTCCCTATGTCAGTCCTAACCATCATTTGAGATAAGGCATCATAGATTTGGGTTTCCTTTTCAATTTAGCACCAACCTGCCCCTGACAGCTAGAAACACCTACAACGTCTGTACACTTATTCACATTCCATAACTTATGGTAGCTGTAGAAAGACAAGAGTAAAAATCTAATGGCTTGTGATCAAACGTAGTTAACCATGAATGATAGAATAAAATGTAGGAACGAAGAAAAATATCCAGTTCCATCTCCAAGCTTGATCAACAATGAGACAATCAAGTGTTGGTCTTCCAAGCAGTTGGGCTCATAGAACTGATCCATCCGGAAGAACCAACATCTTTAAAATTGAAGTTATGGCTACCACGCTTGTCGCTAAATAAAAGGAAGCTCATATTAGATCATGTTTAAGTAGTATCCACCTTAAACTCGTCTTTCAACTACAGTCATGACAGATTCTCCAAACTTCCTTTCACAAGAGAAACGAAATCGGTGTACCCTACTACCTGATTATACATATAAAAATATCCCTTACATACATTGATTGAAGGTGAGTTAAGATCGAGCCTTAAACTTAGGTTTATAAGTCATGACATGCTCTTGTCATCTTGTACTTAGATGAGATTTAACCATTCGATCTTGATATATATATCTTTTGTCTACATACTTGAGCAAAATCATTTACTATTCTACTCGGTATAGTAATATATAGAGCAAAAACATAAAATGGTGATATATAGTAATAATGAAAGAGATAAACATACTTTGCAAGAATGAAATTATGAATCTTGGCTCTTATCAAATTTAGGAGGTAACCGGCTTCCCATTAGATGTTAGAATTACTATTTCCTACAACTGCATTAAGCACAAATTCTCCCAAAACATAAATAAGTCAGCTATTATAGATAGCTAACCTGGAATCAAACTTTTCTAATGCTTTAGGGGTTTATCGAACCTTTAGTTACCTATTAATGCAAAAAAAGACAAAAACAAAGAGTAAATGTTTTCATAGGTATTAAGAAAACTATCTAGTACCTGGATAGACCCCTCAATTTCTTAGCTGAGATACTGAAATGACCGTATGGCCGTCTGTTATTAGATCAATACCAATGAAGGATGGTTGGCAAGGAATACTTTCAGAAGATGGTATTTATTAGAGGCACTTTTAGTCCATTTATCATTAATTAGGTCAAATATAAAAAATGAGCTTAAAAGGAAACGGATCAAAAACCAACCATATGTCTTGCATGATAAAATGGAAAAAAAAAGACTAACCAAGTAGCGAAAGAGAACCCACGAATCAATGAGAGGGTCAGTGCTTTTACCACGTGGTTTTCTCATTATATCAACATCAGCTTGCAGGGTTAAAACCAATAGCAGTAGCAGGTGGACCGTCATTAACTAAATTGACCCACAGAAGCTACACATGTATCAAGCATTCCGGTATCCCCAGTGCAGCAATTAAGAAAATGGATATAACTTCCCCAACATTTGATGATATCATGTACCTAAAGGTTTACAAAATCATGTCAAATGAAATACAATCTACTAGAACTACAAAATAACTCTGGAATAAGGTAATTACTACCTGATAGAAGCTTTCATGTTGTTTTAGATTGATTGACCCTCGCCAACAGCAGAAACGATGGTACTAAAGTTATCATCGGCTAGAACCATATCTGAAGCCTCTTTAGCAATCTCTGTTCCAGTAATTCCCATAGAATTTCCGATATCAGCAAGTTTCAAAGCAGGAGCATCATTAACACCGTCTCCTGTCATTGCTACGGCTTCACCCATCTCCTTAAGCATCTTCACTATCTCTTGTTTGTGCCTCGGTTAACCACGAGAGAACACATTTCCCCCTGGCTTTGACAATGACATCTTGTCCATCAAAAATCAAACCTTACATGTTAACACCTTGTACGCCAATACCAGAAGATTTTGTAAGTCTATTTTCAACGTCCAAATCATCATTTTTTTAATATAAAAATTTACACTGGTTTTTTAATACAGAAGTGGACACGTGATACATCAACTCCTGAAGTAAGTCTATTATTGTACACAATATCATGTTTTTTTATATAGAAATTTACACACGATGACACTGGTTTATATAGTACAGGAACGTAGGAAATTATTACAGCGGGAACGTGCTGCAGTAGCAGAAATGGCAGATCTTGATTTCGTAGAATGATCAAAAGAAAAGTACATACTGACCTTGCTTCAAGCTCGAAAGGTTTGGAGTTGCCAGTGATATGATTCTTTATCGTGTAACACAAATTGAGAACGTGATTGCAATCCAAAAATTAACTAAAATAAATAGCCATTTAAAAATTGAGAAAAAAAAACCCTTGAACATCAATGTTTTCTTGCAAACCTGTGATGAAGAAAACATACAAATCCATAAATAAGTTGCATGCATAACTAAAATTCAAGACAAACGTACCTTGATTGTTGTTGTGTTCTAGGGTTGCAGAATGGATTTGTTCTAGGGTTGGATTTGTTCTAGGGTTGTAGAAAGTTACGTAGAATGAGATGGGATGACTTCGGCCGGGTTATAAGTAAATAATTAATGGATATACTTGCTAAACATTATATTTTTGGATTTTCTGAATATAACTCAAAAATTGAGTTGGTCCAGTGGTAAAAATAGTCATTACTGTATTAGCAAATCCTAGGTTCGAATTCTGTACATTAAATTTTTAAACAAAATAAATCCGTATTAAATTAAATACGAATTTTAATTAAAATAAAATTATGAACAAAGTGTGCTTATGTGGAATTATGAGGTGGCATTTAAGGCCGCTTATTGGGCATTATATGACATTGATGACGTCATACACATTCTGTTATGTATATATATATATATATATATATATATATATATATATATATATATATATATATATATATATATATATATATTTCAGACACTATTGCCCTACCATCCGAAATATACATCCATACAAAAGGGATTTATAGTTGCATCCCTACACTTGAACTTTTAAATAATTAAAACTAATGATGTGTTTTTTTATAGTCTATAATTTTTAACCAAGTTTTAAATTTATAATTGCCGAACTAACCTATAGACTAAAACACTAACGAGCAGTGTACCCGATCAATGTGTATAGTTTTTTAGGTAAGCAAGGGTCGTTCACTAGGAGCGAAGCTAAAGTGATCTAAAGGTATTCTAATTACTAAACTAACTAACCTAGAAAGCAAGTAAATACTTTGGGGGTTTTAGCCTGAGAGGCTATCACGATTTTTGTGTGTTTAATTAAACTAAATACGAGAAAATAAATATTAAACTAATTAAAAGAAAATGTGAATTCAATGATAGAAGAACATGCTAGCCAAGTCTAATCCATCTTATAGTTATATATGTGCTAATGTCTACTTGTTTTAATTCATTCAATTGTTTTGCCATCAATCCGATTATTAATCCTGTCACAATTGAATAACCTACCATCGTGGTGGGAAAGAGGACATGATCATAGTGACCTATCTAGCATCAATACTAACTTATCGCTTTAAACCGTCTAACCTAGTTTGGCATTACGCGCTACTAGTCCTAATAGTGGCATAAGGCACGGTTCCGGTGTGTTCCCTCTAAGCCGTCTAATAGGATTCGGATTACTACACTTTATGATCAATTAAAGTAACCACAATTACAGATAGTTAAGTTACCACATTAAACCAATAAGTTCATAATCTAGTTACATAGACTTTTACTAGTTATAAGCAATAAACGAGTTTTTATCGATAAGCACCCAATCCAATAACAAAGCAAACACGTAATCAAGAACACAAATAAACTAAATAGACTTCATAAACTTGGCTAACACCTAAGGGTGTTAGCCCATAATCTCAGTAACAATACATAAAGTTGTAATCAAAGCAAATGAATAAGAATTCATAATGAAAACGATATGCTAACCGAACGATTACACTTAATATAAGGTTCTTGAGATGATCTTCTAGGATGATTGGATCTTCAAGGAGGTCTTCTGCTGTTTGGAGGGGTTTTTAGTCTTCTGGGAACGACCCCAAGGGTCCCCAACGATTCCCTAATTCGTTAATGAGCTCGGTATTTATAGATTCTGAAATCTGGGTCGATACGGCGCATCTAGAGAGTTAGATGCGCCGCATCTATAAGTAAACGTAGCCTCCAAGTCTGAAACTGACCCAATACGGCGCATCTAAAGACCAGATGCGCCTCATCTCCCAATACGGCGCATCTAAGGACCAGATGCGCCGCATCTCCTTCAGATTCAGATAGATTTTCTTTTTCTCTTCGCGTGGCCGCTTGAATCAACTAAATCGGAGTCCGGATGAAGATTTTATGGCCAAAATACGAAAGCATCTTCAAGTGTCGACTTGTAATCTTGACTTCTTCATTAAGCTTCTAATCTCCAATTGATTTCTTTGGTAAGGATTGTGTATGGCCAATACGGCGCATCGGATTGGTCCGATGCGGCGTATCTGGAGTAGAACAAGTTGGTTCTTCTTCGTTGACCAAAGTTTCATATGCGACGCATGATAAAATCAGATGCGGCGCATGCTTCAAAGTCAGGCAATGGTCTTTAATCTCTTCAATTCAGCAGACTTTTCCAACTTGATTCATTTTGCTCCAATTTCCATCCGAAATTATTAACTTTCACCAAATGCTTGTTTATACTGAGAATTACAAAAGTAAACGATTAAGTGTCAATTCTCATATAAAGTGATATAAAACAAGTCATTAATATGGGATAAATGATGCTAATAATATGTCGTTATTTGATGTCATCAAATATCCCCCCACTTGAACTTTACTTGTCCTCAAGTAAACCTTAGATTAAACTTATGAAAATGTATCCTAAAAGATATTAGGATTTATTTTTATATTTAAGCATGTATTCGTTTCATCATAATCACACAACCAAACACTTAACGAATTAGAAATAAAATAAAATGTTTTTGATAAAAGCAAATCTAATCGTTTAACTGTCCAGTCGTGACGAATATTCTATTATAAGCTTGGCAAGTATACGCATCTCCCCCACTAAAGCCAAGGAATAACAAGTCTAAAGCGGTAAAAAGGGTTTTTAGGCTTAAGGGTTAATCATTCTCCTTAATCTCTATCGATCTCAAATTCCAGAAAAGGCGACAAAATCACAAATACATGATCGAATCCACGAACACGATACTTGCAATTGCTCAAATCCTTAACTCGAATAGGCTAAAGATAGGTCCAAACTTCACCAATAATAATATATCAAAAAGGGCGACAAAATCATAAATACATAGCCGAATCCACGACTACGATACTTAAGATTGCTCAAATCCCTAATCTCAATAAATCAAAGGTTTGGTTGGATAAAGAATAATATAGGGTATGGATAATATTTGGGATATAAATTGGTGTAAAATGAAAAATAAACAAAACAAATAAATTAAAATCCTAAGTGTGGTTAATCACTATCCCAACCATCCCATGAATAAGACTCATATCACTGAATAACTCACGCTTTAACACTTGAAACACACGCTTTAGGTAGACACGAATTATACTCAACAAGATCTTAATCAAAGAATAAACCTTAGTTGACGTTCCCATAACTGCCAACTCCCATTCAATCCATAAATATATAGTACAACAACTAGTGGTGATATCGACCACTTACATAACTTTACATCGTTGGTTTAAAAACAAACATCCAACTCTTCTTTTTTCTTTTTCTTTTCTCATTTTTTCATTTTTTTTTTTTTTTTTTTTTTTTTTTTTTTTTATTTTTTATTTTTATAAACAAAGATGTGTAAAATTTCACCACATCACTATAATGATAATTCTGGATAATTTTTCCATACTTTTCATACTTCAGAAATAATGGTAATAGTGAAAGTAGTAAACACACGAAAAATAAACTCAAAGATATACAATATTTACTTTCACTCCAATTGCATTGTGCAATTTCCCGACCTAACCATAGATAATGAATTACGCACACGAACACAGGTAATGTAAGGAAACACACTTTGCCTATAGCAATTAACCACGGACTTTAATCTACAGGGTAGGCTAAGGTGTAAGGGTGTAACGAAACATTTTAAACATTGGTGTAAGAAACGAAAGGAATGGCTCTGAGGGTTTTTCTAGGGGTATCTTACTCTAAAAATGAGAGTAAACAAAGGGTTTATACGGGGGTTAACTAACCAGTGTAGTTAGTTAATAACACATAACATTTATAGGCTTTTTGGGTGTAATCCTAGAAATTTACCAATTTAGACAGGTCACTCCAATTATATAAATAATACTTATTATGGTGGTCTCGAATAGTATACAAGCCAAGTTCTAAAGTTTACAAGTCACCGGCATACTCATAGATTTGTGAGTTTTGATAAATTCACAATTTTTTTTGAAAATAACGTCATGTGTGCAGCTATGCAACTTAGATTAAACAAAAACATGCTAAAAAAAAATTAAATTTTGATAATTAAGCATAGATTAAAGCATATTTTTGAAAATTTAGGACAAGTAAACGTTCTAATTCTCCATCCCCCCACTTAAGTTAAACAACGTCCTCGTTGTTTGTATTTGAAATTAAAAACAAGAGATAGAAAGAATTAGAACGGAGAACTCCCCTGAGATTTGCTCGGTATGATCTTCCAATGTAAGTGTGCGAGCGTATAAAATGCGGGAGTCCATCAACATCTTCAATATTCCGGACCTGTAAAAATATAGAGACCACAGGAAAAACAAATCTCGAGAAACATCTCATTAATCATCGGTTAGAAAACGATAAACAAAAGAAAAACAAAGAACTGTATTCAATTCTGGCAGGTCGATACGCCGTATCTAAAAAGATAGATACGCCGCATTGATGTCAGCAAAACAGTTCGGACTAAAGTATTCCAGATGATTCGATACGCCGTATCCATAGGGGTTGGATACGCCGCATCGAAGGCCTGGGACAGACTCGACAGAAAATTAAATTGACATAAATTAAAAGATAAGCATGGGTTGCCTCCCACGAAGCGCTTGTTTTTGTTCGAGTCACGAGCCTGACTGCACCCTAATTTTCGGATTGTCAATCTTAATTATTACCTGAGAGATAAACAACCAAGAAAACTAGCAGTAACCAGGACTTTTTTTTTTTTTTTTTTTTTTTTTTTTTTTTTTTTTTAATAAAATTTAAACGCACACAAAAGATTAAAAAAAAACGAAAAATATTTTTGGGGTCACGGAAAATCGATACGCCGTATCTAACAGACAATAGATACGCCGTATCGACATAAGTTAATACGCCGTATCCAACAGACAATGGATACGCCGTATTACCTTCCTGCAACATTTTTTTATAAAAATTTAAAAGCAATTTTTTTTTTTTTTTTTTTTGGCCACAGAACGTCAATGCGTCGCATTCACAGACAAGAATGCGCCGTATTGAATCCAAAAAGATGCGCCGTATTCACAGACAAGAATACGCCGTATCTCCCTTCTGAGACAGACACACAGAATATAAACAAACTAACAGGTAAACAAAACAAACACAAACATAAAAATACCAATAAAACTAGTAAAAAGATAAATTCACTCCCCGGCAGCGGCGCCAAAAACTTGATGTGTTTTTTTATAGTCTATAATTTTTAACCAAGTTTTAAATTTATAATTGCCGAACTAACCTATAGACTAAAACACTAACGAGCAGTGTACCCGATCAATGTGTATAGTTTTTAGGTAAGCAAGGGTCGTTCACTAGGAGCGAAGCTAAAGTGATCTAAAGGTATTCTAATTACTAAACTAACTAACCTAGAAAGCAAGTAAATACTTTGGGGGTTTTAGCCTGAGAGGCTATCACGATTTTTGTGTGTTTAATTAAACTAAATACGAGAAAATAAATATTAAACTAATTAAAAGAAAATGTGAATTCAATGATAGAAGAACATGCTAGCCAAGTCTAATCCATCTTATAGTTATATATGTGCTAATGTCTACTTGTTTTAATTCATTCAATTGTTTTGCCATCAATCTGATTATTAATCCTGTCACAATTGAATAACCTACCATCGTGGTGGGAAAGAGGACATGATCATAGTGACCTATCTAGCATCAATACTAACTTATCGCTTTAAACCGTCTAACCTAGTTTGGCATTACGCGCTACTAGTCCTAATAGTGGCATAAGGCACGGTTCCGGTGTGTTCCCTCTAAGCCGTCTAATAGGATTCGGATTACTACACTTTATGATCAATTAAAGTAACCACAATTACAGATAGTTAAGTTACCACATTAAACCAATAAGTTCATAATCTAGTTACATAGACTTTTACTAGTTATAAGCAATAAACGAGTTTTTATCGATAAGCACCCAATCCAATAACAAAGCAAACACGTAATCAAGAACACAAATAAACTAAATAGACTTCATAAACTTGGCTAACACCTAAGGGTGTTAGCCCATAATCTCAGTAACAATACATAAAGTTGTAATCAAAGCAAATGAATAAGAATTCATAATGAAAACGATATGCTAACCGAACGATTACACTTAATATAAGGTTCTTGAGATGATCTTCTAGGATGATTGGATCTTCAAGGAGGTCTTCTACTGTTTGGAGGGGTTTTTAGTCTTCTGGGAACGACCCCAAGGGTCCCCAACGATTCCCTAATTCGTTAATGAGCTCGGTATTTATAGATTCTGAAATCTGGGTCGATACGGCGCATCTAGAGAGTTAGATGCGCCGCATCTATAAGTAAACGTAGCCTCCAAGTCTGAAACTGACCCAATACAGCGCATCTAAAGACCAGATGCGCCTCATCTCCCAATACGGCGCATCTAAGGACCAGATGCGCCGCATCTCCTTCAGATTCAGATAGATTTTCTTTTTCTCTTCGCGTGGCCGCTTGAATCAACTAAATCGGAGTCCGGATGAAGATTTTATGGCCAAAATACGAAAGCATCTTCAAGTGTCGACTTGTAATCTTGACTTCTTCATTAAGCTTCTAATCTCCAATTGATTTCTTTGGTAAGGATTGTGTATGGCCAATACGGCGCATCGGATTGGTCCGATGCGGCGTATCTGGAGTAGAACAAGTTGGTTCTTCTTCGTTGACCAAAGTTTCATATGCGACGCATGATAAAATCAGATGCGGCGCATGCTTCAAAGTCAGGCAATGGTCTTTAATCTCTTCAATTCAGCAGACTTTTCCAACTTGATTCATTTTGCTCCAATTTCCATCCGAAATTATTAACTTTCACCAAATGCTTGTTTATACTGAGAATTACAAAAGTAAATGATTAAGTGTCAATTCTCATATAAAGTGATATAAAACAAGTCATTAATATGGGATAAATGATGCTAATAATATGTCGTTATTTGATGTCATCAACTAACTAATGACCCGAATTAAAAGGATCGAAACACGCAGAGTACTTTAAAACATTAACGTATATATGGGGGTAATAACATTTGGCTTTCTTCTCCATTACAAGTTTAAAACAAGGGTAATCCTAATGCCTCGTATCATTTAGTAAATCCTAACTACACGAATGTAGTCTCACTAGCGATCTTGGTATGCATCACAACGCAAGTTCTAGAATCTATATACTACCTATACACTCATAAGCATTAAAGGTAAATGTTTTTTCCTAATAATCTAAAGTCGAACCTCATATTTTCAGGGTGGAAATTTTTGAGTTGAAGGGTTTTTGTGCTAGCTATATAATTCCTATCCATGAGACTCTTATTAAAACTAAAGTTTCACTCCTATATGTCATAAAAAATTTTAAATTTGGTGCTAAAATCACCTTTACAAATATCTCTTTTAGTTTATTGCACAATTACTCTAAGACAAACAAATATCAAGCGAGTTATAGTTTATAAAGTATCTCATTTTTCCGTCCCTACACTTAAATTGAACATTGTCCCTAATGTTCTTAAAAAGTATCAAAGTTATGATAACGGAAAGAATAAAAGAGATGATAGAAACTAATACTCCCCTGATTTGCTCGGCATGGATGATGTGAAATATGGTTAAATCATCCTCCATGAAGATAAAAAAAAAATAAGCTTCATTTCCAATGTATACTTTCATCTTCTTGTCCAATATAACCTGTAAATCACTAAGAGAACGAACACGAAACCTCGCATAAAATCGGTGGTAAACACTACATATAATAAAATAAAAATCCTAGAAAGCTAATAAGATATAATGTTTGCAAAATAAATGTTTACAAAATCCTGGAAATTTAAAAATTCTGGCAATTTTCAAAAGTTAAGTTTTGACAGAAAAACAAAAATCTGGAAAATTTTTGCTACAGTGTCTGACGCTGTCGGGTGTAAACCCTGACGCCGTCAGGATAGGCCTGAAAAAATTTTAACATTTTGTTCTTGGAAAATTGTTTGGAAAAATCTAATCATTAAAACCCGAAAATTCTGTAAAACATTCATTGTAACTCGATACATGCATTTGACTCAAACAAACACACAAATACGATAGAATATATGTTAGTCATCAATTGTTAGCTTTCATGTTTTGATTTGTTCTTTTAAACAAATATGATTTTCCCTACACTTACCTTTTTGTAAAATACCTTTATATGCAATTAAGACGAGGTTAAAAACAAAATAAAGCATTTTCGCAAAGTTATATTCGAAACATGAAAGATTAAATAATGATGATTCAACATATATATGACACAAACAAAAATAAAAATCAAACAAGCAAACAAAGAGCTTGGTTTGCCTCCAAAGAAGCGCTTTTCTTTATTTACGAGTCTTGTAGCTAGACTCAAAATCATGGCCTATTACGTGACTCCATCCTCCGTCACGTTCTCCATACTATCATCTTCTTCATCAAGGTCACTTCCAAAATGTATATATTTTGGATCTTCAAGGGTTATGTACTCTTTCCTATACTTAGAACTAAGCTTACTAACATTTTTGAAGAATCCACATTCCAAATCAAAAGGACTCTTACATCCACTTCCAATATCATCTTCACTAAGCACAATTTGTGATCCTATTCTATCTTTTCCATCACGGTCTAATTCTACGAAATCCCATGATTTATAGGGTGTTTGGTAAGAGATCTCCTTAATTCCATCGGTGAAAGTCATGATTCTATTTTTTTCGTCAACAATTAAATTCGTGACTTCACTAAAAGGTCTACCAAAAACTACTTGTGACAACCTAGGATCAACATACTCCTCAATATTCTCCACAATCATAAATCCTGTTGCGAACATCGTATTACCTACGGATACTTGCATGTCATCGTCTCGACCAACAATGTTTGTTCCTTTATATTCCAACCCCCATCTACAAATATTATTATAATGAAACAAAGACATAACGTTCATAGGTAAACCTACATCTATATATACATTAAAAAAATATTTGTGACAAATCATACAAGGTATTTTAATCTTACTAGGATCATGGCTTTGTATCTTACTAGGTTCCCTTACCCCTAACTCTTCCATGTTACTAACCAACCAAGGATGGTATGGCTTATCACTTGAATCCTTGTCAAACTTCTTCTCCTCATTCTTACTATCACCAAATAACTTCACTTTTCGTCTATCCATTTGAAAGATTACCCTCCTAACATTATTGGTGAACATTACACTACCTTCGGTCCTATTAATCACCAATCCGGAAATTTCAACAAAAGGTGCTCCTAAGACTAATTTGTTCAACTTAGGATTGATTATGGAGTCCATGTCTTTCATCACTGTGAGATTAACTATGTAACTGAATCCTCTAACATGAATTGGTACATTTCTACCAACCCCAACGATATTGAATCCCTTGAAATTGAGTTTAAGTGCACAAATCTTATTGTATAATGAAAGTGAGATTACGTTCAATGGGGAACTTGGGTCAATGTACGTGTTAGGTATATATTCTACCCCAATGTTGCAAGCTATCTTAAAAACATCCGGGTCACTTTCCTCTATTCGATCCCCAATCCCAATAAAAAAGTTTTGCCGTTCCTTTATCCAATTCATACACGATTGAATCATTAATTAAGCCTAAAGGTTCTTTGGATGTATTCGGTTCCTCTCTTAGGTCCTTCTTTCCATCTTCTTTATCCTTATCAACTGGACTATGGTCTTTTTCAATTTTAGGGCTAGGCACTAAGGTGATGGTGTTTACAAAATGGACGTGGTTCGAGGTAGACGGGTCTTTTACTTCTTTCCCTTTTAATGATGAATGTTTAAAAAGTTTACTAGGGTCCTTTATTTTCACAAAAAGGGGTGGTTCGTTAACATGAGAATTGGGCGAAACACTATCAACCCCTTTAACTTCGGTGATACGATTAGTTGAAGCACTTACCATTTGATTGTTAACGGCTTTTAAGAGGTTGCCAATTTTATTATTCATCTCTACTTGTTGTTGTTTAAATTGATTTTCGAGTTTAGACAGTTGAGCTTCTTGAGATGACATAAAATTTTATATCATCCCTTCTAAATCACGTTGATGGGGAGGAGAATGGTAAGAGTTTTTGTTAGGTGAGTCATAATGTTGAGACCAAGTGAGTGGTGGGGTATTATTAGTCGAGATGGTTTGAGCTCAACAACAATTAAAGTTTGGTTTGTCCTTCCATGCTTCATAGGCTTCATTAAAACTTCTAGGACTGGTGTTTGGAGTGAACCACTTGTCTCTTGCTCCGTCGGTACGCAAGGATGCATAATCCACAAAAGCTTGTTCGGGGAGTTCCATGCAATCACGAGTGTCATGGGGACCACTACAGAACTCACATAAAGAAGTGATTTTGTTCTCTTGACATGTAGGTTTAGGAGCTTCGTAGGATTTCATGAGAAACTTGACTTGGTATTTAAGTTTCATGATCCTATGGTCGGGAATGCTTGAGTTATTCGAAGGTAAGGATGTTGCCTTGACTGTTTTGCTCAACTCGTGGGGGTCATTCCAACATTCGTTGTCATAGAGAGCAAGATCTTCTATGATTTCCCACGATTCTTCCACACTCTTGTCACGTAGCTTACCACCGACCGCTTGGTCAATGGTTTACCTTGTGGAGTGATTGATATGGTCATAGGAAATTTGGACTTGGAGCCAAAGATCAATGCCATGATGAGGGACTTTTTGGAGTAAGTCCTTGAAATTAGTCCACGCTTCATAAAGAGTTTCACCTTGACGTTGTTGGCACATCAAGATGTCATTCCTTAACTTGGTAGTTATCCCCGATGGGAAAAATTGAGTGAGAAAACGAGAAGAAAAATCATCCCAAGTTGAGATACATCCCACGGGTAAACGCTCAAGCCAATTACTAGCTTGGTCACGTAGAGAGAATTGGAAGAGACGTAATCATGTCATCTCCTGAGTAGCAACATCAAGGTCAACGGAATCAACAATTTTAAGAAAATCCTTGTGATATTGGTTTTGATCTTCAGAATGAAGTCTGATGATATCAAATAACAACATTTTATTGGCATCATTTATCATATGTTTATCGCTTGTTTTATATTATTTTATATGAGAATTGTTACTTAATCGCTTACTTTTGTGAATCTCAGTTATAAACAACCATTTGGTGAAAGTTAGCTATTTTGGTCGTAAATTGGAGCAAAATAGATCAAGATGGAAAAGTCTACTGAACTGAAGGAAGATACGCCGTATCATTCTAGACAGATACGCCGTACATTAAGACTTAGAGGATTATGAAGACCATTGCCTGACTTTGAAGCATACGCTTTTCGCTTCATCACACATGGATTTATCCCACGCGGCATATGTGAAACCTTGGTCAACGTAAGAAGTTCTGACTCATCCTACTCCGGATATGCCGTATGACATCTTAGAGATGCGGCGTATCAATCTCAAGAGTTCACCAGATAAATCCAAGATATTGAAGAACATGCGCCGCATAAAGATTGAAGGTACGCCGTATCATATGGTGGTGTACGAATATTTCAGAATATAATAATCTTAGACCCCACGCAAAATTACTTAGATACGGCGTATCAACTTTATAGATAAGCCGTATCGATTCTGTTTCCAGAATGTATAAATACCCCATTCGTCTGCCAAATTCGACACAAATTTACAACACATAACCTACGGAAGGGCGACGACCAGACCTCACAAGAGACAACCAGAAGGAAGAATTCAGAGCAATAAGAAGGTTCTGCTAGTACTTTAATTCATAGGAAGATTCGTTTAATTTGTATTAGTACTTTTTTAATTGTTGAGTTAGTGTCTTTTTCACTATTTGATCGGACTTAATTGTTTCCCGCTTTTAAAAGAATATTTGATGTTTTATTGGTCGCTTATGCATATGTTTTGATTACATACACAAGTTTATCGTGCCTTGTCAACCTTAGGCTCGTAAAATTACTTCATTAACATCGTTTGCATAGTTAACGTAAGCCTATAAAAGTGATAAATAATATATAAACTTAGTAATCATTAAGGTGGACTTTAGGCGGAGATCTGATTAATCGTGACAAGATTTGTCCGTCGAGAAGACTTAATACCCGAAATCTAGACATTTAGACTGGATCTAGACATTGGAATGATATACGCATACACGTAAGTAACAACTGAGAGAGAAGAGATTTTAGTACTCATCTTATATAACTAAGGAATTAAACGGGTGACAAATCTTCCATACTATCGGCCATGCCTCTTATCTGTATCTGTTTTCTATCTGTGTACGTGTGTGTCTATCGCCTTATTAGTTTAATTTATTGTTTTACTTGATCTACACATCGTGCCAGTCTCTCAAGCTAAAAACCCCCTTGTCTTAGATTAAGTTTTATTAGAACTAACTTTAGGATTAAAATACTGATAGATACTTAGGTGTTAATGTTCCATTCTTAGTGATCGACACTCTACTTACCAACTAGGCTACATTGATCGGGTCCACTGTCCGTTAGTGTTTATTATAGGTTAAGTCGGCTAAATATAAATGTAAAACTTGATAATATAATATATACCTACGACGAAAGCACATCAAGTTTTTGCCGCCGTTGCCGGGGAGTGAATTGTTTAATACTTGAATATTTGTTAGTATTTTGATTTAGCATTTAACTTCTTTAGTTTTTGATTTTTAGTTTTTAATTTACTAACTTTGTTGTGTATTTTTATATTTGCATTCATTGTATTTTTCTGCATATTTATTGTTTTCTTGCTTGTTTGTTTTCTGTATTTTTGTTCGTTTTTCATTTTTCTTGTTTTTCTGCATAGTTACTGTCTGCTGTTATTTTGCTGAACTAAATGATACGGCACAACTAATTCATTAGACATGGCGTATTGTGTTTTTATTTTATATACAGCGTATCAAATTAAAAAAAATTCGAGTACGACGTACCTTATTTATTGGATACGGCGTATTCTGTTTTTAATCAAAAAAATTTAACCCCTAAAAGCCATACAGCGCATGAGCTTTTTCTCATACGGCGTATTAGTTTATCAAAAACATATCCAAATTTTTAAAGTACTAAATACAGTGTATTGATTTATCTCGATACTACATATTAATTAAAAAGCTTATAGTTTGAAACATAACGAACGCACGATATATACGCATTTACGTATACAGCGTGTTTATTTTTTTATAAGTAGAATTGAAAATTAACGAATACGGGGCATTGATTCCTATCAATACGGCGTATATTTTTCTATAAAAGTCTGAGATTTTTAAAATGTGAAAGACATACGGCGTACCCAGATTTCTGGATACGACGTATCGTCTGCAGATATCAGCAACTTTTATTTTTCATATTCCATTTTTGTTGTTAGTTTTCTGTTATTACACTTTTTCAAACCTATCCTACTAATGCTCTTGTCTTGATTTCAGGTAGTGCATGACCAGGAGTTCTACTAAAGACCTCGTTGAACCTTACAGTGAACCTAAACAAGCTTTTCATTCGCTTAGGAAACTTTTCAAGACAACAAGCCTTGATTGTTCGAGTTCATTAGAGCTCGATTACTTTTCTGATCAAGAATCTTAGTTTGAAGAAGAAATCATAGAAACAATGACGGAACCTACTATGGAGGAATACATGACTAAGACCCGAGATGACTATGTTTCGGATATTGATAGGCCTAAGTATGATGACGAGGCCAAATACGAGCTGAAGGGACGACTTCTTATGGAATCATGCAAGAACACTTTCCATGGATTGGACACTGAAAACACAATTTTACATGTTGAAAGAATCTTTTGGATTGTTGAATTATATCACACTTATCGCTGTTGATCTAGGACAGCTTATGCTTCGAGCTTTCCCAATTACTTTGTCTGGAGCTGCAAAAGAATGGTTGAACAATGAATCTTCAAGTCCCTTTACTAATTGGATAGATCTTAAGACAAAAATTTTGGTCAAATTCGTCCGTGAAGAACGGTATGAAAAAACCTGAATTTACCTGCTGGTTGAGCTCTAAATTCAGCAACTAAAAGAAAATGAGTGCGTCTCTCAAAAGCGCACTTTGGACTTACTAGATAATGGGAAATAAAGAAGATGAACTAACTGAAGAAGTTGCCAAATTATTTAGAATCAAGACAAACCTGTTCGAGTACAAAACATCCTTATGCAAAGAATTCAAGGAATTCAATCATCTCCAGAAAATTGATGAAGATGTTTTAACTGGTGATTTACCCGGATTCAAAACTTACGAGGAATTTAAGAACACTTGGTACTACGAGTCTAACTTAAAGATTCTGGAATGACCAAATACCATGGGTTTTTGACGAGCCATAGGAAGAATGTAACCTGGAACATACATGCGAACCCATTCGTTTCAAAGATGGGTACGAGACATGGCCAACTTGTGACTAGCAAAATGATGGGATTTGTAATGGTGGAGATTTGCCGGGAATGAAACAAGTTGGTAATACCATCTATTTCGCAAACTGCGACAGGTATGATTCACTGGAAGACTGCGAGAGAAAAAATGAAGCTTTATCGGAAAAAACGAGGCTTGAGTCTCAAGAGGAAGACTTGGACGTAAGAAGATTGACATTAGGGGAATGGGTGCACAGGGATTTTGATGACTACACAAAACTTGATCAAAGATTGCTAAGGAAACTTAAGAAAGAATGGGAGGAACTTCTACGAGTGCGAATTAAGTAATGATGATTGGAGTAATCACTCCCATGACATAAAGGATAGTGATAATACTCTGAGTAATCATTTGAAGTCATCGGAGGAAGAAGGGGGCGAATTTACGAACGGGTTAGAAGTTTATCTAATTTGAACAATGAATCTTATTTTGTTAATGAAAAAGAAGAAGCATTCAAAGAGAGAAATTGTCGACTGCTTGGAATCCCCTACCATAAGCCACCGACATTTACAGCTGAGAAGTTTGATGTTATTAAATATTCTTTCAGACCACTTGAAGAATATACAGCTATAAAGATGACTGATTATAATGAACGAACTCAAACCGAAGATAATGTATCCCAAGTTTATCACGACATTTTTTTGCATTAAAGAAGAAGGGTGGTTCGTGACAAGGACAAAGTAAGAGTTGAAGATGAGTCTAACTTAAAGATTCTGGAATAAAGAGAAGTGCTTACCGGGAGACAACCTGGGACTATTATTTCTGTTTTCTTTCATCGAGTCTGTCAGACCTACACATCGATATGGTGTATCCCATCCCAAGGATGCGGCGTATAGACTATACAGGTCATATCTATCCCTTTATTTTATTTTTCTGCATTTAATTTTTATTTCTGAAGTTTGAACTATCTGTCAGTTATTTTGATATTGCGTATCCAGGTTTAAGGATATGTCGTATAAAGTTCCTGACTCATATTTTATTCCAGGCTCGATACGGCGCATCCCATCCCATGGATGCGGCGTATCAACTGACCTGATGAAACTTTTCAATTTTAATTTTTAATTTTTAGTTTTGTTTTCACTAACCATCGATTAATGAGATACGCACTAGCTACGATTTTCATATTCACTAACACAGGTTGTTTACAAGAAGTGGTGGTTTACATACATTCTGTACTTTCTGTGTGTTCTAGTCGTGGTGATACAGACGCCATTACACACACAGAAAATAAAAAGTTGCTCACAAACGCGTCATGGAGGATCATACCGAGCAAATCTCAGGGGAGTTTTCCGTTCTAATTCTTTTTATTTCCTGTTTTTAATTTCATTTTAAACAATGAGGACGTTGTTTATCTTAAGTGGGGGGATGGAGAATTAGAACGTCACTTGTCCTTATTTTTTAAAAATTTGCTTAGTATGTGCTTAATATGCTTAAATGGAAATTTTTTCTAGCATGTTTTTGTGAATTCTTAGTTGCATAACCGCACACATAACCCTTATTTCCAAATTGTGAGATTTTAGAGTTATCCGTTTCCCAATATTTTACCCAAATTCCACAAAAATATGAGTGTCCCGGTGACTGGTAGTAAACTTCAGAACTTGGCTTGTATACTATTCGAGACCACTATAATGAGTATTATAGATATAATTGGAGTGACTTGTCTAACTTGGTAAATTTCTAGGATTACACTCCAAATAGCCTACATATGTTGTGTTATATTAACTAACTACACTGTTTAGTTAATCCCCATGTTAAACCCTTTTGTTACTCTCATCTTTAGAGTAAGATACCCCTAGAGAAACCCTCCGAGCCATTCCTTTCGTTTCTTACACCAATATTTAAATGTTTCGTTACACCCTTACACCTTAGCCTACCCTGTAGATTTAAGTTTGTGCTTAGTTACTTGTGTAAAGTGTGTATTTCCTGTGTTCGTGTGCGTGTTTCTTATCTTTGGTTAGGCCAGGAATTGCAAAACGCATTGGGAATGTAATAGTAGTTATTTTTATTTTTCGTGTATTTGCTGCTATCACTATTATTTTTATAATCTGAAGAATAGAAAAGCATGGAAAAATTATCCAGAGTTTTATCCCAACCCTTTACCAAGTTACTATATTCGTTGTTAGCTTTCGAGCATCCGGATATGGTAAAGTCTTAGTGAGAATGTCAAATGCATGAATAAGGTAGTGACCATCCGAGTTTTAGACTAATCAAATAAGGCGCCAGCGATCTAAGGTTCCACCTTAGTGACCATCCATTGTTTGAAGAATCGAGGAGTCGCGCCAGTGATCTATTAAGTTTGTGTAGGAGATGTTTGAACGAAGCTAGGTTTAACCCTTAAGCCTTGTCTTGTTTAACCCAATTTACCGCTTTAGACTTGTCACTCCTTAGCTTTAGTGGTGGAGATGTGTATCCTTGCCAAGCTTATGATAGAATATTCGTCACGACCGAGCAATTGAGTGAATTCCTTAAATGTTACAACATAGATTAGTTGAGTGATTTGAGTGATTTCTTTTTCCTACTTCGTGAGGTGTTTGGTTGCGCAATTGGGATCAAACGAATAAAATGCTTAAACTAAAAAAAAATAAAAAAAAATAAATAAAAAATAAAAAATCCTAGACTATGTTTAGGATACATTTTCATAAGTTTAATCTAAGGTTTACTTAAGGACAAGCAAAGTTCAAGTGGGGGGATATTTGATGATATCAAATAACAACATTTTATTGGCATCATTTATCCTATGTTTTTCATTGACTGTGAGAAGCCTTCAAAATCATTAGAGTCGGAATAGGTAAAAATGGTAAAATAAGAGTTTACGAACGGGTCATGCCGAATTTTCGTCAAAAAGTATAACACTTAACCTATTTTGTGAAAATAGTCATACTTAAGAGTAAATGGTTATTTTTTCATAAAAGTGTCAAATTAGTAAAGGTAGACTTATAAAATTTAACAAATGATAATTAATTGGAAAACCTGACTAACAGACGAAAACCGACAAAAAGACAAAATGTTTTCTTTTAACTTTGGAGACACAAGCACAATGTGTCGTGGTGATCCAATGTTTTAAAAACATTCATTTGCATTCTTTCATTTCATAAAATGTCGTACTAAGTCAAACCCACACTTAACTAGGTCGCCTTTCAGAGTTGTTACATTTCGTTGCTTGACTTACTCATTACCAGATTACTAGCTTACTTGAGGTGAGTTTCCATAGCCCCGTGTTTAATCATTTACAATATTTCTAAACTCTCGGGGAAAGAATACACTGCTTAATTACTTTTATGCGGACATGAGTACAAAAACTGTTACAATGCCTAAGTTACCTAGTACGCCACTTAAGTCCCCTACAATCATGAACCGTTAATTACTTGTAAGCGCGGATGTTGTGAATAGATCTACTGGGTTAACACCCCTGTTCGGGTTGATGGCGCCAACTTGACCATGGTACCGGTAAAATGAACGCATATCATACGGATTATTACCAAGTGTCTGGCAAACACTTACATGGGGCACAGTTATTACTTATGCTTGATTGCATGTTATTACGTTGAGCTTCGGGGTCATGAGCTTAGGGCATTGTATGTATTATCTTTCACTGCATTATGTTTGTCGTAATTGTCATAAGTACTGAAATCTTGTGTTCCGTACCTGATTACTCTTTAACTAAACCAATGGACTCATCAAGGTTATGTTGACCTTTTTAGCGTGTATTTTATCAGGTATTTAGCTTATATGGTGTGCACTGCATGGAGTCCAATTTTACCCTAGTCGTCATTGGTGACAACACTCATAAGGATTTCTATACACCAAGATTAGATCATTTGACTTTATTGTTATTTCAAAACTATTTTTACTTTTCCACTGCGTAACTTGACAACTTATGTATTTGAACCTTGGTTGATTTATTAAATCAAATGATGTAGTTTTCTAAAACGAATCACGTAGGTCGTTCAATATAACTGTAACTTTGTATTCCAGAACCTCATAGCCCTCGGATTACTATTCCGCTGTGACCCGATTTGGAGGTGTGACGGATAACCTAACACTTTACTACGACCTTATATGTGCACACTTACTATACACATTTCTATTTACTTACTTTACGCAAATTATTTACATTTATTTTATGTCAGGTTGTTATAGAGTCATGTCTACCTCTTCCCATCCCATCATGATCACAGCTGATTCAGATGTCGAGGATACCTCATCGGCCACTATTGTTGCTATACCACCTACTGTTCCAGCTCTTACACCCTCTGGTGATCCCTCTACGGAGACCGAGCCCTTTGAGGAGGGTGAAGTCGCCTCTACTCCACCAGTTTCTCCATCCCTACTTAGACGCCGCCCAGGGCGATTCCCTGTCATTCTCCTTGGACAGACAATACCCTTTAGACGTCCTTACCGATTACACCCTAATGGGGTGCTCTGCATGCCGACTGCACAAAAATAGGTACGTCCTTTGACTGGTATTTCATCATCACCTTCTACTCCTATTCATTATCCTTCACCACCTCCATCACCACCACCATCCCCACTACCACCACCACCTTTTACTTACCATCAGACTGCTACTACACTTCCATCATCATCACACAGACCTACCCTTGGAGACCCACTACTACCTCGTAATAGGATTGGTTTCACCTTGTCACCCTCACCTGCTGACCCCTATGCCAAGGCTGCTGCCGACGCTTATTCTTGACCCAGGATACGTAGGAGGGTTGAGGCTCGCCAGTGGTCGTTCATCGCTGATGCGTGCGTGCGAGTGCTCTAATTTATACCCACGGTATGTCGTTGTGGTTTTAGCAGTATTCAAGTTTTAAATTTATATTTAGCCGACTTATCAATAACACACACACTTTAACGAGCAGTGTACCCGGTCAGTATGTATATAATGGTAAGTAGAGTGTCGATCACTAAGAGTGGAACGTATTATCTAGTTATTCTAATCAATATTTTAATATCTTAAGTTAGTTATACAACCTAATTTAACGCAAGGGGGTTTCAGCCTGAGAGACTGGCACGGTTTGGTTGCAATTAAATAATAAACTAACTAATAGGCACGAATCAGCGAATAGCACACACGTACACAGATAAATACTCGAGACAATAAGAAGACCTGTCCTGATAGTTAAGTAGCTTGTCACTTGTTTTATTGCTAGCTTTATTTGAAGTGTATAGTTCGATGCAACGCACCGAGATTAAGTCCTTTCTCGTTGGTTCTAATCTTATCGGCGAGTAAACCCTTAATGATTACTTATGACTATCCTATTTATCTTTCTTCCTACTTTTCTACAGACGATAGAATGCATAGGCGATCTAATAAATAGGCGAGGAAGGGGCATGGCGACCCAAGCAATGCTCAGCTTGTAAAACCCTAAAATTTAAAACGTGTAAAAAGACCAAAATGCCCTTACAATCTTAAACTTTGAATAATAAGCTTATAAAATACCAAATGAATTCCAAACTTCGGGAGATGATCAAGATATGAAGTAAAATTATTTCTAATACTACATTTGACATTTTGGGAAGTACTAAAATTATTTGTAACACATAATATGTACCGAATTTTTTTTTTAGAATATCATTATTTATGTTTTAAAAACCTTATAATTAATTTAAATGCTTTTAAATAACAACAAAAATTTAGGAAACTATGTGATTGATTTGGGGCCATTAATTTCATGATTTCCAGCCCATGCCTCCCCAATGACACGGTTTTTCCTTTATTAGTGGTAACAAACTCAATTAAACCTAAATAATAAAACCGAGTAAATCATAAAACACCCAAAAATTTATCACGCCCACATACGAATTTCTGGAGCTCTTGGAGTATTTTTCCCATGTTATTCATCATCTAAAGGAGTGGGGAAAAATAGTTTTGGAGTCGTGGAGGTGCTCGTTTGATCGCTAGACATTTTTGGTTCGAAAAACCCATTAGATAGGTGCAAATTCGTTGCGGCTATTCTACACTTTCATAATTCAATCTAGTATTTTTATTAGGTTCCTTTCATCACTTATAACTCATATAAATTGTTAAACTCGATTCATGCAAGGGTTTTTGTGTCGTACAAAAATTTAAAGGGGTAAAACGGGTTAATTATGTAAAACGTATAATACGATTTTTCTGGGTCTTTATTATAATTTTCCTGAGTTCTTTGGTCATCAAATAAGTCTATAAAATGGTGGTTCAAATTTTCATAGCTTGATTCGATCGTATGGATTTTTGATGTGTAAAACACGTTTAAAACCAAATAAAATCTATACGAATTTTCTGGGTGAAAAACCTAATTTATTTGAGACCTATTCGACCCATATGACTCTAAAAAAATGTCCATTCGATTTTTCATAGTCTAAAATGGCCATGTCAAAATTGTGTTCATAATCGGTTTTATTTGAAAAACGTATAATTGGATAAAAATTAGAACGAGTGGTCTAGGGTTTATGTTATGGTATAGATCTGGTCTTAATGATGTTTTATTGATGATTTAATGATTGGAAAGTGATTTGGATAATTAGGGTTTGACTTTGATATTAAAATGTGTTTACCGATTGAAATAAAATAGTTAAGGGGGTGAATTGTAATTATTGAAACTCGTGGGTCATTTTTGTAATACACTATAGATTGGGACTAATTTGAATAAAATATAACATGAGGGTGCTATTCGTAAAATATGGAAGTTTTGGAATTAAAATGTAAATTGTTAATTATGTATATTTCGATTTGTAAAAGAAATAAAAATGAGGGACTAAAAATGTAAAATCTGGAAACTCAAGGGTTCTCGGTGTTATTAATATTATGAAGGGTGAAATGTGTAATTTTGAGTATTTAATGGCCTAATATGTAATTATTAATATTAAAGGATTGAAAATGTAAAGTAAAGGTTTAATATGTAAACTAATTAACTTGAGGGACCTATTGTGTAAATTATGGAACATTCGTACAACTTATTAAATTATGGACTAAATGTGTCATTCTAGATAACTTAAGTATGAGAATGAGTTAATTTAACTATGATACCGCAATCTTACTAAAGATGATAAATCTTTCTAAAATTGTAAACTTGCTAAATTTGGAAACCTGCTAAAAAATAGAAAGTTACTTGAAATAGAAAGTCAGGAAAAATGAATAATTAAGAATCAGTAGTAATTCTCTTCTACTCCTTTAGGTGTGAAGGAAGAGGTTTTGATCCGCATCTGTGTCTTCTGTTTCGTATTCGTGTTTGCATTCGTGATCAGGTACAGATATTCTGCTCTTTGTATAAGGAGCCTTCGGTCTCTATCTGGATTCGTATTAGGGTTTCCCTATACCATTGCTATGTTCCCTACACTTGATGTGATCCTTTTGATTTGTGAACCTTTGATATGATCCTTTGATTTGAACCTTTGCCATGATCCTTTTGATATGAACCTTTGATATGAACCCTTTGATATGAACCTTGAGATTTGGACTATGCTTTGACCATATGAACCTTTGCTATGATATGAACCTTTGACCTTTGACCCCAGTTTGATACTACGAGCCAAAATATGTTCCCTAGCCATGAAGGTAACATGGCCGTGTCTGTGATGCACCACTGGCATGACTAGTGTGTAGCCCTAGTGATTTGGTTACACCGTCCCCATTTTGATATGATATGCGCGCTTTATGATTTTTTTATGGCCAATATGATTTGTTTGGGGCGGGCGAATGGATGCATCCTAGATATGTTCTGTTTCTGTTCTGTTATGATATGATATGGTGACTGAGGATGGGTGCAATCCACTTCTTTCACAAAATATGGGAGCTGATCACTCCAACTGGTACATGAGGACAACCCTCATATTATCTGTTTATTGAGAGGCATCCCCTCTACATGATTATGATATGATATGTTATGATATGGGCTCGTGGTGGATTACTGTCCTAAACCTTACTCTTTATTTCCTTTTCCTATATCTCATTCATTATGATATGTCTGTTCATTTCCATTTGATTTTGTTTCTGTTTATTATATATCTTTTCACTAGGCTTTTTAAGCTCAGCCGCATTTCTTTTCCTGCGGCAGGTTTTAGTAGGAAGCCAGGAGCTTGGGTTTGCTTTGGGATGAGAGATTAGCTTATGAAGACGATACCTTAGTTTTAGTATTCAGTTATGTATGACTACGTAGATTTGGTATATTTTACCTTGTAACATTGTAAACCATTTGTATTATGTAAGTCGTATGTTATGCTTGCCTTTGATATGTCACCATTTACGTGACACTTCTACCCTTGCCGGGTTGGGGTGTTACAATTATGGTATCAGAGACAGGTTTGCGACTTGTAGTACATCTACCCTTGACCTGTGTAAGTTAGGACCACTAAGTTTCCCTGTAGGCGCTCGTAGGATAACCTTTGCGAAGTTGCTTGAGTATTTTTCCATAGGAACATAAGTTACAACCGGTGAGGAATGGGTAGACTAGGACATCCCTGTGAGTAGTATTTGCTTCCGCATCACTCTGAATCTTGCCTTTGCCTTTAGTCATGCCTTATAAGAACGTTGTCGCAGAAGACGAGGAAGTCTTACCTTCCGTCATTTTAATGATGAACTTTATATGTTAACCAATTTCCTTTGGAAGGATTTGATGTTGACATTTGTCCAGTACGGAATTGTTATCTGAGCATGCCGATGCTAATAACGGATATTCTTTACATCTCAACTCTGACAGTTAATCGATGTTCGTATTACAATCGGTGCACACCCTACCATTCCTATGTTATAAGCTAAACAAGATTCCAATCCTTTGAACTGTTCACGATTCTAACCTTCAATTTGATATATTTGACCTTGATATGTTCTAATACTCTCCCATCTCACACTTTGGTGAACCATGTACCTAAATTTGATATGTGAACTATCCGTATGATTTGACAACCACATTCGCTCTGAGAATCCGTTTCCCTTTGGATGTATTTGACTTTGAGGTCTCTTGATTATGGATTGGTGGTTTTTGTAAAGCTATCATGGACTACAATATTTGAAATACGACCTTTAACGATCTGCTTCACCATATTTTGATATGATACTCTCAATCATTTGAATCTGTTAAGATTATTGTTGCTATGAAGCACATACTCCGATCTCTTTGATTTCCAATTTTCTCCTAACGCCTGTTAGTATCCACTCTTAGAAAGCTCCGGCATTTGAAAGTTTGTTGTACGAATTTATGGTGTTTCTGATGAACCTTTTGAGATCCGTTTGGGAAGTAAAGTTTGCATTGAACTAATCTGAATTTGGCGAAACCACGATACTGAAGAAGTTAAGAGATTGTAGGAACTGATGGAATATGAGTCTGTTCACTTCAGTGATCTCTTGAATGCTCCTGTTGGTTTATGAAGAAGAAAGAGAGAAGTGTGCGGCGGCACACCGACCATCGTGAATGTAACCGTAATTATTATTCCATTTCCGCGTATCAATATTTGATTTGTTCTATTTTTGAAACTCTGTAGCAGACGACCTCATTTGAGTTTGAAAGACGGAAGAAGCAACCACAAGAACATCTAAGGAGGAAGTTGATTAGTTGAGATTAAGTTCCGCGAAGTATTACAATTTCATTTGTGAAGAGAAAGATTTTTGATATGAAGTTCTTCCCTAAGAAGATTTCATGAAGTTGCTTTAGTACCCGTGTGACCACTATGAGTTTTGAATGATGTCAATTGTATTGGCTAGAAGATTCATGTTTTCGCAAGTATTCGGACAATTGTCATAGTATGACAGTATGTTTGTGCTCAGAGACGAACGAAGAACACGTTGACCATTTTTTTAGTATGAAGTGAACCAACCCTTTGTTCTAGAAGAATAGATTTACTTGACGATCAGAGATTGTAGCAGACAACACCACCAGGTATCCGATGACTAAAGAGCTCCCACGAAAATGACCAAGACTGAAGACCCTTGTCAGAGTTAGAAACCTTGTAGAAGAGGTGCAGAAGAGGTTCGTGACAGGCGTTACCAAGAGAGAAGCATGTGAGGAGAAGACAGACTGAGATGAGACTCGATTATACCTCAAGCAGCACGTGGAGATTTCAGTTGGGCATCAAGACGACCAGACCGTAGAAGATGAGCTTTCAGCACATAAACCAGGAAGTTCACAGCAGTTTGAGTTGGTGAAATTTGAATCATGCTAGAAGACCTGTAGAAGACACGCAACCTTGTTTCTCTAGTCATTTTAGTTGTACTAAGATGAATTGAGAGCTGAAGCAGACTCGCAAATGGAGGAATGCACGGTGATCACGTCAGAGATTCACGCTACCACACCGAAGTGTCCAGAAGAAGTGTCGAAGACTTAAGGAACCAGACTCAAGTTTATGATTTCCTTTTCACCCTATGATCGTATGATTAGACAAGAGAGCGACTACTTGGAATTTGAAAAGATTCGAGATCATGAAATTGAATGGATGAAATTTTGTAGTAAACGTTTGGACTTGGAAGATTTGATTGTTGTAAAGGATGAAGATATTTAAGACGTAATTCATTTCCTCTTAGACCACTTAAGTTTCCGTTACCTTTCGATAGGATCTTTTGAATGAGCCTTACCCTATTAGAAATTCCGTTCTGTGTTCGTTATGCATTTGTTTGGATGATGGTTTCGTTATGAGAAGGATGATGAATTGTGGAAGACCTAACGTTTCGACGACGAGTTTCATTTTGAGGTGTACACATTCCGTTACGCTATTTGTACGTTCAAATTCCTCCGATTTAGAATCCGTAGTGATGTTTGTTTTGGACCAACCTTAGGAGGTAGAAAGACTGATAGGTGGTTAAGATAAGTAGTTCTGTTCGCGACTTGAGATAAAGTAAGACCATCATGATGGTATACTCATATGATGCTGGTATTATGACGAGTAGCTAACGTGATAATACTTACGTCATATGACGTACCCTTATTGTGTTCATAGGATATTTCGAGGAGTACTTTAGAAACCTTATAATGTTGATAGGAGATGTGAGAATTTTTGCATCTGTAAGATTTAGGTTCATTCCACCTATACGCTTAATCTGTTCGCCGTTATACGATCTGATACGTTCGATTCTTGACACGCATTTGTTGATCCATATACTTCTGACAAAAATCATAAGATCTGCTGTGAAGTTTTCTGCCATTTGATGTCACCAACAATCTATGTTCTGTACGATCTCATGTGATTTGCTTAATCAAATTCTATGGATGGCATATCCGTCAAAATCCTATGTATTCTTTGTATCTCTTCCGAGAGAACGCGATAATCATTGTCATGTTGGATATGATCTTTGCAATCTGAAATTCAGTATAGTATGTCTTTCTGAGAAACCCGAAGCTATCTTAGATCGACAACGAAGAGTCATGAGAAACAAGTCTTTTACATTTTCCGTTCGCTGTCCGTTGTGTCTTCTGTTTCGTTTCATTTCCGATCGTTGGGATTTTTCATTTCCATTCGTAAAGATTCTTTGGAAGAACCACCCAGAGCGGGAAGCTACCTGGGAAACCGAGGAATAGTTTCGAGCTAGGTATCCGCGTTTGGTATTCTGATCTGTTATGTCCCCATTTTGTTTTCGATCCTTTCATTCTGATTCTTTGCAAATTTCGAGGACGAAATTTTTCTGTTAGAGGGGAAGAGTTGTAAAACCCTAAAATTTAAAATGTGTAAAAAGACCAAAATGCCCTTACAATCTTAAACTTTGAATAATAAGCTTATAAAATACCAAATGAATTCCAAACTTCGGGAGATGATCAAGATATGAAATAAAATTATTTCTAATACTACATTTGACATTTTGGGAAGTACTAAAATTATTTGTAACACATAATATGTACCGAATTTTTTTAGAATATCATTATTTATGTTTTAAAAACTTTATAATTAATTTAAATGCTTTTAAATAACAACAAAATTTTAGGAAACTATGTGATTGATTTGGGGCCATTAATTTCGTGATTTCCAGCCCATGCCTCCCCAATGACACGGTTTCTCCTTTATTAGTGGTAACAAACTCAATTAAACCTAAATAATAAAACCGAGTAAATCATAAAACACCCAAAATTTTATCAAGCCCACATATGAATTTCTGGAGCTCTTGGAGTATTTTTCTCGTGTTATTCATTATCTAAAGGAGTGGGGAAAAATAGTTTTGGAGTCGTGGAGGTGCTTGTTTGATCGCTAGACATTTTTGGTTCGAAAAACCCATTCGATAGGTGCAAATTCGTTGCGGCTATTCTACACGTTCATAATTTGATCTGGTATTTTTATTAGGTTCCTTTCATCACTTATAACTCATATAAATTGTTAAACTTGATTCATGCAAGGGTTTTTGTGTCGTACAAAAATTTAAAGGGGTAAAACGGGTTAATTATGTAAAACGTATAATACGATTTTTCTGGGTCTTTATTATAATTTTCCTGAGTTCTTTGGTCATCAAATAAGTCTATAAAAATGGTTGTTCGAATTTTCATAGCTTGATTCGATCGTATGGATTTTTGATGTGTAAAACGCGTTTAAAACCAAATAAAATCTATACGAATTTTTTGGGTGAAAAACCTAATTTATTTGAGACCTATTCGACCCATATGACTCTAAAAAAATGTCCATTCGATTTTTCATAGTCTAAAATGGCCATGTCAAAATTGTGTTCATAATCGGTTTTATTTGAAAAACGTATAATTGGATAAAAATTAGAACGAGTGGTCTAGGGTTTATGTTATGGTATAGATCTGGTCTTAATGATGTTTTATTGATGATTTAATGATTGGAAAGTGATTTGGATAATTAGGGTTTGACTTTGATATTAAAATGTGTTTACCGATTGAAATAAAATAGTTAAGGGGGTGAATTGTAATTATTGAAACTCGTAGGTCATTTTTGTAATACACTATAGATTGGGAATAATTTGAATAAAATATAACATGAGGGTGCTATTCGTAAAATATGGAAGTTTTGGAATTAAAATATAAATTGTTAATTATGTATATTTCGATTTGTAAAAGAAATAAAAATGAGGGACTAAAAATGTAAAATCTGGAAACTCAAGGGTTCTCGGTGTTATTAATATTATGAAGGGTGAAATGTGTAATTTTGAGTATTTAATGGCCTAAAATGTAATTATTAATATTAAAGGATTGAAAATGTAAAGTAAAGGTTTAATATGTAAACTAATTAACTTGAGGGACCTATTGTGTAAATTATGGAACATTCGTACAACTTATTAAATTAAGGACTAAATGTGTCATTCTGGATAACTTAAGTATGCGAATGAGTTAATTTAACTATGATACCTCAATCTTACTAAAGATGATAAATCTTTCTAAAAATGGAAACTTGCTAAATTTGGAAACCTGCTAAAAAATAGAAAATTACTTGAAATAGAAAGTCAGGAAAAATGAATAATTAAGAATCAGTAGTAATTCTCTTCTACTCCTTTAGGTGTGAAGGAAGATGTTTTGATCCGCATCTGTGTCTTCTGTTTCGTATTCGTGTTTGCATTCGTGATCAGGTACAGATATTCTGCTCTTTGTATAAGGAGCCTTCGGTCTCTATCTGGATTTGTATTAGGGTTTCCCTATACCATTGCTATGTTCCCTACACTTGATGTGATCCTTTTGATTTGTGAACCTTTGATATGATCCTTTGATTTGAACCTTTGCCATGATCCTTTTGATATGAACCTTTGATATGAACCCTTTGATGTGAACCTTGAGATTTGGACTATGCTTTGACCATATGAACCTTTGCTATGATATGAACCTTTGACCTTTGACCCCAGTTTGATACTACGAGCCAAAATATGTTCCCTAGCCATGAAGGTAACATGGCCGTGTCTGTGATGCACCACTGGCATGACTAGTGTGTAGCCCTAGTGATTTGGTTACATCGTCCCCATTTTGATATGATATGCGCGCTTTATGATTTGTTTATGGCCAATATGATTTGTTTGGGGCGCGAATGGATGCATCCTAGATATGTTCTGTTTCTGTTATGTTATGATATGATATGGTGACTGAGGATGGGTGCAATCCACTTCTTTCACAAAATATGGGAGCTGATCACTCGAACTGGTACATGAGGACACCCCTCATATTATCTGTTTATTGAGAGGCATCCCCTCTACATGATTATGATATGATATGATATGATATGATATGTTATGATATGGGCTCGTGGTGGATTACTGTCCTAAACCTTACTCTTTATTTCCTTTTCCTATATCTCATTCATTATGATATGTCTGTTCATTTCCATTTGATTTTGTTTCCATTTATTATATATCTGTTCACTGGGCTTTTTAAGCTCAGCCGCATTTCTTTTCATGCGGCAGGTTTTAGTAGGAAGCCAGGAGCTTGGGTTTGCTTTGGGATGAGAGATTCGCTTATGAAGACGATACCTTAGTTTTAGTATTCATTTATGTATGACTACGTAGATTTGGTATATTTTACCTTGTAACATTGTAAACCATTTGTATTATGTAAGTCGTATGTTATGCTTGCCTTTGATATGTCACCATTTACGTGACACTTCTACCCTTGCCGGGTTGGGGTGTTACACAGCTAGACACAGAGGTTATCAATGCACTAATAAAAGTCACCAAAGACATCAACATATAAACTTTAATTAATGGGAAAGCAATTTTAAGGGGAGTTGAAGTGAATGATAACATAACACAAGCCCATCAATCCTGATCAATTAAAGTGTACTAATACAATAAAACAAAACTACTTAATGAATTGAATACATGCAGGACCTTCTTACAGCTCTCGTATCTTTGTTCAAGGTGTGTCTTGTGCTGCTACTTCGACTGAATTCGGCCTAGGGCTTCTGTCCTTCGAATATCGTACGTACCAAAAGTCTCTTAAAGTCGTCTGACTTTGGGGTATTTATAGTTTATGTCTGAGGTAAGATGCGGCGCATCTAATAAGTAGATGCGGCACATTGACTTAACTTCGCGTGGGGTCCAAGATTAATATATTCAGGAATATTCGTACACCGCCAGAAGATGCGGCGTAAATCCATTTATAGATGCGGCGCATGTACTCTTGTATCTTGGATCGTAACTTGTGAAATCTTGATAGTGATGCGCCGTATGTAATAAGTAAGATGCGGCGCATCTGGAGCAGAATAGTCTTGATCTTGTACATTTCAGTAGACTCTTAACTTCTTGCTTGTTTTGCTCCATAATTAGTCCAAAATCACCAAGTTTCACCAAATACTTATTTTTACCTGAGAATTACAAAAGTAAACGATTAAGTATCAATTCTCACAGATAATATAATAAAACAAGTCAAATAAATAGGATAAATGACGGTAATAAAATGTACTTATTTGAGTTCATCAAATATCCCCCCACTTGAACTTTACTTGTCCCCAAGTAAACCTTAGAATTAATATTATGAAAATGTATCCTAAAAGATATTGGGATTTATTTTTATATTTAAGCATGTATTCATTTTTGTCATAATCACACAACCAAACACTTAACGAATTAGAAATAAAATAAAATATTTCGATAAAAGCAAATCTAATCGTTTAACTGTCCAGTCGTGACGAATATTCTATCATAAGCTTGGCAAGTATACACATCTCCCCCACTAAAGCCAAGGAATAACAAGTCTAAAGCGGTAAAAAGGGTTTGTAGGTTTAAGGGTTAATCATTCTCCTTAATCTCTATCGATCTCAAATTCCAGAAAAGGCGACAAAATCACAAATCCATGATCGAATCCACGAACACGATACTTGCAATTGCTCAAATCCTTAACTCGAATAGGCAAAAGATAGGACCAAGTAATCTTCACCAATAATATTATATCAAAAAGGGCGAAAAAATCATAAATACATAGCCGAATCCATGACTACGATACTTAAGATTGCTCAAATCCCTAATCTCAATAAATCAAAGGTTTGGATAAAGAATAATATAGGGTATGGATAATATTTGGGATATAAATTGGTGTAAAATGAAAAATAAACAAAACAGATAAATTAAAATCCTAAGTGTGGTTAATCACTATCCCAACCATCCCATGAATAAGACTCATATCATAAAATAACTCACGCTTTAACACTTGAAACACACGCTTTAGGTAGACACGAATTATACTCAACAAGATCTTAATCAAAGAATATCCTTTAGTTGGCGTTCCCATAACTGCCAACTCCCATTCAATCCATAGATATAATATATAACAACTAGTGGTGATATCGACCACTTAATACAAAACTTTACATAAGTTGGTTAAACAAACATCCAACTTTTCCTTTTTCTTTTTCTTTTCTTATTTTTTTTCAATTTTTTTTTATTTTTTTTATTTTTTTTATTTTTTATTTTATTTTATTTTTTTTTAACTTGAAACATAAATATGGATGTGTAAAATTTCACCACATCACTATAATGATAATTCTAGATAATTTTTCCATACTTTTCATAACTTCAGAAACAACGGTAATAGTGAAAGTAGTAAACACAAAAAAAAAAAAAAAACTCAAAGATATACAATATTTACTTTCACTCCAATTGCATTGTGCAATTTCCCGACCTAACCATAGATAATGAATTACGCACGCGAACACAGGTAATGTAAGGAAACACACTTTGCCTAAAGCAATTAACCAACCACGGATTTTAATCTACAGGGTAGGCTAAGGTGTAAGGGTGTAACGAAACATTTTAACAAAGGTGTAAGAAACGAAAGGAATGGCTCTGAGTGTTTTTCTAGGGGTATCTTACTCTAAAAATGAGAGTAACAAAAGGGTTTATACGGGGGGTTAACTAACCAGTGTAGTTAGCTAATAACACATAACATATAATAGGCTTTTTGGGTGTAATCCTAGAATTTTACCAATTTAGACAAGTCATTCCAATTATATAAATAATACTTATTATGGTGGTCTCGAATAGTATACAAGCCAAGTTCTAAAGTTTACAAGTCACCGGCACACTCATAGATTTGTGAATTTTTTAAAAAATCACAATTCTTGAAAATAACGTCATGTGTGCAGCTATGCAACTTAGACTTTAAACAAAAACATGCTAAAAATTTTAAATTTTGATATATTAAGCACATTTTAAGCATATTTTGAAAAGTTTAGGACAAGTAAGTGTTAAGTGTTCTAATTCTCCAATCCCCCCACTTAAGTTAAACAACGTCCTCGTTGTTTGTATAAAAGGTTAAAAACTGGAAAATAAAAGAATTAGAACAGAAAAACTCCTCTGAGATTTGCTCGGTATGATCCTCCATTTGTATAAGAGCAAAAATCATCTTTCTTGTGGATGAGAACGTTTAAGCTTCATAATCGATGTATCCACAGGAAATGCAGGAATCTATAATACCACCAAGGCTTTAAACACACCTAAGTTAAGAAAGGTTCAAACTTGCATAATACATTAGTAGTTAGTAAAAAAATAAAATATAAAAATTAAAACTGAAAATCATCAGGTCAGTCGATGCGCCGTATCTTATGGAAGAAGATACGCCGTATCGAGCCTGGAATAATTACGAATTAAAAATAAAATAATGGATAGGATGCAGCGCATCTGTTGTACCAGATGCGGCGCATGTGTTCACCAGACAGACTGTTAACAGTCTGTTGTAAAATGGCTCGTTCCACGGTTTTCTCTCACGTCCTCTCGTATTATCATGCTGAACTTAATGTCAGTCTTTGTCAAGCATAATAAGAAATATAAACTGAAACATCAAATGCATATATGATAATAATGATTAATACAATCCAAAAAGAATAATAATATGCGTGGAACAATGTCAATAAACACGTAAAATCAAGAGATCAAGGGTCAGTGTGGTCGTAAGGGTAGGTCCCCGAAGTGCTGGCATCATCCGTCCTAGCCCGGGCTCTGCGAGTGTATGCAAGTGTCACTCCTGCAACATGAGTACCATCCGGACGAGTGTGGGTAATACCCTGCTGCTCCAAAAGTCGGCTCACACTCGTAACGAGCCACTCCGAGTCCCTCCTCATACCATCTACAACGCCTCTCAAGGCTCTCAGCTCTCCCTCAACTGCCTCAACTCTCTGACTCACCGTGCGTACAGGCGCTGGTGGGGGTATGGGTGCCTGTGGCTCCTCCTGATGGGCTGGAGCAGCAGCCGGAGCTCCCTGGGGACCTCCCTGCTCCGCCTCTGGCCCTGCAGCTCTAGCTGGCCCCAATGCTACCCAAACGTAATCCCCCATAGCCAACTGATAGATCCCAAGTCTAACCAAATAATCCCTGTCAATAACCGGGAGATGGGTCACCACAACCTCCAGCCCTGCTGGAATCTCGTCTCCAATCACTCCAAAATGGCGGGCCAGCCTAGATACAAAATGCCCGCCAGTCATATGACTCCTCCTATCTCTCCCTGCAGCTGTACGGTGGAGGTAATGTGCCAGAAAGTGGGGGATGTTCACCGACAACCCCTCATCCATGCTCCTCAAAAGGAAAAGGTCAAGAGTGGTCACCTTCTCAGGTGACTGACCTCTCCCAGCAATGGTCAAAGCGATCATGCGGTGGCACAACCTCCTCATGGGCTCCCTGATCAGTGTGTAAGAAGGGGTGGAAGTAGTGATATCACCCCATGAAGAGATCCTATACCAGTAATCTCCCAGCAATGCCCTATCAGGAACTGCCCTCAAGCTGTCAGCCCAGTACCTAGCAAATCCATCAGAATCAAGCTCCTCAGCAGTGTGTAACCTCATAGCCAGAATAAACTCCCTCATCGACATCTGCCTGTGCACTCCCCCCAACCTAAAAACCAAAGTGTCGGCAATATCCAACTCTGTATCAGTCTCCCTGTAATGGACAGTACTGAAGAACTCCAGCATAAGCTCCCTGATAAGAGGCTCATCGACCCCAAACAATCTCTCCCAAGCAAAAGATCTAAACACCACCTCATCATCATCATCACTAACCACCATCTCCAACCTATGATGCAAACTATCAGCAGCATGCCCCGCTCCAATCAATCCAACATCAGCAATATCCAAAACCTGGACCCTAAATATTCTCTTAAAGTAAATCGACTCTAGTCTCCGCAAGTAATCCTCCAAAGTGCCAGGATTCAGTCCCATATTCTCGAAACGTAGCCACTGATGTCTGTGTGCAGCCTCTGGTAATGCCATCTAAAATAAATTGTCAAAGTTAGTAAACAGTCTGCAAATTAGGTAGATACGGCGCAACTGATTTAATCAGTGCGGCGTATCTGCACAAAATATAAGAGATGCGGAGCAAGAAATGAGATACGGCGTATGGAGATGCGTCGTATCTAGATTAAGTAATACGGCGTATCTAGAATTTTATTAATTTGGAAATAGGTCGTTACGCCGCATCAATTAACCTAGATGCGCCGCATCTAAAAGCATATCAGTATAAAATAAAAGGGGTCAGGCATGCTTTCCAAGAATCCGTATCCGTGACGTAAACTCCCACTTAATATCACAGTTTCATTTACCCAGTATAACAGTTCTAAAAGCTCGTTACACCACCACTAATCCATTTTCCCTCTAAAATTCAAAATCGAATTCAAAACCCAAATTTTCATTCAAATCAAACTAGGCCTAAAATCCAATGATTCATGCAAATTAAATACGGGGGAAATTATCTAATGTAAGTCCTAATCATATCTCTATATCATTTAAGCCCTAATCGAATTAATCACATAAACCCTAATTTTTATATTAAACAAGATTAAATTGAAATAGAATAATTACCTTAATTGTATGATTAGGAGTAGGATAAGAGATCGGATTAGAGGGTGGATTTGAGAAAAATGCTCGAATTTAGAGTATAATTTTACTGCGTGTATGTTCTTAACTGTGTGAGGATTTTGGGGTAAAAAATTTAGATCCGGCGCATTCCCGTCGTATTTATAGGGCAAAACGATGTGCCGTATTGAAAAATTGGAATGCGCCGTATCTATTTAATCTCGTTGACTAGTCAATGAGTCCTAGTTGGTCAGAGATATGGCGCTTGGAATATTTAGATCCGCTGTATCGCTATGTTAGTGAACGAAATTTAAATAAGGAACGTACCTTGGCCTCCGCAACACAATTCCTCATACATCAAATTGGGGTTAAACGGCATACCATATAAATGAATTCAAAATAAGAGCAATAGGCATAAACGTTTTATTAATAATTGTAATCTTATTGTTTAGTGGATAAGGATTTATTCCGAGGTTAGGAACAAATATCGTTTTTAAGCATACAAAATTAAGATTACAATTAGAATCAGATGTATTATATGGATAATAAAATTGAGATTATATCGTAGAGAACTTTCCTTTGGGCTGGTTGAATTATCGAAGAGTTTACTTGGAATTTTATTTCAAGAATTTAAGACGTTCAATGTTACCAGTACTGAGTTTTCCTCCACTCTCGTTGTCTTATGTTCGATCACTCCAGCTAGCGTCTCTCGGTTTGGTTCAGAATGTAATCTTTCATGGTGATGCTTGAGTCATCATTTATCCTGAAAATAAACAACTTGTGCACGAGAGTAGCGGACCGATCAAGGTAAATATCAAAAATCAACTATATTTATCAAATTATATTCGTCGTATTAATAAAAGTTAATGCGCCGTATTTTCGTTACGTTTCAAAATATAAGATTTTTGATTCAGAAGATACGCCGTATCGATAGAGATCGATGCGTCGTATCTGTTTAATAATTCGAAAACTGTTTTTAATTAAAATAATAGATGCGCCGTATCTGCTAAAGCAGATGCGTCGTATCGCGTTAACGTTTAGAAAAAATTTCTTACTAAAAACAGATACGCCGTATCTTGGGAAAAAGATGCGTCGTATCGAATTAATTAAACGCGTTGTATTTTATAAAAAATTAAACGCAATACGCCGTATCTATGAAAATAGATGCGCCGTATCGTTTGAATAAGCTCAGTACAACGATAGCAGTATGCAGAAAATACGAAAAATAAAAACAAATAAAAACAAACGAAAACAAACAAAAATAAAAGAAAACAAATAACACACAAAACCGAAAATATGCAAAATAATACAATGAATGCAATTTAACCTAATATACAACAGAGTTAGCGGTTAGATTAAAAATTAAAAAGAAAAACCTAATTAAAATACTAATCAAATTAACAGATAATAACAATTCACTCCCCGGCAGCGGCGCCAAAAACTTGATGCGTGCGTGCGAGTGCTCTAATTTATACCCACGGTATGTCGTTGTGGTTTTAGCAGTATTCAAGTTTTAAATTTATATTTAGCCGACTTATCAATAACACACACACTTTAACGAGCAGTGTACCCGGTCAGTATGAATATAATGGTAAGTAGAGTGTCGATCACTAAGAGTGGAACGTATTATCTAGTTATTCTAATCAGTATTTTAATATCTTAAGTTAGCTATACAACCTATTCTAACGCAAGGGGGTTCAGCCTGAGAGACTGGCACGAATCAGCGAATAGCACACACGTACACAGATAAATACTCGAGACAATAAGAAGACCTGTCCTGATAGTTAAGTAGCTTGTCACTTGTTTTATTGCTAGTTTTATATGAAGTGTATAGTTCGATGCAACGCACCGAGATTAAGTCCTTTCTCGTTGGTTCTAATCTTATCGGCGAGTAAACCCTTAATGATTACTTATGACTATCCTATTTATCTTTCTTCCTACTTTTCTACAGACGATAGAATGCATAGGCGATCTAATAAATAGGCGAGGAAGGGGCATGGCGACCCAATCAATGCTCAGCTAGACACAGAGGTTATCAATGCACTAATAAAAGTCACCAAAGACATCAACATATAAACTTTAATTAATGGGAAAGCAATTTTAAGGGGAGTTGAAGTGAATGATAACATAACACAAGCCCATCAATCCTGATCAATTAAAGTGTACTAATACAATAAAACAAAACTACTTAATGAATTGAATACATGCAGGACCTTCTTACAGCTCTCGTATCTTTGTTCAAGGTGTGTCTTGTGCTGCTACTTCGACTGAATTCGGCCTAGGGCTTCTGTCCTTCGAATATCGTACGTACCAAAAGTCTCTTAAAGTCGTCTGACTTTGGGGTATTTATAGTTTCTGTCTGAGGTAAGATGCGGCGCATCTAATAATTAGATGCGGCGCATTGACTTAACTTCGCGTGGGGTCCAAGATTAATATATTCAGGAATATTCGTACACCGCCAGAAGATGCGGCATAACTCTATTTATAGATGCGGCGCATGTCCTCTTGTATCTTGGATCGTATCTTGTGAAATCTTGATAGTGATGTGCCGTATGTAATAAGTAAGATGTGGCGCATCTGGAGCAGAATAGTCTTGATCTTGTACATTTCAGTAGACTCTTAACTTCTTGCTTGTTTTGCTCCATAATTAGTCCAAAATCGCCAAGTTTCACCAAATACTTGTTTTTAACTGAGAATTACAAAAGTAAACGATTAAGTATCAATTCTCACAGATAATATAATAAAACAAGTCAAATAAATAGGATAAATGACGTTAATAAAATGTACTTATTTGAGCTGGCTGAGAGTTCTTCCTTGGCTGCTGCTCGAGTTCTACTGGTTACCCGAGAGCCTATCCATCGCACTATTCCCCTCTTGATTGCTAGGTTGGTTCGTCATGAGGACCGCATCGAGACAGTGTTGGGGTACTTGGACGAGGTCCCATTAGAGAGTATCGAGTAGATTGAGGAGGATGTTGACGGTCTAGTGGCTAAGAGAGTTGTTATACAGTAGGAGTTCGATGGTTTGAGCGCAGGTCTTTAGGAGACTATAGACAGAGTGGTAGAGCTGAGAGAGAGTTATGATGGTTTGCGACTGTAGATACCAGTGCTACGTGACAGAGCTCGGACTTCTAAGTGTGAGCAGGAGAGACACGCCGATGAGATCATTATGGCTCGCTTGCGTATTGTTGCTTTGGAGCTTATGGTAGAGTATGAGCAGGCCCGACGCTGTGAGGACAGAACATTGATCGAGAGTGTCATGGCTGATTACTAGACTTGTCAGAGAGAGACTTCAGAGCTGATTGAGAGGTTAACTGAGAAGGTTAGAGACTTGCAGCATCGTTTAAGAGATGCTTTTGGTAGTTCTTAGACCAGGATGTTATCATTGGTAGTTTATTTGATCCAGCCACGGGATGTGTGGCCAAATTAGTGACGCTTGTAGTAACTTTTGTTGTGCAACAAATTTGAGACAAGTTATCATTTGGACATGTGGTTGTATTATGCTATATTTTGATACTGGTCTATAAGAGCTGAAATTGTCCATTTGATGTTCATGTTTGATTTGATTGTATCTATGCATGTCGTGATTATATTTATGGATGATGTGATCTATTCTTACTGTGATTGGTTCTTATCATGCTATATTATCAGTATGTCGTATTCTTGTCGTGCCATATTCTTATCTTGACTTATTCTTGTCATGAATTTATATACATGTTGTGATTGTATACATATCCTTGTGATGACTTTTATTAGTTGTGGATTCTCATACTGTTGTGTTTTGTGATTTAGGAGAATCATGCCACCAAAGAAACAGAATGTGAATGCCACTTACCTTGATCAACTCGTTGTTGAACGGGTTACTGCTGCTATGGCCGACTATGAGAATCACCGTAACGTGTTCAAAATTTTGGGTTTTACATAATGTCTCCAGATTTTTAGAGCAAATACAAATGCTCCTAGCTCGAGATCATGAGTCGTGTAATTTTCCTCATGAGACTTGAGCTGTCGGGAGGCATAAGCAATAACCTTGTTCCTTTGCATCAATACCGCGCCTAACCCTTGGTGTGATGCGTCACAATAAACAACGAAATCGTCGTTTCCTTCAGGTAAGGCTAGAATTGGAGCTTCGCAAAGCTTTTGATTTAACAGCTGGAAAGCTTTCTCTTGATCTTCTCCCCAAACGTATTTCTTGTTCTTTAGAGTCAATTCCGTTAAAGACTTGGCAATCTTTGAGAATCCTTCGATGAATCTCTGATAATAACCAGCAAGTCCTAAAAATTGACGCACCTCAGCGGGTGTTGTAGGTGTCGGCCAATTCTTGACTGCTTCTATTTTGGAAGGATCGACGTGAATGCCATGGCGGTCAATCACATGCCCAAGAAACTGCACTGTGTGAATCCAAAAATCACACTTGGAAAATTTAGCGTACAGTTGTTCTTTCTTAAGTAATTCCAAAATAATCCTTAAATGCTCTGCATGTTCTTCTTCACTTCGAGAGTAGATGAGAATATCATCAATGAACACAATTACGAATTTGTCCAGATAGGGCTTGCACACGCGGTTCATGAGATCCCTAAACACGGCTGGTGCATTAGTTAACCCAAATGGCGTCACTTGAAATTCATAGTGACCGTATCTTGTTCTGAAAGCTGTTTTAGGAATATCTTCTTCCCTGACACGCAGCTGATGATAACCCGATCTTAAATCAATCTTCGAGTAAACACTCGATCCTTGTAGTTGGTCTAACAGATAATCGATCCTTGGCAATGGATATCGATTCTTCACCGTAAGTTTATTTAACTCTTGGTAATCGATACACATCCTAAAAGATCCGTCCTTCTTTTTGACAAATATGACAGGAGCTCCCCAAGGCGAAGAGCTTGGTCAGAAAAATCCTCTATCCAACAACTCTTGCAGTTGGACGAATAGTTCTTGCAACTCGTATGGTGCTAAACAGTAAGGTGCTCGTGCTACTGGTGCTGATCCCGACACCAAATCGATCTGAAACTCTACCTGACGAACAGGTGGTAGTCCAGGCAATTCTTCAGGAAAAACTTCCGGGAAATCTCGTACTACAGGCACATCTTCTAGCCGTTTCTCATCCATCTTCTTCTCGGTCACATGAGCTAAGAAGGCGTGACATCCTCTGTCGATATATTTCATGGTTTTAAGACAAGATATAATGGTTAATCTAGTCTTGCTTTGATTAACCCGAATAATCAAAGTTTCACCATAAAAAGGGATGTGAACTACTTTCTCATCACACAAAATCCTTGCATGGTATTTGGATAACCAATCCATACCAATGATTACGTCGAAGCTACCGAGTTCGATGGGCATGAGGTCAATGTCGAAAGGTTGGTTAAGTAAAGTTAAGGTACAACCTCGGATTATAGAGTTAGTGGGTATTAATTTTCCATTAGCTAGCTCAATTTCGTAGGCGTTGTCTAATGCAGTAGGGGTAAGTTTGAGTAAAGACGCAAAAGTAAGAGATATAAAGCTTTTATCAGCTCTTGTATCAAATATTACTTTAGCTAGATGTTGGTTCAGAAGGAACGTACCCGTGACCACATCCGGGTTCTGCTGTGCGTTTCTCATCTCCTAGCACATAAGCTCATCCGCGGGCACCGTTGTTCTGGTTGGCATTCGGCTTCGGGGACTGGTTCTTGTAATGCCCCTTCTCACCACATACATGGCAAGTTATGGTTACTGGCTGTAGATTGGTTCTTGTTGCTTTATAGTCTTTGGTCTGATGTCCAACTTTCGGAGACTTTGCGCACTTAACAGCGCATGGACCATAGTGGTGCAATGAGCATCGATTGAAAAATGGTTTTCTTCCAATATAACCACTTCCCTCAGCAGGTGTGGCTGCATAGGCTCTGGCAGTTTCCGGCCTGCGATTTTGTTGGTGGTGGTGACTATTACGGTTTTGTTGATAGTTGTTCTGATTGTTGCGGTAGTTGTTGTTGTTGGGATGGTTGTTGTGGTGATGGGTGGTTCTCCGATCATCAAGCTTTTGCTTATTATCATTATTTCCTTGGGTGGAACTACGCTTGATTTCACGATCCATTAACTGTTGGGCTATAGTAATTGCCTCTTCCAATGACTGAGGCTTGGATGCAGTAACATTTCCCTCGATACTTTGAGGTAATCCATCAGTGTATTTCTCCAACGTTTTCTCAAGATCTGGCACAACAGTTGGGCACAGAATAGCAAGTTCCTGAAACCTCCTATTGTACGTCTTGAGATCAGTTCCTTTCACAACTAGCTGGTGAAATTCATCCTCCAGCTTTTTAATCTCAGTGCGGGGGCAGTATTTCTTTAGCATTTTCTTCTTGAAGTCATCCCAAGTGAGTTGGTGAGCTGCTTCAACACCCATAGTTTGGGCGGTAGAAGTCCACCAAGACAGGGCATCTTCCAAGAAAGTCCCTGTAGCAAAAGTAACCTTACAGTCTTCGGTACACCCACTTCTCACGAAGACTATTTTCGTACGCTCAAACCAACGATCCAACTCATTTGCTCCTTCTGTTAATTTAAAGAAAGTTGGTTTGCAGTTTATGAAGTCCTTATAGGTGCACTTGCGAGCTGTAGCTGTCTCGATTTCTCCATTGGGTCTGCTAGTGCTTCCAGAACGGGTCATCGCTGCTGCTTGGGTCTCGAGTACTGCAGCAACACTGTCTGTAACTAATTTTTGGATAGCAGCTGGGGACATGGTTTATTCTTGGATTGCAATTGATTTTCTTGGAGGCATATTTCTATTAATTCCACAAGAAAACATTTCTTTAGAATTTGCATAATGAACATGTTAAATAACACGGTAAAACTACAGTACTACAACAGTTTAAATCCACAATAATCGTAAGATCACAACATGTCTAAATACTGTCATACATGTATGCAAAATGATCAACGCTGGCTCACATTAGTCAATATCATAACACAGCGAAATACAACAAAATCACAACCACATATAGCCATAAATAACTTGCTGATTTGTTATATATGTATAACAAAATTGATACAAAAGCTGATAGATAAAGACCTAATCTAATGACCGCCAGGTGCTCCTTCGATACGATTATCAAGATCTACAATCATGCTGAGAAGGATTTGTGTATCCTCCTAATTCCGGGCCTGGATATCCATCACTATCTCCTCTAGTGTGGCAATCCTAGAGTAAGCCACTACTAGCTCATCACTCTGCATCATCATAGCCTAAGACATTAACTCATCGTCGTCGTATAGCAGTGGTATCTCATGACACAGCTGTCCATGTTGTTCCTCCAATTCATGTACCTGCTCACGAGTTTCCTGTAACTCAGTGTTCAAGGCACCTAACTCTTGTTGCATGGTCATTTGGCTATTTATCAAGTTCTCAGATGTATACTCCATCTTCTCTATACGCTCGAGAGGTAGCTCATCGAGATGACCCAATGCAGTCTAGATCTGTTCCTCATGGCGATCCATCTGTGTCATGAGGGTAGAGATAGTAGGCTGCCGGTTTGTTGCTGCCTGGGAACTCTCGCCTTTCTCGAACACACGTGGTGGAGGAGTGATATCTGGTGAGGGTGATCTAGGTAATGAGTAGTATCGGGAAATAGCGGCTTTAGCCTCCTCACTGAGCCTAAATGGCCGAGACAGGGGAGTAAAATCGGTAGATACTGGTGTAGAGAAGCGAGTCCTTTTTCGAGTTTGACTTGCTTCCTTAGGGATAGCATCTCGGGAAGGAAGTGATGGTGTAGGTGGTGGTGAAGATGCCGGAACTGAGGGTGGTACATACGTGGGTAGCCTGTACGAATGTGGAGGTGACGGTGGTGATACTGGTGGTGAGGGCACGGGAAGTGTCTTTTTTCGTGCGGACTCACGGGTTCTCCTGGGGCGAACTGTTGGTGTATCTGGTGGGAATGATGATGGCGGTGTTAAAAGTACAGGTGGTGGTAATTCAGCAACACGTGGTTGGATAAGAAGGACCCGTTTTCGTTGCGTATTCTTCCTGACTAGACCGTTAGGATGACGTCGGAATGCTTTCATAAACGGATCTGGTTCATATGGTTGCAAAACTCGAACTCTCCTATGTCTAACCGGAGAAGGTGGTGCTGGTAGCGACTCAGAAGACGAAGAAGAATCTGACTCGGACGGCTCTGCCTCTGCAAACGTACGGTATCCTCTCCTAGCAAGTATATACGGATCGTCAGGTAATGGAGCGATATCAGGTACCGTCATAACGTCATCTGACTCCGTAGCATGCCTTGGTGCTGGGTCGATATCAGGTACAACTGCGAACTCCTCAGATGACTCCTCTGAATCCTCTGAAGGATCAGACTCCGTATCTGATGTAGCATGGCTGGGTACTGGGGAATGAACTGGTGTGGAGGGAATAATCTCCTCGGGCTCAGAATCCGAATCCGATAAAATAATAATAAGGGGAGTAGAGGGAGACATAACTCTGTAACAACCCGGTAATCATAAATATTTCACTATGTAACTAAATAATCAGCATGAACATGCATAAGTAATGTTTTAGTGGCGTTGTGGCACGGAGGAATTTAGTTAAGTTTGTGAAAATTGGTTATAGTTTGGGTTTACACCCTGTTCTCTATAACCATGGCTCTGATACCAATCTGTAACACCCCCATTTTAGATATACGCAGTGGAATATAAGTTGGGGTATTACTTCAGGTATCGTAGTCATGAAAATAGAAAACGACTCGAAAAGTGACGTTTTAAAATAAAGTTTTATCATTCATTTATTTAAATCAGAGTACATAATATAGGTCCCAATGGGAAGTTTCGAAATACGTTATAAAAGATACATTATTTTTTGAATGATAACAAAGTGGAAACTCTTTTTATAAGAAGAAAGTCCATTGCCACTCCGTCCCAAGTTGTGCTTTTAGTTACCTGAGATAAAACATGCTAAAAAGTCAACACAAAGGTTGAGTGAATTCATAGTGTTTAAAGTTATAATCAGTTGAACACAAGCTAAGTAGAAAGTAAATCAGTAATATTTCAGTTCAATATATTGCCCTAAGTCTCATGACACGCAAAACATTAACAGGATGGACATCATAGTAATGAACTATTGACGTAAATTACTACATAATTAAATGTAGCAATTATGCCCTCGAGTAGGAGATTGTCAGTCTCTTTATTGATCTCAAATATAAGGTGCATTTGGTTACCTATCCGGCTAACACAAATGGGACTTCAATTCCAATAGATCTATTCACTATATTCGCGCTCACCCGAAAGTGATTAATGGCTCATGATAGAGGGGCTTTTAAGGACAATAGTTAAACTTAGGCAATATCAATCAGGATAGCATACAGAAAAGTACTTGTGTTCGGTTTGAAGCATGTATCTCCCCACAAATTTGGAAAACGTATGAAAAGTGGGACTATGAACTCACCTTAGCAATCTGGATGGAAAACAAATTAAATAGAGTTGATAAACATCTCCGACACGCGACCTGGGTTGGTATGTCAGGTTTTAGTACTCGTATTCAAATATACGTGAGTTTTAGTATTCGTTTCGTAACGTTTTGGTTGATAGTTAAATGTTAAAATGAGATAACGTGAAGTCTCTTCAAAAGTTGGTGGATGATAAGATTTTATCTTATTTCATGTGTTTATGTTTATGTTTCGTTTGTTCGTTAACGAGATAAATATATCTCGTTTATTAGTTTCTATTATAAATCGATTCGAAATATATTCCTAATAATAATTATAAAATGTTACGCTTTTTACCCTTATAGTTTCATATATTGACAGTTTATACCCTTGAACTTTCATTAAATGACAATATTTACCCCTAAACTTTGGTGAAATGATAATTTTTACCCTCGTAGTTTCAAAAATAACAATTTATACCCTCAACTATGGTTCATTGGCAAAAATGACCTGATGTGTCGTAAGTGAGTAAAAGTTTTAAATTTATAAAGGTCGAATTACCGAATCTAGGAACAACACATACGAGCAAGTGAACCCGTCCGTTATAGCAAGATTATGATGGTAAGTCGAGATCGTTCGCAGGGATTTGTGTAGTGAATCGAATTGTAAGCTACTAGAAGTAAATTCCTTAACAAGTAATGAAAAATAGAATAATTCAAATGATTAAAACTACACTTGCTTAGACTAGTATACTACTCTTTGATAAGCATGATTGTGATAACTTTGGACAACATGTTGGTTATGATAATTAGTTTGGTGAACTAATCTATTGTTTCTACAAATTAAACCTTCGTCAAGATTTTAGTTCATAAAAACAAGCATTACATTTAACCACTCAATTCAAGATCAATTCAAGGTTCATAAGTTGGTGTACCTTAAACACAAAAATCTACTTTTGCTTAATCAAATAGCTTAGGAAATGGTCAATACAAAAAGTAACCTATTAAAGACAAAAGGTCACAATCGATAGTAAACTATTAATCTTTCGACCCTTGAAATGGTTTACCATCAATCCTATTTTTGATAGACAAAAGCATTCTCATTACAACCACAATTAACTTTCTTTGTTTAATCAAGAATAATGGGTAAAAACAATTATTCATAGACAAATGATTATAACTAGTTGAATAACAATAGTTCTTTCGACCCTTAAGATAATTAGCAACTAGTTAAACTTGATTCAACAAATGTCACTATGAAACTTAATCACGATTGGATCTTAGAATCAACTTGAAATTGAATTAAAACATGTCATCACAATCATACGCAAATCAATAAGTAATACACATCATCTAAGAAAGTGCACAAAGGCACTAGCCACTCATAGCAAACATGAACATAATCTCAGAACTTTGAACATTAGAAACCATAATTGAAAGTCTTACAATGATTGGAAATAGATTACAAATGATAAGGTAATGATACCCAAAGTATTGATGTTGACTTCTTGATGTTTTGACCTCCAATTGTTGACTTCTTGAACTTTCAAAGCCTCCTGAACTTCTAAGGACGAATTTGAGAGTATTTTGATGAGTGGTTGATGATTAAAGGTTTATTGATTAAGAATAGCACACTTGATACTTCCCAAATGGTCCTATTTATACTACTCCCAAGGGTCTTGGTTCATTAATGCTTCCCTTGGCCTCCAAGTAGAATAGAATAGACTAGAAGGATCAATGGAAGGCTTTAGAACCGGATGTATGAAGAGACATAACTTAATGATGAAGTTTTGGTAAATCAGCAGGCTTCCAACCGATCGGTAATATGGCCAACCGATCGATTGGTCTTCGGAATTGCCTCCATCCGAATCGGTTGCGGGCAGCCTCCGATCGGATGGATGGTTGCTGTTTTCTCTTTTTAGACTTTTTTCGTCTTGGCTTGTTACTTCCTTTTTGGTCCTTGGTTCTTCATTCCAACTCGGTCTTTTCTACATCTTTGAAGCTTATCAACATGAATACTTGGACCTACATTCTTTGAAATGCCTTTTTGATTGGGTCTTGGCAAAAGAATCTTCGCACTTTCATAAATATTTCCTTCTTTCTCACTTTTCTCATCTTTTTCTTCCTTTTTCCTGTTTTTGGTCACATATACTTTGCAAACACACTTTGGTACGATTTAGTAACAAAAGTATATAAATATAACCAAATAATATACATAAAAACACAAATAACGCTCCTAAAAATATGTTAGATTTGAGCGTTATCAGATCCCCCACACTTAAACTTTGCTTACCCTCAAGCAAATCTAGAAATAAAAACAATTATCCACTTGGTACACAGATATGTTTAAAAAGATGTGATGCAAATCTATCAAGTACGGGTATAAGTTAGATTCATCATTTTAAGCTTTTATGGTTGAAGCATCGAGATGTTTGACAATACCCAAATGATTTTCTTGCTTGATATACATTACTAAACACCTCACGAAATGAAATGAAATATAATTCACTCAAAACACTCATTTGTATGGTTGGTGGAGTATATAAGAGAAATCACACTCATTTGCTCAGTCATGATTTAAATATTACCATAAGCTCGTACAAGAAACAAAACTACACCGAAATGGTGTGAGCACCAAGTATAGATATCAAAGAGGGCTTTTATTCGGGTTTAAGGTTTCAAGGGTTAAGCAAGACTGATGTGCAACTACCTTATGCAAAACATAATAGATCGCTATAAACGAATTCTCGCATCACCAAATAACGGATGGTCACTAGGGTATATCTTAGATCGCTGACGCGCTAGTCTCATAACGGATGGTCACTAAAATACACACTAGATCGCTAGCAACGTTATCTAATTCCTCAAGAAATCGGATGGTCACTACATGTCCATACACTTGATAATTTCACAAAGTCAAAAGGGTAGGGATAAGGCATGGGATATGTTTTAGAAAAGGTTGATAATAATGAATATACAAACTAGTCAAAGTCTACTGCCCAGATGTTACTAGCTATTTCGAACCGCTATCATGCATTCTTGAAAAACTCCACACTTGATTGCACTTTACATTATTTCATAGCTCATTGGCTATTTTTGTAATCTTATTGTTGCGATGACTTTTTTTTTTTCTTTTTTGAACCGGAACTTGTCATCTTATAGTTGCGATGATTTCATTTGGATAACTACTTTTAGAGTTTGCAACTTTCTTCGTACTTTCATGATTTCCCACATAACATCCATCTTTCCAAATAGCTAGAAACCAATCAAGACTTGACTAAAGGTAAGGCTAGGCTAAAGTGTAAAATCTTTTTGTATTTTTCTGGATTTTATCAAAAGAAAAAGATAGGTTCAGAGGGTGTAACTAGGGGTATCTAGCGTTAAAGATAAACGCTAACAAAAGGGTTTATACTGTTGGTTAACTAGTCAATGCAACTAGCTAAATATCAATTTGGAAGGCTTATTTGGGTTAAATCCTAAGGTTGCCTCTTATCACGTATATATACTTATATCACAAATGAAAATGTGATCTCACAACGGTCTCGTAATGATTTACAAGCACAAGTTCTAGAATAAATAAAATCACCGGCACACTCATAGCAAAAAAATTCAAGCATAAAAGATGTATGCTTAATACGAAACAGGCTTAAATCCTCACATAATAGTGAAAAGGGCTATAATATGTGCTAGCTAATGTTATCGATCCCAGAATGGATTGCAATATTAATCGGGTCACATCTCAATTTTTCAAAAGTTACAGGTTTTACCAGTGGATAGATCCAGTTACTCTAATATATAATCCTTAAAATGACAAAGAACTAGATCACAAGGGCAAACAAAATTTAAAATTTATCTCGGAATTTACAATTTATCCTTATTTTCCTATTCACCCCCCACACTTAAGTTAAGCATTGTCCTTAATGTGATAAACGAAAGGAATGAAAATAGGGAAATAAGAGAATAAACCATATTTTCTTGCTCCATAAGATTTTTTGATCCAAGTGTCCATACTTTGTAATCATTACCTGCAATAATCTTAAAACAAAAGAAACACACGAAATATGTCTACGTTTTATTAAAAGTTAGTGATACACCCCCACACTTAAGTTCAACTAAGGGATTAGAGAAACTTTGGGATATAATCACTTTTGAAAAATAAACTAAGAAGTAAAATCGCAAATAGAAAACACACGGGTTGCCTCCCGAGAAGCGCTTGTTTTATTAACGAGTCATCAGCCGGACTCAAACTTCTTTCTTGCTACGTTGGTGTAATTTTTGGTTTCTTCTTTGAGACTTTTGGAACATACACCACGTTTCCTATCACTATTCCTTCTCCAGTTTCATCTATGTTCTCCAATTTGATTCTTTCCCAAGGTCTAGGAAGAACATCATAGATATAACCAGATTCTTCAACCCAAGGAGTGTTTCTCTTAAAATCGGCTGGAAAGGGTGCCATGAATGTTATAGCTTCATATTCTGATTCAGGCGGAATCCCTTTGATAGAAATTTCTTTCGTTTGCTCCTTATCATAATACAATTTAATTCGGTGACCATTAACAATGAAACTTCCACCTTGTTTGTCATGTAATTCAACATACCCAGATGGAAATCCATGTTTCACTATATACGGGCCGAACCATTTTGGTTTTAGCTTAGGTGCTTTGAACTTGTATTTCATAATAAAATGCAGAACTTTGTCTCCAGCTTTGAATTCTTTCCAGATTCTAAGCTTTTTGTCATGATATGCTTTGGTTCTAGCTTTGTAGGGCTTGGAGTTCTCGTAAGCTTGGAGTCTTAGTTCATCGATTTCATGCAATTGCAAGAATCTCTTCTCTCCAGCTATTTTGAGATCAGGGTTACAGCTTCTGAGTGCCCAGTAAGCGCGATGTTCGATTTCGAACGGCAAATGACAGGTTTTTCCATACAAAAGTCTGTATGGTGTTGTACCAATTGGAGTTTTATAAGCCGTACGAAATGACCACAGAGCATCATCAAGTTTTCTTGACCAAACGGCAGGATTGTCTTTGACCGTTTTTTCAAGTATTCTTTTTAAGGCTCTGTTGGTATTTTCGACTTGACCACTGGTCTGAGGGTGATAAGTTGTGGCGAAGCGATGATGTACTCCATATCGTTTCATAATTTTCTCCATTTTTTTGTTACAGAAATGGGTTCCTCGATCACTTATTAAAGCTTTGGGAATTCCATAATGAGCGAAAACCTTTTTGAGAAAATTGACAACAACTCGTGCATCATTTGTGGGTAGAGCTTCTGCTTCAGCCCATTTGGAAACGTAATCAATAGCAACGAGAATATATTCGTATTTGTGCGATTTAGGAAAAGGTACCATAAAATCGATTCCCCAAATATCGAATATTTCACAGACTTGAATGCTCTTTTGAGGCATTTCATCTCTACGAGAAAGACTACTGGATTTTTGGCAAGCATCGCAGTTTTGAACAAGAGTATGAGCTTCTTTGAAAATAGTCGGCCAATAGAATCCAGCATCAAAAACTTTTTTAGCTGTGGTGGAAGGACCATAGTGTCCCCCAGTCGGGCCATGATGGCATTCATCAAGAATTCTTCTTGTTTCAGAACCAGAAACACATCTTCTTATCATTCCATCGGGACACATCTTGAAAAGATAGGGCTCTTCCCAATAATAGTGTTTTAGTTCTGAAAAGAATTTATTTCGTTGGGCATGAGTTAATCCTTTTTTGAGAATTCCCCCAACGAGGTAATTTGCATAATCAGCAAACCATGGAATTTCTTTTTCATCGACTGTATCAACAGTCATGAGAGTTTCATCAGGAAAATAATCGTCAATCTCGTCTTCCTTTAACTCTTCCAAGTTTGGATTCTCAAGACGAGAGAAATGATCAGCAGCTAGATTTTCTGCTCCTTTCTTATCTTTGATTTCGATGTCAAATTCTTGGAGTAGAAAAATCCATCGGATAAGACGCGGTTTTGCATCTTGTTTGGTAAACAGATATTTGACCGCTGAATGATCAGTGAACACAATTGTTTTTGAAAGCACAAGATAAGATCTGAACTTGTCGAAAGCAAAAACAACGGCTAACAATTCTTTCTCCGTAACCGTATAACTTTGTTGCGCATTGTTGAGTGTTTTGCTAGCAAAGTATATAGGACGAAAATGTTTTCCTTCACGTTGTCCTAATACAGCTCCAACCGCAAAATCGCTTGCGTCGCACATGAGCTCAATGGTAGTGACCAATTAGGTGAAACCATAATGGGTGCACTAGTCAGTTGGGTTTTCAATGTTTCGAATGCCTTCATGCAATCCGCATTGAAGTCAAAAACAGAATCTTTTTCTAGAAGTTTCGTCATTGGACGAGATATTTTGGAAAAGTCCTTAATGAAACGACGGTAAAAATTGGCATGTCCTAGAAAACTTCTAACGGCTTTAACGTTTGTTCGAGGTGGCAATTTGGTGATATCATCGATTTTTGCTTTGTCAACCTCCATTCCTGCACTGGAAATTTTTTGTCCTAGCACAATCCTTCAATCACCATGAAATGTCATTTTTCCCAGTTGAGAACAAGATGTGCAGCTTCTCATCTTTCGAGCATTTTGTCGAGATTAGAAAGACAAGCTTCAAATGAGCTTCGAAAAACTGAAATGTCATCCATGAAAACTTCCATCGATGTTTCAAGCATGTCTTGAAATATAGCAATCATACATCTCTGAAAAGTCGCGGGTGCATTACACAAACCAAAAGGCATACGCCGATAAGCGTAAGTTCCAAAGGGACATGTGAATGTAGTCTTTTCTTGATCAACAGGATCAATGGGAATTTGGAAATATCCTGAAAAACCATCAAGGAAACAAAAGTACTCGTTCCCTGCTAATCTCTCAAGCATTTGATCCATGAACGGTAAAGGAAAATGATTTTTTCTGGTAGCTTTGTTTAATTTTCTGTAATCAATACATACTCGCCATCCTGTGACAGTTCTAGTAGGAACTAATTCATTCCGTTCGTTAGTCACAACAGTCATTCCTCCTTTTTTCGAAACACAGTGAACTGGACTCACCCAAGGACTATCCTCGATGGGGTAAATGATACCGGCATCAAGAAGTTTGATGATTTCTTTTTTAACAACTTCTTTCATGTTGGGATTGAGTCGACGTTGTCTTTCTACAACGGGTTTTGCATCTTCTTCGAAATTGATTTTGTGTCTACAAAAATCAGGACTGATTCCTGGGATGTCAGATGTTTTCCACGCAAAAGCTCTTTTATGCTTCTTGAGAACAGAAATGAGGCATTCTTTTTCCTTATCTTTGAGCAACGAAGATATGACTACTGGAAGAAGTGAATTATCCTCCAAGTAAGCATACTCAAGATTTTCGGGAAGTGGTTTCAGCTCAAGATCAGTTGGTGGTTCTTGAAGAGATGTTTTGATTCTCAATTGATCATTAAAAGTGATTTCCTCAAAATCTTCTTCTATTTCTCCTTCTTCAACTTCTGTTTCTTCTTCTTCAAACTTTACTTCCATAAAATCAGCGAATTCCTTATCAAAGTTTGTTTCACTAATTTTTTCTGAAGTAGTCATGAATGGATCCGAATCGTCAAGTAATGCATCCAATTCCTCCTCAGTGACTTCATCGATTACATCAATGTTGAAACAAGTATCATCACTGGAATATGGATATTGCATTGCTTTATCGATTAAAAAGGTAATTCTATCCTCTCCAACTCCAAGATTGAGTTCTTTTCCTTTTACTTTGATGATCGCATCAGCGGTGTTTAGGAAAGGTCTTCCTAAAATAAGAGGTACTCTACTATCTTCCTCCATTTCTAAGATCACAAAATCCACAGGAAAAATGAATTTACCAACTTGGACAAGCATATTCTCAGTAATTCCAACAGGATATTGGTAAGAATGATTTGCTAATCGAATACTCATCCTTGTAGGTTTCAAAGTATTGATGAAAAGTTTAGAATACAACGAATAGGGCATCAAATTGATACTTGCACCTAGATCGGCTAAAGCATCGCATGTGATGTTGTTTCCTAACGTGCACGGAATCAGAAAACTTCCGGGATCTCCCAGTTTTGGTGGAATTTTGTTTTGAACAATGGCTGAACATTCTTCATTCAGAAAGGTAGCGGATATTTGCTCCAACTTGTTTTTGTTATTAAGAAGTTATTTCAAAAATTTCCTATAAATGGGCATTCCAGCTAAAACATCAACGAGGGGAACATTGAGTCTAACCTCTTTGATTATTTCAACAAACTTCTTGTAACGTTCTTCTATTTTTTTTCTTTCATAAGGCTTTGAGGATATGGAATTTTTGGTGTATACGCCTTAACTGGTGGGATGGGTTTGGGTGGTGTTTTTGTGGTATTTTCCTTTTTGGCTTCTTCTTCCTCCTCACTATCATCATTGATGATCGTGGTATCATTTGGATTTGTTGGTGGATCTTAAGAAAGACCACTTCTTGTGAATACAACATTGATATGCTCATTTCGAGTCTGTGGTGGACGATAAGTTTTATCGTTCGATCCAGATGATGTTGGCTTAGGGTTGGTTTGGGTATTACTTGGCAACGAACCAGATGGTCGGGAAGAAATTTGATCAGAAAGTCTACCAAATTTGTTTTCAAGATCTTGAATAGATGCTTGATGATTTTTCTGCCCTTGCTCAACTTTGGTTTTGAGATTAAAAAATTGGTTCTTGACGAACTCATTGGTTGATTTTTGAGCAGTTACGAATTCTCTCATCATTTTCTCAAATCGGATTCTTCCTTTTTTTTGTCAGAGGGTTGTGGATTTTGATTATCTACTCGTGGTTGAAAATCACGGTTGTTATCCCTTGGTTGGCGATCTTGCCAATTTATAGAATTTCATCCGTAATACTTTCCATGATAACTGCCTCCACGGTATCCTCCTTGGACATAATTGGCTTCTCCTTCTTTGGGTTGGTCCATTGGTTGGTCGTCACATTCTGATGATGGGTGATTACCTCCACAGTTGTTACAACCGTCTCGCATTTCTTTCATTTCTCCTTTAAGATCTTTGTATTGTGAGTCGATTTTGGAAGTCAATGTTTCCATTTTCTCGATGAGTTTAGAGGTATCGGAACTTTCAGCAAAAGCAACGGTTTTTCGTAAGGGTTTGGTTTTGGCATCTTTTGACCAGTCGAGTTTGAGAAGAACTCGGTCTTCTAGCAATTGGTATGCCTGGTTTGGAGTTTTATAAAGAAAAATTCCTCGAGCATCAAGAATTCCTTGAGATGCTTCATCTAGTCCATGGTAGAAGATTTGGATAATGGTTCCTCGTCCTAAACCATGTCCATGACAACTACGAAGCAAATCTTTCATACGAAGCCAGGCTTCGACGAGTGATTCGTTAGGGTTTTGTGTGAAAGCACGAATTTCTCCCATGAGTCGATCAAACATGGCAGGTGGAAAGAATCGGCTTACAAAAGCTTGCCTCATCTCCTCCCAAGTATTGATAGTTCCTGGGGTTAATTCATTATAGCACACTTTTGCGTCTCCAGCAAGTGATGATGGAAAAAGTTTGAGTTTAATGGCATCCACATTGGTGTCGCCATATCGGAACATGCCACAAATTTCGATGAATTCGGCAATGTGTTTGTGAGGATCGGCCCTCGAACGGCCATCGAATTGACGGTCTTTGATCATAGAAAGATGGTGACCTTTCACGGTGAAATTGTCACCTAGGTTGACGGTAACAATAGCAGCTCCAGGAGTGGGTGCTACGGTTCGGTTAACTTCCCACATGGGTCTATCGTCAGCCATGGGAAAAGGTTGATCAGTAAATGGGTTATAAACGACTTTGGCTTCAAAAAGGTTATCAAACGGTGGGTTTTGTACTCTTGGTACACGATTGGCTAATGGAACAAATGGTTTTCTTTTTCTTCTTGGTCTTCGGACTAAACGTTCGGGATCTGAAAAAGGTGAAATTAGTTCTATTCCGGTTGATCGAGTGTTCATACAATTCCCAAGAGAATCGAGGTAATGTCTAAACACACGAGCGAAGAATGGAAACAATTTGAAAAATCAAGGCTAAGGATCCGATCGGATGGAATGGAATACCGATCGGATAAAACTCTCGGTAAATTAAGTTTGGGGTGATCCGATCGGATGGATGCTACTACCGATCGGATGAAGCTCTCGGTAAATTTGGAAAATGGGCAACCGATCGGATGAATGGAATACCGATCGGATGGTCAGCTCGGAAAACTTTTTTTTTATGAAAACGAACTATGAACTTCTAAAACCTACAGAAACACGATCAAAATCCCCGGCAGCGGCGCCAAAAACTTGATGTGTCGTAAGTGAGTACAAGTTTTAAATTTATAAAGGTCGAATTACCGAATCTAGGAACAACACATACGAGCAAGTGAACTCGTCCGTTATAGCAAGATTATGATGGTAAGTCGGGATCGTTCACAGGGATTTGTGTAGTGAATCGAATTGTAAGCTACTAGAAGTAAATTCCTTAACAAGTAATGAAAAATAGAATAATTCAAATGATTAAAACTACACTTGCTTAGACTAGTATACTACTCTTTGATAAGCATGATTGTGATAACTTTGGACAACATGTTGGTTATGATAATTAGTTTAGTGAACTAATCTATTGTTTCTACAAATTAAACCTTCGTCAAGATTTTAGTTCATAAAAACAAGCATTACGTTTAACCACTCAATTCAAGATCAATTCAAGGTTCATAAGTTGGTGTACCTTAAACACAAAAATCTACTTTTGCTTAATCAAATAGCTTAGGAAATGGTCAATACAAAAGGTAACCTATCATAGACAAAAGGTCACAATCGATAGTAAACTATTAATCTTTCGACCCTTGAAATGGTTTACCATCAATCCTATTTTTGATAGACAAAAGCATTCTCATTACAACCACAATTAACTTTCTTTGTTTAATCAAGAATAATGGGTAAAAACAATCATTCATAGACAAATGATTATAACTAGTTGAATAACAATAGTTCTTTCGACCCTTAAGATAATTAGCAACTAGTTAAACTTGATTCAACAAATTTCACTATGAAACTTAATCACGATTGGATCTTAGAATCAACTTGAAATTGAATTAAAACATGTCATCACAATCATACGCAAATCAATAAGTAATACACATCATCTAAGCAAGTGCACAAAGGCACTAGCCACTCATAGCAAACATGAACATAATCTCAGAACTTTGAACATTAGAAACCATAATTGAAAGTCTTACAATGATTGGAAATAGATTACAAATGATAAGGTAATGATACCCAAAGTATTGATGTTGACTTCTAGATGTTTTGACCTCCAATTGTTGACTTCTTGAACTTCCAAAGCCTCCTGAACTTCTAAGGATGAATTTGAGAGTATTTTGATGAGTGGTTGATGATTAAAGGTTTATTGATTAAGAATAGCACACTTGATACTTCCCAAATGGTCCTATTTATACTACTCCCAAGGGTCTTGGTTCATTAATGCTTCCCTTGGCCTCCAAGTAGAATAGAATAGACTAGAAGGATCAATGGAAGGCTTTAGAACCGGATGTATGAAGAGACATAACTTAATGATGAAGTTTTGGTAAATCAGCAGGCTTCCAACCGATCGGTAATATGGCCAACCGATCGGTTGGTCTTCGGAATTGCCTCCATCCGAATCGGTTGCGGGCTGCCTTCGATCGGATGGATGGTTGCTGTTTTCTCTTTTTAGACTTTTGTTGTCTCGGATTCTTACTTCCTTTTTGGTCCTTGGTTCTTCATTCCAACTCGGTCTTTTCTACATATTTGAACCTTATCAACATGAATACTTGGACCTTCATTCTTTGAAATGCCTTTTTGATAGGGTCTTGGCAAAAGAATCTTCGCACTTTCATAAATATTTCCTTCTTTCTCACTTTTCTCATCTTTTTCTTCCTTTTTCCTGTTTTTTGTCACATATACTTTGCAAACACACTTTGGTACGATTTAGTAACAAATGTATATAAATATAACCAAATAATATACATAAAAACACAAATAACGCTCCTAAAAACATGTTAGATTTGAGCGTTATCATGACCCTTGTATTAATAAATTTGAAATATTTACACTTTTGGCCCAAGAAAACTCCATCTTTCAGATTTGGCATGTTTTACCCTTAAACTTTATGTCGATTTCAGATTCGGTCCTAGTTATAAAAACAAGTAGAGTTTTGGCAGTTTTGACCCTCAAGGCATTTATGTTGTTTCATGCAACATCCTTTTTCCATTTTAACGCGTTTTAAGCTTGTGAAAAAAACACGACTTGCTACGACTCTTTTATACAAGTTATGTTAAGTTTGTAAACATCACATTCACAGCTTATTAGCTTATAATTCGAGCTTATTAGCTCGAAATAATTTAAAAGGGTTCGCTAGTTTTTACGACAGGGCAGAAAGAGACGCGAACAAAGACGAGGCAAAGCAATTAAAAGGGTTCGCTAGTTTTTACGACATTCTTAGTCCTACTATTAGCTAGCTGGGAGGTCTTTAAGTTGGCAAGTTTTCAAATTTTATTAGCTTCATTTGAGTGTTGAAACAATTGTCCCAAGTTAGTCACTTGGGGACTGTTTCGGTAAGAAAAAGAAAAAGGAAAAAAAGTTGGTTTTTGATTTTCAAGTTCTCGTCATTATTTTTAATGCATTTTAACATGATCATAAACCTATTAAATCCATCTCTTGAGGGTTTTATAGCTTCTTGATTAATAATTTGTAAAAAAAATAAAATGGGGTTTCTTGGTTTTGCTCGACAAAAAGAAAAAAAAAACAAAGAAAAATTAGTTTTTGACCTAGCTATCTATTAGAACTTATTTTGTATTAGGAGTATTTAAAGATTATAACAGAATTGAAAAGGGTCTAGTTTACTTACTTGTATAGTTATTTGATTATAAGTGATTTTTGGCGAAATGGCTTGGAATTTGAACACCCAAGGTTTCCCTCCTTCTAAGCCTTCTCAAGACCTTTCTTTAGCTTCTAAATGGACTATGGGATCAGTAGATAAGTGAGGGTGGACTGTTTTTGTGTTGTTCGAATAATGTGGGTAAAATGGGAAAAGGGGGTGTTCGATTTATATAGTGAATAAGTCCTAGGGTTGCACAAAGCTTCTAGTCATCATGTCATTAGGAAGGGGAGACATGATGATGTAGTTTTTATCATTTGAAGACAAGTGTAAGGAGGGGGAAAAATGATATGGTGTGGTTAAACCCTAACCAAATATTTTACCTACTTTATTTGACCTAAAGTAAAAATCTAATAGAAATGATTATTTATAGTTATTTGTAACCTAGGAAATACTTATGGTGTATGATATACTTAGGAGTTAGTGAGGAATGATCCTAGTTTAGTTTTAACTAGAATCGAACTAGGGAATTTATAATGGATCGAATAGCTTTGAACACTTATACATGGGCTATGGAATGTTGTACCTAGGGTTTATGTGAAGTAACATGTTTGGTTTAAAGCTTGGTTTGGTTAGTTATTGGGTGAAAATTAAGTTAGGGTTTGTTTATTTACTAAATATGTCGAATTGTATATAAAAGGAAAAGAATTCATGTTGTGCTTTAAGGGATTGTACCATGGGCTTATTAGGGTTGTACTAGGGCTTAAGAAATATAGAAAATATATTTTTAGGGTTTGCTTAAGTTAATTTAAATATGTGTTGTTTTAATTAGGTTTAAAAGTATATAAATGTAGTTTTTAGGTTCTTGTGCTTTAATGACTTGTACCTTAGGTTTAGGGACTTGTACACTTATAATTTGTAGAAAACATATATATATATATATATATATATATATATATATATATATATATATATATATATATATATATATATATATATATATATATATTAATTAGGGCTTGTGATTTTATTACATAAAATCATAGTTTTGTGAATTTAGGGTTTGTATCGGGAGCTAAAGTGAATTTAGGGTTTTTGTGCTTTAGGAGCTTGTACTTTAGCTTGGATGAGTTGTACTTCAGTGTTTTAGGGTTTAGTTACTCATATTCATTGTTATAATGGTTTAGGGTTTCGTAGAAACTCTAATAGATAAGAAATGTTTAGTTTGAACGTTTATTAATCGTACGTTAACGAATTAACGTAAAGTGGCAAATGGAATATCGTAGGATTTTTATACTTGACATATATAAATGTTTATGTGAAATAAACATTAAGTAAGTTGGTGTTGGTCCGCGTGAGAGCACGTTTATCGAGGATGCGAGTTACGTCGCATTAGATAGTAGTTATGATAAGATAAAAAAAAAAAAAACTATACGTAGAAAAAGGATAAGTATTCTTTATTAGAATATGTAATAGTTTATTACCGAGTGAAATTTTACGAGTGGTTACAATTGCAGCGGCCAAAGGGAAGAAGAAAGGGTTTTGGGCTTTTTTTAGATTGATTGTTTGGATGGGGTTTTGGGCTTTTTGGAACATATCTTTGGGCTACAATTATTGAAATATTAGCCCAATAGGAATATTACAATATTTTTTTTTCTTTTCTTATTTTTGTTTTTCTTGCCTTGTTAATGTAATGTAATTAATGAAGTTTATTTTAGTTAATATTGCGTAGGTTTTATTTTATGTAAATAAAAAAAAATTAAAAAAAAAATTAATGGACGACGGCACCACATTTTCTGGTGCCATGGGTAACGGCCAGAATGTGGTGCCGTGTGATTTCTGGTGCCATAGAGACTTTTGCTGACGTGACATGGAGTTTTTTGCCATGGCTTGAGGATACCCATTGCTCTTAGAAGACCTACCATAGACTATTCTCATATGATGGATTTATTTCTTTTCAAACTTAGTATTTGGATTTTATTACCTTTGTAGACATTGTTGGATTTCTGTTATGACTTTCGTTGTCGTGTGTTTTCATGACTTTGGATTATTTATTTAAGACTTTCGCTTTGCGTTTATGTTCTGATTTCTCCCCATAATGTAGCATTTTAGACCTTTTCGGGTTGGGGTGTTACAAATGTAGACTTTAAAACACCCGTCATAGGTTTCTCGGGGGAGCATTCGTGGCCCTTGTGAGAAATACCTCTTGAGGTTACCATCGGTGAAAAGCCTTACAACAGAACAGAGGTTCTCGATTTTGTCATTGTAAGATCCAAATCGCCTGATAGTTTGCTAATGGGAAGGACAGCAATGCAAAAAATGGGGATGGTTGTTTCGACAATCCATGCTGCAGTCAAATTTCATACACCATATGGCGTAGGAACCGTACTTTCAAGAAAGAAGTCAAATGGGAAAGAAAGATGCTATAAAAGGGTAAAAGAGAGTCCTCCAGAAGAGCCGAAAGACATATTGAGTTGCGCCAACGCAGAAGAAAGGGTCATCATCAACACCCTATATCCGGACCCAACGGCGGAATCTCTTTCTGGCTTCCACATTAAGTGCTTTTTAGATGGAAACAAAGGCTATCACCAGATACAAATGGCGGAAGTCGACGAAGACAAGACAACATTTTTTATGGGAAAAGGAGTCTTCTGCTACAGAAAGATGCCCTTCGGACTCAAAAACGCAGGAGCTACCTATCAAAGACTCGTCGACAAAGTATTGAATGACCAAATTGGAAGAAATTTGGAGGCATATGTAGATGATATGGTGATTAAAAAAGTACCTCCGAGGAGGCAATGCTGCTTGACATTCAAGAGACCTCCGACAAGCTTCGATCAATAAACATGGAACTAAACCTAAAGAAGTGTTCATTCAGATTCGAAGAAGGGCAATTCCTTGGGCACCTAATTACAAAACAGGGAATAAAGGCGAATCCTTCGAAGGTAAAAGCTATCACAGACTTGAAATCTCCGAGGACATTAAAAGAGATTCAAAGCCTGAACGGAAAGCTGGCGGCCCTAAGTCGTTTCCTCTCAAAAGGTGCGGAGAAGTCCTTACCTTTCTTCAAAGCTCTTAAGAACGACAATGAAAAGAAAACAGCACAATGGGGTACGCAGTCAGAGGAAGCTTTCAAGAAAATGAAGAACTTCATGGAAACAATACCAACGCTTGCAGCCCCAATCAAAGGCGAAACGTTGGTAATGGACCTCACAGCCTCCGAAGCAAGTATAAGTGCGGTATTACTCGCAGAAAGAAGAAAAAGACATGTACATATTTACTTCGTCGGTGAAGTTCTGCAGGGGGCGGAACTCAATTACCCTGAGTTAGAAAAATTAATCCTAGCTCTCGTATACGCCGCAAGAAGTCTTCGAAGATAGTTTCAAGCACATCCGGTTCAAGTCCTAACAGACAAGCCCATAAAACAAGTGCTCGCCAAACAGGAGAAATCCGGAAGGGTGGCTAAATGGTCAATCAAATTAGGAGAACATGAAATCGAGTTTCGAGGACGTAACTCTGTAAAAGGACAAATCCTAGTTGATTTACTTGCCGAAACACCCTTTGGAAATAATAAACATGAGAAAAATGGAGAATCACGAAGCACACACAATGCTACTACGACTGAAGACGTTTCGAAGCTGTTTACCAATGGTGCCTCAAGCTCTGATGGCTCAAGAGTAGGACTTATTCTTATAAGTTCCGAGGGAAATGAGTTCACATATGCTTTGTGTTTTGAATTCGAAGCTACAAACAACAAAGCAGAATATGAGGCACTGTTGGTCGGTCTGAGAATAGCTACCGAAATGGAAATAAGGGATCTGGCGGTATTCTTAGATTCATAGCCCGTTGTCAACCAAATCAAAGGCCTCTTCGAAGCACGACAGCCAGTGATTAAGCATTACCTAGACAAGGCAACAGATGCACTGAGAAACTTCAATACCTACACGATAGAACACATCTGAAGAAACCAACACATGAAAGCGGACGCTTTTAGCAAATTGGCTTCAATGACGTTTAAAAATCTCGCAACAGACGTCCTATCCAAAAAGTTAACATAAAGGTCTATTGAAAGGAAAGAGATTACAAAGATAGAGGTTGACGAAGTAGAAAATTGGATAATACCAATTATGGAATATTTGGTAAGTGGATTATTACCAAAAGACAGCAAGGACACCAGGAAGATAAAAATAAAGGATCCGTTATATCATATCAGCAAAGGCAGCTTGTATAAAAAATCTTTCTTGACTCCATGGTTACGATACGTGGGCCCCAAGAGGGCAAAAGAGCTCATACAAGAGGTTCACGAGGGGTCCTGCGGCTTCAACACAGGTCCCTGCGTAATTATCGCAATAGTCAACAAATTGGGATACTATTGGCCCTCGATGTACAGGGAAGTCCTCGAAGCAATGCAAGGATGCACAAATTGCCAAGGACACTTATTGGCAATGAAAGCCCCAAACACGAACAAGACCACTGTAGCCAACGCCTTTCCTTTCTTCCATTGGAGTATTCACATAGTCGAACCCCTGGCCGCAGCTCCCCGAGGGCTAAAATACTTAGTCGTCGCTGTCGAGCTATTCATAAAATGGGTTGAAGCAAAGCCATTAACCTCCACCATTGGGAGACAACTTGAGAAATTCGTGTGGGAATACATAATTTGTAGATTTTGCATCCCCCACACAATCAAAACAAAAGAAGATAAATAATGCACCGAAGGATCCTTTCAGGAACTCTGCAGCGGTTTTAAGATACACCAATCTTTTTCACCAATTAAAGAACATGTGGAAATAACGAATTACATCGAAAGATGTTTGGCTCGAAGCCAACAAGACTGGGAGGAGGACCTTCCAAAGGTGGTGTGGACGCATCGAATTACACCAAGTAACAATCAAAATGAAACGCCCTTCCACCTCACTTATGGTTCGGAGGTAGTCATACCAAAGACAACGAGTCATTTTCAGAATACTGCAACAAATGAGAGAGGTCTGGATACTCAAAGAGAAGTGGTTTTGATCAATAAAGCTTACTACCAGAACAAGCTACAGCGGTTCCATATGGAAATGATCAGACCTCAGACTTTCGAGCCAGGGGAATACGTCTCCCTACTGTTACAACAGGAAGGATCTGAAAACTATTCCAAAGAAGGCCCTTATATAGTAACAAGTCGCAACAATGACGGGAGTTACAAAATAACAACGACTACAGGCCATCAAGTAGGCTATACGGTGAACAAATCGAATCTTTATAAGTTTTATATGTAAAGATTGCTTTATGAATCATTTCAAAATCATTGTTGATGATGTACCCTCCGAACGGGTCGAAGGACTCCCCTTCGAGCCTGTGCGAAACCCTCTCTTCAGAGGCCCAGGTTAATCTCCTAAAACGTTTCATTGGCGTAAAACCATTCATCCATGAAGTGGTTACCATGTGGGAATCCGCCAATCGAATCCTTAAACCCTTCGGGGTATCTCCTTTTAAGGAACTAGAACGGAGAGCCACCTTGACCTGGTCATACCCACGTTCCCTCTTCCTTTAGGCTTTCCCACCAAGGAGGAGATCGTGGGCCACAAAGCCCTAACGGTTACCATTAATCATGGGACGCCCCTATGATCTCTGAATATAGTGCAACCGCCCTCTAAGGCCTATTTCTCCCCTATAAATAGCTTCGATGGGCAAGAACCAGGGTAATGCCAACTGAACTCTCTCAATTTACTACAAACTTACCATATCACATACTTACTCGCACGCCGGAGGTGGTTCGCAGGGTCCAACCCCTGCGCAATCACTTAACGTAGTGTTTTAGTATTTCCTATTTCAGGTTAAAGAAAAGCTTGGCGCAACCTCAACACCCCATAAATCCTTTGATCATCATCGAAGGCCTGGTAGTCTAATTTATTGTACAATCAATGGCGCCATCCGTGGGACCGCTTCAATTGGTCTCGTTATTTCCAAGCTTATAACCAACCAACTACTCTCACTATATATCCGGCATGGATCAAGGGAGAGAAGATACTCCCCCACCGGGTTTCTCGAGCTTGGCACCAATACCAATCAACGACTCTAACAACCTTCCCCCAATAACTGCCTCCACGTTCACAACACGTTCTCACCTAGAAGTAACACCCAACCATCAAGCTTCGACATCAGCCAATCCGGAGCCTATTATTAGCCTAGCCTTTGTCGAAGCCAACCACGAAGCGTTGGAATCTCTCTTAAGGGCTCGCAAAAGGCAAGTTAGGAATGCTGAGATGTGAAGTGAATTGGTATACTCAAGTGACGAGTATGATGAAGAGATAGAAATGGAGCCTAGGCCTCCGACCCAAGGAGTAACGCTCTCAGCCCTAAGGATTGGGTCACCAGTGAGTTAAAGGCTAAGCAGAAGGTCCATTGGGTTTGAAGGAGTCCCAGAGAGGGCTCCGACTACAAGAGAAGGAGCGGTTGTCGAAGGTTCCAACGGGAGGAGCCAACGAAGGGAAGAGACGGGGGTGAATTTGCCTCCATTGTTAGCAGCCCATCTTGGAAGGACTGAAGCAGGGGTTCCGTTGCTACCTTCTCACACATCAGGAGTAGAAGGCAATCCGCCTACAATTAATATGAGAGGAAATCTTCCTCTCAATGGTATGTACCCCTCATTCCAAACTCAGTCTTATCCTCAAGGTTTATATCCTCCAGTAAATGGGCAGGCTAATAACCCAAGTCTCCCTCAACCTTATGGGAGCATACCCATCGGGCATCCTATGGCGTACCTTCCGTATGCAATGGGAAACAGTTATCCGTTCGCCATGAACATACCTTATTAGTCCTACCCAAGCCAAACTCCTATGGGAATACCCCCAAACAATAATCCGTATAATATTGTTTCTATGTATGCACCACCCTATAATTGTCTATACTCGGACCCTATGGGTTCAGCTACTGTAATACCCAAAATTTAAAAGCAGTGCAAAATGACCAAATTACCCCTGGAACTTTAAAATTCAATTAAAGCATATTTAAAGCACCAAATTAATTCCAAACTTCTGGTAATGGACTACATATGAAGTAAATAAATTTTGAGGCTACAAATTAATATTTACAATGTACAAAAATTTATTTTGTCACCCTAGACATTACATGTACAACGAAAATAAATTATTGATTTAATTTATACTTATAAAATCATTATAAAGAGATAAGGATCAAATAAATTGGAAACAAATCATGTAATCAGAAACTCTGATTTTGTCTAACCCTAAACCGAATCTCTAGCCATCCCTTCCCCTAATCTTAGTCAATTTCATTTATCTAATTGATTTCCATTATTTTTCCTTCCAAAACCCTAAAGTCGACACACCAAAATTCACACACACTCCATCCAATTTTTTTGACAAGTTCTAGCAATTTTTTGGTATTCATCAATGTCTAAAGAGGCTGGGAAAAGTGAGTTCTGGGTCGTAGGAAGCTTGGTTCGATCGTAGGCCTTTCCTTTTGTCGAATTAGTTCATCCGAGGTACACAAATTACTACGCCTAATCCGTACGTTCTAAAATTGATTTGGTATTTTTCTAATGTTATTTAGATCATATATGACTTATATAAATTGATAAAATTGAATCATGCAAGCTTGTTTGATCGTACAAATTTTTGAGAATAAAAACACAAATAAAATACAAATATGATCATACGAATTTTCTGGGTCACGTATATAATTTTTATGGGTTCTATAATCATCATATCACTCTGGAAAAATGTTTGTTTGATTTGTTAAAGCTTAGATCGACCATGGTTAATTTTTGTTTCAATCGGATTTTTAAGAAAATAAGGAAAGAATGAGAAAACTTAATCGTACAAATTAGGGTTTATGTTCTATGGTTAGATCTGATCAATAAATGTATTTTAATGATGAAATAATGATTGTTTGATGATTGGAAGGATTAGGGTTAGGGTTTTGTAATTTAAAAGTCTTACCGATTGGAAAATGAAACTATAAGGGTGTGTTTTGTAATTCTTTAAACTTGAGGGACATTTTTGTAAGTCATTTTGGACCAGGGGCATGTCGTATAAAATATAATATGGGGGTATATTGTGTAAAATTTGGATTATTTTATAATCGCATAATATTTAGAATCCGAATTGTAATTTTTTAAAGTAAAGGACTATTTTTGTAAATTCTGGAAATTTAAGGTTTGATTCGTAAACTTTAATATAAGGGGTATAAAATGTACTTTTGATTAATTGAGGGTAAAATGAGTAAATATAGATATATTTGGATCGGATTTATATTTTTAATAAATTAAGGGTTGTTTTGTAATTTAATTAATTTGAGGGACTTGTTGTGTAATTTATATATATTTGGGGCTGTTTTCGTACTAATATTTAATTAATGGGTATTGTGGAATTTTGTAAAAAAATTAAGGGCTTGATGCGTAAATATAAACATGAAAAGGGTAAAATTGTATTTCATATAATTATAAGGTTTATTTTGTAAATTTATAAACTAAAAGGTATAAAGTGTAAATTCGTAAAGATAAAGGATGGAAATCTGCTAATTATAGAAACCTGCTAAATAAGGAAACTTTCTAAAAATGGAAACTTACTAATTGAGGAAACCTGCTAAAAATGGAAAGCCGACTAAAATGAGAAATCTGATTTAAAGAAGATATTAATAATAAGACGACCATGTATTCGTGTAGATCCGCTGAAGATGGAGATTTGCTCCCGATCTTTATTATTCTGTTGTGTGTTTTCACTTGCAGTATAAAGTACAGATATTCTACCCTTTTTCAGTAAGGGTGTTTTCCCTCTCATGACTCATTGATCTTGATTCGTTTTAAGATTCCCTAAGCCATTGCTATGTTCCCCTACACTTTGGTTCGTTTGTTTGATTCGTTTTGACTTTGATGTTCGATATGACCCTTTTGCTTTGAGCCTCTATAATGATCCATTTGATATTCGTTCGTTACCTTGTGATATTAGTATTCGAGACACTTGATACTTCGAAGGTTCATTTGATTTTGGTAAATAGATGTGAAAACCTTTTTAATTATAACATGGGAATGTTTTGAGGAAAACTATTTTTAAAATGATGCTTATGGAATATGCAATACCACTTTTATATGGAATTTTACTAGACTTTTACGAAAACTACTTTTAAAGACTACTTTTGTGAAAAGCAGTTAATAAAGATCATTTTTATGAAAACCATTTGATAAAGATTTCTTTAAATGAACCATTTGATTATGAACCTTTGATCAGTTCGTTGGACTCATTTGATATAGATATAGGATATGAACCTTTGGCATTTAAACTTTGATTTGAACCTGAATATTTGGACTTTGATATTGATTCGATGACTTTGACTATTTGAACCTTTGCTATGATTTGGACCTTTGACCTTTGACCTTTCAGTTTGATACCCGAGCCAAAATTTGTTTCCTAGCCATGAAGGTAACATGGCCATGTCATTGATGCACCGATGGCATGACTCTAGTGTGGTTGAGTGATGTTCCACACCGTCCCCATTTGCTACTACATGCGCGCTTTATTATTTATATTGGCCAGGATTAATTGTTTGGGGGGCGTATGGATGCATCCTAGATTTGTTTTGTTTCGAGGGATATATCATGATTTGATTTGATTTGATTTGGTGATTGATGCTGTGTGCTATACACGTCCTTCACATATTTGAGAGGTCGCTCCTCTATGGTTACTGATGGTTGCTATATTTTATTTGTTTGGGCTCGTGGTGGATTACTGACCTTCCTTTTTCCCTTCTTACTTTGTACCTTTGTCTATACCTTATGTTATTCCATTGCACTATACCATATATGTTCGTTTCCTTTTTGCTTTCGTTTTCGTTTATATATATCTGTTCACTGGGCTTTTTAAGCTCAGTCGCATTTCTTTTCCTGCGGCAGGTTTAGTAGGGAGCTGGGAATGAGTGGAGAGTATCTTTGACTTAGAAGACTTGATAGTTATTCTGGATTAGAGCTGATTAGAAGATATTATATTTTTTTAGAATTTGTATTTGCATTTGTAACCTTGTAATTTCAGTATTTCATTTGTAACCTTTGAGATTCTTGTATTACTGTAAATGTATGCTTTGTTTTGATCTGATATGAAACCATTTTTGTGATATCTTTACCCTTGTCGGGTTGGGGTGTTACAATTATGGTATCAGAGCGACAGGCTGCGATTCGTAATACATTTACCCTTGGCCTGTGTAAGTTAGGACCACTAAGTTTTCCCTGTAGGCGCTCATAAGACAACCTTTGAAAATTTGCTTTAAGATTTCCCTATAGGAACCTAAGTTTTGACCGGTAAGGAATGGGTAGACTATAAGGCATTTGCTTAAATATCTTTGCTTCCGCATCACTCTGATTCGTGCCTTGCTTTTTGTTAGATCCTGTTGATATCACTTTTGGAAATTGAAAGCTTATACTTTGCACCACCTAAGATTTGGAACCTAATTAAAGCTTGAAGGCATTGAGAATTGCATAGTAATTGCCTGACACTATCTGGCCCTTATCTTCAGATTTGGCTCTGACCTCTGATCCTTTCGTTAAGCATTTTGATGCCTCTTCGGTCATTCGGAGAACCTCCATGGCGATGACGTAATTGATATATTTTGTTATTTATCTCTTGCTTTTGATAAGTACCTATGAATCTTCCGATACTATTTGATTTCGTTTCACCATCTCTATCCCTATGAGAAGTCTTGTGGTGTGCAACCACGAGCATAAGAATGTTTCCCTCTCATTTTTGAACGATAAGATTTGCTTTGTTGATCCGTCTTTCTTTGTATAGCTAACTTCGATTTTATTTTATTAAGAGATTTGTTGTTTGAGCATTCAAAATATTGATAATTATCCTCCTATTGTCTCACCTTTGGCGTTTGAAACAATTTAGAACTCCTTAATACGGTTACCGATTGTTAAACCCTTTGCTATCACTATTACTCTGGAGACTCGTATGTTACTTTCGCGGCTATGAAGTTTTCCTAGAACCCATTTCGTACCCCAATAAATGAATCTTACCTTGAGAGGTATTTGGCACCCTGAGTTTTCTGAATTTGATTCATGACTGAACCACATGTTTTTCCACCGAAGTGTGAAGTAGGATTTGACATGATACCGAGAGATTGTCTAGTCACTAAGCGAAGGTGTCTTTCAGATGTGTTCGGGACCATATAAATTGATTCGAGCAACCGGGAAGAACAGCAACCGAAGACCAGGAAGTGAGTTTACTTAAGTGTATTTCCTGGGCGTGTTTTATTTCGTTCGTGATAAAGAAGGATGGTGACTGGAGATATGTATTGATTACAGGAAGCTGAACCGTAATACTGTTAAGAGCCAATGTTCCTCCACCCTGAAACGACTATGTGTTTGTGTAATTTCAGAGCGCGAAGTTTTCCTTCTGATGAATTGATTTTATTCTTGGAATCGCCTTCCGTATTCGTAACGACTGCTATGACGGTTAGTGACGCTAATAGTATTAGCTAAAGCTGTGACTGTTTCGTGAATTTTGATAAATAGTGTTTTCTCGTGAGTACTTGGACAAATGGTCATTGTATGACTTAATAGTATGTTCGGAAACGAGGAAGAGCATGAAAATCATCTTTGCACTTTGTTAGGAAATTCGTCGATCATTTGCACATTCTGAGAAATTGGTATTTGTGAGACAACGATGTTCTTATTTGAGGATACCTCTTTAAATCCCGCAAGTTTTGAAAACCATCACCAATTGGTCAAGACCGATAACAGAACAGAGAACTGAAACCTTTTGAACCTTGCAGAAGAATTCTGGAAGATGTTTTCAACTGATGATACCATGGAGAAATTTCGTGAACAGAGAGAAACAACTTAGTTTGATTAACAATGGAGTTTTGGAAAAGCGGAAATAGAGATTAGCTTCCATATCTTCGGGCGGAACGAATTTTGGGGCATTCCAGAAAGAGACTCGATTATACTCCCTTACAGCACAGAAGGTTTTGCGTATGCATCAAGACAACTAGAAGCGCGTCAGAAGAAGTATTTCACTGCCTGACCTGGAGTTGACAACAACGGTGGCTACCCTGAAGAGTGAAGACATTCCTTACAAGGCAGAAGTGTTGGCGATGCAGAAGAAGAAATTCTAGTCGAGATGGCGAACCTAGTGCTGATGAAGACATGCAGTCTCATTTCACATCACATTCCAAGAAGAACTGCAGGAGGCTTGATGAACCAGACAAAAGTACACGATTTTGTTTCACTTCCAGATTGATGGACAAACGAAGACAGATTAACCGGACTTGAGGAGATTGGATGTGTTGAATGAACGGATTTTTGAAACAGACCCTTTATGTTTGGAAGAATTGATTCTATGAAGGCCGAAGGTTTTGGCGACTAACTTTCATTTCCGTTGACCCTCTTAAATTTCGTTAAATAGTAATAAGATCCTCTTATGATTTAAGTTTCCTAGAAGCATTTCAGTTCGTGTTCATTTTTCGTGTGTTCGGTGATGGCTTTGTTTTGAGAGATTTTGGCGATTTGTGGAAGATATGATGCTTGTAACGGCGTACCTCACTTCTGTTAGGCAAACTGGGATTTTGGATACTCTTGCGAATAGTTTTGTTTTCCCTCTTGACTATAGCATTTGATTTTGATTGACCTCTGAGACTGTAGAAGTACTAGGTGGATTAAGATAGGTGGTTTTGATTTCGACTTGAGATAAAGTATGACCATCATGAGGGCATATTTATATGATGCCAGTATTATGACGTCTGGCCAACGTGATAATACTTACATCATATAACGTGCACTTGTTGTGGGCATAGGATATCTTGGGGAGTACCTAAGAAGTTTAGAATTTGAATCTCCGTTGGACTATCCGTGATTAGTGAGACTTTAAGTTCATCCTACCTATGTGTATACTCTACCTTCGTTCGTTAAATGTCTGGATGAGTTTTGGACTCTCGTTTTGCATTTTGTGACCTCAGTTATAAATCTTGAACTCCTTTTAGAACTCCCTACTGTTGATACAGTTAATTTGATTTGAAATCTTGTTCGGATTCCATATGAGTTCCTGAAGATTCACCTATCGTCCATTTTATGTTGCATTGACCTTTTGTTCTGAATCAATTTATTTTGGCTCCTTCTGTGAAATTTGAACCCATCTCGTTTTGATTTGAGTCATGAGAAACTATTTGGTCTGAAGATCTTTTTGGAAGAACCTCCCCGGGCGTGAGAATGTTTGTAACGATCTTTTGCGATTTGCTACGACTCCGTCTAACCTTGTGATTTCAAATTTCGAGGACGAAAATTTTCTTTTAGAAGGGAAGAAGCTGTAATACCCAAAATTTAAAAGCAGTGCAAATGACCAAATTACCCCTAGAACTTTAAAATTCAATTAAAGCATATTTAATGCGCCAAATTAATTCCAAACTTCTGGTAATGGACTACATATGAAGTAAATAAATTTTGAGGCTACAAATTAATATTTACAATGTACAAAAAACTTATTTTTTCACCCTAGACTTTACATGTACACCGAAAATAAATTATTGATTTAATTTATACTTATAAAATCATTATAAAGAGATAAGGATCAAATAAATTGGAAACAAATCATGTAATCAAAAACTCTGATTTTGTCTAACCCTAAACCGAATCTCCAGCCATCCCTTCCCCTAATCTCGGTCAATTTCATTTATCTAATTGATTTCCATTATTTTTTCCTTCCAAAACCCTAAAGTCGACACACCAAAATTCACACACACTCCATCCGATTTTTTTGACAAGTTCTAGCAATTTTCTGGTAATCATCAAGGTCTAAGGAGGCTGGGAAAAATGAGTTCTGGGTCGTAGGAAGCTTGGTTCGATCGTAGGCCTTTTCTTTTGTCGAATTAGTTCATCCGAGGTACACAAATTACTACGCCTAATCCGTACGTTCTAAAATTGATTTGGTATTTTTCTAATGTTATTTAGATCATATATGACTTATATAAATTGATAAAATCGAATCATGCAAGCTTGTTTGATCGTACGGATTTTGAGAATAAAAACACAAATAAAATACAAATATGATCATACGAATTTTCTGGGTCACGTATATAATTTTTATGGGTTCTATAATCATCATATCACTCTGGAAAAATGTTTGTTTGATTTGTTAAAGCTTAGATCGACCATGGTTAATTTTTGTTTCAATCGGATTTTTAAGAAAATAAGGAAAGAATGAGAAAACCAAATAGTACAAATTAGGGTTTATGTTCTATGGTTAGGTCTGATCAATAAATGTATTTTAATGATGAAATAATGATTGTTTGATGATTGGAAGGATTAGGGTTAGTGTTAGGATCTCTGGGAAATAAGAGTTCATTGTTGCTGCCGATAGTGTAAAGTTGGTTCCTGCCGATAGCTTGGTTCCTGCTGAAAGTTCATTGCTGCCGACAGTGTTATCTTGTTCCTGCCGATAGTGTTGTTGCTGCGGATAGTATTATTTGTTATCCGTATATTTAGAATGTTTGTTATGATTTATTTTTAGAAGAGATTGTTGTTAATCTCTTTACACGTTTTCTTGTAGAACGGGTTAGGGTTAGGTGATCTTGTTAGTATAAAAGATAAACCCGTCTATGAGTTTATGTACGCCTTGAACATCTTTTAATATTCAATAAACGATTCTTAGTTCAATAGTTTGATCCATAGAGGATCATTGTTCTTTTAGAGTTTTCTTCTTTATAATACTTGCTGTTTAGTTTCCGCATAAACACTTGTATTGCAGAGGTTCTTGTTTATACCAAGCTCAATCAAGCTCGAAGTACTCGATCCTACAAGTGGTATCAGAGACTGGTAAGGATCTCTGATAAAGAAGAAAAAGGTCGATCTCATATCTCTAAACCCTCTCTCAATGGCAGACGATAACCCTGAAACCAATGTCATTAACCCGGAAGATCAACAACCCAAACCAGAAACCACTCAAGTCCAAACACAAGTCCTCACCACCATGTCCACCAACAATGCTAAATTCCCATATCTGAAGAAAGATGATTATGAAGTCTGGGCTATGAGAATGGAGTATTGGATCACAAACACTGATTACAATCTGTGGAATGTGATTCTTAAGGGAAATAGCAAGAAGAATATTGGAAGGGATGATGATGGCAATATTTATATAGAGCCACCTGTTACAGCAGAGGAACACCTTGCTGTTCAAAGGGAAACAAAGGCAAGAACTCTTCTACTTCAAGCTATTCCAGAGGATCATATGAGTGATTTTCATCACTTGGATGATGCTAGAAAGATCTGGCATGCTGTAAAGACCAGATTTGGAGGGAATGATGAATCCAGAAAGATGCGAAAGTCTATGCTCAAGCAAGAGTTTCAAGAATTCAAGATTTCTGAGGCTGAGGGAATTCACAAAGGCTATGACAGATTCCACAAGATCTTGAGCCAACTTAACCAGTTGAAAGCTAGGCCGGACGATGAAGATTGTAATACCAAGTTTCTGAGGGCCTTGCCACCATCCTGGTCACAGGTTTCCATAACCCTCAAGGCCAAAGGAGGACTGGATTTCATGAGCTTTGATGATCTGTACAACAAACTGAAAACCCTTGAACTTGATATCAAAGGGTATTCCACCTATTCACCTTATACTTCTACCCATACTGCTTTTGTTAGTAACTCTAGTCCTAACAAAGCATTATATGGAAACAGTCCAACATCATCAACATCCTCAATCTCCTACTCATCTCCTACACCAAAAACTCAGTCCAGATCTGATAATCTTGTAGTGGATGTGCTTCACTCGTTTGTTGCTGAAAGTACACCACAGCAGAAGATTGTGTATGATGATTTTAAACAGGTTGATGAATTGGATCTGGAAGAGATGGACTTAAGATGGCAGGTGGCCATGATATCATTGAAGTTGGATAGGTTTGAAAAGAAGGCAGGAAGGAGGGTCAATTTTGATGGACAAGAGCCTGCTAGGTTTGACAGAAGGAAGGTGAGGTGCTATAAATGTTCTCAAACAGGACATTTTGCCAGGGAATGCCCAGACAAGAAGGTGGATGATAAAGCACGGTATTCTGCTTTCAGAATTCAAGAGTTGGAGTCAGACGACCCCAAGGCTTTGGTATCTGTGGATTCGCTGGTGGACTGGGAGCATCATGAGAAGGCTGCTGGGAGTGGATCAGATAAAGTCTTTGGGATGGTAGCTGGATATGGTGAAAAGAAACAAGTGGCTGGTCAGTTTGGAATGATGGGTCATCCATCTCAGGTACAAAACTGTCCATTTGGATGTGAATCTATATATGCTAAATTAAAACAGGAATTTGATGATATTGAAAGTGAAAATAAGGATAACCTTATTCAACTTAAGGCTCATAAAAAGGCTGTTAAGACATTAGAACAACAAAAGGTCTGGTATCAACAACAACTGTCTGCATATGAAGTAAAAGTAAAGGTTTTGGAAAGAGATTTAAAAAATGCCACTAATGAGTTTAAACATTCTGAAAGAGAAAAAGCTAAGGTAGAATTGGAAAATCAGGATCTTCAGTCTAAGCTTGATAACTCATTGGCTAGATTTGATAAGTGGAAAGACTCATCCAAAAATCTTAACATGCTTATTGATAGTTCTATGTCTACTAAAACTAAAAAGGGTTTAGGATTCAGTAACCTAATAGGGACAAATCAATATTATGACCCTAATGAGTATAGTGTTTTTAATCCTGAACCTGTAGATTATAGAAAACCTGTTAAGTATGTAAAGGAGGGAGGAATGAATGATGTTCCTCCACCCATAACTGGAAAATTTAAACCTGCTGATCCTTTTGTTGACTTTGATGATTCACAAATGTGCTATGGCAAAAAGGCAAATGAATTGCCTAATCTTGATTGTGACTCTAATGAATTTGTCTCTTGTTCTTACAGTGACAAATCTTCAGAAATCAAGACTGATGACTATGCCACATGTGGATCAAGTGACAAGTCTGCATCAATAAAGTCAGAAGACCTCTCCTCAGAAGCAGCTACTGATGAATCTCAATCAAAGAAAGCTGCATTTGAAGATGTTTCTTTTGATAATTTTAAGAACAATAATGTTTCTAGTTGTGGTTTTGTTTCAAACAATTTTGGTTGTGGTTTTGTTTCTGTTAAGGATAATTCTGTTTCATGTGTTGGTTTGAATAATTTTGTTTGCAATAAGAATGTTATTGTTAAGAAAAAGTCCCCTAGAAAGAAATCTTGCTTTGTGTGTCGTAGTTATGATCATCTTATTAAAGACTGTGACTACTATGAAAAACAGATGGGATTACATGCTTGTAAAAATAGGTCTGTATGGAAAAATGTAAATGATATTCCCCCTTATATTCCTCAAGCAGCAAGGAGAACTTCAGTTGCTTATGGCAAACCAGTTTCTGCTGGTAAGCCTGTTGCTGCTGAAAAGTTCATTCCTGCCGATAGCTTGGTTCCTGCTGCTTTTCTTGTTCCTGCCGACAGGAGCAATCCTGCTGGTTGGAAAAACAATAATATTAGATCTTTCAGACCTACTAGTACTTACTTTCAAAATGCTTTGAGACCTGTTTGTTTTGACACAATGCACAAGGGAGGGGCAAGATGGAACACTGCTGTTAAGTCCTCAGCAGGTTGGTCTTGGAAAATCAATAACCAACATATGAAAATGGGATCCAAGATCAATGGTGGATCTTATCAATCTCCAGGGTTTAATTCTTATTGATCCACTAGGCAGGCTCAAGTCAGCACTGGCTTGAGTCTCTCTTGTATCTAATGTTGTATATGTATTCTTTATCTCAGGATTTTCCTTTTAGAAGCAAAGATGTTGGAATTGTTGACAGTGGATGTTCCAGGAGTATGACAGGGAATTTGGAAAGGTTACATGATTTTATTCCTTTGAATGGAGGTACTGTGACATTTGGAGGAGGAGATGGAATGATCTCAGGGAAAGGAACTATCAAGACTGCCAAGCTTGACTTTGAAGATGTGCTGTATGTGAAGGAACTCCAAGACTTCAATTTGTTCTCTGTCTCTCAAATCTGTGACAAGAAGAACAGTGTTCTATTCACTGAGAATGAGTGCTTTGTGTTGTCCAAAGACTTCAAGTTGCCTGATGAAAGTCAGGTTGAACTTAAAGTTCCTAGGACTTACAATCTTTATAGCTTCAACCTTAGTGATGTTCAGCCTGAGGGGTCACTTGCTTGTCTGGTTGCAAAAGCTTCTGTGGATGAATCTAATAAATGGCACAGAAGAATGGCACATGTAAATTTCAAGACCATTAACAAGCTGGCTAAGAATGGTCTGGTGAAAGGGCTTCCTTTGAAAAACTTCTCTAATGAGCACAATTGTGTTGCCTGCAACAAAGGAAAGCAGCACAAAGCATCATACAAGGCCATAACTGCTGTGAGCACCATCTCTGAGCCTTTGCAGCTTCTTCATATGGATCTTTTTGGTCCTACTTCTATCAGAAGTATTGACCATAAGAATTATTGCCTGGTGGTTACAGATGATTTTAGCAGGTTTTCTTGGACTTTCTTTTTGAGTACTAAAGATGAAACTTATCCAGTACTTAGGGATTTTATTGCTTTAATAGAAAATCAGCTAAATAAAAAGGTTAAGTCTATAAGGTGTGATAATGGCACAGAGTTTAAGAATTTTAATCTTATTGAACTCTGTAGGTCTAAGGGGATAAAAAGGGACTATAGTAATGCTAGAACTCCACAACAAAATGGAGTTGCAGAAAGGAAAAATAGGACCTTGATAGAAGCAGCTAGGACTATGTTAGCTGAATCTAAGATGCCCACTATGTTTTGGACTGAAGCAGTTTGTACTGCTTGTTATGTGTTGAATAGGGTATCTATTACTAGGCCTCATAATAAAACACCTTATGAACTTTTGTCTGGGAAGGTTCCAAACATTAGCTACCTTAAGCCTTTTGGATGTCAAGTCACTATTTTGAACACTAGTGATTATCTAGGCAAGTTTGATGGAAAGGCTGATGAAGGGTTTATTGTTGGATATTCTGCTCATGGTAAAGCCTATAGGGTTTATAATCTGTCCTCTAAGAGAATAGAAGAGACTCTCAACTTAAGATATCTTGAAGATAAACCTAATTTACAGGGTGCTGGTCCAGAGTGGTACTTTGATCTGGATTATCTATCTGACACCTTAGGGTATACTAGATTCAAATCAAATCTGTCTGGTGGTACAAATGTTTCTCAAACTAACAATGCAGGTACCTCAGATGATGATTCTGATGCAGAGAGTAATGAACGACCTATAGTTGTTCCTTCTTTTCCCTCTAACAACATTTCAGGTTCAAAGCTCAAAGATTCTTCTGATATGGCTGGAAGTGATTCTAGTTTTGCAGAAGATCTTGCTAGGCTTCAAAGACAAGAGTTTAATGCCAAAAGAGCTGCTGAGATGTTTGGTTCTGGATTTTCTAAAGAGACAGAGGAGATCCTGAGAAAGGCTGAAGCTGAAGTTCAAAGGGAACTCAATACAACTAGTAGTATTCCTGTTCCTGCTGATGCTGTTCCTGCTGATAGTAGATCGGTTCCTGCCGAACCTTCTAATGTTTCTGCTGATGTTCCTGTGTCTTCTCCATTTGTTGACAAGTTGGGAATTGATAACTCCCCTGAAAGATTTCCAATCCCTTCTGATCTTGGAAATTCGGTCTCTTCAAGAGATAAGCTTAATGATCCTCATCATCAGTCACGATCTGGCATTTTCACTTCTTCCTCATATGATGATGACTTCAACCCTTCAATTACTAATCAGGCATCATCCATTGATGTTAATCCCATTGCTACCAAGAGGATCAATACAGTTCATCCTCAGTCTTTGATTCTTGGAGATCTTAATTCCCCTGTTCAAACAAGGAGTAAATTGCATCCATCTAAATTTGGAGAATCTGCTTTTCTCAGTTATATACAGGATCAATTGAGGAGCAATCATACTGATTACTTACATTGTCTGTATGCTTGTTTCTTATCTCAAGTTGAACCAACTAGCATAGCTCAGGCACTTGCTAATGATGATTGGGTTGAGGCTATGCAAGAAGAGATGCAGCAGTTCCAGAATCAGAAAGTATGGATGTTGGTACCTTTGCCTGCTGGCAAACATGCTATTGGAACTAAATGGATTCTAAAGAATAAAAGAGATGCTAGGGGAATTGTGGTTCGAAATAAAGCTAGACTGGTTGCTCAAGGTCATAGACAAGAGGAGGGGATTGATTATGATGAGGTGTTTGCACCTGTGGCAAGAGTTGAAGCCATTCGGTTGTTTTTGGCTTTTGCTTCTTTTATGGGATTTGTCGTCTATCAAATGGATGTGAAGAGTGCATTTTTGTATGGAAGGATTGAGGAAGAGGTTTATGTTACTCAACCACAGGGATTTGTAGATCCTCAGAATCCTAATTTGGTTTACAAAGTGGTTAAAGCACTTTATGGTCTTCATCAAGCACCAAGGGCTTGGTATGCACGGTTATCAGCCTTCTTGCTAAAACATGGTTACAGAAGAGGGGCTATTGATAAAACTCTTTTTATCAGAAAGGACTTCAAAGATATCATTCTGGTACAAGTATATGTAGATGATATCATCTTTGGCTCCACTAATGAAGCTTGGTGCAGGGAGTTTGAAGAATTGATGAAGAGTGAATTTGAAATGAGTGCTATGGGTGAAATGACTTTCTTCTTGGGTCTTCAGGTGAAGCAGACATCAGATGGGATCTTTATTTCTCAGGAGAAGTATGTTTATGACATGCTTAAAAAGTTTGATATGGAGAATGGGAAGATTGCTGTAACTCCGTTTGAACCTCCAAAACCTAAGTCCAATAATGAACCTGATGCTGCTGTTAATGTTCATTTATATCGATCCATGATTGGCTCCCTCATGTATTTAACAGCTTCACGACCTGATATCATGTTTGCTGTTGGTGCATGTGCTAGACATCAGGTTACACCATTGACTTCTAACCTTAATGCAGTCAAGAGAATCTTTAAGTATTTGAAAGGACAGCCAAAATTGGGACTTTGGTATCCCAAAGACTCTCCTTTTGTGTTAGAAGCCTATAGTGACAGTGATTATGCTGGGGCTAACTTTGATAGGAAGTCTACAACTGGAGGTTGTCAGTTTCTGGGTAGAAGGTTAGTTTCTTGGCAGTGCAAGAAGCAGACTATAGTGGCTACATCTTCTACTGAGGCAGAATATGTTGCTGCTGCTAGTTGCTGTGGACAGGTTCTTTGGATGCAAAATCAGCTGTTGGATTATGGATTCAACTTCATGAACACTAAGATCTTTATTGATAATCAAAGTACTATGTGTATTGTTAAGAATCCTGTTTATCATCAAAGGACAAAGCATATTGAAATTCGACACCATTTCATAAGAGATGCTTATGAGAAGCATCTTATTCAGGTGGAAAAAATTCACACGGATGATAATGTGGCTGATTTGCTTACTAAGGCTTTTGATGGACCAAGGTTTAAGCATTTGGTGGTTCATATTGGGATGGTCAATCCCTAGCTACAGGGCTTAAGGGGAGGAATGAAGCTTAAGGGGAGGATTATTCTTGTTGTTGTTGTAAAGTTTCTATCTTTCTTTCTTATTTTCTTTTCTTATTTTTTCTTTTGGTGTGTTTTTGTTTGTGTTTCTTAGTTCAAAAAAAAAAAAAAAAAAAAAAAAAAAAAAAAAAAAAAAAAAAAAAAATCTTTGTATATTTTGTGTGCTAATAAGTGGTTTTGAGCAACACCTTGCAGGTACAGTGTTGGTGTTTACACCTTCACCATAAATGGTATTCAACTCACCATGTCTTGCAGACGAGAAAGAGTTGGCTCACCATGAGGGTACGGCTCTGGTGTGATAATCAAATCCGTTGATAGCTGTAATAGCTTGCTCAAAGCTATAGGGTAATTCAACTCACCCATGATTTGTTTCTGAGAGTTGAAAATGGTTCTCAATTCACCATGGATGTAACCCTTATGGGATCCAAAGGATTGGCTAGTCCACAAAAGTATGGTTTGTGGTAAAGACATTTGGTATCCATATTTGGTATTCAATTCACCAAGGTTCAGTTGAAACCAAAGAATTGGCTAGTCCTGAGCAAACGGCTACAGGTAAAGACATGCCAAATCCGTTTATAGTTGCTGATTTGCTAATAAATCAGATGGTTATCAATGTACCATGGTCTCACACACCTAAACATTGGCTACTCCAGTAGTGATGGCTATTGGTAAAGAGACATCAAATCCATTAATTTTCAATGATTCACCTCTCACAGGAGTTAACACACCTGGATGTGATGAGAATAGTATGAAACTTAAAGAGATTTGATGTACATTTTGTCATTAGTAGCAGCCAAGTTCGAGTAAAGTAATGGTGACCAGTATACATGTTTTGGAGAAGATTTCTAATTCCTGCTGAACTATTGAGGTTGCTGCTGGAAGCTATAGAAGTTGAAATCTTGCAAGTTATGGATGTTGCTGCTGGTTACTCAATATTGTTGCTGCTGAGTCGCAGTCCTCAAGCCTGAGAAGTTGAAAGCCTTATCACATGGGAATCTTGCAGGTTAACCTAGTCAACCTCAAGATTAGGGGAGGATTGTTAGGATCTCTGGGAAATAAGAGTTCATTGTTGCTGCCGATAGTGTAAAGTTGGTTCCTGCCGATAGCTTGGTTCCTGCTGAAAGTTCATTGCTGCCGACAGTGTTATCTTGTTCCTGCCGATAGTGTTGTTGCTGCGGATAGTATTATTTGTTATCCGTATATTTAGAATGTTTGTTATGATTTATTTTTAGAAGAGATTGTTGTTAATCTCTTTACACGTTTTCTTGTAGAACGGGTTAGGGTTAGGTGATCTTGTTAGTATAAAAGATAAACCCGTCTATGAGTTTATGTACGCCTTGAACATCTTTTAATATTCAATAAACGATTCTTAGTTCAATAGTTTGATCCATAGAGGATCATTGTTCTTTTAGAGTTTTCTTCTTTATAATACTTGCTGTTTAGTTTCCGCATAAACACTTGTATTGCAGAGGTTCTTGTTTATACCAAGCTCAATCAAGCTCGAAGTACTCGATCCTACAGTTAGGGTTTTGTAATTTAAAAGACTTACCGATTGGAAAATGAAACTACAAGGGTGTGTTTTGTAATTCTTTAAACTTGAGGGACATTTTAGTAAGTCACTTTGGATCAGGGGTTAAATGTATAAAATATAGTATGAGGGTATATTGTGTAAAATTTGGATTATTTTATAATCGCATAATATTTAGAATCCGAATTGTAATTTTTTAAAGTAAAGGACTATTTTTGTAAATTCTGGAAATTTAAGGTTGGATTCGTAAACTGTAATATAAGGGGTATAAAATATACTTTTGATTAATTGAGGGTAAAATGAGTAAATATAGATATATTTGGATCGGATTTATATTTTTTAATAAATTAAGGGTTGTTTTGTAATTTAATTAATTTGAGGGACTTGTTGTGTAATTTATATATAGTTGGGGCTGTTTTCGTACTAATATTTAATTAATGGGTTATTGTGGAATTTTATAAAAAAATTAAGGGCTTGATGCGTAAATATAAACATGAAAAGGGTAAAATTGTATTTCATATAATTATAAGGTTTATTTTGTAAATTTATAAACTAAAAGGTATAAAGTGTAAATTCGTAAAGATAAAGGATGGAAATCTGCTAATTATAGAAACCTGCTAAATAAGGAAACTTTCTAAAAATGGAAACTTACTAATTGAGGAAACCTGCTAAAAATGGAAAGCCGACTAAAATGAGAAATCTGATTTAAAGAAGATATTAATAATAAGACGACCATGTATTCGTGTAGATCCGCTGAAGATGGAGATTTGCTTCCGATCTTTATTATTCTGTTGTGTGTTTTCACTTGCGGTATAAGGTACAGATATTCTACCCTTTTTCAGTAAGGGTGTTTTCCCTCTCATGACTCATTGATCTTGATTCGTTTTAAGATTCCCTAAGCCATTGCTATGTTCCCCTACACTTTGGTTTGTTTGTTTGATTCGTTTTGACTTTGATGTTCGATATGACCCTTTTGCTTTGAGCCTCTATAATGATCCATTTGATATTCGTTCGTTACCTTGTGATATTAGTATTCGAGACACTTGATACTTCGAAGGTTCATTTGATTTTGGTAAATAGATGTGAAAACCTTTTTAATTATAACATGGGAATGTTTTGAGGAAAACTATTTTTAAAATGATGCTTATGGAATATGCAATACCACTTTTATATGGAATTTTACTAGACTTTTACGAAAACTACTTTTAAAGACTACTTTTGTGAAAATCAGTTAATAAAGATCATTTTTATGAAAATCATTTGATAAAGATTTCTTTAAATGAACCTTTGATTAGTTCGTTGGACTCATTTGACATAGATATGGGATATGAACCTTTGGCATTTGAACTTTGATTTGAACCTGGATATTTGGACTTTGATATTGATTCGATGACTTTGACTATTTGAACCTTTGCTATGATTTGGACCTTTGACCTTTGACCTTTCAGTTTGATACCCGAGCCAAAATTTGTTTCCTAGCCATGAAGGTAACATGGCCATGTCATTGATGCACCGATGGCATGACTCTAGTGTGGTTGAGTGATGTTCCACACCGTCCCCATTTGCTACTACATGCGCGCTTTATTATTTATATTGGCCAGGATTAATTGTTTGGGGGGCGTATGGATGCATCCTAGATTTGTTTTGTTTCGAGGGATATATCATGATTTGATTTGATTTGATTTGGTGATTGATGCTGTGTGCTATACACGTCCTTCACATATTTGAGAGGTCGCTCCTCTATGGTTACTGATGGTTACTATATTTTATTTGTTTGGGCTCGTGGTGGATTACTGACCTTCCCTTTTCCCTTCTTACTTTGTACCTTTGTCTATACGTTATGTTATTTCATTGCACTATACCATATATGTTCGTTTCCTTTTTGCTTTCGTTTCCGTTTATATATATCTGTTTACTGGGCTTTTAAGCTCAGCCGCATTTCTTTTCCTGCGGCAGGTTTAGTAGGGAGCTGGGAATGAGTGGAGAGTATCTTGGACTTAGAAGACTTGATAGTTATTCTGGATTAGAGTTGATTAGAAGATATTATATTTTTTTAGAATTTGTATTCGCATTTGTAACCTTGTAATTTCAGTATTTCATTTGTAACCTTTGAGATTCTTGTATTACTGTAAATGTATGCTTTGTTTTTGATCTGATATGAAACCATTTTTGTGATATCTTTACCTTTGTCGGGTTGGGGTGTTACAGCTACACCCTTCGTTAGGTGGATAGAAGATTATCCATTGCCTGATGGGTTGAAAATGCCTTCGCATATTGGGACTTATGATGGGAAGGGGGATCCGGACAATTTCCTACATTTGTTTGAAGGGGCTATTAAGATGCAAAAGTGGGTTATGCCTGTAGCCTGTCACATGTTTACATATACCCTACGGGATTCCGCCTGTATTTGGTGGAATGGGCAAAAGTCTGGCAGCATTGTCAACCTTGATGATCTCAAGGCTAAGTTCCAATCACACTTCAGTCAGCAAAAGAAGTTTACAAGGACCCATTTAACAGTGCACAACATTAAACAAAAAGAAAACGAAAGCACAATGGCCTTCGTCACTAGGTACACCGATGAAACTTTACAGATCTTGGGTCTACATGAAGATCAGCGCATTTCGGGTTTCGTACATGGTCTTCGAAATCGGAGTTTGGTGGAGTTCTTATCCACTGACCTTCCGACAATTTACAAAGGGTTAATGGAAAAGACGTATACTTCGATTGAAGCAAAAGAGGTATCTACTAACGGTGCTCCGATCGATAGAGACAGCAACAGCAAGTTCTCAAAGCATTCTGTGTGGGAAGGGTCAAAAAACAAGAACAAAAACAGAGACAGGTTTTCTCCGTATAAAGGTCCTAACCATGGTTTGATAGAAAGCTTAACTAAGTCTCCTAAGGAAATACTTGCAACAGAGAGGGCTACTAAGGCTTTCGAAGCACCCCCTCGTATGACAAGCAAGGGCAAAAACAGGGATACCATCAAGTATTGTCACTTTCATGTAGATTACGGTCATGATACAAACAGTTGCATGGAGTTAAAGAAGCAAATAGAAGAAGCTGTAAAGTCCGGGCAATTAGCACATTTGGTGAAGGGTATAAAGAAGGGAAAGGAAAAAATGTCCGATAGTCAATTGGCTAAAGATACTACTCCTCTCGAAGCTCCAATACTTATGGTTCGTTGGGGCGAAGCAAGCTTTAAAAGAAAGGTAACGGAGCAGGAGGTAAGCGAAGTAGGGGATGTAACATTTCCTCATATCACAGGCCAAGTCCCTTCGAACGATCCAGTGGTCATCAAAGTTCTAATCTTCAACCGAGAAGTAAACAGAGCCTACATGGACTGCGAAAGCTCCTGAGAAATCATATACGAGCATTGTTTTCTTAAGCTCAAGCCTTCGATCAGATCGCAACGGGTTGATTCGAAGATACCTTTGGTAGGGTTCTCCGGTGAGCATTCTTGGCCTCTGGGAGAAGTACCATTGGACATAATAATTGGAGAAGTCAAGCTCGCAAGAACATAAACCCTCACATTTGCTATCGTAAGGTCCGATTCTCCCTACAATATATTGATAGGAAGGACCACCATGCAAAGAATGCGTATTGTAGTCTCCACCATACATGCAGCAGTGAAATTCCATACATCTTATGGGATAGGAACCGTATTCTCTAATTACAATCAGGGGAAGACTGGAGATATTGGCAAAAAGATCAAAGAAAGTCCCGAAGAGCCTCCAAAGGCCATTCTAAGTTGTACAGATGCCGAAGAACGTATTGTGGTAAATGAGCTCTATCCCGAGCAAACGGTGGTAATCGGAAAGCAACTCCCTGCCAACTTCAAGGCAGAATTGGAGAAGCTACTCAAAGCCAACAAGATTGTTTACGCATGGACGTACTCAGACATGATAGGGGTTCCTCAGACTCTTATGATCGATGGCAAACCCTTCGGCACAGAGCATAAGCTTAATGAGTTGAAGCACATAGAACCAATTAAGCAGAAGCGACGAAGCCTGGCACCTGAAAGGAACGCAGCCGCTTACAAAGAGGTGGATGAACTTGTACGAGCAGAAATTTAAGAGAAGTGAAATACCAAACCTGGGTAGCTAATCCAGTTATGGTAAAGAAGAGTGACGGAGGGTGGCGAATGTGTGTTGATTTCACCGACATCAACAAAGCTTGCCCAAAGGAATGTTACCCTCTGCCAGAGATTGATTGGATGGTCGAATCCCTCTTAGGGTTCCGTTTGAAATGTTTTCTGGATGCCTACAAAGGGTATCACCAAATACAAACAGCGGAGGAAGATGAGGAGAAGACAGCCTTCTACACAGGAAATGGTGTCTATTGCTACAAGAAAATGCCCTTCGGTCTAAAGAACGCAGGGGCAACTTATCAACGATTGGTAGACAAAGCCTTCCATAAGCAAATAGGAAGGAACTTGGAAGCCTATGTTAACGACATGGTAATAAAAAGTAGGACTGAGGAAGACCTACTCTCTGACATTCAAGAAACCTTCGATCAATTGAGGGAAATCAACATGAAGCTTAACCCAAAGAAGTGTTCCTTTGGCGTGGAAGAAGGACAATTCTTGGGGCATCTGATTACAAAGCAATGGATCAAAGCTAACCCTTCGAAAGTCAAAGCCATCACTGATCTACAAGCTCCAAAGTCAGTAAAAGAAGTACAAAGCCTAAACGGGAAGCTCGCAACACTTAGTAGATTCCGGTCGAAAGGGGCGGATCGTTCTTTACCATTTTTTAAAACACTCAAGGGGTGTACAGATAAAAAGACTTTCCAATGGAGTTGTGATGCAGAGGCCGCTTTCCAAAAACTGAAAGAGTTCATGGAAATATTACCAACACTTACAGCCCCAATCAATGGCGAAGTGTTGTTCATGTACATTGCAGCATCCTTCGAAAGCATCAGTGCTGTTCTTTTGGCAGAAAAGGATAAGAAGCAAGTCCCGATCTACTTTGTTAGCAGGGTCCTGCAAGGGGCTGAATTAAACTATCCGGAATTACAAAAGCTAGTCCTAGCCTTGGTTTATGCTGCAAGGCGTCTTCGAAGGTACTTTCAAGCTCATCCCATCATAGTATTGACCGATAAGCCAATTAAACAGATACTGTCGAAGCCTGAGAAATCGGGTAGAGTGGCCAAATGGGCCATCGAATTGGGAGAACATGACATAGAATACAAGGGTCGAAACTCCGTCAAAGGCCAAATACTTACAGATTTTCTTGCTGAAACACCCTCCAGACCTAGCCAAGACAGAGAAATCCCGAAAGAAAATCCCCCAAAGACGAAGGAGGGGTGGAAACTATACACAGACGAAGCCTCAAGCTCTGATGGTTCGGGAGCAGGTCTGTTGCTGGTTAGTCCGGAGAAAAAAGAGTACACTTATGCATTACGTTTTGAGTTCGAGGCTACGAATAATGAAGCAGAGTATGAAGATTTGCTAGCTGGCCTCCGACTCGCAAAGGACATGAAGGTTCGTGAACTCTCCATTTTTGTGGACTCGCAGCTAGTCGCCAACCAAATCAAGGGCTCTTACAAAGCAAGACAACCCACCATTAAACAATATTTGGATAAAGCTAAAGAACTTCTTCAGGGGTTCGAATCCTATGAGATAGCACATGTTCGCAGAAACCAAAACAAGAAAGCGGATGCTTTGAGTAAGCTAGCTTCGATGGCATTTGCTCATCTAACGAAGGAGGTTTTTGTAGAAGTATTGGCTGATAGGTCAATAAAACGATGCGAAGTATCTGATGTCTTACTCAAAGAAGGCCCAAATTGGATGACCCCAATAAGGGAATACTTGATCAGTGGTATCCTTCCCGAAGACCCAAAACTAGCGTGAAAGGTCAGGGTCAAAGCTCCCCAATATAGACTTATTGAGGATAATCTCTACAGGAGATCTTTCTTGTCTCCATGGCTTCATTGTGTGGGGCCAAAGCAAGCTTCGAACATCATTTATGAGGTACATGAAGGATCCTGCAGTTTGCACGCAGGCCCTCACTCTGTTGTCTCGAAAATAATGAAGCTTGGATATTATTGGCCATCCATGCACAGGGACGCAATAGAGATAATATAAAAATGCGAAGCGTGTCAGATCCACTCCAAAGTTCCAAGAATGCCTAAGCAAGACATGACCTCTGTCACTTCAGCATGGCCTTTCTGTCAGTGGGGAATTGATATAGTCGGACCCTTACCGGTGGCTCCAGGAGGAGTCAAGTTCTTGGTCGTAGCCATAGACTATTTCACCAAATGGGTTGAAGCCAAGCCTTTGGCATCAGTAACAGGAAGACATATGGAAAAGTTTGTGTGGGAACACATAATCTATTGATTCGGTGTTCCTCACATCATCATATCTGACAACGGAAATCAATTCACCGAAGGGGTGTTCCCGGTCTTTTGCGAAGGTCTGAAGATCAAATAGTCATTTACTTCCGTATACCATCCTCAGGGTAATGGGCAAGTTGAAGTCACCGATAGGGACATCGTTAATGGAATCGAAAAGAGGTTAGGACGAAGCCATCATGGGTGGGTAGACGAACTACCCCAGGTTCTATGGGCGCATAGGACGCACCCCAAGTCAAGCAATGGGGAGACTCCTTTCAGCCTTACTTATGGAACGGAGGCTGTTATACCTTCCGAAATAAGCATCAAAACAGAGCGCATTGTGAACTTTGAGGAAAAGGCGAACAAGGAAAGGCTTCGGGAAAACCTTGATCTCCTTGAAGAAAGAAGAGAAATAGCCTCAATCAGATAGGCTATATACAAACAGATGTTTGAAAAGTACTACAACAACCGAGTTCGACCCTCCACATTCAAGCCAGGTGAATATGTCCTTCGGTTAAACAGTGAAAGTAAGGATGAGTACGAGGGAAAGCTAGGGCCCACATGGGAAGGACCCTACGTCATATCAGAAGCCTACAGCAATGGAGCCTACAAGCTAGCAACGCTTAAGGGAGAGGTCATGGATAGGACTCGAAATGGTACCAATCTTCGTAAGTTTTACATATAAGACTTACTATTATTAAAAGCACTCAGTTTGTTTTTTCAAATTCATGTAACGCATTCTTCTCACTTAGGGATAGAAGCATTAATGGTAGGTGTCTTAGTGTTCATTTCTTAAAATGATGTAATCATCCCTACCCACTTAATGATATAACGCATTTCCCTAAAATCTCTTGTTTCGTTATTTACAACAAAGATTTGTTCAGCCAAGTAATTTACAAGTTTCAGTGTCGAAGGATGAAGCAGGACACATGTCTTGTATACAAGCAACATCCATTAAAATTCACATTAACTTTCCTATGAAGTCTTAGGGTATTCTAAGCCCTTTGTAACTTAAGGATGAAGACGAAGTGGGTCACGACCCTCTGTCGCAGTCAAATTATATGACTGCTAAAAATCTTGGTCCAAAATACACACAATAAGGTTATAACCTTAGGTTGTATATGTACATTTATTGTAAGCGTAAGAGAAGAAAAGCATGACATTCAAAAAGGGACATTGTCCCCTAAATGGTATTACTAAGGCCAAGAATGGTCAAATCCATCAAAAAAGACTAACGCAATTGTTCGAAGCATGGGCCGAAACCCAACAGGAAGTAAAGAAAATTTGTCAAAACATAGAGGCACAAGCCTAACAAGCATAATGGGACATTGCTTAAAAGGGTACATGCCACCCTTAAGACTAAATTACTGCTAACACGGTAGCCCTCATGTATTTTTTAATAAATTGGGGTTCTTTGATGGAGATGGAGGCCTTACGGATGCAGTCTTCTTGGTTGGAGAGGGGGGCTGAACCTTCCTCGGTTTCTTTGCCAGGATATCTTCTACTGAAGCTGAAGGGTCTTTGGTTGCTTTGGTGAGAAAAGGGTACTCTGCTGACGTAAATGCATTGCCAGCATTATTATACTCTTGCTCAGAATTCGGACGATAGTAGGGTATCTCCGACAAGACCACAGGTTTCCTTGTCTGGGCAATTTCTTCCAATGTCGTACACGTACCATGGAAAATGGCCGCGTTCACCAGCCTTCCAATAACTTCTCCCACCTCATCACTATCGTACACTTCCATTGCAACATGAGGAACAACTTTCAAAACCACTTCAGCTCTGTCCTTCTTTAAGTTCTCGCATTAAAGTTTAAATCTATCAATCTCCTCGCAAAGCTTGATCTCCTGCTCAACCAACCTAGCCATTTCGGCATCGAGACCTGCACATGTAGATTTAAGTATCGTAATTTGTGCTCTATAACCAGACACCTTAGCCTCCTCAACCCTCAATCTATCATATGCCTCTTGGGATTCCCTCAATTGTCCTTCGAGACTATTGAATTTTGTTCGCATGTCTTGGACAATAGGATTTTTCTCCAAATCCTCTATTGCTTCCTTACATTTGGCTTCCAACTCAACATACTCATTATCCCTCTCCTTCTCTTTGGCTAAAATAGCATCCATTTTCCCTCTCACAGTCACTACCGTCTGAGCCAGCTCTCTTGTTCGAGAATTAAGATGATTATCTAAAACAGCCTGTCTAGCATAACTCTTGGAATGAAAGTTACACAGCTCCTCCATGGACATATTATCCAAAATCCCTCTCCAACTGGCTGGTGTCATCTTGTCCACCAAATGGTGACATGCAAGAGCATTCGGAAGCTCCTTTGTATCAGGCAAACCTACAAAAGATAGGACAGTCAACTGTATGAAGTATGGTGTTTATTATGCATGAAAGATTTCCACTTACTAGTAGTTTCATCTTCTGGAATCTTTAGGGTGGTAGGTATGAAGGTTTTAGCATGAGAGCCTTTGGGTTTCACCGTTCTTGTCGAAGGGGTTGGGAGAGATAATTTCCTTTTCGAAGGAGTTTTTAACAGACATAGCAACTCTTCCTTTCCTACTTTTCTTCTTGTTTGACATGCCAGAGGACCCTGTGAGCCTCGCTTGAAATTCCTTGATAAGGGGATCATCAGAATCTGCTACATTTTCCACAAAGTGCGGGGTTTCTTCATTATTGACTGATATTGACGGAGAGCCTACTCCGTAGCTCACATTCTTTGGATCTTGGGGGATGAAACTAACTTCTCTAGTACCACGGGCTACAACAAAATTTATGAATGCCATTCCTGCAACAACAAAGGAGAAAAGATAAATATCAGCAGATAAGTTATTTACTTTATTTTGAATGGGTATATACATACTTTTCCCTTCACACATTATCTCAGGTTTCAACGGGGAGCCTTCCCAATGATCAACAATGCCCGCCATATACAGAACCGGCTCCGGAAACGTTTGAACATCAAAAGGGATGTGTGCAAGTCACTGGTAGAGGGCATTTCTCCTTATATGATATGGCAAAGGATCATCAAAGCATTTCTCGTCAAACCGGAATGCTTTATCTAGTAAGGCTGGATATTCTGGAGGTATGATCGTGTTTTGTACATAAAAGAATAAACCTTTCCATTTTCTTATGTTGGCAAAGGGTTTAGCAATTAAACAAGGCACGTCATACTCACTTCTCTTGGCCAAGGTTATCCAATCACCACCCGGGCAAAGGTTAATGAACCCTCTAAGAACCATAAGAGTCGATTCATAGCCATAAGCTTTGCACACAACAATGTAGGTGGTCAACTTGGCCAGGCCAAATGGATTCAACCTTGAAATATGTACTTGATAATATTGTAAGAACTCTAGGATTAAGGGATGAATAGGAATCCTAAAGTTGGATTCTGTAAATGCATGAACATAAAGCCCTACATACCCAGTTGGAGCATCAAAAATATTTTGGTTTTCTTTTGGAAGCGTCACTTTAAACTCCTTGGGTATGGGGTATTTGCCAAGAAATTCTGTCAAAGCCTGCTCTGATAGAGTAAATTTTTGCTGCCTAATAATTCTTTTCGCTGCCATACTCATCTTAAATTAGAAACAATGAGAGCAAAAGGTCATAGAATTAGGAAGGAAAAATTACCTTTAAGCTCAACAAAAGCACGAAGCACCGTATTGTGTACGTGTATTTTGGGCGCAAAAGAAAAGTGATCTAGGGTTAGGATTATGAAGGGTTTATGTATATCTTTTGTAGTTTTATCCTAGCCATCCACGTGCAGACATAATCGGAGCCTTGCACGGACTCCATATTATTTTTTTAAATTTTGAAAAGATATTCGTGGTTAGGGATATCCTAGCTACTGTTGCATAGGGTGTGGTAGTTGGATATTCATTAGCTGCATTTATTGCATAGTCTGTTTAAGCATATACCCTTGTTTCGTCTGAATTTGTGACGAAAGGGATAGAGGGTAGCATGTTTTTTGAGTCGAATGCAATTTATACTCGTACATATATATCACTTTCGACTGTGGGGCTTGATGATGTACCCTCCAAATGGGTCGAAGGACTCCCCTTCGAGCCTGTGCGAAGCCCTCTCTTCGGAGGCCCAGGTTAATCTCCTAAAACATTTCATTGGCGTAAAACCATTCATCCATGAAGTGGTTACCATGTGGGAATCCGCCAATCGAAGCCTTATGCCCTTCGGGGTATCTCCTTCGAAGGAACTAGAACGGAGAGCCACCTTGACCAGGTCATACCCACGTTCCCTCTTCCCTTAGGCTTTCCCGCCAAGGAGGAGATCGTGGGCCACAAAGCCCTAGTGGTTACTATTAATCATGGACGCCCCCATGATCTCCGAATCAAGTGCAACCGCCCTCTAAGGCCTATTTCTCCCCTATAAATAGCTTAGACGGGCAAGAACCAGGGTAATGCCAACTGAACTCTCTCAATTTACTACAAACTTACCATATCACATATTAACTCGCACGCCAGAGGTGGTTCACAGGGTCAAACCCCAGCGCAATCATTTAACGTAGTGTTTTAGTATTTCTTATTTCAGGTTAAAGACAAGCTTGGCGCAACCTCAACACCCCATAAATCCTTTGATCATCATCGAAGGCCTGGTAGTGCAATTTATTGTACAATCAATTGTCAAGACTACCTTTTGCTACGGGAAAGTTACTAAAGTGTAGCAAACTAAGTATTCAAGTCAAATGTGATGTATTTCTTCCTACACTATCAACAAAGGTAATGAATTCCCGTCAAATCTCTTGTGTTGTTATTTTACAACAAAGATTTGATTCACCAAGTTCGTAAAATTTTCAACGTTCAAAGGGGTAGCAAGGACCACACTTGAGTCCTACTCGTACCCGTTAACTTCACGTTAACTTCCCAAAGGTGTTCAGATGAAACCTTATGGGTAAAAAGGAAGCGGATCGTAACCCTCTATTTTAAGCGAAATACTGCTTGAAAAATCTTGGTGACCAATTTACAATCAAAAGGGCCACACTTAATCCTTAGCATGTAAAACTAGAAAGGTACGAAGTATTATCAAAATTAGGGACTATCGATCTCATCATAATTACCCCCCTAAGGGAAGCACAAGTCAATAACAACAACAAAGCTGCTAAACAAACATATTTTCTTTGGCTTATACAAATCCATATATGTACACAAGTAAATTGTTTCAAAGGCCAATGGCCTGACAGACATAAAATTAAATTTTTTGAAACGGGTACACACCACCCATGGGGTCAAATTATCACCAACATGGTGACCTTCATGGTTGAGCTGAAGTTGCATCAGATTTAGTCTTGAAGGATGGATCTAGAGTGGGCAGCACAGAGGGAGTTATGGTCTTGGAAGCAGCTGGCTTCCGGAGCACCTTGGGCTTCTTCGAAAGAAGAGCTTAGAGGGGAGCTGCAGGGTCTGCTGTGGCCTCATTGAGGAAAGGGTAAATCGCATTCACATAATCATTCCCATCTTTATCATAATCCTTCTTATGAGAGGCATGATAGTCGGGGGCCTTAACAAGATCGAGGGGCTCCTTCATCTTAGCAATTTCCTCAAAAGCAGCACATCTGCTATGGCAAATCACCGCAGATGTAAGTCGGGCAACTAGCCACCCTACCTCATCACTCTGTAAAAGCTCCATTGCAATGTAAGGAACCACTTTTACAACAATCTCCTCCCTGTCACGCTTGCTGGCTGCTAAATCTTGACCGAGCTAGGCTTCGGCATAAATAAGTCTAGTCTTCTCACCTTCAAGGGTGGCTACCTTGAACTCAAGGGCTGTCTACTTCTCTTGATACCCAACCCACTTCTGGCTTTCCTGTAGCATCCTATCCAACCTCTCTTTGTGCTACTTACACTCTTGATACAATGAAGTTATCTTCTCACGAAGAACTACCACCGCAGGATTGTTATCAAACTCAGTCATTACATCTTCACACTTGGCCTCTAGCTTCTCATATTTCTATTCCACAACCCTTTCTCTTTCTTTCATCACCTCACATTCACCCCTGACCAGATCAACGGTTTTCAGTAGCTCACGTGCCCTCTAATTGACTGCATTATCAAAAAACGCTTGCCTTGGATGGCAACGTTCATGAAGGTCGAAGAGCTCTTCGGAGGTTTGGTTATCTAGGAACCCCCTCCAGGCAGGTGGTGTAATGTTTGGGATCATTTAGTGGCAATCATTGGGAGTTTGCAGTTCAAAGGCTTCGGATAAACCTTCACCAATAGAAAAACATGTAAGGAGGAAGATATCCAAGTACCAGAAGTTTTTAACTGATGGTTACATACCCTGATCGTCATTAGAGATGGATAGATAGGGATCTTTGGTAGATTTGGTAGCAATCTTCTGACGAGTAGAGCGAGGAGGAGGGCTGGTGGTGGCTAGCCTCCGCTTCACAAGAGCATTGGCAGAACCCTTGCCCTTGGATTTCCGATTCTTCATCCTCTGGGCTACGCTTCCACTAGCTGTGACGCCCGGTTTCTTACGGCTCGGAGACCCCTTCGAGTCTTCCATGTTTTGTGTTGTTTGATCAGGATTGAAGTCTTTAGCAGGCTCGACATCAATCAAATGATTTTCTTTATTAATCGAAACTGAGGGAGAGCCAGTTCCAAAGTCCGAAGGAGGTTCGACAGGCAAAAAACTCATCTCTTCATTTTCAGTTGCCTAAAGGAAGTTCCTGAAAGACATTTCTACAAATCAAAGAATAATACATTATCATCAGAAAAGAAATTCGATATAAGAAAAAAGGAAACAATAGATACCCTTTCCATGTTGGTATATATCAGGATGCTTTGGGCTATGCTCCCAGGAGTTTTTTAGGCCAGCAGGGTAAAGGATGGGATCTGGGTATGATCTAGGTATGATCGAACATACGCAGTATATTTGGTGAGACGTTGGTACAACGGGGTTTTTCGAACTTCATAGGGAATTTTATCTTTGAACTATCCTTTACAAAACCTATTAGCCTTCGCCAACAGTTCTGGATATAGAAAAATTGACCTTTCCAGGGAACTTCATAGCGAATTTTATCTTTGGGAACAATGGAGTCAGTGATATAGAAAAATTGACCTTTCCAGTCATCCAGATCCATCATTCCCATCCCTTCTTACTTAATGGTTAGGTAATAGGTTTCAACAGAACACTTGATACATCATGCACAGGCCTTTTCGCGAAGGTTAGCCATTCCCCACCAGGATATACATTAAAGCAGGCCCTAAAAGATCAATTGTTGGCTCTCTGTCGTAAGCCTTACACATTACGGTGAATGTGGTATGCTTGGCTAGACCATAAGGGTTTAGTCTAGACAGATGAATTCAAAAATATTTAAGGACTTCATAGACAAATTGGGAAAGGGGGATTCTTAAGTTGGCTATTCTAAGGGAGTCCTCGTATATGGCTACAAAACCATCAGGTGCATCAAATACGGTTTGGCGTTTTCCAAGAAGGCGAACTTCTAAATTAGAGAGAATATCATACATAGTCAACAGCAATGATAAGTCATCTTATCTTATGTCATAGTGCAGGTTTGGGTGCGAATTATGAATTTGGCACTCATGATTATACAAAGGAAAGAGTGGAACAATTACCTTTTGGAGAAGACTATGCGATGATGAGGGCACTGTGAATAAGAGAATGAGGTAAAAGTTCTAGGGTTAAAGTGAATAGGAGTCTTTATTTTCAAAGCAGTGTAATCTCGAGCATCCACGTGTACGCCTCTAAGCACAACCGGATTTCAAATGGGTTACTTCTACTTTAATTAGACGGTCGCGAAAACCCAGGCATGACCTTTGGGTGATAAGTATTAATAGGCTGAGCTAACATCCCGTACAAGTGGGATTATGCGTTTAATGCGGTGATTTATTAGAAGAACGAAGGGGATCACTTTGTTATGATTCCGAGTAAACTCTTTGTAGTCGAATGTAATACATCAATAGATGCATATATCACTTTTGACTGGGATGGCTTGATGACGTACCCTTCGAATTGGCTCGGAGGCTACCCCTCCGAGTTTGCTGGGATCTCCACCCACTAAACATGTATAGGCCTTCGAAAATGTCCTTATGGCGTAAAACTATCTTTATGAGGGTTACCAATATGGGAATCCGCCAACCGAAGCACAGAGCCCTTCGTGTTGTGCCCTGCGTGAAGACTAGTCCAGATAACAACTCTGACTAAGTCAAACCCACGTCCAAATCTCTATCAAAACATTCCTGCCAAGACAGGGATCGTGATACACAACCCCCTGCAATCCCCTTAAAATGCGGGATGTCCCCATGTTCACCGGTTCTAGCGAGAGATGTTGTTGGGAAATAAATGATCAAGCACTTTGTACTGCCAAGCTAAACAGTTGGAACTGCTGAAGAAATATAACTAACAATAGTAACTGAGTTAGTACTGCTAGTTATAATATTAGTACTGCTGGTAGAAAGTTAGTACTACTGATGAAGAAGGTACTGCCAGAGATGAAGACACCTAATGTGATATGTATAGATGATATTTAGTGTATATCTTATAGGTATAGAAAGATACGAATATTGTATATTGATAGTTATCTTTTAAAGGACTCCTTGTGCCTATAAAAGGAGGTCCTAGGTTAATATCTTAGATACATCTCTAGAATACGTTTTTGTAAAGCATCAAGTTTGTAAACCCTAGTACTAAGCAAGAGTACTCGTATTATTGAGCTAATAATATTGAAGTGTTTTGGTGAATTATTCTTGTTAGTATAACACAGTCTACTGTCTCATTGTTTACTGTTATATTACAATTCTTCTAAGTATTGAAGAGTAGATTCCGCATACTCTTTGATATCATTTAAAGTTTCTAATACAAGCTCAAGTGTTTGAAACTTTGATCTAGAAGAAATATACCAGAAGAATTCTCTATTTTCACTGAAGCAATGGATCTCGAAACTACTTAGACAACTACCACTGCTAAACTGCCTATTCTAAAGTAGGGTGACTATGAGATGTGGAGGCTCAGAATTCAGCAATACTTTCAGGTGCAGGATTATGCTCTATGGGACATCATAGAGAATGGCAACTCGTTCAAACCACAATCAAACCATCAACAAGTGAAGGTGGTGCCCCAACTGTATCAGGTCCTGTTACTGCAGAAGAGAAGCTTCAGAAGAAGAACAGTGTCAAGGCAAGAAGTATGTTGTTGATGGCTCTCCCCTGTTGGGAATACGTTTAATTAATATCAAGTGTCGGTCATTGTTATATGTAATAGGTTGCTATTCATAATAGGCTTGTATGTTAGTTATAGTCTATGGCCCTTGTAGCAAGCCCATGGGCCTAGGCTTATGTTTAAACATATGGATGGAAGGACTAGGATTGTTTCCCTAGCCTTCCACTCCTATAAATACTACATGTAAACATACTCTCATTTTGTTGGTTATTTCATATATGCAAGCAACCTTTTGTTATTCTTTCTTATGAAGTGATCGACCACTCTCTCATCTCTTTCTCTCATCTCTATGGTTATTATACTTCTGTTATATCATTAAGGTGACCTAACAAGTGGCATCAATCGCCAAAGGATCGTTGTGAAGTGTGTTTCAAGTCATACGTACCATTTACTTTTCATACAGGTTGGTTTTGTGTTAATTTTGTGACAAAATCTCATTTCTAGCACTCATTCTTCACGCTTGTAAAGTGTTTAGAAGTTAGATTTGTATTCGAAAGTTTGGATTTTCTTTATTTGTTCTAGAACAAATTAGGATCGTAGTTTTATTAAGATACTTTATCGAAATTGGTCAAATTTTATCTAAAACGTTAAAGCTTAAAACTTTATTATTATTTAAGTCATTTACAATGTTTTTGATCAAAAGGAATCGTTAGTTAAATTGTTTTACATTCAAATTAAGTCATTTTTGTTTATCGAGGGTTTATCGGAATTGCACTTAAGGGTGTGTCGAAATTGAAGATTGAGGGTTTATCGGAATTGACAACTAGGGATTATCGGAATTCAGACTAAGAGTTCATCGCAATTCGTCAAAAGTTCTTCTTCAAGATTCATGGTTTACTCAGTATATTCCTAGCTTGTATAAGCTTGTGAAAATACTTCGATTTTATGGAAATCTCCTATCTTGTATAAGTTAGTGAGATAACATCGGAATTGAAAACTGTCATCGCAATTGCACTTTCTATCAAAATTGCTAAGTTGCCATCACAATTGCACTTTCTATCGCAATTGTCAAGTTCCGTCAGAATTCAGATAATCCATCGCAATTACCAAGATCCATTGCAATTACCAAGATCCATCATAATTATCAAGTTCCATCGAAATTGCCAAGTTCTATCGCAATTCAAATAATACATCGCAATTACCAAGTTCTATCGTAATTGGATAAATCTATCGCAATTGGTAAAATATGAACAGTGTTTGTTGCAATTGTAAACTCATCACAATTGGTAAACTGTGAACAGTGTTTGTCGAAATTGGACGTGAACAGTAAACTTAACCAAAACTGTTTGATTTTGAGATGCTGCTGCTCAGATTGGATAATACTGCTCATGGATCTTAATGGAAAATTCACTAAGTATGATTCTACTACTGGGCTTAATCATACTACTGCTGGTGTATTTTATACTACTGCTGGAGTTACTGAAGAGATCAAGGAAATTCGCTAAGTGGATACTACTGCTAGGCATCGAAGATACTACTGCTAGAGTTAGTATTCTACTGCTTATTGGATAATTATGTATAGTATGTTTGGATAATTATAGAATAGATACGAAAAGATTTATCTTGTATAGAAAGCTATTGTAACCGACTAGGACTCCTTAGTCTATAAAAAAAGGATCTAGGGTTAGAGTTTTGGTACGTATCATATTAGTATCATTGTTAGCGTCGAATCACTTCAAGGTTTTTGTAACCCTGTTACTTTTGAGTAACCGTATTAATATATTGAAGTGTTTATTGAGTGAATTCAACTGTGTTTGATTAATTATTCTTAATACTAAATACTAGATTCCGCATAGTATTTAATATTGGTTCAAGAACAGTTTCTATACTTATTGTTTTAGATCTATATCTAAGATAATTAACAAGATCAATAGCTCAACTGGGATTAACAAGTGGTATCAGAGCTTGTGATCTAGAAACTGATATCAAGAAGAATTTGTGTTAAACTCAGATCTGTTCATCATCTACATAAGCAATGGAATCCGAATCAACTCATATGGTAACTGCTTCAAAAGTACCCATGCTCAAACCTGGTGAGTATGAGCTATGGAAGATGAGAATTCAGCAGTACATCAAGATGCTTGACTACTCCATGTGGGAAGTCATTCAGAATGGTGATACACTACCTGCTAAAGCTGCTGATGGGACAATTTTACCCACTAAATCTGTTGAGGACAAGGCTCAGAGAAGATTGGAGATAAAGACCCATAGTATTCTTATGATGGGAATACCCAATGAGTATCAACTGAGCTTCAGTCATATTCAGAATGCAAAGTCCTTGATGGAAGCTATTGAACTCAGATTTGGTGGGAATGAGGCCACTAAAAAGTCAAGGAAGAATCTGCTCAAGCATCAATTTGAGACATTTGTTGCCTCAAGTTTAGAAAACATTGATGCTACTTATGATAGACTTCAGAAGTTGGTGAGTCAACTACAACTTATGAAGGTCTCAGTGCCTCAAGAAGACATTAATTTTAAGTTTCTGAGGAGTTTACCATCTGAATGGAATACTCATACAGTGGTCTGGAGGAACAAGACTGATTTTGATACAATGAGCTTGGATGATTTATACAACAATCTGAAGGTGTATGAATATAAAGTCAAAGGATCATCTAGTTCATCTTCTAATGCAAACAACATAGCTTTTATGTCTTCAAACAACAAGGGTTCTGGAAATTCTCAAGAAAACTATTCTGCTGCTGGGCATGTAGTTTCTGCTGTTGGCACACATGGTTCTGCAGCTAGCTCAAATAGTGACAACATCAGTGATGCTGCTATTTGTGCCTTCTTGGCTGATCTCACTACAAGTACTACTTTTACTGATTAGGATTTAGAACAAATTGATCCTGATGATCTTGAGGAGATTGATTTGAAGTGGCAGATGGCCATGCTTACAATGCGGGCTAGGAGATTTCTAAAGAAGACAGGTAGGGAACTCAAGTACAGAGGACAAACCAATGTGGGGTTTGACAAGTCCAAGGTTGAGTGTTATAACTGTCAGAGAAAGGGACATTTTGCAATGGAGTGCAGAGCATCCAAGAAGAACAGAGAGAATGTAAGGAAGGTTCCTGTTGAAGAGGTCAAGACTACAACAGCTATGGTGTCCTGTGATGGCTTGGGAGAGTATGATTGGAGTGATCAAGCTGAGGAAGGACCAAATTATGCTTTTATAGCTGAAGAAGGACAAAAGGGACACAACTTTGCTTTGATGGCCTATGCTTCTTCATCATCTGGTTCAGACTCTGAGGTATCAAATGAGTCTACTTGTTCATTTAAATCATGCATAGATACTGGAGAGGAACTCAAGTCTAGGAATGAGAGTTTAAGAGCTGAAGTTGAAAAACTAAAACTTGATAACTTAGGGTATAAATATGGTTTAAAATATGTTGAAGAAAAACTTGAGTTTCTTAAGCAAAATGAGCTAGAATATGTTGTTAGGATTCACATTCTAGAAGGTCAGCTTTTAATGAAAAATAGTGAGATTAATGTGCTAAATAAAAGGCTAGAGGAAGCAGAACAAGCTAAAGATATAGCCTTATTTGAGAAAGAGAAATATGTTGTTAGGGTAGAGAAACAAAAATTTGCATCTGACCTAGTCAATAAGTCAATTGAAAGTCAATTAATGAGAAGAGGAAGTGGCTTAGGGTACAATGAAGTAGCTCCTCCTATTAAGAGTGCCTTTGCACCTCCTAGGAAGGAATTATCTTTCATTACTGAGATAGATGCAAAACCTGTAGGTGAACCTAGTGAGATTAATAAAGAGTCACCTAAGGTTGAAAAGAAGTTGTCTGATACTCTAGTCATTGAAGATTGGGTGTCAGATAATGAAGATGAACAGGTTGAGTCAACACCTAAGGCTAAAAAGGAAGAAATTCATAAAATTGTTGAATCTAAAGTCACTCAGGTTAAAGCAGTAGAATCTAAATTTAAACAGGTTGAGTTTGTGAAACCTGTGTTTGGTGCTAATATCTCTAGGAAAATTGCTGAATTTGATGAGGAACCTAGAGAATATCCTAGAAAACTTAATAACTTGCCTAGAGGAAACCAGAGAAATTGGAACAGCCTAATTTCACAAAAATTAGGTAGTGATTTTCAGTTACTTAAGAAGGCTTGTTATAGTTGTGGTAGTTTTGAGCATCTTTAGGAAGATTGTTACTACTACCAAAAACCTGCAAGGAACCAACACACTAGGGTGAACCATTAGAACTTTGCTAAGAAGACTCACCCACATCCTAATAGAAACATGGTTCCTAGGGAAGTTTTACTGAGAAATGGTGCTACTAGGATAATTACTACTACTGCACCAAAAAGGCCTATTCAAAAGAAAATAGTTGTTTCTACTGCTAAGGCAAAAGCAGATTCTACTGCTGAGCCAAAAGTAATAACAGACACTGTTGTGGGCAATCACTTTTATGCTATTAAGGCCTCAGCTTGTTGGGTCTGGAAACCTAAAATCAAGGTTTTAGATCATGTTCTCAGACACAGCAGTGCATCAATGGACTTGAAGAAATTTGATTATGTTGATGCACAAGGCAGATCCAAGTCAGTAATGGCTTGGGTCTCCAAGAGAAACTAACTCTCTTACTTTATGTGCAGGGTAATCTACAAGATGAGCTAAAGGATAAATGCATTTTTGATACTGGATGCTCTGGACATATGACTGGAGACCAAAGCAACCATGAAGATTTTGAAGCTTTTGATGGTGGCTATGTTGCTTTTGGTAATGATCCTAAAGGTGGAAAGATTGTTGGTAAAGGTACTATTAGAACAGGGAAATTGGATTTTGAAAAGGTGTACTTTATAAAAGGGCTTAAGTTCAATATTTTTAGTGTCTCACAAATGTGTGACAAAAGAATTTTGTTCTTTTTACAAACACTGAATGTCTTTTCTTATCTACTGATTTTAAGTTGCCTAATGATCAATCTGTGCTACTTAGAGTCCCTAGAACAGACAATATATACAGTGTGGACATAAAGAACATCATTCCCAAAAGAGATTTAACATGCCTATTTGCAAAGGCCACTAATGATGAATCCAAACTTTGGCATAGAAGACTTGGCCATTTAAATTTCAAAACTATAAATAAATTGGTTAAGGGAAACCTTGCCAGAGGTTTACCTTCAAAAGTTTTTAAAAAACCTGAAACCTGTGTTGCTTGTCAGATGGGAAAGCAACACAGAGCTTCTTGTAAGTCCAAAATAGTGAACTCTATTTCTGAGCCCTTATATATGTTGCATATGGATCTGTTTGGTCCAACTTATGTGAAAAGTTTGAATAAGAAAATTTATTGCCTAGTTGTCACAAATGACTATAGTAGATTCACTTGGGTTTTCTTTCTAGCAACTAAGGATGAGACTTCTGGCATTCTTAAGGCTTTTATAACAAGAGTAGAAAACCTAGTTAATCACAAAGTGAAGGTAATCAGATGTGACAATGGAACTAAGTTTAAGAATAGTGTGATGAATAAGTTCTGTGTTGACAAAGGTATTTTAAGACAGTTTAGTGTGGCTAGAACTCCTTAACAAAATGGTGTTGCTGAGAGGAGGAATAGGACATTAATTGAGGCTGCTAGGACTATGTTGTCTGAGTCAAAATTACCCACTACTTTTGGGGCTGAAGCAGTTAACACTGCTTGTTTTGTGCAAAATAGGAGTAAGGTAGTTAAGCCTCATAACAAGACCCCTTATGAATTGTTGCATGGTAGGAAACCTGTGATAGATTTCTTAAAACCATTAGGGTGTCCTATTACTATCTTAAATACAATTGATAATCTAGGCAAGTTTGATGAGAAAGCAGATGAAGGTTTCTTTGTTAGATACTCTACCAATAGTAAAGCTTTTAGAGTATTCAATAAAAGAACTAGGCATATAGAAGAAAACCTGCTTGTTAGGTTTAGTGAAACAACATCTAATGTTGCAGGGAGTGGACCTAAATGGCTGTTTGACATTGATTCATTAACCAAAAGTATGAATTATGAGCCAGTAATTGCAGGTACAACTAACAAATCTGCAGGTACACAAGCTAAGGAGAATGAAACTGCAAAGGAGTTTGTCTTGTTAGAGAAATGGAAGCTTGATCAAACTTTCAAGGCCAAAGAGAAAGAGGGCAAGAGTTCACAAGATGATGATGTACATAAAGATGTAGAAGGTGGGGATAAACCTTCTGATGCTGACAAGGTGGTTAATGAAGGACCACATGTTGTTTATGAAGTGTAGAACAAGACAAGCAGTAGTAACTTTGATTATACTGCTAAGCAAAAAGAAACTACTGCTAAGCCTTTTGATCCTACTGCTGCACCAAGATTTTCTACTGCTGACACAGATGGAAGATCTTTTGTTGATGATGACTATCCAGATGATCCCAATATACCTGGTTTGGTCAACATCTATGAAGATACTGATGATGAAGTTCTAGATGGGTTTGGTGCAGAGGCTGACTTAACCAATATGGAGAATGCAATTCCAGTCAGTCCTATTCCAACCACCAGAATACACAAGGATCATCCAAAGGAGCAAATTATTGGAGATGTTCATTCTGCTGGTCAAACAAGAAGTAAAACAAAAGGTTTCAGAGATTTGTTTGATCAAGGGTTATTTGCTCAATCTCTTCATCAGAGAAATAGCCACAAGGATCTACAGAATTGTATGTTTGCTTGTTTTCTGTCACAAGTGGAACCCAAGAATGCCTATAAAGCTTTACAAGATGAAAGTTGGGTTGAAGCTATGCAAGAGGAGTTGTTGCAGTTCAAGCTTCAAGAAGTCTGGACCTTGGTTGATTTGCCTTCTGGGAAAAAGGCAATTGGTACTAAATAGGTGTTCAGATGCAAGAGGGATGAAAGAGGAATAGTGATCAGAAACAAAGCAAGATTGGTGGCTCAAGGATACACTCAGGAAGAGGGAATTTATTATGATGAAGTATTTGCACCTGTAGCAAGGGTAGAGGCTATCATACTATTCTTGGCATTTGCTTCATACAAGAAATTCACTGTGTATCAAATGAATGTGAAGAGTGCTTTCTTATATGGGACAATTGATGAGGAAGTATATGTCTCCCAACCACCTGGTTTTGAAGACCTTGATTATCCTGATAGGGTTTACAAGGTGGAGAAAATATTGTAAGGTTTACATCAGGCTCCTAGAGCTTGGTATGACACCTTATCAAAGTTTTTGTTAAACAATGGTTTCAGCAGAGGAACCATTGACAAGACTTTGTTCATCAAGAAAGACAAAAAGGATATCTTATTAGTTCAAGTATATGTTGATGATATCATTTTTGGGTCTACAAACAAGGTGTTATGAGAGGAATTTGAGAAGCTCATGCATAGCAGATTTCAGATGAGTTTTATGGGGGAACTCACTTTCTTTCTGGGGCTTCAAGTTAAGCAAAAAAAAGATGGGATATTCATCAGTCAAGACAAGTATGTGGCTGATATTTTGAAGAAATTTGGCTTTTCTGATGTGAAGCCAGTAAAGACAACCATGGAGTCCAACAAACCTCTGATCAAGGATTAAGATGGGGAAGAAGTTGATGTCTATTTATACATATCAATGATTGGTTCATTGATGTATCTCATTTCTTCAAGGCCAGACATTATGTTTGCTGTGTGTGCTTGTGCCAGATTTCAAGTGACCCCTAAAGTATCTCACTTGAATGATGTAAAGAGGATTTTTAGGTACTTAAGGAGTCAACCTAGGTTGGGCCTTTGGTATCCTAAAGATTCACCTTTTGATCTGGTGGCATACTCAGATAGTGATTATGCTGGAGCTTGTTTGGATAGGAAATCAACAACTGGAGGCTGTCAATTTCTTGGACATAGGTTGATCTCATGGCAATGCAAGAAACAGACTATGGTGGCTAATTCAACAACTGAAGCTGAGTATGTGGCTGCTTCTAGTTGCTGTGGACAAGTGCTCTGGATTCAGAATCAATTGCTGGATTATGGGTACAACTTTATGAACACCAAAATTGACATTGATAATAATAGTACAATATGTATTATTAAAAATCCTGTTTTTCAATCAAAAACAAAATATATTGAGATAAGACATCACTTTATAAGAGATTCTTTTGAAAAGAAATTAATTCAAATTGTTAAAATCCATACTGACAACAATGTTGCAGATTTGCTCAAAAAAGGTTTTGATGTGGGTAGATTTCAATTCTTAATTGCTAGTATTGGAATGATCAATCTTTGAAAATTCTTATCTCTTTGTGTTTTTGTATATGTTTTATAAGGATTTGTACTGTTATTAGTCAATAAGTTATTTCTACTGCTTGCTATGATGTATGTTAGGTTATGCTGTTAGTTATATTTAGTTCTGCTGCTAGTTGTTTATTCAACTGCTAAGTATAACTATGAGTTGTGATTATTGTGGTATATTCTTTCTTGTGTTTTTGTGGTCTTGGACTAATCATTTGCAGGATAAGTCAAAGGGGATTGCTTATTTGATGAGAAAAAGGTGTTTGGAAGGATCAACATACATTCTACTGCTAGCTACAAAGTTTATGCTGCTCGGCAAAACTTTCTACTACTGGGATTCTGCTGCTCGCTTTGTAACTTCTGGGATTCTACTGTTTGGTTTGAAAGTGTAGGGTCGGTTGTGTAAATTTGGCGCTAACTACCCCAAATTCGATCCGAAGGGCTTAAAAACCTAATTGGATCTCCTAATTAACTTTGTGAGCCCAAAATTAACTTTATTTCAAACCCTAACATACTTTTTAACATCTGATTTGAAAAACCCCCAAAATCAAAACCCTAATTCACAATGTCGACAAGAACATTTTCCGAAAGCTACAATCAGGTTGCTTTTCTTGAAAAGCCCAAAGAAGCTGAAGGTTTTGCTGAGGTTATAGACTTTCTTAATGCTACTCACATAAGGTATGCATTAACAGAAAGCCCTACTATATATGTTTCCCACATTGATAAGTTCTGGTCTACTGTTAAGATCAAAACTAAACATTGGGAAGAATATTTGAAGGCTAAGGTAGAAGGCCACAAGGTCATTATTTCTGAAGTGTTGGGAATTAAATATTCAAGAAGTTAAATATCGGGTTCTTATCAAAGAAATACTCTAAGTGTGATTCTGCTGCTAGTGCATTATGGTTCCTGCTGTTAATGTTGTTCCTGCTGCTAGAACATTTGATCCTGTTGCTAGTGATAAATGATCCTGCTGCTAGGCTTAGCATTCTGCTGCTGTTGATCCTGCTGCTAATGATACGTGTTCCTGCTGCTACCGATAACTCATTGCTGCTGATAGTGAACATTCTGCTGCTGAGTAGATAAGATTGAAAAGATATTTATTGTATTTTGGTCAACAATATACGGTAGATAATATCTTACCCCATGTGCTTAGTTAACAAGTTTTTGTACACAGATACATGTTGTATCTTATGTACTGACACTCAAGATAAGTTAACCAAGTAAGTCGGCTAAGACTTTAAGCAATATGTAAAGATCTTCTTGGACTATAAAAGAGATCTTAGTCTTGTGCATGAGTAGCTGTTAGATATCCATGCATGTGTTATTATTTTAGAACACATAATTGTTAAGACATAGAACAAAACACAAGAATATCACAAGTTGTAAAAACTTAAGATTCAAGGTTGTAACCCTAGTGATATTTCAAGATCACTCGTATTATTATCATTAATAATATTGAATCGTTTGGTGTTAATCTCTCATTGTTCATTGTCATAGAACTAACACAACCATTCCATTTCCACAACACAAATCACCTTCTATGTGTGGTTAAGTAAATTTCGCGTACTTAATCATATTCACTCAATATATCATACACACAAAGAACGTAAGGTTTAACCACCTTAACCGTGTGAACAATCCTAACAAGTGGTGTCAGAGCATCAGGCTGATATTATTGATTTAGAAGAAGAAGCTAAAGAAATGGATGTTGAATCTATTCAAACAAATGTTGCTGCAAAGATTCCCATGCTCAAACAGAATGAGTTTGAGATGTGGAGGCTGAGGATAGAGAAATATTTCCATGTGCAAGATTATGCACTTTGGGAAATCATAGAAGATAGAAACTCTTACCAGCCAATCACCACTACATCAACAGTGGACGGAAAAGTTGTGTCAACTCTGCAGACAAAGCCATCATCTGCAAAAGATAGAATAAAGAAGAAAAATGACTTGAAGGCAAGAAGCATGCTGATGATGACCATTCCCAATGATCAACTTCTAAACTTCAGCAAGTTCAAAGATGCCAAGTCATTATTTGAAGCTATTATTGCCAGGTATGGTGGAAATGAAGCCACCAAGAAAACCCACAAGACACTGCTCAAGCAGCAGTTTGAAAACTTCTCCTCTACATACAATGAATCTCTTGACCACATGTTTAATAGGCTTCAGAATATTGTGAGCCAACTGGCTATTCTTGGGATTGAAATGCCTCAAGAAGATTTGAACTCAAAATTTCTTAGAAGCTTACCAGAAGAGTGGGCTATGCATGTTGTTGTCTGGAAGAACAAGCCAGACCTAGACTTCATGGAACTGATGGACTTGTATAGCAACTTCAAGATTGTGGAGCAAGATTTGAAGAAGCATGGAGGTACTGGTTCTAATACTGGGAAAAAGGCATTTATGTCAACTCCTAGTACCTCAAAATCAAGTGAAGAGGTGAAAGTTGTTGATGATGTTGGTGCTGCTAGTTCATCAAGTAGTACCATAAGTATTTTGGATGAAAAGACTTGTTGTGCCTTCCTTACAAGTCAAAATAATGGGTCCATGCTTTCTTATGAAGACCTCCAAGAGATCCATGGAGATGATCTGGAGGAAATGGATCTGAAATGGCAAATTTCTCTTCTTAGCATGAGAGCCAAGAAGTTCTATCACAAGACGGGGAAGAAGCTCATAATCAGCAACACTGATGCTGCTGGTTTTGATAAGTTAAAGGTAGAGTGCTATAACTGTCACATGATGGGTCATTTCTCAAGAGATTGCAGAAGACCAAGGCAGCAAGGTAGCAAGAATAGAGGTTTTGGAAGCAAATCCAAAACAGAGGAGGTTATTGAGCCAAAAGCTATGGTAGCTATTGATGGATTAGGTTTTGATTGCAGCTTTATGGCAGATGAAGAAGAAACTCCTGCTCATATGGCACTTATGGCTTTTTCTACTACTGAGGTACAAAATCATAAAGCTTGTTCAAATACTTGCACTGCTCTTAATGCTCTACAGGTTTTAATGAAACAATTTGATGACCAAAAGATAGAGCTAAGTAAGACTTTTCAAAACTTTATAAACTATAAGTGTGGTTTAGAAAAGGTTGAAAAGCAAATCATATACCATAAGGAAAATGAATTAGCTTTTTCTGATGACAAAGCTCTCCTAAGACAGGACATATTCTTTAGAGATGCTGAAATCAAGCTTTTGAGAGAAGCTTTTGATAGGGTCAAAAAGCAAAATGAAAACATTCACTTGACTACTGAGGCACTAGAACATGCTTCTAAAAGTGTACAAAACATAGTAGAATGTCAGGTGATTAATAGAGCTAAGTCAGGAGTTGGATATAAGAGTGTCCCACCTCCTTATAGAGGCATCCCTAAACCCCCAGGGATTGACCTAGGAAGTTCAGGTTTACCTGAGTTTCAAGAACCAATCATGGAATATGGTTCTAAGGCTAACAAGAGCCTTCAAGAAGAAAAAGTAAGTAAAAGTTTAGATAAAACTTTACTTTATCAGGACAAGGTGTCCTTTGCTAAGAACTTAGATGCTATAGTTGTTGAAGATTGCACAACTGATAGTGATGATGAAGAAGAACAGGTTATGTCTAAACCTGTCTTGGTTAAGAAAGTAGGAACAAGTGTTCCTAAGATAGTCAAACACAATACTGATAGGCCTAAATCAAACATTAAGCATGTTAGGCAACCAGTTAGATATTGTGAGCAATATAGAACCACCAACAAGCCCAGAGGTAACCAAAGGAATTGGAACAACCTCAAGTCTAACCAATTAGGTGATGACTTTGCTTTTTATAACAAAGCTTGTTACACATGTGGTAGTTTTGACCATCTTGCAGCTTTCTGCAACCAATGGGTATCTGGGAATGACAACAATAGAGTGAACCACAAAAGGCAAACACCTAAATCTCACTTTCACTCTAATTCTAAGAGAACAAACCCCAGAGTAGTCAAAAACAAGTCTGGCTCAAACTCAGATCCTGCTGCTAGACTAATGGTTCCTGCTGCTAAACAAATTGTTCCTGCTGCTCGACCATTTATGACTATTAACCCATAATCAACAGCTAAGGGTGCAAAAACAACTTTCAAACATGCACCAACAACTGTTCTAAGGCCCATTCAAACAAAAGTAGTGGTCCATAAACAAGTTTGGAAACCAAAGGGTAGAATTGAAAAGTTAGCAGTTCCTGCTGCTAAGAAATCAGTTCCTGCTGCTAAGGGAAACAGGGCAAATGCTGTTAAGGCCTCAGCATGTTGGATTCTAAAATCCAATGTTGCATCAACTATCCTTAAAATATTGAATTACATTGATGCAAGAGGCAGATCCAAGTCAGTAATGGCTTGGGTCCAAAAGAAACTAACACTCTTATTTATGTGCAGGAACATTCAAATGATCAGGAAGAGGATCAAGGATACTCAGATAGTGGATGTTCAAGGCACATGACAGGCAACAAGTCTTATCTCTCAGATTTCCAATCAATAGATGGAGGCTATGTTACCTTTGGAGGAGGTGTTGGTGGCAAAATTTCCGGTAAAGGTACCATTAAAACTGGAAATTTAGATTTTGAAGATGTGTTCTATGTAAAAGAGCTAAATTATAATCTTTTTAGTGTTTCACAAATGTGTGACAAAAAGAACAATGTTCTTTTTTGTGAGACTGAACGTCTTGTACTTTCTCCTGATTTTAAGATGCCTGATGAAAGTCAAGTACTTCTCAGAATTCCTAGAAAGGGCAATATGTACAGTGTAAACATGAAGAAAATTATTCCTAAAAAGAATTTAACTTGTCTTGTTGCAAAGGCCACATTGGATGAATCAATGAAATGGCATAGAAGGCTTGGTCATATTAACTTCAAAACCATAAATAAAATTGTTAAGAATGGTTTGGTAAGAGGTTTACCTCACAAAAGATTTGAAAATGATCAAACATGCATTGCTTGTCTAAAAGGCAAACAACACAAAGCCACTTGTAAGCCCAAGATTTTTAACTCTATCAATCAATCATTTTTTATGCTGCATATGGACTTATTTGGACCCGTTTCAGTAAGTAGTATAATGCATAAGAGATATTGTCTTGTTGTAATTGATGACTATACTAGATTTACATGGGTTTTCTTTCTATCTACTAAGGATGAGACTACAAGCATCCTTAAGACATTCATTACACAGATAGAAAACCAAGTAGACAAGAAAGTGAAGGTCATTAGATGTGATAATGGGACAGAGTTTAAGAATAGAGTTATGGATGATTTCTGCAAAGAAAAGGGTATTAGAAGAGAATTTAGTGTTGCTAGAACACCACAACAGAATGGTGTTGTTGAAAGAAAGAATAGAACACTAATTGAAGCTGCTAGAACAATGTTAGCTGATTCCAAGCTACCTATAACTTTTTGGGCAGAGGCAGTCAACACTGCTTGCTATGTTCAAAATAGAGTTTTAGTTGTGCAGCCTCACAATAAGACATCATATGAACTTTTTCATGGTAGAACTCCTGCAATAGGATTTCTTAGACCTTTTGGATGTCCTGTGACAATTCTTAATACCTTAGACCATTTAGGAAAATTCGATGGTAAGGTAGATGAAGGATTCTTTGTTGGATATTCTCTTCATAGCATAGCATTTAGAGTATACAACACAAGAACTAAGATTGTAGAAGAAAACCTTCATGTGGAGTTTTTAGAAGATAATCCAATGTAGAAGGTCAAGGACCAAAAAGGCTATTTGATCTTGAATATCTAACCAAATTAATGAATTATGTTCCTGTTGTTGCAGAAACTAATGAATTTTCAGGTTCACAAGCAACAGATGAGGCCAGGTTAGAAAAGGAGATAAACCAAGATCATGTTTGGATGCCAATATGGTCAAGTACAGGTGTGAAATCAACTTCAACAACTGATGAATCTTCTTCTGGCAAAGCTAAAGAAGGTGTTGAAGATGAAAGAAAAGAAGATGAAACTCAGGAACAACACAATGTTTCTGCTGGTAGTATTTCTGTTGCTGCTGGTAGTGTATCTGTTTCTGCTGGTGATTCTGCTGCTAAGCTTACTGATTCTGCTGTTCGGCCAAATGACTCTGCTGCTGGCCCTTCAGAAACAACAGAAGCAGAATTCTCAGATAATGAGGTGGATTTCAACAATCTTCCATCAAATTATCAAGTTCCTTCTACTCCACAAACAAGAATTCACAAAGTTCACTCCCTAGATAATGTGATTGGAGATGTACAGTCAAGTGTGAAGACAAGACAACAATTGATGTCTTCAGACCAACAAGGGCTTCTTGATGCCCTTTATACTTCAAAGCAGCATGAGCTTTCAAACTCTTGCTTGTTTGTATGTTTTCTCTCACAAGATGAGCCAAAGAACATTCTTAAAGCCTTAGATGATTCAAGCTAGGTAGAAGCTATGCAAGAAGAGCTTCTTCAGTTCAAGATTCAGAAAGTATGAGTACTAGTTGATTTACCTAGGAATGCAAAGGTAATTGGCACTAGATGGGTTTTTAAGAACAAAGGGGATGAAAGAGGAATTGTGATTAAGAATAAGGCAAGATTAGTAGCCCAAGGGTACACACAAGAAGAAGGAATAGACTATGATGAGGTTTATGCTCCTGTAGCAAGGATCGAGGCAATTAGACTTTTCTTAGCTTATGCTTCATTTTTAGGCTTCACAGTTTACCAAATGGATGTCAAGAGTGCATTTTTATATGGTTCTATTGAAGAGGAGGTATATGTTACACAGCCCCCTGGCTTCATTGACCCATTACATACAAACAAAGTGTACAAAGTAGTGAAAGCTCTATATGGCCTTCATCAGGCACCAAGAGCTTGGTAAGCAACACTAGCTTCTTACTTATTAGAAAATGGATTTCAAAGAGGAAAGATTGATCAGACACTTTTCTTCAAACACCACAAGAAGGATCTTCTGTTAGTACAGGTGTATGTGGATGACATTATCTTTGGATCTACTAGGAAGGAGATGTGTTTAGAATTTGAGAAGCTTATGAAAGATAAGTTTCAGATGAGTTCCATGGGGGAACTTACATTCTTTTTGGGTTTGCAAGTTAAGCAATCATCTGAAGGCATATTTATTAGTCAAGACAAATATATTGCAGAGATACTTAGAAAATTTCAATTTGCTGATTCAAAAATAGCAAGCACACCAATGGACTCTGAGAAGCACCTTCTGAAAGATGAAGATGGAGAGAGTGTAGATGTACAAACTTACAGATTATGATAGGTTCTTTGATGTATCTTACATCATCTAGACCTGATATCATGTTCCCTGTTTGTGTTTGTGCAATATTTCAAGTTACTCCAAAGGTTTCTCATTTAACTGCAGTCAAGAGAATTTTTAGATATCTCAAGGGTCAACCAAGGTTGGGTCTATGGTATTCAAAGGAATCTCCTTTTGACTTGGCAGCATATTCGAATAGTGATTATGCTGGTGCTAGCTTGGACAGAAAGTCAACAACTGGAGGATGTCAATTCCTTGGGTGTAGACTTGTCTCATGGCAGTGTAAGAAGCAAACAAGTGTGGTAAATTCAACAACTGAAGCTGAGTATATAGCTGCTACAAGTTGCTCTAGTCAAGTTCTATGGCTTCAAAACCAACTTCTTGATTATGGGTACAATTTCTTAAACACTGTTATTCATATTGATAATAGTAGTACAATTTGTATTATTAAAAATCCAGTGCAACAGTCTAAAACAAAACACATTGAAATTAGACATCACTTTATAAGAGACTGCAATGAGAAAAGGTTAATTCAAGTTCTTAAAGTTGCTTCAGAACACAACTTTGCAGATCTACTAACAAAACCTTTTGATGTTTCAAGATTTCAGTACTTGGTAGCAAGTATTGGAATGCTAAATCTTTGAATTTTCAATATAATGTGTTTTTGTAAATAAATTTTTGTTTTTGCTGCTGATTTATCTAATACTGCTGTTATTACAAAAAGTTTGTGCTGCTAGTACAAATTTAAAATGTGTTATTCATATAGTTGGTCTTATGATTATTCTAATGCAAGACAAGTACTTTGTACTTTGTTCTTTTGGTTTTAGACTAACAATTTCAGGTATGAATATGTGAACACAAAGGATGTTTCAAGTGAAATGGAAGTAGCAAAATGATTATATTAGTTGCTACATAATAGGTTTATGATGGACTGAGTTTGGGAATTTAAAACTCCTTAAAACTTCTTTCTTGAAATCTAGTTATGATATTTCACATTGAATTGATGACTTAGTTGATCAGATAGTAACTGATGCAACTCACTTTCTATCATTTTATACTTTTAAGTATAATGTGCAAGTCTGAGGACATCTAATAGAAAGAACAGCTAGTAAAAGTGAATCTAACACTTGTGTTAGAGGTAACAACTACTATGAGCTGGAAACCCTGTCAGGAAAGCTCTTTGAATGAGTTTATCTGCACACAGGCAGTTATTTATAACTGAAAAACATTGGTTCTCACACAACCAGAGGTTGCTTTAAACCGAAATTTTGATTAAGTGTCTGTTATACACTTGATCCCTTCAAAATGGTTGAAAGTAGTATGATTTTTCAATTCTAAAATCATGAACATACTGCTAAGTCAAATAATTTCTTAAAAGGATTTTCAAGAGATTCAGAAAAACCATCCATTGATGGACCATGAATCAAATGCCCACTGATTCACCTCTCATAGGAGTTAACACACCTAGAAGTGATGAGGACAGTAACTTAAACTCTTAAGGAATTGATGGCTTCATGTACAATATTGTCTGACAACAAGTTCTATATGATGGATCAGATGATAAGGAAAGATATATTTTGGTACATAGTAAGATCTTCCAAACAAGGGGAGGAAACAAAAGTTATTTGTATCTCAGGGGAGGTAACAATCTCAGGGGAGGAAATAATAGCCCAGAAAAGGAAGATAAACCAATAAAGGAAGGAGAAGACAAGAGCATACAAGATAAGGAGGTTGAAAATGACAAGAACATTCCAAAGGAGAAAGTTCTATCTAGGTCAAACGAAGAAAAGTTTCAATTTCACTTACAAAGACATGCTGTTAGATGATTTTACTTGTTGAAACAAGCATCCAAGATACACAGCATCATTGCCTCTTATAATTCCTCCATCCAAGGAAATTGCACCATCTTTTAGTCCAAGATTGGAGCAATGTGTTTTGATATTGTTAAAGTCACAGAAAAAAGCAGATGAATTACTGAGAAGATATTTAATCTTGAAGAACAGAAGTGTTTGAAAGATCTTCACAATCCATGATTTAATTCAGAAACATGTTTGAAATGGATTCACATGTTTAGGGGAGGATTGTTGGGAATTAAATATTCAAGAAGTTAAATATCGGGTTCTTATCAAAGAAATACTCTAAGTGTGATTCTGCTGCTAGTGCATTATGGTTCCTGCTGTTAATGTTGTTCCTGCTGCTAGAACATTTGATCCTGCTGCTAGTGATAAATGATCCTGCTGCTAGGCTTAGAATTCTGCTGCTGTTGATCCTGCTGCTAATGATACATGTTCCTGCTGCTAGCGATAACTCATTGCTGCTGATAGTGAACATTCTGCTGCTGAGTAGATAAGATTGAAAAGATATTTATTGTATTTTGGTCAACAATATACGATAGATAATATCTTACCCCATGTGCTTAGTTAACAAGTTGTGTACACAGATACATGTTGTATCTTATGTACTGACACTCAAGATAAGTTAACCAAGTAAGTCGGCTAAGACTTTAAGCAATATGTAAAGATCTTCTTGGACTATAAAAGAGATCTTAGTCTTGTGCATGAGTAGCTATTAGATATCCATGCATGTGTTATTATTTTAGAACTCATAATTGTTAAGACATAGAACAAAACACAAGAATATCACAAGATGTAAAAACTTAAGATTCAAGGTTGTAACCCTAGTGATATTTCAAGATCACTCGTATTATTATCATTAATAATATTGAATCGTTTGGTGTTAATCTCTCATTGTTCATTGTCATAGAACTAACATAACCATTCCATTTCCACAACATAAATCACCTTCTAAGTGTGGTTAAGTAAATTCCGCGTACTTAATCATATTCACTCAATATATCATACACACAAAGAACGTAAGGTTTAACCACCTTAACCGTGTGAACAATCCTAACATGAAGCATCTGCGAGAGAAGCTCTTCACTTTGTAGATGATGAAGAAATAACTTGTCTTGAAAATTCTATCATTTTTGAGAAACTTGAAAACATGGGGTATGAAAAGAAAAATAATAGTTTAAAATTTTATAAAGGTCTTTTCTGTCCCCAATGGAAATTTTCGATTCATACCATTCTCCATTGTCTAAGTCCTAAAACATCAGGTTGGAACGAATTCAGTACAACTCAAGCATCTGCTATGATTTGTCTGGCCAAAGGACAACCTTTTAATTTTTCGGCTATGATAATGAATGGTTTGAAAAAGCATGTTCAAGGAAAACATTACATTTACCCAAGGTTTTTGCAACTCATTCTAAACAATCAAATTTCAAACCTCAAGGTACATAAAAGGAAATTTACTTGTCCTGTGCTTCAACAGAAATTATTTTCATACTTGAAAAAGCATGGCAAGGATTTTTCTGGAACTGTGACACTATTATTTCCTTATATGTTGTCATTAGTTCAAAATCAGGGTGAAGGAGTAGAAATCCCAACTATTTCCCATCACATACCCAATTTGGAACAATCATCTGAACAACCTCAAAAGGCCCAATCCCCTAGGAATTCACCTAATAAGAACACTGAGCAACCTCAGGCCAGTGTTAGGATGGATGTAGATGAGGCTGTCACAGGTGTAGGTGGTGACATGTTGGAAGGGGCTAACACTACTGCTTCTGGCTTAGTAGCTGGGCAAGAAAGTGTTAACATAAGTAAGACCCCAACCAAGGCAACATCTACAGTTGAAGGTTCCCATGAACCAAAAACAGATGATGGAACCCCCAGCCAAATGGCTAATATGGGGGGCTCAGCTGATCAAACTAGGTTTGATACTGAGTTTACATCCTATGATTCACCTCTCATGGAAGGTCACACATCCCGAAGTGATGAGGATAGAATTGAAACAGAGGAATTGATGGAACCCAATGTACACAATGACTATTCCAGTGATCCACCTCTCGGACCAAGTAACACAGGTCGAAGTGGTGAGGATAGTATTAAACTTATAAATGAATTAATGGAAAAATGTACCACATTGTCAATTGAAGTTCTTGGTCTCAAGCAGGAGTTAATGATGGTAAAAACTACTCAAGGTGCAGAAATAAGGAGGTTAAAGCAAAGGATTAGACATCTAGAGAGTTTACAGAGATCAAGGGCTTCCAAAACTAAAAGATTGTACAAGATTGGATATGTGTCAAGCGTGGATGATTCTGAACCAAGTTTGGGGGAGGATGCTCCCAAACAGGGGAGGAATGAAGACAAGGATTCAGGGGAGGAAATCAAGGATTCAGGGGAGGCTGAGAAGTTGAATGATGAAGGTGTTGCTGGTAATGAGGGAAATAATAATGCTGATATGGATACGGATTCTGGTGAAAATGAGGAATTTGTGGTTAAGGAAAAGTCTGGTAATGAAGTGGCTTTGGAAACAAGGAAAAAGGAGCAGATTGGTGATAAATTAAAAACTTTGAATGAAGAGCAGCTGATTAAACACACAGAAGTAATGGTGGAAACTGTTAAAGGTTTGGGTGATGCTGCTGCTAGTGTTCAATTTGATTCTACTGTTGGTGACAAAGAAAAAGTAGCCAAGGATGATTCTATTGTTGAGGTAATTCATTCTGCTGCTAGTGTTAATGATCCTGTTGCTGAGCCAGAGCAAGTTCCTACTGCTGGTGTTAAAGTTCCTACTATTGAGACTTAGGGAGTGTCTACTGCTGAAGAGTTGGATGATGATGTTAGCGTGGCTAAGGTGATGTTACTGTAACACCCCAACCCGGTAAGGGTAGAAGCGTCACATTATGGTGACAAATCAAAGCATACATACATATTCACAGCGGAAGCCAATAAACATAATCATTAAATAAACCAAGTCAACACGACTGGAATTCAATACATAAGTCTCAAATGAAAGGAGAAATAATCCAAAAGAAATACATAACGAAATGAATCCATAATCAAAATGCTGAAACAAAATGGTAAGACTAGGGTAGGACATCATCTAAGGCAAAAGCTCCACTAACTCTCATCCCAAGCATAAATCCATCTCCCAGCTAGATACCTGCCGCACACGGAAAAGAAAACGTGCGGCTGAGCTTACAAAGCTCAGTGAACAGATACATAATACAACAAAGATAAAGAAGCAGAAATATACTGAAGCACTGGGGAATATCTTAAGGTATAAATCAGAACAAATGGTTAAAAGAGAAGAATAGGATAGTCATCTACCACGAGCCCAGAAACATATCATATCATACTCATAATCATACACATGCAGAGGGGATACCTCTTAGGCAACCAGATAATATGAGGGGTGACCTCATGTATCAAATGGAGTGATCAGCTCCCAAATAATTGTGAAAGGCGTGTATTGCACACAAGCACCAGTCACCAGACAAAATCATATCATAGCATATACAGTTAAATCCACTAAACAGATCAGATCTAGGATTGCAATCCATACGCCCCCCAGAAATATATATAATCCATAATCATAGTAATGCGCATATCATAATCAGAATGGGGACGGTGTGAGGAATCACTCACCCACACATGAGTCATGCCAGTGGTGCATGACAGACACGGCCTGGTTACCTTCCTGGCTAGGTAACAGAAAGGTGGCTCGGGTATCAAACTAAGAGTCATAAGTCATGTCAAATCAGATGTGTCATAATCCAGGGTTCATCATAATAGGTTCATAACAGAGGGTTCATATCAAAGGTGCAGAAATAGTATCAAGGTCCAAGTCAAAGGTTCATCAGATCATGGTTCACAAGCAAAGGATCATAAACAAATGGGGATCATAGCAATGGCTTGGGAAACCTTAACAGAATCATAAGTCAACATCAATGTATAGTGTATAGGAACCCTTACTGAACAAGGGCAGAGTATCCGTACCTTATGACGAAAGCACAAATAGAAACAAGCACAGAAATGAGGGAAAGCTCAAGGTCTCTCCTTCTTCACACCTAAAGGAGTAGAAGGGGATTACAAATCATTCTTAATTAAACGCCTTTCCATTTTAAGTAACTTTCCCTTTTTAGTAAGTTTCCACTTTTAGAAAGTTTCCATAATTAGAAGGTTTCCACTTTTAGAAGTATTGAGTACATAGTTTAATTAGATCAATATTAGCTGGGAATAAAGTATCTTTAGCATGTTTACACATTTGGTCCTCAGGTTTTCACAAGTTACATTTTACACCCCTGAATTTCCAAAATTACATTTTAAACCTTCAAACATGCATAATTACACATTAAACCCTTGGTTTATCAAATTTACACAATGAGCACTTATTTTAGTGAGTTATACAATTAGACCTTGAATCATTCAATATTTACACAATAGGTCCCTTCATTTAGTAAAGTTACATATTAAGTCCTTAAAGTTTACATTTTTAATCTGTAATTAATAATAATTACACATTAGTCCAATAAATATCCAATTTTACATATTAGCCCCTGAATATCATTCATAACACAAATCGACCTCAACTTTTCAGAAATTACATGTTTAGTCCTTATATTTATTTAATTTACAATTCGAATCAACAATTACAACTAAATTCATTATCTCACATATTTTACATGTAGGCCCTCCGTTTAATAATTTTTACAGGTCACACATGATCTATAGAACATGACAAAAATAGCCCATGAATTTTAATATTGACAAAACACCCCCTTTTATATTTAATTACAAATCGTTAAACACCAAAATATAACAAAACAAACCCTAATCGGTCCCAATAATTATGTAATCATTCCCACATCATTTATGTTCATTTTACATCAGATCTTATTATTTTTGAGCCCTAGTTAAATCGCTAGGTATTTTTGTTCTTATTTTCCCTTTTGCCGATTAAAAGATAATTTCACCAAAAATAGTTTTAAGCCTCAAAAATTCAAATGGGTATTTTTCTGGTGTTATATGGTGATATTAGAGTCCACGAAAATTACTCACCAGTCCAGGAAAAATCGCATGCATGCTTTATAGGATTTAGTTCGGTTTAGGGTTTATAAACACAATAATTTCTATACGGATTATATATGATGCATGGGTCGTTTTTAACATTTTTCCCACGTTAGATATGATCAATAGAAACTGTGACAAATACCAGGAAAATTTTAGAATGAGTGGAAGAGGCTGAAGGAATTTAGGTCTCTCGGCTAGAATTTTCGAACCACAAGAAATCACCACGACTTCAAACGGGACCAAACCACCTTGTACACATTTTTCACAGATCATACATAATGTAAGAACCCCAGGAAAAATAAGAAACGAATTTTAACATGATCGGATGAATTATTTGGGAATTAAATACCTTTCGAATGAATAAGAGAAGGAAATTCGATAGCTCTTGATCTAGGCCTCTAAAAATCGATTTGCTATTTTTCCAAGCTCCTTAGTAGTGCGATGAACTCCAGAAAATTTGTTCTTGGCTTTGAGAGAGCACGAATGAATTATGGGGAGAGTTTTGTGATTGTCGGCTAAGTGAAAACTAGGGTAAATCAAAGTAAATAAATGGGATAGCTATATGGGGTAAATTGCCGAGCCTTAAGGAGAATAAGGAGCAAAATTTTCGGTAGTATTAGCTGGAAATTTTGTTTACCAAGTTTAGAATTTAATTTGTATTTATTTTGTACATTAAAATGTATTTTAAATACTTTAAATATGTATTGTTTTAAATAAATCGGCCATATCAATATTTTGTGTAAATAATACATTTTTGGACTTGTAAAAATATTAGTAGCATGCTTCATAATTATTACACTTGATTTGTAGTTCGTTTCCAGAGGTTCAGGATAAATTCATGACTTTATAATGCTTTTATTCATTTTTAATGTTACGGGGGTAATTTGGTCATTTTACATGTTTGTAGATTTTAGGTGTTACAACTTCTTCCCCTCTAACAGAAAAATTTCGTCCCCGAAATTTGCAAAGAATCAGAATGAGACGAATCGGAAACAAAATAGAGACATACCAGAATCAGAAAACAAAATGAGGATAACTAGCTCGAATAGACTCCTCGGTCTCCCAGGTAGCTTCCCGCTCTGGGTGGTTCCGCCAAAGGATCTTAACAAAAGGAATGACTTTACGTCTCATAACTCGCTCTTGGCGATCAAGGACAGCTTCCGGCTCTTCCGGAATAGACATATCTGGCTGGATCTGATCAAAAGGATAAGACACCACATGCAATGGATGATAATTGTATCCCCTCAGAAGAGATACATGAAAGACGTCGTGAACATGTGATAACTGCGGAGGAAGAGCCAAACGATACGAAACCTCTCCAATGCGATCCAAAATCTCAAACGGTCCGATGAATCGAGGACTGAGCTTGCCCTTAATTCCAAAACGTTTAACCCCTCGGAATGGCGAAACCTTAAGAAATACCCGATCACCAACACGAAACTCCAAGTCACGCCTATGCTTATCAGCGTAACTCTTTTGACGCGCACGAGCTTCCTTCAACTTCTCCCTGGCAACATCCACTTTCTCAGTTGCGATCTGAACTAACTCTGGACCCTCAATCACGCGCTCACCAACCTCATTCCAACAAACCGGAGCCCTACATTTCCGACCATATAACATCTCGAAAGGAGCCATACGAATACTCGCGTGCCAGCTGTTGTTATATGCGAACTCTACCAAACACAAATAATCGTCCCAGCTACCCGTCCACTCTAAAGCACATGCCCTCAACATGTCCTCTAACGTCTGAATGGTCCTCTCCGACTGACCATCCGTCTGAGGGTGAAAAGCTGTACTGAACTTAAGGCGCGTATCCCATGCCTTATGCAATCCCTTCCAGAAGCGAGATGTAAACCGTGGATCCCTATCTGATATAATAGCCGTAGGCATGCCGTGAAGTCTAACGATTTCCTGCTGAAATATATCTGCCAACTTACTAACACTGTAGTCCACACGAATAGGGAGGAAGTGAGCAGACTTGGTTAGTCGATCGACGACCACCCAAATCGCATCATGCTTCCTACGAGTAAGAGGTAAACCAGTAACGAAATCCATAGAAATTTCCTCCCATTTCCACTTCGGAATCTCCAATGGCTGCAATAATCCACTCGCTCTTTGATGCTCGATCTTGACTTGCTGGCAAGTCAAGCACTTAGATACAAATGAAGCCACATCGTGTTTCATACCACCCCACCAGAAATGTTGCTTGAGGTCCCGGTACATCTTGGTGGAACCAAGATGTATAGTAAAAGGGGAACTATGAGCTTCCGATAGAATGGCCTCACGAAGCTCCGGATCGTTAGGGACACAAAGACGATCCTCGAACCAAACTACACCGAAATCATCAACTCGGAACTCTGACTGCTTGCCTTCCTGAACATTCTGAACTATAGACCACAGCTCACCATCCTCTTTCTGAGCTTCCTTAACTCGCAAGATAAGATTGGACTCAACTGTAAGGCTAGCCCAATAACCGTCATGGCCACGAACACAAAACTCCACATCAAGAAGCTCTAAATCATGCAGAATACGAGGCTCAAACTCCAAACTCGCAATCATACCGGATTTCCTACTAAGAGCATCGGCGACTACATTTGCTTTACCGGGATGATACTGGATGTTAGCATCATAATCTTTCAGAAGTTCCAACCAACGCCTCTGTCTCATATTCAACTCTTTCTGGGTGAAGATGTATTTAAGACTCTTATGATCGGTGAAAATATCACAAGACTCTCCATACAAATAGTGGCGCCAAATCTTTAGCGCGAAGACCACAGCCGCTAACTCAAGATCATGCGTCAGATAGTTCACCTCGTAAGGCTTCAGCTGCCTCGAAGCATAGGCGATAACCTTACCATGCTGCATCAAAACACATCCTAAACCTTTCTTCGATGCATCGCTATAAATCTGAAAACCGCCAGAACCCGATGGAAGAGTCAAGATAGGTGCAGACACTAACCGCTTCTTCAACTCCTCAAAACTACTCTCTCGCTCATCAGTCCAAATAAACTTCTCCCCTTTTCTCATCAACTGTGTTAAAGGCAATGCGAGACGCGAAAAACCCTCAACAAATCTCCTATAATACCCAGCGAGACCCAGAAAACTTCTCACTTCCGTCACATTTGTAGGTCTTGGCCATTTTGTGATAGCCTCAACCTTCGCCGGATCCATAGTGATGTCGTCTGCAGAAACAATGTGACCCAAGAAAGCCACTCGATCCAACCAAAATTCGCACTTCGAAAACTTTGCATACAATCGCTGCTGTCGAAGAATCCCCAGAACCATACTAAGGTGCTGCTCGTGCTCCGCCTCGGTTTTGGAGTACACAAGGATATCATCTATGAAGACAATGACGAACTTATCGAGAAATTCATGGAATACCCGGTTCATGAGGTCCATAAACACAGCCGGAGCATTGGTCAACCCAAAAGGCATAACCAAAAATTCATAATGACCATACCGAGTCTGAAAGGCCGTTTTGGGAACATCCTGTTCCCTCACCCTAAGTTGGTGATAACCTGACCTTAGATCGATTTTAGAGAAATGCCTCGCCCCTTGCAGTTGGTCGAACAAATCATCAATGCGCGGAAGGGGATAGCGGTTACGAATCGTAATGCGGTTAAGCTCTCGATAATCAATGCAAAGGCGCATGCTCCCGTCCTTCTTCTTCACAAACAACACAGGAGCACCCCAAGGAGATACGCTCGGACGAATAAAACCGTTTTCCAATAGTTCTTGCAATTGCTCTTTCAATTCTTTCAATTCAATCGGTGCCATACAGTAGGGAGCTTTAGATATGGGTTCAGCACCCGGAATAAGATCAATACTAAACTCGACTCCCCTAACTGGAGGAATGCCAGGAAGTTCATCTGGAAATACATCAGCAAAATCGCGCACAATACGAATACTATCAATGCTCTGAACATCAACGGAAGTATCTTTAATAGAAGCAAGAAAACCAAGACAGCCATGCGAAATCAATGTCCGGGCTTTCATAGCCGAAATGATCTTTACAGATTTCAGAGGTTGGGAACCAGAATAAACGAAATCAGGATGATGAAGATCACCAAAGATCACCTTACGAGCATAACAATCAATGGTCGCCTTATGAGCAGCTAACCAGTCCATGCCCAGAATAATATCAAAATCAACCATATCAATGGGAAGAAGGTTCGCAGAACGAATACGATCATCGAAACGGAGAGGGCAATTAACATACTCGACATCAATAATCACATGAGTTTTCATCGGGGTAGCAATAGATATTCGGTTCATTAATTGAGTTGGGTTTGCGTTTATTTTATTTGCAAGTGAAGTGGATATTATGGAATGCGTAGCACCGGTGTCAAATAAAACAAAAACAATACGATCTCCAATATACAGAAAACCCGTAATAGTACCTGAGGTGCTAGCTGCCTGGTCACGTGTCAAAGAATAAACCCGGCCTGAAGTAGGAGCGGTCCTAGTATCGACTTTAGGTTCACCAACATTCTTCTTAGGACAGTCCCTGACCTTGTGCTGAGTAGACCCGCAAGAGAAGCAACCACCAGAAGCTTTGTAACAAGGACCCGGATGTGGTTTCCCACATGTAGTACATAAAGGAGGAGGAGGTAGAGCCTGAACAGAACCCCTCTGACCTGAAGATCCCGACTGCTGATACTGCTGAGAATCCCTACGCCGGTTATTACCACCCTGACCCTGTCGGTCACTACCATACCTACCAGAATCCCGACGATCCTGGTTCCTGGAATCCTGCCGCCTATAATCATAACCTTGGTCCTGGCGACCCCGCTGATCATGCCCATGGTCCTGACGACCTCGAGAATCCTGCCTTTGGTCCTGCCGACCCCGAAAATCTACCCGGTTACCATCCCTATCACGCTTATTAGACACCCTGTCCGCATGTAACAACTCGATGTTACGCGCGGCATCCTGAACACTAGCCACATCATCAAATGGAGTGTTAACGATCCGATCTAACACCCATCTCTTAAGAGCCCACTTGAAGTGACGAGCCTGTCGAAAAGAATCCCCAGTAACCTCTGGCCCAACGAAACTAGCCAGACGTAAGAAACGCTGCATGAAATCTCCAGAAGACTCATGATCACCCTGACGAATAGACCCGTATTCCCTCTCATACCTCAGCTGCTCTGCCATAGGAATGTACTGCTTATAAAACGCCTCAATAAAATCTGCCCATGAACAAGTCTCAGCAAAATCATCCCCTTTGGCCTGAACAAGAGCAGTCCACCAATTCTGAGCATCACCCTCTAGTTTGAATGTGGCCAAACGAGTTTTAAACTCGTCAGTACATCCCAGAACACGAAACAATTTCTCGACGTGCGTAATCCAGTCCTCCGCCTCATGGGGAGTAGCAGCGGACCTGAAAGAGAGAGGCTTTAGCTTATTAAACCTCTCGATCCACACGTGGATACCAGCTGGAGGAGCAGGGGTGAAGCAGTGGGTTGAGCATCGCCACCACCACCACCTCCAGAAGAACTAGCCCCATTCTTGATGTTAGTGGTGACCTCAGCCACCACTTTAGGCATAGCAGCAGCCACAGCAGCGGCTATCATCTCTTCAAAATTGGGGCCATCATCCCCATTAGTGTACTGAGTAAAGCGAGTGTTCACCATCTGAATGATTACAAAAGGATTAGCAACAACAATAAGGGAAAATAAGCACGAAAAGGAAGACGGAGCATAAACTTATAACTACCCAAAGCCTCACCAGTCAAATCTTAAAACTTAAGGGTCAATTCCTATGGTCCACATGTTTCACAGGCCAAGCTTATGTACGACAGGTCGCAACCTGGGCTCTGATACCATAATTGTAACACCCCAACCCGGCAAGGGTAGAAGCGTCACATTATGGTGACAAATCAAAGCATACATACATATTCACAGCGGAAGCCAATAAACATAATCATTAAATAAACCAAGTCAACACGACTGGAATTCAATACATAAGTCTCAAATGAAAGAGAGAAATAATCCAAAAGAAATACATAACGAAATGAATCCATAATCAAAATGCTGAAACAAAATGGTAAGACTAGGGTAGGACATCATCTAAGGCAAAAGCTCCACTAACTCTCATCCCAAGCATAAATCCATCTCCCAGCTAGATACCTGCCGCACACGGAAAAGAAAACGTGCGGCTGAGCTTACAAAGCTCAGTGAACAGATACATAATACAACAAAGATAAAGAAGCAGAAATATAATGAAGCACTGGGGAATATCATAAGGTATAAATCAGAACAAATGGTTAAAAGAGAAGAATAGGATAGTCATCTACCACGAGCCCAGAAACATATCATATCATACTCATAATCATACACATGCAGAGGGGATACCTCTTAGGCAACCAGATAATATGAGGGGTGACCTCATGTATCAAATGGAGTGATCAGCTCCCAGATAATTGTGAAAGGCGTGTATTGCACACAAGCACCAGTCACCAGACAAAATCATATCATAGCATATACAGTTAAATCCACTAAACAGATCAGATCTAGGATTGCAATCCATACGCCCCCCAGAAACATATATAATCCATAATCATAGTAATGCGCATATCATAATCAGAATAGGGACGGTGTGAGGAATCACTCACCCACACATGAGTCATGCCAGTGGTGCATCACAGACACGGCCAGGTTACCTTCCTGGCTAGGTAACAGAAAGGTGGCTCGGGTATCAAACTAAGAGTCATAAGTCATGTCAAATCAGATGTGTCATAATCCAGGGTTCATCATAATAGGTTCATAACAGAGGGTTCATATCAAAGGTGCAGAAATAGTATCAAGGTCCAAGTCAAAGGTTCATCAGATCATGGTTCACAAGCAAAGGATCATAAACAAATGGGGATCATAGCAATGGCTTGGGAAACCTTAACAGAATCATAAGTCAACATCAATGTATTGTGTATAGGAACCCTTACTGAACAAGGGCAGAGTATCCGTACCTTATGACGAAAGCACAAATAGAAACAAGCACAGAAATGAGGGAAAGCTCAAGGTCTCTCCTTCTTCACACCTAAAGGAGTAGAAGGGGATTACAAATCATTCTTAATTAAACGCCTTTCCATTTTAAGTAACTTTCCCTTTTTAGTAAGTTTCCACTTTTAGAAAGTTTCCATAATTAGAAGGTTTCCACTTTTAGAAGTATTGAGTACATAGTTTAATTAGATCAATATTAGCTGGGAATAAAGTATCTTTAGCATGTTTACACATTTGGTCCTCAGGTTTTCACAAGTTACATTTTACACCCCTGAATTTCCAAAATTACATTTTAAACCTTCAAACATGCATAATTACACATTAAACCCTTGGTTTATCAAATTTACACAATGAGCACTTATTTTAGTGAGTTATACGATTAGACCTTGAATCATTCAATATTTACACAATAGGTCCCTTCATTTAGTAAAGTTACATATTAAGTCCTTAAAGTTTACATTTTTAATCTGTAATTAATAATAATTACACATTAGTCCAATAAATATCCAATTTTACATATTAGCCCTTGAATATCATTCATAACACAAATCGACCTCAACTTTTCGGAAATTACATGTTTAGTCCTTATATTTATTTAATTTACAATTCGAATCAACAATTACAACTAAATTCATTATCTCACATATTTTACATGTAGGACCTCCGTTTAATAATTTTTACAGGTCACACATGATCTATAGAACATGACAAAAATAGCCCATGAATTTTAATATTGACAAAACACCCCCTTTTATATTTAATTACAAATCGTTAAACACCAAAATATAACAAAACAAACCCTAATCGGTCCCAATAATTATGTAATCATTCCCACATCATTTATGTTCATTTTACATCAGATCTTATTATTTTTGAGCCCTAGTTAAATCGCTAGGTATTTTTGTTCTTATTTTCCCTTTTGCCGATTAAAAGATAATTTCACCAAAAATAGTTTTAAGCCTCAAAAATTCAAATGGGTATTTTTCTGGTGTTATATGGTGATATTAGAGTCCACGAAAATTACTCACCAGTCCAGGAAAAATCGCATGCATGCTTTATAGGATTTAGTTCGGTTTAGGGTTTATAAACACAATAATTTATATACGGATTATATATGATGCATGGGTCGTTTTTAACATTTTTCCTACGTTAGATATGATCAATAGAAACTGAGACAAATACCAGGAAAATTTTAGAATGAGTGGAAGAGGCTGAAGGAATTTAGGTCTCTCGGCTAGAATTTTCGAACCACAAGAAATCACCACGACTTCAAACGGGACCAAACCACCTTGTACACATTTTTCACAGATCATACATAATGTAAGAACCCTAGGAAAAATAAGAAACGAATTTTAACATGATCGGATGAATTATTTGGGAATTAAATACCTTTCGAATGAATAAGAGAAGGAAATTCGATAGCTCTTGATCTAGGCCTCTAAAAATCGATTTGCTATTTTTCCAAGCTCCTTAGTAGTGCGATGAACTCCAGAAAATTTGTTCTTGGCTTTGAGAGAGCACGAATGAATTATGGGGAGAGTTTTGTGATTGTCGGCTAAGTGAAAACTAGGGTAAATCAAAGTAAATAAATGGGATAGCTATATGGGGTAAATTGCCGAGCCTTAAGGAGAATAAGGAGCAGAATTTTCGGTAGTATTAGCTGGAAATTTTGTTTACCAAGTTTAGAATTTAATTTGTATTTATTTTGTACATTAAAACGTATTTTAAATACTTTAAATATGTATTGTTTTAAATAAATCGGCCATATCAATATTTTGTGTAAATAATACATTTTTGGACTTGTAAAAATATTAGTAGCATGCTTCATAATTATTACACTTGATTTGTAGTTCGTTTCCAGAGGTTCGGGATAAATTCAGGACTTTATAATGCTTTTATTCATTTTTAATGTTACGGGGGTAATTTTGTCATTTTACATGTTTGTAGATTTTAGGTGTTACAGTTACAACTTAAGGCTACAAAATCATCAACACCAAAACAACCACAACCACCACAACAATCACAACCAGAACCTGAACAACAACCACAATCACAACCTCAACCAACATTAAAGCAAACAACACCAACACCTCCACCTCCAAAGGTTCCTGTGAAAGGAGTTACCATTAGAGAACCCATTCCAAGAAAGAAACCTACTCAATCACATACATATTCTGGAAAAGGCAAAGGCAAAATGACAGAAGAGCCTGAATCTTACCCTGATGTTCCTTTTGAGTTCTGGCCAAGAGAGCTTCAAGAAAAGTTTAATGAAGAAGCTGCAAGGAAAATTCAAGCTGAGTATGAGGAAGAAAATCTATCAGAACTTAAAGACAAAGAAAACATGAAGAAGATGAGGCCAAAACAAAAGCTGCATTGGATGCTTGGGATGAGGAGATGATAAGGTGTGAAGCTGATATGGAGTTGTTAAAGCAAGTCAAAGAGGAACAACAAGATACACAAACACAAATAATGGAAGAAAGAGAAAAATGGATGAAGAAGTACAAAGAACAAAGAAGAAAATGGTATCTTGCTGAGAGAAAGAAAAAGAAGTTGCTCAAACCACCTAGTGTCAAACAGGTTAGAAAATTTCAGGAGTATTACTTGAAAAACATGAAGGGCTACAAGTTTGTTCAGTTGAAGCCATATTCTAATGATGAAATTCAAAAGATGTTTGAGAGAGCTAAGAGAGAAAGTGATAGTTTTGTGCCTATGGGGTCTGAATTGGAAAAAGAGAAGTTTAAGAGGTTTAAGAAAGTGTTGGTGACTGAGGTTGAAAAGGAAAGTGTGAAAGAGAAAGTGGAAGAAGAAGTAAAGGTTGAGGAAAAGAAAGAAAGTTTCAGTATTGGTGTCAAAAGAACTGGTAGAGTGTTGAAATCAGTTGGAAGGAAAAAGAGAAAAGCTGATAAGTCAAAAGCAGTAGTGCAAAGTTCTGAGTCAGAGAGTGAGATTAAAGAAAAAGCTGATGATGGGAAGGAATCTAAAGAGGATATTGAAAAATTGATAGAACTTACAGTTGTTTCTAAGCATAAAGAACCTGAAGTTACTAATGCAGTTCCTCTAGCAGCTAAACATCCAATCATCTCTTATACTTCTGGAATTCATGATGGGAGTGAAGCCTATTGGGAGATTAAAAGGACTAATGGTTTGTGTTATAGGTTTATTAGGTTTCCACAAATGCTGTTTTGGATGGATAGAGATGATGTGGTTACCCTCTGGAGGTTATACAAAGAAAAATATGGTTACACAAGACCAGAGGAGGTTTATGAAAGGGTGATCTACTACTATATAAAGATGATGTTTGAACCACATGATGGAGATATTGAGTGGATGCAGTTAAAGCATAACACTGTTAAAAGATGGTATTTATATCAGTCTTGTGGTGTTCATGAATTAAACGTACATGGAATGACTATCTACATGTTGGTGGAAAAAGATTATCCTGCACTGAATTTTCACAAAGAGATTGTTCATCAGATGTTGAAGCCTGGAATGTTGCAGATGCAAAAAGACTTCTGGCTTCAAGATAAAGCTTATAAACTTTTAAAGAAGTATGAAAGAGTGCTCAAACCTAAGTATTCAAAACAGAACTCAATGTGTTTGGAAGCATCCTCCTGGTGATTGTTTATGCTTAAAAGAAACTTGATGATTTTGGAGTAAAATATCAAGTTTTGGGGAGGATTTTTGGGTTTTGAGATGCTGCTGCTCAGATTGGATAATACTGCTCATGGATCTTAATGGAAAATTCACTAAGTATGATTCTACTGCTGGGCTTAATCATACTACTGCTGGTGTATTTTATACTACTGTTGGAGTTACAGAAGAGATCAAGGAAATACGCTAAGTGGATACTACTACTAGGCTACGAAGATACTACTGCTAGAGTTAGTATTCTACTGCTTATTAGATAATTATGTATAGTATGTTTGGATAATTATAGAATAGATACGAAAAGATTTATCTTGTATAGAAAACTATTGTAACCGACTAGGACTCCTTAGTCTATAAAAGGAGGATCTAGGGTTAGAGTTTTGGTACGTATCATATAAGTATCATTGTTAGAGTCGAATCACTTCAAGGTTTTTGTAACCCTGTTACTTTTGAGTAACTGTATTATTATATTGAAGTGTTTGTTGAGAGAATTCAATTGTGTTTGATTAATTCTTCTTAAAATTAAATACTAGATTTCGCATAGTATTTAATATTGGTTCAAGAACAGTTTCTATACTTATTGTTTTAGATCTATATCTAAGATAATTAACAAGATCAATAGCTCAACTGGGATCAAACAAAACCAAACTTTATAACTCACAACACACTTTTCAATTATCTACAGGATCCATAACAACACAAGTTAACTAATAATAATCATGTCTCAACCACCTTATTTCAACTATTTTCAAGAGCAGTATCCTCAGCAACAACAGTATCCTCAATAACAACTATTCATGCAACAACATCAATTTTTTCCATAGCAACAATCCACTCATCAACAAACATACCTACAACAACCAATGCAATCCTTCCCACTTCCTGCAAAATACCAACTACAACGGTTCCTGGAGATCTAACTGCTACTCCTCCAAGACCTGAAACCGTGACCCCCGTTCTTGAAAATCAACTTACTGCAGAGAAAATACTTCATCATGAAGCAAATGAACTTGCAATGCCATATATTCTTCAGTGAATACCTAATCTGATTTTCCGAAGCATTGATGCTCAGAAAACTGCTAAGGATATGTAGGAACACGTTCATCTCTTAATGGAAGGCACTTAACTGAACCAAGAAGACATGGAATCCAAACTTTACCTCGAATATACAATGTTCATGATTGAATCAAGGGAGTCACTAGATTCATATTACCATCGGTTCACAAACATCATCAATGACTTGGACAGACACAACATTGTTTTACCAAGGACTGCAATCAACACTAAGTTTCTCAGCTGTCTTGGTCCTGATTGGCAAAAATATGTCACATTTGTTCATCAAGCTAAAAATCTACATAATACATCTTATGGGTTGGTGTATGATTATCTGAAGCACCATCAATCTGAATTTGACAAAGATCGAGCTCTTAGTGGTACTTTTTCACCTTCTACAACTCCAAATTCATTGGCACTAATAGCTCAATCTCACTTTGCTCCACCTCCACAGTCAAAACATGCTTATGTACAACAACAACATCACTTTAACTATCCTCAACAAACCTCTTCCACCCAACTCATTCCATATGATTCGACACAACAATCAACTGAAAATCAACTAGTCCCCTGTGACAACACTGACACCATGTTCTATACAAATACAAACAATGACGAAGATGATGCATTCAACTCTTTGAATGAAGGATTTGCACTCATTGCTCGTGCTTTCAGCAAATTCTCTAACAAATCCAACAATCGTCTTCGCACTTCATCTAACACAAGGAATCAAGTTGTTGTACAAGATGGATGGGTTGAAATACAAAATCGTACTTATGGAAGAACTGGATCAGGAGGTTATATGGGAAATTCAGGAAATGGACAATGCTTTAATGCAGCGAGTGAAAATAGGAACAATGCAGGTGCTCCCCATTGTTGATACTGGGAATACAGGGACTGGGAATACTATGGTTAAGTGCTATAACTGCAATGGGAAAGGTCATCTGGCTAATGCATGTCCCAAACCTAGAGTCAGAGGCAGTGAGTTTCATAAGCAGGCACTACTTCTAGCTCTAAAGGATGACTCAGGGGGCACTCTCACTGACAAAGAAAATAGCTTCTTGGCAAATGCATATTCAGATGATGACATGGAGGATTTGGAAGCAAATGCAGCTGTGATGCTAATGGCAAACATGAAGAAACTTCACATGAGTGACACAGGCCTAGTGTATGATACTGATGGTCTGTCTCAGGTACCTGATCCAACAACATGTCTAATACATGAAATATTATCTCCTCAAGAAGATGAACAAATGAACACAGTGGTTACATTTGATGATGATCAAATTAACCCAGTTGTTACATTTGATGATCCAACTGATGACGATAACAATGATCAAATTGAACAAAATGAACCTTCGCTCGGTCCAGATCCAAAACTCATGACCTTACTATTGACCACCCAATCCCAATTGGACTCTCAAAAATCTCAGATTGAAAAATGCAATGAAATCAATAGAACATTAAAAGCAAAAGTTGCATCATTAACTAATGATCTTGAGTGCTATAAAATACAACTCACAAATTTTGAAACAAAAGAAAAATGAGAACATGGTGTTGTTCTCGTTACACAACTAGAAATAACTACAAAATTAATCTATTTGTGTTCCATGACTGAATTAACGTATTGATTAATTTAAACTAATAAGTAAAACGTAAAAGATAAAACACAGGTTTTTCAAATTAGAAATTAATCAAAAGAATCTATACCCAAGTGTTAGCGGAAATAACACTTGGGATTGAAACGACAAGGTATGGTATGTTCTCCTCTCTAAACTCAAGCTATGCTTGAGTGGCAACAATGAATGAACCACTGAACTATCTCAAGGATGAGGTTACTCTTTGGGGAAGAGAAAGTAGTTTTGTGAAAGTCTAAGCTTTTAATGCACAAAACTTGTCCACTTTTCTCCCTTATGATCCTATTTATACATAAGTATAAAAGAGCTCCCATGACTAAAAATACAAAAAGAATGACCTAGTTAGTCTGGACAAAATACAACAGTATTTTGACAGTTACAAGAATCTATTTTGGGACAAGGTTGAAACTGCTTTCTGAGTGTCAATGATAACACTGTTCTTGTTCTCACGCCATTCAGGGAAAGTTTGACTTTGCCTTGATAAGGACATCTCCTTATCTTTTCAAACTCTTCCCGCCTTGTCCCGCCTTTCTTTCAGACTTCAGATTCTTCAGGCTTGGTCTTCAGTCTTCAGTCTTCAATCATTATAGTTGTTGAGGAGACTGGGGTTCAGTGAGTTATTGTCATCACTCACTGAACCCATTATCTTCTTCTTTGGCTTAAGTCCTACTCAGGGAGTTCCGCCTTCCTGAATGGTGAATCTTTCTTCTTAGACTCGCCTTAGGCATCCTGAAGATAACTCAGTGAGTGACTGTTCACTCAGTGACTTGAGAGTGTTTACGGTTGATTAACACTTGGGCTAATTTGTATTCAAATCCTGTTTTCAGGATGCTTGGGTACTGACGGACCCAACAATCTCCCCCTATTTGGATATAAATTATGCCTAAGTGTTTTGATCAGTTGTGAGTGAGAAAATGGGCTTCTTCTCACACTGAATATACTAGAAAGCTATTAAAGGATACTGATATAACAAAACATGGGCCATCATTTTATTAATATCATTACATTTGTCCTAACATCTAAACATAATACTCAAGGACCTTGTACTCAGGCTTCCAAGATACCCATGAGCTCCAACTTAGCTTTCTTAGACACTAACTTTTATTTTTCAGGTCTTTCATTCATCATTCTATCCATCAGCTTGATAAACTCTTCATTTTCAGGGCTCTTCACGTGAATCGCCATTAGCTTGTTAGCAAGAAGAGTTGTTGTTTCCACAAGGTGTATATCACTGACTCATTGAAAGGCCTGTTGGCCAAACTCATCTACAAAGAAGATACCATACTCAAGAAGCTTGATAACTTGGTTGGGAACAAACTTGACTCCTTGGGGAGGAATCCTGTTGCAATAACGAGCTGCTATGAATTGTTCAAGTTCCTGTCCCACAGCTTTCCTCTTCTTCCCAGTCTTCTGAGTAGGTTCAGGAATTGTAAGTCCATGAGAAGCAAGTGCCTTCTCATGATCTATCCCCAGGCTCTTAGCCACCCTTTCCATCTCCTCATATTTGCTGTTCAGGGTAGCTAGGAGATCAGGAACGAACCTGCTTTGCTTCTTCCTCAGGATGGGGCCCATCATATCCCATTCTTTTAGCCCATAATCTGAGAATTTAAAGGGAGTGTTTTCATAGTTTTCCTTGGCCCTCTGTGAACCGTAATGCTTACGGGCTTGGTGTTGTGAATGGTCATGTCAGTTATTGTGCCTTCACCCTTGGTCTTTGTCAAATACCATAGATATTTCTTATAAGTCTTCCTCTTCTTTTCATCTTTGAGCTTGACCTTAAGATTATGTTCTTTTATTAGGTCAGCCTGAGGCTTGAGGAATTCTTCCCCCTTGATAACCTGATCAGTTTCCTTGATAACCTCCTTGGCCACTTCAGCAGTCACTGGCTTGTTGAGTTTTTCAGCCTGGATTATATCCTGTTCATCCAGGACTGCGTCCACATCTTCACTAGTCCCAAAAAAATTTCTCCCGTTATCTAAGGTGACTTCAAAAGGTGCATCCGGGTCAGGACACCTTTCTGTTGATGCCTTTACCAATTGTAATTGTGGTGAAGAATCTTCAGTCACCATGATTCCCTTCCCTTTGTCAGTGGGAGGGGGTTGACTGGAGGAGGATTCAGGGACTTCCGTTGCTATTGCTTCAGGTTGGGCAGGGATGGTAGCAACAATAAGTGCAGAGGAAGTTGCAGGTTTAGGGATGGGTTCATCAAGTTTCTCCCCCTCAACAGATGCTGGAGCTTTAGTGTAGGCGTATGTTGACTGAGGAGGTGGGGGAACTAGAGAAGTCTAAAGAATTGTCAGGATGCTGGAGACCATTTTCTTGACTTCAGTGGTCTCATTCTTCAGTACGGAGATATCTTCCACCATGATACTTTGAGCTTCAGTGAGTTCAGTGACCTTGTTGGTGTAGTGGTTGATCAGCTCATTATGTTTGGTGGATAGCTAATCAAAGGCTGAGGATATTATTGTCAGACAATCCTTGGTATCAGAGACTGACTGTTGAATGACATCTTGCTGAGACCTGAAAGGTGCAAGATCCACCTCTTTGAGAAGCTTGAGAAGCTCAGCAATGGTTATGGAGGTGGTCTTTCGAGTATCCATAAACTCAGTCAGCTTGGTAATAAGATCAGGATCATCTTTGAATTCTTCTTGAATTGCATCAAGAGTCTGCAACACATTGGAGAATTGCATGTCTTGTGCGGAGCCCTGTTGATCAAGAGATGTCCTTAGGTCACTGAGTTGTTTGTCAGTGAGAGCAGTGACCTGATGTAGTTTACCCTGAGATGCGTCAACAGCAGCCCTGAAGTCAGCATAGGAGGCTGCTGCTTCAGTATGCTGATCCCATTGTTCTTCAGTTATCTCTCTGAAGAGGGCAGTATTAGCATTCCTAAGGAACTTGACCAGCTGCCTCTATGTGAGAGAGAGAATGTTGTCATACTTCTACAAATATGGAGGAGTAGCAGGAGCAGAGTCTTTGGAGTTTCCTGATGATGATGATGATGTTGTTGGGTTGTTAAGGGGTTCTTGTTGATCCTCAGGAGGAGGAGATGATGGTGGTTGTTCAGTGTACTGAGGAGAGTTTTATGTTTCAGTCTCCCTATCTTCCCCAGCACCAAAAATATCTTCATCTCCAAAATCGACCATCTCCTCTTCAGACTCTCTATTTAGCAACATTTCAAGATCTGCTAGAGTTGGAACCTTGGATGAATCTGGCTCCCCCTCAAAAGAGAGCTCGCCATTGTTGTGGCCAGGTCCTGACCCCTCCAGGTGAACAGAGTGGGTTTTCTCGGCCTGGTCCATGGAGTCTGTTCCCAAGAGACTGGATTCGCAGTGGGGGTTTTAGGTTCCGTATCAGCGGGTGGTCGTATACCCCCTGAGTCTTTGTCCCCTTGAGTGCCTTCAAGGACTGGTGGGAGTTCTCCAGTACTATCACTAGGCATTGATTTATTGAGGTCCCCCTTCTCACCAGGGTTGTACTGTCCTGACGAGGATATAGGGACCGTTTCTCCCTGAGACCCTAAGTGTGATTGCTCAGAGCCGTAAACAGGAAGTTGTATGTTGAGGCCCCCCTTTCCACCAAGGTTGTGATGCCCTGATGAAGATTTAGGGGCCAGTACTCCCTGAGACTGTGACTGTGATCTATCAAAGCCATAAACGGGATGTGAGAGGGTGTGGGTCCCCTTCTCAGTAGAGTGGTGTTGCTCTATTGAGGGTATAGGACCCTGTTACTCCCTCAGGAAAAGGTGATGATTGACGAATGCCTTCATCGGGATTTAAGAGTTGGAAGGTTCCTGACCCCACTGACTTGTATATGTCAGCAGATCCTTAAGGAGCAGGTTTGCCCAAGGACACTGAAGGTGATTTCTCAGGGCCCTCTGTTGGCGTTTGTTGTTTGGCCAATGGGGTCACAACTGTGGGTGTCTCAGTGGTCTTGACCGTTGGTTTCCGTTCTTGAGGCATTGAGGCAGAAGTCTCAGTGGCGAGTGGTTTGGGTTGAACCACCTTCCTGGACCCTGCCTTCTTTTTCTTCTTCTCCTTCTCTAAGGGAGAAGGCACAGGAGATATAGCTTCTTGTCCCTGAATGACCATCAACATGTATGTGGTCAGGGCAACTGGTGTAACCTCAGTGAGGTCTCTCGAGTAGTTAGCCTTGTGTAAGACGTTAGGGTTAGATCCCTGGACGTCTGGTCTAACATACTCAGAGCCTAACAAGTCCTGAAGCACAAATGAAATGAATCTATGATAAGACATGTGTCTTTGCCTAGACTTCCCTGATAGCTTGGCTATGAGGTCTCTGAAGATCATCTCTCCAATATCAATTTTCTACCCTCCAAGAGGCTGAACACAATCATTTATTGTGATGTGTTCAATTGCTCTGTGGAGGACTTGTTGCCACCAAGAACCTGAGTGACAAAGGTCGTCAGGATCCTCAAGACAGCAGAAAACCAGGTTTTGATTATTGGGGCTTTGGCCAATAGGGTTCCTAGGGCCACTTCAGGATGCTTGTCATCATGTGGCCCTAGTGAAAGCAATTCGGCTTTTACTTCTGCTTCAGTAGACTGAGGGTCAAAGTTCTCAGCAAAATCAAGACCTGTGGCCTTGATAAAAGTTTGGTAATTCAGGGAGAGGGTCTTCCTCCCATTCATCATTAAGAACATGATTATGGTATCCTTAATGTCATCAGGGCTGGTTGCTACTGCTGTACACCAGAACTCCCTTAGATAGTCATGGTATATGACTGGGGGTGTTTTGGTAAAGGCCGTAGAAAGAAAGCAGTTTTGTAGGTATTTAACTACATTCTTATACGCCAAAAATTTTTCCGGGTAGGCAAAATTCCCTACTACATTGTTCTTGGTCAAATCCACGCCCTCCATTGTGAATTCCACATTTGCGGCGCAGGTTATAGCTTTAGGAGTAGCCATTTTTAAAGGTCTTGGATTTGCAAAAAAAAAAAAGGTCTGGGTATAAAGACAAAGAACACACACACAAATTTTTAAGAAAAAAGGACAAGAGTTTGTTTAAAAAATTTTCAAAGCATGTGTAAGTAATTTTGTTTGTGGGTATTTATAGGGAAGTGGAGGGGGTGACGTGGTTTTGGCACTAAGCGGGTTTTTCTCACAATTTTGAAAACCGTTTTGTATAAATGTTTGGAGTCCGCATTAAATGCCACCACTTCACTTTCCTGGTTTTGCGCAACAGTCAAGGTGAACAGTCGTGCCATCTGCAAAAAGTGTTATTTGCAGAGTGACATCACCACATATAATATCAAAGGTTATTATGTGTGAGAGGAGGCATTAAAAGCCGTGTGGGATTTGTGATGATGAAGTGGGGGCCCAAGTTGTGGATGCCAGAAGGCAAAAGAACATATAATCCTATATTAAATAGGTATTCAGTTACCAACCTCGGGCATTTACTAACTAGATACTTAGAGAATTTAGTGTAGCATTGAATGTCATCTTGAGGCCCCTGAATGACTTTTCATTCAGTATGAGGGGATCAGGGAAGGTTATTCAGTGATCTTATTTACTTAGGGACACATTGAGTCAGGGACCTAAGGTTTTCAGAATTTACACTTAGATGGATGGATTCAATCAGTGGACTGAGTCTCAATATCCAACATTCCCAATTCAGCTTTTAGTCTTATGAAAGTTGGTTCATCCAAAGGTTTGGTGAATATATCAGCTAGCTGATATTCAGTGGGAATGAAGTGTAATTCAATGTCGCCATTCATGACATGGTCTCTGATGAAATGATATCGTATATCAATGTGTTTTGTTCTCTGATGAAGAACATGGTTGTTAGAGATAGCAATTGCACTTGTGTTATCACAAAAGATGGGAACCATCTTATAATGGATGTCATAGTCACTGAGTTGACTTTTCATCCATAGTACATTTGCACAACAACTAGCTGCTGCAACATATTCAGCTTCTGCTGAGGACAAGGAAACTGATTGTTGCTTCTTAGCACTCCAATAGACTAATTTTCCACCAAGAAATTGGTAGGAGCCTGAGGTGCTTTTCTATCCATGTTGCAGCCTGCATAGTCAGAGTCTGAGTATCCTTTGAGATCAAAGCCTGAACATTTAGGATAATACAATCCAAGACTTGGAGTACCCTTCATGTACCTCAGGATTCTTTTCACAACTGTGAGGTGTGACTCTTTTGGATCAGACTGATATCTGGTACACAAATAGACTGAGAATTGGATATCAGGCCTTGATGCATGTAGATACATCAGTGACCCAATCATTCCTCTATATAGAGTTTGATTGACTGGTTTACCAGCAAGGTCAGGACCAAGGTTGTTTGGGGGGACCATGGGAGTTTTGACTGAGCCACAGTCACTAAGCTCATACTATTTTAGTAGGCTTCTGGTATACTTCTCTTGATTGATAGAGGTTCCTTTATCAGTCTGCTTAATTTGCAGTCCAAGGAAGTAAGTGAATTCTCCCATCATGCTCATTTCAAATTTCTTTGCCATCAGTTTTTCAAACTGTTTGCAAAGTTTATAACTTGTTGACCCAAATATGATGTCATCCACATATACTTGAACAAGAATGACATCACCATTTGTCCTATAGATAAACAAAGTGTTGTCTATCTTGCCTCTGACAAATTTGTTTTGGATGAGGAAGGCTAAGAGAGTTTCATACCATGCACTGGGAGCTTGTTTCAGTCCATAAAGGGCTTTGTCAAGCTTGCAGACATAGTCAGGAACTCACTGCTTTCAAATCCAGGAGGTTGTTAAACCTAAACTTCTTCTTTCAGTGAACCATTTAGGAATGCACTTTAACCATCCATTTGGTACACTTTGAAGTTTATGTAGGTTGCAAATGCAAGAAAGATCCTGATGGCTTTTATCCTTGCTACTGGTGCAAATGTCTCTTCACAGTCAATGCCTTCTCGCTGATTGTAGCCTTTGGCAACAAGTCTGGCCTTGTTTTTAATGACCATGCCATTTTCATCAGTTTTGTTTTTGAACACCCATTTCATGCCAATGACTGTAACATCCTAAGGACATTTGACCAAGGTCATTACCTTATTTCAGTCAAATTGTTCCAGTTCATCATGCATGACCTAAACCCAACTAGGATGTTTAAGTGCTTCTTTGACACTTTTGGGTTCAATTGTGGAAATGAAGTCCACAAATAGGTATTCATTGGCTGAGGCTGTCTTTAGTTTAGCAGCCATGCTTCTAGTAAGCATGCCTTCAGTAGGCTCTCCAATAATACTGACAAGTTCTATATCTTTAGACCTAGTCCAACTGTCCTGAGGTCTTGGATACTGATTAGAACTTGTGGAGGCCTGATTAGGTGGAGGTGTTGGTTCTGGTGTAGACACTTGATGAGCTTCAGGATATTAAGTGTCTGACTGACTTGGCTGATCACTGAGATTGTTTGGTTCCTGAGCACTTTGTTCAGAATAATTGATTGCATCAGTGCTACTCTGTGCTTCAACAAACTCAGTGATGGTTGGGTAAGGAAGGTTGTGAGGGACAATGTAGTAGGAGTTATCAGCATCTGCTTGATATTGAGAGGAATGATTGTTCTCAGGATGATATTCATTAGGAGGATATCTTGATGAATCATCAATTCCTATCTCTTCCACTGAGGTGTTTGAGAATCTAATTGCTTCAGTACTCTCATCAAAGGTAACATGGAATGTTTCCTCAGTTTGCTGTCTCCTTGTATTGAACACCCTGAAGGCTTTTAAGACAAGAGAGTATCCCAGGAAGTATCCATCATCAGCCTTAGCATCAAATTTCCCTAAGTGATCCTTGTGATTATGAATAAACACAGGACACCAGAAGACATGAAAGTAGTTGATGTCAGGGATTCTTCCCTTGAATAACTCATAAGGGGTTTTGCTGTGTCTCTTGACAATGATGGATCTGTTTTATGTGTAAAGGCAGTTTTGACTGCTTCAGTCCAAAAGTGTATATGGAGAAATAAATTGTCTGCTTCAGTCCAAAAGTGTTTGGATAGGACTGATCCATTTAGCATTGTCCTAGCTGCTTCAATGAGTGTTCTATTTTTCCTTTCAGCAACACCATTTTGTTCAGGTGTATATGGAGAGGAAATTTTTTGGGAAATGCCTTTCTCATCACAGAAACATTCAAGTTCATGGTTTCTAAACTATGTCCCTTTGTCAGTCTTGATTTGTTTGACTTTAATGCCATTTTGGTTTTCAATGTTCCTGACAAAGGACATGATTGTTCCAGCTGCCTGACTCTTTTTGGTCAGGAAGTAAACCCAAGTATATCTTGAGCATTCATCCACTATTACCAGAGTACACTTCTCATGGTTAATGGACCTAGGACTGATGGGCCCAAAGAGACCCATATGGAGTAGATGAAGGCAGCTTCTGATGGAGAAATTTGTTTTGGATTTAAAGGATGCTCTATGATGTTTACCTTTTTCACAGGCAGAGCATGGTTTATCCTTTGAAAACACAAGTGATGGTAAGCCAAGGACCTTGTTTTGTTTCACAAGATTGTTTATGTTTTTGAAGTTCAGATGGGAGAGTCTCTTATGCCAAAGCCAGTTGAGGGTTCCAGTTGTAAAACCCGCAAATTAACATAAGATGAAAAGACTAAAATGCCCTCGAGTTTGAACTTTAAGAATTCATAAATTAGTATACGAGCCATTAAATTTAACATAACCTAAGTTTTAATAAAATTTAAAACTTTACATTATATTAGTATGGTACAAAAAAAAAAAAAAAAAAAAAAAAAAAAAAAAAGAAAAAGAAGCTATGTATTGCCGCCCCCCCCCCCCTTGGACCAAAATTGAGTCCAAATACATGATTGCAAAATATTTGTCAAGTCCATTAATGTGATTAAATCATACCTTAATTACATAAAATCAAATAACACGGTTTTATTTTTTTTTTCTCATAAGACCGATTATCACAAACCAAAGAACCCTAAATCTCTCTCAACAAAACTCTCGGCCTCCCCTCTTGTGTGCTATTGTCGATCCAAAGAACCACCAAAGGAAGACTTGATCTTTTTTCATAACAACCAAGGTAATCATAAAATCATCATTGATCCATTTGAATTTGTTGTAACAAACCCTAACCGAACCATTTTTGTTCCTTGTTTATGTGTTCATTCGATCCAAATAAGAAGAAGAAGGAGAATTCGTGTGGTGTTTTGATTTTGTTGTGTTCGTGTTCTTCGTGGTCTTCAAGGGTATTTGTATCATCCCTTTTCTCATTCGATTCTTGATGTTTTCATAAATATGTTCACATATGATCATAAAATAATGTCACATAAAATAACATGTTATGAAAAACCCTAAAAGTCTATATGTTTAAATCGACCAGGAGATTACGTGTTGGAATCATTCGATTTGGATATGTTAAGACCCGTGTTTATTGACCTAAATATGTGTTGGATCAACCTAAAATCGTTGGTGTTAAGAATTAATGAAATAGAATGACTAAAACCCTAAATTACACATGGTTCTGTGATAACAGTCTGCTGAGCTGAAAATTAGTTCGACTTTAACCGGCTATAACTAAATGATGAAATCGAATTTTTGGGTGTTTTAAGAGTCTAAAACTAATTTCAATGAAATGGCTACCTGGGAAAATTTAGTTTGTAATTTTTAGAGGCCTGGAAGGTTACTTTTTGATTTTTAGAAAATTATGTGTCTGGTCGGATTTGTGAGTCTGGAAAATCAGTCCGGGTTTATGATTTTTAATTTTCAAACCGTGTCGAGTTAGAAGGTTTCCTTTGAACTGGAATATATTCAATATGATTAGTAATTACTGGAATTTTTATATATTTTTGTGAATTTATTTGAAGGGGTAAATAAATACAAACTTGTCAGGTGTTCCAGCAGATACGATTTTGGAACATGTTGAGAAAATGGATTTTTAAGTGGTACCTAGACAACATAATAAAATATGGAAAAATTCTATAAAATACTTAAGACATTGAGGAACCTGTGTGAATTTTTATAGATTTTATTTAGAAGTATTAATATGATTTAGGAATTAATTGAAACGTAGTAAAATCGTATGTATAGGAGACTGCTACGGGTTTAAAGGATATTTAAATGGTGTTAAGTGTTTATGTTCTAAACTAAAGGGTCTAAAGTGTTATTCTTTAAAACTAAAGGACCTAACTTGTGAACACCTGTAACTTCATAGTAAATACATTTTACACCCTAATATTATGAGAATTGCATATTCGTCCCTAAACTTATGATAATTACCTAATGAACCCTAAAGTATGAAAACTACTATATGAACACTAAAACTTTGTAAAAGACATTATGAATCCTAAACTATGAATACGATCATCTGTAATACTTTGAATGGACAAACGAGAATGTTAATAATCAAAGTTAATTAACATGGAGAAAGAACTTAAAATGAGACATTATGATTACATGAAACTTATAAGAGAACTTGTGATTATTTGTAGATCGGGTGAAGAGGGAGTGATCTCCTACTTGATTTGCTTTTCATTTCTTTGCTTGCGTATTTCATTAAGGTACGGATATTCTGTCTTACTCTAAGACACTTTGCTTCGTACATATATGCTTTCCCTTTTCTTTAGGGATATTTCTTATGATCCGATGACTGCTATGATTCCCTTTTGTTTGATTCTTGGCTCTCATTGTATGACTGCCAATCCTATATGATTCATTCTGACATTTATTTTAAATGTCTCTACTATGATATGATTATTTGTTTGCCATGCTTTGTTGAGATACACTTTCGTTTCTCTTGCTATGCTTTGATTATGATTATGTATGCTATGATATTCCGTGCCTGAGCTTAACTAGTTCTGGAGGTACCAGGACCATGTCTAGGATGGCACCCTAGGCATGACACTCCCGTAGAGGTGTGATAGATCTACGGCGTTCCCCTTATGATATGATATGATTTTGTGTACACTATTGGCCATTTATGCGTGTGTGTGACCAGTCTAGTACTGGCATACATACTTTTGTTAGGGAACGTATGGATGCATCCTAGGATTTATGTGTATGTATGATTATGGTGACCAGGTGGTGTGTGCCTTGCACCCCTTTTCACACTTTTGGATTAGTACTTAGAGGTCTCCCCTCTTCGTGCACTTTTATGATATGATATGATATGATTTGACGGATTTATGTATGGAGTTCTTATGGCACATCCTTATATGACAATTTCTTTATTTCCATTTCGTTCTTATATTCAGTTCTTATTCAGTTCTCATGCACTCTTATCTTTTGATATGCTTTGATTCGTATGACTTATGATTATGCTTTCGTATCTTTCTTTCCTTCGTTGCTTATGCTTATTTACCTTATGATTTGTTATTCGTATATATCCGTTCACTGGGCTTTTTAAGCTCAGCCGCATGTTTTCTTTCTTATGCGGCAGGTAATAAGCAGGGCGACGGGCATGGGAATGAGAGAGTAGATTATTGAGAGACCCATTTTGTTTATCATTTGTAGTCCATTGTTTCGGACATTTCATTATTTCCGCACTTCAGATATTATTTATTTACTTTGGTTTGTTGGTTTACCCATTATGCATTGGATTATCTTTTGGACACTAGTCTTGATGTTCAAGACTTAGTTATTTAATTAAAAGACTTCCGCTTGCGTTTTTGTTTGCTTTGTATGACACCATACTGTGATATCTTGACCTTGGCGGGTCGGGGTGTTACAATTATGGTATCAGAGCGACTGGGTTTGACCTGTAGAACCTTAGAAATGACCTGTGAGGATATTGGGTAGACACTAGGCTTTTCGTTTGGCGCAATCTCTTTCTTTCCATTTTGACCCGTTACGTTTGTTTTGTCTTTTGATTCGTTTATGGCTTTTCAGATGGTGAACACCCGTCATGATGCTGAGGTTGACGCATCCGTGCAGCGTGCTCTTAATGCGTTGCTTCCCGGTTTAACCAACCGTATCATTGAGGAGATCAGGAGGAGCACTAGTAGTGGTGGTAGTGGAGGTGCTGGTGGTAGTGGTGGTGCTGGTGGTAGTGGAGGTGCTAGTGGTAGTGGTGGTGCTGGCGGTAGTGGTGATAACGGTGGTGGTGGTGGTGGTGGTGCTCCACCAGCATCGATACATGTATGGTTGGAGCATTTTGGTAAGCAGAAACCGCGTTCGTTTAGTACTGCTACTTCTCCTGTTGAGGCGGAGAACTGGATTTCCCACATTGAGAAAATCTTTGAGGTGCTTGGGTGTGATGACGTGTTTAAGGCACGTTTGGCTAGCTACAAGTTTGAGGGGGATGCCCTCAGTTGGTGGAAGGCGTACCGGACTGCTAAGGGAGGTGAAACGTATGTGGCTGGGTTATCTTGGGCTGAGTTTCGGGAGATATTCTTTCTCCAGTATTTCCCTCAATCCGAGAGACTGAAGTTCGAGCGAGACTACCATCAAATTCACCAGTTGGATAGGGAGACGAGTGGGGAATATATGAAGCGGTTTGTTAGGCTAGCGGGTTTCTTGGGTGAGAAGGCAGGGCCTCCGGAGGAGCAGGCTTTACACTTTAAGTGGGGGTTACGTGATGAGTTGTTGGATGGTATTCTCAACACTAATTTTGCTGATGTGGCACAAGTTGCCAACGCGGTTCGTAACAAGGAGTTGATGCAGCAGAGGTCTAGGCGTGGGTAAAAAGGCCTCTGGATGGTGATCAGCAGCAGGTCCAGGGTAGTAATAATAGGAATGTTCCAAGTTGAAATGAATTTCGGAGTACCGATAGGCGGGGTAACAACAATGGTGGGCAGAATCAGCGGTCAGGTCGTGACCAGCAGTATAGAGGTCAGCAGAGTCAGGGCAGTCAGCAGAGTCAGGGCTATCAGCAGGGTAATCGGGGTTCTGGTTCTTCTTCGGCTGGTCAGGGAAATGTGGAACGGCTTCCACCTCCTCCTGTTTGTGTCGAGTGTGGGAAAACCCATCCGGGTCGTACTTGCTATAGGGCTTCTGGTGCGTGTTTTAATTGTGGTAAGGTTGGACATCGGGCTAGGGATTGTCCGAAGGCGAATGGTAACAACCGTGGTATTGTAAGTGGTGGACAACAGGCCTCTAAAGGTCGGGTATTTGCACTTACCAGAGATCAGGCTGCGAGTTCTTCTGGCACTGTTTCGGGTATGCTCTATTTATTTGATCGTTCAGTCCTTGTTTTATTTGATACGGGAGCAACTCATTCCGTTATATCTGTTACGTTTGCTAAATCCATTAAAACAATCGCAACACCATTAAAATATGCTTTATCCATATCAACCCCAATGAAAACTTCCGTAGTCATTACGCATGAATACGTGGATTGTCCTCTTCGCTTTGATGATAAGATTCGCCCTGCGAATCTTCTTCCTCTCGATATGTATGATTTCGATGTGATTTTGGGTATGGATTGGTTGTCGGACCATCGAGCTACGATTGACTGCCATACTAGGCGTGTGATATTTGGCGATCTTTGTAATCCAGAATTTGTTTACCAAGGCTGTCGGCTTGGTAAACCTATTAAGATCATATCCGCTATGAAAGCTCGTTCCTTGTTAACTCATGGTTGTGAAGGTTTTCTGGCTTCGATTAAGGATTCAGCTTTGGAGGTTCCTAGTATTGAGAGCCTTTCTGTTGTTCGTGAATTCCCTGATGTGTTTTCTGATGAGCTTCCAGGCATGCCGCCTGAGCGTGAAGTGGAATTCTCTATTGATTTAATTCCTGGTGCGGAACCTATTTCTAAGGCTCCTTATCGTATGGCTCCTATGGAATTGAAAGAATTGAAAGAGCAGTTGCAGGAATTGCTTGAATCTGGTTCCATTTGTCCCAGTGTTTCTCCGTGGGGTGCTCCGGTTTTATTCGTTAAGAAGAAGGACGGTAGTATGAGATTATGTATTGACTACCGTGAACTCAATCGCATTACTATTCGAAATCGTTATCCGCTTCCCCGCATCGACGATTTGTTTGATCAGCTTCAGGGAGCTAAATTCTTTTCTAAGATCGATTTGAGGTCGGGTTATCATCAACTACGTGTGAAGGAGCAGGATGTTCCTAAGACAACTTTTCGTACGAGATATGGCCACTACGAGTTCTTAGTCATGCCTTTTGGGTTGACGAATGCTCCAGCAGTTTTCATGGACTTGATGAATCGGGTTTTCCACGAGTACTTGGATAAGTTTGTAATCGTGTTTATTGATGACATTTTGGTGTACTCTAAGACCAAGGAGGAGCATGAGAGTCATCTTCGTATTGTTTTGGAAACTTTGAGGCAGAAGAAGTTGTACGCCAAGTTTTCCAAATGCGAGTTCTGGTTGGATCAGGTTGCATTCTTAGGTCATGTCGTTTCCGCAGATGGTATCAAAATGGATCCGGCTAAGGTTGAGGCTATCACAAAGTGGCCAAGACCGACCAATGTGACTGAGATCAGGAGTTTTCTGGGTTTGGCTGGCTATTATCGGAGGTTTGTTGAGGGTTTTTCTCGTTTATCGTTACCTTTAACTCAGCTTATGCGCAAGGGAGACAAGTTTGTATGGACCGACGAGAGAGAAGCTAGTTTTGAGGAGTTGAAGAAGAGGCTTGTATCTGCGCTGATTCTTACTCTACCATCAGGTTCGGGAGGTTATCAGATTTATAGTGATGCTTCAAAGAAGGGTTTGGGTTGTGTCTTGATGCAACATGGGAAAGTGATTGCATATGCTTCTAGACAGTTGAAACCATATGAGGCGAACTATCCTACTCACGATCTTGAGTTAGCTGCTGTTGTCTTTGCTTTAAAAATCTGGAGGCATTATCTTTATGGTGAGAGCTGTGATATATTCACCGACCATAAGAGCTTGAAGTACATCTTTACCCAAAAAGAGTTGAACATGCGACAGAGGCGTTGGTTGGAGTTGTTGAAGGATTATGACACCAATATTCAGTATCACCCTGGGAAAGCCAATGTTGCGGCTGATGCTTTGAGTCGTAAGTCGGGTATGATTGCTAGTCTCGACTTTGAGCCGAGGATTCTGAATGACTTAGAGATTATGGAGGTTGAATTGTGTGTTCATGGTCATGATGGTTTTTGGGCTAGCTTGAAGGTGGAGTCTGATTTGATGTTGAGGATTAAGGAAGCCCAAAAGGACGATGGTGAGTTATGGGCTATTGTGCAGAATGTGGAGGATGGTAAGCAGTCAGATTTCCGTGTGGATGCGGATGGTATTGTTTGGTTTGGTGATCGTCTATGTGTTCCAGATGATGCTACTCTTCGTGACGCTGTGCTTTCTGAGGCACATAGTTCTCCGTTTTCTATTCATCCGGGTTCGACTAAGATGTATCATGATCTGAAGCAACATTTTTGGTGGAATGGGATGAAGCAGGATGTGGCTTTGCATGTGGCTAGATGTATGACTTGTCAGCAAGTTAAGATTGAACATCAGCGTGCAAGTGGTCTTTTGCAACCTCTTAACATTCCTACGTGGAAATGGGATGAGATATCTATGGACTTCGTTACCGGTTTACCTTGTACTATTCGAAAGCATGACGCTATTTGGGTCGTTGTTGATCGTCTGACCAAATCTGCGCATTTTCTTCCCATTCGTATCGAGTATTCTGTGGGTCGTTTGGCTCAGATTTTCCAGCAGGAAATTGTTCGATTGCATGGTATGCCGTCTTCTATTGTGTCCGATCGTGATCCTCGTTTTACGTCTCATTTCTGGAAAGGGTTACATAAAGTTTGGGGTGCACGGCTTAAATTCAGTACGGCATTTCATCCTCAGACCGATGGGCAGTCGGAGCAGACGATTCAGACATTGGAGGACATGTTGAGGTCTTGTGCTTTAGAGTGGACAGGCCACTGGGATGATTACTTGTGTCTAGTGGAGTTTGCCTATAATAATAGTTGGCACGCGAGTATTCGGATGGCTCCATTTGAGATGTTATATGGGCGTAAGTGTAGGGCGCCAGTTTGTTGGAATGAGGTCGGAGAACGACTCATTGAGGGACCTGAAATGATTAGGATTACTAATGAGAAAGTGGTTGTAGCCAGAGAGAAGTTGAAGGAAGCTCGTGCTAGACAGAAGAGCTATGCTGATCGTCATCGTCGTGATGTTATGTTTAATTCTGGTGATCGTGTGTTCTTGAAGGTTTCGCCTTTTCGAGGTGTTAAGCGTTTCGGTATGAAAGGGAAAGCTTAGTCCGCGCTATATTGGTCCGTTTAAGATTCTTGATCGCGTCGGTGAGGTATCTTATCGTTTGGCGCTACCTCCCCAGTTATCGCACGTGCATAACGTATTCCATGTGTCACTTCTTCGTGGTTATAATTATCACCCGCTTCACGTGGTATCTTGCCCGTTCGATCAGATTCGGGAAGACCTTTCTTATAGTGAAGAACCTGAGGCCATTTTGGAGCGTCAGGAAAGAGTCATGAGAACTAAAACAATTCCGTTCGTCAAGATTCTTTGGAAGAACCATCCTGAGAGCGAGGCTACTTGGGAAACCGAAGAGTCAATACGATCCGATTATCCGCGTTTCCCTTTTTGATTTGGTACGTATTCATTTTGTTATTGCTTTTGATTCGCATTTTCATTTCGATTTCGCACTTCAATTTTTGAGGACGAAATTTTTTTTTAGAGGGGAAGAGTTGTAAAACCCGCAAATTAACATAAGATGAAAAGACTAAATTGCCCTCGAGTTTGAACTTTAAGAATTCATAAATTAGTATACGATCCATTAAATTTAACATAACCTAAGTTTTAATAATAATTAAAACTTTACATTATATTAGTATGGTACAAAAAAAAAAAAATAAAAAAAAAAAAAAAAAAAATAAAAAATAAAGAAGCTATGTATTGCCGCCCCCCCCCCCCCTGGACCAAAATTGAGTCCAAATGCATGATTGCTAAATATTTGTCAAGTCCATTAATGTGATTAAATCATACCTTAATTACATAAAATCAAATAACACGGTTTTATTTTTTTTCTCATAAGACCGATTATCACAAACCAAAGAACCCTAAATCTCTCTCAACAAAACTCTCGGCCTCCCCTCTTGTGTGCTATTGTCGATCCAAAGAACCACCAAAGGAAGACTTGATCTTTGTTCATAACAACCAAGGTAATCATAAAATCATCATTGATCCATTTGAATTTGTTGTAACAAACCCTAACCGAACCATTTTTGTTCCTTGTTTATGTGTTCATTCGATCCAAATAAGAAGAAGAAGGAGAATTCGTGTGGTGTTTTGATTTTGTTTTGTTCGTGTTCTTCGTGGTCTTCAAGGGTATTTGTATCATCCCTTTTCTCATTCGATTCTTGATGTTTTCATAAATATGTTCACATATGATCATAAAATAATGTCACATAAAATAACATGTTATGAAAAACCCTAAAAGTCTATATGTTTAAATCGACCAGGAGATTACGTGTTGGAATCATTCGATTTGGATATGTTAAGACCCGTGTTTATTGACCTAAATATGTGTTGGATCAACCTAAAATCGTTGGTGTTAAGAATTAATGAAATAGAATGACTAAAACCCTAAATTACACATGGTTCTGTGATAACAGTCTGCTGAGCTGAAAATTAGTTCGACTTTAACCGGCTATAACTAAATGATGGAATCGAATTTTTGGGTGTTTTAAGAGTCTACAACTAATTTCAATGAAATGGCTACCTGGGAAAATTTAGTTTGTAATTTTTAGAGGCCTGGAAGGTTACTTTTTGATTTTTAGAAAATTATGTGTCTGGTCGGATTTGTGAGTCTGGAAAATTAGTCTGGGTTTATGATTTTTAATTTTCAAACCGTGTCGAGTTAGAAGGTTTCCTTCGAACTGGAATATATTAAATATGATTAGTAATTACTGGAATTTTTATAGATTTTTTTGAATTTATTTGAAGGGGTAAATAAATACAAACTTGTCGGGTGTTCCAGCAGATACGATTTTGGAACATGTTGAGATAATGGATTTTTAATTGGTACCTAGACAACATAATAAAATCTGGAAAAATTCTCTAAAATACTTAAGACATTGAGGAACTTGTGTGAATTTTTATAGATTTTATTTCGAAGTATTAATATGATTTAGTAATTAATTGAAACGTAGTAAAATCGTATGTATAGGAGACTGCTACGGGTTTAAAGGATATTTAAATGGTGTTAAGTGTTTATGTTCTAAACTAAAGGGTCTAAAGTGTTATTCTTTAAAACTAAAGGACCTAACTTGTGAACACCTGTAACTTCATAGTAAATACATTTTACACCCTAATATTATGAGAATTGCATATTCGTCCCTAAACTTATGATAATTACCTAATGAACCCTAAAGTATGAAAACTACTATATGAACACTAAAACTTTGTAAAAGACATTATGAATCCTAAACTATGAATACGATCATCTGTAATACTTTGAATGGACAAACGAGAATGTTAATAATCAAAGTTAATTAACATGGAGAAAGAACTTAAAATGAGACATTATGATTACATGAAACTTATAAGAGAACTTGTGATTATTTGTAGATCGGGTGAAGAGGGAGTGATCTCCTACTTGATTTGCTTTTCATTTCTTTGCTTGCGTATTTCATTAAGGTACGGATATTCTGTCTTACTCTAAGACACTTTGCTTCGTACATATATGCTTTCCCTTTTCTTTAGGGATATTTCTTATGATCCGATGACTGCTATGATTCCCTTTTGTTTGATTCTTGGCTCTCATTGTATGACTGCCAATCCTATATGATTCATTCTGACATTTATTTTAAATGTCTCTACTATGATATGATCATTTGTTTTCCATGCTTTGTTGAGATACACTTTCGTTTCTCTTGCTATGCTTTGATTATGATTATGTATGCTATGATATTCCGTGCCTGAGCTTAACTAGTTCTGGAGGTACCAGGACCATGTCTAGGATGGCACCCTAGGCATGACACTCCCGTAGAGGTGTGATAGATCTACGGCGTTCCCCTTATGATATGATATGATTTTGTGTACACTATTGGCCATTTATGCATGTGTGTGACCAGTCTAGTACTGGCATACATACTTTTGTTAGGGAGCGTATAGATGCATCCAAGGATTTATGTGTATGTATGATTATGGTGACCAGGTGGTGTGTGTCTTGCACCCCTTTTCACACTTTTGGATTAGTACTTAGAGGTCTCCCCTCTTCGTGCACTTTTATGATATGATATGATATGATTTGACGGATTTATGTATGGAGTTCTTATGGCACATCCTTATATGACAATTTCTTTATTTCCATTTCATTCTTATATTCAGTTCTTATTCAGTTCTCATGCACTCTTATCTTTTGATATGCTTTGATTCGTATGACTTATGATTATGCTTTCGCATCTTTCTTTCCTTCGTTGCTTATGCTTATTTACCTTATGATTTGTTATTCGTATATATCCGTTCACTGGGCTTTTTAAGCTCAGCCGCATGTTTTCTTTCTTATGCGGCAGGTAATAAGCAGGGCGACGGGCATGGGAATGAGAGAGTAGATTATTGAGAGACCCATTTTGTTTATCATTTGTAGTCCATTGTTTCTGACATTTCATTATTTCCGCACTTCAGATATTATTTATTTACTTTGGTTTGTTGGTTTACCCATTATGCATTGGATTATCTTTTGGACACTAGTCTTGATGTTCAAGACTTAGTTATTTAATTAAAAGACTTCCGCTTGCATTTTTGTTTGCTTTATATGACACCATACTGTGATATCTTGACCTTGGCGGGTCGGGGTGTTACACCAGTGGCCTTAGCAAAGAGACAAGTTCCATTCTGAGTTAGAGTAGTCATGTCTAACACATAAACATCTTGTCTTCTTTGACCGGATCTACACACACTCCTTGCGTTAGATGTGATACGAAGAATTAAACTTAGTCTAGCACGCAGAATTTACTAGCTAGTACTTAGAAGACCTTGTGTGTTTTGTATGATTAGAATAAACAAAGAAACACAGAATAAAAACCTTTAACGATTCAACATTATTAGAATAATAATACGAGTGATCTTTCTATCACTAGGGTTTACAACCTTGAATCTTTCTAATACGTATATGTGTTGTGTTCGTGTATCTTGTGTATATTGTGTATATTGTGTATCTTCTGTATCATAAACCTTAACCTAGGCAATCCTTTTATAGACTAAGGATTCCTGTACAAGATAACTATCAATCTATTTTTATATGATATACACAATATATTTTCCATAATTATCTACTTTACAATAAATCATAACCAGTCTTAACTTCTTCACTCAGCAGTAGGGGTGTAATCGAGCCGAGTCGAGTCGAGTATTGACATGCTCGAGCTCGGCTCGTTTAAAATCGAGTCGAGTCGAGTATTTTTTGAGTCGATCTCGAGTTGTTCGCGAGTTGTCTCGGCTCGATTACACCCCTATTTACATATGTAATATATATATATATATATATATATATATATATATATATATATATATATATATAATATATATATATATATATATATATATATATATATGTGTGTGTGTGTATATATATGTATATATATGTATATATATAGGGGTGTAAATGTGTAATCGAGTCGAGTCGAGTAGCTCGCGAGTTGTCTCAGCTCGTTTAAAATCGAGTCGAATCGAGTATTTTTCGAGTCGATCTCGAGTTGCTCGCGAGTTGTCTCGGCTCGTTTACAACCCTTCTTAACTTCTTCACTCAGCAGTCTTAACTGCTCATGTCTTCAACACTCCTTCAGCAGTCTTAACTTCAACCTTCAACAGTCCTAACTGTTACCTCCAACAGTCTTAACTGCTTAAGCTTAATTCCTAACAATCCTCCCCTAAACTTATGATTTCTTCCCAATCATTAAGTTTCTTCAAATTAAGCTTCTTCTTCTTAATGCTGAAAATTCTTTCAAATACCCATCAAGCAAATCTCTTAGATCTAGCTTTCACTTCTTGTGCAAGGTTGACTCTTCATTAGCTTCCAGTTTAGTAAATACCAGCATAGTCAACACACCTGGTCTGAGTGGATAGTATTTTTCAACCAGCATATATATCTCTACTCCATCCTTTGTAGATACTCTGTGTACTCCACATGTACCAAATAACTTCCAAGAGATATCCTTGACTTGAGCTTGAAATCTCCAAATCGATTCTCCACCATCTGGTTCATACAATCTCTTCAATTGAACCCATAGTTCTTTGTCTTTATCTTCAACTGGATCAATATCTCTGAACTTCTCTTTTACTAAACTCCAAAGTTGATTTAGATCTTCTCTGTCAAAGCCTTTAAGCAAATCTTCAAACAACTTATATCTTTTAGAAATATCTCCTAACCTGATAATCTTCCAACCCTTCATTCTACCATCAGTAAACACTTCCCAGTCAATTATTGGATGTTTGACCTGCAAAGGTTTAATGTAAGAATCCTCTGGAATAATTACCATCATGCTTTTAATCTTCTCATCAGTTAATCCTTCTTCATCAAACTTTTGTTTCTTAGCAACTTCTGATTCCATAGATTCTGCTTCCCTCTTCTTACCTATTTTGACATTTCTTCTTGGAGAATTCAAAATAGCATAAGTTTCACAAAATTCTTTTTCAATAACAGCATAAGACATTCCCTTGAAATCTTTCATTGAGTAATTTGCTGAGTTCTTCAAATAATGCTTCATATCCTCAACAAGTTCTCTCTTTGTAGGTAACTTAGTCTTGTACCCTGACTTATGGCTTTCTCTTATTCTATGAATCAGATCTTCCCACTTTGTAACTCCATTCTTCTTGAGTATAAATTTCTTAAGCTCCTTTGTCTTCTCATCTTCATTTAACTCTTGATCTCTAAGAACCATAGAAGCTTGTGCTCTTACCATCACATCAGAATCTAGAAAATATTGCAACTGATCATTGAATTCTTCTACATCAACTTCACTTGATCTTTTTCTTTCCATGAATTCAGATATATTCCTTATGTCATCAGCAGCTAATTTCCTTGCAAATTCTTCATCATGATCCATCTGGGCTTGTTTAGCTTCTTTTTCAGCTTCCTTATTAGCCAAATCTTCTTCTAACCTTAGCCTTGCAACCTCTGTATCATGATCAATCTGTTCTTTAGTTTTTGGCTTCAACCTTTTAAGTCTTTCAAGTTCTTGAACAGCAACCTCTTCTTCAGATGTCATAGGTTTCTTTCCTTTATTTGCTCTTCTCCTTTCATATTCTTGTTCAGCAGAAGTTTCTTCAGTTGGAACTGCTTGTTGTTCTGACTCAGCAGTTTGAACTGTTACTTGCTCTGTCTCTTGCTCTGTCTCAGCAGTTTGAACTGCTTCTTCATTTGCAACTGCTTCAGCTGAATCTTCATGAATATTACCAGAACCTGAACCTTTATCATAACCTTTTTCTTGTTCAGAACCTTCTTCATACCTCCCCTGAGATCCTGATCTATCCTTTTCTTCAAATTTCCTCTCTTTACCAGATTTCCTCCCCTGTTTGGAAGAATTTTCATCATCCCCTTCAGAGCCATCTGAATCATCATCAGAAGAAGAATCATCCAATACCACTCTTGCCCTTTTCTTTTGCAACTGTTCTTCAAGCTTCTTCACCCTTTTTGTTAGCTTTGTGTAAACTCTGGCAAATGTCTCCTTGTGAGCTTTGAATTCCTCCTTGGTTTGCTTTAGCTCCTTCTCCAAAGTGTCAACCTGAGCTACTAACTTGGTACATAAAGCCGTCAATTCAGTTTGTGAAGAACTACCCTCATCACTTCTAGCTGTGTTACCTGCTATGAGAGGTGAATCTTTGGGCAAGGATGCAGTCACAACCCTAGTGAGACTAGGTTTAGACCTTCTCCTATAAGTGATGGGTGGTTGTTGGGTTGTTTCAAAGTCTTGAGTGGATGTGTAATGGGGATCAGTTGGAACTGCTGAACCTTCACCCAACTCAGTTTGAATCATTTGAGGAAATAATGGAACTGGTTCCCCTTGAAAATGTTTACTAGCCATAGTCATATTTTGAAAAACCTTTGATTGTAGACTAGGCGTAGGAAAAATTTCAGTTGGTTCTGTAAGCAGGTTTTTCTTTTTATTCAAAATTGTTTGAACAAACCTGGGATACATTAAAAACTTTGTTTTACTATCAACATTTGATGCCATACCCTCAAAAATATATTTTGACCAGTTAAAAACTCTGTTTGTAGACAAGAAAATGAGAGCAATAGCAATATTGCTACTGAATTGTTCCCAAGCAGTCTTTTTATTACTAAAACATAATAGAAGAGTATGTATCAAAAATCTCCATTGGGGTGAAAAACATGCCTTTTGAAAAGTCAATTTATGTTCAGATGTATTATACCCTATTTTTTCAAGTTCTTCCCAAATTTCAGTATTTAGCATGGTGTCGATACCATCTGAGTCATTTAGTTTAAGATGTCTCCTAAGTATAGACTCGGTAACAACAAATTTAATGCCATCTACTTTAGTATGAATTTCTAAGTTTCCATCATCACGTGTCAAGATAGATGAATTCTGCCAGAACTGTGTGATGTGCGAAACATAAAGAGTAGGAGAAACAGTTAGAGCATACCTTATGTGAGAGTGGTTGAGAAAGTCCACAACCTCATAAAATTTTGGCCCATCTCCTTGCTCTGTTCTCTCTAAAAACGCAACCTGGTTGTGACGCTTAGCAAAATCGAATCTTGCCATTCTTAGTAGACAATGTTAGTTAACAGCCGTGAATAGTAATAATGATGAGTGAAAAGATAGAAGATGAAAGTAATATTGAGAGTTTATAGAGAGAGTTAGGGTTACAAGTTGACCGACTTAAGAAATATGGTAACTATTTATTTTAGTATAAGAATATAATAAAAAAAAAAGTTAAAAATATCTATAAGAGGATCCCTTGAAATCCGTAATTCAACCAGTAAAAATCTCAACAAACCGCCAACGGCTAGTTTTTACTCCAAAATTAATTATCGACAAGTCAGTCATAACGGCTAGTTGAACCGTTCCAATATTTTGTACTACCCGTCTCAACTGTTGAAAAATTTTATTGAGCCGTCCCAACTTTTGAAATAAGAATTTTAAAATAACGTGGCTCATACATAGTTTTTAGCAAACTATCAGCTATCAACGGATTTGATATGTCTTTACCAATAGCCGTTTGCTTTGGACTAGCCAACTCTTTACATTTAGATATGGTGAGCTGATAACCATACAATTTTTGGTAAATTGTCAACCATAAACGGATTTGATTAGTCTTTACCAGAAACCGTTTGCTCTGGACTAGTTGGTTCTTATGTGGATAAGACATGGTGAATCAATTACCATTTGTTGTATGTAAGAATCACATACTATTCGCCAGAACACCATTTGGTCCAAAACATCAAGCATTCATAATCCCTTGGTGTTTACTCTCCAATCCTGCAATTTTTAGTCCAAAAACAAAGAATTCCAAATACAAGCACATGACTAACAATGCATATAACAAGAAAAAATTAATTTCCTTGTGGAACCCAAGCCAAATCAGACTTAGGCTTTCCTCTAGCATCAACATAATTTATTATTTTCAAAACAGTCTTAGCACCATTGGGTTGAATTGGTCTCCATACCCAACATGCTGAAGCATTCACTCCATTTCCCATGTTTCCCTTAGCAGTGTTTTTATTCACACCAGTACCAATTACCCTGCTAGCAGTTGGAACTGCTGGCTTGGCAGTTGTTACCTTAGGTTTCCAAACTTGGTTTTTCACCATTGCTTTCTCATAAAAAGTTCTTTTACCAGTTGTGTAAGATGGTTTAAAAACATTTATTTGATTTTGAACTGGTGGCCTTGGGTGAATTGGTCTCATAGGTCTGACAGTTGGAACTGTTGGTCTAGCAGTTGGAACTGCTGGTCTAGCAGTTTGAACTGCTCTAGGTCCAGACCTTAAAAGAACTGATCTAGGTATCATCCTATCATTCCTAGGAAAAGATTGAGGTCTTGCAATGCTCAACCTATGATTTGTATATCCAGATACCCATTTATCACAATAATCTGCAAGATGATCAAAACTACCACAAGAGTAACAAGCTTTCCTATAGCAAACAAAATCCTTTCCTAATTGGTGGGATTTGAGGTCATTCCAATTCCTCTGGTTACCTCTTGGCTTGTTTGTGGTTCTATACATCTCTGCATACCTAACTGTTGGTCTAAAAGGTTTGGCATTTGAACTAGGCCTAACAGTCTCATGTTTAACCATCTTTGGAACTTTTGGTTCCTCCACATTTACACTAACAGGCTTAACCACATCCTGATCATCCTCATCATCAGAAGTCCATTCCACAATTGTTGGAGCATCTGAGTCCTTAGGTGAGGACCTATCAGAAGACACCTTGTCCTCAGATAGTGACTTATCACTTGCACTAACAAACACAGGTTTATCAACTACATCCTTCTTAGGTTGAGGACCATAGTTAAGTTCAGGTAATTGAAATTCAGGCAGTCCTGTGTGTTCTAAGTCTATACCTTTAGGTGATGAAATTCCTCTATAAGGAGGTGGGACAGACTTATATCCTAGGCCTGAGTTAGCTATATTCTGAATCTGACTCTCAATTATCTTTTTAACACCTTGTGATGTGTATTCAAGTGTATCTACACTCATCTGAATGTTCTCTTTAGCCTTCTTAACCTGTTCTAACTCATGTTTTAAAACAGTAATTTCATTTTCTCTAAACATTAAGTCTCTCTTAACAATAATCATATCATCAGAAAACTTAGACTCATTGTTTTGATAATGAATAATTTTCTCCTCTAACACAGATAAAGCTTTCTTATGATTTGCTAAGTTAAAAGCAGTTTCTCTTAATTCTTTCCACTGACTCTCATATTTAGTTTTAAGTGTTTCTAATTCTTTTAAAGATTCACAAGATTTAGAACGATTTGAAACTTGTACCTCAGAATCAGAAAATGCTATGAGAGCAACCTCTGTAGATGCTTCGGCTTCCTCCTCTGCAATATAGCTCCAGTCAAATCCTAAGCCATCAATAGCAACCATGGCTTTCGAGCTTGAATCAGTAACCTCCACAACTCTTGACTTGTTTTCATATGCTCTACTCTTTCCATCTGGTTGACTTGGCAATCTGCACTCCCTTGAGTAATGACCTTTCTTGTGGCAATTGTAGCACTCAATCTTGGATTTGTCATACCCTGCAACATCATTACTGTTTATGATAATCTTCTTGCCATTCTTCTTCAAGAATCTTCTAGCTCTCAAACTGAGAAGAGAGAGCTGCCACTTAATATCCATCTCTTCAATATCATCTTCATCAATCTCTTGAAGATCTGAATGAGTTAACATACTTCCATTGTGCTGAGTAGTCAGAAAAGCACAATAAGTATCATCATTCAAAAGTCCACTAGTACTGCTTGAGGTGCTAGCAGTACCAAGATTTGCACTAGCAGTTCCAACTGCTCCAGCAACTTGCACTTCATCATCTGGATTTGAGGAACTGGGAGTTGATACAAAGGCCAAATTCCCTGAGCTTGAGCTTGAACTTGATCCAGCAGACTTCTTAATCTCATGTTCAATTATCTTGAAGTTGCTATATAGATCCATTAAGCTCATGGAATCTATATCAGGCTTGTTTTTCCATACTACCACATGCATAGCCCATTCAGAAGGTAGACTTCTCAGAAACTTAGAGTTGAGATCTTCCTGAGGCATCTCAATCCCTAAAACAGCCAGTTGACTCACCAGTTTTTGAAGCCTATTGAACATATGATCCAACGACTCATTGCTTGTTGCAGTAAAGTTCTCCAACTGATGCTTGAGAAGAGTCTTCTGAGTTTTCTTGGTGGCTTCATTCCCACCATATCTTGCAACAATAGCTTCAAAAAGAGATTTAGCACACTTGAACTTACTGAAATTCAGCAACTGATCATTGGGAATAGTCATCAGAAGCAAACTCCTAGCCTTGATATCATTCTTGTATCTTGCCTTCTCTTCATTAGTAGTCGGCTTTGTCTGCACTGTAGTCTCAGATTTACCTTCAACAACAGTTGTTGTTACAACAGGGGTAAACGAGTTTCCATCTTCAATGATCTCCCATAGTGCATAGTCTTGCACTTGGAAAAACTGCTCAATTCGAAGTCTCCACATATCGAACTCATTAGGTTTAAGCATAGGAAGCTTAGCAGCAATGTTAGTTGTGGATGGTGTTGTTTCCATGTCCATCTTTGTTCTTCTCGGATCTTCTAAATCTATGTATCAGCAACCTGTCTCTGATACCACTTGACCGGATCTACACACACTCCTTGTGTTAGATGTGATACGAAGAATTATACTTAGTCTAGCACGCGAAATTTACTAGCTAGTACTTAGAAGACCTTGTGTGTTTTGTATGATTAGAATAAACAAAGAAACACAGAATAAAAACCTTTAACGATTCAATATTATTAGAATAATAATACGAGTGATCTTTCTATCACTAGGGTTTACAACCTTGAATCTTTCTAATACGTATATGTGTTGTGTTCGTGTATCTTGTGTATATTTTGTATCTTCTGTCTCATAAATCTTAACCTAGGCAATCCTTTTATAGACTAAAGATTCCTGTACAAGATAACTATCAATCTATTCTTATACGATATACACAATATATTTTCCATAATTATCTACTTTACAATAAATCATAACCAGTCTTAACTTCTTCACTCAGCAGTCTTAACTGCTCATGTCTTCAACACTCCTTCAGCAGTCTTAACTTCTTCCTTCAACAGTTCTAACTGTTACCTCCAACAGTCTAAACTGCTTAAGCTTAATTCCTAACATTCTTGGTGCAATAAGGACTACTTCCTTATTTGCATTGAAGATGGTACCTTGCTTATCATTAAACTGAACTATGTATTTTGCATCACATAGTTGACTGACACTGATTAAATTGTACTGAAGACCATTGACATAAGCTATCCTAGTAAAGACTATACCACTACATTTTACTGAACCATAACCTTCAGTGAGACATGATGAATTGTCAGCAAATACCACCTTGGGTCCTGGTTCCTCTACATATTTTTGCAGATACTCTTTCACACCAGTCATGCTCCTTGAACATCCACTGTCTAAATGCCAAACTGGCTCCCTGGAATGTCTCTGCACAAATGGTAAATTGAGTTAGTTCTTTCTAGGAACCCTCTTCTTGGAGGGATTGGCTTTAATGGCCTTTTTAAAAGTAACAATTGATGCATGGTCAGTGGTTGAATGGAGTGAGCTTCAACAGGTTTTGCATTTGATTGCAGAAGTGGACTAAGTAGGCTGAGAGGATCACTTAGGGATTCCTCTTCTAGCCTGAATGAGCTTCTCATGTCCTGCGGTGTCATGAGTGGGATCTCCACATATGTCACAACTTGTGTCCATTAGGAAATCCTTAGGAAGGTGGTCATTGAAGCCACAGTGTGGGCAAGGAGAAAAAGGCTTAGCCTTTTGTTTCTGTTTCTGCTTCTGCTTAGAATCAGAGGGATACTTAAAAGCTTGAGCTTTAAAGTTAGCAATTTTTGATGTGGCTGTTGATCGGCTGTGATCAAGTCATATTTTTTTTCCCAAAGGAATACAGCGGAAGTTGTATTCCCGGGTCGTTATCCCCAACGAAGGCGTGAATGGAATTTGTGATCCCGAATCGTGATTGCGTGTGCTGAATGGAGAAAAAGATGTGATTTTTGGGTTTCTAAACTAAGATATGTGAACATAATTGGAATAAAAGAACGCGAATTAACGAAAAAACGGGACTGAGAACGAAGCTAAAAACGTCAAAACTATGAAATATAAACTCTACAGGTGCAAATCTATTTTCCTACGTCCTAAATGACAAAAGAAAATTTTGAAAAAAAAGAATTTTATTTTTTTTGACCTTTAAATTATTTATTACGAATTAAAAACTAATTAAACTAAATTAATTTATAAAAAATACTAAACCTTAAAAATAAGAAACTTGAAAGTGCTTTTGGGAATAAGCAGAAAAATAAGCCAACAGCCTATATTAAGCTAAAGTGTAAACAAAGACAAACAAAGTTAAATAAAATTTTTTGCAAAAATAAACTGCTAAGAGCCTTTAGGCAAGTGGTATGTCTGTTGGCTTGTGAACCCAGAAACCAGCGGAAGTTGTATTCCCGGGTCGTTATCTCCAACGAGGGCGTGAATGGAATTCGTCGTCTCGAATCGTGCACGTGTTTGAATGGTGAATAAAGAGATTTTTGGTTATTTAAGCTACGATATGTGAACATAAATTAAAAACGATTGAATAAACAAAGAAAACAATAATCTAAATGATACGTAATTAAAAACGTTAAAGAAAACTGAAAACGGGAGCTAAGAACGAACCTAAAAACGTCAAATTAATGAAATATGAACTCTACGGGAACAAATCTATTTTTCCTACATCCTAAATGACAAAAGAAAATTTTACAAAAAAGAATTACATTTTTTTGATTTTTTAATTTTTTTATTACGAATTAAAAACTATTTAAACTAAATTAAATTCGGAAAAATACTAAATGAAAAGTAAAAATTATGAAAAATTAACAGAGATTAAATTATACTAAAACTAATCTATGAAAAATGTTTGGAGCAGAAAAAGCTACTGAATAAGCCCAAAATAAGCAGTTCAATGGTTATAAGGTAAATTGAGAAAAACAAAGTTAAATAAAACTGTTTACTGAGTGACCAGGGTTCGAATCCCACTCACAACACTTTTTACTAACTATTTTTTTTTTCTTTGTTAACACTTAATAAGCTAATAAATAAAATGAACTTTTGAAAAGAAAATATTTTTAGAAAGCAAAAATAAGCTGCAAAATAAGCTGTTGAGGACTGACAGCTTAGAAAAAGGAAAACAAAAGCTAAAGCTATCTTAATGGGCTGTAAAAGCTGGAATAAGCTAAAAGGGAACCTGATGTGAACTAAGGCAACCTAGGGGGGGACTAAATAAGCTATAGGGACTCAGAATAAGCAGCACCTAAAGAGCAATTAAGCACTGATCTAAGTGAAAGAGCAAAAGGCCATAAGTCTGCTGCTAAACCTTTGGTGCAGGGCAAAAAGTGCCTAGTTCAAGCTTATGAAAAGCAATAAAAGAAAAATCCTAAAAATGAAAGAAAATAGGGAGACACTAGATGAGCAGCTGAAATATAATAATACAAAAATGCAGCTAATTCTAACCTAAAATGAAGAAGCTAAAAATCATCAAAGTTGGCTGAAAAGAAGAAAACCTAAAAAATGCAACCTGATATAAAACTTGTGCAGACTGTTATGAGGGATAACTAAAAACCAGACCTATAGGATTCTAGTGCAAACTGAAAATGGAAAACACCTGACAAGTGCCAAAAAGGCTCCACAATAAGCTGAGCTTATTAGAGCTTATTGTGACAGCTTCACAGCTTGTGCCTGCAACACCCTATTCCAAACCTGCAAAAAGCTTCAAAACATCCAAACACCTGTTGATACAGCTTATATAAGCTATAAAAAGCTCAACCAAAGCTGATCAAAGTGCCAGTGAATAGTGAACACCCCAAATGACCCAGTTTGACCCTTTTCCAAACAACCCTTTAACATGGCTGATTTAATTTTTAATCTAATAAAAACAAATTAAAGCTGAATATTCTAAATGCAATTGAATTAAAAGCCTCAAAAGATATTAAAGAAGCAATAAAACTGAAAATCAAACACTGAATTCAACTGATAAGCAGATTTGACTTTATGTTGACTTTACTTTGACTTTACATTGACTTTGAGAAATACTTGAAATTAAGAAAGCAGATACCTATGATAAGCTCAAATTAGCTTTAACAAGCTCATAAGAGCTTATTTGATAACTTATTACAATTTATAACTTAAAAACTATCAAGAACACTTTTTGGCGGGAAAATTAATTAACTCAATAAACCTTGAATTAACTTAGAAAACGATTCAATTATACACTAATTTACTTGTACAATACAGAAATTAATGAACCCAGAATATATATTACATTAAGCTTTAAATTCGACTTTAAAATAAAAATTACACTACTGAAAAATGGTCTAAAACTAGGACAATGTTTTCTTCTGTCTTCTTTCCTTTAAATACTACTCCCAAAAGCTTCTTCTCTGTCTTCACTCCAAATCCCATCCGTTGGTTTAGAAAGAATTCATCACAGCCCTTGATTACACTTTGGCACCCATTTTTATCCCACGGATTGATGAGGTGGAGGTGAGAGAGGTGTAGGGTTTTTGGGGTATAGGAGAGGGAGACAAGATTGTCTCCTTATGGTACGAAGGTGATGGTGATGGTGCCTTGGTTTGTGTTGGCGGGAAGACTGGGAAAAGAGGTGAGTGGGAAGAAGGAAGTGTTTTTTTATTTGACCTAATTGTGTTAAACACAATAGACCGGGTAGGGTATTTTATTTGTGCTGGGTTTGGGTTAAAAGGTTGATGGGTTGGGTTAAATGTGTTTAATTGTTAAGGGTAGTTAAATGGGATTGGTATAGGAAATGAATTATACTTTGAGGGACCATAGATGCCAAAACTGAAAATCCAAGGACCTAGGCTGCCAAAATCTGAAAAATAATTCCAAGGACCATTTGTGTTGTTTTGGTATTTTGGGGTTGACTTTGACTTTGACTTTGGCTTTTCTTGATCAAACGCACACTTGTTGTTGAATCAATCCAAAAATACTCGTTTTCGCTCTGTTTTCAATCTTTTGTACCTGAAACACATAAAAACACAAAACCAAGGATATCTGCAATATATTTGGGTGTTTTTGGTCATTTTCGTGTCTTTTATGGGTGTAAAATGATGAGTATTTACACACTCATCAGCTGTGTAGGACTAGTGATCAGTAGTCCTGTGATCTTCCTTTTTGCATATCATGCAGAAAAGGATTCTAAAGCAATCATCAGTGGGATGATTAGTATAGCCATACAGCTCACACATTTGCTGAGGTTTGGAGGGTTTTGGTTTGGTGGTGCTTGAGGAAGCCGATTTTGGTTCCTTCATCTTAGATTGAGAAGGTTTCTCAGAAGATTCAATCTTCTCACTTAGCTTCCTGACAAGCTCGAACAGCTGATAAAGTTTTGAATCAGGGCTTTCTGTTTTAACTTCAGAAGGGACTGAAGTTGTTGAGTCATAAGTAGGAACTGAGACTTCAGGTGCTTGCCTTTTCAGGATGGTTTTTCCCATTCCTGACTTCTCCTTTGGAGAATACTGAGTGTAAACTAATGGTGTAAGGTCTGAGCAAGGTGCTGCTCCCTGAAGGAATTTCAGAGGTGGGAGTGGTGCTTGAGATTCTGATTCAGACTCGTTGACAGACTCAGTACTACTGGGTTTGTGAGTGAGTCCAAGCATATCATTTATAGCCTGACTTTCAGGCTCCAAGATTTTCCCAGTCTCGAAGTTGGGCAACTTACTGATTGGGTTGTTTCTAACAATCCAGTCACTAGACTTGGGTATCATCTCTTGGTTAAAAGATATGCCAGCTGGAATAAAAGCTTTTTCACTGTGACTCTCACTGGGGGATTCAGTGAGTTGGTCTTCTCCCATGACTTTCTTATTTTCACTAGGAATAAGACTCACAGTTTCATAGACTTTAGGATTCTTTATAGTCCAGCTTTCTATGACAGCTTTTTCTTTGTTGAGCTCAACTTGGAGAGCTTGATTTTGTTTCAAAATTTCAGTGTTTTGAATTTGAAGTGTAACAGCTTCTAGTTTAGCTTGTTTTAAAAGAAGTAATTCATATCTACACTTATTTAATTCTAACACAAGATTATTATATTTTGACAACAAATTGAGTCCTTGCTCTTCAACAAACTTAAGATCAACATTAATGTAATTCATACAAGACTGCCAATCAGAATCATCATCCATTGAAAGTAAAATGTTTACCTTTTTCATGGTTATGTTGACCCATTCTCCATTTCTAGCATGGCTTTTTCCAACAGCCAGCTGATCACCATCTGAAAGTACCATCAGTGCACTAACTCTAACTTCATCATCATCTGAGGAGACCTCTTCTTCATCCCAGTCATATGCTTCAGCTACTAGAACCTTGTTCTTTGCTTGAACAGGTTTAGGGGTTTGAGCAGCCTGAGACATTGAGGGATTGGCCTCAAGGAGAGCAAGTTTAGCCTTAGTTTTTCTATATTTTGCTTCAAAATATATTTGACCCTTTTGAACAGTATTGTTCTGAAAATGTTGGGTCGACTGAAGCATTTTGGGTTGAAACTTGCTAGTTCCTGATGAAGAACTGTTTCCAGAAAATTTATAAGAGGGTTCTTAGGTTGTTTTTGAAAAACAGTCTTTAGCAAAATGACCCTTTTTACCACATTTGAAACATTCAGTAGTTTCATTTGCTTTAGCTTTAGAAAAGTTTGACTGATTTCTTTTGATAAAACGTTTTGACTTAGCAAGGAGTACCCTTTCTTGAAATTCTAAATGTAAATCATTTAGGTACTCCTCACTAGTTCTTTCATCAACCTCATCATCAGAATCCTCTTGAAACTCCCGCAAAACAGTATTAGAATAGAAGGCAGTTGATATGGGTGAGGAAGTCAGGGCCTTTTTGGTCTCAAGAGCTTTCTTTGAGTCTGGGTATCTCCTAGAGATTAGGTTGTCTTCATAGACAAACTTCCCATAGATCTCAGGGAGCTCAAGGGTCTGAATGTGATTAGCATTCCTGAGGCCCTGAGAGAAGTTTAGCCACTTCTCAGGGAGACTGTTGACAAAGCCAACATTGATCTCATGCTTAGACAACACTACACCATCATTTGATAATTCATTTATCAGGGTCTTGTATCTGGTATATGTCTGAGAAAGACTTTCAGAGTCCTTTGCCCTAAAAGTGTTATACTTAAGTTCCAGGTCCATGATCCTGTTTTCCTTGGTATCTAAGGGACCTGCAAAGCTATGAACTAAGTCAAGCCAAGTCTGTTTGGCTGTAGTACAGTTGATGACTGATTCCATTGTATCGTCAGGAAGACAAGATACAATTATGCTTTTCAGGCGCTGGTCTTGATTGACCACCCTTCTCTCATCAATAGTCCACTGAGCTTCAGGTTTGATTAACCCCTCAGCAGAATTTGGGACATAAGGACCTTCATTGATACAAGTGATGTAGTATGGTTCCATACCAGTCAAGTAGCAAAGCATATGCTTTTTCCACTTGCTAAATTTTCCAGCTTCGAGTCTGGGAGCAACAGCTGAATAGCTTCCTCCCTTTTTATCGACGAGCTGAGGCACATTAATATCAGCCATAGTAGGATCTTGGTTTTAAAAACCTTTTGAGCACCCTTTTGTTTTTAAAAAGATTTTACAAACCAGAGGCTCTGATACCACTTGTTGTTCCCGTTACACAAGTAGAAATAACTACAAAGTTAATCTATTTGTGTTCCATGACTAAATTAACGTATTGATTAATTTAAACAAATAAGTAAAAACTTAAAAGATAAAACACAGGTTTTTCAACGTTTAAATTCTTATTAGAAATTAATCAAAAGAATCTATACCCAAGTGTTAGCGGAAATAACACTTGGGATTGAAACGACAAGGTATGGTATGTTCTCCTCTCTAATCTCAAGCTATGCTTGAGTGGCAACAATGAATGAACCACTGAGCTATCTCAGGGACTAGGTTGCTCTTTGGAGGAGAAAAGTAGTTTTTGTAAAAGTCTAAGCTTTTAATGCACAAAACTTGTCCACTTTTCTCCCTTATGATCCTATTTATACACATGTATAAAAGAGCACCCGTGACTAAAAATACAAAAAGAATGACCTAGTTAGTCTGGACAAAATACAATAGTATTTTGACAGTTACAAGAATCTATTTTAGGACAAGGTTGAAACTGCTTTTTGTGTGTCAGTGATAACACTGTTCTTGTTCTCACTCCATTTAGTGAAAGTTTGACTCTGCCTTGATAAGGACAGCAACAAAGGGTAAAAGAAAATGATTATGGCTTAGCTTGGAGAGTAATGTTGATAGAAGATTTGATTTTTGTGTTTTCTTTGCAGTCATTTTTTTAAGTAGAGAAAAGAGGGTATACCAAGAATATGAATCGTTATTCTTGGCAACTGCTTGTAATTAGGTGATTCAAAAAATTTCGATCCAAAGATTTGGATCCAACTTTTAATTTGAAATTAACAATTGAATTATTTAAAAATTTTGCCTTTGAACATGTTAATTAAAGCATAAAGTTGAATAAATCAAAATTTTGGCTCCAAATGTTATATATCATTATCTTAATACTCGCAAATGTACCACACTGTGCAACCATCACATCAACAGTACAAACTGCTACCTATTTAACAAACCAAAATACTTACATAATTTTCAGTTATTGTACCCTTACTAATTACATTTACAAAACACAAATTGCTACAATTTTTTTTTTTTTTTTTTTTTTTGAGCATTGAAGACTTTTTATTAAGTAAGTAATATATAGAAAACAAAAAACCAGCAAGTTGCTGGGGAATACAGAAAGGAGAATATTTAAAACATAATACAGTACATACATAAGGGAAAATCAGTATCCAAATTAAATGTCATAATTGAACCAAATACCATTACAAAACACAAAAGCTGTTAATGTATATCCTAAACCCCTAAAACATCTTAGTTTTGCCTTTCCCATGGCTGCTAGAAGGTGCTCCAAAACCTATAGGATTCTTCTTACACGGCATTCCCAAGACAATATCCTGAGTAAATTTCTTTTTGTGTGCCTTTTCAGCTGGTATTTGAACTTGCACAGGGAGAGCCAGGCTAGGAGCTTGAGATGGGAGTTCCTCTGTAGGTTCAATGACTTGGGTAGGTTCCACTTCCCAAGAATCAGTACTTGCATCAGAATGTTGCTCTGGATAATACCAAGCAAGGAGGCCAGGAAGGATGTTGAAAGCACCGTCATTTGATTCTGAACTGCTTGAATCTGAAGAAATTTGTATGACATCTACAAATAACAACTGTTAGATCAGTTTTATTGATTCAAATGTTAAACTATATCACAATCAAAGAAAAATCTTTTGATGGTTTACCATTGCAGAAGAATCCATTGTACTGTGTTCTCATATTTTGGTCCTCTTTTGTGGTATCCCAAACAATGAAGCAATGTTGCACAAACTAGGCTGCATTTCAAGTCTCATTGGTGGCCAACTAGGCTGCAATTGAAGTCTCAATTGGACCTCTCAGTGTACTCACAAACAGTTCAAAAGACTGTATTTGTAGTCTCAATAGACATCTCAATGTACTCTAATAGGCTGCATTTGGACCTCTCATTGGTGGCCAAGCACAAACAAGTCTGCTAGGTACTCTCATTACTGGCCAATCACAAACTAGGCACATTCCAATGCTCTCATTGATTTAGACCTCTCAGTGTACTCACAAACAGGCAACAAAAAATACTCAGACACAAAACACTTAATTAGACATAGCATAACAACCATTATGTATACGAAAATCAGAGTATGGAAAACAAAAAAAAAACAGAGCATACATTAGACATAGCATAACAACCATTATAAAATACAAAACAACCCAATTTTACAATAGAATCGATCGGTAACAACCACTAACATCACCATTTATAAATCAAAAGCCTGATATGTGAAAACATTAAAAAACATACCTTTGTTGTTATTTGGATTCATTGTTTGCGTGCTTGTGTTTGCCAGAAGAATGTGTTTGTTGATTAGGGTTTATTGATTATTGTGTGTGTTTACAAATGATCGGGTAAAGGGATTAATTGCCGGTTGAATATTGAATTTGTGGTTTGGTTTAACTATAGCTGACGTGGCAAGATTTGTAAAAGAAAAAAAAAAGGCTAATGGTGATGACGTGGTGGTGAAATCCGGCTATAGCCGGTAAATAGGGATGGCAACGGTTCGGGTTCGGGGCGGGTTTTAGTGTACCCGTAACCGAACCCGTTTATAATATACCCGTACCTGCCCCATATCCCACCGGATACCCGATTAATATTATCCATCGGTTTTTCAAGTTACCCCGCGGGTATCAGTTATCCGTAGTTGAATATTATATGGACAAAACTCACTCAACCTTTTGACCCTGTTTCATCATTTCTTAATAGAGTTTCTAGACCGACCCTGATAGCTGGATGGTCTTGAGGCAACTCACGCAACCTTTCGACCTCTGGAGCACGATTATGCATCTATAGCATAATACGAGTTATCTCACCTAGCAAATTGTTAATCAATTTGAGTTCTTTTTCTTGTTCATTGCGTAATCGGGTGAGGATAGCCTTTTGCACCTCTGCTGGTTAATTCGTTAGCCATAGTGTTTGTGTTAAAATTAGTGATACTTGCGAGAGAGTTTTATAAGAAGTTGTGTGAGAAAATGAAGTGTTGTGAAAGTGTCTTTGATAGTGGAAACTAGCCGTTGGAGGCTATTTTAAAAATCAGATTGAAAGTAAAAGTAACCGTACGAGTATTATTCAAATTCAAACGTAAAGTAACAGTACAACATATTAATAACGAGCGGGATATTTAAAATTTAAAATTTAAAATTCAAATTAAACAAAGGGCAGGATATATTTAAAATTTATCAATTCAATTCAAATTCAATTCAATTTATAAATTGAAAATAAAAGAATCTTGGGCGGGACATATTTATATCCATTTCAAATTCAAACTCATTTTAAAAAACGTGTGGATTTCTAGCCTATAAATACACATACTTCTCAAACACATCTCACACACAAACACATTCAGACTGCTATAGATATTCAAGATCCAAATTTATCATTCCCCAAACTGCAAATGTCTTTCAAAAAAGATTTCTCACAACAATTTCCAAGTCCACCTCGCCAAGATTTTTCGCAACAATTTCCAAGTCCACCACATGAAGAATTCCATACTCCACCTGAACTTATCTTTCCGGTTTTCCAACAGGAAAATGAACCGGTGAACAATCCACCAGAAAATGAACCGGTGCACAATCCAACGGTTGTTGACCAAGACCCAAATCCGTTTGGTTTAACAGAGGAACAACTCAGACAAATGGACCAAGATATGCAAGTCTTCCTGGAAATGGAACAACTTGAAAGAGAAAAGGAAGCTGCTCGTTTGGAGCGGCAAGCCAGGGAGGATGAAGAACGTAGGAAGAACTGGGAAATGGGTTAGTTCTCACCTGATTCCTCTTCTACTGAAGATGGTTACCCAGACTCAGATGATACCTTCAATTAATTTGTATCGTAGTTTCATTGGTAGTTTCTTTTTAATTTCCTTATCGTATTTTGATTTTTGTAGTTTGGTTTTAATTTCCGTATCGTAGTTTAATGTAATTTCTATTTGAAGTTTAATGTATTATTTCTATTTGATGTTTAATGTATTTCTATTTGATACTTTAGAAAACGTTACAATTTTTTATTTGATGTTTCACCTTAAACTAAAAAAAAACACCCGCAATCATAACTCACCCTTAACTCACCTTTAACTTAACTATTTTCAAAATGAACCCCTAAACTATGATTAATACTTCATTTAACAACTAACATGAATTTTAAACACGATACAGAAATTATATAGGCACTGTGATAATAATACTCTGGTGGTGTTGTATATATATAGGCACTGTGAAATTTGAATTTGAAATTAAATTATCCTGCTTGTAAGCAGATTGAGTGTTTGTGTGACTAAATTCAATAATAATGAACCTGATCCCGAATCATTCCAAACATTCCCTCAGTTTCATTTTGTCGAGTAAAACCCTAATCAGATTTAATATCATTAATATAGAAAATATCATTAATATAGAAAATATCAATTACCCTAATCAAAAAGTCAATTAGTAAATCCAACACCAAACACACTTCCAAATCAACTACACTAGTCAATCCAAACCAAACACAAACCAAATCCAACCAATATTATCCATCTGTTTACTTTTGGCGCATTTCGATGGTCCCTCTTCCCGCCTAAAGTATTAGGAACCGTTCGTGTTAGGAATTATTAAAATTGTATTTAGTTTCATTACTGCTGGTAGTTAGTATGGTTCCTGTTGGCAGGTATGTTAGGAATTATTCCAACACACCATTGATTCATGTTCTAAGTTTTGGACTGGTTACTAGTTCACCAGGGTGATGCTATGATTCCACTAAAGGAATAGCTAGCCCAAGAGTGAGTAGCTACTTGGTAAAGGCTCATCAAATCTACTCATGTTGCTGCTAGTTCCTATTGCTGCTGATACTTAGGAGTTGCTGCTGGATCCTTGGTCTTAATGGTGGTTACTTGTTGCTGCTGGTTCTAACCATGTTGCTGCTGGTTACCTAATGTTGCTACTAAAGTTCAATCCTCATGCTTTGGAAGTCAAAGATCTATCTAGAAACTTGACGTTAACCTAGTCAAATTCAAGTTTAGGGGAGGATTGTTAGGAATTATTAATATTGTATTTAGTTTCATTACTGCTGGTAGTTAGTATGGTTCCTGCTGGCAGGTATGTAGTTCCTGCTGGTATGGTTTCTGCTGTTAGTAGTATATAGTTACTGCTGGTAATATTGGTTCTGCGGGTAATAATAATAGTCAACCCGTATGATCAGAAGCTTAGGATATGCATGAGATATATTAGGAATAGATATTGCATATCTCTTTTACACGTTTTCTTGTGAATGCCGAATTAGGGTTTCTGTTAGTATAAAAGAAACTCACGACTTTGAACATTGTACACTTCGAAAACAATTTTAATAGTTAATATAGATCCATAGAGGATCAAGTGTTTATTAGTTATTTCTTCTTTAACTCTTGTATTTATATTCCGCGTAAACATAAGTTTATTGTTAGAGATTCTCTTGTAGTTTGTTTATGATTACATAAGCATTCTACCAGTTCCATAAGGCTCAAAGATCTATCTAGGACTAATCCAACAAGTGGTATCAGAGCGGGTTAGAGTCTCTGTCAAAGAAGAAACCTTTTCAAACAAATCTCATAAACCCTCATACAATGACTTCATCCGGAACAGATGATTCTGTTGTCAACAATGAAAAACCTGAAACACAGAATGTCCAACAACAAATTCTCACAACCACTGTCTCAAACAGCAATGCAAAATTTCCTTACCTCAAGGAGAATGAATATGAGATATGGGCCATGAAGATGGAGTACTGGATTTCAAATAGTGATCATAACCTCTGGAACATCATCCTGAATGGAAACAGTAAGAAGAAAACAGGAAGAGATCCAAAAGGGAACATCATTATTCTTCCCCCTGTATCTGCAGAAGAACATATTGCTGTTCAAAGGGAGACAAAAGCAAGAACTTTGCTGCTTCAGTCTCTCCCAGAAGACCACATGGGTGATTTTCATCACCTAGATGATGCAAGGGATATCTGGTTAGCTGTTAAAGCCAGATTTGGAGGTAATGATAATCTAAGAAGATGAGGAAGTCCATGCTGAAGCAGGAGTTCCAAGAATTCAAGATCTCTGAAGCAGAAGGATTGCATAAAGGCTATGATAGGTTCCAGAAGATTTTGAGCCAACTCAATCAGCTGCAGGCAAGGCCAGATAATGAAGATTGCAATACCAAGTTCTTGAGAGCATTGCCTCATTCCTGGTCACAGGTATCCATCACTCTCAAAGCAGGAGGTGGGCTTGATTACTTGAGTTTTGATGACCTCTATAACAAACTCAAGACTCTTGAGATTGATATTAAAGGAGGTTCAAGCTATTCACATACTCCAACTCACTCAGCATTTGTTAGTACTACCAGTACTAATAACAAGATGTCATATGCTGATAGCCCAACCTCATCATCTTTATCAACCTCATATACCCCTGCTACACCAATGGTATGTGCTTATTCACATACCTTTTATTTGTCAAATTAAGACCAAAAATTAACCATAAATGCCAAAGATATTGTGTTTTTGTGTTTGTTTCTATGCAGGGACGGATATAATGAAATATGGACGAAAAATCAAGAAAACCCAAAAACACACGAGCACGAGATTTGGAAAAGATATTTAAAGAGCCGAAGCCGGAAGAAAAAAAATTCGTCAAAGAAAATATTTTGTGAAGAAAAGCCCTTGGATTATTTAAGATTGTCAAAAATAACCCTTGGATCAACGTTACAAAGATGGCAGAAAATACCCTTGAAGTTTGTAAAAGTTACAAAACAAATCCTAAATTTTAAAACCAAATCCGGAATTTAAATTAAAACCAATTCTCTTTAATCATAACCCCAGCCCAATACCCCACTCTAACCAACACAGCCCATAAACCCTTTACCCATGACCCATATCCCAACCCAATACCCGGTCAAACCCACAATTAATTACCAGTCAAATGTATTTACCCGCCAACCCTTTCCCCCAAAAGTTACTATTCCTAGAACCCTAATTACCCCGCCCAGAAAATTACCACAATTAAGGGCAATTCCTGACATGTCAGGAATGACATGTCAGCAATCCCAGAGAATTCGAGCTCTCTGATTGGCTGATGATACGTGGGGTTTTGATCTAAGGGCTATGGTTGATTGATTATTGCTCAAGAATGATCAAATGGATGAAAATGACTTGAAGAAGCACAAGGAGGTGCGGATTAATGACATGGAAAGCCCTAGAAACTTCACCAATTGGCTATAAATTGCCCTCCCCTCTCCTCAGATGATGAAGTAGTTTTTAGTTAATGTTATGCTGTCATTTTATTTTCTTAATTGTATTTTCTACTTCCAAATAGTGTAATCAAATTTTCATTAATGAAATATAGTTTTATTTTATTTTGCTTATTCACTAAATTTCCTTTTAAGTTATTTGTTTACCATATCAACTGTTTCAGTAGCTTATAATAATCCTATTTAGCTTATTTAAACTTTCATTTTCATCATTGTTCATCTTATTTCAAAATTCAACAAAAACTGAGAAATAATTCAAAAATATAAAAAAATATTGAATCTCAGCTTCAATGAGCAATTTCTATGTTAGAATAAGCTCATATAAGCTCTCTAGCTTATTGTGAGTGATAGATAAGTTTCAAATCTGTTTTAGTCTAAAAATTCCAAAAAGTAAACAGAAAGTCAAACAAGTGGTCCAATAAGCTGTTCTGGTGATAAGCAATTCTGATAAGCTGGATTGGTTTATTATGGGCTTATATGATAAGCCTGGGTATCTTGTTTTGATTGGTTCAGATCTATTCACACTTAATCTCTTTTTGTAAGCATCATTTCAATCTTATTTTTAGCTTATTACTGTGGAACTGCTTATTCTAGTTAATTTAGTGCTTATTCACGTTAGTTATAGTTAATTGATCTTAAATGTGCTTATTAACTAGTGGTTGTTAGGTTAGATTTCAGTTTGAACTTATAAATCATAAATAGCTATAAAATCAGTCATAGTAGAGTAGCTTAATTAGGGGCTTATTGAGATATTGTAAGTTTCTTATTGGTGGTTTTAATAGTTAGATAATCAGTTGGAATTGTCATCTCAGCTTAACTAGGTGTTTTGTAGTGCAAAAGTACTAAATTAGTTTCTATAAGGAGTGTTTGGTATAAGATGGTGCTGTGAGATTTAGAGCTTGTACTGTTCATTTGTCATTTAAGAGATTTTGATTTTGCATAAAGTGGTTGTAATAAGCTGTTTTTAGAATCTAATAGGCTGAATTAAAGGATCTCAAGGAATTGCATCATTAGGTTAAGTTTTAAGTAGTTACTAGCTCATTTAAGCTTCTAATAAGCTGAGTCTTTTTTTTATCTTTCATTTTGGCATTTTTAAGTTCCATTCAGAGTTTATAGTGAAGTTCCAAGAGTTGGTTTAGTTTTATTGAGTTTTGAGAGGTTTAGAGGTTGAAAACCACTACTGCTGCAACAGAATAGCTGCAGACCTGCACTATCTGATCTGCCCAACTTAGCTTCTTTTTACCTTTGCAACTGCTTACTCACTTGAGCTTATTGCTTATTATTTGATTTATAAGTTGTTTATAGTACTGGCTTTAGGTTTGTTAGTTTGAATTCCATTTGTTAGCTTATCAAATAGCTTAATTTTGATCTACAAAAGTGCCCACTAAGACTGAGTCATGCCTGCATCATTTTTGTCTCCATGATCAGTTGTACTTGATCCAAATTGAATAAGCAATTGAGTGTATAAATTGGGGCTTTTCAGTTTGCAAGTAGCTTTTAGTGTTAGCTTTTAGAATCTGCTTTTGGTTTGCCTTAATTAGCTTTTGCTTAGCTTATAGAACTGCTTAAAGTTAGCTGTTTAGTCACTTGCTTCTGCCCTTAATTGGAACTGCCAAACTGCTTATTGGCTTATTCTGAGAGCTTAATTGGTCATAATTAGTGGTTTCAAGCTTTAGTTAGTGTGCTTATCTATATTTGAGCTTCTGGTGAAATTTGGTACTGTAGTGCTTATTTTTAGTGCTTATTGAAACTGCTTTTTCCCCCAAACTGCTTATTAGGGTTTAGCAAAGTTCCAACTTCATTTTTCATAACTTAGTTTCATTTTAGATTTTTCTGAAAAATTTCATAATTTTCCAAATCAGTTTACTATTTTTAAATCATTTAATTAGTATTTTTTAGTTTTAAATTCATAAAAAATAAAATAAAAGTCAAAAAAATATATTTCTTTTTTCTAAAATTTTCTTTTAATATTTAGCATTTTTGAAAATTAATTTTACATTTTTAGGACTTATAATTTAGAATTTCACTTTTTAAATACGTTTTCAAAAATCATAACGTACGTTTTTAAGTTTAAATTGCGTTGTAGATTTCGTGTGTTTAATTTGCTTGTTCTCTTAGCTTGGTTTATTGTTTTTTTATTTGTTATTTCATATTCGTAGTGTAAAAACAAAAATATCTCACTCTTATCTCACATTCACGGCACAAATCACAATCCCGAATCACATATTCCATTCAATCTTCAATCGGGCAACAAAACTTGGGTTTTGCATATTACCTTTGCAATTCTCCTTGAACTAAATTGTTAAATCAATTTTTGGTGCCGGTGCCGGGGAAGGTTGACGTGAATTCGTGATTCCATTTTTCGATTCGTGTTTTGAAGACCCTTCTCCCGGGAAGTTATCGTTTTTATTTGTAAATATTTTCAAAAATATAAAATCCAAAAAAATTAAAAATACCACTAACACTTTTCCTAAAGTGTTAACAATACCAAAAAAATTGTAAAACAACAAAACAATCGTGAAATCATTTGATTTTGGATTATCTTTTGATTACAACCTATACAAGTGGTTTAAGGATGGTTTTGACATTAAATTGCAAACCGAAAGAGGCGGGTTTTTAATCAGCTTTCGAGCGGACCTTTGCTTCTCCGCCACTCTGCGAGTAGTCTTAAGAGAAACGATATCGATTGAGGGATCGGTACCAAAAATATTGTGATTAATCTTTCCTTTAATATAAAAAATCCAAAAAAGATTTTCTCTTCCAAATTTTTTTTTTCAATTTTTATTTTTGGTGTATGCACACCCGTTCCCAATCACACGTAATTGATAAATCTTCTCTCTTACCGACCCGTCGTTCTCGTCGACGCAAAAGAGTTAACGTACCCGAGTTACGTCCTCAAGTTGATACTCCCATTACCGAAATGGCCGAGGATCAATGTACTATGCAAGAGTTACTCCAATGTCCCACCGTGGGATATGGAGATGCTATTGTTATACCACCAATTAACAACACAAATTTTGAGCTTAAAACCGGTTTGATAAAAATTGTTCAGGGAAATCAATTTCATTTGTTTTGAAAGAGAGGATCCCCACGCACACATCCGATGGGTTAATCAGTTGACCTCCACAAACTACCATAAGGATGTCACTAATGACACTATGAAATTGATGTTATTCCCATTTTCCCTCGAGGGGGCAGCCCGGATTTGGCTTGAAAAAGAACCCCCTCACTCGATCCATACTTGGGAAGATCTCGTCCATAAATTCGTGAATTATTTCTTTCAATGTTGCAAAAATCGGTCGTGGGGAAAAAATCGGTTTGGGGAAAAAAACGGCCAAAAATCTATCGTATCGGCCAGAAATTGGCCGTATCGGCCAGAAATCGGCCGTATCGGCCAAGTTTTAAAAAAAATTAAAATTTAGGCATTCTACTTAATTTGGGGATCGTTTATTTCACTTATAACACACAATGAGCCTCATAATCAGAATTGGAGCCTTTATTGAGGTTTGAAAACATAGTAGGCTTGGAATCAGTTACGATCTTTAGTTTGGTCTCCAGAAATACCCAAAACATGCAAAAAATGCCAATCCGATTAATCCCGCCTTGGCCGATTAATCGCTGCAGGGTGGTCGACCGCCACGCTACCGATTCACGATTTTTGCAACATTGATTTCTTTCCTCCGTCCAGAATGACTAATCTCAGGAATGTAATCACAAATTTCCAACAACGGTTTGATGAGAATTTTGGTGAGGCATGGGAACGATTTAAGGATCTCCTACGTAAATGCCCACATCACGGTTTCTCAGAATTACATCAAATCGATACGTTCTACAATGCCTTAACTCAATCGGATCAAGATTCACTCAACGCAGCCGCCGGTGGCAATATTTTGAGTCGAATGCCGAAAGATATCTTAATGATTATCGAAAACAAATCCAAAGTTCCCACATCACGAAACAAACCGGTTGTTTCGAAAGTGAATTCTTCCACCCTTTCTTCTTCATCGGCCCATCCATCGGAGATGGCCGAGCTTACCGATGCTATTCGGATGATGATGAAAGAGTTTAAGCTCCAGAATCAGAAACCGGAGCTCGTCAAAGCAGTTATAGAAACTTGAGTTATATGTGGTGGTCCCCATCCTTATTATAATTGTGAAGCTACCGATAGCCAAGTTTGCAATGCTACCGTAGCAGCAGCAAACTACAATCAGAATCAAGGATTTCGTCCTCAAAATGCAAGTAACCTAATTGGACCACCCGGTTTTCCACCCGTTCAAAACAACCAAAATCGTTTTCATCAAACCAACCAAGGTTACAATCAAAACCAAAGTTACAACCAAAACCGTGGAAACAATTATCATGCTCAACCACAACAAGTCTATCAATCTCCTCCTGCACAAGTTGCACCTTCTCCCGATTTCACAAACTATATGAAGACAACAGATGTTAGCATACGAGCCATGCAGAATCAAATTAATAACATGAGAGTTAAACTTCGGAAAGAGATTGATACGACATTGAATCAACAAACAAATGAGCTTAAGCAAATGATGAGTGGTTTTTTACAAATGAATCAACCTTCAACATCGGGTACATCTTCTCTTCCTAGCAACACGATTGCTAACCCGAGGGGTGATATGAAAGCAATCACCACCCGAAGCGGTGTATCATATGATGGACCCACGGCTCTGACTAGCTCTTCTTCTCTACCTCCCAAGGTAGTCGTCCGTGAGACCGAGGTGACAAAGGACACGGAACTTCCTACTAATAATAGAAGGACCGAAGACGTCCAACCTCCGGTTGTCCACCCATCTAAACCTAAGGATGTGCTTGAGCCCGAAAAAGCTCCCATAAAAGCAAAACTTCCGTATCCTTCAAGATTGAATGATCAAAAGCTCCGTGAAAAAGCTTCAAATCAAATGGAGAAATTCTTTCAAATCTTCCAAGATTTGCATTTTGATATAAGCTTCGCGGATGCTTTGCTTCTAATGCCTAAGTTTGCTTCTACAATCAAAGGATTATTGAGTAACAAGGAAAAATTATTTGAACTGGCAAAAACTCCTCTGAACGAGAATTGCTCAGCGGTTCTCCTTAAAAAGCTCCCCGAAAAGCTTGGAGATCCCGGAAAATTTCTCATTCCATGTGAATTTCCGGGGATGGTTGAATGCTACGCCTTGGCCGATCTCGGTGCAAGCATCAACCTAATGCCGCTGTCAGTATGGAAAAAACTTTCTCTACCCGAACTCACCCCCACTTGCATGACCCTCGAGCTTGCGGACCGGACCCTAACCCATCCTAAGGGTGTAGCCGAGGATGTCTTTGTCTAGGTGGGGAAGTTCCATTTCCCCGTCGATTTTGTGGTGGTTGATTTCGATGCCGACCCCCGGGTTCCTCTAATTCTTGGAAGGTCATTCCTGAGGACCGGGCGAGCTCTGATTGATGTTTATGGTGAAGAAATAACATTGCGGGTTGATAATGAAAAAGTCACGTTTAACATTAATCAGAACTCGAAATCTCAAACCACCAAATGCAACGTTGCTACGATTGATCAAAAATCTGATCCCGCAATTGCTTCCAAAAGAATTGATTCGACACTTTCAGGATTCACGGTTAAAAGTATTTCAAATAAACGTGATGAGCTCAAAGCCATGAAAATTACCCATGGTTCGAGCAAATGGTTTGAGAGTTGTGCTACAGAAGTTAAGAGTGTTATTGATTATGATGAACAAGAATCGGAGACCACAACGGAAGTGGTGAAAATTGCTAGCTCTAAGAGCACACCACTTGTCCCACCTCCAGAACCGGTTTATCGTACTGAGATTGTCGATTCTGTGAATGAAATTAAATTCTCTTCAAATAACAATTCTATTTCATCTCCAGAATCTATCATTTCCGACTCTTCCCCTTCTCTCACACCGGTTGAGAGAAGTAATATCACTATGGAAGAGATCGAGGTTTTCTTCAATGATGATCCGATTTCATCAGAGAATGAAGAAAGTAGTCTGGGGGGAGATATCCCTTTGATTGAAAAGATGATATCCGATGAACCATCTCTTTCTCTCCCCCCATTGGATGTTTATGTTGATAAGCCGTTAGATCCTCTGGAGCCCGAGCTCGAGGAGTCTTTACCAGAGTATGAGAGCTTTAACTTTGAGGAGATTAGTGGCAATCCCACTTCTCATCCCGAGTATTCTCTCCCGGCTTACGAATCATTTAGTTTTGATTTCACGGAAGAGACGAGTAGTGGCAGTACCACTTCTCATGCTGATTTCTCTCTTCCAAAATATGATTCATTTACCTTTGATCTTGATCATGAGGAGTTCTCCGATGAACTCACTCACATCATATCTCCGCCGGAGTATGATCACTTCTACTTTGATCTAGACAAAGATGTTTTGTGTGACCCGGGGGGAGGCATTCTCAATCATGAGAATTTGCTTATTGATGATTTAATCCTGACCCTCCCACCCGAGTCATTTCTTGAACAAAAGAACTTAAATGATGAGATTCATAATATGAAAATTATGAAGTCTCCTTTTGAAGATGATGACCTAATCATGATTGTTATCATGACGTTTTTCCCTTTCATCACATATGATGTGACTTCTCTTCTCCGTCACTCCTTCGGGAGTGAGGACACTATCTTTGACCCCGGTATCGTTTCTAATAGTTTTCACTATTAAAATACCATGGGTGTCTCATCGGAGTGGAACTTTCATATGCTTCAATGTTTATCCAAACCTCTTGAACGAAAGTTCGATTGAGAGTATCTTTTCCACATGCTCCCCCAAGAACAATTAAATTCGGGGCGGGTCAAGCTATACGACTCGATAAATAAACAAGCGCTTCGTGGGAGGCACCCCATGCTTATCAATTTATCTTCTTTCTATTTTCTTAATATAAGTGAGGAGGGCTTCCTCTTCCATATCTTGTGTTTCATAGTTTCTTGTGATATGTCTAGGATTTGCCTGAATAATGAAGACTCTCGTGCTCGTGGTTTGCTTCTCCCCACTCGAGTTTCATCATTCGTTGCTTATCCGATATCCTTAATCTTATCGTTTTACATCTATCTTTTGGCATAATTAATAAACGACCTTAGATTTATGTAGAAGAACCCATACCTTTAAGACATTGAGGACAATGTCTCGTCTTAGTCTGGGGGGTAATCTTTCGATTTGATTTTGGCCTTGCATTTTTTGCCGTTTACTCATGCAACCCCGTTTTTCCTCCAAAAAATGAAAAAATCCAAAAAAATGAGAAAAATTTAAAAATTTTGTGCAAAAATAGAATAAATTTTGACATTTTGTTGACTTTCCGCTGGTGAGGGTAGGAATAAAATTCTGACTTGATCGGGTGTGTTGAGCCCTAGCTTGTCCCCTTAACCATTCGGCTAAGCATTCGCGGATCTTATTATTTAAGATTTTAAAATTTGCGAAGAACGAGAAATGATAGAGTTTATTTAGAAGTTAGATGCTAAGCGTGGAGTAGTTGGTTCTCTTTAGAGCTCATCGAAGTTACTTGTGGCCTTTTGCTCCCACAAAATTGTTTCACTATATATAATTGTAAGAATAATTAAAGATGTTAGGTTTTGCCGATGATTAGTTCTTGGTCTTCTTAAAAGAATCCTTGCTTTAAAAATTGGGTACACATAAAGGTTACTTAATAAATACGTTTAATAATAAGTAAAGTGCTCTAAGCTACGGATTCGAGATCGGGCCTTGGATCCTTATTTCCGGAAGGCGTTTAGGTCTTGGCTACCCTCTTGCACCGGCCCTTGGACCTCTAGTTCAGGAATGTGTGAGGTCTTGGTCTAACCACCTTGGATCCTCATTTCAGGAATGTCTAGAGTCTTGGAACACTCCGTTGTAACGGCCATTGGATCCTTTATGCCGGAAGGTGTAAGGTCTTGGAACTATACCGTGAAGCTCCGTCGTTTAGGGTACGCAAAGGAAAAATTAGTGAAAAAAAAATGATGATAAATGAAAAATAGAAAAATGCAAAATATAAATAAAAACCTTGATGTGGACCTCATTTTCAAAGCAACGGTTCTCGAGAGAAGATTGAAAACTACTTAGCGTCTTAATTTAGTATCTTTATCGGACTAAAAACCTATCGAAACGAGAAAATATGAAGCAATTCATTTCTCACCAAAAATAAAATAAATAGAGGCAAATTAGGAAAATGGGAGCAAGAGGTAATTACACAAGTAACTTCCATGGGTAGTGTTGGCATCTAACTTGTAAATAACAATGATTTCATTTTTAATCTCTTTTGAAAATTTTGCTACTTCTCAAAGTTAGTAAAAAGAGATTGGAAATTTTTGGTTTCAAAAACGTGTTTTTATAACATTGCGTGAGGACACTGCAATAGCTTAGTCTGGGGGATTTTGGTATGTGCTTAAACACATACCTTTTCTTGACCAAATTAAGACCAAAACGACCAAAAACTAACCATAAATGCCAAAGATATTGTGTTTTTGTGTTCGTTTCTATGCAGGGACGGATATAAAGAAATATGGACGAAAACTCAAGAAAACCCGAAAAACAGGAGCACGAGATTTGGAAAAGATATTTAAAGAGCCGAAGCCGGAAAAAAAATTCGTCAAAGAAAATATTTTGTGAAGAAAAGCCCTTGGATTATTTAAGATTGTCAAAAATAACCCTTCGATCAACGTTACAAAGATGGCAGAAAATACCCTTGAAGTTTGCAAAAGTTACAAAACAAATCCTAAATTTTAAAACCAAATCCGGATTTTAAATTAAAACCAATTCTCTTTAATCATAAACCCAGCCCAATACCCCACTCTAACCAACACAGCCCATAAACCATTTACCCATGACCCATATCCCAACCCAATACCCGGTCAAACCCACAATTAATTACCAGTCAAATGTATTTACCCGCCAACCCTTTCCCCCAAAAGTTACTATTCCTAGAACCCTAATTACCCCGCCCAGAAAATTACCACAATTAAGGGCAATTCCATACTTTGCACGCATTTCTAGGAGGTTCCTAACATGTCAGGAATGACATGTCAGGAATGACATGTCAGCAATCCCAGAGAATTCGAGCTCTCTGATTGGCTGATGATACGTGGGGTTTTGATCTAAGGGCTATGGTTGATTGATTATTGCTCAAGAATGATCAAATGGATGAAAATGACTTGAAGAAGCACAAGGAGGTGCGGATTAATGACATGGAAAGCCCTAGAAACTTCACCAATCGGCTATAAATTGCCCTCCCCTCTCCTCAGATGATGAAGTAGTTTTTAGTTATTGTTATGCTGTCATTTTATTTTCTTAATTGTATTTTCTACTTCCAAATAGTGTAATCTGTTTTGTGAGTGATAGATAAGTTTCAAATCTGTTTTAGTCTAAAAATTCCAAAAAGTCAAACAAGTGGTCCAATAAGCTGTTCTGGTGATAAGCTATTCTGATAAGCTGGATTGGTTTATTATTGGCTAATATGATAAGCCTGGGTATCTTGTTTTGATTGGTTCAGATCTGTTCACACTTAATCTCTTTTTGTAAGCATCATTTCAATCTTATTTTTAGCTTATTACTGTGGAACTGCTTATTCCAGTTAATTTAGTGCTTATTCATGTTAGTTATAGTTAATTGATCTTAAATGTGCTTATTAACTAGTGGTTGTTAGGTTAGATTTCAGTTTGAACTTATAAATCATAAATAGCTATAAAATCAGTCATAGTAGAGTAGCTTAATTAGGGGCTTATTGAGATATTGTAAGTTTCTTATTGGTGGTTTTAATAGTTAGATAATCAGTTGGAATTGTCATCTCAGCTTAACTAGGTGTTTTGTATTGCAAAAGTACTAAATTAGTTTCTATAAGGAGTGTTTGGTATAAGATGGTGCTGTCAGATTTAGAGCTTGTACTGTTCATTTGTCATTTAAGAGATTTTGATTTTGCTTAAAGTGGTTGTAATAAGCTGTTTTTAGAATCTAATAGGGTGAATTAAAGGATCTCAAGGAATTGCATCATTAGGTTAAGTTTTAAGTAGTTACTAGCTCATTTAAGCTTCTAATAAGCTGAGTCTTTTTTTGATCTTTCATTTTGGCATTTTTAAGTTCCATTCAGAGTTTGTAATGAAGTTCCAAGAGTTGGTTTAGTTTTATTGAGTTTTGAGAGGTATAGAGGTTGAAAACCACTACTGCTGCAACAGAATAGCTGCAGACCTGCACTATCTGATCTGCCCAACTCAGCTTTTTTTTACCTTTGCAGCTGCTTACTCACTTGAGCTTATTGCTTAGTATTTGATTTATAAGTTGTTTATAGTACTGGCTTTAGCTTTGTTAGTTTGAATTCCATTCGTTAGCTTATCAAATAGCTTAATTTTGATCTGCAAAAGTGCCCACTAAGACTGAGTCATGCCTGCAGCATTTTTGTCTCCATGATCAGCTGTACTTGATCCAAATTGAATAAGCAATTGAGTGTATAAATTGGGGCTTTTCAGTTTGCAAGTATCTTTTAGTGTTAGCTTTTAGAATCTGCTTTTGGTTTGCCTTAATTAGCCTTTTCTTAGTTTATAGAACTGCTTAAAGTTAGCTGTTTAGTCACTTGCTTCTGCCCTTAATTGGAACTGCCAAACTGCTTATTGGCTTATTCTGAGAGCTTAATTGGTCATAATTAGTGGTTTCAAGCTTTAGTTAGTGTGCTTATCTATATTTGAGCTTCTGGTGAAATTTGGTACTGTAGTGCTTATTTTTAGTGCTTATTGAAACTGCTTTTTCCCCAAACTGCTTATTAGGGTTTAGCAAAGTTCCAACTTCATTTTTCATAACTTTTTAGTTTCATTTTAGATTTTTCTGAAAAATTTCATAATTTTCCAAATCAGTTTACTATTTTTAAATCATTTAATTAGTATTTTTTAGTTTTAAATTCATAAAAAATAAAATAAAAGTCAAAAAAATATATTTCTTTTTTCTAAAATTTTATTTTAATATTTAGCATTTAGGAAAATTAATTTTACATTTTTAGGACTTATAATTTAGAATTTCACTTTTTAAATACGTTTTTACAAATCATAACGTACGTTTTTAAGTTTGAAATCGTTTTAGATTTCGTGTGTTTAATTTGCTTGTTCTCTTAGCTTGGTTTATTGTTTTTAATTTTTTATTTCATATTCGTAGTGTAAAAACCAAAATATCTCACTCTTATCTCACATTCACGGCACAAATCAAAATCCCGAATCACAAATTCCATTCAATCTTCAATCGGGACAACGAAACTTGGGTTTTGCATATTACCTTTGCAATTCTCCTTGAGCTAAATTGTTAAATCAACCAAGAACACATTCAAATTCTGGAAATGTGATTGAAGATGTGCTTCATTCTTTTGTTGCTGAAAGTGAACCACAACAACAGCTTGCATATGAAGACTTTGACCAGATTGATAAGATGGACTTGGAAGAATTGGATATCAAGTGGTAGATGGCTATGCTTTGTGTGAAGGTGAACAGATATGAAAAGAAGGCGGGCAGGAAGATCCAATTCAATAGGAAGGATGGAGCAAGGTTTGATAAAAGGAAGGTTAGATGTTACAACTGCTCACAACTGGGTCACTTTGCAAGAGAATGCAAAGAAAAGAAGGCAGATGATAAGACCAGATACTCTGCATTCAAGCTCAAAGAATTAGACTCGGATGAGCCTAAGGCCTTGCTATCTGTTGATTCCATGGTGGATTGGTCACAACATGAGGTAGATGATGAGGAAAGAGGTGCTGCTCAAGTTTATGGAATGCTTGCTGGATGTGAGACAGAAGATGAGGCAGATGTGGCTGAGGAATTTGCTTTGATGGGTATCTCATCTCAGGTACAACCTTGTCCTTTTGGATGTGATGATAACTATGCTAAAATTAAAAAGGAGTTTGATGATGTAGAAACTCAATATAAAGATTATTATGTTCAGGTTCAAGCTTATAAAAGTACACCTAAAACTTTAGAAAAATAAAAGGTTTGGTACCAAACTAATCAGTTGGCATATGAAGAAAAGATTAGGGTTTTAGAAAGAGATTTGGAAAACACTACTAATTTGTTAAAATATTCTGAAAGTGAAAATGCCAAAGTGAATTTAGAGAAACTGGACTTGCAGGCTAAGTTAGATAGTGAAGTGGCCAGGTGTAATACATGGCAAGAATCATCTAAACACCTAGCTAAGTTGAATAATAGCTCTCAGTCTGTAAGGTCTAAGAGAGGGTTAGGGTATGGATATTATATTGGGCCAGATGAAGTGTATGACCCTAATGAGCCAAGCATTTTTGACCCTACCCCTGAACCTGAGAATTATCAAATTCCTGATAAATATGTTAAAGAAGGAGGAATGCATGCAGTTTCCCCACCCATAACAGGAGTATTTAAGCCTACCTCTACCCACACAGACTTTGATGAATCACATATGACCTATTGCAAAAAGTCCAATGACTTGCCTGAACTTGATTGTAAATCTAATGACTTTGTCTCTTGTTCTAACAGTGACAAGTTCTCAGAACCCAAGACCAATGACTTTACCTCATGTGATTAAAGTGACAAGTCTCCCACACCCAAGTCTGATGACTTCTCCTCAAGAGTAGCTGATGATGAATCCAATTCAAAGACAACTTCTTTTGAAGACATTTCTTTTCATTTTGTTAAAAACCATTCTATTTCTAGTTTTGGTTGTGATAAGTTTGTGTGTAATAAGAGAAGTCATGTTAAGAACAAATCTTTTAGAAATAAATCATGCTTTGTTTGTGGTAGTTATTCTCATCTTATTAAAGATTGTGATTTTTATGAGAATAGAATGGGTGTGTGTGCTGGGCAACAGCAATCTAGACCATTGTGGAATAATGTTGAAAATATACCCCCATTTGTTCCTCAAGCAGCACAAATAAGCTCTGGCAGAGCTACATTTCCTGCTGGTAAGCCATTTCCTGCCGGAAAACCAGTTCCAGCTGGTAAACCTTTTCCTGCTGGTTGGAAAAGAAATGCTGCTAGATTCTTCATCAGACCTACAAGCTCTTACTTTCAGAATGATTATAGGCCTGTTTATTATGACCCAATGCAAAAAAAAGGGGGGAAAGATGGGAAACTGTTGTTAAGTCCTTAGCAGGTTGTTCATGGAAACAATACAGACCATATTTGAAGAAGGGATCCAAGGACAATGGTGGATCTCATCAATCTACATGGTTTAAATCTTTCTGATCCACAAGGCAGGCCAAATTCAGTCATGACTTGGGTCTCCCATTGTATCTAATGTTGTTGTATTTTCTTTTGTTGTAGGAAAATCCTCATAGAAGTAAAGACTTAGGTATTGTTGATAGTGGGTGTTATAGAAGTATGACTAGAAATAGAGACAGGTTGGTGGACTAAAGCTTTTGATGGGCCTAGGTTTAATTACTTAGTTGTCCACATTGGGATGATCAATCCCTAATAGCTGGGATTGAGGGGAGGCATAAGCCTAAGGGGAGGCCTATTGTTGTATATTTTGTGTTAACTAACATTTTTTTTTAGTTTGATTTGTGTTCACTAACTTTGTTGTGCAGATGTTGTATATTTTGTACACGAACTTTGTTTTGCAGATATTGATTTCACATTGTTGTTGGTATTAATGGCACCTCATGGTTTAAAACAGAACAGACGCATTCATTAGTATTCATTACAAAGACTTTGCATTCTTCGATGCAAATTACACGCAAGTTCTACCAACACAACAACTACATCAACAAACACCTAAACCTCTACCCCAACCTCCTCTTCCCTTTCCCCTCAAAGTCAGGCATGTTCATCTGGATTCCTCTCTCTTGGATTCTCTTCCACACGTACTGATTAGCAAGTCCAAGGACTTGCTTCTCTGGTTTTGGACGTGGTTGAGTTTGCACCAAAGCGGAGCTGGTACCCTTGGATGTGTCTGGAGCCTGATCATCATCAGAGGAGGATGAATCATCAACATATGATAGAGGAGTTGGAAGCTCATCAGAATAAGTTGCCTCAATCTTCTTCTTTGATTTTTTGTTCCTAGAAGTTGAGGCATTGGGGGGAAAGTAATTGCCCCATGATGAGGCAGACTTAGGTTCTTCTGATGCTGATGAGTCCGATGAGATTTCTACGATGAAATTGTGTATATGAGAATCCCATGCTCAGTGGCAGAGTTAGGTTCTTCTGGCACAGTTGTGTATATGTTTTCAGATGTACCATATCCACTCTCAGTGAAACTTATGGAGCAGATGCTTAAGCACAAATTAGAAATTCCTACTGATTGTGTGGGTAATGATCTGACAATGGCTGAACAGTTGATTTGGCTTATCAAGCATGAACTTGCTGCTGCCAAAGTTTCTTCTAATTGATCATGGTATTCTTTAACATTCTTTTTGTATATCTTTCTTCTTTCTTTTCTTAAATATTTATTTTGTTTAGTTAAAAAAAAAAATCATCTAACTAACTTGTATATTTTTAACTGTTGGCATATACTATTTTCAGGGTTTGAGTGTTGGTTAATTACCATACACCAAATGGTACTCAACTCACCATGTCTAACAGACAAGAAAGAGTTGACTCACCATGAGGGTACGGCTCTGGTGTGATCATCAAATCCGTTGACAGCTGTAATAGTTTGCTGAAAACTATTGGGTATTCAACTCACCCATGTTTCATTACTGAGAGTTGAAATGGTCATCAATTCACCATGGATGTTACCCTTTAGGGTTCCAAAGAATTGGCTAGCCCACAAGAGTATGGCTTGTGGTAAAGGCTGTGGAAATCCATAACTGGTAATCAATTCACCAAGGTGTTATATTCAACCAAAGAATTGGCTAGTCCTGAGCAAACGGCTACAGGTAAAGACATCTCAAATCCGTTTATGGCTGTGATGGTTTGCCAAAAATCATTAGGGTATTCCAACACACCATTGATTCATGTTCTAAGTGTTAGACTGGTTACTAGTTCACCAGGGTGATGCCATGATTCCACCAAAGGACTAGCTAGCCCAAGAGTGAGTAGCTACTTGGTAAAGGCTCATCAAATCTACTCATGTTGCTGCTGGTTCCTGTTGCTGCTGATACTTAGGAGTTGCTGCTGGATCCTTGGTCTTAATGGTGGTTACTTGTTGCTGCTGGTTCTAACCATGTTGCTGCTGGTTACCTAATGTTGTTGCTAAAGTTCAATCCTCATGCTTTGGAAGTCAAAGATCTATCTGGAAACTTGAAGTTAACCTAGTCAAATTCATGTTTCGGGGAGGATTGTTAGGAATTATTAAAATTGTATTTAGTTTCATTACTGCTGGTAGTTAGTATGGTTCCTGCTGGCAGGTATGTAGTTCCTGCTGGTATGGTTCCTGCTGTTAGTAGTATATAGTTACTGCTGGTAATATTGTTTCTGCGGGTAATAATAATAGTCAACCCGTATGATCAGAAGCTTAGGATATGCATGAAATATGTTAGGAATAGATATTGCATATCTCTTTTACACATTTTCTTGTGAATGCAGAATTAGGGTTTCTATTAGTATAAAAGAAACTCACGGCTTTGAACGTTGTACACTTCGAAAACAATTTTAATAGTTAATATAGATCCATAGAGGATCAAGTGTTTATTAGTTGTTTCTTCTTTAAATCTTGTGTTTATATTCCGCGTAAACATAAGTTTATTGTTAGAGACTCTCTTGTAGTTTGTTTGTGATTACATATGCATTCTACCGGTTCCATAAGGCTCAAAGATCTATCTAGGACTGATCCAACAGTTCGTATACCTCTCCAGCCTATTTATACCTATCGACATGGAAAACCATTCATATACAACTCCTTTGATATTTTCATTAGATATTATATTTCAAATTTCAATGGTTGAATCCTCTTCAACTCCTTCTTCAAACAAAAACAAACGCCCAAGGGATGATTCTCCGCCTCCAATCCTTGAAAATTATAAAAAATTTGGCATATCCCAACATATTTGGGAGAAATGTAGTGAAGGCCAGTATGGTACTGAAAACAAATTGATAGAACTTTACAACAAGCGTATAAAGATGTGGAAGAAAGGAACAAGAAAGATTTAGAGGTCATTGAGGAGCATCAGAAGAAAGTTGATGAGAGGAACAAAAAAATAGAAGAAGCAAGAGAGCAAATAGTTGGTGTTTACAAAAGTATTGAAGCTTGTTTACATATTTCTTAATGTATCTTTTGTTTATATATTTTGCCTATGTATATGACTTAATATATGACTTAACTTTTACAATTCATACAAGTTTATGATATTTGAATGCAGTTATTATTACAAGTTTATGATATTTGAATGCAGTTATTATTATTGTACTGCTAGGCAAAAAATTGTACTGGTAGCGAAAACTTTGTACTGCTGGGTATCCGTTAGTACTGGTTGGGAGTGCAGGGTACGTTTGTGTCACTTTTTACTTAAAGGGTATAAATCCCCAATTGCGGCACACAATCATATTCACGCACACATTACTCTCTCTCTTCCACTCCCTAAACTAATTTTAATCGTCATATTGCAAAACCCCCAAATCAAATCATAATGTCAAACCTAACTTTTACCGAACCTCATAATAATGTTGCCTTTTTAGAAAAATCCAATGAGTCTGTAGATTTTACTGAGATCATTGATTTCCTTAATGCAAGCTATATTAAGTTTGCATTAACAGTAAAACCTACTACATATTCTTCCAACATTATCCAGTTTTGGTCGTCTGCTAAGGTCAAAACTATTAATGGGGAAGCACAAATCCATGCCCTTGTAGATGGGCAGAGGATTATCATTATAGAGGTGTCTATTTGAAGAGATCTTCTCCTAGATGATGCTAACGGAGTTGAGAATCTTCCAAATACTACAATCTTTGGAAAACTTTCACTGATGGGCTATGAGAGAAAAACAGATGCTTTAAAGTTTCATAAAGGTAATTTTTCTCCTCAGTGGAAATTCTTAATTCATACTGTCTTAGTGTGTCTAAGTCCAAAGACCACTGCGTGGAATGAATTTAGCAGTAATTTAGCTTCTGCTATAATTTGTTTGGCTGCAAATACTCAAAGATTTAATTTTTCAAAATTAATTTTTGATAGTATAGTTAAGAACTTGGATAGTTCTTCGGCTAAATATTGTCTATATCTAAGGTTTTTGCAACTCTTTTTGGACAACCAATTTAAAAATAAGAAAAGTCACAAAAATGTTTATTCCACTCCCTGCCTAACCAAAAAGGTTTTTGCTAATATGAGGAGGGTTGGAAAAGATTTTTCAGGGACAGTGACACCTTTGTTTCCAACAATGGTGGCACTAGCCCAAACCCAAATGGGTGAAGGTTCAGCAAACCCAGCTGGTACCCATCACACATCCACACTTTTGGCTACATCATCTAAACAACAACAAAAGACCTATAAACGTAGGACTAACACCAAGAACACTGAGCTACCTCAGGCTAGTGGTTCTATACCAACTGTTGCAGATGAGGCTGTCACTGGGGGGGAGAGTGACATGTTGGCAAGGGCTGCCACTACTGTGTCTAGCTTAGCAGCAGCACAGGACAGTGTTAACATTATTAAGACCCGAACCAAGACAACTTCTAATGAGTCCAGTCCACATGGAACTGATTCAGGTGAAGGACCCAGTCACATGGAAACAATGGGGGGTTCGGATGTTCATCCTAGGGGTGAGACTGAACTTAACTTTTCCAGTGATCCACCTCTCGGGCTAGGTAACACAAGCCAAAGTGGTGAGGATAGTATGCAACTTTTGAATGAATTGAAGGATACCTGTGCCAAGCTGTCTGCAGAAATTGTTGATCTGCAAACAAAAGCTGCTTCCCAAGATGGAGTCATCAAAGCTCAAGGTGGAGTCATCAAAGCTCAAGGTGGGGAGATAAAGGCTTTGAAGAGAAGGGTTAGGTATTTAGAAGGAGTCAAAGGATCAAGAATTCCCAAACACAAGGTTAAATATTCTGAAGCTTCTAAGGATGCTCCCAAACAGGGGGGGATTGAAGGCAAAGTTTCAGGGGAGGCTAAAGAGGGTGAAATTATTGGTGAAGAGAGTGATCCAATGGAATTTGTAGTTGCTGATAACCAATGGAATGAAGTAGTGATGGATAGGTGTTTCAGCAAGGTTACAACTGCTGATAGTGCTACTGATCAGGGTATTAGTGCTGATAGTGGTCCAGTTATTCCTGCTAGTGAGCCAGTTACGGATGGTAGTACAAAAGCTAGTACTGCTACATGAGAGGTTTTTGCAACTGTTGTTACTGTACTTGCTGTGCTGAAGACATCAAAACCAGTAACCAAAGGTGTTGTGATACAAGAGCCATCATCCTCTATAAAAGCTAAACAGTCAACTCCACAGGTACAAGGCAAAGGTAAAGGGATTCTTTCTGAAGAGCCTGTGGAGAAACCATTATCAAAAGAAGAGCAAGAGCAACTTGATGCTAAAGTTGCTAAGAAATATGCACAACAGTATGATGCAGAACATCAGATGATTTTGGAACGAAAGAGAATATAAGAAGAAAAAGATGCAGAGTTAATAGCTTCATGGGATGAGGAAAGGGCTCAGGTTGAAGTTGATTGTGAGCTTGCTAAGAAACTACATAAAAAAGAGCAAGATAAGTACTCAGTAGATGAAAAAGCCAGGATGCTGAAAGAATTTTTTGATACAAAAAAGAAGTTTTATGCAGCACAAAGATATGTAGCTAAGAAGAACAAGCCACCCACTCCAAAACAAAGAAGAGATCTCATGTGCAGGTATTTGAAGAATGTTGCCAGTTGGAAACTAAAGGATTTGAAATTGTTGGATCATAAAAGAATTGAAGAATTATATGCAATTGCCAAGAGGAACAATGAACGCTTTTTGAATGCTGAGGTTGTGAAGGGCAGTGCAGAAAAGAAAGAAGAGAAAGCAAGTTCAAAAAGAGCAGGTAAACAGTTGGAAAGAGAAAGCAGTAAAAAGAGAAAACAAGAACAAACTGAGCAAGCTGTTGCTAAAGAACAAATGCAAGCTCACACTGAACTTGCAGTTGACTCTGTAGGAGAAGCCATGGATGCACAACCTTTAAGTGTCAAACAACCCATTGTTGATTATAAGTCTGGATCTCATGGGGAAATAGTTTATTATGATATTAAGAGGCATGATGGTTCTTCTACAAGGTTTGTAAGCTTTCTTCACATGGTTCATAATTTTGATAGACGAGATGTGATAGCTCTATGGAAATTACTCAAACAAATATTTGGTAATATGACACCAGAACAAGCTTATGATAGAGAAGTCTGGAATTACTTGAAGGTAATGTTTGAACCAAATCATGAGGATGAATGTTGGAGAAGACTAAAGCACAATACTGTTAAAGAATGGAAAAATTTTCAACGATGTGGAGTACATGCTTTAACTGTAAATGAGTTGGTGATCTACATGCTTGTAGAAAAGGATTACCCTTTAAAGTTTCACAAAGACATTCTACATCAGATGTTGCGTGAGAAGAAAATACTCAAGCTTCAGCTTACTTATGATGACATGGCATATGAACTGCTCAGGAAGATGGGAGAGTATCTAGGACCCAAGGACAAGAAATAGAATTAAGACTGCTAGAGTTATAGTTAAGACTGCTAGAATGTATAGTTATTACTGCTAGAATGTATAGTTTGACTTAAACATGTATAGTTATTACTGCTTATGAGATAAACATGTATTGTTATTACTGCTAGAATGTATAGTTATTACTGCTAGAATGTATAGTGTGAAAAAATATGCTTACATAAATGCTTACAATGGAGCCAAAACATTGAGATTTTGAAATTTTTGACTATTGCATAAGTTATCAGAAATGTGTGACCATATGTATCGAATTGTGACTACACTTAAATAATGTGTGACAAAATATGACTCTATGATTTATACACCTAAATAAATACTTCATGTGACAATATGTAACATCTTGAATTTAGTCACACAAATACTCAATGTGACTAATATCAAGGTTAATGATAACCGAGTTCACATTTTGCTATACATAATAGTCACATGAATATTTCACAGTGTGACTATTTTGAATGTATTGGTCACATATAATACCCTTATAATGTGGCCATAAACATAATTTAGATGCACATTTGTGGTATGGTGTGACTATTGTATAGCCTATAGTCACATGATTGTGCTACAATTAAATGTCACCATACACATTAGGAATTGGCAGGTAAACACACACTTATCTTTAGACACACATATTAACTTACGTGACCATTTGTATCAAATTTTGGTCACACTTAATCATGTATGCCTATGGTTTAGTGTGACCATATATGACATTTGGTCACACTGTTCAAGTGTGTGACATATATTTGTCACTTTTAAATGCATATCGTGACTAATGCTTCAAACTTACTTTTCATTTGTCACACATTTCAAATTCATATGTGGCTAAATTTTCAACAAAAACTAGCAGTCACGTTTAAATAATGTGTGACAAACTTGAGTATATGATTTAGCCACATACACAATTACTTCGTGTGACCATATATGGATTTTGGTCACACTTTTCAATTACGTGAAATATATTTGTCACATATGTATATATATAGTGTGACTAATGTTTCAACCTTATTTGTATCCGTCACACGTCCCAAATTATAAGTGACTAAAAAATCAAAATTTTTTTTACCAGATACGTATAGTCACGAAAATATTCAAATATGTGGCTGTAGCCTCAAATGTAATTTCGAAATGGTCACACAAGTCGGATCAAGTGTGGCTGTTTATTTTATTCTGGTACATTTAGTCACACAAATAATTTATTGTGTGGCCGTTCTAAATACTACATGTGTGACAGTAGGCCAAATCTGTACTAGTGCCTCCTCGAAGGGTTCGGTCTCAGCCTCAGATAATACGGGTGATGAGTTCGGTGTAGGGTCCACTGATGATAAGATAATGGTAGGTGGTGATGTGACAACTGACTCTAGTACTATGGTGGGTGGTAATGAGACCTCGTCTGTGTCAGAATCTGATGAAATGACGATGGGATGGGTATCTGTAGACATCTCTGTGACAATCGACATGAAATAAAAGTAAATAACCACTTACATTATGCGGGTTATGATGAAATGATGTATGTATGAAACCACATGTAAAATGAATATGCACTTACGATGAAATGATAAGATGCTATGATGATGTGGTTATAGTCTAGGGTATCATGGACAACCTAGTTCGCTATAACCTTAGCTCTGATGTCAATCTGTTACACCCCCAAATACCTGATTTGCAGCGGAATGGAAGACTTGGGGGCATGACTGTCATAGCATCACAGTTATAGTTATATTGAACGACCTAAAGTGCCGTTTTAAAATACATCGTTTGATTAATTAAAACATTCAGAGTTACAAAAGCTAGGTCCCAAAAGGTGATTCATGTTTGAGGAAATAAGTTTATACAAATCAAACGATAATTAAGTGCATAAAATATAAGTGAGACGCGTTGTCCCCGCGACTCCAAAAATATGTCCACATGCATGCCGTGATGCGAGTACCTTAATTACCTGAAAATACATTGCTAAAAATGGTCAACAAAAATGTTGGTGAGATCATAGGTTTATGTAAATGTATGGTTTCTACGGTAACCACAAGTATAAAGTGTATGACAAAAATACCACATAAAATAATACATTAGCTCTTAAGCTCATGACCCCGAAGCTAGACTGAAATGAAATGCCCCATCCGAGTGTTTTGCCAGACACTCTAATATGATTCAAATAAAATGCGTACGTTTAACAAGTTCGAGCGACCAACCCGGACGGAGGAGTCACCCTCAATAGATCTATTCACTCACCCTCGCTTGCTCACAATTAACGGTTCATGATAAATAATAGGGGACTTTAATCTGGGCAGTGATGTAACTTAAGCAATGTAAATGAGTTTTGATACTTTGGTCCGTATGAAAAATGGTGCAATGTATTCTCCCCCGAGAATTTAGAAATTAAATAATCAATTGAAAACGGGGCTATGAAAACTCACCTGATGTGATAGCAACAATGATAATAATGGATATGCTGAAATGAGGCTCGGTCTCTAACCGCAACCTAATATGAATGATATGTTCTAATGTAAGTCATGAATTTACGCATCACATGCAAATACGTATGTTATCGATACCACTCGTGAATTTTGGAAATAACGTTTATCGTCGAAAAAATATATTTTTGATGTCTCGTTAAGTTATAAAACACTTTTCGTGTAAATACGTTGCAATGATACCCCATGATCGTCGTTTGGTGATCTATCGATAAATATAGTGTTCTCGTCGTAAAATAGCATTTTTCACAACTTATAAAAATGACTAAATGGCATCGCAAAACTAGCCATAAAATAATGTACGCTAAGTGTTAGGAAATAAGCTCGGCGTTTTTAGAAACCTTGCAACAATATCTCAAATTCGTATCATTTAACTTTTGACCATACGCGTCCAGATCAATAAGAAAAACGGCTCTCAACATGTTGTCTTGCAAAAACTGATTTTAACTTAAAAATATTTTTCTAATAAAAGCTGTTAAAATGTTTAGTGAATCATCGGGTTTCAAACGCGTGTATCTTGGTCGTCATAGGCTCGTTTTCTACGTTCTTTATATCCACGGCTTTGTGTTACATCTAACTAATAGATTCTTGGCATGCCGGCTCATCTAGATCACGTCCAATGCCTTGTTTTACCCGTTGAAATTCGTGGGACAGCACGCAAAATTTCAGAAAAATAGTTTTCGTCGTCAAACTTAGAATTAGCGTATCTTTCTCGTCGTTAGCTCGTTTTTGCTCATTCCGGCGGCCACGGTTTCTTTTTTGAAAGTATTTTCTAAATATTTAGGCCAAAATAGTCCAATTTTTACTGAGTTTTCCAGATTTTACAAAAATGGACAGCACCTCATTTACACTTTGCTAAAACCAAATTTTCTAGTTCAAGGCTTGCTCAAAACACTTCCAATCAACACCACAACTAGTCTAAGCCTACCATACACCTTCTTAGGGTGTCATGGGTTCCTAGTCTTCACCAAAAATGGTGGATCTCATGGGATTGCTAATAAAATTCATTAAACTCCTTTTAGTGACAAGATTATGTGTTTAAGTGGTATCTAACATATATATATTTGCATGACTAGTTACTAGAACATAAAAATGTAGCAAATGGAAGTATAAAAATTAGAGAAATTTATTTAACCACTTACTTGAAGTATTGATGAGTTTTGGTGAAAAAAATGCTTAAGGAATCCTTGAGGTTTTTATTTCAAAACCCTAACCAGGATTACAAATGAGACTAGATAATACTTGATCTTGTAAAATTTGATGAAATCTTCCTTGTTCTTGTGTCTTGGCCGATCATATGAGAAGGAGAGAAAGAGAGGAAAATTTTTGCTAGTTGATGTGGTATGGAAGTAGAAATGAGAGAAATGAAAGTATAAATCTATTAATAGAAATGTGGTATTAATTTTAGTCAAGTTAATCAAGTGTACTTGGAGAATTAGGGGGCTAGGGGGGGGCGGCAAATGGGGAAGTGATGGGAGGTGTTGGAGGCTAATTAAAGCCTTTGTCTCCCAAGTGTAAGAGTTATGTAGTTTAATTTGTGCATTGGGTGTTACCGGGTACCGAGTTAACTAGAAATAAATCCTGACGAGATAGAATAAAATATGACGAAGTTGTAAAAATTGTAAAATCACATTCCTTGCAAGAATCGGGTGTTCAAATAGTTATCGTGTTGAAATTTCGTAAACCGACGTAGTTATAAGCATTTAAGGGAAAATATAGTAAACAATTTAAAAACACCGGGTAAATTAATAATATAATTCTTATATCATTATAATGAGTGTGAAAAATATATTAGGACCATAGTCTGGAGTGTCGGGTATATTATTCGTAGTGAATGACTGAGTGGTAACGTTTATTAAATAAATAAACATACGTTAATGGAAATCACACAAACCCGTGCATGACCTAATATAATGATGATGTTACTGATGATATGTAGACTACTCTATTCTATATGATGTGTCCTTAATAATAATGCATGAATACGCAGCTAAACCATAATGGTTACGCGAATTTGAATACCCGTAAACCTAGTTTACGCAATGATGAATGATAACCTTGAATAGTGATTTCCCTCCGGAAATGAATAGTGTTTCATGAATAGTAAAATTTTTGAAAACATCTCAAAGTCTCAAACTGACTTCAAAAATGATAAATAGTGAAATGATGAATAGTAACCCATGAACAGTAAATTTTCGAGGTTTGGGAAAATGACCTGAAATTATGATTTGTCACATTTAGTTTCTAGGAATAATGTTGTTTATTTTATTGCTATCCCAAGGGATGGTATTTTTGAAATTGATATGTCTTGTTCTAAAACAAATGATAGTTCTATGTTTGCTGTTAGCAATAAAAGAGCCAATCTCACTTTGGACTCTACTCTCTTGTGGCATTGTCGTCTTGGACACATTAGCAAGAAACGCATGGAGAAGTTGCAACATGATAGACTTCTCAACTCATCAGACATCAAGTCATTTGAAAAGTGTGTTTCCTGCATATCTGGTAAGATGACAAGAAAACCCTATTCACATCAAGTGGAAAGGGCTAAGGATCTACTTGGACTAATACACACCAATGTATGTGGCAATTTAGAACTGTGTCAAGACAAGGAGCAAGCTACTTCGTCACTTTTACTGATGACTATAGTCGGTATGGTTATGTTTACTTGCTGAAACATAAACATGAAGTGTTTGAAACATATAAAGTGTTTCAAAAGGAAGTAGAAAACCAACTCGCGAAGACCATTAAGTCACTACATTCTGATCGTTGAGGTGAATATATGAGTCAAGAGTTTTTGGATCATCTTAAGGAGCATGGGATTATGGCCCATCGCACTCCTCCTTACGCCACAACATAATGGTGTGTCTGAGAGGAGAAATCGAACACTGCTAGACATGGTTCGCTCCATGATGAGTCAAACTACTCTTCCAAAGTCCTTTTGGGATTATGCCCTTGAGTCTGCTGCACGCATTCTCAACATGGTTCCAACTAAGAAGGTTGATAAGACACCATACGAGGTATGGCATGTGAGGTACTTGTTAAGCGTGATACACTTACCAAACCTGACAAACTGGAACCCAGATCTATTAAGTTTATCTTCGTAGGATACCCAAAGGAAACAATGGGATATTCTTTCTACCTTCCATCCGAGAACAAAGTATTTGTTGCTCGGAATGCTGAATTCTTTGAGAAAAATCTCTTGGATCATGAAGCAAGTGGGAGTCTAGAAGATCTTGAAATTATTCAAGAAGAAGATACAAATCCTTCTGTAGACACTAGCTTAGGTCATGATGAGGATGATCAAGAAATTGATGAACCTCAAAGTGATATCAATCCCATTCGTAAGTCAACTAGGACACGCCGTGCCCCAGATCGAATGTGTTTATATGTCGATACTGAGGAGCATGAGTTGGGGGATCTTGGTGAACCCAATAAGTATAAAGCTACATTGATGGATCCTGAATCCAAGAAATGGCTTGATGCGATGAATGTGGAAATGCAATCCATGAAAGACAACAAAGTCTGGGACTTAGTTGATCTTCCTAATGGTAAAACCGTTGGTAGCAAATGGCTCTTCAAAAAGAAGACTGACATGGATGGTGCAGTACACACCTTTAAAGCTCGTCTCGTAGCAAAGGGCTTCACTCAAACCTACGGGGTTGATTATGAAGAGACCTTTTCTCCTGTTGCAGACATTAGAGCTATAAGGATTCTCATAGCCATAGCTGCATTCTATGACTATGAGATTTGGCAAATGGATGTCAAAATCGCCTTCCTCAATAGACATCTTTCCGAAGAAGTCTATACGCAACCTGAAGGTTTTTTTAATCGAAAATATCCTAACCGAGTATGCAAGATCAAGCTTTCCATTTATGGACTTAAGCAAGCATCTAGGCAATTGAATAAACGTTTTGATGATGAGATTAAGAAATTCGGTTTCACTCAGAATCAAGATGAGCCATGTGTATATCAGAAAGCTAGTGGGAGTTATGCCACTTTCCTAATTCTATATGTTGATGACATATTACTCATGGGAAACAACATTCCAATGTTACAAGATGTAAAATCCTATCTTGGAAAATGTTTTGCCATGAAAGATCTAGGAGAAGCTGCATATATTCTTGGAATCAAGATCTATAGAGATAGATCAAGACTGTTAATTGGTTTATGTCAAAGTGCTTACATTGAGAAAATCTTGAAAAGATATTTCATGGAGAATTTCAAATGAGGAACTATCCCAATGCAAGATGAGCCTAAATTGAGTAAATCACAAGGTACTGAGACACCTACTGAAAAAGAGCGCATGCAAAGGGTTCCCTATGCCTCGGCTATAGGATCAATTATATATGCTGTGAGATGTACTCTTCCTGATGTTGCGTTCGCTCAGAACATGACAAGCCATTTTCAAAATAATCCAGATGAACTTCACTGGACTGCTGTTAAAAATATTCTTAAGTATTTACGCAATACTAAGGATATGTTTCTAGTTTACGGAGGCGATATGAAATGAGAGCTCAGGGTTTCTTGCTACACTAATGCTGGATATCTAAGAGATGTTGTTGACCTGAAATCTCAGACTGGATACGTATTCATTTTAAATGGGGGTGTTGTTGACTGGAAAAGCAAAAGCAGAGTATTTCTGCAACTTCATCTATAGAAGCTGAGTATATAGCTGCTTATGATGCATCTAAAGAGGCTGTATGGATTCGAAAATTCATTTCTGGGCTTGGCATTGTTCCCACAATTGAAGAACCCATAAATATGTATTGTGATAATACAGGAGCCATTACTATAGCTAATGAAAGTGGAATCACCAAGGGTGCTAGACATTACCACGCAAAAGTTCATTATCTTCGAGAAACTATTAAGATGGGTGACGTGAAGATATTAAAAGTTCACACAGACGACAATCTACCTAATCCCTTTACGAAGGCTTTAGCATATCCTAAGCATTCTAAATTGACTAGGAATATTGGTTTGATACCAGCTAGTAGTCTCATGTAAATCTGTGTGTTAATTAGTATTTGAATAATTTGGAATTGTTAGACAGTTTTATTTTCTGATAAATAAAGATACGAGGTATTCGTTATTTTGTTCATATAACCTGTTATTCCATATTTGCATGTTTAATCCATGAAATGATTCATCATTCTAAATAAGTCCATTGTCGGTTAACAATATGGGAATATTGTTATGCAAGGCAAATGTGAGTGTTGGTTATATTCTATAAGAATGTTGATTGTTCCAGCCAAACTCATATGTATTCACAAGGGATGCATATTGGATACCCCGACTTTTAAACATTTACTTTTGGGTCCTTGTCATGAGTAAGATGTTGAAATGGTTTGTTAAGTCGTCTTTAGACTTGAGATACAAGCAAGTTCTGTTATGTGTGGATATTACTTTTGTAATTATATGCCAAACGCTGTCCTGAATAAGGTAGTTATAAAAGCTATGTTTCAGAGTGATGTGAAGTAGCATCTACAACACTTGCAGTCAACAAAGGATTTGTTACTCCACTTGCTATGTGCAGAAAGATACCATGGGCCTTCTCCAGAATTAATCAGATAATTGTTCGGCCGAACCCAAAGGGTAATGCAAGATGATTCTTGGTTACATTTGGTATATCTAATTAAAATTCTATAACGAGAATCAAAATGGATAAACTATATGGCATGAGTTAGGATCCATATCCATGGTTTAACGGTATCTATAACAAAGGATTATGAAAGCAAGACATAAATAACCATGCTACTAAGAATGATTTATGAAACTATATCTCAGACACCTTTAGTTTAAATAGCGAGTGAGAGCATTGCTAGACGTTTCCGTCGTTGGTATTTGTGCTATCTGCTACTCCAACTCCCAAGTGGGAGCTGTTGGAATGTGAGAGTTGGATTAGCCTAATACGACTAAAGGTGTGTGAGCCTATCGGGCCACACACGTATACACGAAGAACACGTTTATTGTATATTTAATATATATATTTTTTATATTTATTAAATGTATAATACGTTTCACAAAATATAAAAGAGAGGGACTTGGATGTCGGAAAACGAAACTCCCGGACCTCCCACCAAAGTGGCTAGTTATGGAAGGATCTAGGAGGGGGGCTATGTGTCGGTTTTGACTAACTAAAGGAGGTGAAAACAATAACTTGTTGGACAAGTTGGGGTGCTATATAAACACCCCTTGGCCTCATTGTAAAACACACGACAGAATTAAAACCTAAAGCAAATTGTTAGATTTCTTTTAGTCAATATTTTCAGCTGGCTACTGACAACACAAAGCCATATTGGTTTTGTTTTATTTTTTCCTGTACATAGCAAAGATATATTAGTAACAAAGAATTCATTCTTTGTTTTTTTGTCTTGTTCCTATTTTAAGCAAATCAAACATAGCCCTCTTTCGGATTTGATTTGGTTTAAGTAAGCTACAACAAGAACACAAGTTTGTTTGCTTGTTTATGTGAAGCAAGGACTAGCATCCTTACGTGCTTCGTTTGACGTGTAGTGTGTGCATTCGTTAGAGGTGATTGTTTTAATCACTAAGTTTCATTTGCTGTTGCTTTGAGGGTAAATTTTTCTTGTTTCCCTTTTACTTTAATTTGTTTATTATATGTGTTAATCATAATTGCTAAACTAGATCCATTATCCACTGCGTACTCGTAGTGTTAATGGTTAACATGTTATATAAATCCCAACACTTCTTAAATAAGAAGTCTTCAATCAATGAGGATGACAAGTGCTCTTGAATCCTTATATGTTGATATGCTTTGGTGGATGAGGATGGCAAGATCTCCAAGCTTTCTTTGGTGGATCAGGATGTAAAGTATGCTTACAACAAAGATGAATTTTAGAAGCATTATGATCATGTGATGGTAAGGGTGATTAATGTATGTTACTACATTATTATCTACTGATTTAAATGTATGAAAAATGATAGAGAGAATGTATGTTCAAGTGGTGAAGAAATGATTGAAAAATGGGCTGCTATTTATAGTTAACAAGCTCAGCAACCCACGGATTAGATGGAACCAAAAAATTGGTTCCGCCCTTGTTATTTTTTGGTTCCGCGGGTGGCTGACACAATATCTACAAAATCTTGTTTAAATCTTTCCAAAATCTTTCACAATCTTTCCAAGTTATTTTTTGTGATCTTTCTATATTTTGATGACACTATGCATGAGGTAATAACACCATTTTCTTTTTTCTTTATTGTTTCATGAAAGTTAATTAAAAATGTAACTAGTTAATAAAATGTCTAGTTAACTTTTGTAAAATAAAATGTCTAGTTAGGTGCTTGTCAAAATAAAATGTATTTTGTCAAGTGTAAGTAAACTTTAGTACTTGTATATTTGTTAGTATAAATTTTACGAAAGATATATTTGTATATAATACTTGTTAGTACCAAATGTAAAATGAGGTTTGAAATAGAATAATAAACTTATAAAATACTTAATGACTATAAACGTATTTTAAACATTATAAATGATTTGTTAAGGGGTTTGATCATAATGCCACATAACAAACATGTACGAACCTGTGTTGTAGCATACGAGGACTTAATATGTTGAATGTATGTTGAGACAAATTATGATTAAAAGCAAATTGTATATTTTACGTTACGTATCAAGTTAAATGTTTGTCATCAATCAAAACAAATGAGACTATATTGATTAAATATCGTAATATTTGCACTAACAAAAAGGATTGGAAGACATAGTGTTCGTACCCAATTTATCATTAGAAGAAGAAGTCTCTTTTTGAACCTTAGGATCCGTACCTTGCTTAGTAGTTGTCGTCAATATAGGTCTCCAAAACTTAGGTTTTGGCTTGTTAAGCCTAACACCACCAATGGGCTGAGATTAAGACAAATCAACCACACTTTTCGCTTTATTCTTTCGATTTCTTACCTCAATGAAGCCCTCTTCATGATTATCCACTAGATTAAACACCTTGGCTGCCACGTTAATGTCATTTTGAATAGTCTCCTTGACATATTTTGGACAATCAAAAGGACCATTCCCAAATCATTTACAATCAATATAATGAAGAGGCTTCCATTCATATTCAACGTTAATAATTTCTGTAGTATAACTATTACCTTCTTCATTCGGAATAGCCATTGTACCTTGCCTATTCAATTCGGATTCCGCGATTAATTCAACTAAGGCACTAGCAAAACTAATACTGCCCCATAACTCAACATACGTAGAACTTGTAAATGCATTCAACATAATTGGTTTCCCTACTTGCGTAACAATCAAGCTCAAACTATCCTCTGAATAAGCAACCAAAGGAACTTTATGCAATTTAATCCAAACCGGTACCTTGTTTACCTCGTTCCTATTAAGGGATAAAGTAGGGGTCCATTTGTTAAGAATAATAGGCAAGTTACGAATTAACCAAGGATCTCATTCGTAGTAAACTTAAAACACGATCCACTCCCTCATTGGTAGTAAACTTAAAAAGATACACACCATCACCAATTTTCATTCGCTTTTGCAAGCCAAACTTTTCCCATGTATTAGAAACATAGCTTTGAACATTAGGGAAGGCAATAGTCTTAAAAAGGAAGTAACCAACCAGCGTATTTTCATACCGACACAACACCATGTCCATAGTAGCCCTAGAAAGCATTGTGTCATGGGATTCCACACGATCCTCATTAACCAAAAACCTAAAACTCACCTTCGGAAGCATACGAGCAACATTGACAACATTGGCGAATGAAGTAATGTTATCTTGTGATTCTCCAAACGTATTCTCAACCTTACGCACTAGTACAAAACTGGGATTTTGTCACACATGCTGTTTTTCGAACGACCACATAGTAACTTTTTTATGTGACTAAATGTACCAGAATAAAATAAACAGCCACACTTGATCCGACTTTTGTGACCATTTCGGAATTACATCTGAGGCTACAGCCACACATTTGAATATTTTTGTGACTAGAGGTATCTGGTAAAACTTTTTTGATTATTTAGTCACTTATTATTTGGGACGTGTGATGGATACAAATAAGTTTGAAACATTAGTCACACTATATATATACATATGTGACAAATATATGTCACACAATTGAACATTGTGTCCAAAATCCATATATGGTCAAATGAAGTAATCGTGTATGTGGCTAAATCATATACGCAAGTTTGTCACACATTATTTAAATGTGACTGCTATTTTTTGTTGAAAATTTAGCCACATATGAATTTGAAATGTGTGACAACTGAAAAGTAAGTTTGAAGCATTAGTCACGATATGCATTTAAAAGTGACAAATATATGTCACACACTTGAAAAGTGTGACCAAATGTCATATATGGTCACACTAAACCATAGGCATACATGATTAAGTGTGACCAAAATTTGATAGATATGGTCACGTAAGTTAATATGTGTGTCTAAAGTTTAGTGTGTGTTTGCCTGCCAAATCCTAATGTGTATGGTCACATTTAATTGTAGCACAATCATGTGACTATAGGCTTTACAATAGTCACACCATATCACAAATGTGTATCTAAATTATGTTTATGGCCACATTATAAGGGTATTATATGTGACCAATACATTCAAAATAGTCACATTGTGAAATATTCATGTGATTATTTTTTATTATTTTAACAAAAAACTTTGTCCTAAATGGTCCTAGTATGCAATAGTCAAAAATTTCAAAATCTCAATGTTTTGGCTCCATTGTAAGCATTTATGTTCTCTTTAATCCTATCTAGTTGTTCAACAACCACATTGTACCATATTATATCATTTTTTTCCTGCATTATATAATACCCCAGTTATCATCAACTCTTTATCATATCAATTATTTTTCACCATGGATACACAAAATGGTTGTCAAATGGTCTGCATTGACTGTTGGGCAGAATGTGAAAACAAGGCTGGATTGACCTTTTTTGCAAGGCGTCCCCCTTATACGAATTTCAAGTGGTATGTTTGTCCATTGTGCCTTGAAAGAATGGGAACCCCATCTTATACTGGTAGAGGTGGTGTTACAAGGGAAATCACAACTACAACAGATAGTAGTGGATATGTAATTGGCTTACATATTAATCCATCTACAAGAGTTGGTGCTTACTTGGGCAGTGGTGATGAAGAAACTGAACCAACTGCAACTCAAACAGCAAGTGGAGTATGCCCAAGTTAAGCACCAAGTGAGGAACCTGCTACTCAAAAACCAAGTGAAGAATCTGCAAGTCAAACACCTAATGAAGAACCTCCAACTCATAAACCAAGTGATTCACCTGCTAGTCAATTAACCAAGTGAATCACCTGCAAGAAATGCTATGTTGTTTTTCTGTGTAAACGTAATTTAACTGATATGTTATAATTAATATGTTATTAAAAATGCAGTATGGTTACTACTTTTTTTGTATGTGTTGACTTTATAAGTCAAACCAGGTATTCAACATTGTGTTTTTCAACTATACATGTTTATCTCATAAGCAGTACTAACTATACATTCTAGCAATCTTAACTCTAACTCTAGCAGTCTTAATTCTATTTCTTATCCTTGGGTCCTAGATACTTTTCCATCTTCTTGAGCAGTTGATATGCCATATCATCATAAGTAAACTGAAGCTGGAGTCTTTTCTTCCCACACAACATCTGATGTAGAATGTCTTTGAAAATTTTTAAAGTGTAATCCTTTTCTACAAGCATGTAGATCACCAACTCATTTACAGTTAAAACATGTACTCCACATCCTTGAAAAAGTTTCCATTCTTTAACAGTATTGTGCTTTAGTCTTCTCCAACATTCATCCTCGGGATTTGGTTCAAACATTACTTTCAAGTAATTCCAGACTGCTCTATCATAAGCTTGTTCTGGTGTCTTATTACCAAATCTTTCTTTGAGTAATTTCCATAGAGCTATCATATCTTCTATATCAAAATTATAAACCATTTAAAGAAAGCTTACAAACCTTTGAGAAGAACCATCATGCCTCTTAATATCATAATAAACTGTTTTTCCATGAGATCCAGACTTATAATCAACAATGGGTTGTTTAACACTTACAGGTTCTGCATCCATGGCTTCTCCTTCAGGTTATCCTATAGAGACAACTGCAAGTTCAGTGTGAGCTTGCATTTGTTCTTTAGCAACAGCTTGCTCAGTTTGTTCTTGTTCTCTACTCTGTTCTTTCTCTGCTTTTTGCTCACTCGTCTTCTTTTTACTGCTTTTTCTTTCCAACTATTCACCTGCTCTTTTTGAACTTGTTTTCTCTTCTTTCTTTTCTTCACTGCCGTTCACCACCTCAGCATTCAAGAAGCTTTCAGTTTTTCTCTTGGCAATTGCATATAATTCTTCAATTCTTTTATCATTCAAGTATTTCAAATCCTTTAGTTTCTAGTTGTCCACATTCCTCAAATACCTGCACATGAAAGCTCTTCTTTGTGTTGGAGTGGGTGTCTTGTTCTTCTTAGCTGCGTATCTTTGTGTTGCATACAACTTCTTCTTTGTATCAATAAATTCTTTCAGCATCCTGGCTTTTTCATCTACTAAGTACTGATCTTGCTCTTCTTTATGTAGTTTCTTAGCAAGCTCACAATCAGCTTTAACCTGAGCCCTTTCCTCATCCCATGAAGATATTAACTCTGCATTTTTAGCATCTTTTTCTTCTTGTATTCTCTTTTGTTCCAAAATTATCTGATGTTCTGCTTCATACTGTTGTGCTAATTTCTTAGCAACTTCAGCATTAAGTTGCTCTTGCTCTTCTTTTGATAATGGTTTCTCCACAGGCTCTTCAGTAAGAATCCATTTACCTTTGCCTGGTACCTGTGGAGTTGATTATTTAGCTTTTGGATTTGATGATGGCTCTTGTATCACAACACCTTTGGTTACTGGTTTTGATGTCTTCAGCTTAGCAAGTACACTAACAGCAGTTGTATAATCTGGTGTAGCAGTACTAGCTTTTGTACTACCAGCTGTAACTGGCTCACTAGCAGCAATAACTGGACCACTAGCAGCACTAATACCCTGATCAGTAGCACTATCAGCAGTTGTAACCTTGCCCAAATAGCTATCAATCACCACTTGATTCCCTTGGTTATCAGCAACTAAAAATTCCATTGGATCACTATCTGCACCAATACTTTCACCCTCTTTAGCCTCCCCTGAAACTTTGCCTTCATTCCCCCTCCCCCCCTGTTTGGGAGCATCCTTAGAAGCTTCAGAAGATTTAACCTTGTGTTTGGTAATTCTTGAGCTTTGATGAGTCCATCTTGAGCTTTGATGAGTCCATCTTGAGAAGCAGCTAGTTTTTGCAGATCAACAATTTGTGCAGACAGCTTGGTACAAGTATCCTTCAATTCATTCAAAAGTTGCATACTATCCTCACCACTTCGGCTTGTGTTACCTAGCCCGAGAGGTGGATCATTGGAAAAGTTAAGTTCAGTCTCACCCCTAGGATGAACATCTGAACCCCCCATTGTTTCCATGTGACTGGGTCCTTCACCTGAATCAGTTCCATGTGGACCGGACTCATTAGAAGTTGTCTTGGTTCGAGTCTTAATGATGTTACCATTGTCCTGTGCTGCTGCTAAGCTAGACACAGTAGTGGCAGCCCTTGCCAACATGTCACTCTATCCCCCACTGACAGTCTCATCTGCAACAGTTGGTATAGAACCACTAGCCTGAGGTAGCTCAGTGTTCTTGGTGTGAGTCCTACGTTTATAGGTCTTTTGTTGTTGTTTAGATGATGTAGCCAAAAGTGTGGGTGTGTGATGGGTACCAGCTGGGATTGCTGAACCTTCACCCATTTGGGTTTGGGCTAGTGCCACCATTGTTGAAAACAAAGGTATCACTGTCCCTGAAAAATCTTTTCCATCCCTCCTCATGTTAGCAAAAACCTTTTTGGTAAGGCAGGGACTGGAATAAACTTTTTTGTGACTTTTCTTATTTTCAAATTGGTTGTCCAAAAAGAGTTGCAAAAACCTTGGATATAGAAAATATTTACCTGAAGAACTATCCAAGTTCTTAACCATGCTATCAAAAATTAATTTTGAAAAATTAAATCTTTGTTTATTTTCAGCCAAACAAATTATAGCAGAAGCTAAATTACTGCTAAATTCATTCCACGCAGTGGTCTTTGGACTTAGACACACTAAGACAGTATGAATTAAAAATTTCCACTGAGGAGAAAAATTACCTGTATAAAACTTTAAAGCATCTGATTTTCTCTCATAGCCCATCAGTGAATGTTTTTCAAAGATTGTAGTATTTGGAAGATTCTCAACTCCGTTAGCATCATCTAGGAGAAGTTTTCTTCGAATAGACGCCTCTGTAATGAGAATCCTCTGCCCATCTACATGGGCCTGGATTTGTACTTCCCCATTAATAGTTTTGACCTTAGCAGACGACCAAAATTGGATAATGTTAGAAGTATATGTAGTAGGTTTTACTGTTAATGCGAACTTAATATAACTTGCATTAAAGAAATCAATGACCTCAGTAAAATCTACGGACTCATTGGATTTTTCTAAAAAGGCAACATTATTATGAGGTTCGGTAAAAGTTAGGTTCGACATTATGATTTGATTTGGGGGTTTCGCAATATGACGATTAAAATTCGTTTAGGCCGTGGAAGAGAGAGAGAGAGAGTAATGTGTGCGTGAATATGATTGTGTGCCGCAATTGGGGATTTATACCTTTTAAGTAAAAAGTGACACAAACGTACCTTGCACTCCCAAACAGTACTAACGGATACCCAGCAGTACAAAGTTTTACGCTAGCAGTACAATTTTTTTCCTAGCAGTACAAACTTTGTGCAAAAACTTTTTCTCAGCAGTATGAACTCAATTTTCTTTTAAAACCATACTGCACTCAAACATTTGGAAGGGATTAAGTGTAAAGGAAGACACTTAATCAGTTTTGGTGATATTGTTGTTCTTGCATTACAACACAGTTTACTGTTTCAGTGTTAATAGTCTTCTAAGTATCCAAGAAACCAAACACCCCTTTAACATCAGGGGAAACACAGATATCATAAACTAATAATAATAACTGCATTCAAATATCATAAACTTGTATGAATTGGAAAAGTTAAGTAATATATAAACCAAGTCAAAATAAGTTTACATTTACATAGTCAAAATATATAAACAACAGAGATACATTAAGAAATATATAAACTATCTTCAATACTTTTGTAAACACCAACTATTTTCTCTCTTGTATCTTCTATTTCTTTGTTCTGATCATCTACTTTCTTCTGATGCTCCAAAATGATCTTTAAATCTTCCTTGTTCTTTTCATCCAGCTTCTTTATACACTTGTTGTAAAGTTCTATCGGTATTTTTTCAGTACCATACTTGCCAGAATAACATTTCTCCCAAATATCTTGGGATATGTCAAAAATTTTCTTTAACTTTTCAGGGATTAGAGGAGGAGAATCATCCCTTGGGCATTTGTTTTTGTTTGAAACAAGAGTTGAAGAGGATTCAGCCATTGAAATTTGAAATATAATATATAATGAAAATATCAAAGGAGTTATATATGAACGGTTGATTATGAGCGGTTTTCCAATCGATAGGTATAAATATGCTGGGGAGGTATATGAACGGTTCCCAATACTTTAGGCGAGAAAAGGGACCATGGAAATGGGCGAAAAGTAAACAGATGGATAATATTGGTCCGATTTGGTTTGTGTTTGGTTTGGATTGACTAGTGTAGTTGATTTGGAAGTGTGTTTAGTGTTAGATTGACTAATTGACTTGTTGATTAGGGTAATTGATATGATGTGCCCGTTTAGAGTGCAAGTTTTAAATTTATAACACGATCTACTAATGATTCAAACAAGACACATACGAGCAAGTATACTCGTCCGTGTGTAGTAAGAGATGATATGGTAAGCCGAGGTCGTTCGCAAGGATTTGTTTAGTTTTATGAAACGTGAGTTGAATAAAAAATCGAGCTTTATCAATGATTCTAATAGCAAGCAAATAATGATGATGATGTAAATTCAATATATTAAAACTACACTTGCCTAGACTAGTTTGCACAACTCCCTTGATATGATTATGACAATGGTTCAAATCGATTATGATCAATAAATTAGATGGTGTTCTAATTTGATTAGTTGATGTACTAACCCTCTTGTTTTCAACACTTTCAATCCTCGTCAAGATTTTAAGATGACAAAAACTATATTAAGATTTGATCAATCAAGACTAACACAATTCAATCACTTGATTCGCTATCATTTCACAAGTAATTAACAACTACACTTTTTAGTTTTCTAAGTTTAACCAAGTTACCTATGAAATGGTCAATACATAAGGTAACACCTTCATAGACAAAGGTTTACAATTGATTGAATAACAATGTTTCTTTCGACCTATTACACCATTAACAATCAACCAAACTTGATAACTCTTTTGTTTATGAAAACTTCAAAGTACAATTCGATCTTAGTATTAGCTTTTTTTTGAACTAGAACTATAGAGTCATAATCAATCAATATTCATGTAGCAAACATCATCTAGGCAAGTGCACAAGGCACTTAGCCACTCATGGCAAACAAAGAAATAACCACAGAAAATTTATCACTTGAAAACATGATTAAGAAGTCTTACAAAAGTTGTAATGATGATTACAAGAGTTAGGAACAATTATGAGATGATCAACAAGGATTCCTTTGATGATTACAATGATGAATGATGAATGTAAGCTAACTTATTCCTGCATTTTCTTACTTTGTATCCTTCTTGAGAGAGAAAATTGATGATGATTTATGTGTTGTAGATATCTTCTGTTGGGAATTATATTTTCATGATTTGATGATCACAAAACAAGAAGAATGAAACATGAAGAATACTGAAATGATAAGCAAAATACGCTAAGTAGATTCTGCTGCTAGGCATAAATCATACTGCTGCTAGTGTATTTTATACTACTGCTGGTAAAGAGCATTCTGCTGCTAGTGCAAACATTCTGCTGCTAGTGCAAATGATACTACTGCTAGTGCAAACATACTGCTGCTAGTACAAATGAAGCTGCTGCTGATCAGTGAGTCATACTGCTGCTGGATAGATAAGGTTAAAGAAGATCTTATTTGTATATGAGTCACTTGTATACTATAGATAATATATAGATATTTGATCAGTCAAAAAAGTTGTAAACAAAGATACAAGTTGTATTTTAATGACTGACACACGTTAAAGCAAGTAGATAACAAGGCTTATCATATTGTAAAAGATCTTTTTATACTATAAAAGAAGATCTTACCCTTAGATAAAATTATGTTTTATGTAGTGTTCTAGTGTGCTTAGAATTTAAACACCAAAGGGTGTCAATATGTAAAACATCAAAAGAGTGTGTGTGTGGAGAACATCAGACATGGGGTCTGATGTTGTTAGATTTGTTAAGCCTAAAGGTAATCAAGGTTTTCCTTGATCCCTGTTATTGTTGTAAAGTAACCGTGCTATATTTGATCACATAGCATTGGGGCTGAGTTTAATAACAAAGAGAAAGTTTGGCAAAACCTTGTTGTGATAATATTGTTTCTTTCATTAGAATATTCCGCTAATATTATCATCATACTTGTCATAAGTAAATCCTAGATAAAGGCTTAACAGCCTTGAGCCCATAAACGACCACAAAACTTATTGTTAGTAACCTCTGAAATAAGCTTTCACAGTTGGTATCAGAGCGGGGGGCTCTGGATCTAGGAAAAGAAAAGGTTTTAGCTAAAGAAAGAAGAAAAAATTTGTTTTTGCTTAATTTTTCGCAACTTTCTGCAGAGCAGTTTTGCAAAGGCTATAACTCCTTCGTTAACTGTTGGATCGGGCTGAAATTTTTACTAGAGATTCTTGGTATATCAAGGTAGATTCTCACTGGAGGGATCTTCAATCTGAGCGTTAGGTTGCAAGATATGCATCATTGAAAACTGCTACAGAAACAGTTGAGGTATGAATTTTTGGTTTTCATTCAAGGTTCACACACAAAGGGGAAGAATCACACCCAAAAGAGAGTTGGTTCTTAAAAGATTAAAGGCTTGTTTATCAAGTTATTATTGGTGAAAAAGATTATTTGTTGCTTATTTGAAGTTAAAGTTGAATTTTTCAAAATTGTGTTCTTATCATATCTTTTAAGTGGTTGACTACACTTTAAAGATAACTTGTTCGTTCATTCAAGTGACTACGAAATGACAAACACTTAAAGGAGATACGTTGTAGTACTTAGTGTCTCATAGAAGAAGAGTTTATTGTCATGAGATTGCGGTCTCCCTATACAAGAAAGTTGGGTATACGTTCGAAGTCAGTTTTAGTACAAGACATAAGACACAAGGTTGGTTTATTCAGCTTCATCAACAAGTTAGTAATGGTTGGTTTTTCTTCATCAGTCATAAAAGCCTACAGAATTGCAGATTCGAATGGTTAACATATGGGTTTCAGGGGAAGCTTAAATGTTCAAGTGTTTAACCATTTATTGTATTTGTGCAACACCACAAGGGAAAGCTATTGATTTTTATTACTGTTGATTAGTATTGCTATTGATGGTTTAGATTTTTACTGTCTCAAGTTCATTTTTAGTGCGGAAAACTTAATGGAGGGTAATTTGAGATATTAGAAGGATAGATTAGATGTGTAGTATTAGTTTGTAGTTGTAAAGATCATATTCGTATACTTTTTCTATTTGTTGATAACAAAAAGGGGAAGAGATGTGGTGGATAGCATAAATTAAGGGGAAGACAGTATGGTTTCATTCATGGTGAGATTTAGTTATCTCAATTTCTCTACTTCGTCTAGGGAAATTCGTACAAGAATGTTTTTTTGTTTTGTAATCATCAAATAGGGGAAGATTGTTGGGAATTATATTTTCATGGATTTGATGATCACAGAACAAGAAGAATGAAACATGAAGAATACTGAAATGATAAGCAAAATACGCTAAGTAGATTCTGCTGCTAGGCATAAATCATAATCCTGCTAGTGTATTTTATACTACTGCTAGTACAGAGCATTCTGCTGCTAGTGCAAACATTCTGCTGCTAGTGCAAATGATACTACTGCTAGTGCAAACATACTGCTGCTAGTACAAATGAAGCTGCTGCTGATCAGTGAGTCATACTGCTGCTGGATAGATAAGGATGAAGAAGATATTATTTGTATATGAGTCACTTGTATACTATAGATAATATCTAGATGTTTGATCAGTCAACAAAGTTGTAAACAAAGATACAAGTTGTATCTTAATGACTGACACACGTTAAAGCAAGTAGATGACAAGGCTTATCATATTGTAAAAGATCTTCTTCATACTATAAAAGAAGATCTTACCCTTAGATAAAATTATGTTTTATGTATTGTAGTGTGCATAGAATTTAAACACCAAAGGGTGTCAATATGTAAAACATCAAAAGAGTGTGTGTGTGGGAACATCAGACATGGGGTCTGATGTTGTTAGATTTGTTAAGCCTCAAGGTAATCAAGGTTTTCCTTGATCCCTGTTATTGTTGTAAAGTAACCGTGTTATATTTGATCACATAGCATTGGGGCTGAGTTTAATAACAAAGAGAAAGTTTGGCAAAACCTTGTTGTGATAATATTGTTTCTTTCATTAGAATATTCCGCTAATATTATCATTACGCTTATCATAGTTTATCCTAGATCAAGGTCTAACAACCTTGAGCCCATAAACGATCACGTAGCTTTTTTTAGTAGATGTAAGTAGCTCTAAAATAAGCTTCCACCTCTTCTCTCTAACCAAGCATACTTATTAATAAAATGACTACTCCTTGGTCACCAACAAAGTTTCTTGGGCACAAAGTGTTATTAAAAATCTGGACTTGAAGTAATTGTGGTGTAATGACAACCCACATGAAGAGTTAGTTCTTTAAAGATAGTCATTAAGTGTGCCAGGAGTTGCAGTCAACCCAAGGTTGAAGTCTCAACCTGAGTTTCAGATTCCAGCCCAAGGTTTGGAGTAAGGTTGGCATGGTAGTTTGAACCTTGGGTTGAACTTAAGCCTTAGATGTATTTCTTGAACCTTTGGTTGAGGAAGCAAGCCATAATTCATACAAAACTTTACATGTAACTTCTCATTCATTTCAGTAACACTTGATCTTTTCTTGAGCTCAGAAATCTTTGTAACTTGATTCTTTATCTTTGATGATCTTCCCGAGGTCTTTATTATGGGTAGAATCTTTCGTTGTGCATAAGCTCTTGATTTAGCGACTTTTCTCCATCTTTCTAGCTATTCCCTTGGACTTGATTGTACCTGAACCTGAATACATCTTTGGTATGTGCTTAAACACATATTTTTATTTGACCAAAACCGGACCCAAATCGACCAAAAACTAACCATAAATGCCAAAGATATTGTGTTTTTGTGTTTGTTTATATGCAGGTACGGATATCATGAAAAAGGGACAAAATCAATGCAAAATCCGAGAAAACGAGCACGAGAAATGGAAAAGAGCTCAAAGACGGGACCCGGGAAGAAATTCATGAGTTTGGTCGAGATTATTGTGCAAAAATCCCGAAGGGCCCTTGGATTATTTTTATGTTGGCAAAATTGGTCCTCGGATGAACTTGGAAAAGATGGCAAAAATGGTCCCTACGATTTCAATAAAATCACTTTTGGTCCTTTTTGTTTAAATCCTATTCTACGCCTAAACTAAAAATACAACACTCTCCCAATCATTAACACAACCAATCCTATCCTACACTAAACCGGACACAACATTAAACCCACCCTTAAAACCGCACAGCCCAAAATCTAAATAATACCGACCCAAGCAAAATCTAAAAACTATAGCCCATCGCCGGACCCATTATACCCTTAATTCCCCAACAAATACTTAAACTACCCACCCTAGCCCAATTCACTTAACCATCCCACAGCCCACCACAAAAACCCGACCGACCCACCCTTTAATAAAACTAATACCGGATGTATCTTTGGTCAAATCCCCAAACAAGAATTAGTCAAAATCCCTAAGCAGCTATCCTCTTCTTCTTCTCCCTAATATACCGCCCCATTACCCACCCTAATCCGCCTCCTCTCCACCTCACCACAACAAGCCAAAAACAATCACATGGGTTTGTCCATGGTCCCCCCCTCCACGATGGCGATCCGAAGCAAAAAAAATTTGATCCAACGGCTCAAGGTGGAAGTTGTGGAGAACAAGATTAATCCAAGGGTCGAAAGAAGCACAAGGAACACTCTCACGAAGAAAACACAAGAGAACTAGGGTTTTTTATTTTAGTAGTATAAATAGATGTCGAGTAGCATTTTTTTCTTTTGTCCCTCTTTTCATGTTTTAGAAAAGATTAGACCATTTTAAGGTACTTTGTAATTTTTTAGTTGTAATTTATTCCTGTTTAATTTAATTCGAATTTTTGCTTATCTTTGCGTATCTGTTTTTTTTATTTTTGCGTATTCAGTAATATGTTGGGTTTGAGGTAAGTCTTGTGTTTTGCGTATTCTAAGTTATGTTATGTTTCAGTAATATGTTGCGTACTCAGTAATATGTTCTTAATGTTCTTAATGTTTTGAATGTTTTTGTTGAGTTGGTTATTGTTTGGTTATTGTGGTTAATCGGTTATGGTATTTGTGGTTCTGATCTTAGTTTAGTAACAGCCCAACCATTGCTCTTGTAGTTTAAGTTGTTCGACTAGTTTAATGGTTAGATTATAGGCTTTTAGTTGCTTATTGAAGTTTGTGGTAAATGCTTTAGTGTGGATCGGTTTAAGTTCATTGTTTCACTGTCTCAGCAGACTCAGCTTATTGTGTTTGGTTTTATGAGTTTCAAATATAATTTTTAGTTACAAAAATTGAATCTGTTTACTTCTTTGGCTAATGCATCTTGATGTTTATTATTAATGAGTTTCTTGGGTTGGGTCCTGAATTTTCGACCATTTTGTATTGTTACTTGACGGGGGTTGCTTAGTTGCTTATATGCTTTTGCTGGACAAGTTTAGGATTAGAGGAAGTTGTCAGTAGGAAATTGGTGTTTTTGATCATTAGATTTAGTAAATTTTAGTTAATTTTAGGTATTAAAATCTTGTTAAATATAGGTTATAATAGTATAAAGTTTTAAGTATATTGTTAATTTTAAATATAGTTAATTTTAGTTAATTTTTGCATATGTCGTTCAAGTTTATAATGTTTTTAAGTATTGTTTAACTTTAGGATAGTGGATGATATTGCAATTAGAAGAATGTGTAAACTTAATATCAGATTTTTATTTTTAGATTAGCTTTCAAATTAATATTAAAATTAAATATTAGTTGGAAAAATGTATTTCTTTCTTGTAAAATTTTCTTTTGTCGATAAGAATGTAGGAAATTTAATTTGGAATTCGTAGGTTTAGTTTTTCATCGTTTTCACGTTTATGCTTGGGTATTTCACGGTTTAGTTCGTCTTCAACTTTTGTTTACGTATTTACGTTTTTTAAACTTGTCGCGTAACGTTTTTAATTTAAACTTTCGTTTTAGATTTCGTATGCTTAGATTATTTGTACTCGTAGCTTTATTAGCAGTTTTTATTAGTTGTTTTTAGGTTAAATGCTTAGTTTAATTGTTCTATTAGTTTAGTTTAATTAGTTTATCTTGTTTGTTATTTTAATATTAGTAGTGTAATTCAAAAATCAATCACTCTTTTTTCTCATTCACTACACGAATCACGTTCCGGGAACACAAATTCCATTCGATCTTCGTCGGGACAACGAACCTGGGCTTTGCATATTTCCGGTGCAATTCTCCCTTGATCTATAAATTGACGATATCAATTTTTGGCGCCGCTGCCGGGGAAGGTTGAAGTGAGTGCGTGATTCCGTTTTTCGATTCGTGTTTTGAAGAATCTTCCTCGTGAAGTTTCGTAAATATCTTGTAAATATTTTTTTCTACCCAAAAATCCAAAAAAAAAAAAAAAAAAATTAAAAAACTTTGAAAAACCCAAAAAGATTTTCATTTCAAAATTTATTTTCCTTTTTGTTTTTCAAAATGTTTTTCAAAAATTCCAAAAAGATTCTTCTTATCCCTCTTATCCGTTTGATTCTTTCTCCCGTGCCCTCTTATCCGTTTAATTCCTTTTCTCATCCTCTTACCCTTTTTTGATTCTTTATCCCTTTACCCTCTATCCATTTGATTCTAAACTTCTTATACCTTTCTTCTATGTCGTCACTGGGCTATTGCTGCTTTCATTGCAGAGGTCCAGTGGGTGATAATTTTCGTTGTTCCAAGTATTCGTGTGTGAAGTGTGGAAATGATGCACCTGACGGATCTTGTTATTGGTGTGATTTAGCCCTCAAAGAGCTTAATTCCATCGATAATTCTCAAAGTATTTCCGAACACTCTCCACAACCCCAGCCATCCTCACTCACTCAGCATAAGTGCTTTGTATGTGGAGATCCGTTGGGGGATAATTCACACTGTGAACGATGCTTCTGCAAAGGATGTGGGTTTACCCATGGACTTTGCGTGTGTTACACTCCTGAAATCGAAAATACACTTAATTGTCCAAATTTTCAAAACGATTTCAACCCTCCTCAAGATTCATTTTGGCAAGAACCATGTTATCAAAACTTCAATGATACATCATTCCAAAATATGCCAAATGATCCTTGTGAGTGTTGTGGAGGTCCTCATAATGGCGGGAATTGTCCCGGTTGTAGCATGGTGGAATCGGGAAACGGGTTTGTCTATGACCAAAATCCTTCTTCTCACCATGAAACAACCGACTTTTTCAACCAGCCCCCACAACACCAGATGGAGACATATTCTTGTGAATATTGTGGAGGTAGTCCTCACCAGGGTTTTGAGTGTCAAACAGGGAACACGTTTGTCTATGAACAAGTTCCATGTAATCAAAATTTCGGGTATGACCATTATCCATATAATTCACCGAATCAGTCACAACAATATTATTGTTGTGAGTACTGTGGAGGTCCTCACTATAGCTCTGATTGTCAAACAAGGAGCCCGCTTGTCTATGAGCACGGCCCTTGTGACAATTATGACTACTCTTATCATGACCAACCTCCACAGTATCAAACGATTCAAACGCAGCCTCAACCATTTCCTCAAGAATCATTCCAAGAAATTCATAATATTAGGAATGATCTTCTGGATTCTGCTTTCGAAAATGTATTCCAAAAATTTCATGATGTGAGGAATGCATTTAATGCTTGGGCTGCTAAACAGACCCAAGAGGATCGTCATGGTGAATCTATGGAAGATTTACTCGCCATTGAACGTGCAGCACATAACCGTTTCTTGTTTAATAAGGCTTGCATGCTCGATGACGAAGATGACGACGAAGATGAGAGTGCTATTCCTTTAAATGATAACATTTCTCATCCCTCTCAGTCTACACCCGAGGACTCTCTCATTATGGGGGATGAGCATCTTAGCACTGTTCCTGAAAAGGAATCGGACGAATTCATAAAGTCTAGTGCTGAGAACCTTGTCCCAACCCCAAGTGAGTCTGAGGAGATATTTGACAGAGATTGTGATTCTCCAATTTTTGGAGAATCTCTTGACATCTCTGAGGTTACTTCCGGGATTTTCTCTAACACTCTTTTTGAATTTGATGACGATTGCTTTTCTAGCAACGTTAATCCGCTGTTTATTGAAGTGTTAGAGAACGATGAGGTCAAAGACTCTAATGTTTTTGATAATATGACCTCAATTGTTAATCCCGAGATTCAAAAGAATATTCTTTCTCCGACATATGTGACAGTGCCTTTTGGGGATCGCCCTTATATTGACTTCGCATATGTCGTTCGAGTTTTTCTACCTTTCTTCTCCTACAAGGTAGATTGTCCTTCCATTCACTCGCCCGGGAGTGAGGACAAAATCTTTGACCCCGGCATCTCTTATTCTTCTAAGCCGGGTCTATCTCATCGGAGTGGAACTTTCGAGCACTTCAATGTTTATCCAAACATCTTGAATGAAAGTCCGATGGAGATTTTCTCTTCCACTTGCTCCCCCAAGGACAAATGAATTCGGGGCGAGTCTAAGCTTTCCGACTCGATACTAAACAAGCGCTTCGTGGGAGGCACCCCATGCTTATCCATCTATCTTCTTTCTATTTTCTCTCTAATAAGTGTTGTGAGGAGGGTTTCCTCTTCCATTTGTTGTGTTTCGTGGTTGTTTGTGTATGTCCAGGTTTGCCCGATAATGAAGACTCTCGTGCTCATGGTTCTGCCTTCTCTCCACTCGAGTCTCATCATTCTTTGCTCATCTGATATCCTTAATCTTATCGTTTTACGTTTATCTTTGGCATAATTCATAAACGGCCTTAGATTTATGTAGGAGAACCCTTACCTTTAAGACATTGAGGACAATGTCTCGTTTTAGTCTGGGGGGGTAATCTTTCGATTTGATTTTTGCCTTGCATTTTTGCCGTTTTCTCTCGCAACCCCGTTTTTCCTCAAAATTTGAAAAAAAAAAATCTAAAAAAATGAGAAAAATTAAAAATTTTTTGCAAAAATATAATAAATTTTGACATTTTTGTTGACTTTCCGCTGGTGAGAGTAGGAATAAAATTCTGACTTGACCGGGCGTGTTGAGCCCTAGCTTGTCTCCTTAACCATTTATAATCTATAAGCTTGTGCTAGTCTTTTACACAAGGAGCTATAAGATGCGAATTCTTTTTAAGAGTTTGCAAGTTCCCGTATTTGACTTTATATATGCATGGCTTGATTATTAGGCTAAGCATTCGCGGATCTTATTATTTAAGATTTTAAATTTGCGAAGAACGAGAAATGATAGAGTTGTTTATAAGTTAGATTGTTAAACGTGGAGTAGTTGGATCTCTTTAGAGCTCATCGAAGTTATTTGTGGCTTTTTGTTCCCATAAGCTTGTTTCACTCAAAAATAGTAATCTAGGAATAATTAAAGGTATTTTGGTTTTGGCGATAATTAGTTTTTATTTCTTCCTTAGAGAATCCTTGCTTATGGAAGTTGGGTACACATCAAGGTACTGCCAGTGTTACGGTGTAATAGACTATTCCATCTTGCCGGCTCACAACCGATGTTGGGATTGTTATAAAAGCCGTAGGACTTGGGGTTTGGCAAATAATTAATTAATATGATAATGTATAATAATAATCCAAAGCCATAAAAAGTTTTCTACATCTTGCCGGTTCGCAGCCGATGTTGTAGACTTCTAATAAAGGCAGAGGAAAAATTCCAAGGTCATAATAGACTATCACATCTTGCCGGTTCGCAGCCGATGTTGTGATTGTTATAAAGGGCCAAGGACTAAATACATTAATGTGCTTAATAATGTTTAAAAATGCCAAACTTCGACTCCGGGGGTGTCCTAATAAAAGCTTCCGTCTCTGGACTCGTAGATGAGTTGTTTCGGTCGTATATAAAAGGGATATCCTCAAAATCATGTTAAATCAGAGACCTTGATGTGGACCTCATTTTTGTATGCAACGGTTTTCGAGGGAAGGTTTGGAAACTACTTAGCGTCTAAACTAGGTATCTTTATCGGACTAAAATTTATCAAAACGAGAGTATGAAGAAATTCATTTCTCACCAAAAATAAAATAAATAGAGGAAAATAGGAATTTGGGAACAAGAAGTCCACAATTAGCTTTTATGAGTAGTGTCGGCAATCTAACTTGTAAATGACAATGATTTCGTTTTTAAGCTTAGTTTGGGGACTCGTGAAAAATCAGGAACGACGAATTTTATCCGTATGGTCACTTCTTTATGAGTCGTGTTTCCTACTCGAAGACCCTAAAAGTTATCGTGAGATAATGATTGTCAACAAAGCCGTCACATGATTATGAGGAAAATACAAAAATAGAATAAAAAGGAAAATCGGGGAGTTTTTAGAACTTAAGATTTCTTAATCTCTTTTGAAAATTTTGCTACTTCTCAAAGTTAGTAAAAAGAGATTGGAAATTTTTGGTTTCAAAAACGTGTTTTTATAACATTGCGTGAGGACACGTCAATATCTTAGTCTGGGGGAATTTTGGTATGTGCTTAAACACATATTTTTATTTGACCAAAACCGGACCCAAATCGACCAAAAACTAACCATAAATGCCAAAGATATTGTGTTTTTGTGTTTGTTTATATGCAGGTACGGATATCATGAAAAAGGGACAAAATCAATGCAAAATCCGAGAAAACGAGCACGAGAAATGGAAAAGAGCTCAAAGACGGGACCCGGGAAGAAATTCACGAGTTTGGTCGAGTTATTGTGCAAAAATCCTGAAGAGCCCTTGGATTATTTTTATGTTGGCAAAATTGGTCCTCGGATGAACTTGGAAAAGATGGCAAAAATGGTCCCTACGATTTCAATAAAATCACTTTTGGTCCTTTTTGTTTAAATCCTATTCTACGCCTAAACTAAAAATACAACACTCTCCCAATCATTAACACAACCAATCCTATCCTACACTAAACCGGACACAACATTAAACCCACCCTTAAAACCGCACAGCCCAAAATCTAAATAATACCGACCCAAGCAAAATCTAAAAACTATAGCCCATCGCCGGACCCATTATACCCTTAATTCCCCAACAAATACTTAAACTACCCACCCTAGCCCAATTCACTTAACCATCCCACAGCCCACCACAAAAACCCGACCGACCCACCCTTTAATAAAACTAATACCGGATGTATCTTTGGTCAAATCCCCAAACAAGAATTAGTCAAAATCCCTAAGCAGCTATCCTCTTCTTCTTCTCCCTAATATACCGCCCCATTACCCACCCTAATCCGCCTCCTCTCCACCTCACCACAACAAGCCAAAAACAATCACATGGGTTTGTCCATGGTCCCCCCCTCCACGATGGCGATCCGAAGCAAAAAAAATTTGATCCAACGGCTCAAGGTGGAAGTTGTGGAGAACAAGATTAATCCAAGGGTCGAAAGAAGCACAAGGAACACTCTCACGAAGAAAACACAAGAGAACTAGGGTTTTTTATTTTAGTAGTATAAATAGATGTCGAGTAGCATTTTTTTCTTTTGTCCCTCTTTTCATGTTTTAGAAAAGATTAGACCATTTTAAGGTACTTTGTAATTTTTTAGTTGTAATTTATTCCTGTTTAATTTAATTCGAATTTTTGCTTATCTTTGCGTATCTGTTTTTTTTATTTTTGCGTAGTCAGTAATATGTTGGGTTTGAGGTAAGTTTTGTGTTTTGCGTATTCTAAGTTATGTTATGTTTCAGTAATATGTTGCGTACTCAGTAATATGTTCTTAATGTTCTTAATGTTTTGAATGTTTTTGTTTGAGTTGGTTATTGTTTGGTTATTGTGGTTAATCGGTTATGGTATTTGTGGTTCTGATCTTAGTTTAGTAACAGCCCAACCATTGCTCTTGTAGTTTAAGTTGTTCGACTAGTTTAATGGTTAGATTATAGGCTTTTAGTTGCTTATTGAAGTTTGTGGTAAATGCTTTAGTGTGGATCGGTTTAAGTTCATTGTTTCACTGTCTCAGCAGACTCAGCTTATTGTGTTTGGTTTTATATATAATTTTTAGTTACAAAAATTGAATCTGTTTACTTCTTTGGCTAATGCATCTTGATGTTTATTATTAATGAGTTTCTTGGGCTGGGTCCTGAATTTTCGACCATTTTGTATTGTTACTTGACGGGGGTTGCTTAGTTGCTTATATGCTTTTGCTGGACAAGTTTAGGATTAGAGGAAGTTGTCAGTAGGAAATTGGTGTTTTTGATCATTAGATTTAGTAAATTTTAGTTAATTTTAGGTATTAAAATCTTGTTAAATATAGGTTATAATAGTATAAAGTTTTAAGTATATTGTTAATTTTAAATATAGTTAATTTTAGTTAATTTTTGCATATGTCGTTCAAGTTTATAATGTTTTTAAGTATTGTTTAACTTTAGGATAGTGGATGATATTGCAATTAGAAGAATGTGTAAACTTAATATCAGATTTTTATTTTTAGATTAGCTTTCAAATTAATATTAAAATTAAATATTAGTTGGAAAAATGTATTTCTTTCTTGTAAAATTTTCTTTTGTCGATAAGAATGTAGGAAATTTAATTTGGAATTCGTAGGTTTAGTTTTTCATCGTTTTCACGTTTATGCTTGGGTATTTCACGGTTTAGTTCGTCTTCAACTTTTGTTTACGTATTTACGTTTTTAAACTTGTCGCGTAACGTTCTTAATTTAAACTTTCGTTTTAGATTTCGTATGCTTAGATTATTTGTACTCGTAGCTTTATTAGCAGTTTTTATTAGTTGTTTTTAGGTTAAATGCTTAGTTTAATTGTTCTATTAGTTTAGTTTAATTAGTTTATCTTGTTTGTTATTTTAATATTAGTAGTGTAATTCAAAAATCAATCACTCTTTTTTCTCATTCACTACACGAATCACGTTCCGGGAACACGAAATTCCATTCGATCTTCGTCGGGACAACGAACCTGGGCTTTGCATATTTCCGGTGCAATTCTCCCTTGATCTATAAATTGACGATATCAATCTTTTACACCTTTTAAGCGTAAAATATTCACAAATACAACCAAATACAATGTACAAGCATAGAAATAAAACGACTAAAATATATACAAAATGAGCGTTATCAAATCCCCCACACTTACACTTTGCTTGCCATCAAGCAAATCTTGCTTTTAAAAATAAATCCACATGATATAAATGAGAATAATTCTAAAAAAATGAGATGAAAATCCATTAAGTACAAGTACGAGATAAGATCCATCTTTTTAAGCTTTATAAGTGAAAAGTCGAGATGTTTGACAATACCTTAATGATTCTCTTGCTTGATAACATGTTAAAACACCTCACAAAAATGGAATGAAGTATAATTCACTCAACACTCATCTATTTAATGGGTGAGTACATAAGAAAATCACACTCATTGCTCAGTCATGATCTAAATATTACCATAAGCTTGTACAAGAAACAAAACTCCACCAACGTGGCGTAAGCACCAAGTGTAAACATCTAAGAGGACTTTTATTTGGGTTGTAACGTTTAGGCTTCAGGTTAATAAGGGTATGGATAAGGCATGGGAATATTTCTGAAATTGGTTTTTAAAAAATAATAATAATAAAGTTAAGTCAAAGTCTACAACCAATTGCTACTAGCTACGTCAACCTCTTTCACATGAACTTGAGAATTCATCTTTGATCGATATCATATTTTCATAGCTCATTGGTTATTCTTGTCACCATACAATTGCGATGACTTATTATTTTTTATTTTTTTTCTTTTTTTCTTGGCCACATGTTTCGGCCATCGATCATAATTCCAATAGATCTTCTATGAGATTATCATAGAGTTTGCAACTTTCTTAAAGTTCAAATATTTCCCACATAACAACCATCTTTCCAAGTAGCTAGTAACCAACCAAGACTTGACTATGGGTAAGGCTAAGGCTAAAAGTGTAAAATATTTTTGTATTTTTCTGGTGTAATCAAAAGAAAAGAATGGCTCAAAGGGTGAACTAATGGTATCTAGCACTAAAATTGAGTGCTAACAAATGGGTCCATATGGGTGGTTAACTAACCGATGTGGCTAGCTAATATATCATTAGATGCAAAATCGAAGGTCATTTGGTTAAAATCCTAAGGTTGCCTCTTATCACACGAATACACTTTCATCACACGAATGTGATCTCACTGCGGTCTGGTAATGATTTGCAAGTACAAGATCTAGAATAAATAAAATCACCGGGAAACTCATAGCAAAAAGATCAAGCATAAAAGATGTATGCTATATAAGAATAAGCTCAAATCCTCACAATTTTTGGTGGAATGGGCTATAATTGTGCTAGCAATGTTATCGATCCTAAAAATGGATTGCAATGTCAATCAAGAGACATCTCAAATTTTCAAAGATTATATGTTTTATCAGTGGATTGATCTAGTTTTTCTAATATAAATTATCCTAAATGTGCGAAAACAACTAGATCATAAGGGCAAACAATTTAAAAACTAGGCTCAAAAATATAGAAAATTTAAAATCCAGTTTCATTTTCCTATTTCCTCCCCCCACACTTAAGTTTGACATTGTCTTCAATGTAAAAATGATGAACCGTAAAAATAGGGAAATGGAACATAAAAGAAATGATACTGCCTGAGCCTTGGAATCTAGATCGAGCTCCAAATGAGATATTGAGATCGAACAATTCCACATCTTCGAGATCAAGCATCATAACCTGCAGTAATCTTCATATACAAAACAAACAAACACACAAAATGCAAAATATTTTTGGAATTTTTTTTTGGCCCCCATACTTATGGTAAAACCATTGGGACATAAAAATATACAAACAATTAAAAACACACGGGTTGCCTCCTGAGAAGCGCTTAATTTATTAACGAGTCATCAGCCGGACTCGATCTTCCTCACTTTCGTGTTTTATGTTTGGAATTCTTTCCCGACTTCTTGGGAATATAAACCACATTTCCTTTCACTATTCCTTTTTCGGTTTTATCTGCTGGAAAAGGTGCCATGAATGGAATAGCAGTGTATTTATTTTTATCGAGCAGTTCAAGTGGAATTTCCTCACTTGACATTTCATTCAGTTGCTCCTCATCATGATAAATCTTGATACGATGTCCATTAACAATGAAACTTCCACCTTGCTTGTCATATAACTCGACATATCCGGATGGAAAACCATGTTTTACCACGAATGGACCAAACCATTTGGTTCTTAGCTTAGGAGCTTTGAATTTGTACTTAGAATTGAACAAAAGTACTTTGTCTCCGGCTTTGAATTGTTTTCGGATTCTGAGTTTCCTAGCATGGTATGCTTTTTTTCGAGCTTTGTACAACTTGGAATTCTCATATGCTTGGAGTCTTGACTCATCGAGTTCATGCAGTTTCAAGAATCATTTTTCTCCAGCGATTTTGAGATCGGGGTTACATTGTCTCAATGCCCAGTATGTACGGTGTTCAATTTCAAACGGCAAATGACAAGTTTTTCCATATATGAGTCTATACAGAGTTGTGCCAATTGGAGTTTTATATGCCGTTCTAAACGCTCATAAAGCATCGTCAAGTTTCCTTGACCAAACGGAAGGATTATCCTTAACCCTTTTTTCAAGTATTCTTTTCAAAGCTCTATTGGTGTTTTCAACTTGACCACTGGTTTCAGGGTGGTATGCTGTTGCGAAACGATGATGAACTCCATATCGTTTCATATCTTTCTCCATTTGATGGTTACAGAATTGAGTTCCTCTGTCGCTTATCAAAGCTTTTGGAATTCCGAATCGAGAGAAAAGCTTTTTCTGAAAATTTACAACCACTCGTGCATCATTTGTGGGTAAAGCTTCCGCTTCGGCCCACTTAGAAACATAATCAATTGCAACGAGGATGTATTCGAATTTATGAGATTTAGGAAAAGGACCCATGAAGTCAATTCCCCATATATCGAAGATTTTAGAAACTTGTATGCTCTTTTGTGGCATTTCGTCTCTACGAGAAAGACTACCAGACTTTTGGAAAGCATCACAATTCTTTAAAAATTGTCGGCCAATAAAATCCCGCGTCAAAAACTTTTTTCGCGGTTGTGGATGGACCGTAATGTCCTCCCATTGGGCCGTGATGACATTCATCGAGAATTTTCTGGGTCTCTTAGCCGTACACGCATCTTCTAATTATCCCATCGGGACACATTTTAAATAGATACGGTTCATCCCAAAAATAGTGTTTAAGGACTGCGAAAAATTTACTACGCTGAGTGTGAGTTAGACCTTTTTGTAACACTCCTCCGACTAAATAATTTGCAAAGTCTGCAAACCATGGAACTTCTTCATTTTCAATTCCCATGAGAGTTTCATCGGGAAAATTATCATCAATCTCATCTTCACCGAATTCATCTAAATTAGGATTTTCTAATCGAGACAAATGGTCTGCTGCAACATTTTCTGCACCTCTCTTATTTTGGATTTCTATGTCAAATTCTTGATGCAATAAAATCCATCGGATAAGACATGGTTTGGCATCTTGTTTGGCAAATAGGTATTTAAGAGTTGGATTCTTGTGGAAGGATTGTGCAAACACTTGGGATGTGAATCTTAGTAATGTGTTTGAGATATTTATGTATGAATGTGATGTAGTATGCGGAATCTACTATAACACACTTTAAAAGAACACAAAGGTGATGAGTTATGTAAACGTGAGTTTGTAATGAACAATGAACACAACTTTAGTAACACAAAACGATTCAATATTATTGATGAAATAATACGGATGATCTAACTATCACCAGGATTACAAAGTAATCTTGAATCTTTGATTGTAAAAGGATTTGTGAAATAAGTAACTAAGTTACTAGAGAGGTTGTTCTATTTTGGTTATTAGTTAAAGAGATGCATGCATGAAGGTGGTGACTAAGGGAACCTTTTATAGAATAAGGTACCCTTATTACAAGTTGTCAAGTTGTTGAATATAATAAGATACTTTGACTATTCTAGCCTACAATTAAATACAACTACCAATGTAACAACTCTGTATATTCTTCTGCATACCACAGAAGACTAAACTACTTCTACTAAGCGTGTTACAATGTACAAAGACTAATAATTCAACAAATATCTACAAACAAATATCTATCAACTTGATCATATTCTTGGCAGGACCTTTATCAACTAGCAGTACCTTCCTACCCAGAAGGTACTGTTAGTACATCTTCATATTCTTCAAAATCAACTAGCAGGCTCTTAGCATATCTGGCAGGCTCTTTGACTTGAACATTTTATTCCCAACAATCCTCCCCTAAACTTGTTATTTCCTTTAAAATACACGAGTTTCTGATGAATAAAATACATACCTTGAGGATTTGAGGGAACTCTTCCAATAACCTTTACTCTCTGTTCTTCCTTTTTCTTTCACATTGCTCAAATATGCTCCTCAGCAAACTTTGAACAATTTCTGAATTCTCTTCATCTTTGTCACATCTTAATCTCTTGGAGATCATAGTTGTAAGAACTTCATAACTAAGTGGATACTCTTTCTCAGCCAACATAAAGAGTTCAATCCCACTTTATGTGTAAAGATGATGAATACTGCTAAGGCTTAGAAATTCCCATGTTGTTGAAGGATCATGATATGGAAACTTCCAATGAACATCTTTTGGATTAGGATCACACATCCTATTGAATTCTACCCATAGTTCCTGTTCCTTAACATCAGTACTAGAATTTGTGTCTAGCCTTATTTGAACTAGATTCCACAATTCTTCTAAGTCTGCTCTGTCACATGCTCTTACTAGATTTTCAAAGTTTTTGAAGATAGCAGTCTGACCCCCAACCCTTGTTATTTTCCATGACTTTCCTAATCTATCATGGTGAATTTCCCAATCAATAATAGGGCGTCTAGACCTAATTGGATCAGCATGTATGATAGTTGGCAAAGTAATTAACATCTTACTTACTTGCTTTGAATCCAATTTTGCTTCTTCTTTCTTCTGAGCATCATTCTTTTTCATTGAGGGCTTTTCATCAGATGGGATCTTGTAGTAAAGACTCTTGTAGGCTTGTAGATACAGGAAGTAGATTTCATCAGCAGATTTCTTCTTCAGTTGATAATCAGTCCAATTTGCTTGACCTTTTAGAAATCTCTTCATAAAAGTTACTTGATCTTTCTGAGATTTGCCCACCTTAAAACCTCTTCTCTGACTTTCTTTCATCTTTTCAAATATATCAGCCAAAGCTGCTTCTTTATACTTTTTGTTGATAAAAGATTCAAGCTCTGCTGTTTTCTCATCAGAGTTAAGATTCTTGTCATTCACTATTATTGCTGCTTGACCTTTCACAATTGGATCATTGGCAATAATCCATTGCATCTGTGCATCAAAGGTTTCTTGAGCAATTTGAGTTTCAAAAAGAGTCTGAGCAGCATCTTTTTGCTCTTTCATCTCTGTTAGCAGTCTTGAAGCTTCAAATGCTTTCTGCAGTTCTTCTTCATGAAGCCTTTTTGAGACTTCTTCATCTTTAGCTATATGAACTTGCTCTGTTCTCTTCAACTTCTTGGGCTTAGGCTCATCTTCAACCATAATGCTCTTGCCCTTATCCTTTGGAGTTGGTTCTTGAGATGGAGCAGTAGATTGCTCATCAGCAATAAATAACCTCCCTTGAACAAACAAATCCCCTTGAGGCTCTAAGTCCCTCTTTCTTTTGTACACATGATCAGCAGTACCTTTGTAATCCATTGCCAATAGCCTCTCAATCCTAGCAGGCTCTTTTGAACTAGCAGGCTCTTGCTCTGCACCAGCAGGCTCTTAATCATAAACCTGAGTTCCTTCATGGAATTCAAATTGAGCCTCCTCTTCATCTTCAGAACTATCCATCCTCCCCTTTTTGGAAGAGTGACCCAACCTATCAGCATCTGATCTTGAAGAACTAGATAAAACAACCTTTGAAGATCTTTTACCCTTTAGCTTCTTCACTTCATTCTCCAATTTCTTTACCCTCTTGACTAATTTGATGTTGATCTCAGAAAATTTGGTGTTATGTCTTTTAAGAGCATCTTCTAAGAGCTTCACCTTCTCTTTTAGTTCTTGCACTGTATGAGGAGATTGGGGTGGTGTTACATGATGTGATGATGTTGGTGGTGTTGCAGATGGTACTGGAGATGGGATTGGTGATGTTTGATGTGTTGGTGAGATGTAACCAGTTGAAGAACTTGATGATGGTGATTCAGATGATGGTGTTGGTTCTTCAGGATGTTGTGGTAACATTTCATCAAAAAGTGGTATTTCTTCCCCTCTGAAACCAATTCTCATGTTTGAAAATACTTTGTGAGAAAGTTTTGGTGTTTCATAAAGTGAGTGTGGGGGAAGCAACAAATGTTTTGATTTTGCAATGATGCATGAAATAAATCTTGGATACATCAAAAACTTTGTTTCACTATCCACATTTTTAGCCAATCCTTCAAAAATATGTTTGGAAAAATTGTATTTTCTGTTTGTAGCCAAGCAGATGAGAGCAGAAGCCATGTTTCCACTAAATTGCTCCCAAGAGGTTTTCTTCTGGCTCAAACAATGAAGGATTGTATGGATTAAAAATCTCCATTGTGGAGAAAGATGCTTTTTAAGAAAGGTGAGTTTTGTAGAATTAGCATGATACCCCATTCTTTCCAAATTTTCAAAAATTTTAGTATCTGGCAATTGACTAATACCATCTGAATCATCCAGATGAAGATGTCTTCTTATGGATGACTCAGTAAGAGTCAAAATTTTGCCATCCACTTTGGCTTTTATTCTTTGTTCCCCATTTTCAGAAGTTTTAATATTAGCGGATTGCCAAAATTGTAAAATTTGAGATTCATAAATAGTGGGATTAACTAGTAAAGCATACCTGATGTACGAATCATTTAAAAAGTCCACTATTTGATGAAAAGAGGCATTATCCTCAGACTTTTCCAAAAATGCTAATTGATTGTGACGTTTAACAAAGGTTAGAACATCCATGGTGAAAGTTAATGAAAATTTTGATTATGATGGTGGGATTTGTTGGTGGTACTGGTAGAAGATGAAAGGTGTATGTTAATTGTGATAAGGACTGATGAAAGATGATATGAGAGAATTACTTTTAACTGACAATAAGAAAGATTATAATAAGTAAATGAAAAGGCGGTTAAAAAGATCTTTTATATGTGAAATATAATATAATATAATCATCAGTAATTTACATAACTACCCCAACGGCTAATTTTAACTACCAGTCCCAACGGCTAAAACTTTTTATGACAGGTTCAACGGCTATCTAGCAGTACCATTTTACTCTAGCAGTACCAAAATTTGAACTACCAGTACCTTTGAAAGAAAATATTACTTGGCAGTCTCTTTGAAAGTTTAGCAAAAATCCCTATAGTTTTTAGCAAACTATCAGCTATCAACGGTTTTGAGTTGTCTTTACCAAAAGCCGTTTGCTTATGGACTAGTTAACTATTTACTGTTAAGTATGGTTAGTTAAATACCATATAGTTTTTGGTAAACTATCAACCATCAACGGATTTGATTTGTCTTTACCAAAAGCTGTTTGCTTATGGACTAGTTAACTATTTACTGTTAAGTATGGTTAGTTAAATACCATATAGTTTTTGGTAAACTATCAACCATCAACGGATTTGATTTGTCTTTACCAAAAGCCGTTTGCTTATGGACTAGCCAACTCTTAAGTTTATAAGACTTGGTGAGCTGAATACCAAAAGCCATAATGACCTAAAGATGGTGCAATTTCCTTGGATGGAGGAAATTAAAAAGGCAATGATGCTGTGTATCTTGGATGATTAGTTCAACAAGTGAAATCATCTATTAGCATGCCTTTGAATTGAAACTTTACTTAGTTTGATCTAGATAGAACTTTCTCCTTTAGGAATGCTTCATCCCTTCTGAATATGTGATCTAATCCTATCTTTTTCAATCTTTGCATCATCTTGTATGCTCTTGTCTTTTTCTTTCATAAATTGGTTTATCTTCAATTCTGGGCTATTATTTCCTCCCCTGAGATTGTTACCTCCCCTAAGATGTAAATAACTTTTATTTCCCCTTTTTGTTTGGAAGATTTCTTGTTTTGTTATCAACCTGAAATGTGTTAGTTGCAAACCAAAAGAACAAAGTGCAAAGCACTTGATCTATAGCATTGTAAGCATTTAAGCATCAATATGAACAAAACATAGCAATTATATACTAGCAGGATCAATTATGAACTGACAGTACCTTTTGACTAACTAGCAGTATCATGTTTAAAAGCCAATTCCAGATATTTTTATGTACAAAAACACATGTTTTTCAAAGATTAATCATTCCAATACCTCCTACAAGGTATTTGAATCTACCTAAATCAAAAGCTTTGGTGAGAAGGTCTGCATAATTCTTTTCAGAATCAATTTTAACAACTTGAATTAACCTTTTCTCATTGCAATCCCTTATGAAATGGAGCCTGATTTCAATGTGTTTTGTTTTTGAATTTGAACTGGATTTTTAATGATACATATAGTACTGCTATTGTCAATGTAAATAACGGTGTTAAGAAAATTGTACCCATAGTCAAGCATTTGATTTTGGATCCAAAGAACTTGCCCACAACAACTTGCACCAGCAACATATTCTGCTTCAGTTGTAGAGTTGGCCACCATTGTTTGTTTCTTGCATTGCCAAGAAATGGGTCTGCAACCAAGAAATTGACATCCACCAGTTGTGGATTTTCTGTCTAGAGTTGCACCAGCATAGTCACTATCAGAATAAGCCACCAAATCAAAAGATGATTCCCTTGGATACCAAAGACCCAACCTAGGTTGACCATTGAGATATCTAAAGATTCTTTTGACTGCTGTGAGATGAGAAACTTTGGGATGTACTTGAAACCTTGCACATACACATACAGAGAACATGATATCTGGTCTTGATGATGTAAGGTACATCAAAGACCCAATCATTGATCTATAATTGTGCAAATCCACATCTTCTCCTTTAGCATCCTTGAGTAGCCCTTTTTCTGCATCCATTGGTGTACTTGCAACCTTAGAATCAGCAAAATGGAATTTCCTTAGGATCTCTGCTACATGCTTATCTTGGCTGATAAATATGCCTTCTTGAGATTGTTTCACTTGGAGAACCAAAAAGAAAGTAAGTTCCCCCATGGAACTCATTTCAAACTTAATATGCATAAGTTTTTCAAATTCTACACACAAGTCTTGGTTTGTAGATCCAAAGATAATGTCATCAACATAAATCTGCACTAGCAAGATGTCTTTCTTTGTTCTTTTGATGAACAAAGTTGGATCAATCTTGCCTCTTTGGAATCCATTTTCTAGTAAATAGCAAGCCAATGTTTCATACAATGCCCTAGGAGCTTGGTGTAGACCATAAAGAGCTTTGGTAACCCTATACACCTTGTCTGGATACTCTGCATCAATGAAGCCTGGAGGTTGAGAAACATACACTTCTTCTCCAATTTCACCATATAAAAATGCACTCTTAACATCCATTTGATAGACAGTGAAGCCTATGAAAGAAGCATAGGCCAAGAATAGCCTAATTGCTTCAAGTCTTGCAACTGGAGCAAAAACCTCTTCATAATCTACCCCTTCTTCTTGAGTATATCCTTGGGCCACCAATCTTGCTTTGTTTCTGATCACTATTCCCCTTTCATCTTCTTGTTTTCTGAACACCCATTTGGTTCCAATTGACCTGTGACCTTTGGGCAAATCAACCAATATCCAAACCTTCTGAAGCTTGAATTGGAGAAGCTCTTCTTGCATTGCTTCAACCCAACTTGCATCATCTAAAGCTTTGTTTATGTTTTTGGGTTCAGCCTGAGATAGAAAACATGAAAACAGGCATATGTTGGCAACTTCATGATTCTTTTCTTCATAAATAGAGGAGATAAACCCTTCTTGGTCTGAAGTCAAGACTTGAGATAAACCAACTTGAGATCTTGTTCTAACACTAGAATCAATGCTACCAATCACATTATCAGTTGAGTGATCTTTTAGAATTCTTGTGTTATGTGTTGTAGGAACTTCATAGGTAAATGGAAGATTGCCAATCCCCACTTCTTCTGGTAAAGAATCATCTATATGAACATTTAATGGCTCAGCAGTACCAATTTGTGAACTGGCAGTACCATCTGGTGAACTAGCAGTACCATTGTCATTTGCACTACTTTCTTGATTCTCTTGACCTTGAGTTCCATGATCATCTTCATTGCCTTCATTTGTTGAATTTGAAGGTTCTTCATGAATTGAAGATAAATCCAACCCTTTCCAAATTGGCATCCAGATGTAATCTTGATCTTTAGGTGTTTCAACATTGTCTTCAAAACCTGCATTATCATTAGTATTTGTACCTGAAACAGGCACATAATTCATAGATTCTGAAAGCCTATCAATATCAAACATCCAATCTGGTCCAATGCCTTTCACATTTGTTAGTTTCTCTTGAAACTCTATGTGAAGATTTTCTTCTACTAGCCTAGTGCAACTATTATACACTCTATAGGCCTTACTTTGCAAAGAATACCCTATCAAATAGCCTTCATCTGCTTTTCCTTCAAACTTGCCTAAATGATCTTTGGTATTGAGAATAGTGACATGACATCCAAAAGGTCTCATAAAACTTAAAGATGGTGTTCTACCAAAGAAGAGTTCATAAGGTGTCTTTTTATGTGGTTTTATCACAAGAACCCTGTTTTGTACATAACAAGCAGTACCTACTGCTTCAGCCCAAAATGAAATAGGCAACTTAGAGTCTACTAACATTGTTCTAGCAGCCTCTATAAGTGTTCTATTTTTCCTTTCTGCTACTCCATTTTGCTGTGGGGTTCTAGCTACACTAAATTCTCTTTTTATTCCTTTTTCTTTGTAAAAGTTATCCATAACCCTATTCTTGAACTCTGTCCCATTGTCACATCTGATGACTTTGACTTTCTTATCAGATTAGTTTTCTACCTCAGTTATATAAGATTTAATAATCTCACTTGTTTCATGCTTAGATCTTAAAAAGAAAACCCAAGAAAATCTGCTATAATCATCAGTAACAACAAGACAATATTTCTTTCCATTCAAGCTACTCACATTAGTAGGACCAAAAAGATCCATATGAAGCATGTATAAAGCCTGAGAAATTGAGTTATGGGTCTTGGGCTTACAAGAAGCTCTATGTTGTTTGCCTATTAGACAATCAACACAGGTTTGGTCATTTTGAAAAATCTTTTTGGGTAAACCTCTCACCAAATCATATTTTGCAATAGTATTGATTGTTTTAAAGTTTACATGACCAAGCCTTCTATGCCAAAGCATAGATTCATCCAATGAGGCTTTTGCTACCAAACAAGTTAAACTCTCCTTAGGATCAATGTTCTTTAAATCAACATTGTACATATTGTTCCTTTTTGGGATTTTAAGAAGGAGCTGACTCTCATCAGGCATTTTAAAATTAGAAGAAAGAACCATACATTCATTGTCAGTAAATAGAACATTGTTCCTTTTGTCACACATTTATGAGACACTAAGGAGATTAAACTGAAGTTCTTTCACAAAATACACATTTTCAAAATCTAATTTACTGGTTTTGATAGTACCTTTACCAGTAATCTTTCCTTTTATTCCTCCCCCAAAGGTAACATATCCTCCATCAAATGTTTTGAAGTCTGTGAGAAAAGACATGTTGCCTGTCATGTGCCTTGAACATCCACTATCTACATATCCTTGATCACCAATATCAGTTGAATGTTCCTGCACATGAATAAACATATTAGTTTCCTTGGGGTACCCAAGCCATGACAGACTTGGGTTTGCCTCTTGCATCAATGAAATCAAACCTTTTTAGGATTGTTGATGAACCTTTTGATTGGAGTGGTTTCCATATCCAACATGCTGAGGACTTAACAGCATTTTCCCTTTTAATCCATTTTGTGGTCTTTGGTCTATCAGTACCAATTTTGGCAGTACTATTTGGTCTAGCAGGACCTTTTGGTCTAGCAGGACCTTTTGGTTTTGGTCTCCAAATTTGTGTTTTGACCACAGATTTCTTTTGAATAGGACTATTCACAACTTTTGGTGCATATTTGAAAGTGTTTCTTGCACCCTTATCAGTTGGTTTTGAGTTAACAGGCTTATTTTGTCTAACAGTATGTTTAACTTTTGGTGTGTTAGACTTAACAAAACTTTTTCTGGGGTGAGTTTCATTTGTTTTAGACTTTGATTTACTCCCAGAAACCTAATTGTTACAATAAGCATGAAGATGATTAAAGCTACCACAGTAATAACAAGCCTTATTGTACATAACAAAATTATCACCTAGTTGTTGTGACTTAAGATTGTTCCAATTTCTTTGGCTACCTCTAGGTTTGTTATTACATTTTTCACAACTTTCAACTGTTTTTAGAACAGCATTAGCCTTAATCTCTACTCTTTTAGGACTGATTGGTCCTACTTTGTTTCCTTTGATGGAAACAGTCTCTTCTTCATCATCATCAGATACCCAATCTTCAATGATTAGAACATCTGATTTCTTATCAGTGAGCACCTTAGAGAGTGAAGCAATCTTAGCACTCTCAACAGGTTCACTTTTCTCTACAGGTTTAGCTAATGGTTTGTTGATGATTTCATGTAAACCTGATTCTGCAAGATCTGATCCTGGGGGACAAGGGATTCCTCTATAAGGAGGTGGAAAAGTTTTGTATCCAATTCCTGATTTGATTCTCTTATTCATCTGATTTTCAACTATGCTTCTAGTACAATCAGAAGCAGTTTCCAAAGTGGTAACTGTTAGTTGAATATTATCCCTTGCCAAAGTCACTTTAGCACACTCAGTTCTTAACATTTTTATTTCTGCATCTTTCAAAAATATTTGTCTATTAAGAATAGCTTTTGCATCAGAAAAAGTGAGTTCATTTTCCCTAAAATGGACTATTTGCTTCTCAAGTTTAGCCATACCACACTTATGATTGACTAGGTCTTGATGTGTTTTTCTTTGTTCTAATGTCAATTCATCATAAAATTTTCTTAAAGTTTCTAATTCTTTAAAAACTTCACAATTATTAGAACATTTGGTAGTTTGTACCTCAGGAGTGGAGAAAGCCATTAAAGCCAATTCATCTGAAGTTGACTCTTCTTCACCCATAAAACTCCAATCAAAACCCATACCATCAATAGCAACCATTGCTTTAGGCTCAGTGACTTCCACAGCCTTACTCTTGCTTTCAAAGCTTCCTTTCTTCTCAAAGCTTCCTTTATTCCTGTTCTCAAACCCTCTACCCTTGTCATCCTGCTTCTTTGGTCTTCTACACTCTCTTGAGTAGTGACCCTTCATGTGGCAGTTGTAACACTCCACTTTGGACTTGTCATACCCAGCAGGCTCATTACCATCTATGATAATCTTCTTTCCAGTCCTCATCAGCAACTTCTTAGCCCTTATGCTTAGAAGTGAAAGTTGCCACTTTATGTCCATTTCTTCAAGATCATCAGGATTGATCTCTTGAAGGTCTTCAAAAGTTAATATGGACCCATTGTGTTGTGATGTCAGGAAGGCACACCCAATTGTTTCATCTAGAATGGTTTTGGTACTGCTAGAAGTACTGGCAGTACCAAAGTTTGTGTTGGCAGTACCTTCTTCTCTGCCATCTTTTTCTTCATCTACAACTCTTGAGGTGCTTGGAGATAATACAAAAGCCATATTTCCTGAGCTTGAACCAGTAGTCTTCTTCACTTCATGCTCTACTATTTTGAAATTGTTGTAGAGATCATTAAGACTCATCTGATCAATATCTGGTTTGTTTTTCCAGACAATGACATGCATGGACCATTCAGAGGGTAAACTCCTAAGAAATTTGGAGTTTAAATCTTCTTGAGTTATCATCACTTCATGGATGGCTAACTGACTTGAAAGCTTTTGAAGTCTATTGAACATACTGTCCAAAGACTCATTTGTTGTGGCTGTGAAGTTCTCAAACTGATGTTTGAGTAGTGTTTTCTGAGTTTTCTTGGTGGCATCATTACCACCAAATCTAGCCACAATAGCTTCAAAAAGGGTTTTGGCATCTTTGTACTTTTTGAAGATTAAGAGCTGATCATTTGAAATAGTCATCAGTAGCATACTCCTGGCTTTTAGATCATTTCTCTTTTGAATTATTTCTTCTGCACTTGATGGGTTTACTTGCACATGTGTTACAAGTGCATCGTTTACTGTGGTGGTGGTGATTGAAGATTTGAATGAGTTTCCTTCTTCAATGATCTCCCAAAGTGCATAGTCTTGCACTTGGAAATATTGTTCTACCCTCAGTCTCCACATATCAAACTCATTTTGTTTGAGTAATGGAAGTTTTGCTGCAACATTGGTTTGAATATGTTCAACATCCATTGTTCTTTTAAATTGTAAATATCAGCCTAGCTCTGATACCACTTGTGAAAGGATTGTGCAAACACTTGGGATGTGAATCTTAGTAATGTGTTTGAGATATTTATGTATGAATGTGATGTAGTATGTGGAATCTACTATAACACACTTTAAAAGAACACAAAGGTGATGAGTTATGTAAACGTGAGTTTGTAATGAACAATGAACACAACTTTAGTAACACAAAATGATTCAATATTATTGATGAAATAATACGGATGATCTAACTATCACCAGGATTACAAAGTAATCTTGAATCTTTGATTGTAAAAGGATTTGTGAAATGAGTAACTAAGTTACTAGAGAGGTTGTTCTGTTTTGGTTATTAGTTAAAGAGATGCATGCATGAAGGTGGTGACTAAGGGAACCTTTTATAAAATAAGGTACCCTTATTACAAGTTGTCAAGTTGTTGAATATAATAAGATACTTTGACTATTCTAGCCTACAATTAAATACAACTACCAATGTAACAACTCTGTATATTCTTCTGCATACCACAGAAGACTAAACTACTTCTACTAAGCGTGTTACAATGTACAAAGACTAATAATTCAACAAATATCTACAAACAAATATCTATCAACTTGATCATAATCTTGGCAGGACCTTTATCAACTAGCAGTACCTTCCTACCCAGAAGGTACTGTTAGTACATCTTCATATTCTTCAAAATCAACTAGCAGGCTCTTGGCATATCTAGCAGGCTCTTTGACTTGAACAATTTATTCCCAACAGGTGAATACAATTGTCTTTGAAAAAATGAGATAAGAACGAAATTTGTCAAACGCAAAAACTACAGCCAAAAGTTCTTTTTCAGTGACCGTGTAGTTTTGTTGAGCACTATTCAAGGTTTTGCTAGCAAAGTAAATAGGACGAAAATGTTTTCCATTGCGTTGTCCTAATACTGCTCCAACGGCAAAATCACTTGCATCACACATAAGTTCAAATGGTAGCGACCAATTTGGTGAAACCATAATCGGTGCATTTGTTAACTTATCTTTGAGCGTTTCGAATGCCTTGATGCATTCTTCATTGAAATCAAAAACTGGATCTTTCTCGAGAAGTTTCGTCATAGGATGAGATATTTTCGAAAAATCTTTGATGAATCTGCGATAGAAACCCGCATGCCCCAAGAAACTCCTAACGCCTTTGACGTTGGTTGGGGGTGGTAACTTAGCAATAGCATCTATTTTTGCTTTGTCAACTTCGATTCCCTTGCTAGAAATCTTGTGACCAAGCACAATGCCTTCTGTCACCATGAAGTGACATTTTTCCCAGTTTAGTACGAGATGAGCTGTTTTGCATCTTTCAAGAATTTTATCAAGATTGGCAAGGCATGACTCGAATGAGTCTCCAAATACTGAGAAATCATCCATGAAAACTTCCATGGAGGCTTCAAGCATATCTTGAAAAATAGCAATCATGCACCTTTGAAAAGTTGTTGGTGCATTACAAAGACCAAAAGGCATACGCCTATATGCATATGTGCCAAAAGGATATGTGAATGTGGTCTTTTCTTGATCAGCTGGATCAATTGGAATTTGGAAATAACCTGAAAATCCATCGAGAAAATAAAAGAATTTGTTCCCCGCAAGTCTTTCCAACATTTGATCCATGAATGATAAAGGAAAATGATGCTTCCTGGTGGCGTCATTTAATTTGCGATAATCAATGCACACTCGCCAACCAGTTATGGTTCTGGTAGGAAAAAGTTCATCACGTTCATTAGTTACAACAGTTGTTCCTCCTTTCTTAGGAACACAGTGAACAGGACTCACCCATGAACTATCCTCAATTGGGTAAATAATACCAGCATCAAGAAGTTTGATTATTTCCTTCTTAACAACTTCCTTCATGTTTGGGTTGAGTCTTCATTGTCTTTGAACAACGGGTTTTGAATCGTTTTCGAAATTGATTTTGTGTTTGCAAAAGTTTGGACTTATTCCACGAATTTCAGAAGTTTTCCAAGCGAAAGCTTCTTTATGATTTTTGAGCACAGAAACAAGACGTTCTTTTTCATCGGGTTTGAGTGCTGAAGATATGACAACCGGAAGAAGAGATTTTTCTTCCAAGAATGCATATTCCAGATGATCGGGAAGAGGTTTCAAGACGAGATCCACCGGCGGATCTTCAATTGAGGTTTTGATTCTCATTTCATCATTGAATTCCAACTCCTCAAAGTTGGTTATTTCTTCCTCAGAAATTTCTTCGGTGTTTATCTGCATAAATTCAGCGAATTCTCTGTCGAGATCTTCATCACTTATTTGTCCAGATGTTTTATGACTCTTAATTCTTTCATCAAGCAACTCATCGAATGTTTCCTCTGTAATTTCATCGATAACATCAATGCTATAACAAGTGTCATCATTCGCATGAGAATATTTCATGGCTTGATTAATTTGTTTTTGACTCGAATGATAGCATCGGCGGTGTTTAGGAAAGGTCTTCCTAAGATCAATGGAACTTTGCTATCTTCCTCCATCTCGAGGATCACAAAATCAACGGGAAAAACGAATTGCCCAACTTGAACAAGCATGTTTTCAGCTACTCCAACAGGATATTGGATAGTATGATTTGCTAAACTTATACTCATTCTTGTGGGTTTCAAGGTATCGATCGAAAGCTTCGCATACAATGAGTATGGCATAAGATTGATACTCGCACCGAGATCGGCTAAAGCATCACAAGTGATTGAATTTCCCAAAGTACACGGGATGAGAAAACTTCCAGGATCATCGAGTTTTTTTGGTAGTTTGTTTTCAACAATGGCTGAGCAATCTTCATTCAAGAAGGTAGCGGAAATTTTTTCCATTTTGCTTTTGTTGCTCACAAGTTCTTTCAAAAACTTCCCATAATTGGGCATACCAGCTAGGACATCAACAAGAGGAACGTTGATCCTAACTTCTTTGATTAAGTCAATGAACTTTCCATATTGTTCTTCCATCTTTTCTTTCCTCAAACGTTGAGGATATGGAATTCTTGGTTTATATGGTTTGAGCTGTGGAGTGGGTTTAACGACTGGTGTAGGAATTGGTTCGATGTCTTTTGGTCCTTCCTCTGCTTCATCCTCACTATCATCATGAACGATAGTGGTTGTTTGGTTTGGGTTTGGTGGTGGATCATAAGATAGACCACTACGAGTGAATACAGCATTTACATGCTCATTTCTCGTTTGAGGTGGACGATAAGATCCAAATGATGATGGTTTCGGGTTGGATTGAGTATTGCTTGGCAAAGTACCCGATGGTCTTGCAGCAAATTGATCAGAAAGACGACCAAATTTGGTTTCAAGGTCTTGGATAGAAGCTTGATGGTTCTTTTGACCTTGTTCGACTTTGCTTTTAAGCATGAAGAACTGATTTTTCATAAATTCATTCGTTTGCTTTTGAGCATGCATGAATTCACGCATGGTTTTTTCGAATTCAGATTCTTCATTTTTCTTTTCAGGTGTTTGTGATGATGAACGGTTATCATCACGAAACGATGTCTGACGGTTATTGTCACGAGGTTGGGAACTACGATTATCATCCCTCGGTGGACGATCTTGCCAATCTCTAGAATTTCTACCGTAGTAGTTTCCACGATATCCTCCTCCTCGATATCCTCCATAAACATAATTGGCTTTGGCTTCGGGACCTCCCATGGGTTTGTCATCACACTCAGATGATGAATGGTTTCCACCACAATAGTTGCAACCATCGCGCATTTCTTTGATCTCTTGTTGGATACTTTGGAATTTAGAATCGATTTTGGTTGTAAGATCTTTCATCATATCCATGATTTTGGAATTTTCATTCGTTCCTTCGGCGAATGCAACGGTTTTTTCGTTGAGGTTTGGTTTTGGCATCCTTAGACCAATCGAGCTTAAGAAGTACACGGTCTTCTAGTAAAGTGTAAGCTTCGTTAGGGGTCTTATAAAGGAAAATTCCTCCGGCATCAAGGATACCTTGAGTTGTGTCATCGAGACCATGGTAAAAGATTTGAATGATATTACCACGAGATAAACCATGCCCATGACAACTTCGGAGCATGTTTTTCATTCGAATCCAAGCTTCGACAAGATTTTCTTCTTCCTTTTGAGTGAAACTACGAATTTCACCTAGGAGACGATCAAACAGGCCGGTGGAAAGAAACGTCCAACGAATGCTTCTCTCATTTGGTTCCAAGTTGTGATCACTCTGGGGGTTAATTTTCGTTATACCAAATTTTTGCTTCTCCGGTGAGAGACGATAGAAAGAGTTTGAGGCGGATTGCATTAGCATCGGTATTTCCATAACGAAACATGTCACAAATTTCAAGAAAATCGGCGATATGTTTGTGTGGATCGGATCTAACTCGACTATCAAATTGATTGTCTTTAATCATCGAAAGATGATGACCTTTGATAGTAAAGTTATCTCCAAGATTAACGGGAACAATGGCGGCCGCGGGTGTAGGATCTACAGCCCTATTGGTATCCCACATAGGTTGATCGTCGGCCATTGGAAATGGTAATTCAAGAAAAAGATTAACGATTGGGTGAACTTCGGAAAGATTATCAAATGGTGGGTTAACGGTTTTTGGTATTCTTTGATTTGGTGGAACAAACAGGTGTCTCTTTTTGCGAAATAAGCTTTCGGGGTTAGACAATGGTGAACTTAATTCTTCGTTAGAAGAACGAGTGGTCATACACGAGAAAAACGAGCCAATCGAAAAAGATTAAAAGCTGTAAGAAAAATTAAAATGAAAATTTTTTTTCTTTTAATGAACAGTAACCAGCGGTTTGAGGGGTGAACCGGGCGGTTTGGGTGGGTCTAGTTCATAGAAAGATACGAGCCGGTGCGGCTGAAAATTGGACCGGTCGGTTGAGTTGAACTGGGTTCACAAAAAGTCTGAACCTGATCGGTTCAATAATGGACCGGCGGCTGGGCAGGTCAAAAACAATTGGACCGGTTCGGTTGAAAACTGAACCGGGCGGTTGGTTTTGGTCTGGTTAACAGAAGGGTCTGAACCGCGGCGGTTCGGGTCTGAACCGTCGGTTTGGCTGGGTCAGAAAGGTTGAACCGGTTCGGCTGAAAGCTGAACTGGCGGTTGGTGCTTTTTTGGGGTCACAGAAGGAATGAACCGGGGCGGTTCAGGTTCAAGCCGGCAATTGCTGGCCAGATTTTTTAAGGGAAATTTTTTTTTTTTTTTTTAAACAAGCTTAAAGACCACGAAATAAACAAGAAAATTATAAACAAAAAACTCACAAACACGTAATCAAATCCCCGGCAACGGTGCCAAAAACTTGATGTTCCCGTTTAGAGTGCAAGTTTTAAATTTATAACACGATCTACCAATGATTCAAACAAGACACATACGAGCAAGTATACTCGTCCGTGTCTAGTAAGAGATGATATGGTAAGCCGAGGTCGTTCGCAAGGATTTGTTTAGTTTTATGAAACGTGAGTTTAATATAAAATCGAGCTTTATCAATGATTCTAATAACAAACAAATAATGATGATGATGTAAATTCAATATATTAAAACTACACTTGCCTAGACTAGTTTGCACAATTCCCTTGATATGATTATGATAATGGTTCAAATCGATTATGATCAATAAATTAGATGGTGTTCTAATTTGATTATTTGATGTACTAACCCTCTTGCTTTCAACACTTTCAATCCTCGTCAAGATTTTAATATGACAAAAACTATATTAAGATTTAATCAATCAAGACTAACACAATTCAATCACTTGATTCGCTATCGTTTCACAAGTAATTGACAACTACACTTTTTAGTTTTCTAAGTTTAACCAAGTTACCTATGAAATGGTCAATACATAAGGTAACACCTTCATAGACAAAGGTTTACAATTGATTGAATAACAATGTTTCTTTCGACCTATTACACCATTAACAATCAACCAAACTTGATAACTCTTTTGTTTATGAAAACTTCAAAGTACAATTCGATCTTTGGATTAGCTTTTTTTTAACTAGAACTATAGAGTCATAATCAATCAATATTCATGTAGCAAACATCATCTAGGCAAGTTCACAAGGCACTTAGCCACTCATGGCAAACAAAGAAATAACCACAGAAAATTTATCACTTAAAAACATGATTAAGAAGTCTTACAATAGTTGTAATGATGATTACAAGAGTTAGGAACAATTACGAGATGATCAACAATGATTCCTTTGATGATTACAAGGATGAATGATGAATGTAAGCTAATTTCTTCCTGTGTTTTCTTCCTTTGTAGCTTTCTTGAGAGAGAAAATTGGTGATGATTTATGTGTTGTAGATATCTTCTCTCTAACCAAGCATACTTATTAATAAAATGACTACTCCTTGGTCACCAAGCAAGTTTCTTGGGCACAAAGTGTTATTAAAAATCTGGACTTGATGTAATTATGGTGTAATGACAACCCACATGAAGAGTTAGTTCATTAAAGATAGTCATTAAGTGTGCCAGGAGTTGTAGTCAACCCAAGGTTGAAGTCTCAACCCGAGGTTCATATTCCAGCCCAAGGTTTGGAGTAAGGTTGGCATGGTAGTTTGAACCTTGGGTTGAACTTAAGCCTTAGTTGTATTTCTTGAACCTTTGGTTGAAGAAGCAAGCCATAATTCATAGAAAACTTTACATGTAACTTCTCATTCATTTCATCAACACTTGATCTTTTCTTGAGCTCTGAAATCTTCGTAACGTGATTCTTTATCTTTGATGATCTTCCCGAGGTCTTTATTATGGGTAGAATCTTTCATTGTGCATAAGCTCTTGATTTAGCGACTTTTCTCCATCTTTCTAGCTATTCCCTTAGACTTGATTGTACCTGAACCTAAATACATATTTTACACCTTTTAAGCGTAAAATATTCACAAATACAACCAAATACAATGCACAAACATAGAAATAACGCGACTAAAATATATACAAAATGAGCATTATCATGATATTTTCTATATTAATGATATTTACTATATTAATGATTTTAAATCTAATTAGGGTTTGACTCAACAAAATGAAACCGAGGGAATGTTTGGAATGATTCTGGATCGGGTTCATTATTATTGACCCGAGGGAAGTGTGTGCGTTAAGGGTGTTAACCATTGGAAGTGTGTGCGTTAAGGGTGCGTTAACGCACTTGCGTTAACCCCTTAATGCCACGTTAAAGTGGGCTATAATAAAAAATATAAAAAAAATCATTTCTATCCCCCTCTAGAGTACTATGTATCCGTTGTGTTTAAAAACAATTACAAAACACCCCCTTGGTTCTTAAGCGGGATAATCAAATTCAAACTAAAAATTTAAAATTCAACTACAAGCGAGATGAGGAAGTGAGGAGAGAATGAGTGAGGATGAACTCCGACTTCTGGAGCAACTGGCAAATCCGTTTGGACTGAGTGAGGATGAGCTCTGACTTCTGGAGCAAGATGAAGAAGTGAGGAGAGAAATAGAACAACGCGAACTAGAAGGGGAAGCTGCTCGTATGGAGCAGGAGAGAAATTGGTTTGATATTATGGAAGGAAAGTATTATGATGGGGAGTTTAGGTCCTCTTCGAGTGAGGACGGTTGGGTTTCAGATGATTCCTTTTCTTAATTTGTAGTTTTAGTTTCTATTAATCGTACTATGTATTGTGTTTTAAATTTAATGTTTAATGTAATTTGTGTTTTAACTTTAATGATTAATGTAATTCGTGTTTAAAATTCGTGTTAGTTGTTAAATGAAGTATTAATCATAGTTTAGGGGTTGATTTTAAAAATAGTTGAGTTAAAGGTTAGTTAAGGGTGAGTTATGATTGCGGGTGTTTTTTTTTTTTTTAGTTAAAGGTGAAAAGGTTAAAGCTGACGTGGCAGTGTGTTAAACTTTAACACTGAGTGACCATTGGGAATGCTCTTAAATTTGGTTAACTACGAAGTAAGGAAATTAGAAGTGTACGTGAGACCATGGTTGTCAGGATCCCGATCCTGATCTTAGGATCTTACAATTTTACGATACTGCAAAGCAAAAACGATCCGGATCTTACAAAGGATCTTTAAAAGCTTAAGATCTTATAGGATCCCGATCTTTACAATAGGATCTTAAAAACTAATACGATCCGATCTTACTTTTCTTGAACCACAAACTAAAAAGTATGGAATGTATTTTGTAGAATTAAATTAAAAACAACAACATGTTAATATTCTTAAAATTTTCATAATCATAATTTAAGACAACATTTCTATGAAATATTTACATAATTTGTGTTTATGATATATATTAATTTATAGATTTGTATAATATTACAAAAACTATTAACAAAATGACATTATAGTAGGATCTTAAGATCCCGATCCGATCTTACAATCTCGATCTTGCAAAATACACATTTGGGATAAAAACGGAACACACGAGGGCTATTGGACTATTCGAGACATGCTACCCGTAGACTAACATATTTTGATTTATTGGACTATCCGTTTGGTTATTGTTTGAGTTACGGATTGGTTTAGCGTTCAGGGTTCAGGGTTTAGGGTTTAGGGTTTAGGGTTTAGGGTTTAGGGTTTGTATAAATACTCGTTATATTATAAATTACTCGGGAAATTGATTTTCAATAAAGTCTTTTGACTTGGAAACGTTCGATAAATGAAAGAGTCATGGCGAAATTTTGTTATTTCCAAAGATTAATTTTGTCGTAAGTTCAAACTTGTTTTAAATCATAAAACAAGTATATATACCTTGTACTAAAAAATGGGATTATGGGAAAATACCGACGATTACCAATCGACTCATCTTATTTGATATGTTTGTTGTTAGTTATCTCTTTGACTTCTTTTCGTCATCTCGTCTCGACTCGAGTTATCGTCAATACTCTTCTCGACTATTCGGTTATTCGTTTTTTTGGAGTGAGTACTCGTGAGTCCGTGTTCTCTACCGTTACACGAATGATGATACCAAACCCTTTTAAAAGGCTAAAACGATATTATTTTTGGAAATGAGAATGATTAACTTTTGAAAACTCTTGCGCATTTGATTTTTTTGGTGAATATCGTGCCGAGTACGTTGCGTTGCGATACGTTGCGTTAAATCGTACCGATACCCGCGGGGAAACCCGAAAAACCGATGGATAATATTAATCGGGTATCAGGTGGGATATGGGGCGGGTACGGGTATATTATAAACGGGTTCGGGTACGGGTACACTTAAACCCGCCCCGAACCCGAACCGTTGCCATCCCTAGTTACCGGCTATAGCCGGTTTTCACTGCCACGTCAGCACCATTAGCCTTTTTTTCTTTTTCTTCTTCTTCTTCTTTTACAAATCTTGCCACGTCAGTTATAGTTGAACCAAACCACAAATTCAATAGTCAACCGGCAATTAATCCCTTTACCCGATCATTTGTAAACACACACAATAATCAATAAACCCTAATCAAAACACACATTCTTCTGGCAAACACAAACATGCAAACAATGAATCCAAATAACAACAAAGGTATGTTTTTTTAATGTTTTCACATATCAGTTGATGATTGATTGTGCAATAATTAGTATCAGGCTTTTGATCTATAAATGGTGATGTTAGTGGTTGTTACTGATTCTAATGTAAAATGGGTTTTTTTTTTTTTTTTTATAATGGTTGTTATGCTATGTCTAATGTATGCTCTGTTTTTTTTGTTTTCCATACTCTGATTTTCGTATACATAATGGTTGTTATGCTATGTCTAATTAAGTGTTTTGTGTCTGATTATTTTTTGTTTCTTGTTTGTGAGTACACTGAGAGGTCTAAATCAATGAGAGCATTGGAATGTGCCTAGTTTGTGATTGGCCAGTAATGAGAGTACCTAGCAGACTTGTTTGTGCTTGGCCACCAATGAGAGGTCCAAATGCAGCCTATTAGAGTACACTGAGATGTCCATTGAGACTACAAATACAGGCTTTTGAACTATTTGTGAGTACCCTGAGAGGTCCAATGTTTGTGAGTACACTAAGAGGTCCAATTGAGACTTCAATTGCAGCCTAGTTGGCCACCAATGAGACTTGAAATGCAGCCTATTTTTTGCAACATTGCTTCATTGTTTGGGATACCACAAAAGAGGACCAAAATATGAGAACACAGTACAATGGATTCTTCTGCAATGGTAAACCATCAAAAGGTTTTTCTTTGATTGTGATATAGTTTAACATTTGAATCAATAAAACTGATCTAACAGTTGTTATTTGTAGATGTCATACAAATTTTTTCTGATTCAAGTAGTTCAGAATCAAATGATGGTGCTCTCAACATCCTTCCTGGCCTCCTTGCTTGGTATTATCCAGAGAAACATTCTAATGAAAGTACTGATACTTGGGAAGTGGAACCTATCCAAGCCATTGAACCTCCAGTGGAACTCCCATCTCAAGCTCCTATCCTGGCTCTCCCTGTGCAAGTTCAAATACCAGTTGAAAAGGCACACAAAAAAAATTTTCCTCAGGATATTGTCAAGGGAATGTCGTGTAAGAAGAATCCTATAGGTTTTGGAGGACCTTCTAGCAGCCATGGGAAAGGCAAGAGGAAGATGGTTTAGGGGTTTAGGATATACATTAACAGCTTTTGTGTTTCGTAAATGGTATTTGGTTCAATTCTGACATTTAATTTGGATACTGATTTTCCCTTATGTATGTACTGTATTATGTTTTGAATATTCTCCTTTCAGTATTCCCCAGCAACTTGCTGGTTTTGGTTTTCAATAACTGGTATTTGTGTAAGTATTTGTGTTTTGTAAATGTAATTATTTAAGGGTACAATAACTGGTATTTGTGTAAGTATTTTGGTTTGTTGAATGGTAGCAATTTGTGTTCTTGATGTGATGGTTGCACAGTTAGATGGTACATTTGCGATTAAGATAATGATATATAATATTTGGAGCCAAAATTTTGATTTATTCAAGTTTATGTTTTAATTAACAGGTTCAAAGGCAAAAATTTTGGAATAATTCAATTGTTAATTTCAAAGTAGAACTTGGAGCCAAAATTTTGATCCAAATTTTTTAAATCACCTAATTACAAGCAGTTACCAAGAATAACGATTCATATTCTTAATATACCCTCTTTTCTCTCCTAAAAAAATACTGCAAAGAAAACACAAAAATAAAAATGTTCTATCACCAATACTCTCCAAGCCAGAATCATTTTTGATAATCAAGAGTCATGGAAATTCAACCCATTGTTGATAATCATCCTTTTCTTCCTGCTGATATTGAACATGATGATAACAACTTAGAATATCAATCCGAAAAGTATTCTGATGATGAAGATCTAGATGCGCCTGGAAACAACCAACCAGATAGGATACTAGCTAAGAGGGGCATAACCAGGCTAAAAATGTTTCACCTAAAGTATGGCCAACCTGGTGGAATAAAGCTCAAGGTAACCTTCGATGCATTGAGTAGGGTATCAGGGGAACACAGAGCACTGTTTTCAAGTTTTTTAGGAGATCTGGTTCGTGAGCACATAGGTTTGAAGATTCTTTCCTGGAAGAAGGTGAATAAAGAATCAAGAGATAAACTATGGGCTGAAATCACGGTACATATATACTATTTTGTAACCCTGTACTACATAAGTTTATCTATTCAGTTACATTATGTGCAACTAATTAACAACATTGTGTTAATCTTTGCAGAATTTTTTTGATGTTGACGTGACATTCAGAAAATTAGTAATGACTCGTCTTGGTCAACTGCTAAGGAATTTCATAATGAAGCTCAGAGAAAAATGCATTTTGCCCAACCTAAATACACCTTCGAAACTGACTGAAGTCCCGGCCAAGTATAGTGCAATTATAAATTCAGAAGACTGGGTCGAGTTTGTAAAATACACAACCACCGATGCATACAAGGTTTTAATTAGTCATCTTTATTTAAGTCTATATGTCATTTCATAATTTTCAGTTTGCAGCATTACCGCATCTAAACGCCTTATGATTTGTGTTTTTAGGAGAAATCTGATAAAGCTAAAATGGCGCGTTCCAAAAATATTTATCAGCATAAAATGGGACGAGGTGCATATGTTTATTTCAAAGAGAAAATGGTAAGATTACATAATGTTTTTTTTACAAATTGAGAGACGATCAGTATGAGAAATGTGTGGAAAACTAGAAGGGGGGTTGAATAGTTTTACGTCTTTTAAATTTTATTGTGAAAACTTTTTTTTACTTTTAAAAAACTTTGATTCGATCTTATGTGACTTCAACTCTTAAACAATATGAACAAATATAGACAAATGTAAATAAGTAATGCAAGTAAAGTGAATGAAATGAAATGAAAGATAGGGATGGAAAGATCAAACTACAACACAAGGATTTATAGTGGTTCGGCTACAAGGACACCTTACTTGCCATACTCCACTCCCCGAGTTACCTACTCGAGAGTTCTATTCACTATGTCAACAAACTCCCTTATGGCAGAGAAAACCTTACACAACTTTAGCTTACACCGGCTTAACGACACAAAGCTAGATGTCGGGTTCTAATCGTAGCTAGAACCAATCTCACAACTTATATCACAACTTATTCACAACTTCTTCTTCACGACTTCTTCACGACTTCTTTAGTAAGACTTCACACCTTCTACACGACGGCTTCACAACTTCTAGACTACGACTTCACAACTTCTACTCTACTTCTTTACAACACAACTACTTATTTACACTTTGATCTACTAATTACAACTACACAAACACCTTATCAAATACTTTACACAATTATACAAATATATGAATTGAGCTACAATACTTCTTCTCTAGATGTTGAAGAAGTATTCTTCTTTTGCACTTGGATGATGAAAGCTTGGATCACTTGGAAACCAATGCTTAAGAGAATATGATCAAAGGATTTTAGAAAGGATTTACAAGGATTAGAGAAGATTTAGAACAGAAGGTTTGGGGTGCAAAAGGTGAGGAAAAAGTCCAGAGATGAACCAGAATTTATAGGCAAATTTGAGGGGCTAGAGGAGCGGGCGGTCCCCTTAAATAGGGAGCCGGTCCCCTTAAAATTAAGGGGGCCGCCTAGTAAAATTAAGGGGGCCGCCCAACTGGAACGTTGCTCAATTTGAATTCATAAATTTATAAAGGATTAAACATTATTATTTAATACCAAAAATGATTTTCTAAAAGATATAAAATGTTTTGGTCATTTTATAAAAAATCTAGTGATTAAGAAAATGTTCCTTTGATCATATAATGCATTAAGCATTTGTTTATTCATACCTTAAGTGATTGAGTTGTTAAAATAGATATTTACAACTAAATACTTGTTTACATCATAATTTTTTGTTTAATGATTTTACATTTTGTGATTATCAAAACGTGGTGATATCGAAAAATATTAATTACGTATTTAGGCATTATTTATATCAACAATCTCCCCCTTTTTGATGAATACAAAATCTAAACTCATTAAATTGAAAATTTTATTTTTAGACAAGTATTTAGTGAGTTTATATCTACTTCTCCCCCTTTTTTTAGAATCAAAAAGGTTATGCCGACAAGTTTTAGATATGAAATTTGTCGAGACGAGAACTCCCCCTTGATGTGTGCTCCCCCTTGTTTGAGAGCATAATGGAAACGAGATATGGAATACTTGCAAGAAAAATATTAGAAGCACAAGCATATATATAGCAAAAATAAGCAAGCATATAAAAGAAAAACATTCATTAATTAAAAGTGTTGTGTATAAATACACAACCAAGTAGAGTACATCATAGGTGAAACATACAACATGTAACAAATAATACAATTAATGATACTACATAATCATCCCAAGAGTACATGATCCTCATAGAGCTTGCAACCAAAAAGAGTGGAAAACATTATTGGTGTTGAAACATTTTATCTAGTTTGAAGAGAATGGAGGAGGTGGTGGTGAAATGAGTGAAGATGGTGGAGGTGGTGGTGGAGGTGGGTTGGTTAACAAGTGCTCAATGTATGAGAACATATATTGCATTTCATCCCGAAGACCAAAGATAATGGTTCGGTTATGAATGCAACAAAGGCAAGTATCTCCATGAGCTTCAAGGAGACTCCAAGGTATAGGATTAATAAAGAGAGGTGGTGGAATTGGTGAGGATGAAAAGTGAGCATCAAGAGGTGTGATTGGTGAGAGGGAGATGGCAAGCTCGGTGGATGGAGGTTCTTGAGTAAGATGTGGTGGTGATGTTGTTGGTGGTGGTGTTATTTGTGGTGAGGAGAGATGTTTGTTGATGTAGTCATTGATGGATGAGGTTGAAGGTATGGAAGAAGAGGAGGTACCATGGGTGGAAGGTGTTTTGGATGGTGCATTAGGTGCACTTGGAGATGAGCATTTAGGTGGTGGTTATTGAGTGGTGTTGTCTTCTTTAGTAAGATCAATGAAAAGTTGTTTGGGTGGTATGATGACCAATTTTTGTTTCTTAGAGGTCTTGGAGATGGAGGATTTTGGTGATAGCATGGTGTTGTAGGTTGATGTTTGAAGGAGATGAGGATTGGTGAAGTGAGGGTTTATCATTTGGAAGGAATTTATAATATGAATGTATGGTTGGTTTGGGTAAGGTTTTGAGGTTTAGTAGTAACGAGCGGGAAAGCCCGCGCGTTGCAGCGGGTGAGTTTGTGTAAACGTTTTATGGAGTAGATCAAGTTGTCACAATTGTCTTTATTTGAATTTTTTTATATGGAGTATGCATAGCAAAGGTTTATAAATGAAAGTGTGGTTGTAAAGAATATTTGCTGCATATTGACAAATCGCAGCGACGTTAGTGAGTATCATAGTTTAAAACATGTTCTCCAAACCTGTTGACCATAATCATTACATTAATCCATACACTCATTGATCTCCTGGCCCACGTTCAACTTTGTATTAGTCTGTTTCTTTTAGTATCAAATATGATCATTCACATTAATGGTAAAAAAATATATTTTATACTACAGATTGCTGAGATCTTTAGAAGCATTGCCGAAACCTCCATCTTTTTTCCCATGCATAAAAGGTTTCCGTTCTCCTTCAGGTCCAATAGATATCGTCACATTTCCATCTCTTTCTTCAATCGAAAAGCATTCTTTGACTTTGCAGTGAGCTTTATGCTTGTCATCCTCCTGATATAATATGGAATTATTAAATTCATAAACAGGAAAATACAGGTATTTATATATAGCAAAGAGGCGAAAAATGTAATTTCATAGAACATAAATAGAAGTAAACATAAAATGTTAATACTACAAACATTCAAACAGAAAAAGGCTAGGGAGCATGAACCGAGCATACATGCCAGCTTCTTCAGCTATGTCATGGGATTGACCCACGGCTTTTAAAATCGAACCTGTATTAAGCCAGATGACTGCTAGTGAAATTCTAACTACCACACCGGCCGAGCGCCCTGAATGAATAAGAAATTGACAAACCACAACATATAAATTTATAAAGTACTCATATACCACTTTTGTGATTGAAGTCATCATAATCAAATAAGTATTGTAATTCTATCCTCACATTTCTTATGAAATAAGAATTTTCTAATATCCATACATATTATTATCTATGTATATGTATGATATTATTACAGCTCAAATCAAACATTTCATGTTAGCTAGCTTGGAATATATATAATAATATAAAGAGTTTAGTAGAAAGTGGTTACAAATAAGCTGAAGCCAGTGATAGTAGCAAAAGAGGTAGCCATGGAAGCACCAGAGAGAGATAACTCTCCAAGATGACCAACAAACATAATTGAAATGAGTTGCAAAGAATATTGAAGAAGAGAAACACATATGAGAGGTCCTGCAAGCCATAACTGTTTCTTTATTTCCTCAGTTACTTTACCATATCCATCTTCATCATGTGTTATACTACTAATAACTAAAGGTGCCTTTATTTGTTCCTCCCCTTCTCTTCCCATTTTCTTGTTTAAACCACAACCAAAGATGTTGAGTTGTGTGTGTGTGTGTAGTTCTCTTTTTGGTGTGTTTATGCGGGTGCGTTATTTTGTGTCTTTGTTTGATATTGAAAGATAAATTAATGTCATAGTCTAAATAAATAGGTTGTAAAAAGATTGGGTACTTATAAAAAGGTTGTGTGGCTCTCCCCTTTTAATTTCATGCCACATCAGGCCCTGTGCCACATTATATAGAAATGTTTTTACTTGTAAGATTTTGACATTTTTAAATTTTCTAATAGAAGTTTTCATTGATATACATGCACATGCCAAAAGACGGTTACTCAAATCATCGGTAGTTCAGTACCAACCTAGCTAGTGGTATACTTAAGCTTATTTTGCTAAAATTTTTAGTTCAGGTTAACAAAAATTTAACATGCAATTCTTTTAAAGTTCCGCACAAAAAGGATCAAATGGCTAGTAGGTTGAAACCCGTTCTTGAGTTTTTGATCCATTAAGGCTTTAACTTTAGCTTTCCATGTATTCGTCATCTATAAATATAGCATCAAAAACGGAAAACTTTTTGAGTAAGCTATGTTTATATTTTGAAATTGTATGTATGTTCTTAGAAAAACAAAAAAGACTTACATTAGAGGCATCCACTTCCATAACGTAAAACATGGTTATTAAATAAGTAATTGTAGTCCAGATTTTTTAACCATATTCTGTAATTTGGTGTTTAGCAACAAAATTATAAAATCTGTATACTAAATGCTCCAAGTTACATAATTTTTTCTTCCTGGAGCTACGTGTATTCTTAGAACATAGCTTTAAACAACTGTAACTTTTCAATACGAATAAATTAAACCTAACCCATCAAAAAAAAAAAAAAAAATTACCTTATAGCTGGAAAAAAAAATGCATAAACACAATCAGATGATTATTAATTAACTATTTAAGGCCAACAACCACATTGGAAAATCCAAATCAAAGATATTGATAGGACGTCAGTATCGATTTAAAACTTGTTCTCGATGAAGCATTTTGTCAAACACTTAGTAGGCATTCAAAACAGAGCATAGTGATCAACTTCTAGTCTATACACACTTGATTCGAACACCACACACAATCACAATCACCATAACGGCTCAGCTCCATATCCACTGATCTACAATTCTAAACCCTAACAACAAAGCGCGTGAAGTCACACTCATTCCTTATTGAATTATTTTTGTAAAAAAATTTATCTGGAACTCGATTTGTTACAACTAAACAGAAACCCAAGAATAAAATTGCAAAATTATTAAAAAAAATACCTGGTATTTGAGGGTTCGATTGATGGTGATTTTTGAAGATGGAGGTGGTTTTGGGGATTCGGTTGACGTAATAGTTTATTGAACCTGGATGTGGAAGGTACGGGAATGGATGATGTGGAAGAATTTGTGGGGAGGGGAAATAAAATGGTGCCTTCTGGAGAAGCCATGGATATATTGTGTGTGTTTTTTGTGTGGTGAGAATAAACGTATAATTTTTAAAGCGCTTTTACTGTGTTACTGTGCGAAACACTGTTTAGTACCAGTGTTTTAAGCCAAACAAAAACGCCTTTTAGTATATAAGATATAATATTCCAAACTCAATTGGGTTATTAAGAGAAAGGGTAGCTGAAACTAGAGAAAAGGGGTCACAAGATGCAAAAGAAAATAGAAAAATTCACTGTCCAGATGGCCGGTCCCCTTAATTGTAGGCCTGCCCCCTTAAAATTAAGGGGACCGCCTAGCAAAATTAAGGGGGCCGCCCATCTGGTGTTTTCCCAGGCGACCAAAATTGAAAAATTTCCAGAAAAGGGTCAATTTTTGGGGTGTGTTTGCAACAAGCTCTATTTGAACCATGTACACTAGGAATGATCAAATAGTAACAATAATATATTAAGTAATAATGTACATATATAAACTAGCAAAATCATGTTATAAGCATATCATAGACATATTATATTAAAGAAACTAGTAACAAAGTTCTAACATGATAGTAGTTAAATGTCTAGCACAATGCAAGATATAACAAAATGAATGTCAAAATAATTTGTCTAATAACATATCATCAATGTTCAAATAAGCCAACATTCACATCTCTATCTCTTCTTCCCGAGAAACTTCCTGAAAGCTTTTCCTATTGACTTGAAACCACTTCGAACCTGTTGATGCATCTGTTGAGTAGTGTTGAGCAAAGAGGTTTGTCGTTCAAAGAGGATTTGATCGGTTTGTTCGGAAGGAAGAGGAACTTGATAATCGGAATAATTAAGTTCCGGGAGATTGTTCACGAACGTCGTGGGAGATGGAGTACTAACATGTGAGGTGCCTTCCTCCTCATCATCATCTCTCCGATGAGATGTGGAACTACGAGGTGCGAAGAGATTAGGGCGACGAGATTTGCCCTTATCACTTCGAGATCGACGAAGTTGGCTACGAGTGAGAGGACACAAGACGGGACGAACGAATTGATAGATATCACTCTCAATATGTGGGTAATGTTCCATGACAAAACGATAAAGTCTAGTAAGGAACATACCATAAGGAAGATTGGCATGTGGAGTATTTTTGGCGGAGATGATACGATGGACAAAGAAATAAGCCAAATTGTATTGTTCTTCCGCAACAACACAATACAACATGTGAGCGATGCTAGCCGTGAGGTGGTCACGGTGTCCGCCGGTACCAAACGCATTCTCGCGAATGTGTTCTTCCCAATGCATCATGTCAGGGCTTAGTTCTTTGAGAAGGACTTGGTTTGCATGAATGTCGACATTTTTTGACTTGATTCTTCGGCTAGTCGTACCACGTTCTAGCTCGAGTAGTCGACGAATGTCGTCAGGAGTTGGAATCTCAGAATAGTATGGACCATTCTGAGGCCGATTTTTCTCAAGAGATGAGAGATCCCATTCATTTGAGAAAACGACTTGACCGTTGAAGGGAATTTGGAGGATTTGACCAAACTGAGCAAGAGTGAGAGTGATGAATTCGTTTTGGATCATGAAAGAGATGAGGATATAACCATAGTCATCGGTTTGCACCGTAACTTAGCTATAGAAGTCAAGAATGAAACGAGGAATGATGGGTTCATTGATTATGAAAAGACAATCGAGACGAACATTAGAGAACATTCGTTCGATATGGTCGGATTGATAGAAGGATGGATCGACAAGTCTCCCTTCATGAATGTTTCTATCTTCGATGGGACGATAGAAACATGCAATGGCGGGAGATATGCCGGGAGTAGCAGAGACTTTTGGAATATATTCCTTGGTTTTGGAAACATCACCAACCGTGACTTTAGGCATTTTCACCTAAACAAGATAACAACAAGAAAATAAGATTAAAAAAAATATGCATATGTCGTATATACTACTCATGTGGAACACAAAAATACTTCGACTCTAAAAGTTTAATCCTAAGAAGTAGTTTGCAAAGTTCCTTAGTTTTATTTTTTAACTCGCTTAAAATGTATTTTACGATGTTAAAGAGTAGTTATAGAGATATTATGGTAAAGAACCAAGAACATCCAAACGCTCCTTTATACATCATAAGCCACTTTGAAATGTGGCTAGACAAACATTAGATTGTATGTCTAGCTATTTCTTACGAGTATTTATGTTAAGTAACTCATTGAAAAGGTAAAAACGTAGATTTTGACTCAAAAATGTCTTTTAATTTGTTATGCCAAACGCTTCCTTTTCTAGAAAAATAACGAAAAATATTTCAATATACATATGAATTATGTATCTTGATGACTCAAAATTATTAGTTACATGTTTATAAACTTGTCCATTAGTTGTGAAATTCATTTTGACTTAATCTTGACAATTTTATGACTCAATCCAAACACCCTCTTATGTTTAAAAAATCATTTTTCATGATTTGAAAAATATATTTTTAGGATTAAAAGTTGTGATATTATAATGTGGTTAGTTATAATAAGTGTTTATGGCATAATTCAACAATGTATAACAAATTTTGAATGAGAGTGTTTGGTTTTTCAAAATTTTGGCATGAGAGTTTTAGATTACTTAGATTCTAGGTTAATTAAGTACTCTAATCTTATGGGAAGCATTTGGCAATGAGTATCCTAGACTTAATTTCAACATAAGTTTGAATTTAAAAATTTTAACTAAAATATCAAATTGTGATTAGACTCGAAATTTGATGAGATTAGATGAAATGTGTTTTGGAAAACTTACAATATATGTTGCTAATCAAGATATAAGTGTTTGCCCCTTGCGAATTTAGCCCGAATTGGTGATTTGGTAAGTGGTTTTGATGGTTTTTGGGTGGTTTAGTTCGTTCACAGCAGGTAGCAAAGGAAGGGTGTGTGAGAAATGGAGTGTTTGGCAAAAGTTTTAAGAGGAAAATCGTTTTTTGGTAGCAGCAGATGGCCGGTCCCCTTAAACATTAAGGGGGCCGCCCTCGATAACAAGCCGGTCCCCTTAATTTTAAGGGGGCCGCCTACCAGAATTCTGAATTTTTCGAGTTTTGTTTCTGACGGTAAAATATTTATATGTATATAGATAGATTTATAATATATCAAAAATACGTTGGATTGTATAGGCACGAGGAGGGAATACTTGACACATTTTATTAACATTTTGTTAAAAAATATATCTTGAGAATTTTGGATAAAATAATCAAGACGTCAAGTCGACAAATGTTTTGAGGAATGAGAGGGAATGTGCATATATATATATATATATATATATATATATATATATATATATATATATATATATATATATATATATATATATATATATATATATATATATATATATATATATATATATAATAATCAAGACGTCAAGTCGACAAATGTTTTGAGGAATGAGAGGGAATGTGCATATATATATATATATATATATATATATATATATATATATATATATATATATATATATATATATATATATATATATATATATATATATATATATATATATATATATATATATATATATATATATATATATTGTGTGTGAAAGTGGAATGTTTAATGGTGTCGAGAAATGATAAGGTATAGACGGAGATGAGTGCTGACGGCGTCGGGAGTTTGTTTCATCCATAGTTTCCTTTGCGCGAAGGTTTAAGTATTACTTCTACGTTGATCCACTTAACTCACTTCTCTTCATCACCATGAGTTTTGCGATAGTGGACATAGAAAATTTTCGTGTTGAACTTTAAAGTTCAAAAGAGCCAAAAGGGGAAGAAAATATTCGAGGACGAACAATTTCTTTTAGTTCTAGATAGTCAACAAATGACGTATCTAGGTTATGTGTGAATATATATATATATATATATATATATATATATATATATATATATATATATATATATATATATATATATATATGAATATTTATATAGACTACTTATTATGTATATGTATAATAGTATAAGTATATGTATAAAGGGGTAACATATTAACACGCACATAAGAATTAAATTAGGCACTTTTAAACTAACGGGGGCATGCAATTAACTAAGCATATAACATAGTAGAGAGCATGAAAGAGAGGCGTACCTTTTAGTCTTCAATAAGTAGTCTTCAAGCACTTCAAAGTGTTTATGTTGACTTATAGAAGCCAATCAAAGAAAAGATGCCGATTTCCCAATGAGTTAGCAAATTAGCCACTTGGTCCCCATTGTCTAATTGGTCCAAAGTTGTTTGAACCAAACATGGGTTGCAATTAACTAGGATGCATATATGGTGGAAGTATTCCCCAAGGATTGAAGCTTGGTGGATTTGGATAATTCCACATTGGGTAACTATTATTATTATGGAGATTTTGTCGATTTTGATTTCTTCTAGGTTGAGGAGTCTTAGGTCGAGGGTGAGGATTATTTGGTCTTCTTAGGGGAGGTGTTTTTTATCTTAATTTTGGTTTAGGTGATTCTTCTTTGGTTTTTAAAGATGGTTTGTAAAAGGTTTTTATTTCATCATTACTAGCAATGGGTATTTTTCTATCTTTTATAAGTATGTATTTAGGTGTTGACTCTAAGGATTTTTGCTTACTAGATTCACTTTCAAACTTTACATTTTTAGTTTCACTAGTTGAGGCCTCAGCTAAATTAAATCCTAAGCCGGTTTTATCTCCTGATATTCTTTGAACACTTATTATTTTCCTAAGTGAATTACTACTATTTTCGAATTTGTCAAGTTTGCAAATTTCTTCCTTAAGTTTTTCGTTTTCATTTTTAGTTTCTTGACATGTTTTACATTCTGCAAAAATTTCTTTGCCTTTTTCTAAGTTATGTAGTTTATTTTTTAATTCAAGTATTTCATTTTCTAATTTGTTATTTATATGTTTTAGTGATTTATTTTTAGTTATTACTTTTTGACCTAGTTTGCATAATCTACTATATTCACTATCTAGGTCTTTTTCATCTAATGATAAATGCTCATCACTAAAGTATTCGGTTTCGGAATGTACCTCGCTTGATGTCTTAGCCACAAGACACTTCTCCTCCTTTGTGGTTTCTTTCTCTTCTTCGTCACTATCACTCCATGCTCCTCCAACAAATGCCTTTTGATTTTGCTCCCTTGACATCATTGGACATCTTCCGATGAGATGATTTGGATCACCACATTTAAAACACTTCCTCTCGCTCTTGCAACCTTTTTCGTCTTTGTTTCTTTGGAATGCCTTTCTTTCGTCATGTGGCTGTCTAACGAATCTTCCTCGTCTTTTGAAAAACTTCTTGAAGTCTCTTACGGCCATGGCATATTCTTCGTCATCACTTTCGGAGGTTGAGCTATCCTCGTCACTAGATTCTTTCCTAGCTTTCAACGCAATTGACTTGCTTTGCTCTCTTCTTCCTTTGACCATCTCGGAGTCTTACTTTATTATTGCTTCGTAGACTTTCAAGTTGCCGATCAACTCGTCAAGTTGAAGAGTTGACAAGTTCTTCGATTCTTCAATCGCCGTAACTTTAGCTCGCCATTTTGGATGAAGAGCCCTAAGAAATTTCCTAACAAAATTCTTACTAGAAAAACTCTCATCAAGTGCTTTTAAACTTGTGATGATTGTGTTAAACCTAGCAAAAGCATTATCAATTGATTCCTCTTCCGAAATCGTAAATTGTTCATATTGTTGAACAAGAAGATCTATTTTATTATCTTTGACTTGACAATTACCTTGGTGAGTTATTAGTAAAGAGTTCCAAATTTCTTTTGCGGTTTCACACATAAAGATTCTTTCGTATTCTTTACGCGGTAACGCATTATAAATAACCATTTTTGCTTCATTATTTTTAGCAAGTTTTCTTTTTAAATCATCATTTTGTTTTTCAAAAGGTACTGTTTCATCCTTTTTAGTTTCCGGATTATTTTGAATAGGTAAAAAATCACCATTAGTAATAACATGCCAAAGATCTAGATCTTTTGATTTCACATAAGTTTCGAATCGATTTTTCCAATAAAGAAATCCATCACTTTCAAATAGTGGTGGTCTTTGCATAGATTGCCCTTCTAAATATTTTTCAGATTCCATAGATCGTTTCAAGTTTTAAAATACAGTTTATTTTAAAAATCTTGTTTGACGTGGCTCTTGATACCAATTGTGGAAAATTTGTCACACCCCCAAAATCGGGTCCAGCGGAAGCATACATGTCGCTGGGGTGTAACTCAATTGGTATCACAACACAAGTGTAAAGAACGGTTTTCATCTCAACCATTTAGAATAAAATTGTTTAACAAAAGAGTTGAATTTACAATGTTAAAAGTAGTGCGGAAATAGGCCCTTTAAAATAAGTAAAACGGTCCCAAATGTTTATCAGAGTCTTCTATGACCATACCATGCCCTGCCAAAAGCCTCCAGTAGCGTGCTATTGCTTATACCTGAAAATACATGCTAAAAGTGTCAACACGAGGTTGGTGAGTTCATAGGTTTTAGTTTAAAACAATATGGTTGAACCAAAAGGTTTCCGAGTTCAAACGTCATTCACAACAAGTTAAGTTCAACATAGGCTCACACTGCCTATTCACAGTCCCAAAACCAATTTATAAAAAATATCATAATTCAAAACATTTCAACCCAAAATAGATCGTACAGTTACCATGCTCATATAGTGTCGTGCCAACTGAACCTATAGTGTTCCTCAATTTCATAACCAAATCACGTGGGGAGCTACCCCGATAGATCTATCAACATGTGGGTTCACCAACTGAACCTATAACCTGTAGGCTCTTAACAGAGAGTTAACAGTTACACCAACTGAACCTATAACCAGTGGGCCCTCCGCAGAGAGTTAACAGTTACACCAACTGAACCTATAACTTGTGGGCTCTCAACAGAGAGTTAACAGTTACACCAACTGAACCTAAACTTGTGGGCTCTCAATAGAGAGTTAACAGTTACACCAACTGAACCAAAACTTGTGGGCTCTCAATAGAGAGTTAACAGTGGCACAGTCATGTACTCACAATCAAGCATGTCAAAACTTATAATTGCATCATCACACATATATATCCAAAGTCATGTAAAGCAGTAGTTTATAGCATAAAAACGTTTGTAAAGCATTGAGTTTAGTGAAAAACAATGAGCATGTATTCTCCCCCAAAACAGTTATAAAACAAGTAAAAGTAGGGGCTATGAACTCACCTGATGCGATAGCTACAATGAGAATAATGAATACGCTGAAATGAGGCTCGGTCTCTAACCGCGACCTATTATGGATGATATGATCTAATGTAAGCAAATGAAATGATGCTACACATGCAAATACGTATGTTATCGATACCACTCGATGATTTTGGAAAATAACGTTTATCGTCGAAAAATACATTTTTGACGTCTCGTTAAGTTAAAAACTACTTTTCGTGTAAATATGTTGAAACGGTACTCCACGATCCTTGTTTGGTGTTTTATTGTCAAATATAATGTTTTCGTCGCAAAACAATACTTTTTATAACTTGTGAAAATATGTCCAAACGGCTTCGTAAAACTAGTCGTGAAATATTGCTCGTTGAGTGTAAGCGATCAAACTCGACGCTTTTGAAAACCTTGTAACAATATCTAAATATCGTTTCATTTGACTTTTGATCAACCGCGCCTCGATCAATTAGATGATCGGCCATCAATGTTATGACTTGTAAAAATACTAGTTTTCATACTTAAAACACTTTATAAAAGTGGGCTGTCAAAATAAGTATTGAATTGTCGGGCTTTAAACGTGTATATCCCGGTCGTTATAAGCTCGTTTTTAACGTTCTTTATATCCACGCGTTCGTAAAAATATGAACTAACATATTTTCAATGGCTCGGCTCGTCTAGATCTCGTCTAACGCCTCGATCAGTCCCTTAAAGTACGGATTATCAGCAACTATTTTTCTGAAAAATAGTTTTCGTCGCGTAACTTTAATAATTCATAACTTCTTCGTTATAAGTCGGTTTTTAGTGATTCAAGCGCCCACGGTTTCGTTTTTTAATGCATTTTCTGAATATTTAGGCCAAAATGGTTCAACAGTTCCTGAGTTTTCCAGATTTTCATTTTTGGGACAGTATGTACATTTATAGTTTATTAACACATTTTTCTAGTCCATAACTTGATCAAATTAATTCCACACAACTCCACAAACACTCTTGATCTACCATACACCTTCTCAAAGGGTCATGGGGTCCTAAACATCACTAACTATAGTGGGTTTCATGAGGATCATGATAAAACTAGTAGATCTAGTGTTAGAGATATTTTTAAAGAAAAAATGGTATCAATAACATATGTATCTTGCATTTTAAACTATAACAACTTGAAAATACATAACCACATGGGTCAAATGAAAGTATAAAGAGATCAAAATAGGTTCTTGAAGTTACTTACAATCTTGGATGAGTTTGATGAGAAATTGATGAAAGCCTTGGGGTTTTTATTTCAAAACCCTAACAAGGATCATATAATGGACTAGTTTATGACTTGAACTTCAAAAAAAAAGTTGGATCTTGGCCTCTTTCTTTTTCTTGCCGTGGAGATGAAGGAGAAAAAGAGAGTGTATTTTGATCTTATTCACTTGCAAATGAGTTACTAGTTTATGTGTTATGTAAAATAAATATAAGGACAAGTTACTAACTCTAATAAATGTTGAGATGACTTGCAAGAAAAATGGGAAAAGAAGTATGGGGGGCGTCCTTTTTGGATGAAAATGAGGGCAAGATAAGATATTTTGCTATTATTGTGTGAATTGTAGTTGTTTTGTGTATACTTCGGGTGTTATCGGGTACCGAGTTATCTTGAAATCAATATTAACGAAGCGAAATAAAATACGACGAAGTTGTAAAAATTGTAAAAATATATTCCTGACAAGAATCGGGTGTCAGAATAATTATCGAGTTGAAAATTCGCAAACTGACGGAGTTATAAGCTCCTAACGGAAATTATAGCGATTGGTTTAAAAACACCGGGTATATTAATAATATAATCTCTATATTATTAAAGTTAGTATGAAAATATACTAGGATCACTGTCGGGAGTACGGGGTATACTGTTAGTAATAATGAATGAGTGATAACGTTTAATTAAATAATTGAACATACGTAAATGAAAATAATGCATATCCGTGCATGAACTAATATACTGATGAGGTTACCGATGATATGTAGACTACTCTAGTCTATTTGATGTGTCCTAACTGGACAATGCATGAATTCACGGCTAAACCGCTCTGGTTACGTGAATTTTTGAACACTCGTAAACTAAGTTTACGAAATAATGAATGCTGGTCATGAACGGAAATTTTCTCCGGGAATGAATAGTGTCACGCGAATAGTAAAATTTCCGAAAGTTTCTCAAAATCACAAATTGACCTCGAAAACGATGAATAGTGAAAAGTGAATAGTGATTGGTGAATAGTAAATGATGAATAGTAACTCGCGAATAGTAAATTGTCGAGGTTCGGAAAAATGGCCTGAAATTACTAGTTGTGACAAAACTAGAAGGGGGGGTTGAATAGTTTTACGTCTTTTAAATTTGATTGTGAAAACTTTTGTTTACTTTTAAAAAACTTTGATTCGATCTTATGTGACTTCAACTCTTAAACAATATGAACAAATATAGACAAATGTAAATAAGTAATGCAAGTAAAGTGAATGAAATGAAATGAAAGATAGGGATGGAAAGATCAAACCACAACACAAGGATTTATAGTGGTTCGGCTACAAGGACATCTTCCTTGCCCTACTCCACTCCTCGAGTTACCTACTCGAGAGTTCTCTTCACTATGTCAACAAACTCCCTTATGGCGGAGAAAACCTTACACAACTTTAGCTTACACCGGCTTAACGACACAAAGCTAGATGTCGGGTTCTAATCGTAGCTAGAACCAATCTCACAACTTATATCACAACTTATTCACAACTTCTTCTTCACGACTTCTTCACGACTTCTTTAGTAAGACTTCACACCTTCTACACGACGGCTTCACAACTTCTACACGACGGCTTCACAACTTCTAGACTACGACTTCACAACTTCTACACTACTTCTTTACAACACAACTACTTATTTACACTTTGATCTACTAATTACAACTACACAAACACCTTATCAAATACTTTACACAATTATACAAATATATGAATTGAGCTACAATACTTCTTCTCTAGATGTTGAAGAAGTATTCTTCTTTTGCACTTGGATGATGAAAGCTTGGATCACTTGGAAACCAATGCTTAAGAGAATATGATCAAAGGATTTTAGAAAGGATTTACAAGGATTAGAGAAGATTTAGAACAGAAGGTTTGGGGTGCAAAAGGTGAGGAAAAAATCCAGAGATGAACCAGTATTTATAGGCAAATCTGAGGGGCTAGAGGAGCGGGGCGGTCCCCTTAAAATTAAGGGGGCCGCCTAGTAAAATTAAGGGGGCCGCCCAACTGGAACGTTGCTCAGATTTTTCTTTTTGTGGGGAAGGTTTTTCTGGAACATTTTTACCATTTTTGGTTGAAAATTTGAATTCATAAATTTATAAAGGATTAAACATTTTTATTTAATACCAAAAATGATTTTCTAAAAGATATAAAATGTTTTGGTCATTTTATAAAAAATCTAGTGATTAAGAAAATGTTCCTTTGATCATATAATGCATTAAGCATTTGTTTATTCATACCTTAAGTGATTGAGTTGTTAAAATAGATATTTACAACTAAATACTTGTTTACGTCATAATTTTTCGTTTAATGATTTTACATTTTGTGATTATCAAAACGTAGAGATATCGAAAAATATTAATAACGTGTTTAGCCATTAATTATATCAACAAAATGAATCTGTTTACAATACACAATTTGCACATTTGCATATAATACCCTCATATTAAAGATTAACTTGGTTTAACTGTACATGTGTATGCATCCTCATATTTTCATTTATCTTGGTTTAACTTTACATGTGTATGCATTTGATGTTTATTAGATCGAAAATAGAGAGATTGAAGCAGATGAAGAACCCCAACGTGATGTAATGTGGTTGAAAGGAAGGGTAAACAAAGACGGCGAATATCCAGATGATGAGATTAGATTAGTGGAAGATAAACTTGTAAGTTTGACTGCAAATTCTATTATTATGCTTATATACCAGCAGCATTAACTGTGTACTAGCAGTAGTAACTTGTATACCAGCAGTATTAACTGCGTACTAACAGCAGTAACTATGTACTAGCAGTAGTATATTTTTCATTGAAGTTCATGAGCAGCACTAACTCCAGCTGAGCAGCATTGACACAAATATGAGCAACAGTTACTCTAACAGCATCAAGAAGACTTTTAATCCCAACATTTCCTATATTTTTTGTGCAGAAAGAAGCTGATGACCAGATCAAGGAAGGAACCTTGAGTCTTGATAATGGCATTGATGCCATGACAGTTGTCTTTGGTAAGGAAAAGGGAGGTGGAGTAACATACAAGAAGTATTTTGGCCTTCCTCGAAGAAAACAAGAAACCGATGAAATACTTGAGTTACTTCAAACTCAAATGGATAATGAGAGACGCGAGCATCAAGAAAAGGATTTATTGGTCAAGAAATTGTCCACCGAGATGACCGAAAAAGATGTGTTGGTCAAGAAATTATCCAGTGAGATGGAAGAAATAAAGGGAATGCTTACTCAACTGATGGCACAGTTGAGTCAACAAGGGATGCATTTAAATTTGGCATCTCAATTGCCAGTAGCCTCAGATGTAAGCCATTTTTTATGTTGTTAACAATTTCATTTTCTAATGCTAACACCACTGATGCTAATGATAGCAGGCATTGAACATAAACTGATGAGTCAATGTATTTCTTAATTTATATTGCAGGTGACTCCAATGGCCATTGACAATATAGATAGCAGCGCTAATGAGGTGGACGACACTCAGCCAAGTGATGTTGTAAGTGCTAAAGATGCGATAATTCAGGAGAAGTCTAATGGCCTTGTGACTTCGGAAAAGGTAACGGAAACAATGGTAAGTAATAAAACATCCCCTTTTTATTTTTGAATTTTACATACATGACTAATGTACCTTGTTTTATATATACGTATAGGAACCTGCTAAAACTGTCAGACCTAAGCAAAAGCCTAAGTCACGAAGAAATGGGTCTCCAGATTCCCAATCGCAACAAAATGTGTCGTCTACAACACAAGCACTGCGAACAATATGTATTTCAACATGTTTCTTGTTATTCTTTTGTTTAAATAATGTAACATGTTTTATATATACATATAGGAACCTGCTAAAACTTTCGGACCTAAGACAAAGCCTAAGTCACGACAAAACGGGTCTCTAAATTCCCAATCGCAACAAAATGTGTCTCCAAAACAAGCACTGCCAACAGTATGTATTTCAACATGTTTCTTGTTATTCTTTTGTTTAAATAATTTCTGATATATACATGCAAAAATTCTTTTTTTTTAGACATTTAAGTGCAAACTGTGGCACTTAAAGAAAGCAAATATCGTTGCTTTGGGTACCATATTCCAGTCTCATGGAAAGCAAATGTTGCATAACCAACCACTCCCAAATGATTGCTACAGAGTGTCAATTGATTCATCGTTAGTTGATGCAGCATGCATACCGGACGTAGCAAATAATGGGTTTAAAACAGTTAACGAATTCGTAGGTGGTTTCGTTGCATGGCCAAAGGATCAAGTTATTGTTGAAGAGGAGGTCCATACATGTGTTTTTTCAACCTACATATATATAATTCTTCATATTTAATTCAATGTTTGATACAAGCGTCTTTTGTTTACTACAGGTTACACCAACAAACCCTGTGACTAAATGTGGACCAACAGTACCATCGAAGCGCAAATATGTATCTCTTAACGACATAAAGCAACTGCAAGCTAAGCCGGTGAAGATTCAAAAGTCTTTAAATTATGGTACTTGAGAATTTGATTATGTACGACATTACAATTGTATATTCTGTTCAGTTATATACATTCGAGTTTAATTCAATTTGAAATTTCTTTTTGTTTTTAATTCTGTTTTATATATATATACTCATTCCAGCAGCACTAGCATAGTACTAGCAGTAGTAACTCTGCTTCAGCAGGACTAACTTAGTACTAGCAGTAGCAACTCTGCTCCAACAGTACTAACTTAGTAATAGCAGTAGTAACCCTGTGACTAAAAGATGCACTCACATAATATGGTCACGCTTATCAACATTATTGGTCACTCTTTGTTTAATTCGATGTGTGACTAAATATTACAAAATGCCACACAAACTAAAAATTCATGTGACCATTGGATGAACAATAGTCACGCAAAATACACATTTCTTCACTTTAAACAGCATATGGTCACACTTATTAACACTTTTGGTCACTTTATGCTTAATTGTATGTGACTAAATACCCAAAACAAATATGCTTTGTGTGACTAAATATTACAAAAGGCGACACAAACATAAAATTCTAATGGCCATTGGATGATCAATAGTCACACAAAATACACATTTCTTCACTTTAAACAGCATATGGTCACACTTATTAACATTTTTGGCCACTTTTTGCTTAATTGTATGTGACTAAATACCCAAAACAAACATGCTTTGTGTGACTAAATATTACAAAAGGCCACAAAAACATAAAATTCAAGTGGCCATTGGATGAACAATAGTCACACAAAATACACATTTCTTCACTTTAAACAGCATATCGTCACACTTATTAACACTTTTGGCCACTTTCTACTTTTTTGTGTGTGACTAAATACCCAAAACAAACATGCTTTGTGTGACTAAATATTACAAAAGGTCACACAAACATAAAATTCAAGTGGCCATTGGAAGATCAATAGTCACACAAAATACACATTTCTTCACTTTAAACAGCATATGGTCACACTTATTAACACTTTTGGCCACTTTTTGCTTAATTGTATGTGACTAAATACCCAAAACAAACATGCTTTGTGTGACTAAATATTATAAAAGGCCACACAAACATAAAATTCAAGTGGCCATTAAATGAACTTTAGTCACACAAAATACACATTTCTTCACTTTAAACAACATATGGTCACACTTATTAACACTTTTGGCCACTGTTTTTTAAATTGTATCTGACTAACTCCAAAAAAACAACACACGTTGTGTGACTAAATCATCACAAACGTCACATTAATTACATATTCATGTGGCCATAGGATGAGAAATAGTCACACAAAATACACATTTACTTGAATAAATCATCTCAAATGTCACATATATTATATATTTATGTGGCCAAAGGAAGAACAATAGTTACTCTCAAAAAACATTTGTGTGACTATAAAGTGTTTACGGTCACACAAAACTGATTAATCCAACAAAACTTGTGCCTAATTTGTCACACATATTCGGGTTTTGATCACTCTTTTTCAATGAAAACGGCCACAAACTAAAATATGTGACCATATGCCACCTACGGTTGCGCGACCTTTGGTGACACACACCAAAAAAAACGTGTGTGACTATATGCATATCGTCACACATTTTTGGTATGACGAAATCCCATATCTGTACCAGTGACGGTTACCCTCATTAACCTCGGGCATACGAATTTCAGATTCCTGCGTAGGTATATTACCCTTCCCATTATCGCTAACAACCTGCTCCTCATGTGAACTAGCAGGTTGTGAATCGCAGGACATACCACCATCTTTTTCCTTGTAATTACCTCCTCCCCCACCCGAACCAAGAAACCCTTTTTGCATACTTACATTTAATCAACCAGTAAATTAACGAACAGTCACAACCAAGAAAAAGGCAAAAAACCCTAACTGATTAGGGTTTTAGGTGAACATTACAGCTTCAGTTATCCACCCTTAAAACAGCCCTGAATCATGAAACGCACCAACGTAATAGATCACAGTGAGACAATATTGCGCGTGTGATACCCTAAAGAAAAACTATTAGCGATACCCTAATTAACAATCGAAACCCTAACAAACAAAACGTCACAAGAACCTAGTAAAGAGAACGTTAAGGCAGTAATAATCAAAGATTACACAGCAATAAGCTAATCATTAAAAGGTATTGAGAACAAATTGAAGGTAATGATCAATATGCTTAGGATTAGGGTTTGTGTCGCCAAAAGTCACCAGAGAGAAAACTTGCGTGGTTCCTAGACTAAGAAAATACATTTTTCAAACTCAAAACACATAAAAAAACAAAGATTTTTCATTCATTATATTCGGCCACATCTCCGGCGCACACAGCCAAAAACACCCGACCACCATAGTAGTTGGACCCACTGTTGTAACTACCATCGGGTCGTTGCATCTTCAACCACCATTGTTTCCCCACTTTCCACAAACATATCATTCGGTGATTGTAACAAAAACCGTCACCATCAACACTACCCTCGCCAACGCGTGGGTTGGTTGTCGTTGTTCTCACCATCGTCACTACCATCACTGAAGCATACTTGCCATCTTCTTCAACCTTAGTACCACTTTTTAAATTGTTTTCTTTGAGGTTTTTGGTGTTTAATTATGTTGGTCTAAGTTCTTTCATTCATCCTTTGAAAGTATCAGAAAGAAAGTCAGCAAAAGGGTGAATTATCAAAATTTAAATACTAGACTGGAAAACAACTTATTTATATAAATATAATCAACAAAAATTCTTTCATAAACAAACATAAAGACACTGTTCATGGTAACATGAAATTATATTATATTATATTATATTATGTTATGTTATGTTATGTTATGTTATACTTTATATTATATTATATTATATTATATTATGTTATGTTATGTTATGTTATACTTTATACATCTGTGATGCAACGGTGCCGTATAGGAAACGAAAAAAACAAAACAAAATCATTTTTGGCTCAAATTGTGACGTTTTGTGGCTCAAATTGTGACGTTTTGGAAAGGAGAAAAAATAAAAAAAGACGGCGTCGTTTTGGTAAAAGATGCGTGGTTTTGCGACCTTACAACAGGTTTTACCTCTCGAGGGATCTCAAGAGGCTTGCAATCCTCACCAGGCAGTGTACCTGACCGATGTAGTATAGTGTAGTGGCAAGTACTGGGGGATTGATCGTTCTCTAGGGGAATAGTGTCGTTAGGATTGAAAAACTACTCTAATAGGTCTAAGGGTGAGGGAAGATTCTTTTTGTATTTTTTTTATATTTTTATAAAAGCAAGTAAAATCTCGGGTTTGAAGGAGTGGGCGGAATTAGTTGCTAGTCAACTAACCCAAATAACTACAATTGCAAATAAAATAAAATAACTGAAAATAAAAAGGTTGTGGAACTTATATGGAGAGAAATGTGTTTACTTAGATTTCCTTACTCCCTAACTATCTTTTACCGGTTGATTAGTGTGTATCAGTGTTGTAAAACTCGGCCAACTCGGCCGTGTACTCGGCGACTACTCGGTGCTCGGAAGTGGACTGAAGCGATTTATGGTTAGTCGGGCATATCTACTCGTCCACGGTCAAACTCGGTCAAACTCGGGTATACTCGGTCTCCTCGGGCTCAACTCGGTCAATAGCCCAGTTTGACTTAAATAAAAAACCCTAATATTTTTTTGGGGGCTTTTCATTTTCTCCTTCCGCCCCCACATTTCTCCTTCCTGCCTACCTACCTTTTCCTTCCTGCCGATTCAAAGATCCAGGTATAGCAAGTCATATTTTTTTCTTTTTTTTTTACCTTCTTTTGGTTTTTAATGATGTAATGATGGAGCATTTAGGTTTTTAATTGATGTAACATTTTAGATCTCAATCTCAACATCCATCTACAATGTGAGAAAACAGAAAATACTCATACGTTATAATTAATCTAACATCTCTCTCTGTTATAAATTTATAATGTTAACTAACGAGTAGAAATAAATTAGCAACAGTTGATTATGGTCATTATCATTTTAGTGTAACAAGTAGAAATAAATTTATAATGTTAAGTGTTAACTAACGAGTAGAAATAAATTAGCAACAGCCAACAGTTGATTAACAGATGCACATTTATGATTTAACGATTTATACTTAATTTGACTTGTGTTTTTTTATTACTTAATTTGATTATTCAGATAAATATGTCATCAACCACACGGTCCACACCATCATCAACTGCATCGACTGCAAATCAAGATCCCCTTAAACGGAAATCCGATGATCCTGGATGGGATTATGCTGTCGTAGCAGATCCTAACAACAAAGACAGAGTGAGATGCACTTTGTGCCAGAAACAAATGTTAGAAAGAAAGGCAAACAACAAGATGACGAGACTTTAAGAGCGGGGGTGAATATTGGAGCTGGAAGTGATGGACATGATGAAATTCATGAAACCATTATCGTTGAGGATGATGCATTGCAAGAACCCTTTAATGCTACAAAAATTCCACGAACTTTTGGGCCTATGGATCAGTTTGCAAACACTTTTGACCCTGAAAAAGTAGTGAATACGGGAAAGAGCAAACAGTATAATCTTTCAAATGTTATTCGTAAGGAACGCATGACTCGCGTAAAAGAGTACATTTGTAGATGGGCATACGAATGCGCAATACCTTTTCATGCATTTGAAAAGGATAGCTTTAAGATTATGGTGGAGGCGATTGGGCAATTTGGGCGTGGGGTTGAACCTCCAACTAGATATGAGATGGGAGAATCATACCTAAAGAAAGAAGTTGAAAGAACAAAAAGTTTGTTGACGCCATACCAAGATCAGTGGAAATATAATGGATGCTCAATCATGACGAATGCATGGTCCGATAGAAAAAGAAGGAGCATCATGAATTTATGTGTGAATTCGAAATTGGGAACCATTTTTTTGTCTTCTAAAGAATCTTCGGATGAAGCTCATACGAGTGAGCACATATATGAGTATGTAGAATCTTGCATCAAGGAAGTTGGTCCTGAAAATGTTGTTCAGATTGTGACTGAAAATGCTTCAAACAATATGGGAGCGGCAAAGTTGTTAAACGAAAGAAGACCTACTATTTTCTGGACATCATGTGCCACACATACACTCAATCTCATGCTTGAAGGTATAAATTTTAATGTCTATATTATAAATTGCTTGCTAAATTACTGAATTGGTAAATGCTGATATATATGCTCAATTGCTAATATAAAGTTAGTAGTTATATATTTTTAAAGGCTATTAACATGTATATTTTTTTTAAAGGTATTGGTGGGCTGCCTAGGTTTAAAAAAATTCTCACTAGAGCAAAGACACTAACCGTGTTTATTTATGCCCATCATAAAACTTTGGCTTTAATGCGGCACTTCACTAAAAAAAGAGATATTGTGAGACCGGGAGTCACGAGATTTGCTTCCGCATTTCTCACTTTGCAAAGTTTGGCCATTAAGAAAGCCCAACTAAAACAGATGTTTACTAGTGATGAATGGGACATGTGTAAGTTTTCAAAGACAACAAAAGGAAAAGTGGCATACTCGACAGTGATGAATGTAGCATTTTGGACCGGTGTATCTTTATGTTTAAAAGTTTTTACCCCTTTGGTTAAAGTTCTACGAATGGTTGATGCTGATTGGAAGCCATCCATGGGGTTTATATATGGTGAGATTAAAAATGCCGAACAAGAAATCAAGAATGTTTTTGGCAATAATCAGAAAGAGTACCGGTTGGTTTTGGATATCATCTCAAAAAAGATGGAAAATAGGCTTGATACAATGCTACATTTGACGGCCTATCTTCTAAACCCATTTTATCTTTATAACAATCCGGAAATTAAAGATGATCTTGATGTTTCGGATGCGATTATTGATTTTGTTGGTAAAATTTATCTGGGAGATCCCAGAATGCAAAACCATATTGTGATGGTTGAGTTGCCGATATACAAGGGTAAACAAAAAAAATTTGGTCGAGAAATGGCATTGAACGGATGTTTGGTGAATGATGACAAATTTGACCCGAGTAATACACTTTGTGCTTCTGGTTCCCTTGCTGCTTTATCTTTTACACTGGCTGCTTCTGTTTTTTTCCTTGCTGCTTCGTGATTTTCACTTGCTGGTTCTGGTTCCCTTGTAGCAAATTGGTGGGAAGCTTATGGTGCCTCGACTCCTGAATTAAGAAAGATTGCTATAAGGATTCTTTCTTTAACAACTAGTTCATCTGGATGTGAAAGAAACTTGAGCACTTTTGAAGGGGTTAGTAATTTAGTTTCTAATTAATGATGAAATCCTGAGGATGATTGTTTGTTACTTAGTTAATTTATGTTACTTAATTTTAATTTTGTAGGTACATACAAAGAAAAGAAATAGGCTAGAGGCGAGCAAATTGAACAATCTTGTTTTTGTTCAATTTAACGCCAATTTGATGGAAAAGAACAAAAAAAGGAAGACTTGGGGTTTGGAAGTATTATTGGCTAATGATGCAACTGCAAGTGAAGCTCAAGATTGGATTGTTGAAAGTGAAGAAGCTCAAGACTCAGAGAAGGCCAGTGAAGCGATGGGTGACGATGAATCTTTGGAAAATCGCCGAAGTTCTAGATTGAGAGAACTTGATGAGGACGAATTTGTATCTGAGGATGATGATGAATTGGAAGACGAGGTTGAATATGAATCGGATGGGGTTAACATCAACGAAGAAAATGGAGATAGCTTGGAATAAGAGATGTAAATGTTTATTTTGATTTACCTTGATTATTGTTGGATTGTTGGAACTTGAAAAATGTTTTGTTTGGATTTTGAACTATGAACAACTGAACAAGTATGAAGTATCCTTTTTGTGAACAAGTATGAAATATCCTTTTTGGGTATAATGATGGTTGGATATAGGTGGGTATTTTAATTTTTAGCATGTATTTTGTTAATAGTTATTAAACTTATGATATTTGGCATGTATATAATTTTCTTAAATGTAATTTCTTTATATTATACCATGTCCGAGTACTCCCCGAGTACTCCCCGTCTAGCCCGAGTACTCCCAACTCCCCAGTCAACCGAACTAGGAGCGCCTAGCGACTTCTGCAACCTTGGTGTGTATTAATTGCGTGGATGACGGGTGTATTCCTTAATACCAATCGTGGGGTGGCGTACGTACTTCCCCAACTCTACAAGCTCCTACTTCACTCCTATGTCGAGCCGGCTAAGAAGCTCCTAACACGGGATCACTAGAATTCGCTCATGCATTAAATACAACCATAAAAACCTTAGTACGCATTGGTTCATGTTTCTTAAGACGTTCAAGCAAGTTACCGTATAGGAGGTTAGCCAGTTTTCTTAAGCCTAACATCGATAAACAATCATCCAATACAATTAATAACACACCAACAACCAATAATCAATAGTTAGGTTTCATTAGATCTAAGCAAACACAAGATAAATCTAGCCTAGCATGTTAAATAAAAGACAAGAACAAGATATAATCAAACAACACATAGACATATTGAATGATTAATTGATTACTTATCTTCAATTGAACATGGGAGATCCAAGGGTATAAAACCCTTAAAAGTAGCAGAAAAATCGTCTTAGGGTTTCTCCTCACAAAGTTGCACACTAATGACTAAAAATTAGGAGAATATATATAGAAAATCAGATCTGACGGCGTCACGTTATAGAGCTGACGCCGTTACCTCGCCGCGGTTAGCGTTTCTTGATGGTCTTCTTGACGCCGTCCCCTTTTAATCGTCCAAAATCCTCTCTGGCGCGTCAAGGGTTGACGGCGTCACAATGGTGCTTGACGCCGTCACAGGTACTTTTCCAGCCGATTTTGAGACTTTGTCGTTTTCTTCACTTTTATGCTCCAAAAACGTCCAAAATGCTTCCTTTTCCAGATTTCTTCTCCAAAGTACCTAAAATGACAAAAGGAACGATTTAGGGCAATATTTGATCAAATAAATACGATTTAGGGCTTAAATGACCCCCTAAAAGCGGTACACTTTTCGCTTCATCAAATACCCTTACACTTGAGATTTGCTTGTCCTCAAGCAAATGCGCTTTTATTCTAATCAAAATACAAGTTAGGGGTCATTTAACGCTAATATAGAAGTAATTACAAGAAATAGTCGTTCCACTTTAATCATAATAAGCACGGAGATTACAAACTAGCACCTCACAAGTAGTGTTTAGATACTCACATCTCTCAGGTGTCATAAAAGTATATCTCATAAATGAAAATGAATAATATCTCTCACTACCTGTCATAGCAAATAGATTACCATAGGCTTGGGAAAGGATCAAAAACCTCCTCCACTAGGCGTAAGCACCTAAGATAAACTATCAAAGAGGGCTTTTAAATGGGTTATAACGTTAGGTGTAGGGATATGATAAACACGGTTTTGTTGGATAAGGGATATTTTACTGGTGGCGAGTTAAAGATCTTGATTAATTACATGTACAATATGGCGTTGCTAAGCCAAGACTAGACTCGACTTAAGCTAATGAAAAAAATAACAAAAAGATAAAATAAACATAAAATGAAACGGGATGGTAGTCCGTATGTTTTTTCTACTTTTTTTTTTTTTTTTCATACACTCTTGCCCTACCATCCAAAATAATACATCGTAGGGGCGTTGCATTCCCCTTACACTTGAACTTTTACATAACTTTACAATTAACTATTCTAATGACTCGAATTAAGATAATCGAAACACTTGGAGTACTTTTAAAATATTTAGCACATATGGGGGTAATAATGTTGTTCTTCCCCATTACTCCATTACACTAGTACTTTACCCATGAGTCCCAATCGTCCCAAAACAATATGTACAAGGATATGACTCGACTTAGCAACCATGTAATCAATTAGATAATTAACTTGGGGTTTAAACAAATGTTGTCACAATAATGCACTAAAATTGAGTGCATACAAGGTAGGCTAAGGCGATTTGGGTGTACATTTAAGTGGGGTGTAAACAAATTCTTACTTTAAGTAAAATGCTTAAAGTTAGAAACGAAAAGATAGGCTCTGAGGGGTGTACTAGGGGTATCATGTACTAAAAATGAGTACAACGCAAAGGGTGTGGGAGAATTACTTGACCAATGTAGCCAATGTAATTATAACAAAAACACAGGTGTAAAACAATGGGTTAATCCTAATGCCTCTTATCATGTAGTAAATCTAACTACACGAATGTAGTCTCACTTGTGGCCTCGGAATGGTCCTAACGCAAGTTCTAGAATCTAAGTGCTACCGGTACACACATCATAGCATAAATGCTTTTCCTACCAATTCTAGGGGCGAACCTCACATATTTGGGGGTGGAAAATTTTTTTAGTGGTACGGTTTTGTGCTAGTCATATAACTCCTATCCGTGAGACGCTCATTAAGACCAAAGTTTCACTCCTATATGTTGTAAAAAAATTTAAATTTGGCACTAAAATTGCCTTAACAGGTATTTCTCTCAGTTTTATTACACATCTACCATTAAACAAACGAAAAATCAAGCGTAATAGCATTCTCTAAGGTATCATACTTTACCCCCCCCCCCCCCTTACACTTAAGATGAACATTATCCCCAATGTTCAAATAACAATGATGTAAAAGTAAATAAGGTAAAAGAATGAAATCAAATACTCCCCTGATTCGCTCGGTGGATAAAGAGGTAACATGGTTAGATCTTCTTCCAAGGTAATGTTGAAGCTTCAAGACTAAAGCAGCGCCAAAAGCTAGATTCCACATACATCTCCTTGTCCAAAATAACATGATAAAACAAACATGAAAACCTGCATAACATCGGCGGGATAAATCTGTATAAGGATATAATGCTTGTGGAATGATTATTTTGCAGATTCCTGGAGTTTATAAGTTAGAGATTTAATAAAGCATTTTATGATTCCGGAAGAAAAACAAAACTTTCAAAAAAAAAATTCCAGAAAACTGTTCCTTACGCCGTCAGACTGGGGTCTGACGCCATCAGAAGTGATCTGACAGATTTTTCATGTTAAGTTTTCGGAAAATTTCTGGAAAAACTCAATCCTTATTTCCTGGAAATCCTGCAAAATATCATTATGACTCGATACTAGCATTTGACTCAAACAATTACTAATATGTATGTTAATTTAATATTGTTATGATTCATGTTCATTTGTTCTAATAAAGCGATTTGGATTTCCCTTACACTTATCTGTTGCAAAATACCTTTATATGTAGTTAAGACGAAGTTAAAAACAAGATAAAGCATTTTCACAATTTAGTTTCGAACATGAAACAATAATAATAAAAATTAAACATACATACGGAAGCAAATAAAATCAAACAAACAAATAAATAAACACACAAAGCAAATAAAGCTTGGGTTGCCTCCCAAGAAGCGCTTGTTTTTGTTCGAGTCACGAGCCTGACTCTACCCTTATTTAACGGAAATAGGGGAGGTTTTCCCTACACTTAGGGTTAAGTGCGGGTGATAGTAGCGATACACACCAGCTCGGTAGGAGTATGCCACGTGAGGAAAGATTGGTGGATGAATTATATGCTCAAAGGGGTGTGCTCCTTTCATCATAACCTTACCTAGTTCACTTTGGTCAATGGGTGAGTTAAAGTGTTCTCCTAAAAAGGGATCATTTTCTAACAACTTTGAGAGACTCCTAATTGGGAACCCATCTTGACCCAATAGACCCGGTTTAAACCCATAATGTTTCTTGTGATCAATCATGAATGGGTGATGTAGACATGTAAGGTCATTTTTCACTCCTATATTGTCTTCCTCACTACAAGGCTTAATGTCTACTACCTTAAACTTATGACTACCCGGACTATATGTTTTGATGGGTGGATCGGGACCTAATTCAATTCCTAAATTTTCATCCAAGGATGGAAGATTAGGTAACGGTTTTGGTTGAGGCTCCGGCTCATCAAAACTAGGAACTTCCATAGGACTAAAAGAAAGGTTGTGATCACTAAAAGCATTCAAACCTATTTCTTCTAGTTGTGTTTGGTCCAAGGGCTCTACCTCTATTGGGGTTCCTATAGTCTCCTCAACTTCTTCCGGGTAAGTCATGGGCGGTGTGTGTGCCTAAAATGATGGTAGGACTTGTGGGGTACTTGGTGGGCTTATGTTACTTACCTCATCATTCCTTGTGTCAAGATCACCTATATCCTCATCATGTGTTTTAGTAGAATCTAACCCTAACATTTTTCCTAGTATCTCAAGTGCTTCTCTAGGCATCTCAACTTCTATATCCGAATCATAAGGATCATCCTCAATATTTTGACTGCTATATTCAAATTGCCCAAAAGATTCATCATGTGTTTCTTGAGATTCATCGTCATCGATCATAAAACTTAGGTCTTTTTTATCAATGTGATCATGTTCGGCTAGATCCTCCATCACATCAAGATCACCTAAGTGTTCACCCTGTATTATGGTAGTGCCTAACCATGACATGCAGCTAGGTGGCTCAACTCTAACCTCATCCCCAAACAAACTTGTTTCATGATCCTTGAAATTTGTGGTCAACTGACTTGTATTAATGTTTGTTGGGTTGTCTACTATATAATAATATTGGGCACAATTCTCAATAGCTTCCCATGCTTCCTCAGCACTTAATTCCCTAAGATCCCTGCCGGCAAAATGGTAAATGTCCCTTTGGGCATGTCGGTCGACACGATCGTAAAAGATTTGAGTTAGGGACCATGAATCGAAGTTATGATGAAGGACTTTTTGGAGTAAATATTTAAAACGAGTCCATGCATCATAGAGAGGTTCATCTTTATGTTCTTTAAACATCAAGATGTCATATGGAGTGGGTGAATTACGTGGTTGGTAGTATGGTGGATTCGCGTTCTCCATAATGGTGAACGGAAGAGTCAATGGAAATCTTATACGAACAAAAGCACGAAGAAAATAGATAGACTAAAGAAAAACCTAGAAAAATAAAATAAAAATCTCACTAGAAAGGAATCTAGTGAGTAGACCTAATAAAATAAAAATTCAACCTAAACAATAACTATTCCCCGGCAGCGGCGCCAAAAACTTGATGCGTGGTTTTGCGACCTTACAACAGGTTTTACTTCTCGAGGGATCTCAAGAGGCTTGCAATCCCCACCAGGCAGTGTACCTGACTGATGTAGTATAGTGTAGTGGCAAGTACCGGGGGATTGATCGTTCTCTAGGGGAATAGTGTCGTTAGGATTGAAAAACTACTCTAATAGGTCTAAGGGTGAGGGAAGATTCTTTTTGTACTTTTTTTATATTTTTATAAAAGCAAGTAAAATCTCGGGTTTGAAGGAGTGGGCGAAATTAGTTGCTAGTCAACTAACCCAAATAACTACAATTGCAAATAAAATAAAATAACTGGAAATAAAAAGGTTGTGGAACTTATATGGAGAGAAATGTGTTTACTTAGATTTCCTTACTCCCTAACTATCTTTTACCGGTTGATTAGTGTGTATTAATTGCGTGGATGACGGGTGTATTCCTTAATACCAATCGTGGGGTGGCATACGTACTTCCCCAACTCTACAAGCTCCTACTTCACTCCTATGTCGAGCCGGCTAAGAAGCTCCTAACATGGGATCACTAGAATTCGCTCATGCATTAAATACAACCATAAAAACCTTAGTACGCATTGGTTCATGTTTCTTAAGACGTTCAAGCAAGTTACCGTATAGGAGGTTAGCCAGTTTTCTTAAGCCTAACATCGATAAACAATCATCCAATACAATTAATAACACACCAACAACCAATAATCAATAGTTAGGTTTCATTAGATCTAAGCAAACACAAGATAAATCTAGCCTAGCATGTTAAATAAAAGACAAGAACAAGATATAATCAAACAACACATAGACATATTGAATGATTAATTGATTACTTATCTTCAATTGAACATGGGAGATCCAAGGGTATAAAACCCTTAAAAGTAGCAGAAAAATCGTCTTAGGGTTTCTCCTCACAAAGTTGCACACTAATGACTAAAAATTAGGAGAATATATATAGAAAATCAGATCTGACGGCGTCACGTTATAGAGCTGACGCCGTCACCTCGCCGCGGTTAGGGTTTCTTGATGGTCTTCTTGACGCCGTCCCCTTTTAATCGTCCAAAATCCTCTCTGGCGCGTCAAGGGTTGACGGCGTCACAATGGTGCTTGACGCCGTCACAAGTACTTTTCCAGCCGATTTTGAGACTTTGTCGTTTTCTTCACTTTTATGCTCCAAAAACGTCCAAAATGCTTCCTTTTCCAGATTTCTTCTCCAAAGTACCTAAAATGACAAAAGGAACGATTTAGGGCAATATTTGATCAAATAAATACGATTTAGGGCTTAAATGACCCCCTAAAAGCGGTACACTTTTCGCTTCATCAGACGGCGTCGTTTTGGTAAAAGAATGAGAGTAATTTATAAAAGGGTTTTTCTAACTTATGTCATAGGGGCACAAGTTAAGTACACCAAAAGTACATAGAGATCTACGAAAAAGTACAAAAAAGTACTCAGAGACCCATAAATTTTGTGTGTCCCTGAGTATTTTTTGTACCTTCTTGTAGGTCACTGAGTACTTTTTGTACTTTTTTGTGTGCTTAACTTGTGCCTCCAATGCACAAATTAGAAAAACCCTTTTAAAAATTAACTTACATATTTATTATTATTTTTTTAACTATTTACGGTTTTTTTATATAACAAACTTTATTTATTAAATATCTAACAAATATTTAGCAATTTTTTTATAAAAAATATACCGTTGAAAATGAATTCAAATTGCTAACAAAATATGCCAAATATTGATATGCTTTTAACAAACATATGCTTTTCTAAAAAATGTTGAAGTTTAATATATATATTTAGTAAAAATAAAATAAAATTTATAATATACCCTTAAACTATCAAACAATTTTCAAAAACTACATTTGACTTTATTTTTAAAAAAGAAATTTGCAACACCCCTGGACTATGTGACGAGTTACGAAAATGACCTTATACTTTTAGTTATTTACATTTTTTATATAACAAACTTTATTTATCAAATATTTAACAAATATCTGGCAATTTATTTAAAAATATATACCGATGAAAAGATCTCTAAATTACGCACAAAAAAACCCCAATATTGTAATACTTTTGACATAAAAGCTTGTGAGAATTTTTTAAATGACCACTATTGAATACGGACTACCAAAATGAACCGTCGGGAGCAGTGTTACATAAATCGACATAGCGAGCAAACTAAGGGGGCGAACAAGTGTTTCTCGCTATGTCCATTGTCGTCTAGCACTTTGAGGGGGCGAGCAAGGCTTTTCTCGCTATGTTCGTTGTCTTTTTCTTGTTTTTTGAAATCGGCGAGAATCAGGGGGCGAGCAAGGCTTTTCTCGCTAACTTCATTGTCTTTTAGTACCACATCATTTTCTTGTCTTTTTAAATCGGCGAGAATGAGGGGGCGAACATAACAAATCTTGGCTCAACATCATTTTTGCAATTTTAGAGATCGTAACTTACCATGGCTAGAAATCTTACTAAGAGGGAGGTGTGTTCATAAACTTAGTCTTGCAAATTTCCTCTTCAAAGATACATATAGCAAGTAACTTGACGAGTTATGTTGCGAAGTGCGTGAGAGTTTGGCTTGCAAGATTGAAGGAAGAAGTGAAGCATTGTTGTGCGTTGGGAATGCAAAGTATGATGGTGAATATTAAGTTGCTATTATATAGCACAATATGATCACACGTTGTCTAATGATATTGTGTCAAACGTTGCATGGTTGTATAGATGGAAACCATGCATGCATTTTGATCACACGTATACATTTTTGTTAGTTTACGGATATTATTTTAGTAATCGTATGTTAGGATCGAACTCGAGACCACGGGATTTCACACTTTACGTATAAGAATTAAAGATTAATAATTAAATATAAAATGTTGTATTTAATAATTAAATAACACAAAAAGTATAACGACCGTTAGTAATTAACAGAAGTTGACAAACGACCGTTAACTAATAAAAGGAAATGATTATAGATGGAAAATATAGAGAACAAGAAAGATCTAGAAACCCCTTGTGGGCTTTAGATATGATCGGCCAAAGGAAGGGATAAAACCCAACCCAACTCCAACTGTTCTCCAAGTTTTGTCATTCTATAAATACAAAACCAAAGGGTCATTGTTTTGTAACTCTTATACACACACAATAAATCCTAAAATTGTGTTTTCATTCTCTTTTGTTAAACTCGGCCGAACACCCTCTTTTAAGGGGTATTCGTTGTTCCTCAAAACAAAGCGTTTGGTTTTAGTTTTGTGCTTCTTAAACTAGCATTTACTTTAATTCGTTAATAGTACGTGTGTACAAGAACGTGGTGTAAACACACTATTGTTTACATCTTGGATTGAATTACAAAACGGTAAGGGGTAATTCTTTAATCCAATTATAAACCCTAATTAGGGTTCTTGGTGATTCAATTGAAGATTGATTCTTGTTTTGCTAGAATCATTAAGGTACGCATACTATTTATTATTCGGTTAATTAATTATATGTTATTTGTTCCTACCTTCCGCAACACTTTGATGTTATGTGTTTAATTTATGATTGTCATGATATTAATATTCCAACAGTGGCATCAAGAGCCATTATAACGTGTAATTAATTACCGAAACACATAAAAAAACAAATCTTGATTGTGTTTTATTATGTTAGGTTGATTTAGGGTTAATTCAAAATTGAAACACTAATTTTTTTTAAAGGTCCAATTGCCCTATAATTATTTAGGGTTTGGTTTTGTAATTTAATTTAATTAGAAACCCTAGGTTTAACATGTTTATGTGTTTGCATGTGATTTTGTGGCAACTTGCTAATCGTTAGGTAGAATCCATGCAAACGTGCATGTTTGGCATGGATTCATTGTTGTGATGATTTAAATTATTTTCACATGTAAGTTAATTGATAGATGTCGAATTGAGGAAGATTCTAATATATTAAGTAATCAATTAAGTGCTATGTGGTGTATATTTAATTATGACTAACGCAATCGATACGTCGATGCATGCGGCTCACTTACCTTTGTAAGTTATAGTCTTAGTTAAATATATACAATATAAACCTAGAATTGATTATTAATAGGTTTTATCGAATTAAGTTTGCATGTTGCTACATGCTTTTTACATAATTAATTGTTAAGTTATGTGTGTTATTTAGTTGTTTATTTTTATTATTACTTGTTTTTTTGTTTAATTGTATGACATGTTTTAAGCAAAAAAGAGTAATTTTTGAATAGAAAATAAATGGACTAAATAACGGTAAAACTTGATGTGGTAAAATATGAATCTTGCAAAGTCTTATGTGTCCATAGTGGTTCGCTTCGCACGGTAATTTGCTTCCAGGCGAGACTAAAAAGGTTATAATTTATAACATGTTTTTAAGATTTAAAGTCATAAACTTTTAATTGATTGTTGAGTTTTGTACCAATAGTACGAACGGCTCACCCAATTGTGACAAACTATAAGAGGGGTTTAAGTAGGAACGGGTTTTTAATAAGATTCGCTCTGACCTTTATTTCTACGCTCCTTTGTGCGTCAAATTGGAGCTACCAAGTACGACTATTTTATATACAAAATAACCTTAAGGGTGAACTGACCTAAATTCCACGTGCCACTTTTGATAATTATCTGAATAACTTGGGTTTTTTGACTCATGTAGTAGTAAGTGGGCGATAATTGTAGGTAATTCTTTGATTGGTGAACCCAATACCTCAATTAAAACTTTGTTGATTTAATCTTAGCTTAAATTGGTAAATAAAAAGGTTTTGAAAAACTTATGATACGAAGATGTATGCATGCTTCTTCGTACATATTTTGATTATAAACATCAAAAACTAGTACCCTTAAAATTAAGTTAATGCCATCTAATTAAAAGAACACTTGAAGTTGTAATTTACGTCATGTGAGAGCTTGGACTAGATTACAATGGAAATGTAAATTTCATACTTTCATTACTAGCAGATCAACTGATATAATGAGACTATGTTAGTTTACAGTTTGTTAATTAGACGACTTAAATTGAGTTGTAAGTGAGAGCTTGGACTCAAGGCATAAGATGGGGATAAAACATGCTTATATTGGAAATCGTTTGCCAATATAAATCCCATAAAGATCTAGGAATTGGAAGTTGTTTGCCAATTATTGTTCGACAATTACCTTGTTGAATACTTTTATTACTAGCAGATCAACTGATGTAATGGCATTATGTCAATGAGGATCCTAGCTTTAAGAAAATTCTATGGTTTATATGAATATTAACCAATGGGTATTTAATTTTCTTAAAGATTGTATTATCGAAAATACTAAAATTGAATTTTGTAAATTCTTTTAATGTATTAATGCAACATTAAACCGTAAACGTGGGATATTCTTTTATTGTTGGTAAATTGATCTACACCCGCAGGGGTTTTTGGCTAAAGTCAATTTTACTAAAAGGATAAACCTAGTCTCTTTTATATGAGAGAAGTGAGAGACTTAATCCTATTCCTTTTTATGAATGAGAAAGGTATGATAGGAAAATTAGAATTGTCTAAATTCTAAGAAATAACTTATAGCAAACTTTAATAGTTAAGAAAATTGCACATTTTTTGAGTTATTAAATTAGAAGCTAGACTGATTACCGTAAAATTGGTAAAAGGCAAACTAGCATAATTTATCTAGTTGTTGTGCTTTGACCATTTAAAGGTGCTACATACCATTGTGGGGATGGTAGACCTATTAATAAAGAAATTACACGCCCAATTTTTCAAGTTAATTGCATTGATGGATAGTCCATCATTTACAAAGTAGAATACATTCTTTTATTACCTAAGTAATTGTTACATATGGGTTTTATCAAAGGTGTAGGAAAGTAAATAGCACACTATTTGCTTTTACTGATTATGAAACAATTATAATGTTGTCAAATCCAGTGGGAGCATTATGTTGTAATTACTAAATAATGAATTATTGTAATGATCTGCAATTCAGTGGGAGATACAAGCTTTGTCATCTTGGTAGTTGTAAAACCCTAAAATTCGGAGTCCTAAATTTACGTCTAATTTTGAATTTTCCCAAAAGTTTGTAATAATTTAATTTTGACCCTAAACTTTATGTTAACCTAAGTATTGTGTATAATAAATCAATTAAAATTAGTTAACCTAAGTATTGTGCATAATTAAATATATGTTACATAAATAAATTAAAAAAAAACCTTCCTAATACTCCTCTACAAACATACGTTTAATGTGCCTTATAACATCCGAAATTGTGAAGTCAAATCCCCTAATTTTCGGCAATTTGATTACACCCATAACCGATCCTAATTAAAACCCAATCAAACACTATTATGGACATTAAAACCTTATCATATTTGCACCCCGCTCATTACCCTAGATATCACGTTTCTTTTTTTTTTCCACTCTCCTAAAACCAATCAGCCTCCTCCCTCCTCTTTGACACCGAACCAAAAAAAAAAAAAAAAAAAATAAAAAAAAGAAAACCTCAAACTAAGCAATACAATCGGTGCTTGAGGATCAAGAAGAAAAAGAAGAAATCAAGTGATGTTTGTGTGTTATTGTGGTATCTTTGATTCATCTATCAATCGACCTTAAGGTATTCTAAACCAATCCATCTTTGTTAAACATGTTTTAGGATCAATTATACATAAACCAATCATTTAAAACCTAACCTATAATTTTAGTGTCTCGTTAAAATGGTTTGAGCGTTTGTACGCCTCATGTATGTTTGTTTGATGTCGTGGTTATGGGTGATTTTTTTGCATCATATTAGCAGCCCTCTTATCGACCTGATCACAGTCATAAACGAGCCCTAAAAATTCAGTAACAAACGTGCATTAATGTGGTGTTAAACTAGAAACCCTAGCCTAATTACAAGTGTGCATTTGATACGTGTATGTGTGAGACTGTAGGGTTGAGTTTCTGTCCAGCTTTGTCGACCTTTATCACGACCTAAATGCGCCCTAATAATCTACTTTGAATGATCAACTAATGATGCATAAAATCATGGGAAAACCCTAGGAATTTATGATGGGTCGAATAGGTTAAAAAGGGTTTAGGTTGGGTTTGTTTTCTTTCTCAACTGCATGCTGTCCAGAATTTGGGTCGGGTTTAAAGGGGTCTAATTTGATGATGCCAATGTGTTTTTGCAAGATTTTTGAGTCTAAAACTAAGTTCAGGTTGTTTACTATCTGGATATAAAATTTCATAATTTTTTGTGCTCATGTAGATGAGTTTTTTATTTTTAGAACAATAGATGTCAATCCTGAGTTTAAAAGTCTGAACTTTCAGCTGGTGTTTTTGAATTTTAATTTCTAAACAGTGTGGAACTAGGAGGTCTCATTTTACAGGGTGAATATTTAGGATGTATAGGAATTACTGGAATTTTTGTAGATTTTTCTCATAGGTTCTATTGGGTTAAGGAAATGAAAACTTTCGGGGTATACCTGCAGTGCACTTTCTGGGCAGGTTTGGGAAAATGATTTTTGAAATGGTACTATCACTTTGAAATAAAATCTGGGAAAATTATTGTAAGTGACCAACATGTATTAGTATTCATGATAAATATTTGAGCTCCTCAGTAACCACTTAAGTATGGTATAAAATTCATAAATATCGGGACCAGAATAAGAAAAATCTGAACTATGTTAAAAGTTAAGGATTTAGTGTAACCTAACCCCATTTAAGGTGTTTTGACCTAAATTACATTTGTAACATTAATACGGATACTCTTAAACATACGTTAACCTAACTTCAGTAATGAAACCCTAATCACAAATAATGAATAACTATAAGTATTTAAGAATCAGTTATGACAATTAATGACCTTTAAAACGGACTCCTAAATAATAATTGATCCATAATTCATGTAGATTCTCTGAAGAAGGAGTGATTTCCGTTCCTGTATTCATTTCATTTCATTTTCTTTCATTCGCACTAAGGTACAGATATTCCACCCTTTCTCAGTAAGGGTACCTCACGACTTGATTCCTTGATGTTTAATATTATGATTATGATCAATTTGATATTCATTTGGTTGTTTTGTGTGATATGATTCATTCATTATCTTCTATGACTCCAGTATCCGTATCCTTTGATATTTTGTAATCCATTAGATATTATGACATGTATTAAAAACCTTTTTGAATATATATCTTAATGATGGTTTTGAGAAATACTATTTTTAAAATTATTTCTATGAAACCGAGGCGACACCACTTTTTATATGAAGGTTTAATGACTCTTATGAAAACGACTGTTAAAAGAATGCTTTCATGAAAACAACATTTAAATGATTTTCATAATTACATAATCTGGTTCTACTATATCCTTAAGGATTTCTAACGACTCATTGTTTCCTAATATTTGTTATGCTTTGATCCTTATTTGTTTAGTTTGATTATTCATTTCATGCTATATTCATTTCATATAGCTATTATCTTAGTTGGACAATTTATAATTGTCCCTCATCATTATATTGTATGTTCTTTGCCTATTATGTTACCCATATTTGTAGTCAGTCATGGGGAGTCCATGGCCTTGCCATTGATGCACCAATGGTATTGACACTATCTGTGGAGGTGGGTTTTAGTCCACAGCGTTCCCACTTATGCTATATAGCAACCATGGCCGCCATATTTATTATTATTATATTAACGTACGTATGCACAGTCTCAAACTTGTATATGTATATCTATTTTGTAGGGAGCATATGGATGCATCCTAGTGATGAACTCAAATAAGTACATTTTATTACTATCATTTATCCTATTAATTTGACTTGTTTTACTATATTATGTATGAGGATTGATACTTAATCGTTTACTTTTGTAATTCTCAGGTAAAAACAAGCATTTGGTGAAACTTAGCGATTTTGGACTAATTATGGAGCAAAACGTGCATAAAGTGAAGAGTCTACTGAAATGGACAAGATTAAGTCAAATCTGCTCCAGATGCGCCGCATCTCACTCACGACATGCGCCGCATCTCTATCAAGATATCACCAGATACGATCCAAGATACAAGAGGACATGCGCCGCATCTAATCATGGAGTTACGCCGCATCTTCTGGCGGTGTACGAATATTCCTGAATATTATAATCTTGGACCCCACGCGAAGTTAAGTACATGTGCCGCATCTACTTACTAGATGCGCCGCATCTTCCCTCAGACAGAAACTATAAATACCCTAAAGACCAGACGAGTTCGAAGTTCCAAAATTTTAACCTAAGACCGAAGACCAGAAACCAAGGACGAATTCAGTTAAGGCAGCAGCACAAGACACACCCAAATCAAAGATACAAGAGCTGTAAGAAGGTGCTGCATGTGTTTAATTCATTAAGTAGTTTTGTTTTATTGTGTTAGCAAACTTTAATTCATCAGGATTGGTGGCTTGTGTAATGTGACAACGAAAGATTGCACTCCCTTTAATACTTGCTTTCCCATCAATTAAAGTTTATATGTTGATGTCTTTGGTTACTACTTATTAGTGCATTGATAACCTCTGTGTTTATTAGTGGCTTGCGGGCATTTGACTGCGGAAAATAATGTGGCTCCCACGGTTATTACTAAATTGATCACTTAGGAATAACTTTTAGACATAAGTAATCATTAAGGGTTTACTCGCCGATAAGATTAGGACCAACGAGAAAGGGTTAACTACATACACTTCATATAAAGCTATCAATAAAACAAGTGACAATCTACTTAATCATAAGGATAGCCCTCTTATTGTCTCGAGTATTTATCTGTGTACGTGTGTGCTACTTGCTGATTCGTGCCTATTGGTTTATTTTATTATTTAATTGCAAACAAATCGTGCCAGTCTCTCAGGCTGAAACCCCCTTGCGTTAGGATATTAAAATACTGATTAGAATAACGAGATAATACGTTCCACTCTTAGTGATCGACACTCTACTTACCATTATATTCATACTGACCGGGTACACTGCTCGTTAAGTGTGTGTGTTATTGATAAGTCGGCTAAATATAAATTTAAAACTTGAGTAGGCATTAAAACTGCTAAACCGCAACGACACATCACGCGCATCAAGTTTTTGGCGCCGTTGCCGGGGAGTGAATTGTTATTATCTGTTAATTTGATTAGTATTTTAATTAGGTTTTTCTTTTTATTAGATTAATTGCATCATTGTACTATTTTGCATATTTGTTGTATTGTGTGTTAATTGTTTTCTTTTATTTTTGTTTGTGTGTTTAATTTTTTTTTTTTATTTTTCGTATTTTTCTGTTCTGCTATCGTTGTACTGTGCTAAATCAAACGATACGGCGCATCTGATCTCTCAGATACGGCGTATTGCGTTTAATTTTTTTATACAACGCGTTTAATTAATTCGATACGACGCATCTTTTCCCCAAGATACGGCGTATCTGTTTTTAATAAGAAAATTTTTTTCTAAGCGATAAAGCGATACGACGCATCTTTTCCCCAAGATACGGCGTATCTATTTTTAAGAAAATTTTTTCTAAACTTTAACGCCATACGACGCATCTGCTTTAGCAGATACGGCGTATCTATTATTTTAATTAAAAACAGTTTTCGAATTATTAAACAGATACGACGTATCGATCTCTATCGATACGGCGCATCTTACTGAATCAAAAATCTTGTATTTTTAAACGTAACGAAAATACGGCGCATTAACTTTCGTTAATACGACGTATTTAATTTTAAATAAATATCGATTTTTGATTAATTAATTCGATACGGCGCATTCATAAATTCTAAGCGGCGTATCTATTTTCTGAATAAAGTCTGATTCAGTTTTAACGATTATTAGATACGGCGTATCTAACTCTTTGGATACGGCGCATCGTCTGCAGATATCAGCAACTTTTATTTTTCTAATTTCCGAACGGAAAATATTCTGACTTACCCTTATACTAGGAAGCTTTTACTTTGAAATCTTCTTGTTTTTAATTTTCAGGAACAATGTTCGATATTTTCCCATACTGGTTCGGAAGACCACAAAGAAACCTTACTATGGAAAAGTTTGCACTACTAATCGCTCAAGCTAATGAAAAAGAACATCATGAAGCAAGAAACTTTATTACTGAATTCAAAGGTAGTCATGAGCTGTTACTAAAGGAACAAAACAATATGATCAATGGTTTGGCAATTGAAGTGCACCAATTGTCAACAGTGCTTAACAAGGTTCTTTTGGTAAGGCACGATCTGAAAGGAATTACAACCAGAGGCGGAAAGTCAACCTTTCAAATCGGAGAGACACCCGAGGATGACAGTACCAAAAAAATTTCCCCTGAATCTTTATCACCCGAGCAAGAGCAACCAAAAGAGACTGATCCAGAACCTGTAATTAGAAGAGAACCTTCTGTTGAATCTAAACGATCAACACCACCTTTCCCACATAGGGTAAGGAAAGAGAAAGAAGATGCCTATCAAAAGAAATTCCTGGAGAATCTCAAGCAGCTGCAGCTAAGCATACCATTTATGGAAGCCCTAGTGCAAATGCCAAAATATGCTAAATATCTGAAAAGCTTGCTTACAAACAAGTCTAAACTCGAAGAGGCTTGCACCATAACAATGGGGAAAAGAAGCTCAGCGGCATTGCTCAACAAACTTCCATCTAAAGAAAAAGATCCAGGGAGTTTCACTATTCCTTGTCAAATTAAAAATTTGCATATTGAAAATGCCTTAGCCGACCTAGGAGCTAGTATAAGTCTTATGCCCTCTTCTATGTATGATAAATTAGGTCTTGGTGAACTAGCTGATAGGTCTATACAAAACCTACTAGGAATAGCGGAAAATATATTAATAAAAGTTGATAAATTTGAATTACCTATCGACTTCGTTATCCTTGATATGCCTGAAAATTCTAGAACTCCTATAATATTAGGACGACCATTTTTAGCCACTGCTAGGGCCATAATTGATGTTTTTAATAAAAAGATAACTTTTACCATAGGGAAAGATGAGGTTGAGTTTAACATGGAACAATCTATGAGTAAAGATGAATCCGATGACGATGAATGCTATAACATCGATGTTTCTGATGATACGATTAATCAATTTACTCAGAAATTGTTAAAGAATAATTTGCTTGATTCTTTTCTGCTTAAAAATTTAGAAAACGCAATTGCTATAGAAGATCAAGTAGATGAGAATACTGTTGATTATAATTTTGCTGCTGACTCTGCTGTATGTAACGCGATGCGGCGCATCGAAAACCTCGATGCAGCGCATCTATCTGATGACAGCAGCGATATAATTAATGAACAGGTTTATTCCGCTAGTGTTACTAAAATTGATAATGTTAAACCTGTGCTTAAGGATCTTCCTTCTACTTTGGAATATGCTTATTTAAACGGAAATACTAATTCACCCGTTATTATTGCATCTGACTTAACGCCAAAAGAAAAAGAGTCTCTTTTGCAGGTACTATATAAATGAAGAGGAGCATTAGCGTGGAGTATGTCTGATATTAAGGGAATTAGCCCGTCATTTTGTACACATAAAATCCTTATGGAGGATGAATTCAAACCAACTATCCAACCTCAAAGGCGTTTGAATCCAAAAGTCCAAGATGTGGTGAAAAATGAAATTGTAAAATTGCTTGACTCCGGACTTATCTACCCAATTTCCGACAGCTCATGGGTCAGTCCCATCCACGTTGTACCAAAAAAAGGAGGAATGACGGTAGTACTCAATGACGACAATGAGCTAATCCCTTCAAGAACTGTTACCGGATGGAGAGTTTGCATCGACTACCGCAAACTCAATGATGCTACGCGAAAAGATCACTTCCCTCTTCCATTTATTGATCAAATGTTAGAAAGACTATCAGGTTATGATTATTATTGTTTTTTAGATGGTTTTTCAGGTTTCTTCCAAATACCAATTGCCCCCGAGGATCAAGAAAAGACGACTTTCACCTGCCCTTATGGAACCTTCGCCTATAGAAGAATGCCGTTCGGGCTATGCAACGCCCCTGCTACTTTCCAACGTTGTATGACGGCTATCTTCCATGATATGGTGGAAGACTTTATGGAAGTCTTCATGGACGACTTCTCGGTGTTCGGTAACTCATTTAGTGATTGTCTCTTTAAACTTGATAAAATGCTTGCTAGGTGTGAAAAAACTAACCTTGTTCTTAATTGGGAAAAATGTCACTTTATGGTTAGAGAGGGAATTGTGTTAGGACATAAGATTTCTGGGAAAGGTATAGAAGTCGATAAAGCTAAAATTGATGTAATTGCTAAACTACCTTACCCCACTAACGTAAAAGGCGTTAGAAGTTTTTTAGGGCACGCTGGATTTTATCGTAGATTCATAAAGGATTTTTCAAAAATATCTAGGCCTATGACCCAATTGTTGCTAAAGGATGCAAAGTTTGATTTTTCTGAAGATTGCAAAAAGGCATTTAATATACTTAAAGAAAAACTAACTTCTGCACCCATTATAATTTCGCCTGATTGGAATCTGCCTTTTGAACTAATGTGTGATGCTAGTGATTATGCTGTTGGAGCCGTACTTGGCCAAAAGATAGATAAGAAATTTAAGCCAATTTATTATGCTAGCAAAACATTGAATAATGCCCAAGAACACTACACCACCACGGAAAAAGAACTTTTAGCAGTAGTTTTTGCATTTGATAAATTTAGATCATATCTTATATTATCAAAAACTATGGTTTACACTGACCATTCTGCTTTGAAGTATTTGTTCAATAAACAGGATGCCAAGCCAAGGCTTATTAGGTGGGTTTTATTGCTCCAAGGATTCGATATTGAAATTAAAGATAAAAAGGGTGTCGAGAATCTAGCTGCTGACCACTTATCTAGACTTGAAAACCCTGATATGGAGGTGCTTGACGAAAGGGAAATAGCTGATGACTTTCCTGATGAACACCTTATGATGGTAGGAATTAAGAGCAATAATAATGGACCATGGTATGCCGACTTTATAAATTTTATTGTTGCAAATGAAATTCCAAAAGGGCTAACATCCGACGAGAAAAGAAGGTTTATAACTCGCGCTAACGAGTATATTTGGGATGAACCTTATGCCTTTAAATTATGTCCTGACAATATTATACGAAGATGCGTAGACGGTGATGACATCGCAGCAATATTGGCACATTGCCATTCAGGGCCAACAGGGGGACATCACGGTCCAGTCATCACAAGAAGAAAGATCCTGGATGCGGGATTTTATTGGCCCACTATGTTGGAGGATGCGAAAGATTATATAAAAGGATGTGATGCGTGTCAACGATCCGAAAATATTACATCAAGAAACGAAATGCCGCAAAACTATATCCATGTATGTGAAGTTTTCGACATATGGGGATTAGACTTCATGGGACCGTTTCCTGAATCTAAAGGTAATAAATATATTTTGGTTGCTGTTGATTACGTATCAAAATGGGTCGAAGCGCAAGCATCTCCAACAAACGACAGCAAGGTAGTACTTAAATTTTTGCAAAGTTTGTTCTCTAGGTTTGGAATTCCTAAAGCATTGATTAGTGATAGGGGAACACACTTTTGTAATCACCATCTGGGAAAAGCCTTGCAAAAATATGGAGTATATCATAGGGTTTCCACCGCATACCATCCTCAATCAAATGGTCAAACTGAAGTAACCAATAGAGCTATAAAAAGAATTCTTGAAAAAACGACTGGGTATAATCCTAAAGGGTGGTCTGACAAGTTAAATGATGCTTTATGGGCATTCCGTACAGCCTTTAAGACACCGACAGGATGCACTCCATTTCGTCTTGTATACGGAAAAGCATGCCACCTACCGGTCGAAGTTGAACAAAGTGCATATTGGGCTCTGACGAATTGTAATATGGATATGGAAGCTGCAACGAAGAACCGTTTCATGGAACTTAATGAACTCTATGAACTAAGAGATGAGGCCTACAAAAATACTAAGATCTACAAAGAAAGAACTAAAAGATGGCATGACTCGAGGTTACGTGGGGATAAAACGTTTACTATCGGAGAGAAAGTGCTACTATTTAATTCCAGATTAAAGATGTATCCTGGTAAACTTAAATCAAGATGGACGGGACCGTTCGTTGTCAAGAAAGTGTATCCATATGGAACTATTGAAATATGCGATAAAAATGGTTATATATTCAAAGTGAACGGGCAACGTGTGAAGAAATACTTTGATAATAAAATTGAGGATAATGAGAACGAGGTGGTGGAGTTTGAACCTGAAGTATTCGAGTAAAGAGCTGAACGTGAGTCTAACTTGAAGACTCTGGAATAAAGACAAGTGCTTACCGGGAGACAACCCGGATTTATTTTAATTTTCTGTTTTGTGTCGAGTCAGTCAGGCCGCCGAGGATACGGCGCATCTCAATTCTGAGATGCGACGCATCTCCTGCAATGGTCATATCTTATTTTATTTTTCTGCATTTTTATTTTCGACTTTAAAACTTTTTATCAGTTTATTTTTAATGCGGCGCATCCCTGGTTAAGGATGCGGCGCATCATTATTCTGATCCGTATTAATTCCAGGCTCGATACGGCGTATCTTCTTCCATAAGATACGGCGCATCGACTGACCTGATGATTTTCAGTTTTAATTTTTAAGTTTTATTTTTATCTAACTACTAATGTATTATGCAAGTTGAACCTTTCTTATCTTAGGTGTGTTTTAAAGCATTGGTGGTATTATAGTTTCCTGGATTTCCTGTGGATACATCAAGTATGAAGCTTTAACGTTCTAATCCACAAGAAGTTGATTTTTGCTCTAACACTAATGGAGGATCATACCGAGCAAATCTCAGGGGAGTTTTCCTGTTCTAATTCTTTTTATTTTCCAGTTTTTAACCTTTTATACAAACAACGAGGACGTTGTTTAACTTAAGTGGGGGGATTGGAGAATTAGAACACTTAACAATTACTTGTCCTAAACTTTTTCAAAAATTATGCTTAAAATGTGCTTAATATATCAAACTTAAAAATTTTTAGCATGTTTTTGTTTAAGATCTAAGTTGCATAGCTGCACACATGACGTTATTTTCAAAAAAAAAATTGTGATTTTTCAAAATTCACAAATCTATGAGTGTGCCGGTGACTTGTAAACTTTAGAACTTGGCTTGTATACTATTCGAGACCACCATAATGAGTATTATTTATATAATTGGAATGACTTGTCTAAATTGGTAAAATTCTAGGATTACACCCAAATAACCTATTATATGTTATGTGTTATTAACTAACTACACTGGTTAGTTAACCCCCGTATAAACCCTTTTGTTACTCTCATTTTTAGAGTAAGATACCCCTAGAAAAAACACTCAGAGCCATTCCTTTCGTTTCTTACACCTATGTTTAAAATGTTTCGTTACACCTTACACCTTAGCCTACCCTGTAGATTAGAATCCGTGGTTGGTTAATTGCTATAGGCAAAGTGTGTTTCCTTACATTACCTGTGTTCGCGTGCGTAATTCATTATCTATGGTTAGGTCGGGAAATTGCACAATGCAATTGGAGTGAAAGTAAATATTGTATATCTTTGAGTTTATTTTTCGTGTGTTTACTACTTTCGCTATTATCGTTATTTCTGAAGTATGAAAAGTATGGAAAAATTATCCAGAATTATCATTATAGTGATGTGGTGAAATTTTACACATCTATGTCTATGTTTAAAAAAAAAAAAAAAAAAAAAAAAAAAAAAAAAAAAAAAAAAAAAAAAAAAAAATCGAAAAAATAAGAAAAGAAAAAGAAAGAAAGAAAAGTTGGATGTTTGTTTTAACCAACGATGTAAAGTTATGTAAGTGGTCGATATCACCACTAGTTGTTGTATTATATTTATGGATTGAATGGGAATTGGCAGTTATGGGAACGCTAATTAAGGTTTATTCTTTGATTAAGATCTTGTTGAGTATAATTCGTGTCTGCCTAAAGCGTGTGTTTCAAGTGTTAAAGCGTGAGTTATTCTATGATATGAGTCTTATTCATGGGATGGTTGGGATAGTGATTAACCACACTTAGGATTTTAATTTATTTGTTTTGTTTATTTTTATTTTTATTTTTTTTTCATTTTACACCAATTTATATCCCGAATGTTATCCATACCCTATTCTTTATCCAACCAAACCTTTGATTTATTGAGATTAGGGATTTGAGCAATCTTAAGTATCGTAGTCGTGGATTCGGCTATGTATTTATGATTTTGTCGCCCTTTTTGATATATTATTATTGGTGAAGTTTGGACCTATCTTTAGCCTATTCGAGTTAAGGATTTGAGCAATTGCAAGTATCGTGTTCGTGGATTCGATCATGTATTTGTGATTTTGTCGCCTTTTCTGGAATTTGAGATCGATAGTAAATAAGAATAATTAACCCATAAGCCTAAAAACCCTTTTTAACCGCTTTAGACTTGTTATTCCTTAGCTTTAGTGGTGGAGATGTGTATACTTGCCAAGCTTATGATAGAATATTCGTCACGACTGGACAGTTAAACGATTAGATTTGCTTTTATCAGATTATTTTATTTTACTTCTAATTCGTTAAGTGTTTAGTTGTGTGATTATGACAAAAACGAATACATGCTTAAATATAAAAATACATCCTAATATCTTTTAGGATACATTTTCATAAGTTTTAATCTAAGGTTTACTTAGGGACAAGTAAAGTTCAAGTGGGGGGATATTTGATGAACTCAAATAAGTACATTTTATTACTATCATTTATCCTATTAATTTGACTTGTTTTACTATATTATGTATGAGGATTGATACTTAATCGTTTACTTTTGTAATTCTCAGGTAAAAACAAGCATTTGGTGAAACTTAGCGATTTTGGACTAATTATGGAGCAAAACGTGCATAAAGTGAAGAGTCTACTGAAATGGACAAGATCAAGTCAAATCTGCTCCAGATGCGCCGCATCTCACTCACGACATGCGCCGCATCTCTATCAAGATATCACCAGATACGATCCAAGATACAAGAGGACATGCGCCGCATCTAATCATGGAGTTACGCCGCATCTTCTGGCGGTGTACGAATATTCCTGAATATTATAATCTTGGACCCCACGCGAAGTTAAGTACATGCGCCGCATCTACTTACTAGATGCGCCGCATCTTCCCTCAGACAGAAACTATAAATACCCCAAAGACCAGACGAGTTCGAAGTTCCAAAATTTTAACCTAAGACCGAAGACCAGAAACCAAGGACGAATTCAGTCAAGGCAGCAGCACAAGACACACCCAAATCAAAGATACAAGAGCTGTAAGAAGGTGCTGCATGTGTTTAATTCATTAAGTAGTTTTGTTTTATTGTGTTAGCAAACTTTAATTCATCAGGATTGGTGGCTTGTGTAATGTGACAACGAAAGATTGCACTCCCTTTAATACTTGCTTTCCCATCAATTAAAGTTTATATGTTGATGTCTTTGGTTACTACTTATTAGTGCATTGATAACCTCTGTGTTTATTAGTGGCTTGCGGGCATTTGACTGCGGAAAATAATGTGGCTCCCACGGTTATTACTAAATTGATCACTTAGGAATAACTTTTAGACATAAGTAATCATTAAGGGTTTACTCGCCGATAAGATTAGGACCAACGAGAAAGGGTTAACTACATACACTTCATATAAAGCTATCAATAAAACAAGTGACAATCTACTTAATCATAAGGACAGCCCTCTTATTGTCTCGAGTATTTATCTGTGTACGTGTGTGCTACTTGCTGATTCGTGCCTATTGGTTTATTTTATTATTTAATTGCAAACAAATCGTGCCAGTCTCTCAGGCTGAAACCTCCTTGCGTTAGGATATTAAAATACTGATTAGAATAACGAGATAATACGTTCCACTCTTAGTGATCGACACTCTACTTACCATTATATTCATACTGACCGGGTACACTGCTCGTTAAGTGTGTGTGTTATTGATAAGTCGGCTAAATATAAATTTAAAACTTGAGTAGGCATTAAAACTGCTAAACCGCAACGACACATCACGCGCATCACCTAGGTACTTTGTTTAGTTCAGTTATTTAGTGAATGGATTGTGTGTGTGCCATACACCCCATTTCACACTAGTACTATTGGAGTCTGCAGCTCCTATGTACAATTTTCTATGATATGATATATGTTTTTTACTTGGGCATTTCCTTGTTATGATTGTTATCCGTTTCATATTCCTTGTTATGCTTTGATTCCATTATCATATAGCCCATATTTCATTGATATCTTGTTCAGCAGGTTCTCGTGGTTTCGTTTCACTTATCCGTTCATTTTACTACTTATTGTGACTTATATCATTTTTATCCAGCAGATCCTTATGATTTCACTTCAGTTATTCTTTTGCTTTAGTTATCCATTTGTATATATCTGTTCACTGGGCTTTTTAAGCTTAGCCGCATTTTCTTTTCCTGGGGCAGGTTCTAAGAGGGAGGCTGGGATTCGAGTGATGAGTGCTTAGGAGCTCTTAGTGGAACACCTTGTTAGCTTCCCATGGATTAGAGATGCATTTATAGCTTTTCTTTTGAACTTAGTTTGTATTTTAGTATGGAAGTTGTAATGTTCAGATTTAGTACTTTATCTTTTCCTTAGAATACCTTTGTAAACATTGTATTATTAAAGTCTTCCGTTTGCGTATGTTCTGTTTGACGCCATAAATGTGTCATTTGACCCGTTCTCGGATGGGGGTTTTACAATTATGGTATCAGAGCAAAGGCTTCGACTTGTAGTACATAAAATCATGACCTGTGAATATTAGGCCCTTAGGTTTGCGCTATAGGAGCTTATGAAACAACCTTTGAGAATTTGCCTTAGGATTTCCACTCTGGAAGAACTTAAGATATGACCGGTGAGGATTGGGTAGACTATAAGACATTTGTTTAAGTATCATTGCTTCCGCATCACTCTGATTCGTGCCTTACTTTTAGTTAAGCTCTTTTAAGATCACTTTTTTCGGAGATTAGAAACTTATTATTTTGCACAATCTAAGATTTGTGACCGAGTAAGTTTAGAATGCATTGTGAATTCTATAGTAATGCCTCTTAGATCATTCTGAGAATTCTTGTGACCATGATGTTAATCATTTAGATGCCTCTTAGATCATTCTGAGAATTCTTGTGACCATGATGTGTTTGACACATTCTGTGATTTCTCTTGCTTTTGCTAAGCATATTTAAGTCTCCCTACACTATTAGATTCATCTTACCCATTCCTATTCATATGAGAAATCTTGTGGTGATTAACCACGAGTATGGGAATGTTTCCCTCACTTCTAAATGATAAGATCCACTCTGCTGATCTGTCTTTCTCTGGAATGCTAATTTCAATGTCATTCTGGTATGGATTATTCGACTCAGCATCAAGATGCTAACTACTGTCATACTGTACACCTTTGAAGATTCGAACATCCTGAATTCTTTTTACCATGTTTTCCGATTGGTTAACTCGCTGTTATCATTACTACCCTGGAAACTCGTACATTATTTTCGCGGTTGTGAAGGTTTCCTAGCACCTATTTTTTACACCATTGGCTGGATCTCACCTTGAGAGTCATTTTGAAATCTGAACTTTTCTAGATGGTATCCCTGAACGAATTACCAAGATTTCCACCAGAGTGTGAATTTGATTTGACCTGGTAATGAGAGATTGTTTAGTCACGACTCGAGGTAGAATATGATATCAATAAAGGCATGTTTATATGATGCAAGTATTATGATGCCTGGCCAACGTGATAATAGTTACATCATATAACCTAAAATTATTTGGATCATAGGATGTCTTTGAGAAGTTCCTGAGAACAGTAAGTGGAATGAGTTAGAATTCTATCTGAATTGTGCGACATTTTGCCTGATTCTGAAACTCCGTGTCGAATAGCACCAGTTGAATTGAGAGAACTGAAGGGTCAGCAACAAGAACTAGGAAGTGGTTTTATTCGTCTGAGCTATCCCCGTGGGGTGCTCCAGTTGTATTCGCGATGAAGAAGGATGGTAGCATGAGGTGGTATATTGATTATTGGAAGTAGGACCGTATTACAGTTAGAAACCGTTATTCATTACCTCGAATCGACAACTTATCCGATCAACCTTAGGACGTGAAGTCTTCTCTAAGACCGATTTAAGATCTGGTCATCATCAATTGTGTGTGAGGAGCAAGATGTTCTTAGGACTACCTTTCATACTCGTTATGGTCACTATGAGTTTAGTGACGCCAATTGTATTGGCTAATACTTCGATTGTTTTATGGACTTGGTGAATCGTGCCTTTCGTGAGTACTTGGACAAATTTGTCATAGTATGACATTTTAGTACATTCAATGACGAAGGAGAAACATGAGGATCATTTTCGTAATATGTTGGAAACTTTGCGTAAGAAGAAACTTTATATATTCTGGAAGTGTGATATTGGTTGGGGAAAGTGGCATTCTTAGTTGTTGGTATTATTAGGATCCTGCAAAGATGGAAATTATCACCAAATGGCCAAGACCGATGACAATTACAGAAGTTAGAACCTTCTTAGTCTTGTAGAAGAATTGTGGAAGATGTTCATGACTGGCATTACCATTGACGAAGCTTATGAGAAGAGGAGAGAAGTTTACTTGGAATGGGAACTGAGTTTGGAAAAGTTGAAACAGAAATTAGCTCCTACTTCTATACTTACAGGTGAGTACCAATTTTTGGACGTTTCAAGAAGAGACTTGGTTATGCCTTTATACAGTACGAGAAGGTTATTGCTTATGCATCAAGACAACTAGAACCGTATGAGGCGAATTATTCAACGCATAACTTGGAGTTGGCAGCAGTGGTGGTCGTTAGTAAGATTTGGAGGTAATTTTTGTATGGCGGATTATGATCTGTGTTGAAGACTTGAGGAATCTATTTAACTGAGGCACACAGTTTTTACTTCTTTATTCATCTTAGTTGTACTATGATGAATTAAGATCTGGAGCAGACCTTATGATGGAAAGACATTTAGCAAGTTGGCAGAAACCTTTAAGCTAGAGATTATTTGGTTACTTAGCACACCTGCAGTGATCGTGTCTAAGATCCGTGTCTTACTTCATAATTCTGGGAAGATCTACAGAAGGCTTGAGGTACCAGACTCAAGATGGCAAGCTGATGGCAAGTGAATCTTTTCAGACTTATGTATGAACGGAAGTGTAGAGCACCTTTTAGTGGAATAAGGTCGGAAGATTTGTTTATTAAAAGTCCAGAGATTGTGTATTCTTGGGGTGTCTCCGTACAAAAGTGTTAGACATTCTGGCATATGATGGAGAGTTATTCAGCGATTCGTTAGTCCTTAGGTTCATCCTTATCACTACGTATATTCTGCCATTTTCGTTAGGTATTTGGTACGTTCGACAAATCGACATAAGCTTCATTTGATCATTTGTATACTTCCTTGATTCGTTCAGAACCTTAGATGGAAATGGTGAGAATTCCTACCGTTAGCATTTCATTCGTATCTGTCTCATGTTCATATATGTTTCGTATTCTTTGGATCAGATTCGTTATAATTTGTTTTGCTAGAAAGCTGAGGCTATCCTAGTTTGTCTGAATCAAGTCATTAGAAAACCTTTCCGTTCATTAAAATCTTTTAGAAGTGTCAATCCGAGTGAGTTAATCATTTTCATTTCTTTTGTGATTTGGGACACTTCCGTTTGACCTATCTATTTCAATTTCGAGGACGAAATTTTCTTTTTAGAAAGGAAGAGTTGTAAAACCCTAAAATTCGGAGTCCTAAATTTACGACTAATTTTGAATTTTCCCTAAAGTTTGTAATAATTTATTTTTGACCCTAAACTTTATGTTAAGTATAATAAATCAATTAAAATTAGTTAACCTAAGTATTGTGAATAATTAAATATATGTTACATAAATAAATAAAAGGGCAATTCTACAAATAGCCCTGTCGCTAGAAGTGTTGGGCTTTTGAGGACCCAAAAAACTCGCTTTCCGGAAATGGCCCTAGCAAAAGTCGCGTTAATGTGGGAGTGACACGTGGTGACCAGGCTATGACACAAGTGGTACTTGTGTTATAGCCCACAATGTGTACTTTTCAAGCGACTTTTTTTTAAACACATTCTCTTATCTTTTTATAATTAATTAAATACACACATTTACAAATCTTATATTCTTCATCAAAAATCATCATAAAAACCCAGATCCAATCAAATCTCACTCTCTTCTTTTCTAAAAACATTAAAATTATCCTTGGCTCTGTTTCTCTTTATTGCAATGCACCACCACAACTCGAGGAGAGATAAATGATGATATTGTATTATTAGGTTGTTTTTAAATGGTTGTTAAAGGTGGAGGAGGAAAAAAGACACAACAGAAGAAAAAAGATGATTTTGTTTCTAATAAGAAAAACAATGATATTCTAAGCAGCAGCAGTGATGATGGTGAGTCTGATATGGAAGAAGAACAAACTGAGAGTGGGTCTTCTTCTTCTTCTTCAGATGGAGAAGATGATGCTTTTGCTAATGATGTCTTACATGGCTCTGATGATGATGATCAAGGTTTTTATTTATTTGATAGTATAATCTCTAACATTGAATTAGAATTTAGTTATAAGCTCAAGGGGGTGTTCCACTAGCTTAAACTTACTTGTTTCATGCTATAATAGTTAACAGTGGATTATAATAAGGTTTTTATGGGCTAATTGGCTTATTGAGATATAGGAAAGCCGATAAGCTCACTTTTTTTGGCTTATCCACTTAATATTATGGTTTATTCAAGCCATAAGCTCAAATGGGTAAAGCCTAAAAAGTAGGCTTATTGGCTTTCCTAAATCTCAATAGCCTACAAAACTAGCTTCACGGTCAAATTAAGTGGCAAAATTCAGAAGAAATTGATATGGGTTAGATAGTATTGTATATCACTTAGAAGTGCAAGGAAACTTATGAACTTGGTTAAAAGAAAAATGTTATTCATACTGTTATTTTGCAAATCATTTGTTAAAAAAAAAGAGATCGTGAAAATTGTTAAAAAAAAAAAAAAAAGAGATTGTGAAAATTGAGTTTTAAATACTGCACAATATTTGATATTGTTAAATACTGCACAATATTTGATATTGTTCGGTATTCTACCAAAGCCTCTAAACATCACTCTTTATATATCTCATGGACATAATTTTTCTCTCCAACTTTCAGAGTATAAACTTCCTCCATCTCTCTCAATTCCTAGAATTGTATTTGAAAATTAGAACCAATTCAAAATAGGGTACAACTTGTAGAATAAACAGACTTATTTTTACATGTTAGAAACAATCATTAAGCTCCTCTTTGTTGTCTCAAGACCAGTCTTATTTTAACTTGTGAGATAGTTGTAAATAAAATGCCATCAAAAAAAGCAGGTAATTTTTAGGGATATAGGACAAGTGTCATACATGTTGATCCATTGATAAGAAATACTGCATTAAGAGAAAAGACTGTGAAATAACAACATAATAAGCAAGCAGAACCTGATGAATTTTATTTACTTATCCTAACAGAAACAAGTAGCATTTTATTACATAGATGCATATTACATTATATAGATAGATTCATACATACATGCATGCTTCATTCAAAAGATAAAATGATACATTCCTAACAAAAAACAGTGGTGGGAATACTTCAAGTAAGAGTACTTTTCCCTTTCCTCTTGGCTGTCATCTTTGCATAAGTCTCCTTGGTTGGAAGGCCTAGGACTTGAATCCTTTTGCCAGTCTCCTTGGTTGGAAGCCCTAGGACTTGAATCCTTTTGCCACCCATTGAAAGACCTTGATTGGCCACAGGAAGATTAACAGAGGTTGAAACCTTTTTGCAACACTTAGCAGCTGTACTCTTTGTTGAGATAGTGTATGAGGCTGAATACCAACTAGGAAAATAGGTAGACCATGTTGAAGAAATTTCATCAGAAAAGGTTGAATCATTTGAAGAGATTTCAATGATTTCTGCCTTTGAACTCATTTTTCAGAATTTTGGAAACACTTTAGATTTTTAATATAAGTCATTTGTGTATTAATTGATGTAGTCATGTGAATTTAAAGAAAAAATCTACCCATGTATTAAAGTAAAACTTAATGACATTAATTGATATGTTGGTGTAGCAGGTTGTTGTTGGAGCAACATAATGGTAAAAAAAAAACAAATATTTGATACCACCAATTGTGCGCACATTTGATAGTCACAAATAACCGACCATATTTATCTAAACATAGTTTACATAATAACCGACTCTAATACACTAGCAACACTAACAATGTAATAGCAATACTAACTAAGTGTTCTAGCAGTATTAATCTTGCAGCAACATTAACTTTCCATTAGCAGCATTAACTTTGTAACCATCAACATTAACAAATATTTGATACCACCAATTGTGCGCACATTTGATAGTCACAATTAACCAGAAAATTGATAGGGAGGATCATTAACTTTCTGCTTTCTCATATTTTCACAGACATACGAGTGGTTATATTACCCGAGATGAATTGGAACACACCTGCAAACAGAGATTGAGACTACCGTGAAGATGACTGATGGTTTGAAATGAAACAAATAGAGATTCTACTGTATTATCAGTTTTGTTTAGCAACTTCACACCTTGTATTTGGTATTAAGTGGATCTCAGATGCTTAAACTTTAATACTCTGCATTGCATTTTGGACTCTTTAACATTGTTGTATTTATGAAAATGCTGAAAATATAGATCATTAGAGCTCAGTATAGTTTGCCTTTATGGAACATGTCATTGCACAAAATTATAGCTACGAACACTGTTGCACTTAATCATAAAGGCTGCTGACCATTTGCACCCCTATTATTCTGTTTTAGTAAACTCTTGGTAATATCTAATCTTCTTATCTTTCTAAATGAGCCACAACCACCGAAATTTTAACAAATTGTCAAATCACAAATGGCATACTGATAGAGAATGGATAATAAGGTATGCGGCTTCTAAGACTATTTCTTTCACAGAGGGTTAGTAGAAAAATCTTTACTAATCTAATAACAAATCTAACACTTTAGAAAACATTCATACACGGATACAAGTCTGGAATAGCAAGTAGTGCATGTAGAAAACATAGAAATGATTACATGCTAAAATAAAGTCCGTTTACAAGCATTTTAAAGAGAATATTCAAATCATGTTTGACTAGTTCACCAACTTTCATAGGTACTCTCTTCATTTAAGACTGTTTTGACTTGATTTGCTTCATTCCTCGTCTTCGCTTGCCGAATCATCAGCTGGTTCATGGTAGGTGGGTGATTCAGGAAAGAGATATGATGTTAAAAGAGATTGATTAATGGGTTCCATAAATCTATAGAAAAGCGTATATTGATCATCCTGAAGATGAGGGTGAACATTCATGAAGTGACGATAGAATCGAGTTAGAAGCATCCCATAGGGTATAAGTTTGTTTCTTTTATCCTTGAGATGTATGAGACGTTTGGCGAAGAAGTACGCGAGATTATATGGTTGTTTATTTAGAATGCAGTAGAACAGGTGGGCACAACATGCAGGTAAATACTCACGATTTTTGTCTAGACTTAGGACATTCTCTCATAAGATAAGTGCCATGGGTCGTAGGAAATATCAAAGTTCAAGCATACGTATTCTGTTGGGTGTCGTGTTGAATCACAGAGAAGACTGGTCAATTCTCCTGGGGAAGGAATGTATGTAGGATATGGACCATGTTCTTCTTGTTTAAGAGAATCAAGAGCAAATTTTTCGGTATAGGCATATTGCCCATGATTTGCAATTCTAAGGATTCGAGCAAATTGTTCTAGGGGAAAGAGAAATTTATAGTTTTGTATGCAAAACCAAAAGGAAATGGATTGATCCTCGGTACGTAAGATACTAATATCACGGACGAATTCTAGTAGAAAACGTGGACAAATTAGTTCGTCAATGGTTAGAAGTGATTCAAAACCTATGGCTCGAAAGGATCTCCTAACTTCTTCATAAAAGGTTAAGTTGGGGTTGACAACCCTTCCTTCGTGAATGTATCGTGACTCAACATTTTGGAAGCTAGAAATGACTTCTAGGGGTGTGTAAGGTTCAGTTGAAATGTTCGGAATGTAGAGATTCGTCAGATGATAATCAAAGTCATATGCATGTGGCATTTTTGAAACCTATACAAGATTAAACAAAATTAGTTTTTGTAGAAGAGTAGTGTTAGTTGTTTGGTTAACTTTATCAACTTCTAATCAAATGGGTTATTATGAGGAAGGTTTTATTTTATTAACAATTATGTGAAAACAATCGTTTGATTAACTTAGACTAACTAATGAACTCCTTTTAGTTAGAAATCATTTGAATTGTTTGGTTATACCCATTTGAATTAGTTTTTGATAATCTATCCCTAGGATTAATTAAGAATCAAAAAGATTAAAAGGAGATAATATAATTACTTACAATGATGATTAGAAGACTGTTTTTGATATTAAAAAAAAAAAAAAAAAAAAAACCCCTAATTTTGAGAGGGTTTTGTTTTAGATCGTTGTTGATGTAGTGACAGGGAAAGATTGTTGTTTGTTTTTTATTTCAAACTGTTCAGCGACTTAAAAAAAAATTTAAGCGACTATAATAAACTGGTAATGGCTAAGTGTTATGTAGGTCGGCTGTTAACTGACTGGTCGTAGGTTCAAATCCTACTTGGGGAGAATTTAGAGTTCTCGCTTTTCTGACCTAGCGCCCCCTGTCCTTCTCCTTAGTTTCTAAACTAGCAGAATCGCAGGACATCAAAAGTGGGAAGTTTCTTGTTGGTTTTTCTTCCTCACTCTCGAATAGGTGAACTTGGTTCGTTCAATTCTTAGGGAGAAGAAGGATGGGAATGAATGGGAAGACTGGAGTAGCCTCTTCATTAGCCGGAAGGAATTAGTCTCCACTAGCCTCATTCGAAGAACGAACAAGAAAAGGCTTACTGTTTAGGAAGGATAGCTGTTTACAAGTTAATGTGTTATTTTAATGTGCATCACATGCACTCACAGTTGTGGTGCTCTACATAGTTAAACAGTCAATCAATATACATAAACCTACAATCAATATATAAAAACATACAATATTTAAAGTAGTGCTTACAGAAATGTACAATCAATATACAGAAACCTACAATAGTTAAACATACATCAGTTCAAACTACCATCTTATACCAAGTTACTTGTTGTAGTTACATGTTGTCGTTAACATTCCCATTGCCATAGAACACAAAACCAAAGTATGATCGCATGCCTCCACTATATCAACACCCCTTTTGTCAAGCTCCCCACAAATCGGCAATCTACCTTTCAAAGCTCTCCATACAAACATGTTTACCTTTTTTCAGCACGAGCTTGGTCCAAATCGTCTCTTGGCTATCGCTTCCCACACACAAAGTTCTTTCCTCCACCATGAAGATTCCACCTCCAAAAGATCCCTACATACATCAGATATCGCAACATTTTGTGAAACTCCTAAAAGATCCTCTACATCCCCACATGCTCTCCCTCTAAGATCCCTAACACAATCCCATTACCATTTCAAAACTCCATCCAACCATCTCCCCATGTTGTAGTTGCATGACTAAACCATCTCAGACCAACTTACATGTTGTCGTTACATTAGTTCAGAGTACAAAAAAATTACAACCAACATATAAACCGTAATCTATTCAACATTTGTATTCACAGCCACCTTATACTTCCAAAAGTATCTTACCATGTGCTCTCGATAGGCTAACGCTACCTGAAGAGGATCATCAACCCTCATACTCAAGTTGTTACCTAACCTGTGCAAAAAAATGCATACCCAAACTCCACAGTCACCATGTTCATTAGCTTGTCTAGGGACATTATCTGCCACTCGAAAAGTAATCTTATAATTTGAAGAAGATATGGATTTGATGTCGAAAACTTTACACGACTTTAGATACTTGGGGAGCATTTTCTCGAAAGTGGCCCTCATCTTCAGATTGTCCTTTCTGGTCTCTGGATCTGGCTTACCAAGTGAGTCGTAAATAGTTACGACTCCGGTACTAATTTCTAGCTGCGCCAGAAACCAGTGGTCCGATGGAACGTTGACCGGAAAGTAGACCTGCATTTAAAAACAACAAATACTATGATTAAAAATAAAAATAATGACAACTATTTAAAAGAACAAATGCAGTTTATATACCCACCTTCTCAACACTAGACCATGGCACAGGATGCCGTTGTCCATTTGCGTAACAGGCACGCATAGTTCCCTGGAGAGAAGAGTAGTCGAGAAGAACGTACCCACCATAGCCCAATCAGCATTGGCTGGTCTGAAGTGCCACATTAGATCAACCCAAAGATCCAAATGCTGTAAGGTTTATATAAAAATCATACTGTTAAACTATTAAAATATAAAGCCATTGTATTATGTAAACTAATTCAATATTTAATAAAACACAGACAACAACTGATTAATTTAGTACCTCATCCCTAAGCCATCCTCCTTTGTTACCTCTTCCATATCCCAACAATGCTCTCCAAAATTGGCAACGAACAACAATGTTGAATTTACCCTAAGGAAACGTATGAGTTGTGTTTCTTCCTTTTTGCAGAAAAAGCTCCATATATTCTGGCTTAATTACCTTGTTAGGTGCCTTCTTGTTACTAAGGAAACCAGCCGGACGGGACAGATTCTGAAAAAAAAATATAAAAAAAAAGTAAATAAAAAATAAAAAAATAAACATATTAATGCATCGTGTAGTACCTTTAATTACCAAGATCATATATGACCAATTGAGTTAAGTTGTAGTATACCTCTACCCAAGGCTCCAACTGATTGACAGGGGTGAAACTAATTACTTTATTCAGTCTTTTGGAACACCTTTTGGGCACTGGTGGAGTTGTAGTTGGTAGGTTAACATAGGGGTCCTTCAAAGACTTACCAACCTCTTTGCTCCTCTTTGGTTGAACGTCTGGTTTCAACTCAATAGTCTTCTTTTTTGCCACATTCGGCCTACCATGTTTCTTTTTTTGTTGTCCAACATAGGGTGACTGTACAGCCTTACCCATCTTCCTCTTCCTTTTTAGACATGTGAAAATTTCCTGTATGAAAAGTTAAGCATTGATATTAACATCGTTATTGACCTTTGATATTTGTAATAAAAAAAATAATGTAGTCATATATTAAAGTACCTCCGGAACTTCCTGACCAGTGTTTTTTTCAGATTTAAGGAAAATGGCGTTTCTTACTTTCTCAGCATCCTGGTCAAGTTTGTCAAAACACGCCTTGCTTACTGCCTCATTTCCAATATCAGATACCGTTTCTTTTAACTTTTCACTAATATAATCACCAGCTATGTTCTCTTCAACATCCATGTCCTTGTCAGCCTCCATTCCTTTCTCACCACCAGCAATGTTCTCTTCAACATCCATGTCCTGACCAGCCATCGTCTCTTCCATACCTAACACCGTATCCGTTACTTTCTCACCAGCAGCAATTTTTTCTTCATTATCTAACGACGGCTCTCCTAAGTTATCAGAATCATTACCACTGGTGTCACCTACATGGCCATCAGCCTTGTTCTCTTCAACATCCTTGTATTCACCAGCCTTCGTCTCTTCCATAACTAAGACAACCTCGCTTACTTTCTCAACATCGTGACCATATGTATCAGTAACAAGCCCATCCGCAATGTTCTCTTCATTATCCAACACATGGTCGCTTACTTTCCCACCATCATGAGCTTCTCTATCTACATACTCATCCTCAATCTTCTCATCCATTTCTAACACAGTCTCGCTTACTTTTTCACCTTCAAGTTCATGATTATCATATTTGTCACAAGCATGCCCATCAGCCTTGCTCTCTTCAACGGCAGACACCGACTCTCCTAATTCATTCAGACCTTTTGATTTATCTTCTACAGCCATTGATTCAGCAGCCGCTTCTATCGTATTAGCAGAATGACAATCAACTTTCTGTCTAAGTAGTAGAGCGGCATCAACCGTATCATCGAAATCATCAGGAAAATGCTGGGACTGTAAGTTTACATGAAAACACAAATATAATAAGAAAGTGAATGTAGCAAACAACTATAACGTGTGGATTTTTATAAATTGTATACTTACATCAACAGCCGATTGAGAAAAATGTTCATTTAAATTAGGTAAATGGATATCACTAGAATTATCAACTTGCATGTGATCAACTACCGGGTAATCTCCAATTGGAAGATAATTGTCAAGTTGTGACATGGAGGATGGATACGCGGCAGGGTCAAGATAATTAAGCTTCCCATGTTCGTCATTCTTTTGAGCAGCAGATATTGATGTCTCGCATATTACTTTTTTAACATCGTATTCGCCGTCGACATGAGTACGAATAGGGCTTTCGTTCTGAATTTCATTCTCAATGGGGCTTGAATTCTGAATTTGAAAATATACAAAAAAAGTAATTATAATAAAAGAATGATACCTAAAGGATTAAAAATTTACTTAAAGGATATTACCATGGCATCTTTGGAAGCTAAATCTTTATCCACTTGAAGTTGTACCTCTGAATTGTCATGAATAGGACTTAAAGTCTGAAATTCAAAATATAATATGAATTTACTATCAAAAAAAGAAATACGGATATATGTGACAAATTGAAAATATCTTCTTACATTTGCAACATTGGAAACAAAGTGATCACCAACATTTGCCCTTACTTCAGACGTTTCATGAATAGATTTTGAAGCCTGTTTCATTAAATATATATATTTTCTTCATATTTTTTGTGAAAAAATAAAATAAATATGGTATCCTCAAAGTAATTGTGTTGATAAAAAAATAAATTTAGACAGCTCACCCCTGGATGTTGTATGTTCAGAGCTTTCTCAACAATCGCAAGTCTTCTTTTAACATCATTAAGCACGTTCACATTTGCTCCTGGTGTATCGATCAAATTAACTATTGCCTTCAAGGCCTCAACCTCAGCAGCTATGTCTTCTAGTTTCGAGTTTTCTTCTGTTACAGCTGATTGCCGCTCTCGCTCTTGTGCATCCACATGTTTCTCTCCATCATCTGCACCAGCATTTGCCTACAAAACAATGTAAATTTCTATCAAAATAAGTTTGAAGTATGGTCATAGACCCCAAGTGGTACAAAACCTTCTAGTTATACAGTATATAGTTAAACCTTTTGTCAACTACCTGCATTTATTAGGACTTTAATGCTCAAATGGCATATACCGTTGTCTATATAGGTTAACCATTTTTAAGTATAGTTGTCTATTTAGGTATCAAGTACAGATTTCTTGAAATGGCATATTTCTACCCGTATTTATTATGATTCCTGCAAATGTACAACAATAATTTATGTCTCAATGTTTAAAGGGTTTAGGATCATTTTTTTTTTTTTTTTTTTTTGAAAATTGACAATTTACCTCAGCGGCATCATCTGCAACGTCTGCTTGGCTTTGAATAAGATTTTACTCAACTAAATAGTAATTACTACGTGCAAACCATGGTTGCAACCTTTCTTCATTAGTTGGAACAAGTTTCAATATTGGATTCGAACCCTAGGTAACAAATTATTGTAACGTCAAAAACAAATATAGAGAAGTCGTAAGTTATTTCACGAATAACAAAAAACAATGGAAATGCTTACCGAACCACAAAGGAGATCATGATCACGTTTTCAGAACGTTTTACCCTTTGACCATGATAGACCACGTGGGATCTTACTCGGGTCTTTGTTCCACCATGAGCTGCTGTGGGGATAACTCTCAAGAATCCAAATCTAACACGAAAACAATACAACTAATGTTACTCTTAGTACACGAAAACACAACAATAATTACAAAAAGTTTTTTTCCAAAATCAAACCTTAAAAGCCCAAATAAAACCAGACAGAGTATATGTGGCAGTTTTAGTTGGGCTTAACGCCTGCTTCTTCTTGTAGTAAGCTTCATAATGCCTAGGAACTACATTTGCTAAATAGACATATAAACGTCTCCATAAGAATTCCCCCATGGATAGCCATTCCAAGCAGAAAAATCCTCAACCAGTTGCAAAAAATGATTAGGAACAACGTACCAAGATCCACGAGCATTGAATATGACCTCAGCCACTATCAACAGGCAAAGTCTAACAGCATCCTCATTTGATAATGCATCAAATTTTGTATCGTTTTCAAAAATAGCTAAAAGCTCACTAGCTTTCACAGTTAACTTTTTCTGAAGTTTTTTTTAGGAAAGAGTCGCAAACCAAATGGGGTATTGTCAACTTCTGGAAGGTCAGGCAAAGGACCAAAAACTAAACCAGTAATCAATAGAAACTCCCAACGACCAAATTGCAAAACATTATCCCCAATTCTGTAGGAAATAGGGGGGCAATGATCAAGCAATTTTGGAATATATATCTGGTTCTATAAAACGAAGTTTAGCAAATGGTTATCATTTGCATGACAAGGGGGTATATCTAACCATGGACCGAAAACACTTTCTCGGAACAGGCTAATTCGAGATTGATTCTTTGCCAACTTACCTTTAATCGTTTCTAGATAATGTACCTTCGAACGAAGAGTGATCTTTGCATCAAAGTATAGATTTTTCATGTAGGTCTTCAATAATAAATAATGGCTGCGTCTAGGGTTATGGGTTATTGAAATTAATCCCTCTATTGAAATTGGTATACAGAATTTGGGGTTAGGGTTTACACTTTGATTTTGAAATTGGAATACAGTAGGTGTTTTGGGGGAATTTGATGGGAGGGTGTTTTTCCAGCCGAAAGAAAGAGTGTGTGTGTGTGTGGGGGGGGGTTTAATGGGAGGGTGTTTTAAAAAAAAAGTCACTTAAGGAAAATAAGAGTCGCATAAAAAAAATTAAGTCGCTTAAAGATTTTGAAATAAAAAAGTGTTTAAAAAGTATTTTAAAAAGTATTTAAAAAATAATACAAAAAGGTGAAAAGTACAAAAAGGTGAAAAGTAAAAAAAATTGGAAAGTACAAAGTTAATGACAAAAGTACAAAAAGGTGGAAGGTAAAAAAAGTCGCTCAAAGCACAAGCCGTCAGTCGCTTAAAGTAAAAAAAAAGTCGCTCAAGGTGTGGAAGTAGCAAAAAGAATAAAAAAACTTTTTCGAAGTTTGACTTTTTTGCCGGAAAAAGACAAAATAGAAGGTCACTTAATTCACAAAAAGTCGCTTAAAAAAAGTCGCTTGAAAAGTACACATAGTGGGCAATGACACAAGTACCACTTGTGGGTACTTGTGTCATAGCCTGGTCGCCGCATGTCACTCCCACATTAAAGCGACTTTTGCTAGGGCCATTTTCGGAAAGCGACTTTTTTAGGTCCTCAAAAGCCCAACACTTCTAGCGACTGGGCCACATCTATATTTGCCCCATAAATGAAAAACCTTTCTAATACTCCTCTACAATCACACGTTTAATGTGCCTTATATCATCCAAAATTGTGATGTCAAATCCCCTAATTTTCGGCAATTTGATTACACCCATAACCGATCCTAATTAAAACTCAATCAAACACTATTATGGACATTAAAACCTTACCATATTTGCACCCCGCTCCTTACCCTAGATATCACGTTTTTTTTTTTCCCCCTCTCCTAAAACCAATCGGCCTCCTCCCCCCTCTTTGACAACGAACAAAAAAAAAAAAAAAAAAAAAAAAAAAAAAAAAAAAAAAAAAAAAAAAACCCTAAAACTAAGCAATACAATCGGTGCTAGAGGATCAAGAAGAAGGAGAAATCAAGTGGTGTTTCTGTGTTATTGTGATGTCTTTGATTCATCTATCAATCGGCCTTAAGGTATTCTAAACCAATCCATCTTTGTTAAACATGTTTTAAGATCAATTATACTTAAACCAATCATCTAAAACCTAACCTATAATTTTAGTGTCTCGTTAAAATGGTTTGAGCATTTGTACGCCTCATGTATGTTTGTTTGATGTCGTGGTTATGGGTGATTGTTTTGCGTCATATTAGCAGCCCTCTTATCGACCTGATCACAGTTATAAACGAGCTCTAAAAATTCAGTAATAAACGTGCATTAATATGGTGTTAAACCAGAAACCCTAGCCTAATTACAAGTGTACAAGTGATATGTGTATGTGCGAGACTGTAGGGTTGAGTTTTTTTCCAGCTTTGTCAGCCATTATCACGACCTAAACGCACCCTAATAATCTTCTTTGAATGATCAATTAATGAGGCATAAAATCATGGGAAAACCCTAGTAATTTATGATGGGTTGAATGGGTTAAAAAGGGTTTAGGTTGGGTTTGTTTTCTGTCTCAACTGCATGCCGTCCAGAATTTGGGTCGGGTTTAAAGGGGTCTAATTTGATGATGCCAACCTGTTTTTGCAAGATTTTTGAGTCTAAAACTAAGTTCAGGTTGTGTACTATCTGGATATAAAATTTTCATAATTTTTGAAGGTCGGGTAGGCGACTTTTTGATTTTTAGAACATTAGATGTCAATCCAGAGTTTAAAAGTCTGAACTTTCAGCTGGTGTTTTTGAATTTTAATTTCCAAACAGTGAGCAATTAGGAGGTCTCATTTTACAAGGAAAATATTTAGGATCTATAGGACTTATTGGAATTTTTCTAGATTTTTCTGAATGGTTCTAATGGGTGTAGCAAATGCAAACTTTCGGGGTATACCTGCAGTGCACTTTCTGGGCAGGTTTGGGAAAACCATGTTTTACATGGTACTATCACTTTGAAATAAAATATAGGAAAATTACTGTAAGTGCCCAACATGTATTAGTATTCATGATAAATATTTAGTTCCTCAGTAAATACTTAAGTATGGTATAAAATTCATAAATTTCAGGACCAGAATAAGATAAAATCTTAACTATGTTATAAGTTAAGGATTTAGTGCAACCTAACCCCATTTAAGGTGTTTCGACCTAAATTACATTTGTAACGTTAATACGGATACTCTTAAACATATGTTAACCTAACTTCAGTAATGAAACCTTAATCACAAATAATGAATAACTATAAGTATTTAAGAATCAGTTATGACAATTAATGACCTTTAAAACGGGCTCCTAAATAATAATTGATCCATAATTCATGTAGATTCTCTGAAGAAGGTGTGATTTCCATTCCTGTGTTCATTTTATTTCATTTCCTTTCATTCGCGTGAAGGTGCAGATATTCCACCCTTTCTCAGTAAGGGTACCTCGCGACTTGATTCCTTGATGTTTAATATTATGATTATGATCCATTTGATATTCGTTTGGTTGTTTTGTGTGATATGATTCGTTCGTTATCTTCTATGACTTCAGTATCCGAATCCTTTGATATTTTGTAATCCATTAGATATTATGACTTGTATGAAAAACCTTTTTGAATATATATCTTAATGATGGTTTTGAGAAATACTTTTTTTAAAATGATTTCTATGAAACCGAGGCGACACCACTTTTTATATGAAGGTTTAATGACTCTTATGAAAACGAGTGTTAAAAGAATGCTTTCATGAAAACAACATTTAAATGATTTTCATAATTACATAATCTGGTTCTACTATATCCTTAAGGATTTCTAATGACTCATTGTTTCCTGATATTTGTTATGCTTTGATCCTTATTTGTTTAGTTTGATTATTCGTTTCATGCTATATTCATTTCATTTAGCTATTATCTTAGTTGGACAATTTATAATTGTCCCTCATCATTATATTGTATGTTCTTTGCCTATTATGTTGCCCATATTTGTAGCCAGTCATGGGGAGTCCATGGCCTTGCCATTGATGCACCAATGGTATTGACACTATCTGTGGAGGTGGGTTTTAGTCCACAACGTTCTCACTTATGCTATATAGCAACCATGGCCGCTATATTAATTATTATTATATTAACGTACGTATGCACAGTCTCGAACTTGTATATGTATATCTGTTTTGCAGGTAGCGTATGGATGCATCCTATGTACTTTGTTTAGTTCAGTTATTTAGTGAATGAATTGTGTGTGTGCCATACACCCCCATTTCACACTAGTACTATTGGAGTCTGCAGCTCCTATGTACAATTTGCTATGATATGATATATGTTTGTTACTTGGGCATTTCCTTGTTATGATTGTTATCCGTTTCATATTCCTTGTTATGTTTTGATTCCATTATCATATAGCCCATATTTCATTGATATCTTGTTCAGCAGGTTCTCGTGGTTTCGTTTCACTTATCCGTTCATTTTACTACTTATTGTGACTTATATCATTTTTATCCAGCAGATCCTTATGATTTCACTTCAGTTATTCTTTTGCTTTAGTTATCCATTTGTATATATCTGTTCACTGGGCTTTTTAAGCTCAGCCGCATTTTCTTTTCCTGCGGCAGGTTCTAAGAGGGAGGTTGGGATTCGAGTGATGAGTGCTTAGGAGCTCTTAGTGGAACACCTTGTTAGCTTCCCATGGATTAGAGATGCATTTAGAGCTTTTCTTTTAGATTTAGTTTGTATTTTAGTATGGAAGTTGTAATGTTCAGATTTAGTACTTTATCTTTTTCTTAGAATACCTTTGTAAACATTGTATTATTAAAGTCTTCCGCTTGCGTATGTTCTGTTTGACGCTATAAATGTGACATTTGACCCATTCTCGGATGGGTGTGTTATAGTAGTAACCCATATTATCTCTAGAATGTCTTGAGATAATTACTTTCCAATTGTAGACACTTGTGTTTTTAAGGATAGTCATGTACGTTTCCTTACTAAATAAATGAAGTGGTTCTACATCTACTAATTATGATAATATCTATGACACAATCATATTGATCACATAAACAAACGAGTGGCGTGTTGTTTATCTTATACATGATGTTGTTCCATGCACAAGTGGGAGAAATCTTTATTGTGTACAAGGAACAACACATAGGAATATGATTTAAAGGATTCTCTTGACTGCAAGGTAAGAGACTAATCTTCTAATGTGACTTATTTACATCTAATCCAAGAAACACTTGGTATTGCAATTTACGTTATGTGAGAGCTTAGCTAGATTGCAATAACAAGGTAAAACTCCATGTTATGTGAGACCGTATCTGGATAATTTGCAGTTTCTAAATTAGATTAGAACAAGTGTCAATATGATAATAAGACTACTTCAAATTAAATATTTATGTATTATTGAAATGACATAAATAAATGAAGTAATCTAATACTACTTCAATTTGAATATTTATGTAATTTTGGAATGACATAAAATAGGTGAAGTAATAAATTAACTTGAAATTACTATTGAAACCAAGATATGGTGTTCATAATTACTTTAGTTAAACATGTTTATGTTTCATTGTAAAGATATAAACATGAAGTCTTTTAATTGTTACAAGACTTATAATAAAGTAAGACGTTAACTTGTTAAGTTTTTTAAGACATATACAAGAAGTCATTGAGTTGATCAATGATTTATAACGTATAGTGGGATTATAACAGTTTATGTCTTCTTGTTGAGACATGGACATGAAGTGACCTGGTCAAAAAGTACTTATGTTATATAAGCATACAATTGGCTTGAAAATTATATTATACCATTAAATTGACTTAGTTGGTGAATAGATAAGCCAAACGAAATATATTTATCTTACATATTGTAAGATTGTCTTACAATATTAATCCTAATGAAATACCAAATGTTTATGGTATGTTTAGTTAGGAAAATCAAACTCTTGTTATATTATTTGATTAAAGATAACTATGACTTCTTTTCTTCCAAAAGTTATAAAGGTTAGAAAATTGAGTATGGATTGGATATACTCAATAAGATTCCAATCTAGAAGATTAATAAGACACCATTTTGTTATGGAATATGATGAATCACATTAAGTCTTAAAATGAAGTCCTGAATTTGTTAAACTACTTATGAGTAGGTTATTAACAAACTAAATGTCAAGAACTGTCAATATGTATTTTTAATGTCCGAAAAAGAGAACATTGTATTGTTGCTTTATTTGCTAAGTATTTATAGATAGTCTATAAATTACAAAAAGTAAGTGGGAGTTTTTATCTTGAAAAGATAAAATTAAAAGATACATAATCTTCTAAAACACACTATTGAAAATCATGATGAGGCTAAACATGTAAATGATAGACCTCAAGATGATGGAATTCTCATTCATAGATCCGCAAGGATATCTCAGATATTTGATTAATATGTTGAGGATTATATTATGATGCATTACCAAATATTGAATTGGATAAATTACTCATACTATGAATGTTAAAGATGTTGTTCATAAAGATAATCAATTTTTGGAAAATTGGTTTATCTTAATTCTTAATAGTTAGACTAGAGAATGAAGATGAGTTTCTTCAAAGATAAGATAACCCTAGTGGTTTTAATCTTTGTGTAGAAATCATATGGACGATATTGTACACATATTTTAATGCATGTCTTATGACAAGATTATTAATCATACTTAAGCAATTAACTATGATTGAATATTCTTTTCTAAGCACATTAAATATACAAAGATGGTAATTGTCATATTTATTTTTATGAATATGAAATTTGACAATGGATTATTAAACTCTTTCTTGTATAATTACTTAAGCGAGGACGGTAAGTAATTAAGAGTTTTATGAATTCATATAATCTTTGAAAGTATACAAAATGCACGAATTCAAGTATGTATAAATGCATGCATCTAGGAGATGAGTCTTATGTTTAAATATTAAATCCAAGTTTTGAATTATAATTTAAAATAAGATAACTCTTAAGTATTCCTGAAAGCTAGTGGGAGTATTATGTTTACTTTCTTAAATCATATATGTTGGATAACATATAGAAAGTAACATTTCATATAAGTTAAATGTTAAGTCTTAACTTGGAATGAAACTTCAGTTGAAAGATTTAGGAAATAAAACATATAACCTTGGAATGTGTTTATTATTATAAACATATGCGGTAAATAAATCTAATCGAACATGATATAAGTGGATACATATCTTTTAAATAAGATAGAACATGAATAAAATCTAAGTATGACTTGAAGATTTTTCATGAATATCATGTTACATAAAAGAATTGTTATAAGATGTTATGACAATGTTGATATCTAATTGAAAGTTATTAAATAACTAGTGTAGTGATTATTCTAATTGGAATATGTTTGGATATAGAATTACATTCTCAGTCTGGAACAGCTTTCAGATTCTATAGATGAACAATTTGTCAATTGTTGTGAAAATTGTAATAGCCAAAAAACTTGAAAGTTTGGAAGGCATCAAACATTACACAATAGATATTCAAGTTTATGAAATATTAAAGAGCATATTGTTGTTTGCATACAATGATGCTAATGAAATTGATATGACACTCAATACTAGTCATGGTAGGATTTCATCCTTGTTAATGGCCATGTGTACTAGTTATGCTTAACTAAGAGCATAGTTGCATTATACATTAAAAGAATAACAATACTTTAAACTTTAAAATTGTTTAAAAGTTTGTTAATCCTAAATTGGTGATTGAGGATGTCACACACTTTATGAAGTATTATGTGGCAATATCAAATTATTTGAATACACACATACAAAAACTTCGCCAGTTGAAATTCTTGAAATAAGTATTCTCAAAATTCTGATAGATCAAAGTTGGTTGATTTATGTCTTGTCAACAAGTATGATTGTCATAGCTTGAGACATAATTCATCAACTAGAATTTTCATGCATTGATCTATTTAGTATTTGGATAAAGGATGTTAAGCATTTATTATTTTAATGAATTTAATTACTTGGTACGTTTATTTTCATTAATAATAAATTGTGTCCTATATTTCATGTTTAATCCATGAATAATTTAGTTATTCTAAATCGTCCGTTGTCAGTTAATGATATGGGAATATCATTGAATTAAGACAAATATGAGTTTTGGTATAATATACTTGAAAGTATATTGATGCGTTGACATGTCAAATTCACATGATATTCAATGAATTGGATATAGGACTTATCCCAAACTACATGATGTTACTTTATGGATGTTGTTATTAAGTAAATCATGAGTAATTATCCTCATACTTGAGATACCATATAACTGTTATGAATGTAGTGCATTCTGTGGAACAATTTAACGCTATACGTAACTGGTAGTTATAAGGATTGTTTTCGAAATTGTTGCAAAATTCATAGGTTATGCTTGTAGTCAAGATAGAATTTGTTCCTTCAAATTTATGTTGAAGTTTAATACTGCTGGGCCCCTCGTAGGGTTGACAAGATGTTTGCGTGCGCACGCCCAAGATCTCCCCTGAATGTGTTCAGAAGATTTGGTAATCTTGCTCAATCACAAACAACGAGAAACAGAATATTTGAATAAAGAATGACTTTAATCCATATCTTTATTTAATGTAGTATTAGTAATAAAAGGATAATAATAAGAGTAAACTCCAAAATACATCCCTGTGGTTTACCCAATTTCGCACCATACATCCAAAACTTTTTTTTGCTCCTTATACATCCCTCCGTTAGTAAAAGTTAACCTATATACATCCCTCCGTTAAAATAAGGACAAACGGCGCAAACCATTTCTCCGTTATCTCCTAACGAGACAGAAAGTGTTTGCACCGTTAGTCCTATGGGTTAACTCTATTTGCACCGTTAGTCATTTGTTACGTTTTCGTCCGATTTTTTACGTTTTAGTCCCATTTTTTACGTTTTCGTCCTGTTTTTTACGTTTTCGTCTGTTTTTTTTTGTTTTCGTCCGATTTTTTTCGTTTTTGTCCATTTTTTAACGTTTTTGTCTGTTTTTTTACGTTTTCGTCCGATTTTTTACGTTTTCGTCTGTTTTTTTACGTTTGCGTCCGATTTTTTACGTTTTCATCTCTTTTTTTTCTTTTTCGTCCGATTTTTTTCGTTTTCATCCCTTTTTTTACGTTTTCGACTGTTTTTTTACGTTTCCGTTGATTTTTTGCGTTTTTGTTCGATTTTTTACGTTTCCAACTGTTTTTTTACGTTTTCGTCTGATTTTTTACGTTTTTGTCCGATTTTTAACGTTTTCGTCTGTTTTTTTACGTTTTCGTCCGATTTTTTTACGTTTTCATCCGCTTATTTACGCTTTCGTCTGATTTTTTACGTTTTCGTCCAATTTTTTACTTTTTCGTCTGATTTTTTACGTTTTTGTCCGCTTATTTACGTTTTCGTCTTCTTTTTTACGTTTTGGTACATTTTTTTTTTGTTTTTGTCCCTTTTTTTTACGTTTTCATCCGATTTTTTACGTTTTCGTCCGATTTTTTTCGTTTTCGTCCATTTTTTTACATTTTCGTCCGATTTTTTACGTTTTGAGTCCATTTTTTTACGTTTTCATCCGATTTTTTAGGTTTTTGTCCGCTTATTTACGTTTTTGTTCGCTTTTTTACGTTTTGGTCCGGTTTTTTTTGTTTTCGTCTGTTTTTTTACGTTTTCGTCCGATTTTTTACGTTTTCATCCGCTTATTTACGTTTTCGTCTTATTTTTTACGTTTTCGTCCAATTTTTTACTTTTTCGTCTGATTTTTTACGTTTTTGTCCGCTTATTTACGTTTTCGTCTGCTTTTTTACGATTTGGTCCGTTTTTTTTCGTTTTTGTCCCTTTTTTTACGTTTTCATCCGCTTTTTTACGTTTTCGTTCGATTTTTTACGTTTTCGTCCATTTTTTTACATTTTCGTCCGATTTTTTATGTTTTCGTCCATTTTTTTACGTTTTTGTCCGATTTTTTACGTTTTTGTCTGCTTATTTACGTTTTCGTTCGCTTTTTTACGTTTTGGTCCGGTTTGTTTTGTTTTCGTCTGTTTTTTTACGTTTTCTTCTGATTTTTTATGTTTTCATCCGCTTATTTAAGTTTTCGTCCGATTTTTTACGTTTTGGTCCGTTTTTTTTCTTTTTCGTCCCTTTTTTTACGTTTTCGGATGATTTTTTACGTTTTCACCTATTTTTTTACATTTTCGCCTATTTTTTACATTTTCATACATTTTTTTACGTTTTTGTCTGCTTATTTACGTTTTTGTCCCTTTTTTTACGTAAAAAAGAGACAAAAACGAAAAAAAAAGGGACAAAAACAAAAAAAACCAGACCAAAATGTAAAAAAGCGGACAAAAACATAAATAAGCGGACAAAAACGTAAAAAATCAGACGAAAACGTAAAAACATGGACGAAAACGTAAAAAATCGGACGAAAATGTAAAAAAATGGACGAAAACGTAAAAAATCGGACGAAAACGTAAAAAATCAGACGAAAACGTAAAAAAGCGGATGAAAACGTAAAAAATGGACAAAAACGAAAAAAAAATGGACCAAAACGTAAAAAAGCAGACGAAAACGTAAATAAGCGGACAAAAACGTAAAAAATCAGACGAAAAAGTAAAAAATTGGACTAAAACATAAAAAATCAGACGAAAACGTAAATGAGCGGATGAAAACGTAAAAAATCGGACGAAAACGTAAAAAAACAGACGAAAACGTTAAAAATCAGACAAAAACGTAAAAAATCAGACGAAAACGTAAAAAAACAGTTGGAAAGGTAAAAAATCAGACAAAAACGCAAAAAATCCGACAGAAACGTAAAAAAACAGTCAAAAACGTAAAAAAAGGGATGAAAACGAAAAAAATCGGACGAAAAAGAAAAAAAACTGATGAAAAGGTAAAAAATATCGGACGAAACGTAAAAAAAAGAGAAAACGTAAAAAACGGACAAGAGAAAACGTAAAAAAAAAAAGACGAAAAATTAAAAAAAATGGACGAAAACGAAAAAATCGGACGAAAACAAAAAAAAACAGACGAAAACGTAAAAAATCGGACGAAAACGTAAAAGAACAAACGAAAACGTAAAAAACAGGACGAAAACGTAAAAAAATCGGACTAAAACGTAAAAAATCGGACGAAAACGTAAAAATGCAGACGAAAACGTAAAAAAGAGGACGAAAACGTAACAAATGACTAACGGTGCAAATAGAGTTAACCCATAGGACTAACGGTGCAAACACTTTCTGTCTCGTTAGGAGATAACGGAAAAATGGTTTGCGCCGTTTGTCCTTATTTTAACGGAGGGATGTATATAGGTTAACTTTTACTAACGGAGGGATGTATAAGGAGCAAAAAAAAGTTTTGAATGTATGGTGCGAAATTGGGTAAACCACAGGGATGTATTTTGGAGTTTACTCTAATAATAATGATGAATCATTAAAGGTTTTTCCAGGAGACCTACTCGAGTTGTACTAGAGGCATCGAAGTGTTGCTAGACGCTAACCGATGTGATTACACTATTAAAATATGTCCAAGTGGGAGCTATTAGTTTATGGACATTATTTTAGTAATCGTATGTTATGATCGAACTCGAGACCACGGGATTGCACACTTTACGTATAAGAATTAAAGATTAATAATTAAATATAAAATATTGTATTTAATTATTAAATAACACAAAATGTATAACGACCGTTAGTAATGAACAGAAATTGACTAACGACCGTTAACTAATAAAAGGAAATGATTATAGATGGAAAATATAGAGAACAAGAAAGATCTATAAACCCCTTGTGGGCTTTAGATATGATCGGCCAAAGGAAGGGATAAAACCCAACCCAACTCCAACTTGTTCTCCAAGTTTTGTCATCCTATAAATACAAAACTAAGGGGTCACTGTTTTGTAGCTCTTGTACACACACAATAAACCCTAAAATTATGTTTTCCTTCTCTTTTGTTAAGCTCGGCCGAACACCTTCTTTTAAGGGATATTCGACTTTTGTTCTTCAAAATAAAGCGTTTGGTTTTAGTTTTGTGTTTCTTAAACTAGCATTTACTTTAATTCGTTAATAGTATGTGTGTACAAGAACGTGGTGTAAACACACTATTGTTTACATCTTGGATTGAATTACAAAACGGTAAGGGGTAATTCTTTAATCCAATTATAAACCCTAATTAGGGTTCTTGGTGATTCAATTGAAGATTGATTCTTGTTTTGCTAGAATCATTAAGATACGCATATTATTTATTATTCGGTTTAATTAATTATATGTTATTTGTTCCTACGCTTTCACAATACTTTAATGTTATCTGTTTAATTTATAATTGTCATGATATTAATATTCCAAACACATTTAACTCATGCATGCAACGTCTAAGTATAACACGTATCATACAATTGGTTCTTTATTTTAAAAAAAAGCCCACTTGAATAATGCTCATTTTGTATCATATTAGGCTACTTGAGGCCAACGAAAATAGATTTTGTTAAGAAAAAAGAAGTCGTGTTTCTTTAAAATGAAAGAAAAGGGCGAGCAAAAGATAAGGGAGAGCAACTGAATTTGCTCGTGACTTCATTTTTTGACCGGCCCATAGTTGTCCACGTATTGGTTGGCGAGCAAAGCAAGATGGCGAGCAAAAGGAAATTCTCGCTATGTCGATTTTCGTAAGACCATGAAATAGTGTCGAGAATTGACATCTCGTTTGGTATTTGATTGTTTTGGTAATTGATTTTAAAAACTTGTTGAATTTTAATATGTATTATTTGTGTAAATAAAATAAAATTCAAAACAAACTCTTAAACTATCTAACAATAATTTACAAAAGCTATCTTTGACTTTTTTTTAAAAATCCACAACACCCCGATATCTTTATCTTAAACTATGCTTTTGATTTACGTACTCTTTTATAAAGATTTATTTCTGTAGTAGGTCAAAACGATTACACATTTTTGAATGATATAAACGGTAATAGATAAAATAATATGAATTGCGTTGTACAATTTAGTTAGATGAAAACGAATGAAGGTAGGGGGTATGAAAGGCTTGGCAAGGCAAGGCAAATTTTGCCTTGAGAAATATGCCACCCCTTCATCCATGGCAAGGCAAGGAAAGGTAAGGTTTGCCGTGTCTTGCCGTTGAAGATAGAGCCGTTGTGGCTGTGGGCCCCACCAAAAAACTAGTCGTTTTTTTTTACCCATTTTTCAAATATAAATACCACCCCATACTTCAAATATAAATATGATATACGCGTGTATCATAATGCACAATATGATTTTAAAAGACGATGGAAACGCAATATCTCCGGAATGGATTCCCGACCCCCCCCCCCCCCCCGATAAACGAGCAAGTTACTGATTAGGTCTACGTCGAGTTACGAAGTGAAAAAAAAAAAAAAAAAAAAAAAAAAAAAAAAAAAAAAAAAAAAAAAACAAAAAAAACTTGAAGCAAAGTTTGCCTTCAACTACCCACATACCTTCATCAAAGTCAAAGTTTGCCTCCAAGTTTAGTAGTGCTAGGTGTCAAGTTACTAGTGGTTGGTTGCAAGGCAAAGTTTGCCTTCACTACTACCATACCCCCTATAGTTATATGAAAACGAATGAATTTATATTATATAGATATATGCAATATTTTTATTGCATAGATAGCAAAGTAATTAAACGATTTAACTGATCAAAATATACAATGTCGCAAAGCATGGGCATTTATACTCGGTATAAACAAAATATAAGAAACATCGGACGATATGTAGGTATTATTTGAAATCAAATCATAAGAGCTTATGTGAACGTGTTCACTTTACACGGTTAAAAAAACAAATTGAGATGTACGACATGGTATTTCTATACTTATATTTTCATTAACAAGCATCTAAAAATCATTACGACCGCTAAGTCATTGTCATTTATAAGCTCAAATACAATTTCTAATTTAAGCCGATTATGAAAATCCACAGCAACACGCGACTGCGAGAGCACCGATTAACCTCGTTGTTTACATATAGAGCAGAATATAAAGTTTATGAGCTATCTTTAGCTTGAAAAATGTCATATTATAAATAGGGATAACAAGCTAAAAATATAATTAACTTGAAACTTTTTTATGTTATGTAGTCAACTTTTTTATTTACCATTATATACCAAACCTTTTGAAATTCGAATTTTGTGTGAATTTGTAATCATTTTACCTTTTCGTTTTTCAGGTACTCTATTAACGGCGGAGGGTAAAATGGTTATAAAAGACGAAATTCAAAAAGTTAATGTTCACAAAATTCGAAATTCAAAAGATTTGGTATATAATAGAAAAAATTAGATACGTAACATTTAAAAAAAAAAAAAAAAAAAAAAAAAAAAAAAAAAAAAAAAAAAAAAAAAAACTAAAAAGTTGGTCAAATTTTTTAGTAAAAGTCCCTTATTAATATTAAAACGCGCAAAATTGGCCGATACAAAAACCATAACTCTTTAAAGGTTGTTACTTAATTTATTTACAGTATTTTAGTTTAAAATGTTGTAAAAAAATAGATCTTATAAGAAATCTAGTGAGAACTAGTGAGAAGAAAATTTGAAGTAAGAAAAATGAGAAGAAATTTTGATCCACACATTTTAAATGAGAGGGAAAAATTTTATGTGAGATGCAACTATATTTGTAAATGTATCTGAAATATACGGTTGTAATTTCTTATTATAGTTTCATTTCTTACTTGATCCTAGCTCATACAAAAGGATCTCTTTTTTCTTTTTCAATAAAGGTAGATCGCTACCATTATTGATCAATCATCAACCAATTAGAGCCACTTTAATTGCCAAAAACATGTTGGCATCTCTACATTTTCCTTTTATCGGAAGCTCGTGATAGCACTTCTTAAATGTAGTAGGAAGAATACATACTATAATAACATATAAACATTTGCACCTCTTTTATTTTGTCCCACCACTAACTCCATTGATGAGCACTTACACAATGGTTATTTGGCAATGAGACCAGTCAAATCGTTTACAATACAATATGCATGAACAGTTGTATTTCCTTGTAACAGCATGATTGTCCTACAACTATGCCACAAACGAACTGCCCATGAAATGTAGCTAATACCATTCCTTGGCACGTAGATCACGAGTTCGATCACAGCGTGCAATAATTTTCTGATATATATGTACAACCATGGTAGTTATACATTTCTATTACGATATATGCTCAATTACTTAAATTTTGTAAGAGTTTAGAGCCTTTAGGCACATAACTAGGAGCGTATATATAATTGTTTGTCCCCAAGTATTTGAATCTAGAAGATTATCTAGAGTTTATATACAAAAAAACTCTAAACAAAAACAGACAAATCGTGTTAAACACATGCATGTACAAGACATAGTTGTGCTCAAGTTGATGTATTACATGAACTGATGTGAATAAAATAAACCGAAGAAGAAATCGAACTTATCAACCCTTTGTAAACTAATTATATTATGACTATCTCATGAGATCTCACTGTTTATAGAGTCGCAATGAAATGATATGTACAATAAGAAATTAAAATACAACAGGGAAACTTTTTCCTAATGAGATTGGGAAAATGATTCCTTAATCCCTTATACAATATGTCGACTTGTATAGAGATATGTATATCTTCAATCTTGATCTCCAAGTATTCTATAATTTATCTTGACGCCTTTAACTTTAACTTCTTTTTAGACGACCTTGAATGTCTTGAGCTAAAATCTTGATCTATATGAGCTTGAGCTGATCATTATGTTCCATCTCATGTTGATTAGCTGTCAGCTTGGGACCTTCAATTAATATTGCATCACCTGAATTACATCAGATTATCAATATTGCATATTTAAAACAAATAAAACTCCTAAAACTTTTGATTCTAGCTACATATTCATGTTATGGTTTCCATATGTGTTGGTCGACCGACTTAAAATATACGTCTCCTGATATTAAAATTGAACCATTTTGATTATAGTAGATCCATGTTTATCAATGTGTATCCGGCCATGTCAAGACTTAGGGAAAAGACTATAATAACTGATCCATTGACTCCACCCAACAATATGTCTTTTGACTCCACCCAACCTGTGTCAAATTATATGTCTTTTGTATAACCCTTATCAAGACTTAAAACGGCATATGTCAACCACCATGTGAGCCTCTAACTATGTCATTGGCTTGGTGATATCATACGCTGAAAATATGAAACATGGTTTGAAATCCTCTGTATAATGGCCTTTTCATGTAGTTAGTTCCATGTAGACCTAGGGGTATCCGGCGTGTCACGAGACACTGATGAAGTTTTGTTTTGTAGTGTTAATTTATTTGCAAAGGCCTTACTAGTCCAAAAAAAGGGTCACACTAACCGGACGGGGGTCTATGCCCCTTTTAGCAGCAGCTAGGCCTAGGGAGTACGGTTTTTTTCAGTTTGGGTCCCATCTACTTATTTTGGCAGGCATCACGTGCACCCCCCCCTCCCCCCTTTTTTTTTTAACTAGTGAAATTTTAGTTCCTAAATTGGGTCCCATCTACTACTAGTTAAAATAGTTTGTCACGCGCCCTTTTTTTTTTTATTTTGTGGTACCAAAGCATTTAATTCTCATGGGTTAGAAAAAGTAATTTTTGTTTTGTCGTTTGCTAAAAAGATTAGTGGTACCCAAAGCATTTAATTTTTGCGTTATACCTCTCTTTTTTACGGGACGTTAAAAAAAAGTTGTAAAAGTTATAAAAAATAAAAAAAATTAATTTCGAAAAAAAAAAAAATTTTCTAAAAAAAATTATTTCAGAAAAAATAAATGGAAAAAAAAATTTAATTTCGAAATAAAAAAAAATTATTTGAAAAAAAAATTTTAATTTCGAAATAAAAAAAAAATAATTTCGAAATGAAGTAAGTTGTTAAAAAAAATTTAATTTCGAAATTAAAAAAAATTTAATTTCGAAATAAAAAAAAATTTAATTTCAAAATAAAAAAAAATTAATTTCGAAATAAAAAAAATTTAATTTCGAAATAAAAAAAAAATTAATTTCGAACTAAAGTAATTTCGAAATAACAGTTGTTTTGTTTAATGTGTTAACGTTAACGTGTTATTGTTTAATGTGTTAATTAAATAGAAACACGTCAGACGAATACATTGCAGTGGTTTAATGTGTTAACGTTAACGTGTAAAAAAAATAACACAAAATAAACATTACACAAAAAAAAAAAAAAAAAAAAAAAATTACACACAATAAACTAACACACAAAAAAAACATTAAAAAAAAGAAAAAAAAAAAAAAAAAAAAAAAAAAAAAAAGACAACAAAAGACAAAAAAGTACACAAAAAAAAATAAAATAAAAAATGACATAGGTACCTCCCTACTAGGTAGGGAGGGTTAGTATATCAAATATAGGGAGGGTCAGTATATCTTTACCCAAAAAAAAAATGCATTTCTAATCCTTGCAAAGAAAGTCCATCAATAAAGGAAAGGCAAACTCAATCTTTAACTCATACCTTTATATTAAAGGTGTGTAAAAATAGACAAAGGTACCTCCTACTTACTAAGTAGGGAGGGTTAGTATATCAAATATAGGGAGGGTCACTATATCTTTACCCGTCCAAAAAAAATGCATTTCTAATCCTTGCAAAGAAAGTCCATCAATAAAGGAAAGGCAAACTCAATCTTTAACTCATACCTTTATATTAAAGGTGTGTAAATTTTTCTGTATTACAGCTTGTGAATGGTTATTCCTGCTCGTGGAGCTTAATTAATTTGCTATATATCTTGTTGCAACACGTTACAAGGGACCTTTTAAATTGAATGCAAAAGACTGTAATAACTGATCCATTGACTCCACCCAACAATATATATGTACTAGTGGATTTTTGACATTATTTAGATTTAGATAGCTTTGTGGTAGTTCAGGAATCTGTTGTGAATTTAATTCTCAAGAATTTCTAAGCCTTGTTGTCACTCAGTAAAATAAAAGGAACCATTAAATAATTGTACGTTATGAATTTAAGATTTTACATGAACATGGAAAGAGCAAAAAGTAGATGTTGTTTGATCAATATGAAGTATACATTAAAGATACAACAATAGTACTGTTGACTGAGAGACATACATGTATAGTACTGCAGTGAGCTATTGTACGTACTATACCGCAAAAGGGGTTGTACAAATACACAAAATGGATGTACGTGAATTTTAATTCCGATTATCCTTTTAGCTTGGAAGTGACGCTGTTTAGATGAACGGATATTTTCTTGAAATCCTTGCCTGTAATTGGACTTGTACATTTGCGAGTTTACGTTATTACATATATTGCAGCAGATGATACGAAGAAGAGTTTTGAATATGTTGTACCGTATGCAAAAGATGCTTCTCTACAGAGCTCATCTGATAACCATGAATGCAGTGACTAGCTAGCAAGCCAGCTGCCAACTAAATTGAATTGAATATGTTGAGGTACAAGCTTTAATCTTGTTTCCATTTCTTGCATTCATACTTCCTGTGCCTGTTTAATACTCTGAAAAATTTCCTTTAGAGTTAAGTTGTTTGTTGCACGCATTTAATTTCGGACATGTATAATGTTATTGATACATATATATACTTAAAACTATAATTCACATTGGTCTATACACGCATGATCTCTAGCTAACTTATACATGACCGGATACATTGAAAACAATTAAAATCTATTTTGATCAAAACTTCAAGGTTTTTCTATTGACAGTTGGGTCACAAAAAACTTAATGAATGTTTGCAACTTGAATCTTTTTGATTAATCACTACGTTGATTTAATAATCTTGTTGCAACGCATTGCCGGACCTTCTAAGTATACATACACTTTAAGTTTGATTTGAATATATATTTGTTTGATTTAGAAATGAGTAATATTAATGCCCCCGATTAGCTGAAAAATATGTCGATTCAACTTATGTATCCTTTTAGGTACAATCACTACAAGAAAATAGACTTATAGTGACAGAGGTTCTAGTGACACAAAAGGTATCGCTAAATCTAACCTTTTAGTAATACTATCTCCCTCTCAAAATTTATGTCCATTTTGACTTTTTCAATCAAACTTTAACCTTAAATATATTTTTTTTATATTACATAATACTTGATATAAAATATATAAATGAAATTGGGTTTTAAATGTATTTTCATTGATATAACTTTTATCAAGTATTATATAATACAAAAAAAACATATTTAAAGTCAAAGTTTGATTGAAAATTCAAAATGGACATAAAATTTGGGATGGAGGGAGTACTTTTTAAAAAATGCGAGTAAAAGCTTAAAATTTTAAGATTTAATGACATTATTTATGTACAAAATGTGTTTTAAAAGGCAAACAATGTATCCTCACATTTTTTTGTCACTGTACCTACTGGATTCTATCTATACATTTTAGATGTAGGAGAAGCATATAAAAGTTAGTGGCACTTTTCTAATACTTTTGTTAACACTTTTTTTTATTTTTAGTGACACTTTTTTTAAGTGTCACCAAAAGACTATATTTTTGTAGTGGAGCTTTTTAGACAAATGGATCTCTTTTTATATTTGCTTCCAATAATGGGTCAAGTTTTCTTTCCTTTGTAAATATAGGTTGTAATGGTGTTTGTGTTGTGGGTCTATCATTTTTTTTTTGCCTATGATATACAAACCTCTTAGGATGTCAAATTCGGGGGTGGCACACTATTTGGGTCAAAGATTCTCTTTTGGGACAGTATATTACAGTTTTTTGTCAGTTTTTGTTTCGTATATCTGACAGTTTTATAGTTTTTGTCAGTTTCTGTTCCGTATTTCTGTTCCGCACTTTCAGGTTTATAGCTTTTTGATATAAACAAAATTATAAAAATAAAAAAATAATAAAAAAAATGAAAAAAATAGGAAGGGGGAAGGGTGTGGATTTCAGTTTTTTTTGGAGGGTTGGGGGGAGGGGGGGGATAAGTCAGCCCTTTTTTCTTTTCATCATTTAAAATTTTAAGTTATAACCTTCAACTTATGCAAGAATTTTATATACATTTCCCGTTTATTTGAAAATTTATTTTAAACCCTTATTATTAGATATATTTTTAAAAACAATCACATATATTACCAATGCTGTTTAGGGGTCTTTATAAACAACATTGGTAATATATGTGATTGTTTTACGCGAGTAGAGACTTTCAGAGGTTTGTCCAAATCTTTCGAAGTGTAGTATTTGAGCTATTTAGAGAGTACGGGGGGGGGGGTCCCCCCCCCCCCCCCTTGTCGAAAGTGATCCATATACATTTGGATATATTCCTTTCAACTCCGTACAATGACCATCTCGTAGCTAAAGATCCAAGCCAAGAAAATGTGTTTAATTAAATCCCACGCATTTAATGTGAATCATCATTGCGCATTGGACTTAACCACAGCTTTAAGGCGCATTCCTCGGTTCTCGTAACCGTCAAATCCAATTTGAAGTCCGGTCCTTATCCCTTTTTCCGACACGTTTTGTCACACCCAAAAAATGGCTCAGCGGAATGGCATTTACAGGGTATGACTTCATAGTCAAGACCACAAGGTGTCACAATAGAGAAATACTAAATGCATAACATAAGACAGATAATAGTCGCAAACTTTCACAACCGGGGTAAGTACAAAGATACAAAATAAATATAAGTCTCAAAGTTAAAAAACATCAGTAGGAAATATCAAAATGCAACTCCACGAGATATGACCCAGAAGGGTCTTGTCTTATGTCTTGCTAAGCCAGGCCAATACTCAACCTTCTAGTGCAACTTCAGTCTTAGCACCTAAAAATGGATACTCAAAAATGTCAACATAAAGTTGGTGAGCTCGTAGGTTTAGAAGTTAAACCACGAAGCTGTGAATAATGAAGTGTAGGACAACAGTGAGCAAGATATACAAATGTGAGCATAGAGTAAAGATCGCAAACTATCTCAGACTGCAACACGCATAATTGGTCCACGCATATTCTGGGTGCCACTTCCCAAATGATGTACTGGGTACCACTTCCCAAAATGATATACTGGGTGCCACTTCCCAAAATTATATTAACAATGCAACACTAAACAGTTGCGCGCGTTCAAGCCAAGTCACACAATTTGAATTCACACTGTAAAGCACATATTGCAATCAAAACACACATATTGTCCAAAATCATGAAAACAGTAGATCACAGCATGAAAACATTCAAAAGCATTGAGTACCATTTCCACTCCAAGGTAAAACACGTTAAAAAGTGGGGTTACACCTCAAAAGCAAAGCACAATACAGCACAAACACGAGTAGTACGGCACAGCAGCAACTAGTATTACAACGCGACGGACTCGGCACAACCTATTAATAATAAACTTATCTTAACGTATATCCAAAAGTATAACGGTTTTCTCAAGTTACTATTCCCAAGTATATTCCACTTTAAATTCCAAAATATCTTCGTTAAATACATTTACTAGTGTTTGGTATCATCGTGGGTAAAGTGGTGACATAACGTTGACTCAAGTGTACACACGTCAGAACGAATGACCAAAACGAACATAACTCATGAAACAATATCCCAATAATGAATACGCCAAGTTGTTGCAATATCCTAACAAACTCTACTACTAAAACTCACAACAACCAAACAAGAACCAAGGGATAAAAAGGTGAGTCATAAGGATAAGTCTTTCACTAATAAAGTCCTTCGACACACTTGTCGGACTCTTATTGGGCTCGTCAGTTCAATAAGTCCGATAACCGTATCGTTTGGCTATATTAATGTTAAACCGATCCGTAACTTCTAAAATTATCCAAACAATATATATAATCCCACTATTATAATAATAAGGTATTGTGTCTCGATAAACGTGCCCTCAAAACATTTAATAACTCTTATTTATTTCAAACTTTCCATTTATAACGTCTTGTTATAATTAAAAAGTTCCCGTCAAATATTAAATAACAAAACAAGTTTTGTTAATTAATATTCCCCGTATCTAGTCATTATTATCAATATTCCATTACTAGTTATAAACAATATTTCTCGAGTTATTATCTGTTTCGAGTTACGAGTCCGAGTTTTATTAACTCTCGGGTCAATTAGTCAACCATAATATATCCAAGTCCAAATAAGTCTAATGCTCATTGTTTCGGCTTGTCGAGACCATGCCGAGACTACAAAGTCTCGGTGGCACTCGACTTAGCTCATAACATCACAAGTATATTAATAACCAAATTCGACTACAATCACCAAGGGTTTATCAAACCCTTTGATCCACAACAAAAATAATAACAAAAAGAATAAAAGATAAGCTAGTTACCACAACCACACGACTCGGACTCGAACTAAACACAAAAACAAAATCAACAAGCTACGGCCGTGAGCTTATGCTCACGGCATCTCCACGACTCGACCACAACACCCTACAAAATTATGATACCAACTCGCTATTTATTGTTTTTATCTCGTAAAATATGTTTTATAACCCAAACCCACTCGAATCTAATACTAAAACTCGTTATATACGAGTTTTACACCCCCACCGTTATCATACGAGGTGAAAAACTATGGGTCTGATGTGTCGTGTGTAGTGCAAGTTTTAAATTTTTATAAAATCAATTTATCCGAATCTTTAATCAACACATACGAGCAAATATACTCGTCTGATGCGCATGCGTGTCGTTGCGGTTTAGCAGTATTAATGCCTACTCAAGTTTTAAATTTGTATTTAGCCGACTTATCAATAACACACACACTTAACGAGCAGTGTACCCGGTCAGTATGAATATAATGGTAAGTAGAGTTTCGATCACTAAGAGTGGAACGTATTATCTAGTTATTCTAATCAGTATTTTAATATCCTAAGTTAGCTATACAACATAATCTAACGCAAGGGGGTTCAGCCTGAGAGACTGGCACGGTTTGGTTATAATTAAATAGTAAACTAAACTAATGAGCACGAATCAGCGATTAGCACACACGTACACAGATAGATACTCGAGACAATAAGAAGACCTGTCCTGATGATTAAGTAGCTTGTCACTTGTTTTATTGTTAGTTTTATATGAAGTGTATATAATTAAACCTTTCTCGTTGGCTCTAATCTTATCGGCGAGTAAACCCTTAATGATTATTTATGTCTATCCTATTTATTTAAGAGACGCTAAAACAAATAGGCGAGGAAGGGGCATGGCGACCCAAGCAATGCTCAGCTAGACACAGAGGTTATCAATGCACTAATAAAAGTCACCAAAGACATCAACATATAAACTTTAATTAATGGGAAAGCAATATTAAGGGGAGTGCATGATTTTCCGTAGTCACATGACACAAGCCCATCAATCCTGATGAATTAAAGTGTACTAATACAATAAAACAAAACTACTTAATGAATTGAATACATGCAGGACCTTCTTACAGCTCTTGTATCTTTGTTTAGGTGTGTCTTGTGCTGCTTGGTCGTCTGAATTCGGCTCTAGGGTTTCTGTATATTCTTCTTCGTATGTGTCTAAGAATCTCAAATTCGTCTGACCTTGGGGTATTTATAGTTTCTGTCTCAGGGATAGATGCGGCGCATTGAGTTAATAGATGCGGCGCATTGACTTAACTTCGCGTGGGGTCCAAGATTAATATATTCTGGAATATTCGTACACCGTCTTCAGATGCGGCGTATCTTGATCTTTGTATGCGGCGCATGTACTTGGATCGTAACTTGTGAAATCTTGATAGTGATACGCCGTATGTTAGAAGTATAATGCGGCGTATCTGGAGTAGAATGAGCTTGATCTTCTGGATTTCAGTAGGCTTTTAACATATCGCTTGTTTTGCTCCATAATTAGTCCAAAATTGCCAAGTTCCACATAATGCTTGTTTTTACCTGAGAATTACTAAAGTAAACATTAATGTATTGATTCTCATAGATAATATAATAAAACAAGTCAAATAAATAGGATAAATGATGATAATAAAATGTACTTATTTGAGTTCATCAAATATCCCCCCACTTGAACTTTACTTGTCCCCAAGTAAACCTTAGAATTAATCAAATGAAAATGTATCCTAAAAGATATTAGGATTTATTTTTATATTTAAGCATGTATTCGTTTTGTCATAATCACACAACCAAACACTTAACGAAGTAGAAACCAAAATAATTTTTAATGTAAAACAATTCTAAATCGTTTAGTTGCTTAGTCGTGACGAATATTCTATCATAGGCTTGGCGAGTGTACGCATCTCCCCCACTAAAGCCAAGGAATAACAAGTCTAAAGCGGTAAAAAGGGTTTGTTGGTTAAGGGTTGATCATCCTTTTTAATCTCAATCGATCTCATATTCCAGAAAAGGCGACAAAATCACAAATACATGATCGAATCCACGACCACGATACTTGCAATTGCTCAAATCCTTAACTCGAATAGGCTAAAGATAGGACCAAGTAATCTTCACCAATAATATTATATCAAAAAGGGCGACAAAATCATAAATACATAGCCGAATCCACGACTACGATACTTAAGATTGCTCAAATCCCTAATCTCAATAAATCAAAGGTTTGGATGAAGAATGATATAGGGTATGGATAATATTTGGGATACAAATTGGTGTAAAATGAAAAATAAACAAAACAGATAAATTAAAATCCTAAGTGTGGTAAATCACTTTTCCAACCATCCCATGAATAAGACTCATATCATTGAATAACTCACGCTTTAACACTTGAAACACACGCTTTAGGTAGACACGAATTATACTCAACAAAATCTCAATCAAAGAATAACCTTAGTTGGCGTTCCCATAACGACCAACTCCCATTCAATCCATAAATATAATATACAACAAATAGTGGTGATATCTCCCACTTAATACAAAACTTTACATAAGTTGGTTAAAACAAACTTCCAACTTTTTCTTTTTCTTTTTCTTTTCTTTTTTTTCGATTTTTTTTTTCGATTTTTTTTTAACTTTAATTATGTGTAAAATTTCACAGCTTTTCTATCACTATTTTTCCGGATAATTTTTCATACTCTTCATACTTTCAGAAATAACTGTAATAGTGAAAGTAGCAAACACACGAAAAATAAACTAAAAGTTATACAATATTTACTTTCATACCAATTGCATTGTGCAATTTCCCGACCTAACCAAAGATAATGAATTACGCACGCGAACACAGGTAATGTAAGGAAACACACTTTGCCTAAAGCAATTAACCACGGATTTTAATCTACAGGGTAGGCTAAGGTGTAAGGGTATATCGAAACATTATAACAAAGGTGTAAGAAACGAAAGGAATGGCTCTGAGGGTTTTTCTAGGGGTATCTTACTCTAAAAGTGAGAGTAACAAAGGGTTTATACGGGGGTTAACTAACCAGTGTAGTTAGTTAATATCACATAACATATAAAGGCTATTTGGGTGTAATCCTAGAAATTTACCAAGTTAGACAAGTCATTCCAATTATATAGATAATACTTATTATGGTGGTCTCGAATAGTATACAAGCCAAGTTCTAAAGTTTACAAGTCACCAGCACACTAAAGTTTTAATATTTTTGAAAAAATAGAGTTATGTGTGCGGTTATGTAATTTAGACTTTAAACAAAAACATGCTACAAATTTTAAATTTTGATATATTAAGCGCATTTTAAGCATATTTTGAAAAAGTTTAGGACAAGTAAGTGTTCTAATTCTCCATCCCCCCACTTAAGTTAAACAACGTCCTCGTTGTTTGTGTCAAAGGTTAAAAACTGGAAAATAAAAGAATTAGAACAGAAAAACTCCCCTGAGATTTGCTCGGTATGATCCTCCATTATTTGTATAAGAGCAAAAATCAACTTTCTTGTGGATTAGAACGTTTAAGCTTCATAGATGATGTATCCACAAAAATTGCAGGAATCTATAATACCATTTAGACTTTAACACACCTGAGTTAAGAAGGTTCAAACTTGCATAATACATTAGTAGTTAGTAAAAATAAAACCTAAAAAATTAAACTATAAATCATCAGGTCAGTCGATACGCCGTATCTTATGGAAGAAGATACGCCGTATCGAGCCTGGAATAAATACGAATCAGAATAAAAGATGCGTCGCATCCTTAACCAGGGATGCGCCGCATTAAATAAACTGACAAAAAGTTTTAAAGTCAAAAATAAAAATGCAGAAAATAAAATAAGATATGACCAGTGCAAGTGATGCGTCGCATCTATTATGGAGATGCGCCGCATCTTCTGCAGGTCTGGCAGACTCGACACAGAACAGAAAAGTAAAAATTCTTCTTCCGGGTTGTCTCCCGGTCAGCACTTGTCTTTATTCCAGAGTCTTCAAGTTAGACTCACGTTCAGCTCCTTAATACTGATCACTGAAAGAGTCGGAAGCATCGCGCTCCCTCATCGCCAGTCCATTAATATTGAACACTCCTTGCTCGTCCTTAATATCCACGCCATTCTTCTTTAATATATGTATAAACAAAGTTCTGTCCCTTTCGGGCAGAGATGATAAAATGATAGACGGGAAATTCTTATTATTATATAGGCATAAATATGCAAGGGTGGGTGGTAGTTCAATAAATATATCATTATTCAAATTTATATTCTAAACTATTCTCCTACGTTTGTTAATCACTTCGCAATCATACCACTCATCATCATAATCATTAACAACATCGCCCCTAAGCTCGGTAGGTACATTAAGGTCAATAAATTCCTCGAGGTTCTCATGATTAGGATTAGTTGAGTTGTTTTGAATCAATGTTTCTCCCATAAGCCTAGCTTCTAGATCGAGGTCCATACGTTCTCTTAATCCTAGCACATAGACGCCTCTAATTATGCTCTTAGCAGGATCTTGGCACTTATAGACTAGTTTATTATTCCCTACCTTTAATGAGATTTTTCTTTTAAACACATTAATCTTAGCATGGGCGGTAGACAAGAAAGGTGTTGTTTTTGTAAGCTTGGATTAGATGATGATATATTAGATGAATTTAGAGAAGAAAATGAAGAAGAAGATGGGAAGCTTTTAGAGAGAGAGAGTTGAGAGAAAAACAAAGAAAGATTAGATTAGAAAATGAAAAGCTCCAACCCTTCCCAAGTGTGGGAAGGGCTTTATATAGTTACTAATATTGTGCCCCTAGTGGGCTGTGGAGTGAGCTGACAGTGGGGAAAGTCCCGACCCACTCCACAAATATAAATACGACTAAACTAATAATACTAATAATACTAATATTACTAAGCTAATATTAATAAGCCTACGAGCTATGTGAATGCTAAATAGATGCTCGGGGTGACCGAGCCTTCATCTGAATATTTATATTCCTAACAATCTCCCCCTAAGGGAGGTCACCCAGGAAATAATAATTTGAATTCTAGCATTCTTTCTTCTGAACCTGTCTTTATAGCTCGTAGTCTTTGATTCTTCAAAGTCTTGTATCTTTGTGCATTGTGCATCCAGCAGTAATCATTTGATGACTGTTTGATTGTCTTGGATGATCTTTGAGTATTCTTCGACAATATCATCCCACTTGAGTCTCCAAGTCATCTTTCAGTTGTAAGTCTCCATGTGATGAGATATACTTTGAGCCGACATGCTCACACTATTCTGGGTCATGATCTTCAGCATCAGAGTTAGTAGAAGCAGTGTTGAAGGTCTTTTGGTTGATCATGACTTTGTTGAATTACAGTGATGATGTAGTGTGAACATGCGGTAGTGGATTGGCATCTTTTCTGCAACCAGCTACAGCATCCAACAGCTACAGCCGCCAGAAGTTCCTGCATACGACAGTTAGCAATAAAACATCCGGTACTTACAGGTTCGGACTTCGAGATTGTTAACAGCATAGTGTGAAAACTCTCTCTAATCCTTACCAAGACCGTTCCTAAATCGAAAACCCACAGAGGGTTTTTTAAGATCTTACCGTAGTAAATCAACGATTAGGTGAGTCGCTGGAGATCACTCCACGACTGTAGACCGTTTGGAACCGTCGTGATCACTAAGCGTAATCCACAGGGAATTACCAAAGTGACCTGCTTTCAGGGCTGTTTGATGTTAACCCTGGCAGGAATTTCCATTCAATCATTGAGAATTACATTTGTAAATTCTCTCATAAATGTTCTGGCAGATTGCTAAGATCTGCGTAGGACTCTTAAGTTTACAACTAGTGTCCTTAATGTTGACCAACCAGTGTAGAAGTAGCATGTGTTCCTATGAGATCTTATTTTGCATCTCGTGGCTCTAGACTCGATAGTGCGTTTTGATTTCGTGATCGGAGGCTGGAGAGGATTGCCACCTTTTCAATATCATCTAACTCGGAGTGAGAGAGACGATAGAAATGTATTGAACTCCGTGACAATTGAAACAAGAATCCTTTGAGGGACCTTGAGTGGCTAGGGAGGGTTGTGCAGCGTATCACTGGGTCCATGATACTTTGTATTCAATGTCAGCAATCAACTAAGTGATTCTGACACCATATGTGTTGACCCGGTTTCTGCCTAAAGTGTAAGGAGGGCTTCTTTCTTTTCACCCTTTATCTTTACATTTCTTTTTCATTCTTCAACCCCTTCAGTGCTTACCGAGACTTCATTACTAGTACCTTGTTGGGTTTGTTCCAGTACTAGCTCCATCTCAGTCGGCACTCTTCCCTTATTCACACTTTTCTCCTTTTTAATCATACCTAAGGACTTCTACACTAACTAGCGGATTGTCCCTGGGTAGATCCCTCCGGCTCTGGCGGGATCGTGGGAACTTGTACCTAACCTTACCATCCTTATAACTCCAATACATTAAATAATATGGTCGGTCTTTGGTGTTCTTCCACAATTGCCATTAACCAAATCTTTGAAAAATCTCTCAAAGTGTTCATAATTATGAAACACATTTTGTTAACACTTTGAGAGTTTTATGTTTTTCAAATGCTCCCCCTCAACATGTGCTCGAGTGATTGTTTTATAAATTTGCACATGTTAGGTAGAGCTCGCACTTTTTGAATTGATCAACTTTCAGTGAACATGACCGATTCGAGACACGCTTACATCACTGGTTAGACCAGCTTGAAATTATTACCCGTCCTGGTCAAGTTCACAGAAAGTATCTCGAAACGGTACACTCTACTCAGACACATCCTTTTCGAGACACGCTTACATCACTGGTTAGACCAGCTTGAAATTATTACCCGGCCAGGATATGTCCTTTCGATCAATGACAGTTTTGTTTCGTCAATTCTTTGGTGAAGTCTGAGTCACGCTCAAATGAGATGCCAAATCCTTTTTGTTTCAACAAACCATTTGCTCCCCTTCAATATGTGCATTGATATACAAAAGAGTTTAGCACATATGGGAGAGCTTACATTTACGTTCAAAACATCACATTTTATCAGATTTCATATTTAAATCACATTCTCTCCCCCGATCAAAAATTTCAAACCATTTGAGATTTGTGATCCCAACTGATTTAAATAAGTTAGAAAATGTGGGAGAAAATGTGTCCGATTTAATGTAGTCTGATGATAAGACATACAATGCTCCCCCTTAATCTAAGAGGGAGATTCACTGCTTGTTTTGCACAAAGTGACATTTATGACACGAATGATATTGACCTTTTTGGCACAGATGATGTGATCATCCGCTTCTCTGAGGGAGTCATTGGTCAACATCGATTATCCATCCACCAACAAATCTTTCCAAGTATTGTTGATCCCCACTTGGCGAGATCCGAGTAAGTACTGCTTTGTTGAAATGATGGTGGTGGAAGTGAAGACAGTGTTGATGTTGTTGTTGTTGCCGATGTTGTTGTTGAGGTGAATTCTGAGCCACTCAATAGAGTTTGAACGTCTGATCAAATGGTTTGAGCGGGAACTGGCACATTCATTTTGGCTATGGAATCTGCATAAGAATATCAACACAGATATACATATATACAGATACTCTATTCCTTAGTAGCTACCCTTCAGCAGCTTGCCACATTATAATACCAAATTCATTTAATCAAACCACAGTCAGGAAATACGTCAAACTACTATCTAGCATGAAGAGCAATCATGAACATGGCAATTCACTCATATTTCATCATTCAATTCAGGATCTTAGGACCAAGATTCTAACACGATAGATATATACCTAAGGATATCCTGAGAACATATGCACTATTTTAACAACAATTAAGCAGCAATCGACTAACTGAAGTCAGACAACATTTGAAACTCATTCATTCAGATCATACAAATGTCAGTGGAGTATTCAAGAACATCAAACACAACTGGTTTTCTTACTTCTTTTAGGTTTTGAGTTTTGATGTATCTAGGGGATTAAACGAGGATACCAAAGTAACACAAATGAACCTTCTAGATACATAAAGCTAGGAAACTATAAGCAAATTGCACATAATGTCCTAAACTTTCTAGCAACTAACACGTTTGGTCATTTGATAGAAAGTTTTAGCAAGATCCTCTTCAACTAATACCCCATTAACTACAAAACCTTTTCAAAGCGTTATGAATTAATCAAGAAACCCGTTTGATGATATAAAATTTGAATTCACTCTCCCCCTCAATCAATGACCCGTATTCTAGTTAAATATTTGTAGTCATTGATTGAGTGACAAATTTTTATGCACAATCCAAGTCTAAAAGAATTTCAAGCAACACAAAATCACCAAGTGTCTTACAAATAATTTTCAGAAGAATCACAGAATGAAAACTATTTGCATACAAAGAAGATTTCTCTTCTTTTTCAAGAAATGATGCACTGAAACGTACATCAAGTCAGGGATGCACGGATATGAAGTAATCCATGCCCGGGTAAACATCACCCAGTGAGAGGAACAGCCGTCTTTTTGGCGACGTGCTTTCCCCATTTTGAAGCGCGGGTTGCTATCTAAAGTAATAGCAAGCCATTTAGACATGTTTTAACCATCCATTTTAACTTCTGCTCGAGCTTCATTTAAAGACCCGTGCCATTATTGAATGACATTTCTAAGTCCGTAAATGTTATCGATAAACAGAAGACATGCCTAGGTGAAACTATTTTTGGTATTTTCTATTTTTCAATTTTTATGGTTTTTCTGGTTTTACGATTCTCTATATACAATTAGCAGGTTTTATATATACTATATACAGTGTGGTCTAAAATATGTACACACAATATGTTTCAGTTTAAGACGATGATAACATGAATACCAAAATGAGGATACTTTCAGTATGTGGTAGACATCTGTAGTCAACATCTCTTAAACTTTCACCACCAAAGCTTTCGAGGCTCCTGAATAATCGACTGAACTTGAGCCTACTCAATGTGAAGCTTTGATAGCTTCCCCCTGAACCGACAATCTTTCTTTTGAGCAGGTTCACAGCTCTCTTTCAAGCTTATGAAAGGTAAGTGTACCGCGAAAATCGTAGCAAACCCCATTAAAAATTGCTGCTCCTTTTAAGAATAACCCTCGAGATTCTCCGAACGGGGGACCATCACATAAATCAGCAACGAATCATCTCACACTTAAATTAACCTTCTTACATTTCTTCCCGCTGAAGACTGCAGCAACGCATACCAACAGTATCCAGAGACCACTTCCCCCAAGTAATTGAAGAGATGCAGCCAGTCTCGATATATGATGCCCAAAAACCCGAAGTACACACTCAATCCCATTAATGAAATCGACAAAGCATCATCAAGATCAATTAAGACCCAAAAATCCGCTTATCTCCTTTCAGGACATTACAGATGAGAATTGTTACACCAAATTCAGCTAAGTCCCGAGTGTAAGTAATTTATCCCGTATGTAGTCGACATGATAACACCAAGACAGTACCATAACAGCTACTGAGTACCGGATGTACACATTTCCTTCAGTAGGATACCGACTAACCATAGGAACCATCATACAATTGTGTACCTCTTTTATCATCAGAAACTGACATTCTCTTCCCACACTTAGTTGGAATGACACACCAGAAAGAACGAGTTAGAACACTGATTTTTTCTGCGGTTATGACATTTGTCTTCCCGGAATAATCTTCAATTGAGAAGAAGTATAAAGCCCATCATGTGTACTCATTGTGCATTCAGATGTATGTCTCCTTCCCCCTTGCTGGTTTTGATACCTCAGAATCAGCAACACATTTTACGAACATATTCTTGAAATCTTGTGAGAAGAACAACTTAGGCTCAAGTAGATCAAGTGAGAATTAACCGCTGCCGAAACCGTCTCTGACTATCTTTATCAACCCTCAAGTAGGCCTTTTGATGAGATAACTGATGGAGCAAACCCGATATACCAAACTTGAGCCTGAAGATAGAATTCCCCATTCTTGTGACTTACGCTTGCACTAATGTTGGAAGAACGGTGTAGAGAATTAGTGCTCCAAGCAAATCTCTAAGTACTCAATACCCAACCAAGGTATGAGACATTAACACCTCTTACGATTATCCACAACGACATCGGCGTGTGACACTGAGTACTACAACGTAACTCCTTTAAGTGATAGTTACCCCGACTACTGGTAACTAGATAACCTAAGTCTTCAACTTAAATCTTAAGCACGAGCAAGTTATCATAGAAAGTCATGCATCCAACCAACCCCGACTTCAAGATAGGATAAGATCACGCCTTTGAGGAAGTCAACTTCAATCTTGAATAAGTGATACCTGATCAACTCCATGGTCACAATTAGATGCCCAGCTCAAGTGAGTGAACCAACAACCAAATGTACATCGAATCACTTGTTCACACTTCTCCCCCTCAAAGATTGCATACGAGGATGCCATCTTTGATTGAACAAGTGCATATGAGGTTGATCCACTGTTCACACTTCTCCCCCTCAAAGATTGCATACGAGGATGCAATTTTTGATTGAACAAGTGCACATGAGGTTGGTCCACTGTTCACACTTCTCCCCCTCAAAGATTGCATACGAGGATGATATTTTTGATTGAGTGAATAAACGTCCAATCGGATGGAAGTAGATCTACTTGATATCTGAATGAGCATGGAGCAAGTATGAAGCCTTTATATGAGAAAAGTCAGAAACATGGAGAGTCGTATGACCACTTCTCAAATCTCAATCACCATGTAGTTTATTCACCTTTCTCCCCCTCAAAAATTGCACATGACGACTAACTGCCATTTTTGATAGAGCAGGTGAATAAGAATATAGTCCAATGTGTGTAGATCCACTTGAAGACTAAATGAGCACGAGAAGATCATGAAACTTGTTGATGAGAATGGCCATAAACAAGAAGATTTCTCTTCTTCCAAAGATAAAGCGCACTTAAGCGTACACCTTTCTTTTCTTTGAGGAACGGGGCCTGAAGAGATGTCAGCAGATGCCATTCTGTTAACATTGAGGCCCGAGGCTTGAACTGCTGTGTTCAAACGTCATTTTCGATGAAGAACGAGGCCTGAACTTATGTGAACAGACGTCATTGTCGATGAAGAACGAGGCCTGAGTTGATGTGAACAGGCGTCATAGTCAATGAAGAACGAGGCCTGAACTGATGTGTTCAGACGTCATTGTCATTGAAGAACGAGGCCTGAACTGATGTGAACAGATGTCATAGTCGTTGATGTTCATCAAGCTTGAATTGTTTGAACCCCCTCATCATGAGATATCACTCTTTTCGGCACCCAAACTCTGAGTCTTTCCTTAGTACGAGGCCTGAACGATGTACCTGCACTTAAGTAAAGACTTCCTGCATTGACATTACGAGTTTGTTTGCATTTATATGGGTTAGTAATATCAACATCTAGACTATTTGGGGTTTCACTGTCAACCTTGGTTTCGCCCTTAGAGAACATCTTTCGAATAGGTATCCATCTAAGACCAACTATCTTAAAAATTCTACCCGTCGGTATCCACCTAAGGCAAGATCTAGGAGTGTTTGGTTTCTCATGTACAGTGGAAGACTTGTTTAGAGAAGACCTTTGTTCTGCATCAATCTGCCTACCAGGTTTCTGAGTATAACCCTTTGGTTCTACGGGCTTATTGTTGTTTCTAGTCTTAGATGATTGAACCTTAGCATGTGCATTCACTTCCTTCAGGAGTTTTGTCATACACTCATCATGGGTTGCATTAAAAACACATTTCTGACAATTTGAGCAAACAAAGTGTTTGGAGTCAGAGAAAGATCTAGGTTTCTTAGAGTGATCTGCTACAGGAATTGCCTTAATTGGTACGCAACTACTCTTAGAAACAGGCAAATTCCTAGTCTTTTCATGTGTGGTTTTCTTAGCATCCACTAGGATTTGATTCTGAACAATGTCTTTACGTCTAACATGTTCCTTTGGTGTCACAAGTGACACACGCGTTGAACTAATCCTAGAAGAACTAGATGCACTCATGTGATGTGGTTTTGCAACATCATATTCCTTTTCACTAGGTCTAGACTGTGAAGTGACTGGTTTTGACAAAACTTTTTCCGCATCAACTTGGGAGGCAAACCGTGTGTTTGAAACTTTTGGTCGTTCAGATCTAAACGCAGTCAGTTGTCTAACAACTGATTGGTTCCTAAGTGGTGGTTTCCCCAAGATTGATGGTTTTGCAAACTTAGTGTTCACACCATTTTCGTTCAATTTTCTCAACTCGTTTTTCAACGATGCAATCGCAAAACCCTTTTCCTGAAGTTGAGCTTTGAATTCATCATTTTTGGCAATCAAAGAGGTTGTCTGTTCTACATTCTTAGATTTTGTTTCTTTGATTGAGTCACACAAGTTTTTACATTGCATTTTCAAAGCCTCATTTTTGGTAAGTAATTCAGCCACATTAGTGTCATGTTTAGTCTTAACTTCATTGCACATGTCATGCATATCAGCCAATCTGTTTTTCAGGTTTTTGATCGTTAAGTTTTTGGCTTCTAGCTGAGTTTTCAAATCGTTTATAATAAAAAATTCACGGAATTCAGGAAATTCCGGATTTTTACATGGTAGTTTAGTTTGAAGACTTTCTTCCTTTTGTTGTATCGAGATTTCAAGATCAATACAATGTTTTTCAAGTTTTAAAAATCTATTTGAAAGTTCATCATAAACTTCTTTTTCAACCATATCATTTGATTTGAAAGACTCAGCCGTAAGCAAAGAACTTGACGCATCAACATGTTCAGCATCCTGATCAATTTCTCCCCGCTTATGATTCATATTTGTTGAATCAGAGGTGATATTGCTATTAGTCTTTTCCAACAGATATGTATCATAAGTTGGTATAATTTGATCAGTATGTTGTTGTTCATTAGAAAGAACATTATGTTGATCAGACAGATGTACCTCAGCAGACAGTCCTTGATGATTTTCTGGTTTGAGAGCTGTATCCACACACAGTGAGATATCAACTCCTGAGCTGTTATTATCATCATGCTTGTCTGATTCTGTCCCATTTCCCATAAGTTGAGCCCTTTCATTAATGAACCCCTTAACATTACTCAGAAATTGTAGTAATGTCCTTCTGAACACGTCAACCTCGAATCCAGTGTGTTTAGCAAAGCACCCTTTTGTCATTTGACTGTCATAATCATAGTCCTCAGTGTATTGCGAATCAATGAACACCTGGAGTTGGTTGTTGATCACCCCCAAAGCAGCTCTGGATCTTGCTTCAGATAATTCTTCTTTGTCGAGTTGTTGTTCAAGTTGCTCCAAATATAGAGTCATTTTGATTGTGAAATCATGAACATCTTGACCAAAGAGTGTTGCGAAAGCCCGTGTGTAACCCATCACGTTGTAATACCCGAAATTCAGATAACCCGTAAAATTACCAAATTACCCCTGAAACTTTAAAATTTAATTAAAGCTTAATTAAAGTACCGAATTAATCCCAAATCTCTTGAAACAAGCTACAAATCAAGCAAGAAAATTTTGAGGCAAGCTCCAAATATTTTTACAAGTACAAAAAGGTATTAATTCATCACAAATATACATGGGTCGAAATATACAAAGTAATATACAAGTTTTATACATTTAAAATCATTTTAAATACACAAAATAAATTATGCAATCAACCAAAAATAGAATCCCTAATTTTTAGGCCATGAAGGCCGGTATTCTCCAGCCCATAACCCTCCCCATACTCGGTCATACCCTATATACAAATCCTTAATTTAATTGTTTCCTAAAAACCCTAATTCTAAAAGTGCCGCCACACAAAATAAATCACCACACCTCAATCCGAATTTTTTGCAGCAAAGAGATAATTTTCTGGAGTTCTTAGAGATTCCAAGGAGGTGAGAAAAATAGCTACAAGGTTCTAGGGCAAATCGTTTGGCTGTGGTGAATTGTTTGGGTCGAATAAGTGCAACCGAGCATCATTAAATCAAAGCGTGTGAAATCCTCGACCCATAATTCTTTTGGTATTTTTCTAGCTCTCTCTTAATCACATATAACCTGGGAAAAATACTTAAATCGAACCATGCATTGTATTTTGGCCGAATAGAAATTAATAAACTATAAAACCCTAAAATCGAATTAATTCTATAAAAGGTATATGCGATTTTTCCAGGACTTGTACATATTTTTGTGGGTCACATATTAATCATATAACATGAGAAAAATAGTATCTTGATTTGTGGATGTCGAATTCATGGGTTTTGGAATTTATGTTATAATCGCTTTTTAAAGAATAAAAGGAAAAGTTTGGGAAAAATACTAGGCCGATTGATCTAGGGTTTGTAAGGATGAAATCTGGAAATTAACATGTTATAATGATGATAGAATGATGATAAAATGATTGGGGAATTATAGGGTTCGATTTTGATGAGTATTATGTAAACCGATCCATAAATAATTAGTTAAGGGTGTGTTTTGTAATTATCAAAACTTGTGGGACATTTTTGTAATGTTTTATAGATCAGGGGGAACATATAAAAATTATAACATGAGGGTCTTACTTGTAAATTTAGCAAGATATGGATTTAATGTGTAAAGTGGGTGTCGAATTTAAATTAATTAAAAAGTGAGGGACCAAAAGTGTAAATCTGAAATCTTGAGGTTATTTTGGGTTAATACTGATATAAAAAGGTTATTGTGTAATTTTGGGGATTTATGGGTTAAATATGTAATTGTTATGAAATTATGACTTAATATATATGTTTTGTAAACTTAAAGGACTAAATATGTAAATTCTGAATTCTGAGGGGTCAAATATGTAAAGTACTAACTTCTGAAGGTATATTCTGAAATGATGAAATATAATATGCTTGGTTGGTAAATATGGATATTGTAGGGTTTAATTTGTAAAATATGTAATTATAAGGTTGGTTTTGTAAATTATGTAACTAAAGGGGTATAATCTGTAAGTTGTGAAACTTAAGAGAATAGAATGTAATTCTGAATAAAATAAGTGTATAATTCTGTAACTTGAAGTATTTTCACTAAGGACCTTGGAAATTAATGAAGTTACTTTTAAACCCTAAACTTTGGATAATTGTCATCTAAAACCCTAAACTTCTGTAACCTGGTAAAATGTACTGCATTCCATAATAATCTCCGAATAAGGGTTCAACCTAATCTGAAATGATAATATCTGATAAATCTGGAAAACCTGCTAATTATGGGATCTTTAGTAATTTTGTCTTTACATCCGATAGGTGCCAAGAAGGAGAGGTCTCGACTCTTTTCTGTGTTTGCTAATTCTGTTGCTTGCTTGGTTGTTAAGGTACAGATATTCTGCCCTTCTCAGTAAGGTGCCTTCGTATTCATGATTTTCTGATTTCTTATTCATCATAGGATTTCCCTAAGCCATTGCTATGTTTCCTTTGTTTGTGAACTCTTGATATGACCTTTCTGATATGGATTATTGAACCCACTGATATTGACCCTTCTGTTACTGAACCATCTGTTATGAACTTTCTGATACATGACCTTTCTGTTATAAATCTTCTGACATTAGACATTTCTGATATATGACCTTTCTAATATTGAACCATGATTGTGAACCTATGATTATGAACTCATGAAACAAGATATTGACCATGCAAGTAAACTAAAAACATGATTCATGATACTTGACCTTTACCCACAGTTTGATACTACGAGCCACTCACTAGGCATGAGGGTTTCATGTCCTTGTCAGTCGATGCACCGATGGCATGACTCTAGGGCAGGAGAGTGATGACCTGTCCCGTCCCTTTTCTGTATTTTATCTGGTGTGTTGGGAGGTTTATGGCCACCAGGGGCGTATGGATGCATCCTAGATTTGTTCATGTTCATGTTCATGTTATGTTATATTCTGCATGGTGACTGATGGTGTGTGCGATACACGTCTTTCACACTATGGGAGCTAGCTACTCCATTATCTGATTTCTGGGATTAGTGAGAGGACTTCTCTCTGCATGGTGTTATGATTTCATGTTTATGTTTCTGGGCTCATAGAGGATTTCTGTTACCCTACACCTTGTGACCTTATAACTTTATATCCTTTACTCACCATCATTATTACTGTTACCTTGTAACCTGATACATGACTAAACTTTTGACTTGACATGATCTGATCTGGGCATGTGGTGGGATTATGGAATACACCTGTACACTTATCTCCTGTAACTAGTTCTAGTCATGTTATATCTGTATAACCTTTATATTCTGTTCCTGACTCTTGTCACTCCTGGTATTATTTCATGTATTTTATATTTCCGTTATTACTGCTTGTTTCCGTTATATCTGTTCACTGAGCTCTCGTAGCTAAGCCGCATTTCTTTTCCTGCGGCAGGTACATTTAAGCTAGGAGCTGGGTTTTAGCTTGGGATGAGAGCGACTTGTGTGGAGTTTAGACCTTGTTATTCTAGAGTGATCATTTGGATATTTTTCCGGTTGTGCCATTGTTTGGGCATTTTGGATTGTTGTCTTATTTTTTCCTTTGAATTTTTATGTTGAGGTTTCCGCTATTTTATGTTTTGAATACTTTTATCTGATATGAAACCATGTATATGTGACATCTTTGCCCTTGTCGGGTTGGGGTGTTACAAAAGTGGTATCAGAGCCAGGTTAATCAAAACCCTTAGGCTTAGGCCATCTGACCTGTGAGGATTTGGGTAGACATTAGGTTTCCTTTCGCGTACTCACTTCTCCTGTTCTACTCTTGCGTATCTTGTTCGATCCTTGCTGATCATTTTCGTATATAATTGAACCTTGCATTGAGGGCCTGTGGTGGAGGCGATATTTACTTGTTTAGTTTTCTTGAGTTTATGTGTTGTTTTGAGTTCTGGTGCTTAGTATCGTGTATGTCACTTTCAGAATGGCACCCCCCGCACTCAACAAGCAACGTTGGACCATCGCTTTTCCTGCTGGCTGCATACGGATTGGAAAACTTAGGCGAACTGCAAGGAGGATTTCAATTCCCGCGAGTATGTGGCCGTGCCGAATTGAAGAGAAGCTGACCATGGAGAATCGAGACGGAACGGAGGTGCAGGTGTACACTACAAAGGTGATCAACGAAGATGGATTCGTAACCAGGTACTCGGGCAAGTGCCCCAGGTTCATTGAAGAGGACGGAGTAGTGCGGGCTGAACCTCACAATGTGGATCTTCTGAGCATAAAGTGAGGGATTGTCCCAAGTTTGAAGGTAACAACGACAACAATAAGAGCGTCAACGACAACAAGCCAGCTCAGTGAGGAGATCGCTTCCACGATTTGTTATTCTTCATTCCGTTTGTTTGGATTTTTGGATAACCATTTTCTCTTTTACGATTATGATACTTTGGATGCTATCTTGATTTCTCGTACGGATATTTCTGGATTCTGAATTGATAATTTTATTCCATGTTGAATTTTGAGATTTTAATTCGATCTGTTCACTTTGAAATTTCTTATGATCATGATACGATGGACGAAATCGATGGTGTTTTTCACTTCTGCTCTATCTTAATAGGTTGTGTTGTTCACGACTTGAGATAAAGTATGACCATCATGGGGGCATATTTATATGATGCTAGTATTATGACGCCTGATCAACGTAATAATACTTACATCATATAACGTGCACTTGTTGTGGCCATAGGATATTTCGGGAAGTGCCTTGGAGCCTTAGAGATTCTGATAACTGTTGGGATTATCTGCCTTAGTGAGACTGTAAGTTCATTTCTGATTGTACGCGTAATCTATTTTCCCCGTTATGCGAACTGATACGTCCGGATTCTTGCCACGTGTTTAGCTGACCTCTGTACTTCTGATAACTATCTTACGTTCCATTGTAGAACTTTCTGCAAATTGATATTATCGATTATCTATTTTCTGTACGATCTAATCTGATTTGTCTGATCAAGTTCTGTGGACGGCATATCTGTCAAAATCCTATGTATTTCTTTGTCTCTTCCGAGAGAATCTGATTTTCATCTACTACGTTTGGTATGTTATTCTTCTGATCTGGATTCAGTATGTTATGTCTGTTCTGAGGATCTGAAACAATTTTGGAATCTACAAGTTCGAGTCATGAGAAACAAATCTTTCATATTTCTGTTCACCGCCAGTTGTGTTCTGTTTCGTTCCACCTCAATTCTCGTCTGAGTCTGTTATGTCTTTGCTACGTTCTCTGCTCTCTTTTCTTTCTGCTCTCTGCAAATTTCGAGGACGAAATTTTTTTTGTTAGTGGGGAAGAAGTTGTAATACCCGAAATTCAGATAACCCGTAAAATTACCAAATTACCCCTGAAACTTTAAAATTTAATTAAAGCTTAATTAAAGTACCGAATTAATCCCAAATCTCTTGAAACAAGCTACAAATCAAGCAAGAAAATTTTGAGGCAAGCTCCAAATATTTTTACAAGTACAAAAAGGTATTAATTCATCACAAATATACATGGGTCGAAATATACAAAGTAATATACAAGTTTTATACATTTAAAATCATTTTAAATACGCAAAATAAATTATGCAATCAACCAAAAATAGAATCCCTGATTTTTAGGCCATGAAGGCCGGTATTCTCCAGCCCATAACCCTCCCCATACTCGGTCATACCCTATATACAAATCCTTAATTTAATTGTTTCCTAAAAACCCTAATTCTAAAAGTGCCGCCACACAAAATAAATCACCACACCTCAATCCGAATTTTTTGCAGCAAAGAGATAATTTTCTGGAGTTCTTAGAGATTCCAAGGAGGTGAGAAAAATAGCTACAAGGTTCTAGGGCAAATCGTTTGGCTGTGGTGAATTGTTTGGGTCGAATAAGTGCAACCGAGCATCATTAAATCAAAGCGTGTGAAATCCTCGACCCATAATTCTTTTGGTATTTTTCTAGCTCTCTCTTAATCACATATAACCTGGGAAAAATACTTAAATCGAACCATGCATTGTATTTTGGCCGAATAGAAATTAATAAACTATAAAACCCTAAAATCGAATTAATTCTATAAAAGGTATATGCGATTTTTCCAGGACTTGTACATATTTTTGTGGGTCACATATTAATCATATAACATGAGAAAAATAGTATCTTGATTTGTGGATGTCGAATTCATGGGTTTTGGAATTTATGTTATAATCGGTTTTTAAAGAATAAAAGGAAAAGTTTGGGAAAAATACTAGGCCGATTGATCTAGGGTTTGTAAGGATGAAATCTGGAAATTAACATGTTATAATGATGATAGAATGATGATAAAATGATTGGGGAATTATAGGGTTCGATTTTGATGAGTATTATGTAAACCGATCCATAAATAATTAGTTAAGGGTGTGTTTTGTAATTATCAAAACTTGTGGGACATTTTTGTAATGTTTTATAGATCAGGGGGAACATATAAAAATTATAACATGAGGGTCTTACTTGTAAATTTAGCAAGATATGGATTTAATGTGTAAAGTGGGTGTCGAATTTAAATTAATTAAAAAGTGAGGGACCAAAAGTGTAAATCTGAAATCTTGAGGTTATTTTGGGTTAATACTGATATAAAAAGGTTATTGTGTAATTTTGGGGATTTATGGGTTAAATATGTAATTGTTATGAAATTATGACTTAATATATATGTTTTGTAAACTTAAAGGACTAAATATGTAAATTCTGAATTCTGAGGGGTCAAATATGTAAAGTACTAACTTCTGAAGGTATATTCTGAAATGATGAAATATAATATGCTTGGTTGGTAAATATGGATATTGTAGGGTTTAATTTGTAAAATATGTAATTATAAGGTTGGTTTTGTAAATTATGTAACTAAAGGGGTATAATCTGTAAGTTGTGAAACTTAAGAGAATAGAATGTAATTCTGAATAAAATAAGTGTATAATTCTGTAACTTGAAGTATTTTCACTAAGGACCTTGGAAATTAATGAAGTTACTTTTAAACCCTAAACTTTGGATAATTGTCATCTAAAACCCTAAACTTCTGTAACCTGGTAAAATGTACTGCATTCCATAATAATCTCCGAATAAGGGTTCAACCTAATCTGAAATGATAATATCTGATAAATCTGGAAAACCTGCTAATTATGGGATCTTTAGTAATTTTGTCTTTACATCCGATAGGTGCCAAGAAGGAGAGGTCTCGACTCTTTTCTGTGTTTGCTAATTCTGTTGCTTGCTTGGTTGTTAAGGTACAGATATTCTGCCCTTCTCAGTAAGGTGCCTTCGTATTCATGATTTTCTGATTTCTGATTCATCATAGGATTTCCCTAAGCCATTGCTATGTTTCCTTTGTTTGTGAACTCTTGATATGACCTTTCTGATATGGATTATTGAACCCACTGATATTGACCCTTCTGTTACTGAACCATCTGTTATGAACTTTCTGATACATGACCTTTCTGTTATAAATCTTCTGACATTAGACATTTCTGATATATGACCTTTCTGATATTGAACCATGATTGTGAACCTATGATTATGAACTCATGAAACAAGATATTGACCATGCAAGTAAACTAAAAACATGATTCATGATACTTGACCTTTACCCACAGTTTGATACTACGAGCCACTCACTAGGCATGAGGGTTTCATGTCCATGTCAGTCGATGCACCGATGGCATGACTCTAGGGCAGGAGAGTGATGACCTGTCCCGTCCCTTTTCTGTATTTTATCTGGTGTGTTGGGAGGTTTATGGCCACCAGGGGCGTATGGATGCATCCTAGATTTGTTCATGTTCATGTTCATGTTATGTTATATTCTGCATGGTGACTGATGGTGTGTGCGATACACGTCTTTCACACTATGGGAGCTAGCTACTCCATTATCTGATTTCTGGGATTAGTGAGAGGACTTCTCTCTGCATGGTGTTATGATTTCATGTTTATGTTTCTGGGCTCGTAGAGGATTTCTGTTACCCTACACCTTGTGACCTTATAACTTTATATCCTTTACTCACCATCATTATTACTGTTACCTTGTAACCTGATACATGACTAAACTTTTGACTTGACATGATCTGATCTGGGCATGTGGTGGGATTATGGAATACACCTGTACACTTATCTCCTGTAACTAGTTCTAGTCATGTTATATCTGTATAACCTTTATATTCTGTTCCTGACTCTTGTCACTCCTGGTATTATTTCATGTATTTTATATTTCCGTTATTACTGCTTGTTTCCGTTATATCTGTTCACTGAGCTCTCGTAGCTCAGCCGCATTTCTTTTCCTGCGGCAGGTACATTTAAGCTAGGAGCTGGGTTTTAGCTTGGGATGAGAGCGACTTGTGTGGAGTTTAGACCTTGTTATTCTAGAGTGATCATTTGGATATTTTTCTGGTTGTGCCATTGTTTGGGCATTTTGGATTGTTGTCTTATTTTTTCCTTTGAATTTTTATGTTAAGGTTTCCGCTATTTTATGTTTTGAATACTTGTATCTGATATGAAACCATGTATATGTGACATCTTTGCCCTTGTCGGGTTGGGGTGTTACACACGTATTCAGGTTTTTTAAACAGAACCTTGAGATGTGAATGAAGTAATTGAAAACATTCAATGCGATTTTCCTTCTCATTTGACACCATTAGTGACTGAATCAACTTTTTCTCTTGTGAATTTGGGCTTGAAGATTCCACATCAGTAACATCAGAATCACATACGTTTATTTGTTGTACAAGATTGGAATTCATTTGTTTATCATACGTGTCGTACAACTTGAGTACCGCAGATATGAAGGAATCTGAAGTAGTAGACATGATGTAAACGTGCACGGGATTTTACAATTCTATGATTTAAACCGAGAAATAGATTCTTTCGCGGGATTTTACAAAAATCAAGAATAAACCGTGAGATGATAATGATAATGTGAACTGTTGTTTGATTTTGGTAGAAATGGTTAGAGAGAATCCAAATAACCACTGTAATTTTATCTAGTAAACTCGAAAATATCAAGTAACTAGCACGGTAGTTATATTCAACGAATCACGAAAAATATTACTTGAGAATTAAAATTAATCTCGGATAATAGAAGTGATGCGTGGGTTTTGCAACCTTACAACAGGTTTTACCTCTCGAGGGATCTCAAGAGGCTTACAACCCCACCAGGCAGTGTACCTGACCGATGTAGTATAGTGTAGTGGTAAGTACGGGGGATTGATCGTTCTCCACAGGGAATAGTGTTCGTTAGGTGTGAAAGGCTACTCTAATTAGGTCTAAGGGTTGAGGAAGATTCTTTTTTATGTTTTTATATTTTATAAAAGCAAGTAAAATCTCGGGTTTTGAAGGAGTGGGCGGAATTAGTTGCTAGTCAACTAACCCAAATTACTACAAATGCAAATAAAATAAAATAACAAAAATGAAAAGTGGTGAGAAACTTATGTGTAGGGAAATGTGTTTACTTAGATTTCCTTACTCCCTAACTATCTTTTACCGGTTAATTAGTGTGTATTAGTCGCGTGGATGACGGGTGTATTCCTTAATACCATTCGTGGGGTGGCGTACTTACTTCCCCAAACTCTACAAGCTCCTACTTCACTCCTATGTCGAGCCGGCTAGGAAGCTCCTAACATGGGATCACTAGAATTCGCTTGTGCATTAAATACAACCATAAAAACCTTTAGTACGCGTTTGGTTCATGTTTCTTAAGACGTTCAAGCAAGTTACCGAATAGGAAGTTAGCCAGTTTTCTTAAGCCTAACATAGATAAACAATCATCCAATACAACTAACAACACACTAACAACCAATAATCAATAGCTAGGTTTCATTAGATCTAAGCAAACACAAGATAAATTTAGCCTAACATGTTAAACAAAAGACAAGCATAAGATAGAATCAAACAACACATAGACATATTGAATGATTAATTGATAACTTATCTTTCAATGAAACATGGAAGATCTCAAGGCAAAAAGCCCTGAAAAAGTAGCTAAAATCGTCTTAGGGTTTTATCCCAAAATTCCACACACTAAGCTCTCCCTAATGACAAAAAATTAGAAAACTATATATAGACTTTGACATCTGACGGCGTCACCTTATGCATTGTGACGCCGTCACCTCGCCGCTTTTAGGGTTCCCGGATGACCATCATGACGCCGTCCCTCTTTAGCTCTTCAAAAATCCATTCTGGCTTATCAAGGCTTGACGCCGTCGGATCATGAACGTGACGCCGTCCCCTTATGATTTAAGCCGTGACGCCCTTGATTTAGTTAAAGCGTGACGCCGTCAGAATTCTCATGCAAACTCACTGGCCCGTCATGAGTAAATTTCACATCCAACTTTTCTTGCCAAGGCATGACGCCGTCCCATGTTAATTGTGACGCCGTCAAGAGTAACTTTTAGCCGATTCTTGAGACTTTGCCGTTTTCTTCACTATAATGCTCCAAAAACGTCCAAAATGCCTCCTTTTCCAGATTTCTCCTCAAAAGTACCTAAAATGACAAAAGGAACGATTTAGGGCAATATTTGATCAAATAAATACGATTTCGGGCTTAAATGACCCCTTAAAAGCGGTACACTTTTCGCCTCATCAAATACCCTTACACTTGAGATTTGCTTGTCCTCAAGCAAATGCGCTTTTATTCTAATCAAAATACAAGTTAGGGGTCATTTAATGCAAACATAAAAGTAATTACAACAAATAATCGTTCCACTTCAATCATAATAAGCACGGAGATTACATACTAGCACCTCACAAGTAGTGTTTAGATACTCACATCTCTCAAGTGTCATCAAAATAAATCTCATAAATGAAAACGGAAAATATCTCTCACTACCTGTCATAGCAAATAGATTACCATAGGCTTGGGAAAGGATCGAAAACCTCCTCCACTAGGCGTAAGCACCTAAGATAAACTATCAAAGAGGGCTTTTAAATGGGTTATAACGTTAGGTGTAGGGAAAAGGAAAACACGGTTTTGTTGGATAAAGGATATTTTACTGGTGGCGAGTTAAAGATCTTGATCAATCACATGTACTATACAACGTTGCTAAGCCAAGACTAGACTCGATCTTAAGCTAATGAAAGAAAATAACAAAACATAAACATAAAATAAACATAAAATGAAACGGGATGGTAGTCCGTATGTTTTTTCTATTTTTCTTTTTTTTTTTTTTTTTTTTTTCTCATTTTTTTTGTATTTTTCTTGATTTTTTTTTTTTTTTTTTTTTTTTTTTTTTTTTTTTTTTTTTTGCATACACTTTTACCCTACCATCCAAAATAATACATCATAGGGGCGTTGCATCCCCTTACACTTGAACTTTTACATAACTTTACAAATAACTATTCTAATTACTCGAATTAAGATAATTGAAAAACTTGGAGTACTTTTAAAACATTTAGCACATATGGGGGTAATAAATGATGTTCTTCCCCATTACTCCATTACACTAGTACTTTACCCATGAGTCCCAATCGTCCCAAAACAATATGTACAAGGATATGACTCGACTTAGCAACCATGTAATCAACTAGATAATTAACTTGGGTTTAAACAAATGTTGTAACAATAATGCACTAAAAATGAGTGCATACAAGGTAGGCTAAGGCGATTTGGGTGTACATTTTAGTGGGGTGTAACAAATTCTTCCTTTAAGTAAAATGCTTAAAGGTCGAAACGAAAAGATAGGCTCTGAGGGGTGTACTAGGGGTATCGTGTACTAAAAATGAGTACAACGCAAAGGGTGTGGGAGAATTACTTGACCAATGTAGCCAATGTAATTATAACAAAAACACAGGTGTAAAACATGGGTTAATCCTAATGCCTCTTATCATGTAGTAAATCTAACTACACGAATGTAGTCTCACTTGTGGCCTCGGAATGGTCCTAACGCAAGTTCTAGAATCTAAGTGCTACCGGTACACACATCATAGCATAAATGCTTTTCCTACCAATTCTAGGGGCGAACCTCACATATTTGGGGGTGGAAAATTTTTTAGTGGTACGGTTTTTGTGCTAGTCATATAACTCCTATCCATGAGACGCTCATTAAGATCAAAGTTTCACTCCTATATGTTGTAAAAAATTTTAAATTTGGCACTAAAATTACCTTAACAAGTATTTCTCTCTCAGTTTTATTACACATCTACCATCAAACAAACAAAAATCAAGCGCAATTGTATTCTCTAAAATCGTACTTTTACCCTCCCCTTACACTTAAGATGAACATTGTCCCCAATGTTCAAATAACAAGATGTAAAAGAATAAAGTAAAAGAATGAAATCAAATACTCCCCTGATTCGCTCGTTGGATAATGAAATTACACGGTTAAATCTTCCTCCAAAGAGAATGTTGAAGCTCCATGACTAATGCATCGCCATAAGCTTGATTCAAAACATTTCCTTGTCTAAAATAACCTGTTGAACCTGAGAAAACAAACACGAAAACCTGCATAACATCGGCGGGATAAAATCTATATATAAGGATATAATGCTTGTGGAATGATAACTTTGCAGATTCCTGGAGATTATAAGTTGGAGATTTTAATAAAAACTTTTTATGAAAACAAAATTTTCAAAAATTTCTGGAAATTAAATATGACGCCGTCAGGTTATAACCCCTGACGCCGTCAGAAATGACCTGACAAAAATTTTCATTTTAAGTTTCCGGAAAATTTCTTGAAAAACCTTTACCTTACTTCCTGGAAATCCTGCAAAACATCATTATGACTCGACACAAGCATTTGACTCAAACAAATACGAATATGTATGCTAACTTATTATTATTATGATTCATGTTCATTTGTGTTCTAATAAACCAATTTAGATTTCCCTTACACTTATCTTTTGCAAAATACCTTTATATGTAGTTAAGACGAAGTTAAAAACAACATAAAGCATTTTCACAAAGTACTTTTGAACATGAATCAATACTAATAAAAATTAAACATACATACGGAAACAAATAAAAACAAACAAACAAACAAATAAACACACAAAGCAAATAAATAAAATAAAGCTTGGGTTGCCTCCCAAGAAGCGCCTTTCTTTATTAACGAGTCTTGTAGCTAGACTCAAAGTCACGTACATTACGTGACTCCATCATCGGTCACGGTTCCTAGGCCATTCTCCTTCCCGGTTTTATATTCCGGTCCTAATTTCAAACAATCCTTGTAGAAACCGAATATCCTTTCCATAACATAGTCTACTCCTTTACTTCTATCCTTATCATTCCTATAGTAGACCGCTTGTTTAAGCTCCTTCTCAACATTTGACAAGTTTTGGAATTGTTCTATCTTATATGGCATTTGGTAGCTTACTTCATCGGTCTCATCCTTAAATCTAACTATCCCTAAGGAAGGTTCATAAGTCATTCTAGAGACCTCAACAAATGGTTTTCCAAAAACCACTTGAGTTAAGGATGCATCGACTATTGGGCGGATATCTTCAACAATTACAAAGTCGGTGACATAGGTGAAGTTTCCTACATAAACCGGTAATCCCTTAACTCTTCCCGTGAAGTTACTCATCCAACCCTTGTCAGGGAACATCCTATACCCAAGTTGATTCTTCATTATCAAGTTGTAGTGGGCTCTAGTCATGATGTTTATGGGTGATCTAAGGTCGATGTAAGCTTTCCACACATGTAGATGTCCGATGTTGCATGGTATGTTGAGATTAGAAGGGTCGCCTATTTCTATGATTGGTCTACCTAGGAAGTATGGTGTCTCGGGGTCATCGAATAAGTTTGTATGATATGCGCGCTCTTCCTTAGTGGGTAGCCTATTGAAGTAGTCCTCATCATCATCTACTTCTTCAATCTCACTTGTCCTAACTTCCTTATCAACCTCGACTTTCCTATCCTCATCCTTTGGTTCACTTTCTTCCATGCTCCTATCGATTGGTTTAATAGTGACAACGTTGACGAAGTGGACATGTTTGGATGAAGAAGGGTCTTTGACTTGGGGTCCGCTATTTGTGTTCCTAGCGTCCTTATGTGGAGGTGATAACACTTGGTTATGGAGGGCTTTCAACAAGTTGTCAATTTTATTGGTCATCTCAGTTTGTTGTTGATTGAATTCGGATTCGAATCTAGCTATCCGAGCTTCTTGAGATGCCATAAATTGAGACATCAATCCTTCAAAGTTATTGGTACTACCATTGCCGGAAGGATTGTTGTTGAAAGTACGGTTCGAGTTGGAACCGCTTGATTGGAAACGATTAGGTGGGTTGGAAGAATTGGTTTGTTGTGAGTTTTGGTTTTGTTTCCACCTAAGGTTCGGGTGATTTTTCCATGAGGGGTTGTATGAATCACCATAATGGTTTGGCTCGGGCTTGAAAGTGTACCACTTGTCTCCCGCTCCGTCGGTACGCGAGGATGCGTAGTCCACAAAAGCTTGTTCGGGGAGTTCCATGCAATCACGAGTGTCGTGGGGACCACTACATAATTCACATGAAGAAGTGATTTTGTTCACTTGGCTTGAAGGTTTAGGAGCCTCGTAGGATTTCATGAGAAACTTGACTTGGTCTTCAAGTTCTACGATCCTACGGTCGGAAGTGCTTGAATTGTTCAAAGGCAAAGATATTGCCTTGACCGTTTTATTCAAATCACGGGGATCACTCCAACTTTCGTTGTCATAAAGAGCAAGATCCTCTAGGAGAGCCCATGATTGTTCCGCACTTAGATCACGTAGCTTGCCACCGGCCGATTGGTCAATGGTTTGCCTTGTGGAGAGATTGATATGGTCATAGAAGATTTGGACTTGGAGCCAAAGTTCTATGCCATGGTGAGGGACTTTTTGGAGTAAGTCCTTGAATCGAGTCCATGCCTCGTAGAGAGTTTCGCCTTGACGTTGTTGGAACATCAAGATATCATTCCTTAGCTTGGTAGTTCTTCCCGGTGGGAAAAACTGAGCAAGGAAACGAGTGGTGAGATCATCCCAAGAGGTGATGGATCCTGCGGGTTGACGTTCTAGCCACTGACTAGCTTGGTCCCGCAGAGAGAATTGGAAGAGACGCAATCGGTCGTCTCTCGAGTGGCAACATCAAGGTCTATAGAATCAACGATTTTAAGAAAGTCCTTGAGATGTTGATTAGGATCTTCAGAACGAAGTCCATGGAATGCGCATCCGCTTTGCACCAACCGGATGGTGTCAGATCGCAAGGGTGTGATATTGGCTCCTTGTGTGAGCTCAATGGTGTTTCGATAGCCGTGGTGGCTAGGACGGGAATACTCTCCTAAAGTACGGGCTCTAGGAGGTGGTGGTGGTTGTTGTGGTGGTGGGTTGTGTGGGTTAAGGATATTACCATCTTCCATGATGTCGGACGGTAATGGTTACGAACAAAGACACGAAGAAAATAGATAGACTAAAGAAAACCTAGAAAAATAAAATAAAAATCTCACTAGAAAGGAATCTAGTGAGTAGACCTAATAGAAATAAAAATTCACCCTAAACAATAACTATTCCCCGGCAGCGGCGCCAAAAACTTGATGCGTGGGTTTTGCAACCTTACAACAGGTTTTACCTCTCGAGGGATCTCAAGAGGCTTACAACCCCACCAGGCAGTGTACCTGACCGATGTAGTATAGTGTAGTGGTAAGTACGGGGGATTGATCGTTCTCCACAGGGAATAGTGTTCGTTAGGTGTGAAAGGCTACTCTAATTAGGTCTAAGGGTTGAGGAAGATTCTTTTTTATGTTTTTATATTTTATAAAAGCAAGTAAAATCTCGGGTTTTGAAGGAGTGGGCGGAATTAGTTGCTAGTCAACTAACCCAAATTACTACAAATGCAAATAAAATAAAATAACAAAAATGAAAAGTGGTGAGAAACTTATGTGTAGGGAAATGTGTTTACTTAGATTTCCTTACTCCCTAACTATCTTTTACCGGTTAATTAGTGTGTATTAGTCGCGTGGATGACGGGTGTATTCCTTAATACCATTCGTGGGGTGGCGTACTTACTTCCCCAAACTCTACAAGCTCCTACTTCACTCCTATGTCGAGCCGGCTAGGAAGCTCCTAACATGGGATCACTAGAATTCGCTTGTGCATTAAATACAACCATAAAAACCTTTAGTACGCGTTTGGTTCATGTTTCTTAAGACGTTCAAGCAAGTTACCGAATAGGAAGTTAGCCAGTTTTCTTAAGCCTAACATAGATAAACAATCATCCAATACAACTAACAACACACTAACAACCAATAATCAATAGCTAGGTTTCATTAGATCTAAGCAAACACAAGATAAATTTAGCCTAACATGTTAAACAAAAGACAAGCATAAGATAGAATCAAACAACACATAGACATATTGAATGATTAATTGATAACTTATCTTTCAATGAAACATGGAAGATCTCAAGGCAAAAAGCCCTGAAAAAGTAGCTAAAATCGTCTTAGGGTTTTATCCCAAAATTCCACACACTAAGCTCTCCCTAATGACAAAAAATTAGAAAACTATATATAGACTTTGACATCTGACGGCGTCACCTTATGCATTGTGACGCCGTCACCTCGCCGCTTTTAGGGTTCCCGGATGACCATCATGACGCCGTCCCTCTTTAGCTCTTCAAAAATCCATTCTGGCTTATCAAGGCTTGACGCCGTCGGATCATGAACGTGACGCCGTCCCCTTATGATTTAAGCCGTGACGCCCTTGATTTAGTTAAAGCGTGACGCCGTCAGAATTCTCATGCAAACTCACTGGCCCGTCATGAGTAAATTTCACATCCAACTTTTCTTGCCAAGGCATGACGCCGTCCCATGTTAATTGTGACGCCGTCAAGAGTAACTTTTAGCCGATTCTTGAGACTTTGCCGTTTTCTTCACTTTAATGCTCCAAAAACGTCCAAAATGCCTCCTTTTCCAGATTTCTCCTCAAAAGTACCTAAAATGACAAAAGGAACGATTTAGGGCAATATTTGATCAAATAAATACGATTTCGGGCTTAAATGACCCCTTAAAAGCGGTACACTTTTCGCCTCATCAAGAAGCTCAATCGAGATCGTTGACCAAAAATTATACCACAAATAATTATCAAAAATTCGACCTTGTGTTTACTAAGTCCAAACACCAATTACAAACACAAATCGTCCTAGTGTATAATCAGCCCACACAAATTTGATCCAAAAAAAACACGGCCCAAAAATAAGGAATCGTCCTTGTGTTAATTCAGCCTACGAAAAAAGAAAAGAAGCCCAATCCCAATTTCACTTAACCCTTATATTCCGATGATTAACCCACACTTTACGCTTAATCCACACAACCCTAAACTTTACTACTTATTAACCTAATCCCAAAATAAAGCGCAGCCACTTCAATCCCACTCTTCCCTCTGCAATCCGAACACAACAAGACACCCTAATCCTTCTTTCCTAAACCAAATCACCAATAAACCGAAAAAAAAACTTGCACCTCCTTTTCACTTGTTAATCCGAACATCACATTAATCCTAAATATTTCATACGCAACCCTCAAATCAGTTCCACCTTAATCTCAAACCAAACGCATAATAAGAAATTAAACCCACAAGACAGGCTTCACGATCTCTTCTCAATGAGGTCACTGGTAGGTGTTTGATTATGTTATTAGTTTTATTTACTTTTGATTAAACCGAACTAAGAGAAAGATGAAACGCACAAGTTTTGATCTTTCTTTAATATGGTTCGAACATTAAAAGAAGTTTTGCTTCTAACACGGATCTGTGATGATGAATCTCTTGTGAGTATGTCTTTGGACGAATCTTGGATTGCACAAAGAGATGAACTGAGATCGATGATTTGATTAATGATAGATGGTGAGGTAGGATTGATGACAGATGTGTTGTAATAAGAGATGGGTGTCGATGACTGGGTTTAGGATTAGATTGAATATGATGAGTTTGTTAAGAAATGATTTCTTGAAAACAAAGTGATGTTCCAAAGAAAAATTATGTTGTTTTCGTTGTTGATGTTGTTTAAATTGAATCGGTTGGGATATGATTTGGATATTTGCTTTCTTAATGCTACTTTTCTTTTGAGTTAATTGTTTAGAGATGATAATAACCCGCTACAGTCACAACCCGCTACAGTCACAAGCCGCTACAGTTACAAAACCGCTACAGTCACTCACAGTCAAACAACTAATGAGTTTACCAGTTAAGCCGCTAGAAGCAAGGAGACAAGATGGTCCCTTTCACCTTTTTTGTCCTGTTTACCAGTTTAAGCAAAAAGAACAAACCGCTGGTTCAAAAGTCCTTTTGTCCAGTTTACCCGTTTAAGTAAAAACCAACAAACAGCTGGCAAGGAATCAGATCACCACAACACCAAAAAAAACAACCAAACCGCTAGTAAGAAATTTTGTCCTTGTTATTCAAGCCGCTAGCAAGAAGCAAGAACACCAATAAACAGTTCAACCCAAAAGAAAATCACAGACAACAACAAATGAGGTTCCCAGTACAAGCCAATTCGGACAACAACAAAAGTCACAAACCGAAGCGTACAAACAAGTTCTTCCCAATATTACCCAATACAGAACCAAAACTAATGAAAAAAAAAACAAAACAAAACACGCCACACCCTTAAGTAGTTAGTGGGCTTGCAAATCCATTACAGCCCAAAGCTAGATAATGATAACTTATTTAAGTGTTTCTTGATAATAGTTAAAGTGCCAAACAAGAAATATAGTCACTGATGTAGAAGTAACAATCAATGTAGAAAAAAGCAGTTCGAATCAAAGTAAAAGAATGGAAAAACTGTTTGAACCAAAGTAAATAAAACACAAAAAAAAAATACATAAACCAACACAAACCAAAACAGTTTTGAGAATGAGAGAATTGTTCGAATCAAAAGTTACAAAAGACCTAGAGAAATAGAGACCACAAATCCAAGCACACACATTCAATAAAACCTAACCATGGCTCTTGATACCAATTGTTGTTTTTGTAAGCTTGGATTAGATGATGATATATTAGATGAATTTAGAGAAGAAAATGAAGAAGAAGATGGGAAGCTTTTAGAGAGAGAGAGTTGAGAGAAAAACAAAGAAAGATTAGATTAGAAAATGAAAAGCTCCAACCCTCTCCTTGTGTGGAGAGGGCTATATATAGTTCCTAATATTGTGCCCCTAGTGGGCTGTGGAGTGAGTTGACAGTAGGGAAAGTCCCGACCCACTCCACAAATATAAATACGACTAAACTAATAATACTAATAATACTAATATTACTAAGCTAATATTAATAAGCCTACGAGCTATGTGAATGCTAAATAGATGCTCGGGGTGACCGAGCCTTCATCTGAATATTTATATTCCTAACAAAAGGTCTTCCAAGGATTAAAGGAATCTTAACATCCTCGGGCATATCTAATATAACAAAGTCTACGGGGAAAACAAACTTCTCAATCTTAACTAGTACATTTTCAGCAACCCCTTCAGGTCGTTTTACCGTTTTATCAGCCAATTCAATAAGCAGCTTAGTTGGTGCTAATTTTCCTAGTCCTAGGGTAGTGAATGTCTTAAGGGGCATAACACTAACGCTAGCTCCTAAGTCAGCTAATGCATTATTGAAAGATAAATTATTAATTGAACAAGGTAAAGTAAAACTTCCTGGGTCTTTTTCTTTATGAGGCAAGGCACGTAAGTCGGTTGCAGAGCTCTCTTCTTTCATTGTAGCCTTGATCTCCTCTTCAATCTTTGCCTTCTCTTTGAGTAACCTCCTTAAATTGATTGAAGAATTAAAGAAAAATTCAGGCTTTGCAGCATCATTACCATTCATCAATCTTCTAGGAAAAGGTATGTTAGGCGTGACTTCTTCAGTAGTGCATATGGCCTTGACATGATCTCTTGGGTTAGTTTCAGTTGAGCTAGGTAAACTTCCGTATTCTCTTTCTTGAAGAACTTTGCTCATTTTTCCGATTTGTTGTTCCAATGCTTTGATTGAAGCTCCTTGATTTCTTGTTATAGTATCCGTTGAGGCTCGGATTTCTTTGATCATAGCGGTGTTCTCTTCATGTCTTTTAGCAGCATCAACCATAATTTGCTTAAGAGTGTCATCCAAAGTCTGCCTCATTTCTTGATAAGTGGGATTAAAGTTGTTCTTTTGATAGTATCCCGAAGTAGCTTCCCTAAATCTTCCTGAAGGTCGGAATGGTTGTCCAAATTGTGTGTAGTATGCTTCTTCAAAAGTCTCACTTTCATTCTTATTAGGGCAATCTTTAGTGTAGTGAGGTCCTTTGCATTTTTCACATCCAACTTGGGCAGCATAAACTTTCTCATCACGCTTCTTCATCTCTCTACTAATTTTATCCAATTGAGCTTGAATTGCAGCAAACCCGTCAAAATTAGTGCTGCTCTTAGATCTAGTAGAGGTTCCGTCGTGCCATTTTTGAGAGTGATCAGCAGCTTCTTGGATAGCTTTTCTAGCATCGGCTGCACTCATTTGAGGCACAGCTCCCTTAGCATCCAAGATTTGTCTAGTAGGCACGTCCAATCCTTGATAGAACAATATTATCTCCTGCATTGGACTTAGATAATGTTGAGGGCATTTCATCAATAAGTCTTTAAATCGTTCCCAAGCTTGATAAAGAGTTTCATCAGGTTCTTGCGTGAAACTGTTGATAGCCTCAATCTTTTTAGCAGTTTTAGCAGGTGGACAATATCTTTTCAGGAATTTGCTCTTCAAATCTTCCCATGTTGTGATTGAACTAGCAGGTTCATTCCTTAGCCACTTATTAGCAGCTCCTTTAAGCGAAATTGGAAAGATTCTTAGCATAAGTTGATCGTCAGAGACTCCTTTTGTAGTAAACAAATCTGCAATCTCGAGGACTTTTTCAACATATTCATTAGCATCTTCATGTTCTATTCCACTGAAAGCATTTTCTCTTAGCTCCTTGAGAAACTGACCCTTCAACTCAAACTTTGACTTTTCATCAAACTTTGGTCTAGCAACTCCTGAACTGTAATCAGCACGGGTTTTGTTCATGTATTCCTCCATAGTAGTGTTTTCCGCCATTGTTTCTGTTTCTTCTTCCTCCTTCTCTTCAGAAAAGTAATCAAGCTCGAACGAACTTGAAATTTCAAAGCTTTTTGTGTTGAAAAGCCTTTTAAGCGAATGTAAGGCTCGTTCAGGATCTTCGAAAGGTTTAATCAAGTTCTTAGTTGAACTCCTCGTCATGCACTTCCTGAAACCATCACAAAAGCATCAGTAGGGTATGTTCAAGAAAGTAGTATATCAGAAAATTAACAACGAAAATGGAATACGAAAAATAAAAGTTGCTGATATCTGTAGACGATGCGCCGTATCTAAAAAGTTGGATACGCCGTATCTTATTACGTTGAAATTTAATCAGACTTTTATTCAGAAAACAGATACGCCGCTTATAATTTTAGAATGCGCCGTATCCAGTCAAAATTATCAAAAATCGATTATATTTATTAAAATTAAATGTGTCGTATTAACAAAAGCTAATGCGCCGTATTTTCGTTATGTTTCAAAATACAAGATTTTTGATTTAGAAGATGCGCCGTATCGATAAAAATCGATGCGTCGCTTTTGTTTAAAAATTCGAAAAACTGTTTTTAATTTAAATAGAAAATACGCCGTATCTGTTAAAACAGATGCGTCGTATGGCGTTAGGGTTTAGAAAAATTTCTTATTAAAAACAGAATACGCCGTATCTTGGGGAAAGATGCGTCGTATTAAATTTATTAAATGCGTTGTATTTTATAAAAATTAAATGCAATACGCCGTATCTGTGAAAACAGATGCGCCATATCGTTTGTATCAGCACAATACAACGATAGCAGAATGCAGAAAAATAGAAAAACAAAAACAAAAATAAAAACAAACAAAAAGAAACAAAAATTACAGAAACAAAAACACACAAAAACAGAAAATATGCAAATTATACAATGAATGCAATCTATATAATATATAACAGGGTTAGCAGTTAGAATCTAAAAAGAAAACTAAAAAGAAAAACCTAATTAAAATACTAATCAAATTAACAGATAATAACAATTCACTCCCCGGCAGCAGCGCCAAAAACTTGATGCGCGTGCGTGTCGTTGCGGTTTAGCAGTATTAATGCCTACTCAAGTTTTAAATTTATATTTAGCCGACTTATCAATAACACACACACTTAACGAGCAGTGTACCCGGTCAGTATGAATATAATGGTAAGTAGAGTGTCGATCACTAAGAGTGGAACGTATTATCTAGTTATTCTAATCAGTATTTTAATATCCTAAGTTAGCTATACAACCTAATCTAACGCAAGGGGGTTCAGCCTGAGAGACTGGCACGGTTTGGTTATAATTAAATAATAAACTAAACTAATGAGCACGAATCAGCGATTAGCACACACGTACACAGATAGATACTCGAGACAATAAGAAGACCTGTCCTGATGATTAAGTAGCTTGTCACTTGTTTTATTGCTAGTTTTATATGAAGTGTATATAATTAAACCTTTCTCGTTGGCTCTAATCTTATCGGTGAGTAAACCCTTAATGATTACTTATGTCTATCCTATTTATTTAAGAGACGCTAAAACAAATAGGCGAGGAAGGGGCATGGCGACCCAAGCAATGCTCAGCTAGACACAGAGGTTATCAATGCACTAATAAAAGTCACCAAAGACATCAACATATAAACTTTAATTAATGGGAAAGCAATATTAAGGGGAGTGCATGATTTTCCGTAGTCACATGACACAAGCCCATCAATCCTGATGAATTAAAGTGTACTAATACAATAAAACAAAACTACTTAATGAATTGAATACATGCATGACCTTCTTACAGCTCTTGTATCTTTGTTTAGGTGTGTCTTGTGCTGCTTGGTCGTCTGAATTCGGCTCTAGGGTTTCTGTATATTCTTCTTCGTATGTGTCTAAGACTCTCAAATTCGTCTGACCTTGGGGTATTTATAGTTTCTGTCTCAGGGATAGATGCGGCGCATAGAGTTAATAGATGCGGCACATTGACTTAACTTCGCGTGGGGTCCAAGATTAATATATTCTGGAATATTCGTACACCGTCTTCAGATGCGGCGTATCTTGATCTTTGTATGCGGCGCATGTACTTGGATCGTAACTTGTGAAATCTTGATAGTGATACGCCGTATGTTAGAAGTATAATGCGGCGTATCTGGAGTAGAACGAGCTTGATCTTCTAGATTTCAGTAGGCTTTTAACATCTCGCTTGTTTTGCTCCATAATTAGTCCAAAATCGCCAAGTTTCACATAATGCTTGTTTTTACCTGAGAATTACTAAAGTAAATATTAATGTATCGATTCTCATAGATAATATAATAAAACAAGTCAAATAAATAGGATAAATGATGATAATAAAATGTACTTATTTGAGTTCATCATCGTCCGTAGTAGTAAAGGTGGGTAAGTTGAGATCGTCCCAAGGGAATTGTGGTTTGGGTTTGCAAAATAAGTTTTTTCAAAAAAAGATTGTCAATCCTTTTTGGTGTAAATGCTAAGGTGAACAAAAATCAATCAATCAAAAACAAATATACTTGTGTGTAGTTATGCAGAGTAATCTAACAAGTTGGGTGTGACTTGTAATGATGCACAACTTAAAATTTAGTGATTCACAATCAATGGTTTTTATCATGAGAAATCATCTCTAAGAATTCAATCTCCTAGTTAATTCCTTTCGGCCTTTGTTAACTAGTGCGATAATTCTATTAGACTCTTTTTTGTTTGAAAAGCATTTCTTATTCTAAGAATTCCTACGAATCCTTTCGGCCTTTTCTCGTGATGAAATCATTTCCAAATCCATTTTAATGAGCTAATATGATGCTTGTCACACACCATAATCCATACTAATTCGTGCACTAACTTTTTGGCATAAAAACATAAAGAAAATCTTTTCGGCCTTTGTTAATCTTTAAAACGGTTTTTACCAACTAATTAAGCAAGATTAGATTTTATTTCAACAAACTCATAAAACAAGATATGATTTCATGCATCACTATGAAATAAGAATACTCCAACACTTATCACATCATACACACAAGTATAACCAAAATCACTCCATAACAATCATAATCAAACACAAGTAATCAACCATACTTTCATTCATCTTAAAGTAAAAGTAGTTCATAATAACTCAAACAAGAAATACCTAGTTGTGAAATTACGAGAACTAGAATTGTGGAACTATAGCAACCACTCTCCTCCAATCGCCTATGATCACACGTAAACAACTCCACACTTGGACACAACTCTTGAGACTTGAACTCAAGATTCCCTGGACGTTTTTACAGCAACTACAAGCTTTCAGGCAATGATAATAAGTTTAGCAAGACTTGGTGTAAGCCTTACTAGGTTTTTGGGTTGTCACTCATTGTAAATTAGCTAAGGTTCCTTTAAATAAGTGAAGGAACCCTTATCCCTTAAGCAAAAACATCTCAAATCAGTTACTAGCCGAGAAATGATAAGCCACCATGATTATGGGGCTTAAATTTGTCATTAAAAGCATTTTTTGTAACTTCACCTTCCTCTAACCGATTGGTATTGAGGTCCATCCGATCGGTTGGAGCTCTCGGTAAATCCAAGTTTCCCCATCCGAATCGGATGCGGGCACCATCCGATCGGATGGGCCATTCTGCCATGCAAATATTATTTTTCTTCTTCCTTTTCTCGTTATGTGCTTGATCCTTTGTTGTGCCACTAATTTCCTCCATAGAACTTGATCTTTTCTTGATATGTAAGCATAGAAATCTTTGACTTTATCAAATCCTTGAATTCTTGTGTGGTTTCTTTCTCGTGATTCTTCAAATGTGCATAATCTCTTCATTTCTTCATCTTTTTATCATCTTTTCCTGTACTTGGCTATATTTACTTGCATATACACTTTTTCATGATTTAGTAACAAATATACACAAATATAACCAAATATGATGCACAAATCTAACAATAACGTGACTAAAAACATGTTCATTTTGAGCGTTATCAAATCCCCCACACTTGAGTTTTGCTCGCCCTCGAGCAAGTCTAGCTTTTAGAAAACTGAACTCAATGGCTACTTCATTATGATTCTAAAAATCCAACAACTATCCCGAAGGAACAATTGTCATTTTAACTTTTAAATGTGAAAAATTCTTGAAACATAAACAAGTTAGTTCGAGCTTGATAACATCACTAAGCTCCTCTAATAGGATTTTTAAATTCACTCAACACTCAAGGGTAATTTTAATGGTATATCACTCAATTGCTCAGACATGAATCACGTTTCTTACCATAAGCTTGTACGAGTATCAAACAACAAAATAAAACATCAAAGAGGTCTTTTATTCGGGTTTAAGGTTAAAGGGTTACGGCTACCTGGCTATTGTGCAAATATTTCATACAAGAATGTAATAGCTCGCTAACAACGAATTCTTGATTAGTCAAGCAACGGATGGTCACTAGATTGTACCTTTGGTTCGCTAACGACGTTATTTGCATAACGGATGGTCACCAAAACACGCACTAGCTCGCTAGCAACGTTTTTCAACTATTCAAAAACCCGGATGGTCACTAGAACATCCATGCACTACATATCTAGACAAAGCCATTACTAAATCCGGATGCTCGAAAGCTAACAACGAATCAAGTAATTGGTATAGGTAAGGATAAGACATGGGAATTATTTGTGATTGGTTTCTAAAAAAAATAAAAACGAAAACGAATAAACAAGAATCAAGTCCAGATTCCGTTCCCAACTCATTATACCTCAAATGATCACTCCACCAAACTTCTTCGATTATCATTTTTCCGCATCTCATACTAACTCTTCCCTTCCTTAATAGCTCATTGACTATTTTATTTTCATCATTCCATACTTTCATAGCTCATTGGCTATCCTTTTTTTTTTTTTTTTTTTATAATAACGTCCCCCCACACTTTGGATGAGCACACGCTACAAAAAATAAAAATAAGAGTAGCGACCTCCTTCTTCATTGAAACAACATATACACATACAAGGTGTGGTCAACATGCAATCATCAAAAAGATAACTAGTTTCGAACTTCAATTGAACTTGATTCGGGTAAGGCTAAGGTGTAAGGTGTAAAATATTTTTGTATTTTTCTGGATTTAATCAAAAGAAAAGATAAGGCTCAGAAGGTATAACTAAGGGTATCTAGTGTAAAAGATTAACGCTAACAAATGGGTTCCAAATACTAAGATAACTAACCAATGCGGGCAGCAAAAATATTTTTGTAAACGGAAGGCCATTTGGTGAAAATCCTAATTTTCCTCTTATCATTTGAATATATTTTATTACTTGAAAGTAATTTTAACCGTAATGCATAACACGTACAAGTTCTAGAATCAACATGATCACCGGCACACTCATAACGAAATATAGAGCATAAGAAATGCTTTATACAAAAAGGCTTGAATCCTCACAATTTAAGGTGGGTTATAACATGTGCTAGCAATAGTTATCAATAACTCTCCTTCCTTGATTAAATTTCAAAAATTTTCAAATAGCCTCATTCTTACCATTGAATCAATCTCTAAATAACTAAACATCAAGGGCGAACACAACTCTAGTCACTTGAATTCCAAAATTCTACTAAAAATAAAAATCATACCATTTTTTCCTATTTTCTTCCCTCCCCCACACTTAAGTTTTGCATTGTCCTCAATGTAAATAAAATGAACTTAAAAGTAAAGGAAATGGGAAAAATTTAGATTGAATAAATAAAATGCTACCCGGAAAAGAAAATTCGCATAGGCTTATTTGATTTTTCGTAAGCATATGAGTTCTTCCAACTCCAAATATTGATCAACACTAAGCTTCCATTAACTTTTCCCCTGAAAATACTGCAAACTCTATAGGCGAAACAAACAAAACAAAATACTAAAACAAACAAAAATAGTTCAAAACATAAATAATAAAATCCTACAAAAGTTAAGTTAAAGTAGTGGAAATAGAAATTATTCAACTAACATTGTTTTTAAAATATAACCATTTATCAACCATCCCAGGTTGATCATCAATCATCGGCATCCATGTGTTCATCGCCATAAACCCGCTCATCTTCACTCTCGTCATCATCCTCATAGTTCTCTTCATCATCAAAAATTGTAAACTTGGGCCTTTTCTTTCCAACACCTGACGAAGAACCTCCTACATTGTAGCTCGAACTTCCAACTGTAGGGACTCGACCATAAACTGGCACTGGATCGGGAAATGGAGCATATCCGGGATACGGATAAGGATATTGGCCAGGATATAGGTCGTACTGAATTGGGTATGGTGGAACATTTGGTGGGTTGTAGGGAGGTACCTCATAGTTAGCATCACTTGCCACATGTTGAATCATCGGCATGGAATAATCATAGTTGTAATTTTGCCTCATCATCATAGAATCTCTCCATACTTCCCTACACTCTATCTCATTCAATTCACGGTTCCAATCTCCCCATCCCGAGTCAAAACTACCCGGGGCATAAACATTCCTAATTGGTGGTGGTGGTTGGTACGGTTGTTGTTGATAGGGTTGTTGTGGTGCTTCATGAGGTGCGCTCATTGTGGGTTCTATCCAAGCTCCCAACTTCCTTGTTTTCCTATCCAACGCTTTACCAAAACTCTTATCATCCCACGTCTCACTCTCCTTCATTTCCGAACATTTTTCCAATTCCTCATACTCAAAATAACCCAAATTTCTTGCTAACATAGTCACATAGTGACCTCCACAAATCACACTATTATCTTTTATTCCTGGTGCTCTTCTTGAAAGATACTCGGCTATTATCCAAGCCGCATTACCGTTTTTATCCTCCTCCAACAATTTCATTAGCCATAGATCCGGTTGATTGCACTTATCCCTGCTACCTATTCTATGCAAAACCCCCCAAGCGATCAACTTTTGCAAAATCTTCATAAGAGGACTCCTTAACTTGGATGAGTTCCTTCTACTACAACCTGGATCTCCCACTCTATTCCAATAATCCGCTAGACCCTCATAATCATTATGCTTTCTTACCAATCTCGCAAAATGAGGTGGAAACAAACGATGCTCAATTTCATCTTGATCGTATAGACCAAGAATAACAGCAAACTCCGGCAAAGTATAAACATGTTCCCTACCACAAAGCCTAAACCAAATACATCTATCATTCACAACATCCACAATCTTCCTTTCAAAATAAAATGTGGAGAAAAACTACAAACACCATTCTCGGTTAACATTCTCATAAATACTAAACGCTCTTTCCCACGAAAGATCTTCAAAACTATCACCATCTTTCTCATAAACATACAACATCCTCATCATATTTCTTAACTCAGTCTCACAATTATACTCCGCAAACAAACTCCAATCAACTAACCTTGGTTTAGCAATTTCTCTTCCTTGTAGTTTCGAAAGACGCTCCCGAAAAGCGTGCTTTTCCTCCTTGCTTTTAACCTTGTTGAACTTCAAGTTTTCATTACTTTCATGATTGAGAGTATATTGGACCTTACTCTTAGTATTCCTTTGCACATACTTTGTTACAATCGGATTCACTCTTCCACTTGATGACCTCAAGCCACCTGCAAGATAACTCTGTAGAAAACATAAATATATGATAGTATAAGAGCATAAAAACCAAGATTACATGATTTAGAAGTCGCAAAACTCGTTTGGAAAAAATTTCATTTTTATTTACCGAGCCTTCCATCCGATCGGTATTAATCACTATCCGATCGGATGGAACAAATGTCCATGCTCAACCGATCGGTATCTACCCGCAACCGAATCGGTTGAGGCATTCTGTCTCAAAAAAAATTTTCTTTTCCGAATTCTAATCAATTCCAACTATTCCAACTCTATCCTATCATGCATTTGATCGACTATCATGGTTCCTACATATCCCACTCGTCTCCAAACACGTTCATAACCTATTCGCATGATTTCTCAATTTTCCTAGATCATATGAACACTATCAAATCAAATCTCTTCCATTGATGTTCTAATCAACAATGCATCTTCCTAGAATCACTACTCATCTACTAAATAACATCTGGAAATCATCAATTGCAATCCAAATCGATTTAAAGTTTTGACCCATTTTAATCCAAAAATTCAATCAATCAATTTTTCCTCAAAACTTAATCAATCTATCTAATTCTTTTTGCAATGAATTCCTCAATCATTTACCCATCTATTCCACAAAAAGTACATCTCAATTCAAACTACATAAAAAATACCCAAATTTCGACCTAATTCAAGAAATTCGAAACAAAATCTAATTAGGACAAATCGATTATGTTACTTACTTGTTTAGGTGCCATAGATGATTCTTCAACACTCCTGCAACAGTTAATAGACTTCTAATGGTCGAATTTTTGAATCTCAAGTTTGGTGGATCGAGTGTGTGTGTGTTTTTTGAGATTTTTTGAAATCTTGAGTATATATATTTCAATCCATCCGATCAGTATTTGATCCAACCGATTCGGATTGAATTTTTGCAAAAACTTCACTTTTCTTTTGTCAACACTTACTCACACTTGTTAGAGCAAATGAGAAATGTTTTACTCTTCAAAAATACTTCTTTTAAGCATAAAAATACTTCAACACACTTAATCTTCCAACTTGTTTTTCAATTCTATCTCTACAACTAAAACACAACTTAACTCTAAAACTCAAAACATAACTTCATAAACTTAATAACTTAATAAACCAAGACAATTAAAACGGTCTAAACTCAAACTTAAACTTAAATGCAAACATTAAACTACTAAAATGCAGAAAAATTAAAGAGAAAACAAACAAAACACTAGCACAAGCTTTGTGCTTTTATTCTTCAAACTATTGTCTTTCACCCTTCAAAATATTCGTGCCTCAAGATATCTTCATTTTGGAACTTCCCGGACAACTTTCGGTTGGTCATTTGCGTTTTAAACTTCCTTGTAAAGTTCCTTCCATCCGGACAAAGTATATCAAACTTCACATGCCATTCACCGTCTTCTTTCTCCTTCTTGTAAACACTAGCTCCTTCAGGTCCCCATTCCAAATTCTTCAATTGGACCGGTAAAGATCCAAGAAAATATGTCAACTTGTTAAACACAAAAACATTCTTAAACGGATTATAGAAAGCCTCTATCGCTAGAGCTCTTTCCATCTCATCTTCAATATTAAAGTAACTTGGGACAACCGGCTCATATTTAGGCCTCCCTTCTTCATCTCTACATACTTCAAAACATCCCAAATGGTTTTCTTCTTCTTCTTCTTCACCATGAACTTCTTTAAGAATCTTGCATCTAGGCTTTGGGTAATATGTATGCTTCAAGATTCCATCACTAATAGTCATAGTACCTCTACCCATATCTATAATAGCTCCACAAGTTGTCAAAAATGTTCTTCCTAACAACAATGGTAACTCCTTATCGACCGAAATATTAAGCACAAGAAAATCGGCCAAGAAAGCTTGATATCCTACTTGGACTCTAACATTCTTTACTTCTCCCATCGCTTTTGCTCGTGAATTATCAGCCATAGTAAGATTATATTGGTTTGGTTGAGGATTACCAAGTCCTAATCTTTTATACAATTGATACGGCATTACATTCACACTTGCTCCCGTGTCAGCCAATGCATACATCGCATCTGTTCCATTAACTTTAATAGGTAACACAAAATTTCCTGGATCGCTCTCCTTTTTAGGCAACCCATTCTCAACTATCCTATCTCTTCCAATCTCATCAAAATTCTTATCTTCTAACCTAGCCGTTGCCATCATAACTGCATCCAACTTCTTACGGTAAGTCATGTAATTATTCAACACTTTAATAACCGGCTTCTCCTCCATAAGCTCCTTAAACTTTGTTTCCAAATTTTCCAGAATTGCTTCTTTCTGCTGTTGGGTTAATGGTTTAACTATTTGTGGTGTTTTTGGTGGTGAACTAGATGAAGAACTCTCATTCTTAGGGGTGGAGGGTTGGGTAAGTTTGTTAAGTGGTGTTTTCTTTCTATTTGCTTTGCCCATTTTAACAATCTCTCCCTTTCCTACCTTTTCTTCTACCAAATCATCAACATCTATCCTCATCTCTCCCAATGAAAAATCAATCCTACATTTAGTCTTAACCATAAAATCTCTACCAAACACAACTTCTGGTTCATCCGCATTACCATATTCCAAAACAACAAAATCAACTTTGAACACATGACCATGAATATTAACATTCACATCTCTCACTATCTTTCTTCCATAATCCTCATAGTCAAGCCTAACAAAACCAAGCTTACCAAGCATTTCTTCCGTAATATAGTTGTCTCCATTCTCCATATTAAGCTGAGCATCCCAAGCTTTAATACCTTCCACTCCACAAGGTGTAGAATACCTCATGAATGGTACATCAAACTCCTTAGGTGGTGCTTGTGTAAACACAACTCTTTTCTCCTTAGGTGAACTAACATGACTTTCTCCAACTTCTTCTTGTCTTTCCAAATCAACCTTTGCTTCTTCTAAAATATTTCCCAAACTTTCCAATGAATCACCCGAATCTTTCAACATTTCTTCCAAATTTCTCAAGCATTCCGAAATTCCGCTTAAACTTTCCATTCTATTGAATCAATAACTATAACATAACCACAAAAACCAAAGAAATCCAAGCTATTAGCGTGAGGGTTAGTTATAATCGAAACATATCAAAATATCAAATCAAAGCAAACAAACAGCAACTTCTTACTATAAAAACTTCTAAACAACTAAAAATTAAAAAGTTCAAAAAAGAAAATTACCGAGGCATCCATCCGATCGGTATTATAACCCATCCGATCGGATGGTTGAATCGTTAAAACTCAAGATTGCCCAACCGAATCGGATGCGGGCGGCATCCGATCGGTTAGATCGAATTTCCTAAAAAATATATATATATATATTTTTATGTATTTATAAGACGAAATTAAAACCTTAATAAACAAAATAAAATAAAAATTAAAATTAAACTATCTAATAAATCTGACAATTAACACATAATTAATAATTAATAACCATTAATCTTAACAATTTACTCTTAACTTAATAATCTTTAAACTACTTAACTAACATAATTAATTAAAACCTCTTAACCTACCAATCATTAAGGCTAAAATTAACTCTATTAATTAAAAGCATTAAAAACATTAAAGCATGTAAAAAAAACTATTCTAATTACTCTATTTAATTTACTTATTTACTCTAACACTTAAACACATTAACCTTAACATTAAATAAACATAATAACTGAAAATTAACACTAAAATCTAAAAACAAAAAAAAACTTTACCGTGGCCACCAACCGATCGGATGGAAATCCATCCGGTCCGGTTGGCTCCGAACCAAAACTTTTTTTTTCTTTTCAAAACTTACAAACTAGCAAACCAAACTACCAAGTAATTTAGACAATTCCCCGGCAGCGGCGCCAAAAACATTGTGGTTAAGGTGGGTAAGTTGAGATCGTCCCAAGGGAATTGTGGTTTGGGTTTGCAAAATAAGTTTTGTCAAAAAAGATTGTCAATCCTTTTTGGTGTAAATGCTAAGGTAAACAAAAATCAATCAATCAAAAACAAATATACTTGTGTGTAGTTCCATGATAATTGTATAGAGTAATCTAACAAGTTCGGTGTGACTTGTAATGAAGCACAACTTAAAATTGAGTGATTCACAATCAATGGTTTTTATCATGAGAAATCATCTCTAAGAATTCAATCTCCTAGTTAATTCCTTTCGGCCTTTGTTAACAAGTGCGATAATTCTATTAAACTCTTTGTTGTTTGAAAAACATTTCTTATTCTAAGAATTCCTACGAATCCTTTCGGCCTTTTCTCGTGATGAAATCATTTCCAAATCCATTTTAATGAGCTAATATGATGCTTGTCACACACCATAATCCATACTAATTCGTGCACTAACTTTTTGGCATAAAAACATAAAGAAAATCCTTTCGGCCTTTGTTAATCTTTAAAACTGTTTTTACCAACTAATTAAGCAAGATTAGATTTTATTTCAACAAACTCATTAAACAAGATATGATTTCATGCATCACTATGAAATAAGAATACTCCAACACTTATCACATCATACACACAAGTATAACCAAAATCACTCCATAACAATCATAATCAAACACAAGTAATCAACCATACTTTCATTCATCTTAAAGTAAAAGTAGTTCATAATAACTCAAACAAGAAATACCTAGTTGTGAAATTACAAGAACTAGAATTGTGGAACTATAGCAACCACTCTCCTCCAATCGCCTATGATCACACGTAAACAACTCCACACTTGGAAACAACTCTTGAGACTTGAACTCAAGATTCCCTAGACGTTTTCACAGCAACTACAAGCTTTCGGGCAATGATAATAAGTTTAGCAAGACTTGGTGTAAGCCTTACTAGGTTTTTGGGTTGTCACTCATTGTAAATTAGCTAAGGGTCCTTTAAATAAGTGAAGGAACCCTTATCCCTCAAGCAAAAATGTCTCAAATCAGTTACTAGCCGAGAAATGTTAAGCCACCATGATTATGGGGCTTAAATTCGTCATTAAATGCATTTTTTGTAACTTCAGCTTCCTCCAACCGATCGGTATTGAGGTCCATCCGATCGGTTGGAGCTCTCGGTAAATCCAAGTTTCCCCATCCGAATCGAATGCGGGCACCATCCGATTGGATGGGCCATTCTGCCATGCAAATATTATTTTTCTTCTTCCTTTTCTCGTTACGTGCTTGATCCTTTGTTGTGCCACTAATTCTGTCCATAGAACTTGATCTTTTCTTGATATGTAAGCATAGAAATCTTTGACTTTATCAAATCATTGAATTCTTGTGTGGTTTCTTTCTCGTGATTCTTCAAATGTGCATAATCTCTTCATTTCTTAATCTTTTTATCATCTTTTCCTGTACTTGGCTATATTTACTTGCATATACACTTTTTCTTGATTTAGTAACAAATATACACAAATATAACCAAATATGATGCACAAATCTAACAATAACGTGACTAAAAACATGTTCATTTTAAGCGTTATCAGGGTCTTACCTTTTTCTTCATGGATCTAAATGGACCTATACATTTTTGGTGGTAGTGTGGCGCGTACGTGGTGGAGGTGAGGTTTCTTGGGCGCGTGTGGTGGTTAAACGTGATAAGGGAGTCACAAGGTGTGTGTTGGTGGTGGCAGTGTGAAGTGGAATACGGCGATGGTTGTGTGGTGGTGACTTTGGCCGGAAACGGCTAGGGTTAAGAGGAGAGGAGAGGGTTTTTATGTTTTAAAGTTTGATGGAAATGATGAAGTGAGGGGTGTGATGTGGTTATATCCCCATAGAGGGGTTGTCCTGCCATTTCTCGAAACAAGGGGCGGCCGAATTATAATACAAGGACCATAAATGAAATTTAACTAAACTTTAACCAGTGTTCTCGACCTCGTTTAACATATCACAAGTGACCGGAGAATTTTCTAATTTGCGCCAATATTTTCAAAATTGTTTTTCCGTTAAATTTGACTATAAATATGTCTAGGTTCGTGTTATCTAGTAAAACCCAATGTTTTTCGTATTACTAGGTTTATTTGTGCCGACTCGTGTTGTGTGGTCTAGCTCACAAACACACATAAAAGTGAACATATAAACTAAATAAACAGATCATTTCGATCTTAAGGTTGCGTAAGGACCTAGAAAATTCGCGGTTGTTATAGTCTACCGCCGTTAATTAGAATTTTGTCCTCAAAATTCAGCTAGTACTATGGTCAAAGAGGTGTGGGTACTTGAGTCTCATCTGATCCTCTCGCTCTCAAGTAAACTCGAATCTATGCTTTGAGTCCCAATGGACTTTAACTATTGGAATCTTGCTATGCTTCAACTTCTTGATCTCACGCTCTAAAATCTCAACCGGTTTCTCTACAAAGTGTAACTTAGGATCTACCTAAATCTCTTCCAAGGATATGTGTACGGTCTGATCAGCAAGACACTTCTTAAGGTTCGACACGTGAAACGTATCATGAACGCCACTCAGCTCTTTTGGTAGTCTTAGTCGGTAAGCTACTAGACCGATTCTCTCAGTGATCTCAAAAGGTCCTACATATCTAGGTGCTAACTTGCCCTTCTTTCCAAATTGTACAACACCTTTCCAAGGTGACACCTTGAGTAACACATGATCACCAACGCAAAATTATAGGGGTCTCCGTCGGTTGTCGGCATAGCTCTTCTGATGGTCTCGAGCAACCTTGAGTCTATCCTTGAATTGAATGATCTTCTCAGTGGTCTCTAACACTATTTCAGGTCCTATCATTTGACTCTTTCTAGCTTCCACCCAACCAATAGGTGAACGACACTTTCTTCCATAAAGTGCTTTGAATGGTGCCATATCTATGATGTAGCTGTTGTTATAGGAGAACTCGGCTAATGGAAGATGGGTATCCCAATTACCACCGAAGTCTATGGCACACGCCCTGAGCATGTCCTCTAAGTTCTGTATGGTACGCTCGCTTTTACCATCGGTCTATGGGTGATAAGCCGTACTTATCTCTAAGTGTGTTCCCAGGGACCTTTGCAATAATTGCCAAAAGTTTGACGTGAAACGGCTGTCACGATCAAATATGATCGATATAGGCACACCATGTCTCGCCACTATCTCCTTGATGTAAAGTCTAGCCAATTTGTCCATCGTATAATCTTCTCGGATTGGTAAGAAATGTGCAGACTTAGTTAACCTATCTACGATAACCCAGATCGTATCGTGTCCACTACTAGTCCTAGGCAACTTTGTAATTAAGTCCATGGTTATCCTTTCCCACTTTCACTCGGAAATCTCTGGTTCCTGTAATAAACCAAATGGTCTCTTATGTTCAGCGTTCACTTTAGAGCAAGTCAGACACTTGCTAACATAGACAGCTATGTCCTTCTTCATCCCAGGCCACCAGTACAAGTCTCTAAGGTCGTAGCACATCTTATCCGCTCCTGGATGAATGGAGTACCTCGTCGTATGTGCTTCGTCCATGATTAGGGTTCTCACATCACTGGTTAACGGTACCCAAATTCGGTCTACAAAATACAGTCCACCGCCTTTCTTTTTCTCCAATTGCTTATCTAAGCCTCGCATCTTCTCTGTGGGTGCATTCATGTCCATAGATGCTTCTCTCTGAGCCGCTAGTATCTTATCCTTGATACCTGTTTGTATAGTTATACTCATGGCTTTCACTTTTCTAGGCTTGAGTCTTTCCTTCCTACTTAAAGCATCAGCCACTACGTTCGCCTTACCTGAGTGGTAGCGAATCTCGCAGTCATAATCACTAAAGAGCTCAATCCATCTACTCTGGCGCATATTCAACTCTTTTTGATCGAAGATGTGTTGGAGACTCTTGTGATCAGTATAGATAATACTTTTCGTCCCATACAAGTAATGTCTCCATATCTTGAGAGCGAATACTACAATGCCCAACTCCAGATCATGGGTGGTATAGTTCTTTTCATGAACCTTTAGTTGTCGAGAGGCATAGGCAATCACCTTACCTCTTTGCATTAACACGCACCCAAGGCCTTGACATGACGCGTCACAGTATACTACGAAAACTTCGGGTGAATCGGGGAGGGCTAGGATTGGTGCATTACACAGATTATCTTTCAACGTCTGAAAGGCACTCTCCTGTGCTTCGCCCCAATCGTATTTCTTGTTCTTTTGAGTCAGTAAGGTAAGTGGTTTGGCAATCTTGGAGAAGTTCGCTATGAAGTGTCGGTAGTAACCTGCCAGTCCTAAAAATGATCGGACTTCTGTCGGGGACTTAGGGGCTTCCCAATTTTTCACTGCCTCAATCTTGCTAGTATCCACATGAATACCATCTTTGTTAATCACGTGTCCAAGGAATTGGACTTCTTGTAGCCAGAATTCGCACTTCGAGAGTTTGGTGTACAACATTTCCTCCTTGAGTAGCTATAGGATTGTCTTCAGATGCGTTTCATGTTCCTCTTTGGTCTTGGAATAGATCAAGATGTCATCAATAAATACGATGACAAATTTATCTAGGTATGGCCTGCATACTCGGTTCATCAAGTCCATGAAGACTGCAGTCGCATTTGTTAGTCCAAAAGGCATAACCGTGAACTCTGAATGACCGTATCGAGTTCTGAACGTGGTTTTTGGAATTTCATCTTCGTGTACTCGTAACTGATGGTAGCCGGAACGGAGATCTATCTTGGAGAAGTACCGTGAACCTTGCAGTTGGTCAAATAAGTCGTCAATTCTCGGGAGAGGGTAACGGTTCTTAATGGTTAGTTTGTTCAGTTCTCGATAGTCGATGCACATCCTGAATGAACCATCCTTCTTCTTGACGAACAATACCGGTGCTCCCCATGGCGAAGAACTTGGTCGGATGAAACCTTTGTCTTGGAGTTCCTTGAGTTGATTAGACAACTCCTCCATTTTAGTAGGTGCCAAGCGGTAGGGAGACTTTGCAACCGACATTGCTCCAGGAATTAGGTCTATCCGAAATTCAACCTCTCGTGTAGGGGGTAATCCGAATAGGTCTTCGGGAAACACTTTTGGGAAGTCTCGAACGACTGGGATATCTTCAAGTTTATGTTCGTCTACCTTCATGCTCATGAGATGTTTCACGTTTTCTTCAAGTCTCTCTCCATAGACTTTGAGTAACTCACCGTTAGGTAGTGGCATTCAGACCAGCTTCTCATGACACACAATTTCAACCTTATTCTTAGACAACCAGTCCATTCCCACAATCACGTCGAAACTTCCGTGTCCAAATAGTATTAAGTCGATGCTAAAGGTATGACCTTCTAATTCTAGTGTACACCCACGAATGATCTCATTTGTTTCTACCTTTTAACCACTTGCTATTTCAATTTCGTAACTAAAGCCTAGTCTACCGGGTTCCAAATTCAGCAGATGCATGAATTTAGTGGAGACAAATCTATAATCGGCCCCAGAATCAAATAGCATAGTAGCATAGTTGTCGTTTAAAGAGAACGTACCCGTCACGATGTTCGGGTCCTAGCGTCCTTCTTCAGCATTCATCACAAATACCCGGCCACGAGCTGGGTTGCCATTGTTCCCACGGTTTGCATTGTTTCCACGGTTAACATTGTTTCCACCAATTGCTGCAGCCTGATTCTAGTTGTTATGCACTGGCGCCTGTGTCCTACCCAACCTAGGGCACATACTACGAAGATGATTCGGGCTTCCACACTCATAACAAGCCTTCGGTTTAACGGCATTATCTGGTGTCACTTGCTTAGCCACTGCCGTACAATCCTTTGCCATATGACTATGTCACTTACAGTTAAAGCATACTACCTGACATGGCTTGGTCTCTGGATGATGGTAGTTGCATTTGGTGAAATTGGGGAAAGAACCATGATACTCCTTCTTGACGGCACCAGTTGCCACAAATCCTTTTCCCCACTTAGCTTTCTTATTGTCACCATTTGCACCTCCTTGCTTACTTGGCTCACTCACGGCCTTCCTCTTCTCACCACTCTTAGACAATGTCCCATTCCTAACCATCTCATCTGTTAAGCCTGCAGATTTCAGTATCGCACTCTGGATAGTAGCAGGCTCAGTCGCTTTCACCATCCCACGAATTTCAGGGACCAACCCATAGATGTACCTTTCAATTCTATTGGATTCAGGAGTGGCCATATGAGGTACTAGTCTAGCGAGCTCATGGAATCGATCCGTATAAGCCGTGTGACCAGCTCCTACCATGATATGGTGGTAGAACTCATGCTCTAGCTTCTGCATCTCGTTGTCTGGGCAGTACTCCTCTTTTAACAACACCTTAAAGTCATCTCAACTCATCCCTATGGCAGCTTCCCTGTCCCTAGCCTGAATTTGCGTGTTCCACCAGGTCAATGCTTTTCCAGTCAATGAACAGGCAGCATACTTCACCTTTTGATAGCTCGCACACTCACTTATGTCAATTACTGACTCCATCTTCTTGACCCATCGAGTGTAAGCTATCGCACCTCCATTGCCGTCAAAGTCCACTGGTTTGCATGCTGTAAATTCCTTATAATTACATCCTTTGTTACAGTTGGCATGGTTACCATCATTGACATGATCACTTCCACCATCATTGTCCGCTTGGTTATTCCCAGTCAAATTGTTTCCTTGGTTGCTGATATGATCGCCAACTTGGGTGACAATAGTGGGTAGCAATTCCCATAGTTGTTGAGCGGTAATGGTAGCAACATCAAGAGTCTCATTGCCGGTATCGTCGCTTCCCGTGCCACGACCTCCTGCCCTACCTCCTCATCCACCAGTCCTTCCACCCCTCAGTGGTGGAACACCTCGGTTAACTCGAGTCGACCTTCTTGGAGGCATGATTCTACAAAGTAGGACGTTGGTAAACGTTAGATAGGAGATAGGTAGGATAGGTCGGTATGTGTGTCGTACTACTACACTCAACTTCCTATCTGACAATCCATGAATTTGTTAAGTCCATGCCGCATCATGTTATCGTAAAAACGTTTGCCAGGCGTTTTTAAGATAGCATCTTGCTGCATTTACTTATCATCATCACTTGGTGTCATACTATACACATAATCGCACACGTAGTTCCTATAATGCAAACTATATGAGGATTCCTAGGTTAGAGTCTAGGTTAAACCACCTAATTCTTTATAACCTGGCTCTGATACCAATCTGTCACACCCCAAAAATGGCGCAGCGGAATGGCATTTACAAGGTATGACATCATAGTCAAGACCACAAGGTGTTACAATAGAGAAATACTAAATGCATAACATAAGACAGATAATAGTCGCAAACTCCCACAACCGGGATAAGTACAAAGATCCAAAATAAACATAAGTCTCAAAGTTAAACAACATCACTAGGAAATATCAAAATGCAACTCCACGAGATATGACCCGGAAGGGTCTTGTCTTAAGTCTTGCTAAGCCAGGCCAATACTCAACCTTCTAGTGCAACTTCAGTCTTAGCACCTGAAAATGGATACTCGAAAATGTCAACATAAAGTTGGTGAGCTCGTAGGTTTTGAAGTTAAACCACGAAGCTGTGAATAATGAAGTGTAGGACAACAGTGAGCAAGATATACAAATGTGAGCATATAGTAAAGATCGCAAACTATCTCAGACTGCAACACGCATAATTGGTCTACACATAATCTGGGTGCCACTTCCCAAATGATGTACTGGGTGCCACTTCCCAAAATGATATACTGGGTGCCACTTACCAAAATTTTACTAACAATGCATCACTAAACAGTTGCGCACGTTCAAGCCAAGTCATACAATTTGAATTCACACAGTAAGGCACATATTGCAATCAAAACACACATGAAAACAGTAGATCACAGCATGAAAAAATTCAAACGCATTGAGTACCATTTCCACCCCAAGGTAAAACACGTTAAAAAGTGGGGCTACGAGAACTCACCTCAAAAGCAAAGCACAATACATCACAAACACGAGTAGTACGGCACAACAAAAACTAGTATCACAACGCGACGAACTCGGCACAACCTATTAATAATAAACTTATCTTAACGTATATCCAAAAGTATAACGGTTTCCAAAATTTACTATTCCCAAGTATATTCCACTTTAAATTCCAAAATATCTTCGTTAAATCCATTTACTAGTGTTTGGTATCATCGTGGGTGAAGTGGTGACATAACGTTGACTCAAGTGTACACACGCCAGAATGAATGACCAAAACGAACATGACTCATGAAACAATATCCCAATAACGAATACGCCAAGTTGTTGCAATATACCAAACAAACTCTACTACTAAAACTCACAACAACCAAACAAGAACCAAATGATAAAAAGGTAAGTCATAAGGATAAGTCTTTCACTAATAAAGTCCTTTGACACACTTGTCGGGCTCTTATTGGGCTTGTCAGTTTAATAAGTCCGATAACTGTATCGGTCGGCTATATTAATGTTAAACCGATCTGTAACTTCTAATATGATCCAAACAATGTATATAATCCCAATATTATAATAATAAGGTAATGTGTCTCGATAAACGTGCCCTCGAAACATTTAATAACTCTTATTTATTTCAAACTTTCCATTTACAACGTCTTGTTTTAATTAAAAAGTTCCCGTCAAATATTAAATAACAAAAAAAGTTTTGTTAATCAATATTCCGCGTATCTAGTCATTATTATCAATATTCCATTACTAGTTATAAATAATATTTCTCGAGTTATTATCCGTTTTTAGTTACGAGTCCGAGTTTTATTAACTCTCGGGTCAATTAGTCAACCATAATATATCAAAGTCCAAATAATGTCTAATGCTCATTGTTTCGGCTTGTCGAGACCATGCTGAGACTACAAAGTCTTGGTGGCACTCGACTTGGCTCATAACATCACAAGTATATTCATAAGCTCACAACAAAAATCCCATGTCCAATAATATCAACCAATAATTAACGGCCTTAAATCTATGGCGCGTTAACTAGTATACTAATTCCAAATCCAATATCCAAGTCTCAAGTCTCAACAACAACAATAGTACCATCATCACCATGCCGAGACCACGACGATCTCGGCTTCGAACCGTGTCTCACCCCAAACAAACAAAACGGACCTGTAGGTCTCGGCTCCTCATCCAAACGGACCCTAGGGTATCTCGGCCTCAATCCCACACAACTACAAACCTTTCAAAACTAGTTTTAATCCAAAACCCTAATAACCAAATTCGACTACAATCACCAAGGGTTTATCAAACCCATCGATCCACAACAAAAATAATAACAAAAAGAATAAAAGATAAGCTAGTTACCACAACCACATGACTTGGACTCAAACTAAACACAAAAACAAAATCAACAAGCTACGGCCGTGAGCTTATGCTCACAGCATCACCACGAATCGACCACAAAACCCAACAAAATGATGATACCAACTCGCTATTTATTGTTTTTATCCCGTAAAACATGTTTTATAACCCAAACCCACTCGAATCTAATACTACAACTCGTTATATACGAGTTTTGCACCCCCATCGTTATCACACGAGGTGAAAAACGGTGCGTCTTACCTTGTTCTTTACGGATCTAAATGGACCTATACATTTTTGGTGGTGGTATGGCGCGTACATTGTGGAGGTGAGGTTTCTTGGGCGCGTGTGGTGGTTAAACGTGATAAGGGAGTCACAAGGTGTGTGTTGGTGGTGGCTGTGTGAGGTGGAATACGGCGGCGGTGGTGACTTTGGCCGGCGACGGCTAGGGTTAAGAGGAGAGGAGAGGAGAGGGTTTTTATGTTTTAAAGTTTGATGGAAATGATGAAGTGAGGGGTGTGATGGGGTTATATCCCCATAAAGGGGTTGTCCTGCCATTTCTCGAAACTAAGGGGCGGCCGAATTAAAATACAAGGACCATAAATGAAATTTAACTAAACTTTCACCAAAAGTGTTCTCGACCTCGTTTAACATATCAAAAGTGACCGAAGAATTTTCTAAGTTGCGCCAATAATTTTAAAAAAAAATTTCGGTTAAATTTGACTATAAATATGTCTAGGTTCGCGTTATCTAGTAAAACCCAATGTTTTTCGTATTACTAGGTTTATTTGTACCGACTCGCGTTGTGTGGTCTAGCTCACAAACACACATAAAATTAAACATATAATTTAAATAAACATATCATTTCGAGCTTAAGGTTGAGTAAGGAACTGAAAAATTCGCGGTTGTTATACGTTTGTTACCCAAGGTATTTTCATAGAGCCTATAAATATCTTCATTTTACCAAAAACCTTAACTTTTTACCATCTACGCCTCATTCACATCGATTATCTTCATCCTCTGCGTAAAATCCAAAAATCTAAAACATGCAAAATGACCAAATTACCCCTGAAACCATAAAGCTTAATTAAATCACTTATAAAGTTCTGAATAAATTCCAAACTTCTGAAAACGAACTACATATGAAATAAAATTAATTCTGGGACAACATTTTATTATTTTGAAAGTCCAAAAAAAATATATAAATATATATATATATATATATATATATATATATATATATATATATATTCATGCACACAAATAATTATATAATCCGAAATATAATTTAATTTATTTATATTTTGTAAAATCATTTTAATATGGATAAATACAACAATTAAATTAGGGAATTATACTAATAAATCAAATTGTGATTTTGTTGTGATTTAGGCCAAAAAATCTGAGCTTATTCCCTCCCCATATGTCGGTTTTAGCTTTATTTAATAAACCATATTATTTTTATAAAACCCTAATACCGAAAACCTTAAGATCGACAAAACTAAAATCCCCCATTCTCTCATTCGACTTTCTGAGCAAGAACAAGTAATTTTCTGGTGTTCATCAAAGATTAAAGAAGCTAAGAAAAATAGGATTTTGGATTGTTGAAGCCTTGATTCGAACGTGGTGTATTATTTTGTTCGGTTTATACGCACGCAAGGTAAATAATTTCTTACGCCAAATCCTTATGTTCTAAAATTGAACAAGCATTTTTCTGATGATTAGTAGGTCGTATATAACTCATAAAAAATAATAAACATGGATCATGCAAGCTAAATCAAGCGTACAAAATTTAAATAGCCAAAACATACTAAATTCTCAAATGTGATTATACGAATTTTCTGGAGTGTGTTCATAATTTTTACGTGTTCTATGATAATTATAAAGGTCTGGAAAAATAGCTACTTGATTTTTGAAAGCTTAAATTTTGTGTTCTTGAATTTAGTTTATTATCGGATTTATGAGAAAAATAGAGAAAATTAGGAAAATTACTAAAACGATTTAGAATTAGGGTTTATGTGATGTAATCTGGATAATTAATGCTTAATAATGATTTTGTAATGATTGGGAGAATTAGGGTTTGGTTTTGTAATTAAAAAGTGTTGTACGATTAGTTTTAAAATCATGGGGGTGTGTTTTGCCAACTTTGAAACTTGTAGGATATTTTTGTAATGTTATATAGATCTGGGATAATGTATAAAAATTATAACATGAGGGTCCTATGTGTAAAATTTGCAAGAAAAGTATTTAATTGGTAATTATGGTGAAGAATTGAAATAAATTAAAATAGAGGGACTAAAAGTGTAAATTCTGGAAACTTGAAGGTGTCTCGTGTATATAATGATATAAAGGGTGTAATGTGTAATTTTGAATATTTAAGGGATTAATATGTAATTATGGATAAATTATTATTCGAACTGTATTTTTGGAAACTATAAGGACTAGTTTTGTAATTTATGAAACTTAAGGGGCTGTCGTACCACATATTAGTTAAAGGGGTATATTTTGTAAATTGGTAAAATAAAGTGCTTGATGTATAAATATAAACATGGTAAGGGTTAAATTGTGATTTATATAATTATAAGGTTTAATTTGTAATGTAATTAACTAAAGGGGTATAAATTGTAATTTGTGAAACTTAAAGGATCAAAGTCTAATTCTGGAAACCTGTTAAAAATAGAAAGTTACTTGAAATGAGTAAACCTACTTAAAGTGGGAAACTTGCTATTTCTGGAAAGTTACTAAATAAGGAAAGTTGCTATTTCTGGAAAGTTACCTAAAAATGAAAAGTTGCTAAAAATGGAAAGCCGACTAAAATAAGTAATCCGAATTAAACAAACTATTAATAAGACAATCATGAATTCATGTAGATCCGCTGAAGATGGAGTTCGCTTCCGGTCTTTATTGTTCTGTTGTGTGTTTTCACTTGCGGTATAAGGTACAGATATTCTGACCTTCCTTATAAGGTTTCTTGATGAGTGTCTAAATACTCATCATTTTTACCTAATCTGAGCTGCCAAAACATCCAAAAAACACTCAGAAATGCATCATAATACTGAAATTATCCTAGAATTGTGTTTTATATGTTTCAGATGCAAAATGTTTAAAAACAAGTGAAAAACGAACAAAGTTTGCATAATTGGCAGTTTCAGTCCCTCAACTTTCAAAAGTTGTCAAAACTAGTCCCTGGTTATTCTAAAAACAGGAAAAGTCATCAAAGTTCCTTTAATAATCATAAAATTACATAATAAGTCCTTTGGTGCAAAGTTTCATAAAATTACAAGTTTAGTCCCTCAACTTTGAAAAATGTCAAAAATAGTCCTTAAGGTTTTAAAAATGGAAAATTATCAAAAATAAACCTTTGAACTATTCATATATGGCATAATTGGTCCTTGTGATTTAGCTACTATAAACCAACCGGACCTTAAATAAATTAAACCAACCCACCCTTTATATTAATAAACCCAATCCAATACACAACCCAACCCATCCCAATCTTATTACTAAGCCCAAGCCCAATCCTTTATTAATAAAACCCGACCCAGCCTGGTATTTAAAACCAGAGTTTGACTCTGGTCAAACTCTTCTTCCTCACACAAACCCGCCAAAACCACCTAGCCCCTAGTTTCTCTGCAATACCACTCCCCTTCCTCCTACACGTTACCTAACAATACAAATGCATTGAATGCGTCTTCTCCACCTCCTCAAAAAGCATTAAATGCTTAAACCTGCTCAGTCCACTATTATCAATTTTGGCGCCAAAAGTGAAATCAAAGGCTCAGATCAATTGAGGATAATTCAAGGGTGCAGAAGAGCTCAGAGATGTCGACTAGGGTTTTCCCATCTCAATTTTGTATAAATAGATCAATGTAATAGGAATAAAAAAGTTAGTTAATTTATTTTTAATCGTCCTTTATTTATTTGTCTTTTCTTATTGTAATTTTCATTTCAGTCATCAATATAGTCACTTTACAGTCAATTTGATCTCATTTTAATTTACCTTGTCATTTAAATTCAGTCAATTTACAATTTCATGCTTCACTGTAATTCGTTTTAATTTAAATGTTGTTTGTAATAGCTTATTATCTGTTTAAATAAGCTCACATTAGCTCAATATAGCTTTTGGTGAGTTTATTTTAGTTCTACATGTTCTATTTCAAGAAATCAAGAAAAAGTCAACCAAAGTCAACTGATGGGTCAAAATAAGCAATTCTGGGTTTAGAAGCTAAGCTGGATGGTTTTCTGGTTTCTAGCTTGTTGACAACAAGCTAGGAGTAGTTTTTGATCCTTGGTTCTTGTTCTAAAAGCCCTTTGCAGTTGTAAGAAATTTTCAAGCTTTTTCTCAATTTCTATAGTTTACTGTTACAGTGCTTATTTTTAGCTTATCTTCACAATTTATTGCTTATTGTTAGTTTACAATCATATTTCATCAGTAGTATAAGTATTTAATAGTCCTTATTTCATATTGCTTAAAAAATTCTAAAAAGTCAAAAAACAGTCAACTATAGTATAGCTTATTAGATTGCTTATTGTCCTATTATAAGTTGCTTATCATAGTTAGTATAAGTTATTTAATCATTAAAAGTCAGTACTTATAGGTTAATTTACTTATTTCCTTTGAAAAATCACAACAGGCAGTCACAAAAGGGTTGTTTGGTTTAACACAGTCAAAGGGTCAAACCTTGGTTTACTGTGCATTTGCCACAATCCCAACTTTGATTAAGCTTTTATAAGCCATTATAAGCTATTTCTCAGGTTTAATAAGTTCATTTCATTGTTTTAGTACTTTTGAGTCCTTTGTGAAATTTTTAGAAGTTAAAAAGCTCAAATAAGCCACAAGGAGCTATAAGCTCTTTTGGTCCTTTTTCTTGGGTTCTCTGAGTCCTTTGTGGTCTATTTAGAGTAGAAACATCAAGTGGTTTGCAGCCCTAAGGCTTGTGCTTGTCTGCACAAACCTGCACATCAGCAACTCAGTATATACTGAGTTGCCTGAGCAGCTGATCTCACCCATATTGTAGCTTATCCACAGAAGCTCTTTCCTTGCTTTTTGTTTCTATGAATAGCCAGTAGTACTAGCTCAAGTTTGCCCCCATAATATTGCATCTCAGTGCTTATTTAGAGTGCTTAATCTGCCTTGAAAGTTGGCTTATTTCTGAATTCTCTGTTTGAGTTTTGCAACTGCTAATCTTTGCATCAGCTTAATTGCTTGTGCTTATTTGTATTTTCTTGTTGTTTTGTGCTTAATATAGTGTATTAAACCTATTCTGAGCAGTTGGTTAACTTTTGTGCTTATTTGCTCATTTTTGGGCTTATTGCAAACTGCTTATCTGCCCAAATCTGCTTATTTGGCTTAGTCAACTTTTCATTTTATTTTTCTTAGCTTTTTAATAATATTTTAGATTTATCTGTAAATTTTCATAATTTTTTGAATAGTTTTGATATTTTTAATCTTTTTAATTAGTTTAAAATAGTATTTAAATCATAATAAATAGAATATTAATCAGAAAAATATAAATCCAATTTTCATAATTTTCTTTTGTCATTTTTAATCTAGGAAAAATATAATCTTATTTTTAGACCTTAAGAAAATCAAAAATAGAAATAAAGTGATAGCTTCTATTTAATAGAATTTATCTTTTTAAATTTTAATTAAGTAAGTTTCATTTTTATAATTTTCTTAGCTTCTATTTACTTAATAATATTTTTAGAAAAAGTTTTAGATTTTTCTTTGTCCATTTAGTATTTATTAGAATTTTTATTAGTTTAAATAAGCATTTAAATAGTAATTAATTAATAATAATTAAATAAAAAGTAAAAAAAATATATAATTTAAGTTTTTAAATAAGTTTTAAGTAATTTTACATTTTTAGGTTTTAAATTTCATAAATTTTATAAATTTTAGTTTTTGTCCCATTTTAGATTTCCTGTTGCGCGTTTTGGTTTATTTATTCGCGTTTAATTTTCCTGTGTATATCTGTTTTTAATTTGTTATTTAGAATTGTTAAAAAGCAAAATCAAAAGCAATCTAAATCATCAATCACTCTAATCCTAGCTTTTCACAGTTGCCCATTCACATCTCGTTGGGAAACGATCCGGGTGATCACTTGCCTGGTTTCACACTACACACGAGTATTCGTTCTGAGACTGTTTATATTTATATATACGTTTTCAGACGGATCAAATTTTGGCGCCGCTGCCGGGGAGGTGTGCTGCGACTATTGTGTAAGTTTTAGCGATTAGTGATTCGAGATCCTTCTTCCAAGAAGTTCCTATTTCCCAAAAACAATATAAAATACAAAAATATTTTTCTTTTCTTTTCTATATATATATTATTATTATTATCACATAAAAAATTAAAAACCCAAAAACATTTTCCGTTTTCTTTAATAGTAAACAAATAAAAATTAACCATCGAGAACCAAGACTGAGTACTACCTAACTGGGGGTACGGCCATAATAAGTTCCCAAACCTAAGATAAAAACTTGCCTTTGTATCACTTGCGAATATCGGCTCACCTTTGATTGATAAACAAACTATAACGGAGGTTTAAGGATAGTCTGACATTAAATTGTCGGACTGAAAGAAGCGGGTTTTTAAGGAGCATTAAGTTTCCCACCTCTGCTTCTCTGCCACTCTGTGCGTTTATCTTTTAGAGAGCTACCGTACGCTTGTTGATTATTGGTTTAAGTTCACTTGTGTTTTTTCTCGATCTTGATTTTAATTGAAAAATTTTGTTTTCATCTTCACTTTTCAAAAACAAATAAAATCCACAAAGAATCTTCTTACCCCCTTTTTCTAAGTTTCCTCCACTATAAAGGATTCTTAGACTCGTCTTAGTGCATGCGCACTCGTTCTTCAAGGTCATCAAGCCCTTTTCGTGAGCTTGGAAAAATACCTCGAAGACGTCGTAGACGTTCTGCTCCGTCAGTCGTACCCGAGTTACGTACTGATCCCAAAACCCCTGACATCATGGCTGAAGACCGTCCTATGAATGAGCTGTTCCAAGCTCCCACCATTGGGTACGGAGATGCCATTGTTGTTCCAGCCATCGTGGCTGAGAATTTTGAGCTTAAGACTGGGTTAATAAACCTGGTAACCCAGAGGCAATTCTATGGTTTTGACAGGGACGATCCTCAAGATCACATTAGATGGTTCAATAAAATCACATCCACCATCAAATGCAAAAATGTCCCTGAGGAATCAATCAAACTTCTTCTTTTCCCATTTTCCATCGATGGGGCAGCCCGAATTTGGCTTGACAAACGACCCCCTCGATCAATAACAACATGGGAAGATCTGGTTCAGAAATTCGTGAATGAATTCTTTCCTCCGTCTAAAACCACGTATCTCAAAAATGAAATCATGAAATTCTCTCAAAGGTTTGATGAACCATTTGGAGAAGCATGGGAGCGTTTCAAAGAATTGCTCCGCAAATGTCCTCATCACGGTTTTACCGATTTGATGCAAATGGACACTTTCTACAATGGGTTAAACCCATCTGACCAAGATTCTCTTAATGCCTCAGCTGGAGGTAATTTTCTGAGCAAATCCACTAAGGAAGCCATTGCACTCATTGAAAATAAGTCAGGTCCGCACTGCACGAGCCAGGCCATATAATTCTCAGGCTGGTGCTGGTCCTTCCACTTCATCTCCCGTGAGTCAGTCTAGTACTGATACTCAGCTTGCTGAACTCACGAAGGTTATTCAAGCTTTGGTTTTCTCCACACAAAAGAAAGAGTCCGCTCCGCAAACTTCTCATACTGCTGAAATCAAAAAGGTAGAAGTTTGTGTTACTTGTGGTGGCCCTCACGCTTACTACAATTGTACTGCCACCGATGGCAATGCATTTGAAGTCAAAGCTTTAGCCGGATCTTCCAATCAAGGAGGTGGTCAATACCATCCTCAAGTGGAAACAAATTACCGTGCTAGCAATCAACATGGGCCACCCTGCTTTCCTTCTCCTAATAATCCAAATAGGAATAATCCTAATCAGCAAAGAGGGCAAAACACGCAGAATCAATATCATGCCCCAAACAATCAATACCCACCCCAAAGGGGTAATCAAGGGTATTCAGCTCCTAATTCCCAAAGACCTCTCTCGAGTGAGCTTGATAGCTACATCAAGGTTAATGAGACCAATATGAAGGCAATGCAAAATCAAATCTCTAATTTGAAGAATGAATTTCAGTCCTCAATAAACAAGCAAGGGACTGAGCTTTCAAACAAAATCGATCATTCTCAAAGCGAAGTTAAAAATATGTTTGCCAGTCTCATGGACCATCTTAATCCACCTTCTACCTCGGGAGGTCTCCCAAGTAACACTGTTGTCAACCCTAGGGGTGAACTCAAAGCTGTCACTACACATAGTGGTAAAGCTCATGAGGGACTCAAGGTGATAAAGGACCCGGTACTTCCCACTAACAATAGAAGTACTAAATACGTCCAACCTTCAGTCATCCAAAATTCTACACCCACAATTGCTCCTCAACCGTCAAGAATAGATCCAACTCTGTCACGATTTACGGTTAAAAGTTTGTCAACCAAACTTAGTGAGCAAAGAACAGCCAGATACTACTCCGAAATGCTCAATGCTGTTCCTGTCAGTGTGCTTGATGACAGTGATGATGACAGAGATACCACTTTCGTCAAAGCCATCACTACAAGGAGTGGTGCTGCTTATGAGGGGCCGGCTGGCCCTATTCCTCCTCCGTTATTTGAAATGGAAAAAGAGACGGAGGATACTGTTAAGATTCCTGAAGTCCATCCTCCGGTTGGCCCGAAAAATAAATCCAAACCAGGAGTTGTCTTTGAATCTGTTAAGACTCCTGAAGTTGTTGTCCCTAAATCCAAACCTTACATTCCTTACCCATCGCGCTTAAATGAGCAAAAGCTCCGTGAAAAAGCTAGTCAACAAATGGACAAATTCTTTCAAATCTTTAAAGAATTACATTTTGACATCAGCTTTGCGGATGCTATCATTCTGATGCCCAAATTTGCATCAACAATCAAACACTTGTTAAGCAACAAGGAAAAGCTGATTGAAATGGCTAAAACTCCGTTAAATGAGAACTGCTCAGCGATTATCTTAAAAAAGCTTTCGGAGAAGCTTGGAGATCCTGGAAAGTTTCTACTACCTTGTGTATTTCCAGGAATGGTCGAATGCTATGCCTTAGCAGATCTAGGTGCAAGCATCAACCTGATGCCTCATTCAGTATGGAAGAAACTTTCTCTTCCGGCTCTTACTCCTACCTGCATGACTCTAGAGCTTGCAGATCGAACCATATCTCATCCATGCGGCATTGCCGAAGATGTGTTTGTGAAAGTAGGAAAGTTCCACTTTCCAGCTGACTTTGTGGTTGTTGAATTCGACGCAGATCAAAAGGTTCCTCTAATTCTTGGAAGAGGGTTCCTAAAAATGGGCCATGCTCTTATTGATGTATTTAAGCATGAGATCACCTTGCGTGTGGATAAGGAAGCTGTTACCTTTAACCATGATCAAACTTCGAAGTACTCCTCAAATTATAATTCTGCATCGGTTAACCGAATAGATGTCATTGACATTACTTCAGAAGAGTACTCTCAAGAAAGTCTTGGTTATTTTCATAATTCTGTGAGTGGTAATCCCACTCCATCTTCTCAACCTATCATTTCCGACTCTTCCCCTTCTTTCCCTCCGTTTGAGGGAAGTGATTCCAATTGGGAAGAGATCGAGGCTTTTCTCAAGTGTGATTCATTTCTGGAAGGAATTGATAACGCTGAGATTGATTTGGAGGGAGATATTCTTCTTCTTGAGAAATTGTTAAATCAGGACAATTCCCCTCCTCTCCCTCCCGTTGAACTTCATAAATTTCCGGAGATCAAGATTAAGGACTTGCCTCCTCCACTTGAAAATGCAATTCTTGAGGAGGAAGTTCTTATCTTAATTGCTGTTCAGATCTCTCTTCTTCCCTTCACCTACCCGGTGATTTCCCCTATCTTTCACTCATTTGGGAGTGAGGATATTACTTTTGATCCCGGCATTGTCCATCTAACATTGGTTTAAATGCCGGATTTATCTCATCGGTGTGGAACTTTCTTATGCTCAATTGGTTATCCAAGCATCTTGAATGAAAGTCCGATGGAGATGGTTTCTTCCACTTACTTCCTCATAGACTTTTAAATTGCTTTTTCTCCCGGGCTGTTCAGGAACCCTTTGTTACGGTTGACCGTTCACAAGCGGTTAGCTTGCGTGATAAACCTGCCTGTTCGGGAGGAATCAACTCAATTCGGGGTCGAGTCAAGCTAGCAACTCGGTTAATAAAAACAGTAGCAAAATATGGGTTTTCACCCATGTCTCACCCTAGTGTGGGGGAGATGCCCCACATATTGTAAATATGTATAGTAAAAAAAAAATGTGTATATAAAAATAATGGCTATAACTATTTCCCTTTCACGTTCTAAGTGTTGGTTTAACAACCGGTTCTTTGAATATTGAGGGCAATATTCAGTTCTAAGTGTGGGGGGGAATTCTTGCGAATTTGATCAAATGTACCATCTAGTACCCCCATTTTAGCCAAAATTTTAAAATTTTTTCTCTCACTTAGAACGCAATAAATGGTTATCAGTCCGCCATGTCTAACCCACATAAGGATTGGCTAATCCAGGAGCAAACGGCTCTTGGTAAAGATATATCAAATCCGTTTATGGCTTACAATTTGCCGAAAATTGTATGGTATTCGACTCACCATATCTTCATAAGTGAAGAGTTGGCTAGCCTGCAAGGTTATGGCTTGTGGTAAAGGCAGTAGAAAATCCATGATTGGTAATCAGCTCACCAAAGATAATATTGATAATTTATCTAAGAATTGGCTAGTCCAGAAGCAAACGGCTTTTGGTAAAGACAAATCAAAACCGTTGACAGCTGATGGTTTGCTCAAAATCATTTGGTTATCATTGTACCAAAGTATCACATACTAAAACATTGGCTACTCCAGAAGTAATGGCTTTTGGTAAAGAGAAAAATCCATTAAAAACTTCATAAAAGATTGCTAGGGACTAGCAATAGTTTAGTGTGGGGGATTGATGAGTGTCTAAATACTCATCATTTTTACCTAATCTGAGCTGCCAAAACATCCAAAAAACACTCAGAAATGCATCATAATACTAAAATTATCCCAGAATTGTGTTTTATATGTTTCAGATGCAAAATGTTTAAAAACAAGTGAAAAACGAACAAAGTTTGCATAATTGGCAGTTTCAGTCCCTCAACTTTCAAAAGTTGTCAAAACTAGTCCCTGGTTATTCTAAAAACAGGAAAAGTCATCAAAGGTCCTTTAATAATCATAAAATTACATAATAAGTCCTTTGGTGCAAAGTTTCATAAAATTACAAGTTTAGTCCCTCAACTTTGAAAAATGTCAAAAATAGTCCTTAAGGTTTTAAAAATGGAAAATTATCAAAAATAAACCTTTGAACTATTCATATATGGCATAATTGGTCCTTGTGATTTAGCTACTATAAACCAACCGGACCTTAAATAAATTAAACCAACCCACCCTTTATATTAATAAACCCAATCCAATACACAACCCAACCCATCCCAATCTTATTACTAAGCCCAAGCCCAATCCTTTATTAAAATAACCCGACCCAGCCTGGTATTTAAAACCAGAGTTTGACTCTGGTCAAACTCTTCTTCCTCACACAAACCCGCCAAAACCACCTAGCCCCTAGTTTCTCTGCAATACCACTCCCCCTCCTCCTACACGTTACCTAACAATACAAATGCATTGAATGCTTCTTCTCCACCTCCTCAAAAAGCATTAAATGCTTAAACCTGCTCAGTCCACTATTATCAATTTTGGCGCCAAAAGTGAAATCAAAGGCTCAGATCAATTGAGGATAATTCAAGGGTGCAGAAGAGCTCAGAGATGTCGACTAGGGTTTTCCCATCTCAATTTTGTATAAATAGATCAATGTAATAGGAATAAAAAAGTTAGTTAATTTATTTTTAATCGTCCTTTATTTATTTGTCTTTTCTTATTGTAATTTTCATTTCAGTCATCAATATAGTCACTTTACAGTCAATTTGATCTCATTTTAATTTACCTTGTCATTTAAATTCAGTCAATTTACAATTTCATGCTTCACTGTAATTCGTTTTAATTTAAATGTTGTTTGTAATAGCTTATTATCTGTTTAAATAAGCTCACATTAGCTCAATATAGCTTTTGGTGAGTTTATTTTAGTTCTACATGTTCTATTTCAAGAAATCAAGAAAAAGTCAACCAAAGTCAACTGATGGGTCAAAATAAGCAATTCTGGGTTTAGAAGCTAAGCTGGATGGTTTTCTGGTTTCTAGCTTGTTGACAACAAGCTAGGAGTAGTTTTTGATCCTTGGTTCTTGTTCTAAAAGCCCTTTGCAGTTGTAAGAAATTTTCAAGCTTTTTCTCAATTTCTATAGTTTACTGTTACAGTGCTTATTTTTAGCTTATCTTCACAATTTATTGCTTATTGTTAGTTTACAATCATATTTCATCAGTAGTATAAGTATTTAATAGTCCTTATTTCATATTGCTTAAAAAATTCTAAAAAGTCAAAAAACAGTCAACTATAGTATAGCTTATTAGATTGCTTATTGTCCTGTTATAAGTTGCTTATCATAGTTAGTATAAGTTATTTAATCATTAAAAGTCAGTACTTATAAGTTAATTTACTTATTTCCTTTGAAAAATCACAACAGGCAGTCACAAAAGGGTTGTTTGGTTTAACACAGTCAAAGGGTCAAACCTTGGTTTACTGTGCATTTGCCACAATCCCAACTTTGATTAAGCTTTTATAAGCCATTATAAGCTATTTCTCAGGTTTAATAAGTTCATTTCATTGTTTTAGTACTTTTGAGTCCTTTGTGAAATTTTTAGAAGTTAAAAAGCTCAAATAAGCCACAAGGAGCTATAAGCTCTTTTGGTCCTTTTTCTTGGGTTCTCTGAGTCCTTTGTGGTCTATTTAGAGTAGAAACATCAAGTGGTTTGCAGCCCTAAGGCTTGTGCTTGTCTGCACAAACCTGCACATCAGCAACTCAGTATATACTGAGTTGCCTGAGCAGCTGATCTCACCCATATTGTAGCTTATCCACAGAAGCTCTTTCCTTGCTTTTTGTTTCTATGAATAGCCAGTAGTACTAGCTCAAGTTTGCCCCCATAATATTGCATCTCAGTGCTTATTTAGAGTGCTTAATCTGCCTTGAAAGTTGGCTTATTTCTGAATTCTCTGTTTGAGTTTTGCAACTGCTAATCTTTGCATCAGCTTAATTGCTTGTGCTTATTTGTATTTTCTTGTTGTTTTGTGCTTAATATAGTGTATTAAACCTATTCTGAGCAGTTGGTTAACTTTTGTGCTTATTTGCTCATTTTTGGGCTTATTGCAAACTGCTTATCTGCCCAAATCTGCTTATTTGGCTTAGTCAACTTTTCATTTTATTTTTCTTAGCTTTTTAATAATATTTTAGATTTATCTGTAAATTTTCATAATTTTTTGAATAGCTTTGATATTTTTAATCTTTTTAATTAGTTTAAAATAGTATTTAAATCATAATAAATAGAATATTAATCAGAAAAATATAAATCCAATTTTCATAATTTTCTTTTGTCATTTTTAATCTAGGAAAAATATAATCTTATTTTTAGACCTTAAGAAAATCAAAAATAGAAATAAAGTGATAGCTTCTATTTAATAGAATTTATCTTTTTAAATTTTAATTAAGTAAGTTTCATTTTTATAATTTTCTTAGCTTCTATTTACTTAATAATATTTTTAGAAAAAGTTTTAGATTTTTCTTTGTCCATTTAGTATTTATTAGAATTTTTATTAGTTTAAATAAGCATTTAAATAGTAATTAATTAATAATAATTAAATAAAAAGTAAAAAAAATATATAATTTAAGTTTTTAAATAAGTTTTAAGTAATTTTACATTTTTAGGTTTTAAATTTCATAAATTTTATAAATTTTAGTTTTTGTCCCATTTTAGATTTCCTGTTGCGCGTTTTGGTTTATTTATTCGCGTTTAATTTTCCTGTGTATATCTGTTTTTAATTTGTTATTTAGAATTGTTAAAAAGCAAAATCAAAAGCAATCTAAATCATCAATCACTCTAATCCTAGCTTTTCACAGTTGCCCATTCACATCTCGTTGGGAAACGATCCGGGTGATCACTTGCCTGGTTTCACACTACACACGAGTATTCGTTCTGAGACTGTTTATATTTATATATACGTTTTCAGACGGATCAAATTTTGGCGCCGCTGCCGGGGAGGTGTGCTGCGACTATTGTGTAAGTTTTAGCGATTAGTGATTCGAGATCCTTCTTCCAAGAAGTTCCTATTTCCCAAAAACAATATAAAATACAAAAATATTTTTCTTTTCTTTTCTATATATATATTATTATTATTATCACATAAAAAATTAAAAACCCAAAAACATTTTCCGTTTTCTTTAATAGTAAACAAATAAAAATTAACCATCGAGAACCAAGACTGAGTACTACCTAACTGGGGGTACGGCCATAATAAGTTCCCAAACCTAAGATAAAAACTTGCCTTTGTATCACTTGCGAATATCGGCTCACCTTTGATTGATAAACAAACTATAACGGCGCATCTACTGAATCAAAAATCTTGTATTTTGAAACGTAACGAAAATACGGCGCATTAGCTTTTGTTAATACGACGCATTTAATTTTAATAAGTATAATCGATTTTTGATAATTAAAACTGATATGGCGCATTCTAATTCTAAGCGGCGTATCTATTTTCTGAATAAAAGTGTGATTAAATTTTAACGATTATAAGATACGGCGTATCCAACTTTTTGGATACGGCGCATCGTCTACTGATATCAACAACTTTTATTTTACTTTGATTGTTTCACTTTTCTTTTGTACGAGTAAGTTTTATTTCAGGAAGATGGACGATCCAGATATTACAATGGAAGAATATATCAGACTTGAAGAGGAAAGAGCCTTGAGCAATAATGGGATCTACGATTGGGAGAGAGCAAGATATAGTGCGCAAGTCATTGAGACGAAAGAAATCACTATGGAAGAATACTTGATTTTAGGACAAGAAAAGTCAAGGAATGAAAGAAACAAATGGCCGTTTCAACACACTTGGTGTATGCCAAATGATGATGAAGAAGATTCATATACCGTGAAACCAATTTCGGCAATTGTTATTGATAGTACTTTTTCTCCGGAGATTGCACAAGATGATGTGTATACGGAACCTTACGTTGAAGAATATTCTGCAATCGTATTACCACCATTAGACAATCCAACGGATGAAGATGAAAAGTATTATAATTTTGATTTCGAACCATTTGACGCCATAGTTTATGATGACATACCTCAACCAGATTTTGACCCAACGAGGGATTTTGAAGAAATCTGGGATGACTTGTTTAGAAATGAAATTCGGGACGATGCTGAAATTGCATGACCACTAGTTAAAGATGGAGATTCACAAGATGAATTGGAGTCACTTACAACACAAAGTGGTACAAATTTATTTAATATTATTAATCCCGTTACTAATAATCTTGCTAGTTTTCCTAAACAGGTTGCAAAACATAAGAATGATGAGGTGAAATTTATTACACTACCTATTGAAGCACATGAAGCACCTGTGATCAACCCGTTTTTGGTGGAGCTCGAGGAAGAATTTGGTGATGAGCTCTTAAACATTACTATAATTGATGAAGATGATGATTTCGACCCTATTAAGGATATAGAGGAACTCAAACTTTTACCTGCCAAAGACCTTTTCTCATCTTCTGCGGAAGTCAAGGGACGCCTTACTACCAAAGAGACTAACCAAGAAGAAAGGAGACTCATTTTTCCTCAACACACTACTCTTTCAGATGGAATGGTCAAGTCATCCAATTTATCAACCAAACCGGGTAAGGATAGGAAAGATGCACATATATTGCCAAGGTATGATCTTTATTTATTTCTTCCATCTTTACTAGAATATTTACACTCTTTTCGTGTTTATTGCTACTATCACCCGCACTTGATCCCAAGTGGGGGGAACAACACCCTATTACACAGTAAATAAGGGTGGAGTCAGGCTTGTGACTCGAACAAAAACAAGCGTTTCGTGGGAGGCAACCCATGCTTATCTTTTATTTTATTTTATTTTCTGATTTTGTATTGAGTCTGTCAGACCTGCAGAAGATACGGCGCATCTACATCATAAGATGCGACGCATCTTCTGCACAGGTCATATCTTATTTAATTTTCTGCATTTTTATTTTTGACTTTAAAACTTTCTGTCAGTTTATTTAATGCGGCGCATCCCTGGTTAAGGATGCGGCGCATCTTTTATTCTGATTCGTATTTATTCCAGGCTCGATACGGCGTATCTTCTTCCATAAGATACGGCGTATCGACTGACCTGATGATTTTCAGTTTTTAATTTTTTATGTTTTATTTTTACTAACTACTAATGTATTATGCAAGTTTGAACCTTCTTAACTCAGGTGTGTTAAAGTCTGAATGGTATTATAGATTCCTGCATTTCTGTGGATACATGATGTATGAAGCTTAAACGTTCTCATCCACAAGAAAGTTGATTTTTGCTCTTATACGAATAATGGAGGATCATACCGAGCAAATCTCAGGGGAGTTTTTCTGTTCTAATTCTTTTATTTTCCAGTTTTTAACCTTTGTCACAAACAACGAGGACGTTGTTTAACTTAAGTGGGGGGATTGGAGAATTAGAATACTTACTTGTCCTAAACTTTTTCATAATATGCTTAAAATGTGCTTAATATATCAAAATTTAAAATTTTTTATAGCATGTTTTTGTTTAAAGTCTAAATTACATAGCTGCACACATAACATTATTTCCAAAAATTGTGAACTTATCAAAATTCACAAATCTATGAGTGTGCCGGTGACTTGTAAACTTTAGAACTTGGCTTGTATACTAATCGAGACCACCATAATAAGTATTATCTATATAATTGGAATGACTTGTCTAAATTGGTAAATTTCTAGGATTACACCCAAATAGCCTTTATATGTTATGTGATATTAACTAACTACACTGGTTAGTTAAGCCCCGTATAAACCCTTTGTTACTCTCACTTTTAGAGTAAGATACCCCTAGAAAAACACTCAGAGCCATTCCTTTCGTTTCTTACACCTTTGTTATAATGTTTCGTTACACCCTTACACCTTAGCCTACCCTGTAGATTAAAATCCGTGGTTAATTGCTTTGGGCAAAGTGTGTTTTCTTACATTACCTGTGTTCGCGTGCGTAATTCATTATCTTTGGTTGAGTCAGGAAATTGCACAATGCAATTGGTATGAATGTAAATATTGTATATCTTTGAGTTTATTTTTCGTGTGTTTACTACTTTCGCTATTACAGTTATTTCTGAAAGTATGAAGAGTATGAAAAAATTATCCGGAAAGAAAGTGATAGAAAAGTTGTGAAATTACACATATATGTTGATGTAAAAAAAAAAAATCGAAAAAATAGAAAAGAAAAAGAAAAAGAAAAAAGAAAAGTTGGATGTTTGTTTTAACCAACTTATGTAAAGTTTTGTATTAAGTGGTCGATATCACCACTATTTGTTGTATATTATATTTATGGATTGAATGGGAGTTAGCCGTTATGGGAACGCCAACTAAGGTTATTCTTTGATTGAGATCTTGTTGAGTATAATTCGTGTCTACCTAAAGCGTATGTTTCAAGTGTTAAAGCGTGAGTTATTCAATGATATGAGTCTAATTCATGGGATGGTTGGGAAAGTAATTTACCACACTTAGGATTTTAATTTATCCGTTTTGTTTATTTTTTATTTTACACCAATTTATATCCCAAATATTATCCATACCCTATATCATTCTTCATCCAAACCTAAGGCCGAATTCAGACGTGTTAGCAGCACAAGACACACCCTAAATGAAGATACAAGAGCTGTAAGAAGGTCCTGCATGTATTCAATTCATTAAGTAGTTTTGTTTTATTGTATTAGTACACTTTAATTCATCAGGATTGATGGGCCGATTCCATGTGACTACGGAAAATCATGGGCACCCCTTAAAATTGCTTTCCCATTAATTAAAGTTTATATGTTGATGTCTTTGGTGACTTTTATTAGTGCATTGATAACCTCTGTGTCTAGCTGAGCATTACTTGGGTCGCCATGCCCCTTCCTCGCCTATTTATTCTATCGTTTCTAGGATAGTGGGATAGACATAAGTGATCATTAAGGGTTTACTCGCCGATAAGATTAGAGCCAACGAGAAAGGGTTAATTACATACACTTCATATAAAACTAGCAATAAAACAAGTGACAAGCTACTTAATTATCAGGACAGGTCTTCTTATTGTCTCGAGTATCTATCTGTGTACGTGTGTGCTAATCGCTAATTCGTGCTCATTAGTTTAGTTTTCTATTTAATCATAACCAAACCGTGCCAGTCTCTCAGGCTGAACCCCCTTGCTATGATTAGGTTGTACAGCTAACTTAGGATATTAAAATAATGATTAGAATAACTAGATAATACGTTCCACTCTTAGTGATCGACACTCTACTTACCATTATATTCATACTGACCAGGTACACTGCTCGTTAAAGTGTGTGTTTTACTGATAAGTCGGCTAAATATAAATTTAAAACTTGAGTAGGCATTAATACTGTTAAAACCACAACGACATCACGCGCGCACCAAGTTTTTGGGGCCACTGCCGTGGATATAAACGAATTAGAGCAATACACACGCACATCACCTCTGAATACCATGAAGATTCATTTTGACACTATAACTAAATTTGGAAACTTTCCTTGATGATATGTAAATGTTTTTGAGAAAAGCTTTTGAATACGATGCTATACCAACTTTGAATTGAAACTACACTAAGGGTTTTATGAAAATCTCTTTTAAAGACTATATTTATAAAAAGGTTTTACTAAACATCATTTCATGAAAGTCACTGAAAGATTATTTTAAATACAAGTTTAATATGAAATCTTTGAATTAAAATCTTTTCTATGAACCTATAAACCTTTTTGATTATGAACCTTTGATATGACCTATTGAACCTTGATTTGAACCTTATTCTAAACCCGGTTATAAACTCTTGTTTTGAAACTTAATTTGAACTTTGATATAAGCATTAATCTGATATACTATTTCTGAACCTGGACTTGAACATTGTTATAAACTCTGATATAAACCTATCTGAATTTCCGAACCTCTGATATACACTTCTATAACATCTGACATAGACCTTATAATCTGAACCTTTTGATATATATACTCTGATTTCTGACCTGATATTTGACCATGACCCACAGTTTGAGACCCGAGCCAATCACTAGGCATGAGGGTTTCATGTCCATGTCATTGATGCACCGATGGCATGACTCTAGGGCAGGAGAGTGATGACATGTCCCGTCCCTGACTTTATTTTATCTGGTGTGTATTGGTAGACTCTGGCCACCTGGGGCGTATGGATGCATCCTAGATCTGATCTGATTTCTGTTATCTGTATCTGTTTATCTGTTATATATATCTGGTGACTGATGGTGTGTGCGATACACGTCTTTCACATATCTGGGAGCTAGCTACTCCATTTGATACATGAGGACACCCTCATATTATCTGGTTACTGAGAGGACTCCCCTCTGCATGATTGATTGACATGATTACATTATATATATCTGTTTCTGGGCTCGTGGTGGATTACTGTTTTTCCTTTATCATATACATTTACTTACCTTTGACCCTTATTATATCTTGCACTGTTTCCCTTTACCTTTATCTATTTATTATTCCCTATCCCTTTATCCTTACTCCTTGGTTTATCCTTTAACTCTGATTATATCTGCATGACCTATATTTCTGACACTCTGTACTATTCTTTATTACTGCTTTGTTACCGTTATATCTGTTCACTGGGCTCTCGTAGCTCAGCCGCATTTCTTTTCCTGCGGCAGGTTTTAGTAGGAAGCTGGGTATGAGTGGAGAGTACCATTGGACTTAGAAGACTATACTGTGATAGATATTTTGTTATAGAGATGACTAGATGGATTTATATTTTCAGACTATGTATTTATTCCTTTGTAATTTTGTATTTCCTTGAAATTTCTTTGTAACCTTTGTATTCTTTTGTATTATTGAAGATGTATGCTTGTGTATGTTTCTGATATGTCACCATCATTATGACACTTCTACCCTTGTCGGGTTGGGGTGTTACAATTTATGGTATCAGAGAGACAGGTTGCGACTCGTAATACATTTACCCTTGACCTGTGAGTTCTGGACCATTAGGCTTCCACTGTAAGAACATAGGAGAACAGCCTGAGAACTTGCTTTAGGATTTCTTGATATGAACTTAAGTTTTGACCAGTGAGGAATGGGTAGACTATAAGGCATTTGTTTAAGTATCTTTGCTTCCGCATCACTCTGATTCGTGCCTTGCTTTGATTAAAGTCTGTTAATACCACTTTTGGAAATTGAAAGCTTATGCTTTGCACTACCTAAGTTTTGAACCTAAATAAATCTCGAAGGCATTAAGAACTGCATAGTAATTGCCTGACACTATTTGATTCTTGTCTGCAGAGTCCGACTCTGACCTCTGATCCTTCTGTTAATCATTTTGATGCCTCTTCGGGCATTCTGAAAATCTCCTTGGCGATGACGTACTTGACACCTTCTGTTATTTGTCTTTTGCATTTGATAAGCATTTGATACCTTCTGTTAATTGTCTCTTGTCTCTTGATAAGCATCTATAAATTTTCTGACACCATTTGATTTCGTCTTAACCATCTATGTCCCTATGAGAAGTCTTGTGGTGTTTAACCACGAGTATAAGAATGTTTCCCTCTCATTTTGGACGATAAGATTTGCATTGTTGATCTGTCTTTCTGTGGACTGTTAACTCTAATGTTATTCTGATAAAGGATTGGTTGTTTGACAACTATCCTCCTATGTCTCACCTTTGACGTTTGAAACAATTTTGAACTCCCTACCATGATTACCGATTGTTAAACTTTTGACTATCATTATTACTCTGAAGACTCGTGTGTTATGTTCGCGATTATTAAGTTTTCCTTGAACCCATTTCATACAACAATGAATGAACCTTATCTTGAAAATTACTTGGCACCCTGAATTTTCTGAACACGATTTCTGATTGAACCACCAAATTTTCCACCGGAGTGAGAAGTAAGTTCGCTTAAGTGTATTTTCTTGGCGTATTTCAGTTTTGTTCGCGATAAAGAAGAATGATGACAGGAGACATGTATTGATTCTGGAAGCTGAACCGTATTGCTATTTGGAACCCTTATTTCTCCACCCTGAAACGACTTTGTATCTATCCAATTTCAGAGCGCGAAGTTTCCTTCAGATGGAAATATGAATTGAGGTTATTCTTGAGATCGCTGTCCGTATTTGTAACGACTGATATAAAGATTTGTGACGCTAATAGTATTAGCTAAAGCTCTGACTATTCTGTAAATTTGATAAATGAATGTGTTCTCGTGAGTACTTGGGCAAATGATCATTGTATGACTTAATAGTACATTCGGAGACGAAGAAGAACATGAAAATCATTTTTGCACTTTGTAAGAAATTTGACGATCACTTGTGCATTCTGAGAGATTGATATCTGTTGAGACAACGGTTTTTTTTTTTTTTTTTTTTTTTTTTTTTATTTTTTTTTTATTGAGAATATCCCTTTTAAATCCCGCAAATTTTGAAACTATCACCGAATGGTCAAGACCGATAACAAAATGGTAAACTGAAATCTTTTGAACCTTGCATCAGAATTCTGAAAGACGTTTACAACTTGCGTTACCCTTGATAAATTTCGTGACCAGAGAGAAACAACTTAGTCCGATTGAGAACGGAGTTTTGGAAAGCTGAAATAGAAATTTGTTTCCATACTCTCAGACGGAATAAATTTTGAGACATTTCAGAAAGAGACTCGGTTATCCTCCCTTGCAACACAGAAGGTTTTGCGTATGCATCAAGACAACTAGAAACGCATCAGAAGAATTACTTCGCTACCTGACCTGGAGTTGACAACAGCGGTGACTACCCTGAAGAGTGAAGACATTCCTTACAAGGCAGGAGTGTTGGCGATACAGAAGGAAGATGGCGACCCTGGAGCTGACGAAGACGTACAGTCTCACTTCCCTATTCATTTTGGTTGTACTAAGATGAATTGAGAGCGGAAGCAGACTGAATGATGAAGGAACTTAAAGATCGTGCCAGAAATTCACATTACTCCACCATATTCCAAGAAGAACTGCAGGAGGCTTGATGAACCAGACACAAGATCACGATTTTGCTTCACTTCCAGATTGATGGAAAAACGAAGGCATATTAACCGGACTTGAAGAGATTTGATGTTTTGAATGAACGGATTTCTGAAACAGACCTTTTATGTTTGGAAGAATCGATTATGTGAAGACCGAAGTTATTGACGATTAGTTTTCATTTCCGTTGACTCCCTTAAGCTTCGTTGTATCGTGATAAGATCCTCTAATGTTTTAAGTTCCCTAGAAGCATTTCAGTTCCGTGTTTATTTTCATATGTTCGATGATGGCCTTGTTCTGAAGAAATTTGGCAAATTGTGGAAAATCTGATGCTTGTGACGGCATACTTTACTTTGCTAGGCAATCTGAAATTCCGATACTCTTGCGAACGGTTGCTCCTCTCTTGACTATGACATTGATTTTGTTGACTCTGAGGTTGTAGAAGTACTAGGGGAATAAGATAGGTTGTTATACTCACGACTTGAGATAAAGTATGATCATCATGAAGGCATAATTATGTGGTGCTAGTATTATGATGCCTGATCAACGTGATAATACTTACACCATATAACGTGCACTCATTGTGGTCATAGGATATCTTGGGGGAGTACCTAAGAAGTTTAGAATCTGTTCTCCATTGGTTTATCCGTGATTAGTGAGACATTAGGTTCATTCTACCTATGCGTATACTCTGCTTTCGTTCATTCGGTATCTGGATGAATTTGGACTCTCGTTTTGCATTATGTTGACCTCAGTTATAAATCTTAAACTCCTTGTAGAGCTCTCTACTGATGGTATTGTTAATCTGATTCGAAATTCTGTTCGTATTCCATATAAACTTTCAGAAGATTCAACTATCATCCATTTTATATTGTATGTTTCTTTTGGTCTGAAATCAACCTAATTTGTCTCCTCTTGAGAAAATTGAACCCACCTTGTTTTGATTGAGTCATGAGAAACCATTTGTTTTGAAGATCCTTTTGGAAGAACCTCCCCGGGCGTGAGGATGTTCGTGACGATCTTTTGCGAATTGCTTCGACTTTGTCTAACCTTGCGACTTCAAATTTCGAGGAAGAAAATTTTCTTTTAAGAGGGGAAGAAGTTGTAAAACCCAAAAATCTAAAACATGCAAAATGACCAAATTACCCCTGAAACCATAAAACTTAATTAAATCACTTATAAAGTTCTGAATAAATTCCAAACTTCTGAAAACGAACTACATATGAAATAAAATTAATTCTGGGACAACATTTTATTATTTGAAAGTCCAAAAAAATTTATATATATATTCATGCACACAAATAATTATATAATCCGAAATATAATTTAATTTATTTATATTTTGTAAAATCATTTTAATATGGATAAATACAACAATTAAATTAGGGAATTATACTAATAAATCAAATTGTGATTTTTTTGTGATTTAGGCCGAAAAATCTGAGCTTATTCCCTCCCCATATGTCGGTTTTGGCTTTATTTAATAAACCATATTATTTTTATAAAACCCTAATACCGAAAACCTTAAGATCGACAAAACTAAAATCCACCATTCTCTCATTCGACTTTCTGAGGAAGAACAAGTAATTTTCTGGTGTTCATCAAAGATTAAAGAAGGTAAGAAAAATAGGAATTGGATTGTTGAAGCCTTGATTCGAACGTGGTGTATTATTTTGTTCGGTTTATACGCACGCAAGGTAAATAATTTCTTACGCCAAATCCTTATGTTCTAAAATTGAACAAGCATTTTTTTGATGATTAGTAGGTCGTATATAACTCATAAAAAATGATAAACATGGATCATGCAAGATAAATCAAGTGTACGAAATTTAAATAGCCAAAACACACTAAATTCTCAAATACGATTATACAAATTTTCTGGAGTGTGTTCATAATTTTTACGTGTTCTATGATGATTATAAAGGTCTATAAAAATAGCTACTTGATTTTTGGAAGCTTAAATTTAGTGTTCTTTAATTTAGTTTATTATCGGATTTATGAGAAAAATAGAGAAAATTAGGAAAAGTCCTACAACGATTTAGAATTAGGGTTTATGTGATGTAATCTAGATAATTAATGCTTAATAATGATTTTTTAATGATTGGTAAATGATTGGGAGAATTAGGGTTTGGTTTTGTAATTAAAAAGTGTTGTACGATTAGTTTTAAAATTATGGGGGTGTGTTTTGCCAACTTTGAAACTTGTAGGATATTTTTGTAATGTTATATAGATCTGGGATAATGTATAAAAATTATAACATGAGGGTCCTATGTGTAAAATTTGCAAGAAAAGGATTTAATTGGTAATTATGGTGTCGAATTGAAATAAATTAAAATAGCGGGACTAAAAGTGTAAATTCTAGAAACTTGATGGTGTCTCGTGTATATAATGATATAAAGGGTGTAATGTGTAATTTTGAATATTTAAGGGAATAATATGTAATTATGGATAAATTATTATTCGAACTGTATTTTTGGAAACTATAAGGACTAGTTTTGTAATTTATGAAACTTAAGGGGCTGTCGTACCACATATTAATTAAAGGGGTATATTTTGTAAATTGGTAAAATAAAGTGCTTGATGTGTAAATATAAACATGGTAAGGGTTAAATTGTGATTTATATAATTATAAGGTTTAATTTGTAATGTAATTAACTAAAGGGGTATAAATTGTAATTTGTGAAACTTAAAGGATCAAAGTCTAATTCTGGAAACCTGTTAAAAATAGAAAGTTACTTGAAATGAGTAAACCTACTTAAAGTGGGAAACTTGCTATTTCTGGAAAGTTACTAAATAAGGAAAGTTGCTATTTCTAGAAAGTTACCTAAAAAGGAAAAGTTGCTAAAAATGGAAAGCCGACTAAAATAAGTAATCCGAATTAAACAAACTATTAATAAGACAATCATGAATTCATGTAGATCCGCTGAAGATGGAGTTCGCTTCCGGTCTTTATTGTTCTGTTGTGTGTTTTTACTTGCGGTATAAGGTACATATATTCTGACCTTCCTTATAAGGTTTCTTATGATCTCTTTCATTTTTTCTGATCTGTCAGTTTCTGTATTAATGCCATTGCTATGATCCCCTTTACTAGAACCTTTTATATGATTCCCTTGTTTATAAATCGCAGATTAGAACCTTGTTATAAGAATTTGAATATGAACCTTTCTGATATGGTATCTGATTCTGAGTTCCCTTGATAAACTGAACCCTGTCTTATTCCTTTGATACTTGACATGATTCGTTCCTCACCTTGCGACCTGAATATGCAAACCTCTGAATACCCTAAAGATTCATTTTGACATTATAACTGAAATTGGAAACTTTCCTTGATGATATGTAAATGTTTTTGAGAAAAGCTTTTGAATACGATGCTATACCAACTTTGAATTGAAACTGCACTAAGGGTTTTATGAAAATCTCTTTTAAAGACTATCTTTATAAAAAGGTTTTACTAAACATCATTTCATGAAAGTCACTGAAAGATTATTTTAAATACAAGTTTAATATGAAATCTTTGAATTAAAATCTTTTCTATGAACCTATAAACCTTTTTGATTATGAACCTTTGATATGACCTATTGAACCTTGATTTAAACCTTATTCTAAACCCGGTTATAAACTCTTGTTTTGAAACTTAATTTGAACTTTGATATAAGCATTAATTCTTTGTTGCTGATATCATATACACTATTTTTTTGTTTGCAGTAATGGCGTTCAAGAAATTTATCATAGCCGGTAACGAAATGGATTTGAGTTTCATGACTAGAGAACCTATAGGTGACCATGGTGTCGGATCCCCCTCTGAATCTATCAACAATTAGCCCGTTGGTGTTGTGAATGTTGAGTCTCTAAACTATGTCGATCCCAATCAACTTGTTGAGAATACCACTGACTCGGAAGATGCTCCAAGTGAAGAGAAGGATATGGTCTTGTTGAGTACATCTGGTATTGCTGATAAGTTGAAAAGGAGAAAAGGGAGCAGTTCTTAGTCTGTGAAACTCTTCGTCAAGATGATGCTTATAACTCCAACCCCTAATCCAAGGGTGATCCATCATCAGTCATCAAAGACTCCTTCAAATGCTGGTAAGGTGATGGTTAAGTCTTTGGAGGCCCTTGATGCCTCTGGTGACAGTGATCATGATCTTTATAAAAATGACACAGAATTTGGACATATCCCTGTTGGACCTCTTATTTCCTGCCATGCGAGGAGGAGGTTCAAAGGCTTTCATAGCCTTCTCTATAGCCAGAATCTCTAGGAATGTCTTGATAAGATTTCCCAAAAGGCGATGATTAGGCCCCTTATTGTAAGGGGTAAATCGATCTATGTTCTTCTTTTTGTTCTTCAAATCTCCCGAAGAAAAACCTTTGTAGAACTTATAGGAGCCCTCCTTGTGCTCCACAGGGGCTCTGTTAGTGGCTACTTCCTTAGACTCAATCCATGTGTATGTCTTCTCCATTGGGACCTTGTAGGACGTAGGGACATCAGTGGATAAGAACCTCATAAGACTGCGTGTTCTCAGGCCATGTATAAAGCCTGATATGCATTGGTCTTCGTGCAAACCCATGATCCGTAAAGCATCATCAGTGTATCGCGTAATGAAGGACCTAGTGCTTTCCCTTTCCCTCTACTTTATGTTATGAACAACCAAGTGGGTTTTTGTAAATTTCTTTTTTTTATTGAAGGGTGATCGGAACTTAGCTTTTAGATCATCAAAGCTTACAACACTTCCAACCTTCTATCTATTCCACCATATCTGAGCAGAGTCTCGGAGGGTATAAGTAAACAAATGACAGACCACTCGCATAACCCATTTCGGCATTCTTATGGCCCGAAGAGATGTAAGTAATTATCTGGGTCCCCATCCGTCATAGACTCCGATATGGCTAGGCATTTTAAGACCATCTGGTAGACGATAGTCCTCAATCCAGGATACAAAGGGTGTCACGGAGCCCATAAGCTTCGAATACATGCCATTTAAATCATACGTGTTACACTTGGGGATATTTTGGGCATTTGGATATGGTGTAGTATGCACTAGGCTGTTGATGATGTACCCTCCGAACGGGTCGAAGGACTCCCCTTCGAGCCTGTAGAAAGCCCTCTCTTCGGAGGCCCAGGTTAATCTCCTAACATGTTTCATTGGAGTAAAACCATTCACCTACGAACTGGTTACCATGTGGGAATCCGCCAATCGAAGCCCTAAGCCCTTTGGGGTATTCCTATCGAAGGGACTAGCACGAAGGACCATTCTGACCTGGTCAAACCCACGTCTCCTCTTCCCTTTGGCTTTCCCGCCAAAACAGAGATCGTGGGCTACAAAGCCCTAGCGGTTACCACAAAATCATGGGACGCCCCCATGATCTCCGAACAATGTGCAATCGCCCACTATGTCCTATTTCTCCCCTATAAATAGCGTAGTCGGGCATGAACAATGTAAGTTAACTTCACTCTTGTCATTTACAACCTACTCAAACGATTACACATACTTACTCGCACGCCGGAGGTGGTTCGCAAGGTCCAACCCCTGCGCAATCACTTAACGTAGTGTTTCGTTATTTCTTATTTTCAGGTTAAGAACAAGCTTGGCGCAATCTCAACACCCCATTATTCCTTTGATCACCATTGAAGGCTTGGTTGTGCAATTATTTGTTCAATCAGTGGCGCCATCCGTGGGACCGCTACAATTGGTCTCGTTAATTCCGAGTTTATAACCAACCAACCACTTTCACTATTATTCCGGCATGGATAAAGGGAGAGAAGATACTCCCCCACCGGGTTTCTCGACCTTGGCACCAATACCAATCAACGACACTAACAACCTTCCCCCAATAACCGCTTCCACTTTCACAACACGTTCTCACCCAGAAGTCACAACCAACAATCATGCTTCGACATCAGCCAATCCCGAACCTGTCATTAGCCCAGCCTTTGTCGAAGCCAACCACAAAGTGTTGGAATCCCTCTTAAGGGCTCGTAACAGGCAAGTTAGGAATGCTGAGGTACGAAGGGAGTTGGAATACTGGAGTGATGAGTATGATGAAGAAATGGAGATGGAACCTAGGCCTCCGACCCATGGACCAACCCTATCGGCCTTAAGAATTGGGTATCCAGTCGGTCGAAGGCTAAGCAAAAGATCCGTTGATTTTGAAGGAGTCCCCGAGAGGGCTCCGACAAGAAGGGAAGGGGCGGTTACCGAAGGCTCTTACGGTAGGAGCCAGCGAAGGGAAGAAGTGGGGGTGACTTTGCCTCCATTGCTAGCAGCTCATCTGGGAAGGACTGAAGCTGGGGTTTCGTTGCAGCGTTCTCACGCATCAGGCGTAGAAGGCAATCCGCCTACAATTAATATGGGTGGAAATCTTCCTCCCAATGGTATGTACCCCTCGTTCCAAACTCAGTCTTATCCTCAAAATTTATATCCTCCAGTAAATGGACAGCCTAATAACCCAAGCTTTCCCCAAGCTTATGGGAGCATGCCCTTCGGGCATCCTATGGTGTACCCTCTGTACGCCATGGGAAACGGTTACCCGTTTGCCATGAATACACCTTATCAGTCCTACCCAAGCCAAACTCCTATGGGAATGCCCCCAAGCAACAATCCATATAATACTGTTCCCATGTATGCACCACCTTATAACTGTCTATACTCAGACCCTATGGGTTCAGCTACACCCTTCGTTAGGTGGATCGAAGATTACCCATTGCCTGATGGGTTGAAAATGCCCTCGCACGTTGGGACTTATGATGGGAAGGGGGATCCGGACAATTTCTTACATTTGTTCGAAGGGGCTATCAAAATGCAAAAATGGGTTATGCCAGTGGCCTGTCATATGTTTACATACACCCTACGGGATTTTGCTCGTATCTGGTGGAATGGGCAAAAGCCCGGCAGCATCGTCGATCTTGATGATCTTAAGGCTAAGTTCCGGTCGCATTTCAGTCAGCAAAAGAAGTTCACGAGGACTCATTTAACGGTGCACAATATCAAACAAAAAGAAAACGAAAGCACAAGGGCCTTCGTTACTAGGTACACCGATGAGACTTTGTAGATCTTGGGTCTTCATGAAGATCAGCGTATCTCGGGTTTTGTACATGGTCTTCGAAATCGGAGTTTGGTGGAATTCTTATCCACTGACCTTCCGACAACTTACAAAGGGTTCACGGAAAAGACATATACTTGGATCGAAGCAAAAGAGGTGTCCACTAATGGGGCTCCGGTAGACAGAGATAGCAACAACAAGTTTTCGAAGCATTCTTCGTGGCAAGGGTCCAAGAACAAGAACAAGAACAGAGATAGGTTTTCTCGGTACAACAAAGGCCCCAACCATGGTTTGTTAAGCAGTCTAACGAAGTCTCCAAAGGAAATACTTGCTACGGAGAGGGCTGCCAAGGCCTTCGAAGCACCCCCTCGTATGACAAGTAAGGGCAAAAACAGGGATACCAGCAAGTACTGTCACTTCCACGAAAATTATGGTCACGATACGAACAGTTATAGAGAACTGAAGAAAGAGATAGAGGAAGCTGTGAAGTCCGGGCAATTGGCACATTTGGTGAAGGGTATAAAGAAGGGAAATGAAGAGATGACCGATACTCAATTGGCTAAAGATACTGCTCCTCTCGAAGCCCCAATACTCATGGTCCGTTGGGGCGAAGCCAGCTTGAAGAGAAAGGTAACGGAGGGTAACAAAGTAGGGGAGGTAACTTTTCCTCCTCTTGCAGGCCAAGTCCCTTCAAATGATCCGGTAGTCATCAAAGTCCTCATTTCCAACCGAGAAGTAAATAGAGCCTATATGGACTGTGGGAGCTCCTGCGAAGTCATCTATGAGCATTGTTTCCTTAAGCTTAATCCTTCGATCAGGTCGCAGCGGATTGATTCGAAAATACCCTTGGTAGGGTTTTCTGGTGAACATTCGTGGCCTCTGGGAGAAGTTCCGTTGGAAATAACGATTGGAGAAGGCAAGCTCGCAAGGACAGAAACCCTCATGTTCGCTATCGTAAGGTCCAACTCTCCTTACAACTTGCTAATAGGAAGGACCGCCATGCAAAAGATGGGTATAGTAGTCTCCACTATACACGCAGCGGTAAAATTCCATACACCTTATGGGATAGGCACCGTATTCTCCACTTACAACCAAGGACAGACGGGAGACAATAGCAAAAAGATTAGAGAAACTCCGGAGGAGCCTCCGAAGGCCATTTTAAGTTGTACAGATGCCGAAGAACGTATCGTGGTGAATGAGCTCTATCTAGAGCAAACGGTGGTAATCGGAAAGCAACTCCCTGCTAACTTCAAAGCAGACTTGGAGAAGCTACTCAAAGCCAACAAAGACGTATTCGCATGGACGTACTCAGATATGACCGGGGTTCCCAGGACTCTTATGATCGATGGCAAGCCCTTCGGTACAGAGCATAAGCTTAACGAGTTCAAGCACATTGAACCAATTAAGCAAAAGCGACGAAGCCTGGCACCAGAAAGAAACTTAGCTGCTTGTAAAGAGGTGGATGAACTTGTGCAAGCAGGAATTCTCAGAGAAGTGAAATACCAAACTTGGGTCGCTAATCCAGTTATGGTAAAGAAAAGTGACGGAGGGTGGCGTATGTGTGTTGACTTTACCGACATCAACAAAGCCTGCCCAAAGGATTGCTACCCTCTACCAGAAATTGATTGGAAGGTCGAATCCCTCTCGGGGTTCCGTTTGAAATGCTTTTTGGATGCCTACAAAGGATATCACCAAATACAAATGGCAAAGGAGGACGAGGAGAAGACAGCCTTCTACACAGGAAAGGGTGTCTATTGCTACAAGAAGATGCCCTTCGGCCTAAAGAATGCGGGGGCTACTTATCAGCATTTAGTAGACAAGGCCTTCTATAAGCAAATTGGAAGGAACTTGGAAGCCTACGTTGATGACATGGTAATAAAAAGCAGAACCGAAGAGGACCTCCTCTCCGACATTCAAGAGACCTTCGATCAATTACGGGTTATCAACATGAAGCTTAATCCCAAGAAGTGTTCCTTTGGCATGGAGGAAGGGAAGTTCTTGGGGCATTTGATAACGAAACAAGGGATTAAAGCTAACCCTTCGAAGGTTAAAGCCATCACTGATCTTCAAGCTCCGAAGTCACTAAAAGAAGTTCAAAGCCTCAATGGGAAGCTTGCGGCACTTAGCAGGTTCCTATCGAAAGGGGCAGATCGGTCTTTACCATTTTTCAAAACACTCAAGGGGTGTACAGATAAAAAGACTTTCCAATGGAGTTGTGAAGCGGAAGCTGCCTTCGAAAAGCTAAAGGAATTTATGGAAATATTACTAACACTAACGGCCCCAATCAAAGGCGAAGTGTTGTTCATGTACATTGCGGCATCATTCGAAAGCATCAGCGCGGTGCTCTTAGCCGAAAGAGAAAAGAAGCAAGTCCCTATATACTTCGTTAGTAGGGTCCTACAAGGAGCTGAACTAAACTATCCAGAGTTGGAAAAGCTAATCCTAGCTTTGGTTTATGCTGCAAGACGCCATCGAAGATACTTTCAAGCTCATCCCATCACGGTATTGACTGACAAGCCTATCAGGAAGATACTGTCGAAGCCTGAGAAATCAGGAAGGGTAGCTAAATGGGCTATCAAATTAGGAGAGCATGAGATAGAGTACAAGGGTCGAAACTTCGTCAAAGGTCAGATACTTGCAGACTTTCTCGCTGAAACACCCTCCGGACCTAGCCAAAATAAAGAAATTCCTAAGGAGAAGCCCCAAGAAACAAAGGAGGGGTGGAAATTGTACATAGACGGAGCATCAAGTTCAGATGGTTCAGGAGCAGGTTTAATGCTAGTTAGTCCGGAAGGAAGGGAATACACTTACGCATTGTGTTTTGAGTTCGAAGCTACCAACAATGAAGCCGAGTATGAAGCTTTGTTAGCTGGTCTTCGACTTGCGAAGGACATGGAGGTTCGTAACCTCTCCGTTTTTGTAGACACGTAGTTAGTCACCAACCAAATTAAAGGCTCCTACGAAGAAAGGCAACCCACCATCAAGCAATATTTGGAAAAAGCTAAAGAACTCCTTCAGGGCTTCGAAACATATGATATAGCACACGTTCGCAAAAATCAAAACAAGAAAGCAGACGCCTTAAGCAAGTTGGCTTCAATGGCATTTGCACATCTAACGAAAGAAGTTTTGGTAGAAGTATTGACTGATAGGTCAATTAAACGAAGTGAAGTTTCTGACGTCATACTCGATGAAGGCACCAATTGGATGACTCCGATCAGGGAGTATTTGATCAGTGGTATTTTGCTGGAGGATCCTAAGCTGGCTCGAAAGGTAAGGGTCAAAGCTCCCCAATACAGGCTCATCGGGGATAACCTTTATAGGAGGTCTTTCCTATCTCCATGGCTTCGTTGTGTGGGGCCAAAACAGGCTTTGAACATCATCTATGAGGTTCACGAAGGATCTTGCGGGTTGCACGCAGGCCCTCGCTCCATTGTATCAAAAATAATGAAACTTGGGTATTATTGGCCATCCATGCATAGGGATGCAATAGAGATAATACAAAAGTGTGAAGCATGTCAAATCCACTCCAAAGTCCCGAGAATGCCTAAGCAAGACATGACCTCTGTTACGTCAGCGTGGCCTTTCTGCCAATGGGGAATTGACATAGTCAGACCCCTACCAGTTGCTCCAGGAGGGGTAAAGTTCTTGGTCGTAGCTATAAACTACTTTACCAAATGGGTTGAAGCAAAGCCCTTGGCATTAGTAACAGGAAGGCATATGGAGAAATTCGTGTGGGAACACATAATCTGTCATTTTGGTGTCCCTCACATTATCATCTCCGACAATGGAAAGCAGTTCGCCGAAGGGGTGTTCCCAACCTTCTGCGAAGGCCTGAAGATCAAACAGTCATTCACTTCCGTTTATCATCCCCAAGGTAATGGACAAGTAGAAGTCACAAACCGGGATATTATCGAGGGAATTGAGAAGAGGTTAGGACGAAGCCATCATGGGTGGGTCGACGAATTACCCCAAGTTTTGTGGGCACATAGGACGCACCCCAAGTCAAGCCACGGGGAGACTCCTTTTAGCCTTACTTATGGAACGGAGGCTGTTATACCCTCCGAAATAAGCATTGAAATGGAACGTATTGTGAACTTTGAAGAAAAGACAAATGACGAAAGACTTCGAGAAAATCTTGATCTTCTAGAAGAAAGACGAGAAATAGCTTCAATCAGGGAGGCTACCCACAAACAGAAGATTGAAAAGTACTATAACAACCGAGTTCGACCATCCATGTTCAAGCCAGGTGAATATGTCCTTCGTTTGAACAATGCAAGCAAGGCCGAATACGAAGGAAAACTAGGGCCAACATGGGAAGGACCCTACGTTATATCGGAAGCCTACGGCAACGGTGCGTACAAGCTCGCAACACTTAAAGAAGAAGTGATGGATAAAACTTGGAACGGTATTAACCTTCGTAAGTTTTTCATCTAAAACTTACTACAAAAAAAAACACTCAGTTTGTTTTTACAATTTCATGTAACGCATTCTTCTCATCTGGGGAAAGAAGCATTAATGGTAGGTGTCTTAGTATTCATTTCTTAAAATGATGTAATCCTCCCTACCCAATTAATGATATAACGCATTTCCCTCAAATCTCTTGTTTCGTTCTTTACAACAAAGATTTGTCCAGCCAATTAGTATACAAGTTTCAATGTCGAAGGATGTAGCAAGGCACATGCCTTGTATATAACTAACATCCATTACAATTCACATTAACTTTCCAATGAAGTCTTAGGGTATTAAAAGCCCTCTGCAACTTAAGGATAAAGACGGAGTGGGTCGCGTCCCTCTGTCGTAGTCAAATTATACGATTGCTTAAAATCTTGGTCCAAAATACACACAGTAAGGTGATAACCTTAGGTTGTATGTTTACGTTCCTGAAATGAGTGTAAGAGAAGATAAACATGACAATAAAAGTGGGACATATCCCACTAAATTAGCATTAATAAAGACTACGTACAGTCTTAGCTATCATAACCATAAAAAGGACAATTTTCTAAAAGTTATGGGTCGAAGCCCAGTAACACGAAAGATAAATCGTTCAAACAGGAACAAAGATAAATTGTCTCAAACAAACAATATGTTGGGGAATCATTTTAAGGTTGAACAGAGGTGGATTTCTTTGTTGAGGACGAAGGCTGGATCTTCATAGGCTTTTTCGCCAAAAGTTCCTCTATTGGAGCCAAAGGATTTTTGGTTACCTCAGCTAAGAAGGGGAACTCTGTTGACGTAAACACATCGCCTGCCTCATCAAATTCTTTCTCAGCATCAGGATGATAGTATGGCACCTCCGACAAAACCACAGGTTTCTTCGTCTGAGCAATATCTTCCAAAGCGGTATAGGTACCATAAAAAATGGCTGCGTTCACCAGTTTCCCAATAGCCTCCCCACCTCATCACTACGATGTAACTCCATTGCCACATGAGGAACAACCTTCGAAACTACCTCAGCTCGGTCTTTCTTTAAGCTTCGACATTGGAACTTCAGACTATCGACTTCCTCGCAAAGCTTGGCCTCCTGCTCAATCAGCCTAGACTTTTCGGCTTCCAGAATTGTGCATTTGGACTCAAGCATCTCAATTTGGGCTCTATAGATGGACACCTTAGACTCCTCTACCTTCAATCTATCACACCTTGCTTGGGATTCCTTCAATTGCCCTTCGAGCCTGTCAATCTTGGCTCGCATATCTTGAACAAAAGGATTCTTCTCAAAGTTCTCCATCACTTCTTTGCACTTAGCCTCCAATTCATCATATTCATGATCCCTAGCTTTTTCTTTGGCTAGGATTGCATCCATTTTCACTCTTACATTCAAAACCGTTTGCACCAACTCCCTTGTCCTTGAATTCAAATGATTATCCAAAACAGCCTGCCTAGCATAACTTTTGGAGTGAAAATCGCAAAGCTCTTCAATAGACATGTTATCCAAGACTCCCTTCCAACTGGTAGGTGTCATTTTTTCAACCAATTGTCGATAGGCACGTGCATTAGGAAGTTCCACAACATCGGGAAGGCCTAAAAAAGACAGGAAAACAAGTTATATGATGCATGACATTGGATACGCGTGAAAGATGCTAGCTTACTTGGAGTATGGTCATCAGGAATTGATAGAGGAGTGGGTATAAAGGTTTTAGAGTGTGATCCTTTGGGCTTCACAACTCTCGTCGGAGGGGTAGGAAGGGCTAGTTTCCTCTTCGGAGGAGTCTTCACAGACATAGCAGCTTTTGCTTTCTTACTTTTCTTCTTATCTGAAAGACCGGAGGACCTTACGAGCCTTGTTTGAAATTCCTTTATAAGGGGATCATCGGAGTCTGCTACAGTCTCCACAAAATGCGGAGTCTTTTCATTATTTATTGATGTCGATGGAGAACCTACTTCATGGATCACGTTATTTGGCTCTTTGGGGACAAAACTAAGCTCCCTAGTACCACGAGCTACAACGAAATTTCTGAAGGCCATCCCTACAGAAAAAAGGAATGAGATAAATACCATCAGATAAGTCATTAATTTATTTGAATAAGTACATACATACTTTTCCCATTGCAGATTATCTCGGGCTCCAAGGGAGAACCTTCCCAATGATCTATTGATGAAGGGAAAAGTGTACCGCTTTTAGGGGGTCATTTAAGCCCTAAATCGTATTTATTTGATCAAATATTGCCCTAAATCATTCCTTTTGTCATTTTAGGTACTTTGGAGAAGAAATCTGGAAAAGGAAGCATTTTGGACGTTTTTGGAGCATAAAAGTGAAGAAAACGACAAAGTCTCAAAATCTGCTGGAAAAGTACCTGTGACGGCGTCAAGCACCATTGTGACGCCGTCAACCCTTGACGCGCCAGAGAGGATTTTGGATGATTAAAAGGGGACGGTGTCAAGAAGGCCATCAAGAAACCCTAACCGCGGCGAGGTGACGGCGTCAGCTCTATAACGTGACGCTGTCAGATCTGATTTTCTATATATATTCTCATAATTTTTAGTCATTAGTGTGCAACTTTGTGAGGAGAAACCCTAAGACGATTTTTTCTGCTACTTTTAAGGGTTTTATACCCTTGGATCTCCCATGTTCAATTGAAGATAAGTAATCAATTAATCATTCAATATGTCTATGTGTTGTTTGATTATATCTTGTTCTTGTCTTTTATTTAACATGCTAGGCTAGATTTATCTTGTGTTTGCTTAGATCTAATGAAACCTAACTATTGATTATTGGTTGTTGGTGTGTTATTAATTGTATTGGATGATTGTTTATCGATGTTAGGCTTAAGAAAACTGGCTAACCTCCTATACGGTAACTTTCTTGAACGTCTTAAGAAACATGAACCAATGTGTACTAAGGTTTTTATGGTTGTATTTAATGCATGATCGAATTCTAGTGATCCCATGTTAGGAGCTTCTTAGCCGGCTCGACATAGGAGTGAAGTAGGAGCTTATAGTGTTGGGGAAGTATGTACGCCACCCCACGATTGGTATTAAGGAATACACCCGTCATCCACGCAATTAATACACACTAATCAACCGGTAAAAGATAGTTAGGGAGTAAGGAAATCTAATAAACACATTTCTCTCCATATAAGTTCCACAACCTTTTTATTTTTCAGTTATTTTATTTTATTTGCAATTGTAGTTATTTGGGTTAGTTGACTAGCAACTAATTCCGCCCACTCCTTCAAACCCGAGATTTTACTTGCTTTTATAAAAATATAAAAAAATACAAAAAGAATCTTCCCTCACCCTTAGACCTATTAGAGTAGTTTTTCAATCCTAACAACACTATTCCCTAGAGAACGATCAATCCCCCGGTACTTGCCACTACACTATACTACATCGGTCAGGTACACTGCCTGGTGGGGATTGCAAGCCTCTTGAGATCCCTCGAGAGGTAAAACCTGTTGTAAGGTCGCAAAACCACGCATCAAGTTTTTTGCGCCGCTGCCGGGGAATAGTTATTGTTTAGGTTGAATTTTTATTTTATTAGGTCTACTCACTAGATTCCTTTCTAATGAGATTTTTATTTTAATTTTCTAGGATTTCTTTAGTCTATCTATTTTTCTTTGTGTGTTTGTTCGTAATTTCCATTGACTCTTCCGTTCACCATTATGGAGAACGCGAATCCACCATACTACCAACCACGTAATTCACCACTCCATATGACATCTTGATGTTTAAACAACATAAAGATGAACCTCTCTATGATGCATGGACTCGTTTTAAATTTTTACTCCAAAAAGCCCCTCATCATAACTTCGATTTATGGTCCCTAACTCAAATATTTTACGATCGTGTCGACCGACATGCCCAAAGGGACATTTACTATTTTGCCGGCAAGGATCTTAGGGAATTAAGTGCTGAAGAAGCATGGGAAGCTATTGAGAATTGTGCCCAATATTATTATATAGTAGACAACCCAACAAACATTAATACAAGTCAATTGACCACAAATTTCAAGGATCATGAAACAAGTTTGTTTGGGGATGAGGGTTGAGTTGAGCCACCTAGCTGCATGTCATGGTTAGGCACTACCATAATACAGGGTGAACACTTAGGTGATCTTGATGTGATGGAGGATCTAGCCGAGCATGATCACATTGATCAAAAAGACCTAGGTTTTATGATCGATGACGATGAATCTCAAGAAACACATGATGAATCTTTTGGGCAATTTAAATATAGCAGTCAGAATATTGAGGATGATCCTTATGATTCGGATATAGAAGTTGAGATGCCTAGAGAAGCACTTGAGATACTAAGGAAAATGTTAGGGTTAAATTCTACTAAAACACATGATGAGGATATAGGTGATCTTGACACAAGGAATGATGAGGTAAGTAACATAAGCCCACCAAGTACCCCACAAGTCCTACCATCATTTGAGGCACACACACCGCCCGTGACTTACCCGAAAGAAGTTGAGGAGACTATAGGAACCCCAATAGAGGTAGAGCCCTTGGACCAAACACAACTAGAAGAAATAGGTTTGAATGCTTTTAGTGATCACAACCTTTCTTTTAGTCCTATGGAAGTTCCTAGTTTTGATGAGCCGGAGCCTCAACCAAAACCGTTACCTAATCTTCCATCCTTGGATGAAAATTTAGGAATTGAATTAGGTCCCGATCCACCCATCAAAACATATAGTCCAGGTAGTCTTAAGTTTAAGGTAGTAGACATTAAGCATTGTAGTGAGGAAGACAATATAGGAGTGAAAAATGACCTTACATGTCTACATCACCCATTCATGATTGATCACAAGAAACATTATGGGTTTAAATCGGGTCTATTGGGTCAAGATGGATTCCCAATTAGGAGTCTCTCGAAGTTGTTAGAAAATGATCCCTTTTTAGGAGAACACTTTAACTCACCCATTGACCAAAGTGAACTAGGTAAGGTTATGATGAAAGGAGCACACCCCTTTGAGCATATAATTCATCCACCAATCTTTCCTCATGTGGCATACTCCTACCGAGCTGGTGTGTATCGCTACTATCACCCGCACTTAACCCTAAGTGTAGGGAAAACCTCCCCTATTTTCGTTAAATAAGGGTAGAGTCAGGCTCGTGACTCGAACAAAAACAAGCGCTTCTTGGGAGGCAACCCAAGCTTTATTTGCTTTGTGTGTTTATTTATTTGTTTGTTTGATTTTATTTGCTTCCGTATGTATGTTTAATTTTTATTATTATTGATTCATGTTCGAAACTAAATTGTGAAAATGCTTTATCTTGTTTTTAACTTCGTCTTAACTACATATAAAGGTATTTTGCAAAAGATAAGTGTAAGGGAAATCCAAATCGGTTTATTAGAACAAATGAACATGAATCATAACAATATTAAATTAACATACATATTAGTAATTGTTTGAGTCAAATGCTTGTATCGAGTCATAATGATATTTTGCAGGATTTCCAGGAAATAAGGATTGAGTTTTTCCAGAAATTTTCCGGAAACTTAACATGAAAAATCTGTCAGATCACTTCTGACGGCGTCAGGAATAGTTTTCTGGAATTTTTTTTGAAAGTTTTGTTTTTCTTCCGGAATCATAAAATGCTTTATTAAATCTCTAACTTATAAACTCCAGGAATCTGCAAAATAATCATTCCACAAGCATTATATCCTTATACAGATTTATCCCGCCGATGTTATGCAGGTTTTCGTGTTTGTTTTCTCAGGTTTAACAGGTTATTTTGGACAAGGAGATGTATGTGGAATCTAGCTTTTGGCGCTGCTTTAATCTTGAAGCTTCAACATTACCTTGGAAGAAGATCTAACCATGTTACCTCTTTATCCACCGAGCGAATCAGGGGAGTATTTGATTTCATTCTTTTACCTTATTTACTTTTACATCTTGTTATTTGAACATTGGGGACAATGTTCATCTTAAGTGTAAGGGGGGGGGGGTAAAGTACGATACCTTAGAGAATGCTATTACGCTTGATTTTTCGTTTGTTTAATGGTAGATGTGTAATAAAACTGAGAGAAATACCTGTTAAGGCAATTTTAGTGCCAAATTTAAAATTTTTTACAACATATAGGAGTGAAACTTTGGTCTTAATGAGCGTCTCACGGATAGGAGTTAGATGACTAGCACAAAACCGTACCACTAAAAAATTTTCCACCCCCAAATATGTGAGGTTCGCCCCTAGAATTGGTAGGAAAAGCATTTATGCTATGATGTGTGTACCGGTAGCACTTAGATTCTAGAACTTGCGTTAGGACCATTCCGAGGCCACAAGTGAGACTACATACGTGTAGTTAGATTTACTACATGATAAGAGGCATTAGGATTAACCCATTGTTTTACACCTGTGTTTTTGTTATAATTACTTTGGCTACATTGGTCAAGTAATTCTCCCACACCCTTTACGTTGTACTCATTTTTAGTACACGATACCCCTAGTACTCCCCTCAGAGCCTATCTTTTCGTTTCTAACTTTAAGCATTTTACTTAAAGTAAGAATTTGTTTACACCCCACTTAAATGTACACCCAAATCGCCTTAGCCTACCTTGTATGCACTCATTTTTAGTGCATTATTGTGACAACATTTGTTTAAACCTCAAGTTAATTATCTAATTGATTACATGGTTGCTAAGTCGAGTCATATCCTTGTACATATTGTTTTGGGACGATTGGGACTCATGGGTAAAGTACTAGTGTAATGGAGTAATGGGGAAGAACAACATTATTACCCCCATATGTGCTAAATATTTTAAAAGTACTCCAAGTGTTTCGATTATCTTAATTCGAGTCATTAGAATAGTTAATTGTAAAGTTATGTAAAAGTTCAAGTGTAAGGGGGATACAACCCCCCTACGATGTATTATTTTGGATGGTAGGGCAAGAGTGTATGCAAAAAAAAAAAAAAAAAAAAAAAAAAAAAAAAAAAAAAAAAAAAGTAGAAAAAACATACGGACTACCATCCCGTTTCATTTTATGTTTATGTTATCTTTTTGTTATTTTTTTCATTAGCTTAAGTCGAGTCTAGTCTTGGCTTAGCAACGCCATATTGTACATGTAATTAATTAAGATCTTTAACTCGCCACCAGTAAAATATCCTTTATCCAACAAAACCGTGTTTATCATACCCCTACACCTAACGTTATAACCCGTTTAAAAGCCCTCTTTGATAGTTTATCTTAGGTGCTTACGCCTAGTGGAGGAGGTTTTTGATCCTTTCCCAAGCCTATGGTAATCTATTTGCTATGACAGGTAGTGAGAGATATTATTCATTTTCATTTATGAGATATACTTTTATGACACCTGAGAGATGTGAGTATCTAAACACTACTTGTGAGGTGCTAATCTGTAATCTCCGTGCTTATTATGATTAAAGTGGAACGACTATTTGTTGTAATTACTTTTATATTAGCGTTAAATGACCCCTAACTTGTATTTTGATTAGAATAAAAGCGCATTTGCTTGAGGACAAGCAAATCTCAAGTGTAAGGGTATTTGATGAAGCAAAAAGTGTACCGCTTTTAGGGGGTCATTTAAGCCCTAAATCGTATTTATTTGATCAAATATTGCCCTAAATCGTTCCTTTTGTCATTTTAGGTACTTTGGAGAAGAAATATGGAAAAGGAAGCATTTTGGACGTTTTTGGAGCATAAAAGTGAAGAAAACGACAAAGTCTCAAAATCGGCTGGAAAAGTACCTGTGACGGCGTCAAGCACCATTGTGACGCCATCAACCCTTGACGCGCCAGAGAGGATTTTGGATGATTAAAAGGGGACGGCATCAAGAAGGCCATCAAGAAACCCTAACTGCGGCGAGGTGACGGCGTCAGCTCTATAACGTGACGCTGTCAGATCTGATTTTCTATATATATTCTCATAATTTTTAGTCATTAGTGTGCAACTTTGTGAGGAGAAACCCTAAGACGATTTTTTTGCTACTTTTAAGGGTTTAATACTCTTGCATCTCCCATGTTCAATTGAAGATAAGTAATCAATTAATCATTCAATATGTCTATGTGTTGTTTGATTATATCTTGTTCTTGTCTTTTATTTAACATGGTAGGCTAGATTTATCTTGTGTTTGCTTAGATCTAATGAAACCTAACTATTGATTATTGGTTGTTGGTGTGTTATTAATTGTATTGGATGATTGTTTATCGATGTTAGGCTTAAGAAAACTGGCTAACCTCCTATACGGTAACTTGCTTGAACGTCTTAAGAAACATAAACCAATGCGTACTAAGGTTTTTATGGTTGTATTTAATGCATGAGCGAATTCTAGTGATCCCATGTTAGGAGCTTCTTAGCCGGCTCGACATAGGAGTGAAGTAGGAGCTTATAGAGTTAGGGAAGTACCTACGCCACCCCACGATTGGTATTAAGGAATACACCCGTCATCCACGCAATTAATACACACTAATCAACCGGTAAAAGATAGTTAGGGAGTAAGGAAATCTAAGTAAACACATTTCTCTCCATATAAGTTCCACAACCTTTTTATTTTTCAGTTATTTTATTTTATTTGCAATTGTAGTTATTTGGGTTAGTTGACTAGCAACTAATTCCGCCCACTCCTTCAAACCCGAGATTTTACTTGCTTTTATAAAAATATAAAAAAATACAAAAAGAATCTTCCCTCACCCTTAGACCTATTAGAGTAGTTTTTCAATCCTAACGACACTATTCCCCTAGAGAACGATCAATCCCCCGGTACTTGCCACTACACTATACTACATCGGTCAGGTACACTGCCTGGTGGGCATTGCAAGCCTCTTGAGATCCCTCGAGAGGTAAAACCTGTTGTAAGGTCGCAAAACCACGCATCATCTATAATGCCCGCCAGAAAAAATATTGGCTCAGGAAACGTTTGCACATCAAAGGGGTGACGTTCAAGACTTTGATAAAGGGGATAGCTTCTTACGAAGTGCGGCAAAGGATCATCAAAGCATTTCTCGTCAAACCGATTGTCTTTATCCAGTAATGCTGGATAATTGGGAGGTATAATCGTATCTTGCACATAGAAAAACAGACATTTCCATTTTCTTATATTGGCAAAGGGTTTTGTTATTAAGCAAGGGACATCAGGTTCACTTCTTTTACCTAAGGTTAACCAATCACCACCAGGGCAAAGGTTGATAAAGCGTCTAAGCATGTTAAGTGTGGGCTCATAACCATAAGCTTTACACACTACAATGTAGGTGGTTAGCTTGGCTAAGCCAAAGGGGTTCAACCTGGAAATGTGTACTTGATAATACTGTAAAAATTCTAAGATAAGCGGATGAATAGGAATCCTAAAGTTGGATTCTGTAAAAGCATGAACATATAACCCAACATACCCAGCGGGGGCATCAAATATACTTTGGTTTTCGTTTGGGAGTATTACTTTATACTTCTTAGGTATGGGATACTTTTCAAGAAAATCCGCCAAATCCCGTTCTGATAAGATACACTTTCATTGCTTAATGGTCCTTTTTGCCGCCATACTCATTTTGTATTCGAAATAATGAGGCTAAGGAAGGATAATTACCTTTAATCTTAGCAGAAGCACAAGTACTGTGTATGTGTACTTTGGGGCAAAGTAAAACAATATGATCAGGGGGAGTCATAAAGGGTTTATGTATGTTTTTAGTTGTTTCATCCTAGCCATCCACGTATAGTCATAGTATGAGTTTGACACGGATTCCAATTTGCTTTTGAATTTTGAAAATAAGTTTGTGGGTACCGACATTCTAGCTGATGTAGCTAGGATATGGTAGTTTCAAATTTATTGGCCGAATTTATTGCGCAAGGTTGTTTAAGCATTTATCCGCTACTCGTACGACTTTGTGATGGAAGGACTAGCATGTAGTTTGTTTTTTGAGTCGAATGCAATTTATACTTGTACGTATATATCACTTTCGACTGGGGGGCTTGATGATGTACCCTCCGAACGGGTCGAAGGACTCCCCTTCGAGCCTGTAGAAAGCCCTCTCTTCGGAGGCCCAGGTTAATATCCTAACATGTTTCATTGGCGTAAAACCATTCGCCTACGAACTGGTTACCATGTGGGAATCCGCCAATCGAAGCCCTAAGCCCTTCGGGGTATTCCTATCGAAGGGACTAGCATGAAGGACCATTCTGACCTGTTCAAACCTACGTCTCCTCTTCCCTTTGGCTTTCCCGCCAAAAGAGAGATCGTGGGCTACAAAGCCCTAGCGGTTACCACAAAATCATGGGACGCCCCCATGATCTCCGAACAATGTGCAACTGCCCACTATGTCCTATTTCTCCCCTATAAATAGCGTAGTCAGGCATGAACAATGTAAGTTAACTTCACTCTTGTCATTTACAACCTACTCAAATGATTACACATACTTACTCGCACGCCGGAGGTGGTTCGCAGGGTCCAACCCCTGCACAATCACTTAACGTAGTGTTTCGGTATTTCTTATTTTCAGGTTAAGAACAAGCTTGGCGCAATCTCAACACCCCATTATTCCTTTGATCACCATCGAAGGCTTGGTTGTGCAATTATTTGTTCAATCAGCTGTACATAAGGAAGGTAGTTATTATAGGGTGTGTTCGGAGCAGGCATGGCTCTGACATTGTACTAACTATTGAGAAGTGCTCATATCATATTAAATAATTATATAGTTGGGAATACGTGAGCCTATGGGGTCACACACGTATACACCGAGGTATTACCAATTATAATGTATTTAATATATTTATAGTAAGTATATTAATTATATTAGTTAATATTTCACAAATCGCTTAATGGCCATTAATTAATTTGTTAGACGCATTAACTAACTAAAGGCTTTCATTTAATATGTAATTGGACATGTTAAATAGACTTAACCCAAACAAGTATAGGAAGCCCATTCTTGCTAGGGTGGCCGATCTATGGGAGAAAATAAAAGTGGGGGGGGGAGCCCAAACTTGTTTACCAAGTTTTCTTCAAGTTATATTAGGATTTAGATTATTCTTAATAACCTAAGCTATTCTCTCCTTCACATAACTGATTGGCAACACCCTCCTTAGTGTTTTAATTGTCGATTTCCAACAAGCAAACAATAGTGTGTTTGTGCTTAAAAACATGGAATCAAGGAACTAGCATTCGGGTAATTATACAAGGACATGTTGTGTGGACTATCTTTAGAGGTCATATATTTTGGTAACTAGGGGTTGTTCATGAGTGTCAGAGGGCGAAACTAGATACGTGATTTGCTCCGTGTGTTCAACCGATTACGATACAATATGCAATCACCAGGTTATTTATTTAATCATTATACATCATACGGGTCCACCGTATTGGGACCTTATCCACTACATTTATATGTTTATATTATATATAAATCCCAACAGTGGTATCACCACCCATCTTATGATCTTCTTGGTTAGCGGTGTATACGTAAAAGTGGTCAAAAACGTGTTTTTCACCTGTTTTTATGTAATAATTTTTGGACAGCCCTTAGGGCATTTTTTTAAGTAAAAACTGGCCCTGAGTGGTCTTAAAATTAAGTTTTTGCGAACCCTAGGGCCACAGGTTTACGTATACATGACCGGGGGACGGGGGTTACTTGCTTTAAATCTTTTGATTTTTGTCTTAATTTATTACTTGTCTTTATGATTGTGTTCCATGGAAAATAAATGCATGTTTGGCCATGGACGGTAAGCCAACAACTTGTAGCATTCATATTATTTGTTTATTAATATGTGGGATTTGAAAAATCATTGAAAACCTTGGCTTTCTACATGCTTGTTTGTTTATTACATCGTTGTAGTTTGTTTTCTAGGATTTTGCTATTGTTTTAGCTCTGTTTAATACCATTAAATTTCTTGTAGCTATTGTTTTGGCACTTTATAGTAGGTTGTTAGGTCTCATGTTAGTCCTAGCTTAATATCAAATTGTAACTGTTGCTTGATATAGAATGGCGTCAAGATTAGAGGTGGAATTGCAAAACTGGAACTGGTGGAGGTAACTGTAGTAAAAAAAATTAATTCCCGTATAACTGGGAGTTAGGAGCTGAAATTTTAATGACATGTACACGACTCAGAAGGCTACAACTTTGTGGTTTGGACCTTCGACTGGGAAGACTCCTTCCTCGACTTATAGGTCCCATAATTTGACGGATTTATTCAAACATCATGCTGGAATATGGGCTTAAATGGTTCTAGTTGCTTTGGAATAGATCTAAAAGCAAGTGGGTTCCCAATATTTGGTTTACGGCTTGCCCCTTAGATTTACCTCTCGGGTTTCATGATGGCTCATGGACCCGAGCAGAGGATTTCAACGGTTGAGATTTTGCAATTCGAATTTGTTGGGTTTCATTTATTTTTACTTTTTATATATTGTTGTGACATGTTTGAATTGCAAAAGATTTTCAAAATAAAATGAAACTAGTTTATATAAGATATAAAACTTAATGAATTAATGTATTTCATGTTTGATGAAGGGATTGGTCTATACAGTAATTTTCTCCCGTGAGAAAACGTGCAATTAGATTGTTTTAAAAAACTTTGATTACTAATTAAAGTTTTTTCACTTATGTTATCAATTATCAAAAGACTTGGGTGTAACAACCTCTGCTTTATGTTATGAACAGCCAAATGAGTTTTTGTAAATTTCTTTTGTTGACTGAAGTATGATCGAAACTTAGCTTTTAAATCATCAAAAATTACAATACTTCCAGCCTTCTGTCCATTCCACCATATCTGAGCAGAGACTCGGAGGGTGTAAGTAAACATATGATAGGCCAAAGGAAAAACCCATTGCTGCATTCTTATGGTCCCTTCGAAGAGATGCAAGTAATTATCTGGGTCCCCCTTTCTTTCCTAGGTTCTGATATGGCTAGGCATTTTAAGACCATCCCGTAGAGGATAGTCCTCAATCTAGCGTACAAAGGGCGTCACGGAGCCCATAGGCTTCGAATACAAGCTATTTAAACCATATATATTATACATAGGGATAGTTTGGGTGTTTGGATATGGTGTAGTATGCTATGCATAAGGAGGGTGGTTATTATTGAGTGTTTTTGGAGTAGGCATGGCTCTGGAATTGTACTGACCTATTTGGATACCTTATGAGTCAAGATCCGGTGGTCTTGGGGTGGAGAAGTACTCGAAATACATGCTGTATTTAGTGAGAGAAAGTAGAGAGAGGGTGGAGAAAATGATACTTTATTAGATGAAAACCAAATGAAAGATACACACACTTTTCCACACCCTTCATGGAGATTCATGAGGGGTATTTATTGGCTCTACACATCACTAGATTGCCACTTAGACACTAATGGTCCTTTCGTGTGCAACTATCTATATATCTAGTCCAATTCACGTGTAAGACGTCCTTTTGTGTGCAACTAACAATCTCTCTTCAAGATGGCGTCACACGTGAATGGTTACAATGAGACCTATAAATATATAAACAAAGTTAAATAACAATAATCAAATTTAAATGACAATGTTGTTGAAGCCCAGAGTATCTGTAATCAAGATATTGATGATGACTTGAAGTTCTTTCTTCCGAATACTTCGGCATTTGATCTTTGGCATGAGTATAGCTTTGATCTTTGTAGCTCTGAACTTCCTATGATGTGTCTGATTGAGTTTTACCCTCTCTCAATTAGACAACCTATTCATTTAGTTTGTTCTCTCCTGAATCGACAATACTTCTATCAATAAATCTGTAACCACTGTAAAAATCTCACATTGTAATAAACTATCTTACAAAATACTTATCCTTTTTCTACGTGTAAATTTTTTATTTATTTATCTGATCATAACTACTATCTAATGTGACGTAACTCACATCCTCGATAAACGTGCTCTCACACGGACCAACATCAACTTACTTAATGTTTATTTTATATAAACATTCCCATATAAAAATCCTACAATATACCATTTGCCATTTTACGTTAATTCGTTAACAAACCTACAAACTAAACATTTCTTATCTATTAAAGTTTCTACGAAACCCTAAACCATTATAACAATAAATATGAGTAACTAAACCCTAAAACACTAAAGTACAACTCATCCAAGCTAATGTACAAGCTTCTAAAGCACAAAAACCATAAATTCACTATAACTCCCGATACAAACCCTAAACTCACAAAACTATGATTTTATTAATAAAATCACAACCCCTAATTAGAATGTATAAGATTTTTGCAAGTCTTTCAAGCCAAGGTACAAGTCACTTATGCATAAAAATATAATATTAATAAAAATCCCATTATAAACCTCAATGTACCTATTTTAAAGCACAATGTCCATGTCTTTTATACACAAGCCTTAAAAATAAATCTCCTAAACTTACTAATTATAAGTACAAGTCCATAAACCTAATGTACAAGTGTCTAATGCATAAAAACCAAAAATTACATTTATATACTTTTAAACCTAATAAAATTAACACATAATTAATATAACTTAACCAAACATTAAAAATAAATTTTCTATATTACATAAACCCTAGTACAATCCTATTAAGCCCATAGTACAACCCTTTTAAACACAAACCAATTTCCTTTTCTTTTTCATTACAAATCGACATATATAATAAATATGGAAACCCTAATTTAATCTCTACTCAAGAAATATTTAAACAAAACCCTAAACTAACCTAGTTACTTCCCTAAACCCTAGTGTACAACACGCCATAGCCCAATGTACAAACCATAAAGCTATTCGACCCTATCTCTAATTCCATGGTTCGAACCAAACTATAAGCTAACCAAACTAATCCTTTACTAAATCCTAAGCAATTCCTACACCATAAACATCCATCTAAGATCCCTAAACTTCCACATATGCTTGTCCCTTGAAAGTTTAATCTAAGTCAAAAGTTGTAGGTAATGTGTATGGATAGGGTAATTCCACATAATCTTTTCCCTCCCCCTCCATACATGTGTCATCTAACTTAGCCTAACAACATCACCTTGTTCCCCACACACTCCACAAGGTGACTAAAACACATTGAAACCCTAGCTCATCCATTTCTATATATAACGACCCATCATTCTTTCTTTTTTTCAACACACAACTCGAACCACACTCAAACCAGCCACACTCCCATTTCACTACTGATTCTACAGCCTAAATAATAGTTAAACAAAGGTCTTGAGAAGGCTCAAAAAGAGAAGAGCATTTAGTGATCAATTTCCAAATTAATTTGCCACGTATATCCATAATCGACTAAAAATACAAGTAAGCAATCTAACCCTTTTTCATTCCTTTTATATACTTTAAATACTCTTAAAAACATTACTAAATAATCTCTATTAGAAAGCTAAGCCAAAAACCCATGTTTTCTTTTCTTTCTCTTTTTGTCGAGCACAATCAAGAACACCCTAATTTATTTTTTTTACACATTACAAATCAAGAGGCTATAAAACATGTTAGAGATAAATTAAATATGTTAATAATACTCTTAACATGCATTAAAAACTAGTTAGGAAACTTAGAAATCAAAAACCCACTTGTTTTTCTCTTTTCTTTTCTTACCAAAACTGTTCCCAACCGCCCAACTTTGGACAAATGTTTCGACCATTAAACGACCTCTATAAAATCTGAATTTTGGCCAAGTTAAAGATCACCTAGCTGGCTAATAGTAGGAAAAAGAATTTTGTAAAAACCTTGCTTTGCCTCACTTTTATTCAGGCTATTTTCTGCCCTGTCGAACACTGAACCGAACGCACCCTTAATAATTATTTCGAGCATAATAATCTCAAAATATAAGCTAATAAGCCATAAAAAAAATGTTTACCAACTTATTATAACATTCATAAAAGAGTCGTAGCAAATCGTGCCTTTTTCCTAAGCCTAAATTGCAAATAAGGACCACGAATGAAATAGCGAAAAAGCTTTAAGGGTAGAAACTGTCAAAACTCCAACTGTTTTTATAACTAGGACCTAAAATGAAATCGACAAAGAGTTTAAGGGTAAAATCTGCCAAATTTGAAAGATGGAGTTTTATTGGGCCAAAAGTGTAAATATCTCAAAGATATTAAACCAAGGACTATTTTTGCCAACGACTTAAAGTTGAGGGTATAAATTGTTATTTTTTAAACTACAAGGGTAAAAACTGTCATTTCACCAAAGTTTAGGGGTAAAAATTGTCATTTTATGAAAGTTCAGGGGTAAAAATTATCATTTTATAAAAGTTTAGGGGTATAAACTGTCAATATATGAAACTATAAGGGTAAAAAGCGTAAGATTATATAATTATTATTAGAAATATATTTTGAATATATATATATTTATAATAAAAACTAATAGACGAAATATATTTATCTCGGTAACAAACAAACGGAAACATAAAAATAAGAAATAAGATAAAATCATATCCAACTTTTGAAGAGACTTCATATTGTCTCAATTAAACATTTAACTATCAACCAAAACGTTACGATACAAATATTAAAACTTATATATATTGGAATACGATTACTGAAACTTGACATAACAACCCAGGTTGCGTGCCGGAGACGTTTATCAACTCTGTTTAATTTTGTTTTCCATCCAGACTGCTAAGGTGAGTTCATAGTCTCACTTTTATACGTTTTCCAAACTTGTGGGGAGATACATGCTACAAAACCGAACACTAGTATTTTTCTGTATGCTATCCTGATTGATATTGCCTAAGTTTAACTGTTGCCTCTAAAAGACCCTCTATCATGAACCATTAATCACTTGCGGGTGAACGCGAATATAGTGAATAGATCTATTGGCAGTTGATGACCCATTTGTGTTGCTGGATAAGTAGCCAAATGCACTTTATTTGAGATCAATAAAGAGACAGGCAATCTCCAACTCGGGGGCATAATTACTCCATTTAATTATGTGGTAATATACATCATTAGCTTATAACTATGATGATAAACCTGTTAACGTTTTGCATGTCATGAGACTTAGGGCAATATATTGAACTACAATATTACTGATTTACTTTCTACTTAGCTTGTATTCAAACTGATTATAACTTTAAACGCTATGGATTCACACAACCTTTGTGTTGACTTTTTAGCATGTTTTATCTCAGGTAATTAGAAGCTTGATTTGGCATGGAGTGGCTGTGGACTTTCTTCCTAAAAAGAGTGTCCATTTTGTTATCATTCAATAAATAATGTAACTTTTATAACGTACTTCGAAACTTCCCGCTGGGACCTCTATTATATAACTCTGATATAAATAAATGAATGATAACAATTTATTTCTAAAACGTCTCTTTTCGAGTCGTTTTCTATTTTCATGGCTGTGATACTTGAAGCAATATCCCAACTTATATTCCGCTGCGTATATCAAAACGGGGGTGTTACAGATTGGTATCAGAGCTCATGGTTATAGAGAACAAGGTTCAAACCTAAACTATAACCAATTTTCACAAACTTAACTAAAAAGACCTCCGTGCCACAGTGCCACTGAAATAATACTTATACATGTTTATGCTGATTATTTAGTTACATAATAAAATATTTATAATTACCGGGTGGTTACAGAGTTATGGCTTCCCCTACTCATTCTATCACTTCTATGACGGACTCGGATACCGAGAATATCACGACAGTACCCGACGTTACTCCAGTACTTAGACGGGCGACGGAGTCAGATCCATCCGAAGATGTTTCCATAGTACCTGAGGTCTCTTCGGTATTCAGACACGATACGGAATCAGACCCTTCAGAAGATCCATCCGAGGATACATCGATGCCTGATATCGCACCATTTCCTGATGATCCATACGTGCAAGCCAGAGAGAGGGTTCGCACCTTCACATATGCAGAGCCGTATGGGTCAGATTCTCCTTCAGTTACGGAGTCCCTACCACCTCTATCATCGTCGGAGATACCACCAGTTCTCCCTGAGAGAATCCGGAGAACAGCACTAATAAGAACACTCCCCGTGCCTACATCATCATCACCACTACCACATCCACATCCATATATGTTACCTACATATATACCACCAGTCCCAACATCGTTACCTCCACCTCCACCATCATCTACAAGTTTCAATCCCCCGTCTGTCCCATTTAAACTTAGTGAAGAAGCTAGGGCCATTATCGCCCGGTATCACACTCTACCCCGATCACCTACGCCTGATTTCCTGACACCACCGCGAGTCTTTGAGGTGGGAGAAAGTTCGCAGGCAGCACAGGAGCAACAGACGACCATTTCCACCCTCCTGACGTGATTAGAACGGCAAGAAGAGCAGATCGAGACTGCTCTGGGTCATTTAGATGAGTTTCCTTTGGAATGCATCGAGGGTATTGAATATAGAGTTGAGGATCTAGTTACCGGTCAGGAGACTATGCAACAGAAGCTAGATGAGAATCGTGAGAAGGCAGAGAAACGTGATGAGCAGATGAGACAGGAAATGCCTTTTATTTATGATAATGAATTAAAGTTGATAGATGAAAGGATGAAGAGAAATGAAGAACTAATGACAATACAAAACAGGATCACTGTTCTGGAGACAACAGTGGGAGAATTACAAGCACGGTACCAGGAGTATGTGCAGATCCTTGTCAGTATGATATTCGAGCTCAAGAGTCGACTAAGGGGAGCTTCTGGTAGCCATTAGATCAGATCTTTATCTGTTAACTTTTGTACTATGTCTCAGCTTCGAGATCTATAGTATAGATATGACACTAGCATGTAGTTTATATCTGACAGCTTTTGTACTAGCCACGGGATGTGTGGCATAAATACGACACTTGTATTAATTTTGTTATATGTATAACAAATTAGCAAGTTATTTATGACTATATGTGGTTGTGATATTTTGCTGTGTATGATATAGATTGAGGTGGGTCAGTTTTGATCATTTTACATGCATGTATGATATTTGGACATGTGTGACCTTATGATTATCAGTGATTTTACCTTGTTAATTTAAAATGGTCACTATGCAAATTCTAAACATGTGTTTTCTTGCGGTATTAATAGACATATGCCTCGCAATTCCCCAGAACCAGTCATGTCCCAAGCTGCTATCCGAAAGCTTGTTGCAGACAGTGTTGCTGCAGCACTTGAGAATCAAGCAGCAGTAATGGCCCGTTCTGGAAGCACTAGCAGACCCAATGGAGAAAGAGAGACAGCAATAGCTCGCAAGTGCACTTATAAAGGCTTCATAAACTGCAAAACAACTTTCTTCAATGGAACCGAGGGAGCAACTGAGTTGGCTCGTTGGTTTGAGCGTACAGAAATAGTTTTCGTGAGAAGTGGGTGTACCGATGACTGTAAGGTTACCTTTGTTACTGGGACTTTCTTAGAAGATGCCCTGTCTTGGTGGACTTCTACTGCCCAAACTATGGGTGTTGAAGCAGCTCACCAACTTAACTGGGAATATCTTAAAAAGAAAATGCTGAAGAAATATTGTCCCCGTACTGAAATCAAAAAGCTGGAAGATGAGTTCCACCAGTTAGTTGTAAAAGGAACAGATCTTAAGGCATACAATAGGAGGTTTTAGGAACTTGTTCTCCTATGTCCAACTATTGTGCCTGATCTTGAGAAGACGTTGGAGAAATATACTGAAGGATTACCTGGAAGTATCGAGGGAAATGTTACTGCATCCAAGCCTCAGTCTTTGGAAGAGGCGATTACCATAGCTCAACAGTTAATGGATCGCGAAATCAAGCGAAGTTCCACTCAAGAAAGTGATGATCACAAGCGAAAGATTGATGATAGGAGAACCACCCATTACCACAACAACCATCCCAACAACAACAACTACCGCAACAATCAGAACAACTATCAACAAGACCGTAATAATCACCACCACCAACAGAATCGCTGGCAGGAAACTGTCAGTGCCTATATTGCCACACCTGCTGAGGGGAGTGTTTATATCGGAAGAAAACCATTTTGCAATCGATGCTCGTTGCACCACTATGGTCCATGCACTGTGAAGTGCGTAAAGTGTTAGAAAGCTGGATATCAGACCAAAGACTCTAAAGCAACAGGAGCAAATCCACAACCAGTAGCTATAACTTGCTACGGATGTGGCGAGAAGGGGCATTACAAGAGCCGGTGCCCGAAGCCAAATGCCAACCAGAACAACGGTGTCTGCGGAAAAGCGTATGTGCTAGGAGATGGGAACGCACAGCAGAACTAACACTGGTGCAAGAGAATGAGAACTCGTTAAGATCTCAATAACGTCAAAGGATAAAACGTATGTTTAAATAGAAGAGAAATTCCTGTTATAAATAAATAAACCGTAGCCTAAAACTTTCTAGGTATATTTCCTCTTGTACCCTACCTTAGTTACGATGGATGTAATCTAAGTGTAATAACCACCTTTCTACCGTATGAAATCTCTATCCTGTAATATTTCCGTAATAATCACAATATGCGTCTAATTTCAGTTTCTATTCTGTTTGCCCTATTCATAATCATCACGTAGCAATACACTGCCATCTCACTAGAAATTTGGTTAATATCATTTCTGACCGAACAATAGACTATTACCACCCTGTAAGATTTTCACACGAACCCTAAGATTCATTTCAAGAATGTCCTAGTACCACCCTAGAAATTATTGACTCATCACCGTAGTATGAAAAAAAAAATCCTTATTCTTGTGAAATATAATTATGTTGTCATTTTACAAAAACAACACGTTGAATTCCATCTAAAAACTTTTTGGAGAAACATAAGTATCACTGTAACTGAGCCAAAACATCACATCATTTGGTCCTCAATTATACATAGCCTGATCAACTATGTATAGTTTAGGAAGAATCATGTCATAAATGGAACAGTTATCTTTTCAGATTTTCTAATAACAATTTTCATTCAAAAGCAAAATATTGAAACAAAATAAATTGTTCATAAAACATCACTTTTGACTAAATACACTTGATGACTACACCTATTAACCGTCGCCTCTATGATAGGAAACCGACAAGGGTACAAACAATAGAACCTTAAGAATTCACAAAGATTTATGAAAAACATAAATAGCACAAATTTTATTAGAATCCACGAAAATTCATACATAAAGGCATAATTAGCAACGGAAGTGCTAATGTTACAATGATTACAAGGAAAGGTATAGAATCGCCAATAGGTTGACCAGCCATAGCAACAAAGACCACCACCAACCCAATGATAGCGAGAGCCACCACGGGATGAATCACCTTGATTATCCTGCACAATAAATATAAACAAACTATTAAGAACGATAGCAAGACTAGATATTAGACATAAGAACAAATAAATTTATCACATTTATTAAGGACTACATAGAAACACAACAAGGACTAATTTTCAACAACCCTAACTCGAGACCATTACCCCCATATCTTGTCTACACCAATAGCAATAATCACAATTGGAATAAGAGCCGCTAGAACGCAAACCAAGAATGCGTAATCTTAATTAGGAACATACGCCAAATAGGTAGCCGCAAGAACAACATACACGATTGCTAAGATTGTGATAAGGTGCGGCATATTATGATTTTGATGAGAGAAATTTAGTGGTGGAAGAATGGAAATTAAAATGGAGTATATATAGGGAAAAACTAGCCGTTATTTTACTATTCCTGACTGTTAGATTTCACTGTTCATAGCCGTTAGATTTTACTATTCCTGACCGTTAGAAATCACTATTCACAGCCTTTGAATTTATTAGGAGGCACAACATTCAAATTTATTTCATCTAGGATGAATAAATCTAACGAAATTACGTTCTCTTGAATACCAAATGGGAATTCCTAGACGACCCTTTTAGACTAAAAATATAACCAAGGACCAACTGTGAAACGATATTATTAGATATAAAGGACATAAAAACAAGATAATATTATATATAATATTATTTTTGAACTTTAGGCATTTTAAGCATATCAAACTCACATCACCGCTCAAATCGTTATAAGATTTCCCATTCTCACACTCACTATCTGAATAAGTTAGAATCTAAGCCCAACTCTTTTTATATTTCACTTTTTTCCAACACATCGACCAACACAGACTGAATCTCGGGACGAGATTCCCACAACGGGGGGATACTGTAACCACTGTAAAAATCCCACATTGTAATAAACTATCTTACAGAATACTTATCCTTTTTCTACGTATAATTTTTTTTATCTGATCATAACTACTATCTAACGTGACGTAACTCACATCCTCGATAAACGTGCTCTCACGCGGACCAACATCAATTTACTTAATGTTTATTTTATATAAACATTTCCATATGAAAATCCTACAATATACCATTTGCCATTTTACGTAAATTCGTTAACAAACGTACAGACTAAACGTTTCTTATCTATTAAAGTTTCTACGAAACCCTAAACCATTATAACAATAAATATGAGTAACTAAACCCTAAAACACTAAAGTACAACTCATCCAAGCTAATGTACAAGCTTCTAAAGCACAAAAACCCTAAATTCACTATAACTCCCGATACAAACCCTAAACTCACAAAACTATGATTTTATGTAATAAAATCACAAACCCTAATTAATATGTATAAGATTTTTAAAAGTCTTTCAAGCCAAGGTACAAGTTACTTATGCATAAAAATATAATATTAATAAAAATCCCATTATAAACCTCAATGTACCTATTTTAAAGCACAATGTCCATGTCTTTTATACACAAGCCTTAAAAATAAATCTCATAAACTTTCTAATTATAAGTACAAGTCCCTAAACCTAATGTACAAGTGTCTAATGCATAAAAACCAAAAATTACATTTATATACTTTTAAACCTAATAAAATTAACACATAATTAATATAACTTAACCAAACATTAAAAATACATTTTCTATATTACATAAACCCTAGTACAATCCTATTAAGCCCATAGTACAAAACTTTTAAGCACAAACCAATTTCCTTTTCTTTTTCATTACAAATCGACATATATAATAAATATGGAAACCCTAATTGAATTTCTACTCAACAAATATTTAAACAAAACCCTAAACTAACCTAGTTACTTCCCTAAACACTAGTTTACAACACGCCATAGCCCAATGTACAAACAATAAAGCTATTCGACCCTATCTCTAATTCCTTGGTTCGAACCAAACTATAAGCTAACCAAACTAATCCTTTACTAAATCCTAAGCAATTCCTACACCATAAACATCCATCTAAGATCCCTAAACTTCCACATATACTTGTCCCTTGAAAGTTTAATCTAAGTCAAAAGTTGTAGGTAATGTGTATGGATAGGGTAATTCCACATAATCTTTTGTTGATCCCAGTTGAGCTAACGATCTTGTTGATTATCTTAGATATAGATCTAAGACAATAGGTATAGAAATTGTTCTTGAATGATTATTAAGTATTATGCGGAATCTAATACTTAATCTTAAGAAGAATTGTTAATGAACACAAATGAATTCTCTCAATAAACACTTCAATATATTAATACGGTTACTCAAAAGTAACAGGGTTACAAAAACCTTGAAGTGATTCGAATACGCCTAACAATACGTACTAATCTCTAACCCTAGATCCTCCTTTTATAGACTTAAGGAGTCCTAGTCGGTTACAATGACTTTCTATACAAGATAATATCTCTTCGTATCTATTCCGTAATTATCTAACATACTATACATCATTATCCAATAAGCAGCAGTATAATTACTCTAGCAGTAGAATCTTCGATGCCTAGCAGTAGTATCATACTTAGCTTATTTTCATTTTTTCTTCAGAAACTCCAGTAGTAGAATAAATACACCAACAGTAGAATGATTTAGCCTAGCAGAAGAATCATACTTTGTGTAATTTCCTTTAAGATTCATGAGCAGTATTATACTATCTAATGCAGCAGCATCTCAAATCCCAACAATCCTCCCCTAAACTTGATATTTTCTTCCAAAATCATCAAGTTTCTTTTAAGCATAGATAAACACCAAGAGGATGCTTCCAAACACTACTTCTTCTTCTTTCTTCCAAAATTCTGCCCATAGAGTATTCTTTGCATCATTCTGATCAGATCATCTACCATTTGACTCCATCTATTAACAAGAAGTTTAATATCTCCTTCAATCATCATCTTAAGTGTAGATATAGCCAGAGGATAATCCATTTCAACTAGCATGTACACTTGAAGTCCTCCCTGCAATGCTACTTCATGAACTCCACATGATTCATAGAATCTCCAAAGATTAATCTTAGTACATCTACCCTGTTCCTACCACACTCTGTTTTCTCTATCAACTTCAAACATGATCTTCAGATCTCCCCAGAGTACTCTATCAATTTCATCTTGTGGTTTATTTTCACCATATTTGTTCTTGACTAAGCCCCACAAGTTTATCAAATCCTCTCTATCAATATTTCTAAGCATCTGAGAAAATGAATTAAATCTTTGAAGTCTTCCACCAACTCTGTAGATCTCATACCAAGGAATTTTCTTTTCATATCCAACCTTCCATCCAGTAATAGGAGTTTTTGCACTTAAGGGAGCAGTGTCAACAAAAGTATCATCATCAGACTCTACAATTTGAGTCATTAGTTGTAACTCAATTGTTTTCTTGTAGAACTCCTCTGATTGCTTTTTCTTCTTTGTAGCATCACTGTCAAAGTCAGAACTTTCCATGACAACTTTTCTCTTTTTCCTCCTAGCTTTCATCTTTAAAATTCTACCGGTTCTCTTTTTACCAACACTAGGACCTTCTTTCTCTTTTTCTTTTACAAATTTTTCTTTCACATTTTCTTTTTCTTTCTCAACTCCAACCTCAGTCTCAAGTTCAGATTCCTTCACCTTCTGAAACCTCTTTTCAATCATTTCTTTGTCAACTTCAGATCCCATAGGCACAAAATTTTCAAACTCTCTTTTAGCACTTTCAAACATCTTTTGAATTTCCTCATCAGAATGATGTTTCAACTGCACAAGCTTCCATCCCTTCATATTTTTCAAGTAATGCTCTTTAAAATTTCTTACTTGCTTGACAGTTGGAGGTCTGAGTTGCTTTTTCTTCTTTCTTGCAGCTAGATACTTTTTCTTCTGTTCTGCTTTAAATTTATTGAACCATGAATCAATTCCTTCTTCAGTAAAAGTATATTGTATCTCCTCCTTGACTTGTTTTAACAATTCTATATCAGCTTTACACCTTGCTCTTTCCTCATCCCAAGCATCAAGCACAGCCTTAGTCTTTGCTTCTTCCTCAGCAAGTTGTCTTTATCTTTCAAGCTCTTCTTCCTCATACTGATCAGCCAACTTCTGTGCAGCTTCTTTATCATGTCTTTCTTGAAGGTGTTTTGGCCAAAATTCAAAAGGAAGATCTTCAGGATAAGGTTCAGGTTCATCAACCATCTTACCTTTTCCTTTTCCAGTATATGTATGAGATTGAATAGTCTTTTTGCTTGGTATGGGTTCCCTGATTGTAACTCCTTTCACAGGAACTCTTGGAAGTGTAGGTGGTGGAGTTGTTTGTTTTGATTTTGATTGAGGTTGTGATTGAGTTTGAAGTTGTTCTGGTTGTGATTTTGGTTTAGGTGATTGTGTTTCTTTTGTTGATGATTTAGCAGCCTTAAGTTGTAGCATCACCTGAGCCAAGCTAACATCATCATCTTCCAACTCCTCAGCAGTAGAAACTTGCTCTGGCTCAGCAGTAGCTTAAGTATCCTTAGCAGCAGAATACCCTGAACCAGCAACAGAATCTCCCTTAGCCACATTTTCAACACCATCAGCAGCATCTTGGTTTCCCTTATCAATCACAGCTTCATTACCATCTTTATCCCTAACCACAAAATCATTCTCACCAGAATCCATATCCATATCAACATTTTCATCATTGATCTTCTCAACCTCCCCTGAATCCTTGTCTTCATTCCTCCCTTGTTTGGGAGAATCCTCCCCCAAACATTGTTTGGAATTATCCACCTTGAACTTTGATCTTTTAAACTGAGAAGTCCTTGATCTTTGAACACCCTCTAGATGCCTAATCCTTTGCTTTAACCTCTTTATTTCTTCATCTTGTGATGTTTTAGTAGTTTTCATCACTTTCAACTCTTGCTTGAGATCAAGAACTTCATTTGACAATATTGTACATTTTTCCATCAATTCTTTTATGAGTTTCATACTATCCTCACCACTTCGGTCTGTGTCACCTGACCCGAGAGGTGGATCACTGGATTTGACATTTTGTATATTTTGAGATACCAACAATTCATCAGTTTCATTTCTAGCCTCATCACTTCGACCTGTGTGACCTGGTCTGAGAGGTGAATCATAGGCATTGTCATTATGTACAAATTCATCCATCAATTCATGTGTTTCAGGTCTGCCCTCATCACTTCTGGATGTGTTACCTTCCCTGAGAGGTGAATCAATGAGCTTAAACTCAGTACAGACCTAGTCTGATCAGCTGAGCCCCCCTTGTATGCCATTTGGCTGGGGTTTCCATCCTCTGTGTCTGGTTCATGAGAACCTTCAACAGTGGATGTTGCCATGGTTGAGGTCTTAGCTATGTTAACACTTTCCTGCCCAGTTACTAAACCAGAAGCAGTAGTGTTAGCCTCTCCCATCATGTCATCTCCATCACCTATGACAGCCGCATCTGCTTCCATCCTAACACTGGTCTGAGGTAACTCAATGTCCTTGTTTGGTGAAATCCTAGGGGATTGGGTCTTTTGGGGTTGTTCAGATGAGTGTTCAGAATTGGGTGTGTGATGGGTAGATGTTGGGATGTCAGCACCTTCACCCTGAGTAGCAGCCAATTGTAACATATATGGGAACAATGGAGTAATTGTCCCAGAAAAACCAGCTCCAATCTTCTTCAAATAAGAAAATAATTTCCTTTTAAGCTCAGGACTATCATGTGTCCTTGTATGTACCTTAGGTCCTGATAGTTGATTATTTATGATTAATTGCAAAAACCTTGGGTAAACAAATTTTTTTCCAGAAATATTCTTTTTCAACCCATCCAGTATCATAGTCGAAAAATTAAAGGGTTGTCCTGTGGCCAGACAAATCAAAGCAGATGCTTGAGTTGTGTTGAACCCATTCCACCCTGTAGTTTTAGGACTTAAACAATGGAGAAGGGTGTGAAGAAGAAATTTCCATTGAAGGCAGAGAAGTCCTTTATAAAATTTTAAACTATCATTCTTCTTCTCATACCCCATATTTTCAAGTTCTTGAAAAAAATAGAATTAGAAAGGCAAGTTATTTCTTCATCATCTGAAAAATGAAATGCTTCTCTTACAGATGACTTAGAGATAACTATTCTTTGTTCATCTATCACAGCTCTCAAATATTCTTCCCCATTTTTAGTTTTGGCCTTAACAGTAGACCAGAACTGTTTCATGTGGGAAATGTATATAGTGGGATTTGCTGTTAATGCATACCTTAAATGATTAGCATTAAGAAAGTCAATAACTTCAGCAAAACCCTCAGCTTCTGGGACCTTTTGAAGAAATGTCACTTGATTGTGATTATCGACGAAGTCTCTTGCAGCCATTGTGAAATTAGGTTTTTGATTTTGGGGGTTTTTGATCAGATGATAAAAAGATGTGCTAGGGTTTGAATTGAAGTAAATTTTGGGCGCACAAAGTCAATTGTGAGATCAAATTGGGTTTTTATACCGTTTGAATCCAATTAGGGTTTTATTCGCGCCAAGTTACAAAATAGTCCCTTTACTTTCAAATCAAGCAGTAGAATCCCAATAGTTTCAACTTAAGCAGCAAAACCTTCAGCAGCAGAAAGTTTTGCCTAGCAGCAGAAACTTTTGATGCTAGCAGTAGAATGTCTGCTGACTTTTTCTAACACCTTTTTCTCATCAAATCATCATTCCTCATTGACTTATCCTGCAAAAGATTAGTCCAAAACCACAAAAACACAAGAAACAAGATACCACAATAATCCCAAGTCATAGTGATACATAGCAGTTGAATAAACAACTAGCAGCAGACAACATACAAACAGAGCAAGCAATAGAAACACACTTATTTGATTAATAATAGTACAAATCCTTACAAACTAACACAAAAACACACAGAGATAAGATTTTTCAAAGATTGATCATTCCTATACTAGCAATTAAAAATTGAAATCTACTCACATAAAAACCTTTAGTTAGTAAATCTGCAACATTGTTGTCAGTATGAATTTTAACTATTTGAATTAGCTTTTTATCATAAGAATCTCTGATAAAGTGATGTCTTATCTCAATATGTTTTGTTTTTGAATGAAAAACAAGATTTTTAATAATACACATTGTATTGATATTATCAATGTAAATTTTGGTGTTCATAAAGTTGTACCCATAATCCAGCAATTGATTCTGAATCCAGAGCACTTGTCCACAGCAACTAGAAGCAGCCACATACTCAGCTTCAGTTGTTGAATTAGCCACCACGGTCTGTTTCTTGCATTGCCAAGAGATCAACCTATGTCCAAGAAATTGACAGCCTCCAGAAGTTGACTTCCTATCCAAACTTGCTCCAGCATAATCACTATCTGAGTATGCCACCATATCAAAAGGTGAATCCTTAGGATACCAAAGGCCAAACCTGGGTTGACTCCTTAAGTACCTAAAAATCCTCTTCACAACATTCAAGTGAGAAACTTTGGGGTTCACTTGAAATCTGGCACAAGCACACACAGCAAACATAATGTCTGGCCTTGAAGCAGTTAAATACATCAAAGATCTAATTATAGATCTTTACAAATGCACATCAACCTCTTCCCCATCTTCATCCTTGAGCAAAGGCTTGTTGGTCTCCCTTGTTGTCTTAGCTGGCTTCACATCAGAGAAACCAAATTTCTTCATAATACCAGCCACATACTTGTCTTGGCTGATGAAAATCCCATCTTTCTTCTGCTTAACTTGAAGCCCTAGAAAGAAAGTGAGTTCCCCCATAGAACTCATCTGAAATCTGCTATGCATGAGCTTCTCAAATTCCTCACATAACACCTTGTTTGTAGACCCAAAAATGATATCATCTACATATACTTGAACAAGTAGGATATCCATTTTGTCTTTCTTGATGAACAGAGTCTTGTCAATGGTTCCCCTACTAAAACCATTGGATAACAAATACTTAGACAAGGTGTCATACCAAGCTCTAGGAGCTTGATGTAAACCATACAGTGCTTTATCCACCTTATAAACCCTATCAGGATAATTAGGGCCTTCAAAACCAGGTGGTTGCATCACATAAACTTCTTCATCAATCTTTCCATACAAGAAAGCACTTTTCACATCCATCTGATACACAGTGAAGTTCCTGAATGAAGCAAATGCCAAGAATAGTCTGATAGCCTCTACCCTTGCTACTGGTGCAAATACTTCATCATAGTCAATGCCCTCTTCCTGTGTGTATCCTTGAGCCACCAATCTAGCTTTGTTTCTGATCACTATTCCTCTTTCATCTCTTTTGCATCTGAACACCAATTTAGTACCAATTGCCTTTTTCCCTGAAGGCAAATCAACCAATGTCCAGACTTCTTGAAGCTTGAACTGCAATAACTCCTCTTGGATAGCTTCAACCCAACTTTCATCTTTTAGTGCTGTGTAGGCATTCTTGGGTTCCACTTGTGACAAGAAACAAGCAAACATACAATTCTGCAAATCCTTGTGGCTATTTCTCTGATGAAGAGATTGAGCAAATAACCCTTGATCAAACAAATCTCTGAAACCTTTTGTTTTACTCCTTGTTTGAACAGCAGAATGAACATCTCCAATAATTTGCTCCTTTGGATGATTTTTGTGTATTATGGTGGTTAGAATAGGAATGACTGGAATTGCATTTTCCATGTTGTTTAGGTCAGCCTCTGCACCAAACCCATCCAAAACCTCATCATCAGTGTCTTCATAAACATGAAATAATCTAGGCATATCAGGATCATCTGGATAGTTAACATCATCAAAAGATATTCCATCTGTGTCAGCAGTAGAAAATCTTGGTGCAGCAGTAGGATCAAAAGGCTTAGCAGCAGAATCAGAGTTACTACTGCTAGGCTTGTTCTGCACTTCATCAGCAACTTGTGGTTGTTCATTCACCACCTTTTCAGCATTAGAAGGTTTATTCCCACCTTCTCCATCTTTGTAAACAACATCATCTTGTGAACTCTTGCCCTCTTTCTCTTTGGGTGTGAAAAGTTGATCAAGCTTCCACTTCTCAATTAAGACAAATTCCTTTGTAGATTCATTGGCCTTGTCTTGTGTACCTGCATTGGAATTATCTTGTGTTCCTATAGACATGTTAGTTGTACCTGCATTTACTGGTACATAATTCATACTTTTGGTTAATGAATCTATGTCAAACAGTCATTCAGGTCCACTTCCAGCAACACTAGGTGTGGTTTCACTAAACCTAACATGTAAGTTTTCTTCTACATGCCTAGTTCTTTGATTGAATACCCTAAAAGCCTTACTATTAGTGGAGTATCCAATAAAGAAACCTTGGTCTGCCTAATCATCAAATTTGCCTAGGTTATCAATTGTATTTAAGATAGTAATAGGACACCCAAATGGTTTCAAGAAATCTATCATAGGTTTCCTACCATGCAACAATTCATAAGAGGTCTTGTTATGAGGTTTAACTACCTTACTCCTATTTTGCACAAAGCAAGCATTATTAACTACTTCAGCCCAAAAAGTAGTGGGTAATTTTGACTCAGACAACATAGTCCTAGCAGCCTCAATTAATGTCCTATTCCTCCTCTCAGCAACACCATTTTGTTGAGGAGTTCTAGCCACACAAAACTGTCTTAAAATACCTTTCTCAACACAGAACTGGTTCATCACATTATTCTTAAATTCAATTCCATTGTCACATCTGATTACCTTAACTTTGTGATTAACTAGGTTTTCTACTCTTGTTATGAAAGCCTTAAGGATACCAGAAGTCTCATCCTTAGTTGTTAGAAAGAAAACCCAAGTAAACCTACTATAGTCATCAGTGACAACTAGGCAATACATTTTCTTATTCAATCTTTTCACAAAAGTTAGCCCAAACAGATCCATATGCAACATATATAAGGGCTCAGAAATAGAGTTCACCACTTTGGACTTACAAGAAGCTCTATGTTGCTTTCCCATCTGACAAGCAACACAGGTTTCAGGTTTTTCAAAAACTTTTGAAGGTAAACCTCTGACAAGGTTTCCCTTAACCAATTTGTTTATAGTTTTGAAATTCAAATGGCCAAGCCTTCTATGCCAAAGTTTAGATTCATCAATTGTGGCCTTGGCAAATAGACAAGTTAAATCTCTTTTGGGAATTATATTCTTTATGTCCACACTGTATATATTGTCTGTTCTATGGACTCTAAGTAGCACTGATTTATCATCAAGCAACTTATAGTCAGGAGATAAGACAAGACACTCAGTGTCTGTAAAAAGAACAAAATTCTTTTTGTCACACATTTGTGAGACACTGAAAAGATTAAACTTAAGTCCATTTACCAAGTACACTTTTTCAAAATCCAAATTGCCTGTTCTAATAGTACTTTTACCAACAATTTTCCCACCTTTGGGATCATTACCAAAAGCAACATAGCCACCATCCATGGCTTCAAAATTATCAAGGTTGCCTTGGTCTCCAGTCATATGGCTAGAGCATCCACTATCAAAAATGCATTTATCCTTTAGCTCCAATTGTAGATTGCCCTGCACATAAAGTAAGAGAGTTAGTTTCTCTTACGGACCCAAGCCATCACTAACTTGGATCTGCCTTGTGCATTAACATAGTCAAATTTCTTCAACTCCATTGGTGCACTGCTGTATCTGAGAACATGATCTAAAACTTTGACTTTAGGTTTCCAGACCCAGCAAACTGAGGCCTTAACAGCATAAAAGTGATTGCCCACAACAGTATCAGTAATTACTTTAGGCTCAGCAATAGAAACTGCTTGTGCCTTAGCAGTAGAAACCTCTGTTTTCATTTTATTGGGCCTTTTTGGTGCAGCAGTAGTAATTATACTAGTAACACCATTGGGCCTAGCTTTGATACCACCTGTTGAATCGTTGATAGCTCGAGGCTGTTAAGACCTCATATTATCTAGGACACATAATATTGATACGCATCGGAATAAACAATAAGAACAACAATATTATGAACAAGGTTTTTCACCATCACCTCAGCAAACTTCCCTAGGAACCATGTTTTTCTTAGGATGTGGGTGAGTCTTTTTAGCAAAATTCTTATGGTTCACCCTAGTATGTTGGTTCCATACAAGTCTTTTGTGGTAGTAACATCCTTTCTGAAGATGCTCAAAGCTACCACAACTATAACAAGCCTTCTTAAGTAATTGAAAATCACTACCTAATTTTTGTGAAATTAGGCTGTTCCAATTTCTTTGGTTTCCTCTAGGCAAGTTATTAGTTTTCCTAGGATATTCTCTAGGTTTCTCATCATATTCAGCCATTCTCCTAGAGATACTACTTCCCAGCACAGATTTTACAAACTCAACATGTTTAGCTTTAGTTTCAACTGATTTAGGAATTTCTTCCTCTTTAGCCTTAGGTGTTGAGTCAGTCTCATCATCCTCACTATCTGAAACCCAATCCTCAATAATTGGTGCGTCAGACAACTTCTCAACCTTAGGTGCAAAAGTTCTATCAGGATTTTCATTACTTGATTCACTTGTTTCACCTACAGGTTTTGCATCTATTTCAGTAATGAAAGACAATTCCTTCCTAGGAGGTGCAAAGGCACTTTTGACTGGGGGAGCTACTTCATTGTACCCTAAGCCACTTCTTTTTCTCATTAACTGACTTTCAATTGCTTTATTCACAGAGTTTGATGTAAATTGTTGTTTTTCTACCCTAACAACATGTTTCTCTTTCTTAGATAAAGCTACATCTCTAGCTTTTTCAGCCTCCTCTACTCTTTTATTAAGAACATTAATTTCACAATTTTTCCTAATAAGCTCAGTTTCTAGCATATTAATTTTATCAGCATACTCTATCTCATTTTGCTTAAGAAATTCAAGTCTGTCTTTTACTGATTTTAAACCATATTTATACCCTAAGTTATCAAGTTTTAGTTTTTCAACTTCAACTCTCAAACTCTCATTCCTAGACTTGAGTTCCTCAACAGTATCTAAGCATGATTTAAATGAACAAGTAGACTCATTAGATACCTCAGAGTCTGAACCAGAGGATGAAGAAGCATAGGCCATCAAAGCAAAGTTGTGTCCCTTTTCTCCTTCTTCAGCCATAAAAGCAGCATTTGGTCCTTCTTCAGCTTGATCACTCCAGTCAAACTCTCCTAATCCATCATAAGAAACCAGAGCAGTTGCAGGCTTGACCTCTTCAATAGGAACATTCCTTTTAGTCTCTCTGTTCTTCTTGGGTGCTCTGCACTCCCTTGCAAAATGTCCCTTTCTCTGACAATTGTAGCACTCAACTTTTGACTTGTCAAACCCCACATTGGTTTGTCCTCTGTACTTGAGTACCCTACCAGTCTTCTTCAGGAATCTCCGAGCCCTCATTGTAAGCATTGCCATCTGCCACTTCAAATCAATATCCTCTAGATCATCAGGATCTATTTGTTCCAAATCCTGATCAGTAACATAAGTACTTGTGGTGAGATCAGCCAAAAAGGCACAATTAGCTGCATCACTGATGTTATCAGTATTTGAACTAGCAGCAGAACCAGATGTGCCAACAGCAGAAACAACATGACCAGCAGCAGAATGGTTTTCTTAAGAGCTTCCAGATCCCTTGTTGTTTGAAGACATAAAAGCTAGATTGTTTGCACTAGAAGATGAGCTTGATGATCCCTTGACCTCTGATTCATACACCTTTAGATTATTGTATAAATCATCCAAAGTCATTTTTTTCAAAATTAGTCTTATTCCTCCAGACCACTGTATGAGTATTCCATTCAGATGGTAAACTCCTTAGAAACTTGAGATTAATGTCTTCTTGAGGCACTGAGACCTTCATAAGTTGTAATTGACTCACCAACCTTTGAAGTCTATCATAGGTAGCATCAATGTTTTCTGAACTTGAGGCAACAAATGTCTCAAATTGATGCTTAAGCAGTTTCTTCCTCGACTTTTTAGTGGCCTCATTCCCACCAAATCTGAGTTCAATAGCTGCCATCAAATCCTTAGCAGTCTCAGTATTGCTAAAACTCAATTGATACTCATTGGGTATCCCCATCAAGAGGATATTGTGAGTCTTAATCTCCAGTCTCCTTTGAGCCTTCTCCTCATTGGTTTTAATGGGCAAAGGTGTCCCATCAGCATCCTTAGCAGGTAAAGTGTCTTCATTCTGAATGACTTCCCACATGGAGTAGTCAAGCATCTTTATGTACTGCTGAATCCTCATCTTCCAGAGTTCATATTCTCTAACCTTGAGCATTGGTACCTTAGAAGCAGTCACCATATGAGTAGTTTCGGATTCCATTACTTCAGTTGATGATGAACAGATCTTAATCAGCAAAAATTCTTCTTGATTGCAGTCTCTAGATCACAAGCTCTGATACCACTTGTGGATCCCAGTTGAGCTAACGATCTTGTTGATTATCTTAGATATAGATCTAAGACAATAGGTATAGAAACTGTTCTTGAATGATTATTAAGTATTATGCGGAATCTAATACTTAATCTTAAGAAGAATTATTAATGAACACAAATGAATTCTCTCAATAAACACTTCAATATATTAATACGGTTACTCAAAAGTAACAGGGTTACAAAAACCTTGAAGTGATTCGAATACGCCTAACAATACGTACTAATCTCTAAACCTAGATCCTCCTTTTATAGACTTAAGGAGTCCTAGTCGGTTACAATGACTTTCTATACAAGATAATATCTATTCGTATCTATTCCATAATTATCTAACATACTATAAATTATTATCCAATAAGCAGCAGTATAATTACTCTAGCAGTAGAATCTTCGATGCCTAGCAATAGTATCATACTTAGCTTATTTTCATGTTTTCTTCAGAAACTCTAGCAGTAGAATAAATACACCAGCAGTAGAATGATTTAGCCTAGCAGCAGAATCATACTTGGTGTATTTTCCGTTAAGATTCATGAGCAGTATTATACCATCTGAAGCAGCAGCATCTTAAATCCCAACATCTTTTCCCTCCCCCTCCATACATGTGTCATCTAACTTATCCTAACCACATCACCTTGTTCCCCACACACTCCACAAGGTGACTAGAACACATTGAAACCCTAGCTCATCCATTTCTATCTATAACGACCCATCATTCTTTCTTTTTTTCTACACACAACTCGAACCACACTCAAAACAGTCACACTCCCATTTCACTACTGATTCTACAGCCCAAATAATAGTTAAAGAAAGGTCTTGAGAAGGCTCAAAAAGAGAAGAGCATTTGGTGATCAATTTCCAAATTAATTCGCCACATATATCCATAATCGACTAAAAATATAAGTAAGCAATCTAACCCTTTTTCAATCCTTTTATATACTTTAAATACTCTTAAAAATATTACTAAATAATCTCAATTAGAAAGCTAAGCCAAAAACCCATGTTTTCTTTTCTTTCTCTTTTTGTCGAGCACAATCAAGAACACCCTAATTTATTTTTTTTACACATTACAAATCAAGAGGCTATAAAACATGTTAGAGATAAATTAAATATGTTAATAATACTGTTAACATGCATTAAAAACTAGTTAGGAAACTTAGAAATCAAAAACCCACTTGTTTTTCTCTTTTCTTTTCTTACCGAAACTGTTCCCAACCGCCCAACTTTGGGCAAATGTTTCGACCATTAAACGACCTCTATAAAATCTGAATTTTGGCCAAGTTAAAGATCACCCAGCTGGCTAATAGTAGGAAAAAGAACGTTGTAAAAACCTTGCTTTGCCTCACTTTTATTCAGGCGCTTTTCTGCCCTGTCGAACACTGAACCGAACACACCCTTAATAATTATTTCGAGCATAATAAGCTCGAAATATAAGCTAATAAGCCATAAATAAAATGTTTACCAACTTATTATAACATTCATAAAAGAGTCGTAGCAAATCGTGTCTTTTTCCTTAGCCTAAATTGCAAATAAGTACCACGAATGAAATAGCGAAAAAGCTTTAAGTGTAGAAACTGTCAAAACTCCAACTGTTTTTATAACTAGGACCTAAAATGAAATCGACAAAGAGTTTAAGGGTAAAGCCTGCCAAATTTGAAAGATGAGGTTTTATTGGGCCAAAAGTGTAAATATCTCAAGGATATTAAACCAAGGACTATTTTTGCCTACGACTTAAAGTTGAGGGTATAAATTGTCATTTTTGAAACTACAGGGGTAAAAACTTTCATTTCACCAAAGTTCAGGGGTAAAAATTGTCATTTTATGAAAGTTCAGGGGTAAAAATTGTCATTTTATGAAAGTTTAGGGGTATAAACTGTCAATATATGAAACTATAAGGGTAAAAAGCGTAACATTATATAATTATTATTAGAAATATATTTTGAATATATATATTTATAATAAAAACTAATAAACGAAATACATTTATCTCGATAACAAACAAATGGAAACATAAAAATAAGAAATAAGATAAAATCTTATCCAACTTTTGAAGAGACTTCATGTTGTCTCAATTAAACATTTAACTATCAACCAAAATGTTACGATACGAATATTAAAACTTATATATATTGGAATACGATTACTGAAACTTGACATAACAACCCAGGTTGCGTGCCGGAGACGTTTATCAACTCTGTTTAATTTTGTTTTCCATCCAGACTGCTAAGGTGAGTTCATAGTCCCACTTTTATACGTTTTCCAAACTTGTGGGGAGATACATGCTACAAAACCGAACACAAGTATTTTTCTGTATGTTATCCTGATTGATATTGCCTAAGTTTAACTGTTGCCTCTAAAAGTCCCTCTATCATGAACCATTAATCACTTACGGGTGAACGCGAATATAGTGAATAGATCTATTGGCAGTTGATGACCCATTTGTGTTGCTGGATAAGTAGCCAAATGCACTTTATTTGAGATCAATAAAGAGACGGGCAATCTCCTACTCGGGGGAATAATTACTCCATTTAATTATGTGGTAATATACATCATTAGCTTATAACTATGATGATAAACCTGTTAACGTTTTGCGTGTCATGAGACTTAGGGCAATATATTGAACTGCAATATTACTGATTTACTTTCTACTTAGCTTGTGTTCAAACTGATTATAACTTTAAACGCTAGGGATTCACTCAACCTTTGTGTTGACTTTTTAGCATGTTTTATCTCAGGTAATTAGAAGCTTGATTTGGCATGGAGTGGCTGTGGACTTTCTTCTTAAAAAGAGTGTCCATTTTGTTATCATTCAATAAATAATGTAACTTTTATAACGTACTTCGAAACTTTCCGCTGGGACCTCTATTATGTAATTCTGATTTAAATAAATTAATGATAACAATTTATTCTAAAACGTCTCTTTTCGAGTCGTTTTCTATTTTCATGACTGTGATACTTGAAGTAATACCCCAACTTGTATTCCGCTGCGTATATCGAAAATGGGGGTGTTACAGATTGGTATCAGAGCTCATGGTTATAGAGAACAAGGTTCAAACCTAAACTATAACCAATTTTCACAAACTTAACTAAAAAGTCCTTTGTGCCACAATGCCACTGAAATACTATTTATACATGTTTATGCTGATTATTTAGTTACATAGTAAAATATTTATAATTACCGGGTGGTTACAGAGTGATGGCTTCCCCTACTCATTCTATCACTTCTATGACGGATTCGGATACCGAGAATATCGTGACAGTACCCGACGTTACTCCAGTACTTAGACGGGCGACGGAGTCAGATCCATCAGAAGATGTTTCCATAGTACCTGAGGTCTCTTCAGTATTCGGACACGATACGGAATCAGACCCTTCAGAAGATCCATCCAAGGATACATCGATGCCTGATATCGCACCGTTTCCTGATGATCCATACGTGCAAGCCAAAGAGAGGGTTCGCACCTTCGCAAATGCAGAGCCGTATGTGTCAGATTCTCCTTCAGTTACGGAGTCCCTTCCACCTCTATCATCGTCGGAGATACCACCAGTTCTCCCTGAGAGAATCCGGAGAACAGCACGAATAAGAACACTCCCCGTGCCTACATCATCATCACCACTACCACATCCACATCCATATATGTTACCTACATATATACCATCAGTCCCAACATCCTTACCTCCACCTCCACCATCATCTACAAGTTTCAATCCCCCGTCTGTCCCATTTGAACTTAGTGATGAAGCTAGGGCCATTATCGCCCGGTATCATACTCTACCCCGACCACCTACGCCTGATTTCCCGACACCACCGCGAGTCTTTGAGGTGGGAGAAAGTTCGCAGGCAGCACAGGAGCGACAGCCGACCATTTCCACCCTCCTGACGTGATTAGAGCGGCAAGAAGATCGAGACTGCTCTGGGTCATTTAGATGAGTTTCCTTTAGAACGCATCGAGGGTATTGAATATAGAGTTGAGGATCTAGTTACCGGTCAGGAGACTATGCAACAGAAGCTAGATGAGAATCGTAAGAAGGCAGAGAAACGTGATGAGCAGATCAGACAGGAAATACCTTTTATTTATGATAATGAATTAAAGTTGATAGATGAAATGATGAAGAAAAATGAAGAACTAATGACAGCACAAAACAGGATCACTGTTCTGGAGACAACAGTGGGAGAAATGCAAGCACGGTACCAGGAGTATGTGCAGATCCTTGTCAGTATGATAGTCGAGCTCGAGAGTCGACTAAGGGAAGCTTCTGGTAGCCATTAGATCAGATCTTTATCTGTTAACTTTTGTACTATGTCTCAGCTTCGAGATCTATAGTATAGATATGAGACTAGCATGTAGTTTATATCTGATAGCTTTTGTACTAGCCATGGGATGTATGGCATAAATACGACACTTGTATTAATTTTGTTATATGTATAACAAATTAGCAAGTTATTTATGACTATATGTGGTTGTGATATTTTGCTGTTTATGATATAGATTGAGGTGGGTCAGTTTTGATCATTTTACATGCATGTATGATATTTGGACATGTGTGACCTTATGATTATCATAGATTTTACCTTGTTAATTTAAAATGGTCACTATGCAAATTCTAAACATGTGTATTCTTGTAGTATTAATAGAAATATTCCTCGCAATTCCCCAGAACCAGTCATGTCCCAAGCTGCTATCCGAAAGCTTGTTGCTGCGGCACTTGAGAATCAAGCAGTAGTAATGGCCCGTTCTGGAAGCACTAGCAGAACCAATGGAGAAAGCGAGACAACAATAGCTCGCAAGTGCACTTATAAAGACTTCATAAACTGCAAACCAACTTTCTTCAAAGGAACAGAGGGAGCAACTGAGTTGGCTCGTTGGTTTGAGCGTACGTAAATAGTTTTCGTGAGAAGTGGGTGTACCGATGACTGTAAGGTTACCTTTGCTACCGGGACTTTCTTGGAAGATGCCCTGTCTTGGTGGACTTCTACTGCCCAAACTATGGGTGTTGAAGCAGCTCACCAACTTACCTGGGAAGATCTCAAAAAGAAAATTTTGAAGAAATATTGTCCCCGTACTGAAATCAAAAAGCTGGAAGATGAGTTCCACCAGTTTGTTGTAAAAGGAACAGATCTTGTGCTTGATCTTGAGAAGACGTTGGAGAAATATACTGAAGGATTACCTCGAAGTATCGAGGGAAATGATACTGCATCCAAGCCTCAGTCTTTGGAAGAGGCGATTACCATAGCTCAACAGTTAATGGATCGCGAAATCAAGCGAAGTTCCACTCAAGAAAGTGATGATCACAAGCGAAAGCTTGATGATAGGAGAACCACCCATTACCACAACAACCATCCCAACAACAACAACTACCGCAACAATCAGAACAACTATCAACAAGACCGTAATAATCACCACCACCAACAGAATCGCCGGCATGAAACTGTCAGAGCCTATATTGCCACACCTGCTGAGGGGAGTGGTTATATCGGAAGAAAACCATTTTGCAATCGATGCTCGTTGCACCACTATGGTCCATGCACTGTTAAGTGCGTAAAGTGTCAGAAAGTTGGACATCAGACTAAAGGCTGTAAAGCAACAGGAGCAAATCCAAAACCAGTAGCTATAACTTGCTTCGGATGTGGTGAGAAGTGGCATTACAAGAGCCGGTGCCCGAATCCAAATGCTAACCAGAACAACGGTGTCCGCGGAAAAGCGTATGTGCTAGGAGGTGGGAATGCACAGCATAACTAAGACTGGTGCAAGAGAATGAGAACTCGTTAAGATCCCAATAACGTCAAAGGATAACACCTATGTTTAAACAGAAGAGAAATTCCTGTTATAAATAAATAAACCGTAGCCTAAAACTTTCTAAGTATATTTCCTCTTGTACCCTACCTTAGTTACGATGGATGTAATCTAAGTGTAATAACTACCATTCTACCGTATGAAATCTATATCCTGTAATATTTCCGTAATAATCACAATCTGCGTCTAATTTCAGTTTCTATTCTGTTTGCCCTATTCATAATCATCACGTAGCAATACACTGCCATCTCACTAGAAATTTGGTTAATATCATTTCTGACCGAACAATAGACTATTACCACCCTGTAAGATTTTCACACGAACCCTAAGATTCATTTCAAGAATGTCCTAGTGCAACCCTACAAATTCTTGACTCATCACCGTAGTATGGAAAAAAATCCTTATTCTTGTGAAAAATAATTATGTTGTCATTTTACAAAAACAACACGTTGAATACCATCTAATAACTTTTTGGAGAAACATAAGTATCACTGTAACTGAGCCAAAACATCACATCATTTGGTCCTCAATTGTACATAGCCTGATCAACTATGTATAATTTAGGAAGAATCATGTCATAAATGGAACAGTTATCCTTTCAGATTTTCTAATAACAATTTTCATTCAAAAGCAAAATATTGAAACAAAATAAATTGTTCATAAAACATCACTTTTGACTAAATACAATTGATGACTACACCTATTAACCATCAACTCTATGATAGGAAACCGACAAGGGTACAAACAATAGAACCTTAAGAATTCACAAAGATTTATTAAAAACACAAATAGCACAAATTTTATTAGAATCCACGAAAATTCATACATAAAGGCATAATTAGCAACGGAAGTGCTAATGTTACAATGATTACAAGGAAAGGTATAGAATCGCCAATAGGTTGACCAGCCATAGCAACAAAGACCACCACCAACCCAACGATAGCGAGAGCCACTACGGGATGAATCACATTGATTATCCTGCGCAATAAATACAAACAAACTATTAAGAACGATAGCAAGACTAGATATTAGACATAATAACAAATAAATTTATCACGCTTATTAAGAACTACATAGAAACACAACAAGGACTCATTTTAAACAACCCTAACTCGAGAACATTACCCCCATATCTTGTCTACACCAATAGCAATATTCACAATTGGCATAAGAGCCGCTAGAACGCAAACCAAGAATGCGTAATCTTCATTAGGAACATACGCCAAATAGTTAGCCGCAAGAACAACATACACGATTGCTAAGATCGTGATAAGGTGCGGCATTTTAAGATTTTGATGAGAGAAAATTATTGGTGGAAGAATGGAAATTAAAATGGAGTATATATAGGGAAAAACTAGCCATTATTTTACTATTCCTGACCGTCATATTTCACTGTTCATAGCCGTTAGATTTTACTATTCCTGACCGTTAGAAATCACTATTAACAGCCTTTGGATTTATTAGGAGGCACAATATTAAAATTTATTTCATCTAGGATGAATAAATCTAACGAAATTACGTTCTCTTGAATACCAAATGGGAATTCCTAGACAACCCTTTTAGACTAAAAATATAACCAAGGACCAACTGTGAAACGATATTATTAGATATAAAGGACATAAAAACAAGATAATATTATATATAATATTATTTTTGAACTTTAGGCATTTTAAGCATATCAAACTCACATCATCGCTCAAATCGTTATACGATTTCCCATTCTCACACTCACTATCTGAATAAGTTAGAATCTAAGCCCAACTCTTTTTATATTTCACTTTTTTCCAACACATCGAACAACTCGGGACGAGATTCCCACAACGGGGGGATACTGTAACCACTATAAAAATCCCACATTGTAATAAACTATCTTACAGAAAACTTATCCTTTTTCTACGTGTAATTTTTTTTATCTGATCATAACTACTATCTAATGTGACGTAACTCAAATCCTCGATAAAGGTGCTCTCACGCGGACCAACATCAACTTATTTATTGTTTATTTTATATAAACATTTCCATATAAATATCCTACAATATACCATTTGCCATTTTACGTTAATTCGTTAACAAACGTACAAACTAAACATTTCTTATCTATTAAAGCTTCTACAAAACCCTAAACCATTATAACAATAAATATGAGTAACTAAGCCCTAAAACACTAAAGTACAACTCATCCAAGCTAATATACAAGCTTCTAAAGCACAAAAACCCTAAATTCACTATAACTCCCGATACAAACCCTAAAATCACAATACTATGATTTTATGTAATAAAATCACAAACCCTAATTAATATGTATAAGATTTTTAGAAGTCTTTCAAGCCAATGTACAAGTCACTTATGCATAAAAATATAATATTAATAAAAATCTCATTATAAACCTCAATGTACCTATTTTAAAGCACAATGTCCATGTCTTTTATACACAAGCCATAAAAATAAATCTCCTAAACTTACTAATTATAAGTACAAGTCCCTAAACCTAATGTACAAGTGTCTAATGCATAAAAACCAAAAATTACATTTATATACTTTTAAACCTAATAAAATTAACACATAATTAATATAACTTAACCAAATATTAAAAATACATTTTCTATATTACATAAACCCTAGTACAATCCTATTAAGCCCATAGTACAACCCTTTTAAGCACAAACCAATTTCCTTTTCTTTTTCATTACAAATCGACATATATAATAAATATAGAAACCCAAATTTAATTTCTACTCAACAAATATTTAAACAAAACCCTAAACTAACCTAGTTACTTCCCTAAACCCTAGTGTACAACACGTCATAGCCCAATGTACAAACCATAAAGCTATTCGACCCTATCTCTAATTCCATGGTTCGAACCAAACTATAAGCTAACCAAACTAATCCTTTACTAAATCCTAAGCAATTCCTACACCATAAAAATCCATCTAAGATGCCCAAACTTCCACATATACTTGTCCCTTGAAAGTTTAATCTAAGTCAAAAGTTGTAGGTAATATGTATGGATAGGGTAATTCCACATAATCTTTTCCCTCCCCCTCTATACATGTGTCATCTAACTTAGCCTAACCACATCACCTTGTTCCCCACACACTCCACAAGGTGACTAGAACACATTGAAACCCTAGCTCATCCATTTCTATATATAACGACCCATCATTCTTTCTTTTTTTCTACACACAACTCGAACCACACTCAAAACAGCCACACTCCCATTTCACTACTGATTCTACAGCCCAAATAATAGTTAAAGAAAGGTCTTGAGAAGGCTCAAAAAGAGAAGAGCATTTGGTGATCAATTTCCAAATTAATTCGCCACATATATCCATAATCGACTAAAAGTACAAGTAAGCAATCTAACCATTTTTCATTCCTTTTATATACTTTAAATACTCTTAAAAACATTACTAAATAATCTCTATTAGAAAGCTAAGCCAAAAACCCATGTTTTCTTTTCTTTCTCTTTTTATCGAGCACAATCAAGAACACCCTAATTTATTTTTTTTACACATTAAAAATCAAGAGGCTATAAAACACGTTAGAGATAAATTAAATATGTTAATAATACTGTTAACATGCATTAAAAACTAGTTAGGAAACTTAGAAATCAAAAACCCACTTGTTTTTCTCTTTTCTTTTCTTACTGAAACTGTTCCCAACCGCCCAACTTTGGGCAAATGTTTTGACCATTAAACGACCTCTATAAAATCTGAATTTTGGCCAAGTTAAAGATCACCCAGCAGGCTAATAGTACGAAAAAGAACGTTGTAAAAACCTTGCTTTGCCTCACTTTTATTCAGGCTCTTTTCTGCCCTGTCGAACACTGAACCGAACGCACCCTTAATAATTATTTCAAGCATAATAAGCTCGAAATATAAGTTAATAAGCCATAAAAAAAATGTTTACCAACTTATTATAACATTCATAAAAGAGTCGTAGCAAATCGTGCCTTTTTCCTAAGCCTAAATTACAAATAAGGACCACGAATGAAATAGTGAAAAAGCTTTAAGGGTAGAACCTGTCAAAACTCCAACTGTTTTTATAACTAGGACCTAAAATGAAATCGAAAAAGAGTTTAAGGGTAAAACCTGCCAAATTTGAAAGATGGAGTTTTATTGGGCCAAAAGTGTAAATATCTCAAAGATATTAAACCAAGGACTATTTTTGCCAATGACTTAAAGTTGAGGGTATAACTTGTCATTTTTGAAACTACAGGGGTAAAATCTGTCATTTCACCAAAGTTAAATGGTAAAAATTATCATTTTATGAAAGTTCAGGGGTAAAAATTGTCATTTTATGAAAGTTCAGGGGTATAAACTGTCAATATATGAAACTATAAGGGTAAAAAGCATAACATTATATAATTATTATTAGAAATATATTTTGAATATATATATTTATAATAAAAACTAATAAACGAAATACATTTATCTCGATAACAAACAAACGAAAACATAAAAATAAGAAATAAGATAAAATCTTATCCAACTTTTGAAGAGACTTCATGTTGTCTCAATTAAACATTTAACTATCAACCAAAACGTTACGATACAAATATTAAAACTTATATATATTGGAATACGATTACTGAAACTTGACATAACAACCCAGGTTGCGTGCCGGAGACGTTTATCAACTCTGTTTAATTTTGTTTTCCATCCAGACTGCTAAGGTGAGTTCATAGTCCCACTTTTATATGTTTTCCAAACTTGTGGGGAGATACATGCTACAAAACCGAACACAAGTATTTTTCTATATGCTATCCTGATTGATATTGCCTAAGTTTAACTGTTGCCTCTAAAAGACCCTCTATCATGAACCATTAATCGCTTGCGGGTGAACGCGAATATAGTGAATAGATCTATTGGCAGTTGACGACCCATTTGTGTTGCTGGATAAGTAGCCAAATGCACTTTATTTGAGATCAATAAAGAGACGGGCAATCTCCTACTTGGGGGCATAATTACTCCATTTAATTATGTGGTAATATACATCATTAGCTTATAACTATGATGATAAACCTGTTAACATTTTGCGTGTCATGAGACTTAGGGCAATATATTGAACTGCAATATTACTGATTTGATAATGAACAATGAAAGTTAACACCAAATGATTCAATATTATTTAAGAATAATACGAGTGATCTTCACTATCACTCGGGTTACAAAACCTTGAATCTCTATTACAAAGAAAAACTATTTTCTATCTTGTTCTATCAACTAGGTTAGTTTTTCTAATAGTTACATTAATCACAAATTCACACATTCAGACTCTGTTTAACTTAATATAGGATCTTCCTTTTATACAACTAAGGAGATCTTTACAATAAATGATAAGTCTTGTCGAACTACTTGCTTTGCTTGAGTGTGTCAGTCCTTAAGATACAACTTGTATCTGTGTACACAACCTGTTGACTGAACATCTATCAAAGATATTATCTACCGTATATCTTTGACTTTTATACACAAAATATCTTTGTATACTTATCCATACAGCAGTAGAATACGCGACACTTATCTCTTCAACAGTAGAATCTGATGCACTAGCAGTAGTATCCTTGCGACAGCAGAATCTCTAACACTAGCAGTAGAATGAAATACACTAGCAGTAGAATGATACTTGGCATATTTCTTTGAGCAGAACTAACCTTGTGAACGTTTAATTCCCAATACTAATCTTTAGAACTTTTAATTCCCAACAATCCTCCCCTAAACATGTGATTCCCTAATCAACATGTTTCTTTTGAATTAAATTTTGATTGTGAGGATCTTTCAAACACTAAACAGTCAGACTCTTGCTCTGAGCTTTCCTTTGTTCTTCAAGATTAAATATCTTTCTGTCTAACTCATCTACCTTCTGTGAATCTTTTTCAGCAATAAAATCATCTTTATTTGTCTTGAACAATAGCAGTACTTTGAATAAAAGATGGTACAATTTCCTTGGATGGAGAAATTATAAGAGGCAATGGTGCTGTTTATCTTGGATGCTTGTTCCAAGAAGTCTTCTTCCAGCATGCCTTTGCAAGTGATAAACAAACGTAGTGAACTGAAATTGAAACTGAAAGCTCCTAGATAGAACTTTCTCCATTTGAATGCTTCATCCCTTCTGAATATATATAATACTCCAGAATCTTCATTTGAACTTTCTTCATTTGAAGAGCTTATTCCCAGTATCCATCTACTAAAAAAGTTTATTCTCATCATCCATCAACTGAATGCTTGTTCTTATTATTGGCTGATTAATAAGATATGTTAGCTTCTCAAAAAGATGACATCATCATCTTGTATGCTCTTGTCTTTTCCATTATAGGAGAAGATACAACAACTGCTACTGAGCCAGGTGGTTTTCAAAGGGGTGTTATATTATATTGAGATGCTAAAAAGTGGAGTCATGAAACTACTTCCTTTCCAACCTTTCTCCCCTGATGATCAATTTTAAACTACCTCCCCTGAGCTTGAGCATACAAAACCACGATCTTTCTTTCTTCATTGGTTAATCTTCCACCCCTAAATTTATTCTTGGAAGATCTCTCACTATGTACCAAAATATTTCCAACCCTATTTGGAAGATCTCTCACCATCATGTGAACTAGCAATTAGAACATGATTTTAAGAAAATGGTGTACATTTTGGCCATCAATTCCTTAAGAGTTTAAATTGTTGCCCTCATCACTTCTGGGTGTGTTAACTCCTGTGAGTGGTGAATCATTGGGCTTTGACACATTGTCCATCATTTGATGGTTTTTCTGAGCCACTTTGAAAATCCCTTTTAAGAAACTTTTTAGTTAGCAGTATGAATATGATTTTATTATTGAAAAATCATACTGCTCTCAACCATTTTGAAGGGATTAAGTGTGTAACAGACACTTAATCAAGAATTCGGTTTAAATTAACCTCTGGTTGTGTGGGAACCAATGTTTTCAGTTATAAATAACTGCATGTGTAAAGATAAACCTATTCAAAAGGTTTTCTTGACAGGTTTTCCAGCTCATAGCAATTGTTACCTCTAACACAAGTGTTAGATTCACTTTTGCTAGCTATTCTTTCTATCAGATGTCCTTAGACTTGCTCATTATACTAATTAAAGTATAAAATGATAGAAAGTGAGTTGAGTCAGTTACTATCTGACCAACTGAGCCATCAAGTCAATGTGAAACATCATAATCAGGTTTCAAGAAAGAAGTTTTAAAGAATTTATTAACTTAGTTGTAAACCTTTGTTAATGAATTCCCAAACTCAGTCCATCATAAACCTATTATATCAGCAACTAGTATAATCATTTTGCTGCTTCCATTTCACTTGAAACTTCCTTTGTGCTCAATGTTCATACCTGAAATTGTTAGTCCAAAACCAAGAAACAAAATGCAAAGCATTTGTCTTATAGCAGTATCATTATATGACTAACAGTATGAACTGAACAATCAAAATTTGTACTAGCAGTACAAACTTTTCAATAACAGTACCAATTTACAAAGCTAGTAGTACAAACAAAAATTTATATACAAAAACACAGAGTTTTAAATCATTGAGGATTAAGCATTCCAATACTTGCTACCAAGTACTGAAACCTTCCAACATCAAAAGCTTTTGTGAGAAGATCTGCAAAGTTGTGATCAGAATCAATTTAAAGAACTTGAATCAACTTTTTCTCATTGCAGTCTCTAATAAAATAATGTCTAATTTCAATGTGTTTTGTTTTAGAATGTTGTACTTGGTTTCTAATTATGCAAATTGTACTACTATTATCAATATGAATGAAAGTGTTCATGAAATTGTATCCATAGTCAAGAAGTTGGTTTTGAAGCCATAGGACTTGACCACAGCAACTTGCAGCAGCTACATATTCAGCTTCAGTTGTTGAAGTAGCCACAATTGTTTGCTTCTTACACTGCCATGAGATAGTCTACACCCAAGGAATTGACATCCTCCTGTTGTTGACTTTCTGTCCAAGCTAGCACCTGCATAATCACTGTCTGAAAATGCTACCAAGTCAAAAGGTGATTCTCTAGAATACCATAGACCCAACCTAGGTTGACCCTTGAGATATATAAAAATCCTCTTGACAGCTATGAGGTGAGAAACCTTTGGAGTTACTTGAAATCTTGCACAAGCACAAACAGAGAACATGATATCAGGTCTTGATGATGTGAGATACATCAAAGAACCTATCATAGATCTTTATGTGTGTACATCCACATTGTCTCCATCTAAATCTTTAAGAAGTGGCTTCTCAGAGTCCATTGGTGTGCTTGCTACCATTGAATCAGCAAATTGAAATTTTCTAAGAATCTCTGCAACATATTTATCTTGGCTGATAAATATGCCTTCACTTGATTGCTTAACTTGCAGACCCAAAAAGAATGTAAGTTCCCCCATGGAACTCATCGGAAACTTATTATGCATAAGTTTCTCAAACTCCAAACACATCTCCTTCCTTGTAGATCCAAATATGATATCATCCACATACACCTGCACTAGTAAAAGATCATTCTTGTGCTTCTTGATGAATAATGTCTAATCAATCTTGCCTCTTTGAAATCCATTTTCTGTCAAATAGGAAGCCAGTGTTTCATACCATGCTCTTGGTGCCTGATGAAGGCCATAAAGAGCCTTTACTACCTTGTACACTTTGTCTGGATGATCTGGGTCAGTAAACCCTGGAGGTTGTGAGACATATACCTTCTCTTCAATAGTACCATATAAAAATGTACTCTTGACATCCATTTGATAAACTGTGAAGCCCATAAATGAAGCATAAGCCAAAAATAACCTAATGGCTTCAATCCTTGCTACTGGAGCAAAAACCTCTTCATAGTCTATCCCTTCTTCTTGCGTGTACCATTGGGCTACTAATCTAGCCTTATTCATAATCACTATGCCCCTTTCATCCCTTTTATTTCTGAAAACCCATCTAGTGCCAATTACCCTTACATCCTTGGGTAAATCAACTAGCACCCATACCTTCTGAATCTTGAACTGAAGAAGCTCCTCTTGCATAGCTTCTACCCAACTTGAATCATCTAGGGCTTTAAGAACATTCTTTGGTTCTGCTTGTGATAGAAAACATACAAACAAGCAAGAGTTTGAATACTTATGCTGCTTTGATGCATAAAGAGAATCAAGAAGCCCTTGTTGGTCTAAAGACATCAGTTGTTGCCTTGTCTTCACCCCTGATTGTACATCGCCAATCACATTGTCCAGGGAGTGGACTTTGTAAATCCTTGTGTGTGGTGTAGAAGGAACTTGATAGTTAGGTGGGAGATTGTTGAAATCCACCTCTTCTTCTGAGAATTCTACTTCATTTGGTTCTGATGGGCCAGCAGTAGAAACATTTGGCTCAGCAGTAGAAAAATTAAGCCTAGCAGTAGAATGCTCTGACTCAGCAGACACATTCTCTTGTTCCTTTGTTCCATCAACCTTGTTTTCATCTTCAATCCCATCTTTAGCTTCATCAGAATAAGGTTCATCAATTTTTGAAGTTGAATCCACGTACACTTGTACTTGTCCATATTGGCATCAGCAAATAATCTTGATCTTTCTCTTTGTCTAACCCTGCCTCACTTGTTGTTTCATCTTCTTTTGAACCTGAAAATTCATTAGTTTCTGCAACAATAGGCACATAATTCATAAAATGGGTTAGTGTCTCAAGATCAAATAGCCAATTAGGACCTTGACCTGCTACATTTGATTTATTCTCTAAAAATTTCACATGCAGGTTTTCCTCTACTCTTCTAGTTCTTGAGTTGTATACTCTAAAAGCTTTGCTATTAAGAGAATATCCAACTAAGAATCCTTCATCTGCTTTACCATCAAACTTTCCTAGATGGTCTAAGGTATTTAGAATTGTCACATGACATCCAAAAGGTCTAAGAAATCCTATTGCAGGAGTTCTACCTCTAAAAAGTTCATATGATGTCTTATTGTGAGATTTGACAACCAAAACCCTATTTTGAACATAGCAAGCAGTATTAACTACTTCAGCCCAAAAAGTGATAGGCAACTTAGAGTCGGCTAACATGGTTCTAGCAGCTTCTATGAGTGTTCTATTTCTCCTCTCAGCTACTCCATTCTGCTGAGGAGTTCTAGCAACACTAAATTCTCTCCTAATACCTTTTTCCTTGCAGAAGTCATCCATAACTCTATTCTAAAACTCTGTCCCATTATCACATCTAATGACTTTTACTCTTTTTCTTACTAGTTTTTCTATCTCTATAATGAATGTTTTAAGAATGCTAGAAGTCTCATCCTTAGAACTTAAAAAGAAAACACATGTAAATCTACTATAGTCATCAGTAATAACTAGACAATATCTTTTATGCATCATACTACTAACAGAAGTAGGTCCAAATAAGTCCATATGAAGCATAAACAATGATTGATCAATAGAGTTAAAAATTTTGGGCTTACAAGTGGCTTTGTGTTGTTTGCCTTTAAGACAAGCAATGCATGTTTGGTCATTTTGAAATCGTTTTTTAGGTAAACCTCTTACCAAACCATTCTTAACAATTTTATTTATGGTTTTGAAGTTAATGTGACCAAGCCTTCTATGTCATTTCATTGATTCATCCAATGTGGCCTTTGCAACTAGACAAGTAAGTGCCTCTTTAGGAACAATCTTCTTCATATCAACACTGTACATGTTGCCCTTTCTTGGAATTTTAAGAAGTACTTGACTTTCATCAGTCATCTTAAAATCAAAAGAAAGTACAAGACATTCAGTGTCAGTAAAAAGAACTTTTTTCTTTTTGGCACACATTTGTGAGACACTAAAAAGATTATACTTAAGCTCTTGTACATAGTACACATCTTCAAAATCTAATTTACCAGTTTTAAGAGTACCTTTACCAGTAATCTTGCCACCGATACCTCCTCCAAAGGTAACATATCCTCCATCTAATGATTGAATGTTGGAAAGATAAGACATGTTGCCTGTCATGTGCCTTGAACACCCACTATCTGAATAGCCTTGATCTTCATGATCTGTTGGTGAATGTTCCTGCACATAAATAAGGAAATTAGTTTCCTTGGGGAACCCAAGCCATTACTGACTTGGATTTGCCATGTGCATAAATGTAATTAAATCTCTTGAGAACAGTTGATGCACTATTGGATTTGAGAGGTTTTCAAATCCAACATGCTGAGGCCTTAACAGCATTGGCCTTCTTTTCCCTAGCAGTAGAACCCTTTGGTTTCCAAATTTGTTTTAATGAAACTGCTATTGTTGGAAAAGGTCTCTTAGCAGTTGTTTGTGCATGTTTGAAAGTTGTTTTTGCACTTTGTACTACTGGTTTAGGGTAAACAGAGTAAAAAGGTCTGGCAGTAGAAACTGCTTGTCTAGAAGTAGAATCTTTTGGTCTAGCAGTAGAAACTGCTTTTGGTCCAGACTTTGATGAAACTGCTCTGGGTGTTGTTCTAGTATTATTAGAGTGACTTTTAGGTGTTTGCCTTTTGAAATTCACCCTATTGTTTGTATACCCAGATACCCTTTGGTTGCAGAAACCTGCAAGATGGTCAAATTCTCCACAAATGAAACAAGCTTTGTTATAGAAGTCAAAGTCATCACCTAGTTGGTGAGACTTAAGGCCATTCTAATTCCTTTGGTTTCCTTTAGGCTTGTTTGTGGTTCTGTATTGCTCACAATACCTAACAGGTTGCCTTGCAAGTTTAACATTGATTTTAGGCCTATCAGTATCATGTTTGACTATCTTAGGAACACTTGTTCCTGCTTTCTTAACCAGTTCAGGTTTAGACATAACCTGTTCATCTTCATCATCATCAGATACCCAGTCTTCAATGACTACTCTATCTGATCTTCTATCAGAGGACACCTTGTCCTCAGGAAGTGAAGTTTTACTTAAACTTTTACTTACTTTCTTAGGTTCATCAACAACTAACTTTTTTTTTTGGCTGAACACCATATTGTAGCTCAGGTAGTTGAAATTCAGCTACTCCTGAATTCTCTATGTTTATCCCTGGGGGAACAGGAATTCCTCTGTAAGGGGTTGGGACAAAATTATATCCTAACCCTGACTTGGCTCTATTAATCACTTGACATTCAATCATGTTGGTTACACCTCTAGAAGCATGTTCTAGTGTTTCTACAGTCAAGTGAATGTTTCCATTTTCCTTTTTGATCCTATCATAAGCATCTCTCAAAAGCTTAATTTCCGCATCTCTAAAGAATATGTCCTATCTAAGAAGAGCTTCGTCATCAGAAAAAGCAAATTCATTTTGTTTGTAGTGAATGATCTGCTTCTCTAGGGATTCTAAAGCACACTTATAATCAACTAAGTTTTGTTGAGTTCTGCTTAGCTCTTTCTTTTGGTCATCATAATGTTTAATTAAAGTTTTTAGTTCTTTAAGAGCTGTGCAAGTATTAGAACAAACTTTATGATTTTGTACCTCAGTAGAGAAAGCCATGAGTGCCATTTATAAAGAAGCTTCTTCTTCATCTGCCATGAAACTCCAATCAAAACCTAAGCCATCAATAGCTAACATAGTGCCCAGATCTAAACACACTCCTTGTGTTGGCGATACTTTGAGTAATACTAACTAGCACGCGGAATTTACTAGCTAGCACTTAGAAGATTTATTTGTATGATGTATGAATTGAACAGTGTTTATGTATGAACAAGAGACAATAGTTTTCCTTCAACGATTCAAAATTATTTATGAATAATACGAGTACTCTTGCTAGTACTAGGGTTTACAACCTTGAATCTTCACAAAACAATAATCGTTCTTCTATCACAAAATCATTCCTAACCTTTAACCTAGGATATCCTTTTATAGACCAAGGATTCCTGTACAAGATAACTATAATTCTATATCAATAGGATATACACAAAATCTTTTCTATAATTATCTACTATACGTTTACAAAAATATAAGCAGTACTAATCTTCCAATGTGAACAGTACTAACTGACTTTGTACTGTCAGTCTTGTCTTCAATATCTCCAGCAATACTAACTTATGTGCTAACAGTGCTAACTGTTAGGTTTAATTCCCAACAATCCTCCCCTAAACTTATGATTTCTCTCCAAATCACTAAGTTTTTTTCAAATTAAACATCAACTCCTATGATGGGGGGATTCTTCCAAACATTACCAAGTAATTCTCTTTGTTTGGGATTTCCTCTGTTCAGTAGTATCAAAAATCTTTCTGACTAGTTTATCAGCCATCTCTTATTCTCCTTCAATCTCTAATTTTGAACACAACAATGTCAATAGAGTTGCAGTCTTGAGAGGATAATCTTTCTCCACCAGCATATAAATTTCAATTCCTTCTTTGGTAGAAACTTTGTGCACTCCACATGTATCAAACAGCTTCCATGACACATCTTTGATTTGTGCTTTAAATCTCCATATAGCTTCTCCACCATCAGGATCAAAAATCCTCTTCAACTGTACCCATAATTCTTTATCTTTGTCTTCAATTGGATCTGTAATTCTGAATCTTGCTTGCACCAAATTCCACAACTGATTAAGATCTTCCTGATCAAAACCTTTAAGTAAATCTTCAAACAGTTTGTACTTCTCAGTTCTTCCACCAATTCTCATGATTTCCCATCCTTTCATTCTTCCTTCTGTAAATACCTTCCAGTCAATGATCGGATATTTTGCTTGTATTGGTGTGATATGTGTGGATTCTGGCATTATCACTAACATACTCTTGAAATGTTCATCTGTCAATTCAGTCTTTTGTTTCTTAGCTGCATAAGATTCTAACACTTCTGAATCTCTTTTCTTCCCTTTTGTGAAATCTCTAGTGATTGGTCTGTTTAGTCTAGCATAAGCAGCATAATATGCTTCTTCAATCTCTTGATCTGATCTTCCTTTGTAATAATTCTGCTTCCAGTTTGCTTGGTTCTTCAAGTAACTTTTCATAAAGCTGATCTGTTCTTTCTTTGTAGGCATCTTTGTCTTGTACCCTTTCTTTTGTCTTTCTCTGATTTTCTCCTTGAGATCACTCCATGCTACTTCTCTGTTCTTTGATAGAATGAAACTTGTGAGTTTTTCTGACTTTTCTTCTGCACTTAAACTTTCATCTCTAAGAAACTGCACTGCTTGAGCTCTCACAATCAAATCTGACTCTATCAAATATTGTAGCTGTTCATTGTATTGTTCTTGATCAACCTCAGCATTTGAAGCAATCTTTTCTAATCTTGTCTTCTCCATGAACTCAATCACATCTGCTTCAGACATTCTCTTAGCTAATTCTGCATCAAAATCAATCTGCTTCTGTTCTTGAGCTTCTTCATCCATCTGAATTTTCTTTGCTACCTCAGCATCATGATCTATTCGCATCTGAGTTCTTGGCTTCATCATTTTCATCTGTGGCTCATCTTCTTTAATTAGAATTCCTTTGCCCTTGTCTTTAGCAGTTTGTGCTGATTCAACAGTTTGAACTGTTTCTTTTGCCACTTCTACAGTTTGAACTGCTACTTGTTCTGTCTCAACAGTTTTAACTGTTTCTTCAATATTTTCATGTTCTTCATCTTGAACACCCATATCTACATTTTCATTACCTTCTTCATTTAATCCACTAACACCTTCTTCATGCCTCCCCTGAGTTTCTGATCTCATTTCCCCTTGTTCTTTCTCAGATATCCTCCCCTGTTTGGGAGAATCACCACCATCATCATCTGAATCATCTGAGTAATCACCATCTGAAGAATCTTCACCCAGTATAGCTCTAGCTCTTTTCCTCTTGAGAAGATCTTCCAGCTTCTTCACTCTACGAGTCAACCTTGAGTAGACTTTGGCAAAATTTTCTTTGTGACATTTAAGATCCTCCTCCAAAGATTCTACCTTGGCAGTTAACTTGGTACATAAAGCCGTCAATTCATTTTGTCTAGAACTGCCCTCATCACTTCTAACTGTGTTACCTGTTAGGAGCAGTGAATCATGGGGCAAGGGTCCAGTTTCAACTCTAGTTTGACTAGGTTTAGACCTTCTCCTATATGTTGTGATGATTGGGGTGTTTGGGTTATCTCAGGAACATGAAAGGGTGTGTGATGGGGATTAGTTGGGTTGACTAACCCGTCACCCTGATCAGTTTGAAGCATTTCAGGAAATAGTGGTATAACTACTCCATTAAACAATCTACTAGCCATAGCCATATTTTGAAAAACTTTCTGTTGTAGGCTAGGAGTAGGAAAAACTTCTTTTGGTTTCTTAAGAAAATAATTTTTCTTATTTAGAAAAGTTTGAACAAATCGAGGATACATAAGAAATTTAGTTTTGCTTTTAACATTTGCAACCATACTCTCAAATATGAATTTTGAAAAATTGAAAACCTTGTTTGTTGACAGACAGATAAGAGCAATAGCAATATTGCTACTGAACTACTCCCATGCTGTTCTTTTGGGACTTAAGCAATGCAAGAGAGTATGTATAAGAAATCTCCATTGAGGTGAGAAACATCCCTTTTGAAAAGTAAGTTTTTGGTTGGATGTATCATACCCCATTTTGGCAAGTTCTTGCCAAATCTCAGTGTTTAGCATATTGTTAATACCATCCAAATCATCCAACTTAAGATGTCTCCTAAGTGTAGATTCGGTAAGAACAAAAGATATGCCATCCACTTTAGAATGGATTTGTATGTCTCCTTCTTCACTAATTTTGACAATAGCAGTTTGCCAAAACTGTGTGATGTGTGAGACAAATAGAGTAGGAGAGATGGTTAGAGCATACCTAATGTGAGAGTGGTTGAGGAAATCCACAATCTCATAAAACTTTGGTCCATCTCCTTCCTCTGTTTTCTCTAGAAAAGCAACCTGGTTATGCGTCTTGATAAAATCCAAATTAGCCATTTTCGGTTATGATTTATGAAAGTGTATATCAGTAAGATGATCGTGTAGAGTTTAATTGATGAACTTTGCAGCCAATTGGGTTTTATAGATACTGTTAGGGTTTTGCGTGTTGATGCAAATAATGTTCTAAAAACGTTATTTATATCTTTTGATTACTTCACGTTTTGAGGATGACAAAATGTGAAATCACGATACGTTAAAATCAACGTAAACAAGTCTTTAATAGGAAGATCCCGTTTCTATGCAAATCACTCTAGAACAAAGTTACAACTTGAACTAGAGATCAAAGAAGTGAATTTATGTTTTGAAAGTTCACATTTTAAATGGGACAAAACATTTTGTTCAAAAATACACATGACAAATTATTTTTGAAATATTAAGAAATGTTTTAATGGAAAAATAAGTTTGAAAATCACAACAGCTATTTTTCCCCCCAAAATCAGCTCCAACCTTCCCCAAATAAGTTTTCACCAGAAAAGAAAAAATTTGGAGCGTCCTAGTCTACGACGGCTCCACGGTTCCTTTAAATTTAACGAAGCCGTGGGGTATTTAACGGAGCCGTTCGTACAAAATTTTCTATAACGTTCAGATTTTCTTTGCCTATAAATACCCACCCCTTTCACAGTTTTTAGGCATCCTTTCACACACAAAACTTTCTGAGTTGAATACTCTCTTCACACTTTCTTTCTTAGATCATTTAGGTTAGTTTTTCTTTTGTTCAAGAGTGATCCAATCATCCTTCAAGTGATCCTCTTCATTCCTCTTCATTAGTAAGAGAAGAACACAAGTGTCCAAGTTGATACAAGGTGTTATTATCCCTCTTCATTAGCAAGAGAAGAACACAAGTGTCCAAGTTGATACAAGGTGTTATTATTCCTCTTCATTAGCAAGAGAAGAACTCAAGGTATTCAAGAAGATACAAGAGTTGTAGTTGTTAGGTTTTGTAACACTTGTTACATCCTTGTTGTATCTTAGCATACATCAAGATTATCTTTCTTTTGTGTGAGTGTGAGTGAAGATCATTATGATCTTAAGAGATAGTGAAGATCTCTTGAAGCCATTGGGCTTGTGTGTGAGTAGTCAAAGGATCCAGAGTAGTTAGATTGAGTAGAGTGAAGTGAGAGTTGATCTTTGTGATCGTGTTGAGATCGTGGTGATCTCTTGTAGCCATTAGGGCTTATGTGATTGGTCACGTGGACCTTGGTAGATTGGTGCTAGCTAAGATTAGCACTCGACATTTAGCTTAGTGTCGGTAATAGGATAAGCAACGTGTACGGTTTTCTCCGCCTGAAGGGAGGTTGTTGACATAGTGCTTGAAACTCTCGAGTGTGGTACTCGGGGAGTGGAGTAGGGCGAAGAAGAGCTTCGTAGCCGAACCACTATAAATCCTTTGTCTCAGTTTGATCTTTCCAACTCTACTCTTTACTTTCATTATTTTATATTAGTTAGTTTAGTGTGTAGTTCATATTGGTGTTGATTGATTACACATAGAGTTCGAATCAAAGTTTCCAATAGCCAACTTTTAAAACAAGATTTTTAAAAGAATTTTAAACCGGTAAACTATTCAACCCCCCTTCTAGTTTCCCACAATTGGTATCAGAAGCCACGTCAGTCAAGTCTTTAAAGTATATTGTATTTTAAAACTTGAATTGATCAATGGATTCCGACAAATATCTAGAAGGGCAATCTATGCAAAGACCACCACTTTTCGAAACCGATTGTTTTATTTATTGGAAAACAAGATTCGAAACATATGTGAAATCAAAAGACATTGATCTTTGGCATGTTATTACCGAGGGTGACTTTCAACCTATTCAAATGAATTCGGAAACTAAAAAGGATGAAATAGTTTCTTATGATAAAAAAAGTGATGAACTTAAAAGGAAATTAGCCAAAAATAATGAGGCTAAAATTATGATTTATAATGCTTTGCCTAAAAAGGAATTTGAAAGAATTTTCATGTGTAATACGGCAAAAGATATTTGGAAAACTTTGTTAGTCACTCACCAAGGTAATAACCAAGTCAAAGAGAACAAGGTAGATCTTCTTGTTCAACAATATGAACAATTTTCCATTACGGAAGATGAATCTATAGATAATGCTTTTGCTAGATTCAATACTATTATTACTAGTCTTAAAGCTCTTGATGAAGGTTACTCTAGCAAGAATTATGTTAGGAAGTTCCTTAGGGCTCTACATCCTAAATGGAGAGCAAAGGTTACCGCCATTGAAGAGTCAAAGGACTTGGCGATGTTGTCACTCGATGAACTTATAGGAAACTTGAAAGTTCACGAGATGATAATTAAGAAAGACTCCGATATAGTCAAAGGCAAAAGCGAGAGAGTTAGATCTCTAGCATTGAAAGCCAAGAAGGAGTCTAGTGATGAGGAATGTTCGAGTTTCGATAGTAAAGATGAGGAATATGTATTAGCGGTTAGGGACTTGAAAAAAATCTTTAGGAGAAGAGGTAGGTTCGTTAGGCAACCTCGTGATGAGAAGAAGACATCACAAAAGAACCATGCTGAAAAGAAAGGGACAAGTGATAGGAAATGCTTTAGATGCGGAGATCCTAATCACCTCATAGGAGAGTGTCCCAAGCCACCGAAAGTCAACAACCAACAAGCTCTCATAGGAGGCTCCTGGAGTGATAGCGGTGATGATGAAGAAAAGAAGCCCAAGGACGAAACATGTCTAATGGCTCATGCTTCTAATGAGATATGCTTGGGAATTGACTTGGAGCCTGACGAATGGGTCAAGGATAGTGGATGCACTAACCATATGACGGGTAACCGAAGTTTATTCTCATCATACAAGGCATACAACGGAGGTAATGTCACTTTCGGTAGCAAACTTAAGGGCAACATTATAGGCAAAGGTATGATCACTCAAAACTCCCTCACTATTAGAAATGTTGAGCATGTAGATAACTTAGGATTTAATTTGCTTAGCATTAGTCAAATGGTATATAATAAGTGTAGAGTTATATTCTCTGAAGAGGGAAGTGAGATAATTAAGGATGGTAAAACCATAGGCAAAGGAGTTAGGAAAAATGGCTTATTTGTTATGAAAATAGGAAATAAGCCTCAGGATAGGATATGCTTAGCAACCATAGATGAAAATTCAACTCTATGGCATAGGAGGTTAGGTCACGCCAATATGCGTTTGATACAATCATTGGCATCTAAGGAATTAGTTAGAAACCTATCTAAGATTAAGTTCGACACACACTTTTGTGACGCTTGTAAAGTTGGAAAAAAAACTCATTCTAGTCACAAAGCTAAGAATATGGTCTCGACCTCTAGATGCGCGCCTAGAACTACTTCACATGGACTTATTCGGTTCATCCGCCGTACGGAGCTACGGAGGAAATCTCTACACCTTAGTAATAGTTGATGACTACTCTAGGTATACTTGGACTAGATTTCTTAAGAATAAGACACAAGCCTTTGAGGAATTTGAAATCTTTAGTAAGAAAGTCCAAAATCAACTAGGATGTACAATAGTTTCTATTAGGATGGATCATGGTCGGGAATTTGATAATGAAGTGCAATTTGGAGTATATTGTGATGCTAATGGTATTACTCACAATTTCTCGGCTCCACGCACTCCTCAATCAAATGGGGTAGTTGAGCGAAAAAATCGTACTCTACAAGAAATGAGTAGAACGATGTTGAATGAACAATCAATTCCGCAAAAGTTTTGGTGTAATGCGGTGGACACCTCAACTTACATTCTAAATAGGATTCTAATTAGACCTATCCTAGGAAAAACCCCATATGAAATCATGAAAGGAAGAAAACCTTCTCTTGATTACTTTAGAGTGTTTGGAAGCAAATGCTTCATACTAAACACTAAAGATTACCTCACCAAGTTTGACCCAAAGTCTTACGAAGGTGTATTCCTAGGTTACTCCCAAAATAGTAAAGCCTACGTTGTCCTAAATAGAGAAACCTCGAAAGTCGAAGAATCACTCAACGTGACATTCGATGAAAGTCCTCCACAATCTAAGACATCACCATTGGTTGATGATGACTTAGATGAGGATGAAGCCATTAAGGTTAATGGCAAGAAAACCCTAGAAGATGACATTGAGGATGAAATAGTTGAAGTTGACGAAATTGTCAACATTAAGGAATCCAAAAACCATCCTATTGAAAATGTCATAGGTAACCTAAACCAAAGAACCCTTAGGTCACAAGCACAAAACAAAAGTAACTTCTTTTGTTTCATATCAACCGTAGAACCTAAGAATGTAGGTGAAGCAATTAAGGATGAAAGTTGGATAGTTGCCATGCAGGAGGAACTAAATCAATTCACCGCAAACCAAGTTTGGGATTTAGTACCTCTTCCTAGAAATCAAACAATCATAGGAACTAAATGGGTGTTTAGAAACAAACTCGACGAAAATGGCGTCGTAGTTAGGAATAAGGCAAGGTTGGTAGCACAAGGCTACAACCAACAAGAGGGAATAGATTATGATGAAACCTATGCACCCGTAGCTAGATTAGAATCAATTAGAATACTCCTGGCCTATGCATGTGCCTTAGACTTTAAGCTATACCAAATGGACGTGAATAGTGCGTTCCTTAATGGTTATATCAACGAGGAGGTGTATGTTGCGCAACCTCCAGGATTCGTTGATTTCGAATGTCTGAATCATGTTTATAAACTCAAGAAAGCACTCTATGGTCTTAAACAAGCTCCTAAAGCTTGGTATGATAGACTAAAAGCCTTCTTGATTGAACATGAATATACCATGGGAAAGGTTGATAACACACTCTTCACAAAGAAAAGAAATTCACATCTCATCATTGTTCAAATATATGTCGACGACATTATATTCGGATCAACTTGTCAAGAGATGTGCGATGATTTCTCAAAAATCATGCACGACGAGTTTGAGATGAGCATGATGGGTGAATTAAATTTCTTCCTTGGTTTACAAATTAAACAAATGGAAGATGGCATCTTCTTTAATCAGGCTAAGTATAGTAAAGAGATGCTTAAGTAGTTCAGTTTAGAAGAGTCTAAGCCCATGAAAACTCCCATGTCCACGGAAATAAAACTCACGAGAGATGAAGAAGGTGAGTCCGTGGATAGCACTAATTATAGAGGTATGATAGGAAGTTTACTATACCTCATGGCAAGTAGGCCCGACATCATGTTTAGTGTCTGCCTTTGTGCTCGCTTCCAAGAGGATCCTAAAACCTCTCACCTTGAAGCGGTTAAGCGTATCTTCCGATACATTAAAGGCACTATACACTTGGGATTATTTTATCCCAAGGGGACCGGTGTAGAAACTGTTGTCTATGCCGACTCTGATCATGCGGGAGATTATGTGGATCGAAAGAGTACGAGTGGCGTTTGTACCTTCATGGGTTGTTGCTTAACTTCTTGGTTCTCCAAGAAACAAACGGCTCTTGCTATCTCCACAACCGAAGCCGAGTACGTAAGCGCCGGAAAGGTATGTCAACAAGCACTATGGATGAAACAAGCCCTTATAGACTATGACATTCATTTAGATGACGTCCCCATTATGTGTGATAATAAAGGTGCTATTGACTTGAGCAAAAACCCCGTTCAACACTCCCGTACCAAACACATCAAAATTCGTCACCACTTCCTTCGTGATAATGTTCAGAAAGGAAACATTTCCATTGAGAAAGTTCCTTCCCAGGACAATATCGCAGACATCCTAACCAAACCTCTCAAACGAGAATCCTTTAACTATCTCCGTCTAGGTCTAGGAATGATGGAACATATTCCATAAGTCTCATGACTCTTTTAGTCATCTCATGAGTCTCGTGTAGTTTAGTTTAGGTCTCCCTAGTCAAAAGAATTTGTTAGGTACAAATCCTTTCCTCGTGACAATAGGTCTCACTAAAACAGCGAGACTTGTTCGTCAAAAATCAAAATGGGGCAGAAAACAGTCCCAGCAGATCACGGCTCCACTAAATGTGGCACGACACCGTTAAATTTAACGGTACCGTGGAACCGTGCATCTGGAACATTCCGTATTTCAGTTCCCCTTTTCCACACTATTCATTCCAAACCCTCATAACCTCAGCAACTGCTGTCATAACTTAACCTCACACCCAACACTTAATTACACCCCTTCAAGATCATATTCAAGACATTGAGTTTCAAGATCCTCAATCATTCTCACCCTTTTTCAACAAAAATTGTAAGTCATTTTACTCCAATTTTTTAATTTTGGGTCTAGGGTTTATGCATTGATGAAAATTGAATTGGGGTTTTTCAATTTTTTTTTAGGAAATTTTCAATTAGAAGTCATCAACACCAAAACATTTCAAAATCTTTGGTACCAAAAACATTGAGGTTACCCAAACACCCCAATTCCATCATTTTCAAAATCTCACGAAACTAGGACCATGAAATTGTTTTTTCATGCATTGTTGATGCAAACTAAAAACATCTTTTCATGCATACATGATCTCACGAATATTGATCGAATTACATAATCAATATGTATTTTTTGACATATTTGTTTGAGCAAAAGTAAAATTAGGAGTGTTAGGGTCATCTCATTATTTTCTTTTGAGTCGAGATTACCGCACCTCCACATAGTTTGCGTATAGGCACATACACTAGGCATGAGCATAATGCAACTATTCTTCACTCTAATTTTCCCTTAAAATTTTTTTTAGGAAACAAAAATGTCTCATGAATATGATTTTGATCATCTCCTAACAGATACCTACACACCCAAAATTTCACAAGAACCCACAACTCCCGGTAACCACATTCGTGCCTATGTCAATCTTGGAACCCGTCGGTTTCATGAAGGCCGTGTCGTTGATCCGTCCCTAATTTACCATCGGGACATCAACACTTCCTTTAGAGCTATAGGATTCGATTGTCTACTCCACATTAACGAGAACACTTGTCCTCGTTTTGTGTTGGACTTCTTTTGACAAGTTGAACTCGTACGTAATGAGGATCAAACCTTGTCACTTTGGTTTTAGGTCCAAAACTTCAAATTCGTCCTGACTCTTGAGCAATTTGCTCAGATCCTTCGAATACCCAATCATGGGCAATGTGCCTATATTGAAGATTGGTGTCTTGAGTCTCTCTTTCACTATCGTGAGGAGAATAGTCCGTACTGTTCGTACATACCCTCTCCAATCGAACTAACCAAACTCATCCGTACTTATAAGTACCCCTCTTACCCTAATCCAACAAAAATTCGTTTGGAAGAGGTTCGTCATGAACTACTTTCTTGGGCAGTCATCCTGCGAGAAAATGTTCTAAGTCTCATAGGAAATCGTGAGCAACTCCCGGCGTGTTGTGCTCATATGATTTACTGTCTCCTAACCCAACAACCATACAACCTCGCTTACTTCTCCGCTAAGCGAATTTTCCATCTCAAGGGTAACAAGAATAAATTGATACCCTATGGGATGTTCCTAACCCGTCTCTATCACCATCTCATGAACCTACACCCTTACCTTAACGGTCCTCAATACTCCCTTGTCAAACCCATCATGCAACCCATAAACGAGTCACATGTCTCATCAATCCTCATTTCCGAATCCTCCACCCATTATGCACCCTTTGATGATCCAAATCATGAAAATGAGACTCATGCTCAAGACAAGAGTATGCCAAGAATGGGGGAATTCTCATGTCATAAGTGTTAAAGAAATCCATGTTTCTTATTAGGATTTATCTATGAATGAATGCTAATTTATTTATTGCATGCTTAACTATCTCCTTGCCTAATCAATCTATGTGATATTTGGATGATAGCTTATTTTGTCCCTTCTTATTGCATGCTTATAATTATCCTAGGAAACTACATGATAGCCTTTATGTGCTAGTTGTAGCTTAAATGGGACACTTTAGGAAAATAAGTACCTAGTGAGTTGAGGCACTATCATTTCCAGGAATTAGTTCCCCTAGAAAACATCCCCCTAGCTTCCCAGAACTAACCTGCACAGAAATCTTCTTGCAAACAGTGGCACGGTACCATTAAATATGGACGGTACCGTTAAATTTAACGGTACCGTGGGTCATTTAAAGGAACCGTACTCCAGTTTGACGGATTTTTACTGCTCCTACCAAAAACCCTACACCCCTAACCTCAAACCTGCAAATCTTTGCAAACCTAACACACCCTAGGATTCCCTTCCTACACCATAGGACACTCCCATCAACTTTAATTCAAATTTCACCCAACTTGCCTATTTAAGGCCTCACCCTTGCAAGCTTATCTTGCACTTCACCTTCAACCTCCCATCACACAAACACCATGTCCTCCACACATGGTTCAACCTCTCACATCTCCAAGAAACCTAGGATAACCGTGAAACCACTCTTTGTGGATCTCACAAAAGATGATGAAGCTATGACATCACCTTCCCAAACCACTCCATACTCACCATCACCACCTTATGCACCCTCTAAAACATCATCTACCTACACAACATCTTCATCATCCTTCTACACTACATCATCAATGGAGTACACACCATCCCCCTTAACTCCATTGGACAATACCATGCCAATTTCACCTCCAACAAACCTACCACAATCACCACCTCCTATCATGGCATAACCCAATCAACCACATCCCTTTGATTTACATAGTGCTACTTGCCTATGTTGTCTCCATAACCGTAATCTCATCTACTTCTTAAGGGACGAGATTCATTTCATGTTCTACTTTATAGAACATCTCTTGACACTACCACCACCCCAAATGGGGCCCCAATCTCCACCACCTCCCAACCCACAATAGGTCTTTAGGAGCCCTCTTGGAAATGAAACATGCCTCTAGTCATTAGGGATTTATGCTTATCATTGTCTCTTTTATGTTTCCATGAAGTCATATCCATGTATGACATTTATTTTCTTTTAATGAATGAATGGGTTCTTATGAGGGTTGTTCCTTATCATTTTTAGCTTTTAGCTACTTTTCTTCTTGTGTGGTTGGATATTTGTCATAATGTGCTACTTGTTACATATTATATATGTATCTTCTAACTTTGTTTTGTAGCAAGAACCATTGCTCGATTTCTTTGTGTTCTCCAAATGAGGGGGAGTACACATCAAGGGGGAGCCTTTGTCACCTTTTTGATAGACAAAAAGGGGGAAAAATGGGAGTAAACTCATTAAAAACTTGTTAACACTAATTTTAACCTAACATGAGTTTATATTTTGTCATCATCAAAAAGGGGGAGATTGTTGATGCAAATAATGTTCTAAAAACATTATTTATATCTTTCGATTACTTCACGTTTTGAGGATGACAAAATGTGAAATCACGATACGTTAAAATCAACGTAAACAAGTCTTTAATCGGAAGATCCCGTTTCTACGCAAATCACTCTAGAACAAAGTTACAACTTGAACTAGTGATCAAAGAAGTGAATTTATGTTTTGAAAGTTCACATTTTAAATGGGACAAAACATTTTTTCAAAAATACACATGACAAATTATTTTTGAAATATTAAGAAATGTTTTAATGGAAAAATAAGTTTGAAAATCACAACAGCTATTTTTCCCCACAAAATCAGCTCCAACCTTCCCCAAATAAGTTTTCACCAGAAAAGACAAAATTTGGAGCGTCCTAGTATACGACGGCTCCACGGTTCCTTTAAATTTAACGGAGCCGTGGGGTATTTAACGGAGCCGTCCGTACAAAATTTTCTGTAACGTTCAGATTTTCTTTGCCTATAAATACCCACCCCTTTCACAGTTTTTAGGCATCCTTTCACACACAAAACTTTCTGAGTTGAATACTCTCTTCACACTTTCTTTCTTAGATCATTTAGGTTAGTTTTTCTTTTGTTCAAGAGTGATCCAATCATCCTTCAAGTGATCCTCTTCATTCCTCTTCATTAGCAAGAGAAGAACACAAGTGTCTAAGTTGATACAAGGTGTTATTATCCCTCTTCATTAGCAAGAGAAGAACACAAGTGTCCAAGTTGATACAAGGTGTTATTATTCCTCTTCATTAGCAAGAGAAGAACTCAAGGTATTCAAGAAGATACAAGAGTTGTAGTTGTTAGGTTTTGTAACATTTGTTACATCCTTGTTGTATCTTAGCATACATCAAGATTATCTTTCTTTTGTGTGAGTGTGAGTGAAGATCATTATGATCTTAAGAGATAGTGAAGATCTCTTGAAGCCATTGGGCTTGTGTGTGAGTAGTCAAAGGATCTAGAGTAGTTAGATTGAGTAGAGTGAAGTAAGAGTTGATCTTTGTGATCGTGTTGAGATCGTGGTGATCTCTTGTAGCCATTAGGGCTTGTGTGATTGGTCACATGGACCTTGGTAGATTGGTGCTAGCTAAGATTAGCACTCGACATTTAGCTTAGTGTCGGTAATAGGATAAGCAACGTGTACGGTTTTCTCCGCCTGAAGGGAGGTTGTTGACATAGTGCTTGAAACTCTCGAGTGTGGTACTCGGGGAGTGGAGTAGGGCGAAGAAGAGCTTCGTAGCCGAACCACTATAAATCCTTTGTCTCGGTTTGATCTTTCCAACTCTACTCTTTACTTTCATTAGTTTATATTAGTTAGTTTAGTGTGTAGTTCATATTGGTGTTGATTGATTACACATAGAGTTCGAATCAAAGTTTCCAATAGCCAACTTTTAAAACAAGATTTTTAAAAGAATTTTAAACCGGTAAACTATTCAACCCCCCTTCTAGTTTCCCACATTGCGAATCTTGCGTAAGGGATAAATTATCTTGGGAAAGAAAATAAGTATATTTATGGTAAAAAGATAATTATCCTCTAGAAAAATCCCCTATAAGTATGGTAAGTGAACAGTTTTTACCCAACAGCTAGAAAATCTGTTAATGACACATTTTTACAACGGCTAGTTGAGCAGTACTAAGTTTACACTAGCAGTATAAACTTTGCACTAGTAGTACTAATTTTTGAGAAAAATTTTACTGAGCAGTATTAATTGGTAAAGAGTTTTAAATAAAATTGCACATGCATAATTTTTAGAAAACTATCAGCTGTCAATGGATTTGATGAGTCTTTACAATAGTTGTTTGCTTTGGACTAGCCAACTCTTCACTGTTAGATATGGTGAGTTGATAACCATACAATTTTTGGAAAATTGTCAACCATAAACGGATTTGATTAGTCTTTACAGAAACCGTTTGCTCTGGACTAGTTGGTTCTTATGTGGGTTAGACATGGTGAACCAATAACCATTTGTTGTGTGCACAGATAACACACTGAGCTCCAAAATCACCATATAGTCCAAAACAGAAAGCATTCAAAACTCCAATCATCCTGCAATTGTTAGTCCAACAATAGAAAACAAAGTGCAAAGTACTTGTCTCATAACATAAAAGCATATGACTAACATTGCACATAAAAAGAAAAATTAATTCCTTTGGTATACCCAAGCCATTACAGACTTAGGCTTTCCTCTTGCATCAACATAATTAAACCTTTTTAAAACAGTTGGAGTACCATTAGATTGAATTGGTCTCCAAACCCATGATGCAGATACATTAATACCATTACCCATATTTCCCATAGCAGTGTTTTTAAAACTTCCAGTGTTAACTGCTTGCCTAGCAGTATGAGCTGCTGGGTTTACAATTGCAACTTTAGGTTTCCAAACTTGTTTATTTATCACTGCATTGTTTTGAAATGATCTCTTAACAGTTGCTGGTGCTGATTTGAAAAGAGTTTTTGCACCTTGAACTGTTGGTCTAGGGTAAAAAGGTCTATTTGGTCTGACAGTATGAACTGCTGGTCTAGCAGTGTTAACTGTTTGTTTAACAGTATGAACTATTCTTGTTCCAGACCTTAACAGAACTGATCTAGGTATCATTCTAGCATTTGTAGGGTGAGTGGGAGGTCTTACTGAGTTCACCCTAGGGGTTGAATACCTAGTTACCCTGTTGTAACAATGAGCAGCCAGATGGTCATAGCTACCACATGTGAAACAAGCTTTCCTATAATAGACAAAGTCATCACCTAGTTGGTGAGACTTGAGGTTGTTCCAATTCCTTTGGTTACCTCTTGGCTTGTTTGTGGTTCTATACATTTCTGCATACCTAACTGTTGGTCTAAAAGGTTTTGCATTAGCTCTAGGCCTAACAGTTTCAGTCTTAACCATCTTTGGAACTTTTGGTTCCTCTATCTTAACACTAATAGGCTTAACCACAGCCTGATCACTCTCATCATCAGAAGTCCATTCCTCTATAGTTGGTGCATCTGATTTCCTACTTGAGGATCTATCAGAGGACACCTTGTCCTCAGATAGTGATTTATCACTAGTACTCTCATACACAGGTTTATCAACTACATTTTCCTTAGGTTGAGGACCATATTTAAGCTCAGGTAGTTGAAATTCAGGAAGTCCTGTGTGTTCTAGGTCAATGCCTGGAGGTGTTGGAATTCCCCTATAAGGAGGTGGAACTGACTTATAACTTAGGCCTGACTTAGCTTTATTGAGGATCTGACACTCAATTATCTTATTCACACCCTTAGATGCATACTCTAATGTGTCTACACTCATCTGAATGTTTTCCTTTGCCTGCTTTAACTTTTCCAATTCATTTTTCAACACACTAATTTCAGCATCCCTAAACATTATATCTCTCTTAAGTACAGCTACAGTATCACTAAAAGTAGACTCATTTTCCTTATAGTGAACTATTTGTTCTTCTAATACAGCTAAACCTCTCTTATGATTTGCTAAATTAAAAGCAGTCTGGTTTAGCTCTATTCTCTGATTATCATACTATTTTCTACGTGTTTCTAATTCTTTTAAAGCATCACATGATTTAGAACATTTAGAAACTTGTACCTCAGATTCTGAGAAAGCCATAAGTGCCATCTCTGTAGGTGCTTCTGCTTCCTCCTCTGCAATGTAGCTCCAATCAAACCCTAAGCCATCAATGGCAACTATAGCCTTTGAGCTTGAGTCTGAAACTTCCACAACCCTTGATTTGCTTCCAAATCCTCTGCTCTTGCCATCTTGTTGTCTTGGCATTCTGCACTCCCTTGAATAATGACCTTTCTTGTGGCAATTATAACATTCAATCTTTGACTTGTCATACCAAGCAACATCATTGCTGTTTATGATTATCTTCTTGCCAGTCTTCTTCAAGAATCTTCTAGCTCTCAAGCTGAGAAGAGAGAGCTGCCACTTGATATCTATCTCTTCAATGTCATCTTCATCAATCACTTGAAGATCTGCATGAGTCAACATACTTCCATTGTGCTGAGTAGTCAGAAAAGCATAATAAGTATTCTCATCCAAGAGTCCATTAGTACTACTTGAGGTACTAGCAGTACCAATATTTGAACTAGCAGTTCCAACTGCTCCAACAACTTGAACATCTTCTTCTAGATTAGAGATACTGGGAGTTGACACAAAGGCTAAGTTTCCAGAACTTGAGCTTGAACTTGATCCAGCAGACTTCTTCACTTCATGTTCTACTATCTTGAAGTTGCTATAGAGATCCATTAGACTCATAGAATCAATGTCTGGTTTGTTCTTCCCGACAACCACATGCATAGCCCATTCTGATGGTAGACTCCTTAGGAATTTTGAGTTGAGATCTTCCTGAGGCATCTCAATTCCTAGAACAGCAAGTTGACTCACTAGCTTTTGAAGCCTATTAAACATATGATCTAGTGACTCATTGCTTGTTGCTGTGAAGTTCTCAAACTGTTTCTTGAGAAGGGTCTTCTGAGTTTTCTTGGTGGCTTCATTTCCACCATATCTTGAAACAATAGCTTCAAAAAGAGTTTTGGCACAATTGTACTTACTGAAGTTCAGTAATTGATCATTGGGGATTGTCATTAGTAGCATGCTTCTTGCCTACACATCATTCTTGTGCTGAGCCTTCTCTTCAGTAGTCAATGGCTTGGTCTACACCATTGTTTCAGTCTTGCCCTCAACAACAGTTGTAGTGGTTGTAGGCTTAAAAGAGTTTCCATCTTCTATGATCTCCCAGAGTGCATAATCCTGCACTTGAAAGAATTGTTCAACTCTTAGTCTCCACATATCGAACTCATTGGGTTTAAGCATTGGTAACTTAGTAGCAATGTTGTTTTGGGTTGTTGTCTCCTTGTCCATCTTCTTCTTAAACAAATTCGTCTGGATCTTCAAAATCAAAGTATCAGAAACCTGGCTCTGATACCACTTGACCGGATCTAAGCACACTCCTTATGTTGGCGATACTTTGAGTAATACTAACTAGCACGCAAAATTTACTAGCTAGCACTTAGAAGATTTATTTGTACGATGTATGAATTGAACAGTGTTTATGTATGAACAAGAGACAGTAGTTTTCCTTCAACGATTCAATATTATTTATGAATAATATGAGTACTCTTGCTAGTACTAGGGTTTACAACCTTGAATCTTCACAAAACAGTAATCGTTCTTCTATCACAAAATCATTCCTAACCTTTAACCTAGGATATCCTTTTATAGACCAAGGATTCCTGTACAAGATAACTATAATTCTATATCAATAGGATATACACAAAATCCTTTCTATAATTATCTACTATACGTTTACAAAAATATAAGCAGTACTAATCTTCCAATGTGAACAGTACTAACTGACTTTGTACTGTCAGTCTTGTCTTCAATATCTCCAGCAGTACTAACTTATGTGCTAACTGTTAGGTTTAATTCCTAACACATAGCTTTTGAGTTTGGCTCAGAAACCTCCCCTGTTTTGGATTTGCTTCCAAAACCTTTGTTCTTGCTATCTTGCTGCCTTGGCCTTCTACATTCTCTTGAGAAGTGCCCCATCATGTGGCAGTTATAGCATTCTATCTTTGACTTGTCAAAACCAGTAGTATCATTGTTGCTGATTGTGAGCTTCTTCCCCGTCCTTTGATAGAGCTTCTTAGCCCTCATGCTAAGAAGAGAAATTTGCCATTTTAGGTCCATTTCCTCCGGATCATCATCATTGATCTCTTGGAGGTCTTCATAAGTGAGCATGGACCCATCATTTTGACTTGTGAGGAAAGCACAACAAGTCTTCTCATCTAAAATACCCATGGTACTGCTTGATGAACTAGTAGCACCAACACCATCAACAACCTTAACCTCTTCACTTGGATTTGAGGTACTAGGAGATGACATAAATGCCATGTTCCTATTATTAGAACTAGTACCTCCAGTTTTTTTTAAATCTTGTTCCACAATTTTGAAGTTGCTATACAAGTCCATTAGTTCCATGGTGTCAAGGTCTGGCTTGTTCTTCCAGACAACAACATGTATAGCCCACTCTTCTGGGAAGCTTCTCAGAAATTTTGAGTTTAAATCTTCTTGAGGTATTTCAACCCCAAGAATAGCAAGTTGGCTCACAATATTCTGAAGCCTATTAAACATGTGGTCAAGAGATTCATTATTGGTTGAGGAGAAATTTTCAAACTACTACTTGAGCAGAGTCTTATGGGTTTTCTTGGTGGCTTCATTTCCACCATACCTTGCAACAATGGCTTCAAATAATGACTTGGCATCTTTGAACTTGCTGAAGTTTAAATGTTGATCATTGGGAATGGTCATCATCAGCATTTTCTGGCCTTTAGGTCATTTTTCTTCTTTATTCTGTCTTCTGCAGATGTTGGGTGGATCTGCAGAGTTGTCACCACTTTGCCCTCAATTGTTGATGTAGTGGTTGTAGGCTGGTAAGAGTTTCCATCTTCAATAATTTCCCAAAGTGCATAGTCTTGCACTTGGAAATACTGCTCTATCCTCAGCCTCCACATCTCAAACTCATTCTGTTTGAGCATGGGTAATTTTGCAGCAACATTGGTCTGAATAGATTCAACGTCCATTTCTTCTTCTTCTTCTCCTAAATCAAAGATATCAGCCTAGCTCTGATACCAATTGCGAGGATGTACGATACACTTAATAGGATGTTAGTCCTTTATAACGAGTGTATGTGATACTTTGAGTGAATATGATTACGTATGCGGAATCTACTTAACCACACTTAGAAGGTTATTGATTATTGGAAATGGAACAGTGGTGGTTGTTTGAATTTGATAATGAACAATGAAAGTTAACACCAAATGATTCAATATTATTTAAGAATAATACGGGTGATCTTCACTATCACTAGGGTTACAAAACCTTGAATCTCTATTACAAAGAAAAACTATTTTCTATCTTGTTCTATCAACTGAGTTAGTTTTTCTAATAGTTACATTAATCACAAATTCACACATTCAGACTCTGTTTAACTTAATATAAGATCTTCCTTTTATACAAGTAAGGAGATCTTTACAATAAATGATAAGTCTTGTCGAACTACTTGCTTTGCTCGAGTGTGTCAGTCCTTAAGATACAACTTGTATCTGTGTACACAAACTGTTAACTGAACATCTATCAAAGATATTATCTACCGTATATCTTTGACTTTTTTATACACAAAATATCTTTGTATACTTATCCATACAGCAGTAGAATACGCGACACTTATCTCTTCAACAGTAGAATCTGATGCACCAGTGATGAAGCGAAAAGTGTACCGCTTTTAGGGGGTCATTTAAGCCCTAAATCGTATTTATTTGATCAAATATTGCCCTAAATCATTCCTTTTGTCATTTTAGGTACTTTGGAGAAGAACTCTGGAAAAGGAAGCATTTTGGACGTTTTTGGAGCATAAAAGTGAAGAAAACGACAAAGTCTATAAATCGGCTGGAAAAGTACCTGTGACGGCGTCAAGCACCATTGTGACGCTGTCAACCCTTGACGCACCAGAGAGGATTTTGGATGATTAAAAGGGGACGGCGTCAAGAAGGCCATCAAGAAACCCTAACCGCGGCGAGGTGACGGCGTCAGCTCTATAACGTGACGCCGTCAGATCTGATTTTCTATATATATTCTCATAATTTTTAGTCATTAGTGTGCAACTTCGTGAGGAGAAACCCTAAGACGATTTTTCTGCCATTTTTAAGGGTTTTATACCCTTGGATCTCCCATGTTCAATTGAAGATAAGTAATCAATTAATCATTCAATATGTCTATGTGTTGTTTGATTATATCTTTTTCTTGTCTTTTATTTAACATGCTAGGCTAGATTTATCTTGTGTTTGCTTAGATCTAATGAAACCTAACTATTGATTATTGGTTGTTGGTGTGTTATTAATTGTATTGGATGATTGTTTATCGATGTTAGGCTTAAGAAAACTGGCTAGCCTCCTATACGGTAACTTGCTTGAACGTCTTAAGAAACATGAACCAATGCGTACTAAGGTTTTTATGGTTGTATTTAATGCATGAGCGAATTCTAGTGATCCCATGTTAGGAGCTTCTTAGCCGGCTCGACATAGGAGTGAAGTAGGAGCTTATAGAGTTGGGGAAGTACGTACGCCACCCCACGATTGGTATTAAGGAATACACCCGTCATCCATGCAATTAATACACACTAATCAACCGGTAAAAGATAGTTAGGGAGTAAGGAAATCTAAGTAAACACATTTCTCTCCATATAAGTTCCACAACCTTTTTATTTTCAGTTATTTTATTTTATTTGCAATTGTAATTATTTGGGTTAGTTGACTAGCAACTAATTCCGCCCACTCCTTCAAACCCGAGATTTTACTTGCTTTTATAAAAATATTAAAAAATACAAAAAGAATCTTCCCTCACCCTTAGACCTATTAGAGTAGTTTTTCAATCCTAATGACACTATTCCCCTAGAGAACGATCAATCCCCCGGTACTTGCCACTACACTATACTACATCGGTCAGGTACACTGCCTGGTGGGGATTGCAAGCCTCTTGAGATCCCTCGAGAGGTAAAACCTGTTGTAAGGTCGCAAAACCACGCATCAACCAGCAGTAGTATCCTTGCGGCAGCAGAATCTCTAACACTAGCAGTAGAATGAAATACACTAGCAGTAGAATGATACTTGGTATATTTCTTTGAGCAGAACTAACCTTGTGAACGTTTAATTCCCAATACTAATCTTTAGAATATTTAATTCCCAACAGTAGACCGTAGACTATAGCACAATGGTTGTCGTTTGAAGAGCAACATATCAACATAACTCACATAGAATGCAACCAAGTTGGTAAATAAGCCCCGATGTACACTAATTCTCTCTCCCGATGATTGCGAGTAATCACAATCATCATAATGTAGTGTACATATCGTAAAATCAAACTTGATGCTATGTAGCTCAATGCCCCGTGAGTATATGTCGATAAATACTCTCAATACTTAACCCTTGATTCAATCTCTATCCATACCCCTTTAACAATCCTCGAATAAAAGTAATAACCACATAATGAGAAAACCCAATATAAGTAGTCACAAAAAATACCAAATTTAGTCGTGTCACGTAACTTGAATCTTGACAGTGATCGTTTTCTTGAGGTGTGAAGATGTTTGTTTGGATGTGTTTCGCTTTCGATAATTTGTGGTTTTGATTGAATAAGTTCTTGGTTTAGGTGATGTTTTTCGAATAATTTCTTGGTATGAGAAAGTTTTCGGTTTGGGTTTTATTAAAGATGCCCCTTATTCTGCATACCGTAAAAAAAATCCGATGCACACAAAATATTTCTCGAAATGCCAATTTTTTCTTGAAAGAAAATTTTCTCGAAAAGAAAAATTTCTTGAAATCACAATATTTCTCAAAAAGGGTGATTTTTCTCGAAATTGTCAAATTTCTCAAAATGGTGAAAGTTATCGAAACCATGTGGCACAGTTAGTAGAATCTCCACTCCAACTAAAATGCTCGAAACTAAAAACCATACTTTTTCTTACAAGAAGACCTAGTTTTTAAGAACATGGACCTTGAATTGGACCAAGATTGTGAGATGGTTAGTGTTGAACTACCTAGTTGCATGAGTGGGATAGATTTCACCAAAACATATGACACGCATGAGGAATCCTTTAGGCAATTGGAACATAGTAATCAAGTTGAATATTACTATGAATCAAACTTAGAATTTCAAATGGCTAGAGAAGGATTTGAGATACTTAGGAATGTGTTTGGGTTAGATCCTACCAAAACGCATGATGAACATATAGGTGATTTAGATACTATGGAGAATGAGGTTAGAAATGCAAGACCACTAAATACCCCACAAATCCTACCATCATTTGAGGTTAACACACCGCCCGTAACTTACCCGGAAAAAGTAGAAGAGACTATAGGAACCCCAATAGAGGTAGAGCCCTTGGACCAAACACAACTAGAAGAAATAGGTTTGAATACTTGTAGTCACAACCTTTCTTTTAGTTCTATGGAAGTTCCTAGTTTTGATGAACCAGAGCCTAAACCAAAGCCGTTACCTAATCTTCCATCCTTAGATGTGAACTTAGGAATTGAATTAGGTCCCGATCCACCCTTCAAACCATGTAGTCCGGGTAATGTTAAGATTAAGGTAGTAGACTCTAGGCCATGTGGAGTGGAAGCTAATATAGGAGTGAACCATGACCTTACATACTTACATCACCCATTCATGATTGATCACAAGAAACATTATGGGTTTAAACCGGGTTTATTAGGTCAAGATGGATTCCCAACTAGGAATCTCTCGAAGTTGATAGAAGATGATCCCTTTTTAGGAGAAAACTTTAATTCACCCATTGACCAAAGTAAACTAGGTAAGGTTATGATGAAAGGAGCACACCCCTTTGAGTATATAATTCATCCACCACTCTTTCCTCACGCGGCATACTTCCACCAAGATGGTGTGTATCGCTACTATCACCCGCACTTAATCCTAAGTGTAGGAAAAACCTCTCCTTTATCCGTTAAATAAGGGTAGAGTCAGGCTCGTGACTCGAACAAAAACAAGCGCTTCTTGGGAGGCAACCCAAGCTTTATTTGCTTTGTGTATTTATTTAGTTGTTTGTTTGATTTTATTTGCTTCCGTATGTATGTTTAATTTTTATTATTATTGATTCATGTTCGAAACTAAATTGTGAAAATGCTTTATCTTGTTTTTAACTTCGTCTTAACTACATATAAAGGTATTTTGCAAAAGATAAGTGTAAGGGAAATCCAAATCGGTTTATTAGAACAAATGAACATGAATCATAACAATATTAAATTAACATACATATTAGTAAATGTTTGAGTCAAATGCTTGTATCGAGTCATAATGATATTTTGCAGGATTTCCAGGAAATAAGGATTGAGTTTTTCCAGAAATTTTCCGGAAACTTAACATGAAAAATCTGTCAGATCACTTCTGACGGCGTCAGACCCCAGTCTAACGGCGTCAGGAACAGTTTTCTGGAATTTTATTTTTTTTTTTTTTTTTGAAAGTTTTGTTTTTCTTCCGGAATCATAAAATGCTTTATTAAATCTCTAACTTATAAACTCCAGGAATCTGCAAAATAATCATTCCACAAGCATTATATCCTTATACAGATTTATCCCGCCGATGTTATGCAGGTTTTCGTGTTTGTTTTCTCAGGTTTAACAGGTTATTTTAGACAAGGAGATGTATGTGGAATCTAGCTTTTGGCGCTGCTTTAATCTTGAAGCTTCAATATTACCTTGGAAGAAGATCTAACCATGTTACCTCTTTATCCACCGAGCGAATCAGGGGAGTATTTGATTTCATTCTTTTACCTTATTTACTTTTACATCTTGTTATTTGAACATTGGGGACAATGTTCATCTTAAGTGTAAGGGGTGGTAAAGTACGATACCTTAGAGAATGCTATTACGCTTGATTTTTCGTTTGTTTAATGGTAGATGTGTAATAAAACTGAGAGAAATACCTTTTAAGGCAATTTTAGTGCCAAATTTAAAAAATTTTACAACATATAGGAGTGAAACTTTGGTCTTAATGAGCATCTCACGGATAGGAGTTATATGACTAGCATAAAACCGTACCACTAAAAAATTTTCCACCCCCAAATATGTGAGGTTCGCCCCTAGAATTGGTAGGAAAAGCATTTATGCTATGATGTGTGCACCGGTAGCACTTAGATTCTAGAACTTGCGTTAGGACCATTCCGAGGCCACAAGTGAGACTACATTCGTGTAGTTAGATTTACTACATGATAAGAGGCATTAGGATTAACCCATTGTTTTACACCTGTGTTTTTGTTATAATTACATTGGCTACATTGGTCAAGTAATTCTCCCACACCCTTTGCGTTGTACTCATTTTTAGTACACGATACCCCTAGTACACCCCTCAGAGCCTATCTTTTCATTTCTAACTTTATGCATTTTACTTAAAGTAAGAATTTGTTTACACCCCACTTAAATGTACACCCAAATCGCCTTAGCCTACCTTGTATGCACTCATTTTTAGTGCATTATTGTGACAACATTTGTTTAAACCCCAAGTTAATTATCTAATTGATTACATGGTTGCTAAGTCGAGTCATATCCTTGTACATATTGTTTTGGGACGATTGGGACTCATGGGTAAAGTACTAGTGTAATGGAGTAATGGGGAAGAACAACATTATTACCCCCATATGTGCTAGATATTTTAAAAGTACTCCAAGTGTTTCGATTATCTTAATTCGAGTCATTAGAATAGTTAATTGTAAAGTTATGTAAAAGTTCAAGTGTAAGGGGGATACAACCCCCCCCCCCCCCCCACGATGTATTATTTTGGATGGTAGGGCAAGAGTGTATGCAAAAAAATAAAAAAATAAAAAAAAATGTAGAAAAAAAAAACATACGGACTACCATCCCGTTTCATTTTATGTTTATTTTATCTTTTTGTTATTTTTTTTCATTAGCTTAAGTCGAGTCTAGTCTTGGCTTAGCAACGCCATATTGTACATGTAATTAATCAAGATCTTTAACTCGCCACCAGTAAAATATCCTTTATCCAACAAAACCGTGTTTATCATATCCCTACACCTAACGTTATAACCCGTTTAAAAGCCCTCTTTGATAGTTTATCTTAGGTGCTTACGCCTAGTGGAGGAGGTTTTTGATCCTTTCCCAAGCCTATGGTAATCTATTTGCTATGACAGGTAGTGAGAGATATTATTCATTTTCATTTATGAGATATACTTTTATGACACCTGAGAGATGTGAGTATCTAAACACTACTTGTGAGATGCTAGTTTGTAATCTCCGTGCTTATTATGATTAAAGTGGAACGACTATTTGTTGTAATTATTTTTATATTAGCGTTAAATGACCCCTAACTTGTATTTTGATTAGAATAAAAGCGCATTTGCTTGAGGACAAGCAAATCTCAAGTGTAAGGGTATTTGATGAAGCGAAAAGTGTACCGCTTTTAGGGGGTCATTTAAGCCCTAAATCGTATTTATTTGATCAAATATTGCCCTAAATCATTCCTTTTGTCATTTTAGGTACTTTGGAGAAGAACTCTGGAAAAGGAAGCATTTTGGACGTTTTTGGAGCATAAAAGTGAAGAAAACGACAAAGTCTCTAAATCGGCTGGAAAAGTACCTGTGACGGCGTCAAGCACCATTGTGACGCCGTCAACCCTTGACGCGCCAGAGAGGATTTTGGATGATTAAAAGGGGACGGCGTCAAGAAGGCCATCAAGAAACCCTAACCGCGGCGAGGTGACGGCGTCAGCTCTATAACGTGACGCCGTCAGATCTGATTTTCTATATATATTCTCATAATTTTTAGTCATTAGTGTGCAACTTCGTGAGGAGAAACCCTAAGACGATTTTTCTGCCATTTTTAAGGGTTTTATACCCTTGGATCTCCCATATTCAATTGAAGATAAGTAATCAATTAATCATTCAATATGTCTATGTGTTGTTTGATTATATCTTGCTCTTGTCTTTTATTTAACATGCTAGGCTAGATTTATCTTGTGTTTGCTTAGATCTAATGAAACCTAACTATTGATTATTGGTTGTTGGTGTGTTATTAATTGTATTGGATGATTGTTTATCGATGTTAGGCTTAAGAAAACTGGCTAACCTCCTATACGGTAACTTGCTTGAACGTCTTAAGAAACATGAACCAATGCGTACTAAGGTTTTTATGGTTGTATTTAATGCATGAGCGAATTCTAGTGATCCCATGTTAGGAGCTTCTTAGCCGGCTCGACATAGGAGTGAAGTAGGAGCTTATAGAGTTGGGGAAGTACGTACGCCACCCCACGATTGGTATTAAGGAATACACCCGTCATCCATGCAATTAATACACACTAATCAACCGGTAAAAGATAGTTAGGGAGTAAGGAAATCTAAGTAAACACATTTCTCTCCATATAAGTTCCACGACCTTTTTATTTTTAGTTATTTTATTTTATTTGCAATTGTAGTTATTTGGGTTAGTTGACTAGCAACTAATTCCGCCCACTCCTTCAAACCCGAGATTTTACTTGCTTTTATAAAAATATAAAAAAATACAAAAAGAATCTTCCCTCACCCTTAGACCTATTAGAGTAGTTTTTCAATCCTAACGACACTATTCCCCTAGAGAACGATCAATCCCCCGGTACTTGCCACTACACTATACTATATCGGTCAGGTACACTGCCTGGTGGGGATTGCAAGCCTCTTGAGATCCCTCGAGAGGTAAAACCTGTTGTAAGGTCGCAAAACCACGCATCAACCAGCAGTAGTATCCTTGCGGCAGCAGAATCTCTAACACTAGCAGTAGAATGAAATACACTAGCAGTAGAATGATACTTGGTATATTTCTTTGAGCAGAACTAACCTTGTGAACGTTTAATTCCCAATACTAATCTTTAGAACATTTAATTCCCAACAGTAGACCGTAGACTATAGCACAATGGTTGTCGTTTGAAGAGCAACATATCAACATAACTCACATAGAATGCAACCAAGTTGGTAAATAAGCCCCGATGTACACTAATTCTCTCTCCCGATGATTGCGAGTAATCACAATCATCATAATGTAGTGTACATATCGTAAAATCAAACTTGATGCTATGTAGCTCAATGCCCCGTGAGTATATGTCGATAAATACTCTCAATACTTAACCCTTGATTCAATCTCTATCCATACCCCTTTAACAATCCATCGAATAAAAGTAATAACCACATAATGAGAAAACCCAATATAAGTAGTCACAAAAAATACCAAATTTAGTCGTGTCACGTAACTTGAATCTTGACAGTGATCGTTTTCGTGAGGTGTGAAGATGTTTGTTTGGATGTGTTTCGCTTTCGATAATTTGTGGTTTTGATTGAATAAGTTCTTGGTTTAGGTGATGTTTTTCGAATAATTTCTTGGTATGAGAAAGTTTTCGGTTTGGGTTTTATTATAGATGCCCCTTATTCTGTATACCGTAAAAAAAATCCGGTGCACACAAAATATTTCTCGAAATGCCAATTTTTTCTTGAAAGAAAATTTTCTCGAAAAGAAAAATTTCTTGAAATCACAATATTTCTCAAAAAGGGTGATTTTTCTCGAAATTGTCAAATTTCTCAAAATGGTGAAAGTTATCGAAACCATGTGGCACAGTTAGTGGAATCTCCACTCCAACTAAAACTCGAAACTAAAAACCATTCTTTTTCTTACATTTCCGATCCAAATATCCCATATCTAGCACGATTTTTCCAACCATATGACGAAATCTTTCCCCTTTATCATCTATAAACCCAACTATCACAAACCTATATAAATAACGTATCAAAAACCATAAAAATCAATAATAACCGACTATTTTCCTAAAGAATAGGCAAAACATAAAACAAGATCAAATCTTTGATTTTTGCTTGAAACTTTTAGAGCTAAGACCATAAAGTTTCAAACCTTACCATTAAAGCACGAAAAAAAATCAGTTTTGACAACAAAAACCCACGAATTTTTTTGAGAAAAGTTATTGTTGGGAATTAAATATTCTGAAGATTAAGTATCGGGAAATTCACTAAGTGATTAAGTCTGGTGGTTAAGTCTGCTAGTGTTAATCCTGGTTAAGTCTGCTACCTAGTTAAGTCTGGTCGTTGAAGATTAAGTCTGCTAGTGTTAATTCTGGTGAATACAGAATTAAGTCTGATCTTCTATCGTTAAGTCTGGTTGACTAAAGTCAATTATACACGGTAGATAATAACTTACCCCATGTGCTCAGTCTTATCTTAGTTACTGACACACATAAGATAAGCTAGCAAGTTGTTCGACAAGACTTAACATTATTGTAAAGATCTTTCTTGATATATAAAAGAAAGATCTTAGACTAGATATATATGTGTAAAAAAAGATAGTGCTTAATATATATCTCTCAAGAACAAACACAAACAATATCACAAGATATAGAAACATAAGATTCAAGGTTGTAACCCTAGTGATAAGAAAAGATCACTCGTATTATTATCTTAATAATATTGAATCGTTTGGTGTTAACATTGCATGTTCATTGTTCGTTACAAAAGCATTACTTTCCATTTCCATAATACAAATAACCTTCTAAGTGTGATTAATTAGATTCCGCATACTTAATCATATTAACTCAATATATCATATACACAAAGTCACAAAGGTTTAACCACCTTAACAGTGTATCGATCCCTCTCAATTGGTATCAGAGCAAGGCTGATATAGTTGATTTAGAAGAAGAAGCTTAAGAAATGGATGTTCAAGATACTGCTACAAATGTTGCTGCAAAGTTGCCCATGATCAAACAGAATGAGTTTGAGTTGTGGAGGTTGAGAATTGAGCAATATTTTATGGTTCAAGATTATGCTCTTTGGGATATCATTTTGTATGGTGATTCTTTCACACTAGGTTATACAGATGTTATTGTTGAAGGCAAAACTAAAAGGAGAAGAAATACTGGACCAACTACCGGTGATGAAAGGATACAGAAGAGAAATGATCAAAAAGCAAGAAATTTGTTGCTTATGACCATTCCTGGTGAACAATGCTATCCTTTAGCAAGTATCCTGATGCAAAAACTCTTTTTGAAGAGATTTGTGCATGGTTTGGTGGTAATGAAACTACCAAGAAAACACAGAAGACAATGCTGAAACAACAATTTGAAAACTTCAGTTCAAATAGCAATGAATCACTTGATAAGTTGTTCTCTAGATTACATAAGCTTGTCAGTCAGTTAGTTGTGTTGAGTGCTGAGATAGCTAAGGAAGATCTCAACATGAAGTTTTTGAGAAGCCTACCTGATGAGTTCCATACTCATGTGGTTATCTGGATGAACAAGCCAGACATTGAAACCATGAAACTCAATGATTTGTACAACAACTTCAAAATTGTTGAACAAAGTCTAAAGAAGTCTGGAATCTATAGTACTAGTTCTGGGAATGTGGCACTCTTGTCATCTCCTAGTACTAGTAAGTTAGAAGAGGTAGATGAAGATGAAGGTGTTTCTAATACTATCTATGGTGGTCCTTCTACTAGTTCACAAAAGAATGCTGCTAGACTTGGAGATCCAGCATTCTATGTATTCATGTCTAGTCAAACTAGTGGTTCTCCTCTAACTCATGAAGATCTTGATCAGTTGGATGATAATGATTTGGAAGAGATGGACATCAAATGGCAGGTTGCTTTACTTAGCATGAGGGCTAAGAAGTTCTGGCAGAGAACTAGTAAGCAGATTACCATTGATGGCAATGAAACTGATGGGTTTGATAAGAAGAAAGTAGAGTGTTTCAACTGTCACAGGTTAGGACACTTTGCTAAAGAATGTAGAAACCCAAGGAAGCAGGATAATAGGAGCACATGGTATAGGCAAGAGAAGAAGAAGGAAGTCACAGTGGAAGAGTCAAGGGCTATGCTAGCCATAGATGGGGTTAACTATGATTGGAGCTTCATGGCTGATGAAGTGGAAGCACCAACAAATGTTGCACTAGTGGCCACTGAGACTGCTCTAATGGCCTTTTCTGATTCAGAGGTAAATTCCATAATTAAATGTACTGAATCATGCTATGCTCTTAAAGCTTATGAAGATCTTAAAAAGAGATTTGATGATCAACTAGAACAGTTATATGATGCATTAGCTAATTTAGGCAATCATAAAAGAAGAATAGCTGTTCTTGAAAAACAACTTTTACATTTTCAAGGAAATGAATCTAAGTTTACTGATGACATGAATGCTCTAAAAAGAGGCATAGAGTTCAGAGATGAAATAATTTCTAGACAAAATGAATCATTAACTAAAGCTAAAAATAAAACTGAAAATGTTAAGATAACAGTAGATTCTTTAGCTTATGCCTCAGAGGGAATTAATAAGATTTGGGAAGCTCAAGTAATCAATAAAGCTAAGTTTGGTTTAGGATACAAATCTGTTCCTCCACCATACAGAGGTGTTCCTTCACCTCCAGGTATTGACCTAGCACACACAGGATTTGCTGAGTTTCAAGAACCAATAATGGAATATGGTTCTAAGTCTACTGAGAGTCCTAAGGTAGAGAAAGTAAGTAAGAGTTTATGTAAAACTTCACTTTCTAAGGACAAGGTGTTCTATGTTAGGAAATCAGATGCTATAGTTATTGAGGATTGTACAACTGATAGTGATGAAGATGAACAGGTTATGTCTAAACATGAAAAAGCTAAGAAAGCAGGAACAAAGGTTCCTAAAGTGGTCAAAAAGGATACTGTTAGGCCTAAATCAAACATTAAACATGTTAAGCAACCAGTTAAATATTGTGAACAATATAGATCCACTAGCAAGCCCAGAGGTAACCAAAGAAATTGGAATAACCTCAAGTCTAACTAATTAGGTGATGACTTTGCTTTTTACAACAAAGCTTGTTATACATGTGGTAGTTTTGACCATCTTGCAGCTTTCTGCAACAAATGGGTATCTGGGTATGAAAACAATAGAGTGAACTACAAAAGGCAAACTCCTCAAACTCACTTTCACTCTAGTTCTAATGTTAACAGAACTAAACCCAAAACAGTTTCAGTTAAGTCTGGCTTCAAACAAGTTAATTCTGCTAGACCATATATAACTGTTTACCCAAAATCAACAGCTAAAGGTGCAAAAACATTTTACAAACATGCACCAAAGGTTGTTCAAAGGCCCATTCATTCAAAGGCAGTAGTCCAAAAACAAGTTTGGAAAATTAAGGGTTCAACTACAAAACAAGCAGTTAATTCTGCTAGGCAAGCAGTTAATTCTGCTAGGCAAGTAATTAATTCTGCTGCTAAGGGAAATAGGGCAAATGCAGTTAAGGCCTCAGCATGTTGGGTTTGGAATTCAACTAAATCCAATGTTGCATCAACTGTTCTCAAAAGATTAAATTACATTGATGCAAGAGGCAGATCCAAGTCAGTAATGGCTTGGGTCCCCAAAAGAAACTAATACTCCCTATTACTGTGCAGGAACATTCAATTGATAAACAAGAGGATCAAGGATACTCAGATAGTGGATGTTCAAGGCACATGACAGGCAACAAGTTATATCATTCTGATTTTCAAGCATTAGATGGTGGCTATGTTACCTTTGGAGGAGGTGTTGGTGGCAAAATTTCCGGTAAAGGTACCATTAAAACTGGAAATTTAGATTTTGAAGATGTGTACTATGTACAAGAGCTAAATTATAATCTTTTTAGTGTCTCACAAATGTGTGACAAAAAGAACAAAGTTCTTTTCTGTGACACTGAATGTCTTGTGCTTTCTCCTGATTTTAAGATGCCTGATGAAAGTCGAGTACTTCTTAAAATTCCTAGAAAGGGCAATATGTACAGTGTTGACATGAAGAACATTGTTCCCAAAAAGGATTTAACTTGTCTTGTTGCAAAGGCCACATTTGATGAATCAATGAAATGGCATAGAAGGCTTGGTCTTATTAATTTCAAAACCATAAATAAAATTGTTAAGAATGGTTTGGTAAGAGGTTTACCTCACAAAAGATTTGAAAATGATCAAACATGTGTTGCTTATCTTAAAGGCAAACAACACAAAGCCACTTGTAAGCCCAAGATTTTTAACTCTATCAATCAATCATTGTTTATGCTTTATATGAACTTATTTGGACCTGTTTCAGTAAGTAGTATAATGCATAAGAGATATTGTCTTGTTATAACTGATGACTATAGCAGATTTACATGGGTTTTCTTTTTAGGTTCTAAGGATGAAACTTCTAGCATTCTTAAGACATTCATTACACAGATAGAAAACCAATTAGACAAGAAAGTGAAAGTCATTAGATGTGATAATGGGACAGAGTTTAAGAATAGAGTTATGGATGATTTCTGCAAAGAAAAAGGTATTAGGAGAGAATTTAGTGTTGCTAGAGTCCACAACAGAATGGTGTTGTTGAGAGAAAGAATTGAACACTAATAGAAGCTGCTAGAACTATGTTAGCTGACTCTAAGCTACCTATAACTTTTTGGGCTGAAGCAGTCAACACTGCTTGCTATGTTCAAAATATAGTTTTAGTTGTACAGCCTCACAATAAGACATCATATGAACTTTTTAGAGGTAGAACTCCTGCAATAGGATTTCTTAGACCTTTTGGATGTCATGTGACAATTCTCAATACCTTAGACCATTTAGGAAAATTCGATGGTAAAGCAGATGAAGGATTCTTTGTTGGATATTCTCTTAATAGCAAAGCATTTAGAGTATACAACACAAGAACTAGGATTATAGAGGAAAACCTACATGTGGAGTTTTTGGAGAATAAATCCAATGTAGAAGGTCAAGGACCAACATGGCTATTTGATCTTGAGACTCTAACCAAATCAATGAATTATGTGCCTGTTGTTGCAGAAACTAATGATTTTTCAGGTTCACAAGCAACAGATGAGGCAAGGTTAGAAAAGGAGACAAATCAAGATTATGTGTGGATGCCTATATGGTCAAGTACAAGTGTGGAATCAACTTCAACAATTGGTGAATCTTCTTCTGGTAAAGCTAAAGAAGATGTTGAAGATGAAAGCAAAAAAGATGGAGCAAAGGAACAAGAAAATAGTTATGCTATCAATAATGCTGTTGAAACAGACTTAACTGAAGAAACAGACTTAACTGAAGAAACAGACTTAACTGAAGAAACAGACTTAACTGAAGAAGCAGAATTAACAAAGGAAGCAGAATTAACCGAAGATGAGGTGGATTTGAGCAATCTCCCACCCAACTATCATGTTCCACTTACACCACACACCAGAATTCACAAAGTTCACTCCCTAGAAAATGTGATAGGAGATGTACAATCAGGGGTAAAGACAAGGCAACAACTGATGTCTTCTGACCAACAAGGGCTTCTTGATGCCCTTTATGCTTCAAAACAGCATGAGTTTTCAAACTCTTGCTTGTTTGTATGTTTTCTCTCACAAGCTGAACCAAAGAACATTCTGAAAGCCTTAGATGATTCAAGCTAGGTAGAGGCTATGCAAGAGGAGCTTCTTCAGTTCAAGATTCAAAAGGTTTGGGTGCTAGTTGATCTACCAAAGGATGCAAAGGTAATTGGCACTAGATGGGTTATCAAGAATAAAAGGGATGAAAGGGGCATAGTGATTAGGAATAAGGCTAGATCAGTAGCCCAAGGGTACTCACAACAAGAAGGTATAGACTATGATGAGGTCTTTGCTCCAGTAGCAAGACTTGAGGCAATTAGGTTTTTCTTAGCTTATGCTTCATTTTTAGGCTTCACTGTTTATCAAATGGATGTCAAGAGTGTCACACCCCCAAATTCGGGTCCAGCGGAAGCTTACATGTCGCTGGGGTGTAACTCAATTGGTATCACAACACAAGTGCAAAGAACGGTTTTTCATCACAACCATTTATAATGAAATTGTTTAACAAAAATGTTGAAATTACATTGTTAAAAGTTGTGCGGAAATAGGCCCTTTAAAATAGTAAAACGGTCCCCAATGTTTATCAGAGTCTTCTATGACCATGCCATGCCCTGCCAAGACCTCCCGTAGCGTGCTATTGCTTATACCTGAAAATACATGCTAAAAATGTCAACACGAGGTTGGTGAGTTCATAGAGTTGTTGCAAAATGTAATGCCTTTGGATAATGATTTCCCAGCAAAGGCATTGTAAATCCACTCAGTCCCAAGCCTTGGCCATAACAAGACTTGTAACCTGTGTGTTTACAACCCACTGCCAAATGAGTTTTGGTTTGGTGAATAAAAGTAATATGTGGACCACAAGATTCACAGTACATTTGGTTGATCAATACATTCGATGATGTGACCAATTCATTCGGTTGTGTGACCAGTTCATTCGTCATGTGACCCGTTCATTCGGTCATAATACCCGTACATTCGGTTATGTGACCCATTCATTTGTCATGTATGTACATAGTAGTGGAGCCGGTTCATTCGGTTAAGTATGCATAATGTTTGAAGTGCTTGTGTCCATGAGTAATAAAAATTAAGTGCAATACTAGTGAATGCATTCGGATCAATAACAAATTCATAAGTGGAGCAAGTAATACTTTGATGAAACAAGTGGCATAATCAAGTAAATCATGTATACATTTGGATGAAAATGAGCATGTATTCTCCCCCAAAACAGTTATTCAAAATGTACGAAAGTAGGGGCTATGAAACTCACCTGGTACGATAGCTACGATGACAAAAGTGAATACACTGAAATGAGGCACGATCTCTAACCGCAACCTAATATGAATGATGGAATCTAATGTAAGAAATGAAATGATGCTGCACATGCAAATACGTATGTTATCGATACCACTCGATGATTTTGGAAAATAACGTTTATCGTCGAAAAATATATTTTTGACGTCTCGTTAAGTTAAATACTACTTTTCGTGTAAATATGTTGAAACGGTACTCCACGATCCTTGTTTGGTGTTATATTGGTTAATATAATGTTTTCGTCGCAAAATAACTCTTTTTACAACTTTTGAAAATATGCCCGAACGGCCTTGTAAAACTAGCCGTGAAATATAGCTCGTTATGTGTTAGAAATAAAACTCAACGTTTTTGTAAACCTTGTAACAATATCTAAATATCGTTATATTCAACTTTTGATCAACCGCGCCTCGATCAGTTAGATAATCAGCTATCAATGTTTTGACTTGTAAAAATACTAGTTTTAATACTTGAAACACTTTAATGTAGTGAGCTGTCAAAATAAGTATTGAATTGTCGGGCTTTAAATGTGTATATCTCGGTCGTTATAAGCTCGTTTTCTACGTTCTTTATATCCACGGGTTCGTATAAATATAAACTAACATATTTTCAATGGCTCGGCTCATCAAGATCACGGCTAACGACTCATTTTGCCCCTTAAAGTTCGGCAATCAGCACCTAATTTTCTGAAACAATAGTTTTCGTCACCCAACTTCGGAAAATCATATCTCCTTCGTTATAAGTCCGATTTTAGTGATTCCGGCGCCCACGGTTTCGTTTTTGAAAGTACTTTCTGAATATTTAGACCAAAATAGTTCAAAAATTACTGAGGTTTCCAGATCTGCCGTTTATGGACAGACCCTCACCTATAATGTTTAAAATCCATTTTTAAAGTTCTAAACTTACTCAAATCTCTTCAAATCAACTCCACAAGTTCGCAAATCCTACCATACACCTTCTTAGGGTGTCATGGGGTCCTAAACATCACCAAATATAGTGGGATTCATGAGGATGTTAGTGAAAATTATAGATCTAGTGATTTAGTGTATTTTTAAAGAAAGTGGTACCATAACTTAAGTATCTTGCATTTTTAACTAAAACCACTTGAAAATACATGATCACATAGATCAAATGAAAGTAAAACATGAAAAATAAATGTTCTTGAGGTTACTTACAATGTAGATGGAGATTAAAGAGAAATGGATGAAAACCTTGAGGTTTTTATTTCAAAACCTTAACAAGGATCATGTAAGGAACTAGATAAGCACTTGTTTCTTGAAAAATTATGGGATCTTCTTGGTGTTTAGGGGCTGCCGTGGGTTTGTAGAGACAAGAGGAGAGTGTTTTGATCTTTTGTTAACTATGAAATGTGTTGTTTATGATGTTATGAAAATAAAGGAAGAAACATGATACTAACTTTAATAAATGTGGAAGAATTTTTGGTAGAAATGTGTAAGAGTTCACATGGGGGGGCGTGGGTTTTATGGAAGAAAAAGTGGCAATGTGAAGATATTTATTAGATATTGCAAGTATTGATTGATTTAGTGATTACTTCGGGTGTTATCGGGTACCGGGTTGTCTTGAAATAAATATTAACGAAGTGACGTAAAATACGACGAAGTTGCATAAATTGTAAAAATATATTCCTGATGAGAATCGGGTGTTAAAATAATTATCGAGTTGAAAATTCGCAAACCTACGCTGTTATAGGCGTTTTCCGGAAAATATAGCAAATGGTTTTAAAACACCGGGTAAATTAATAATATAATTTTTATATCATTATAATAAGTATGAAAATATGTTAGGATCATTGTCGGGAGTATCGGGTATATTGTTAGTAGTAAAAACTGAGTGGTAACGTTAATTACAAATTAAGCATACGTAAATAGAAATAATGCATATCCGTGCATGACCTAGGATACTGATGATGTGTAGACTACTTCTAGTCTATATGACGGGTCCTTAATGATGATGCATGAATATGCCGCTAAACCTTACCGGTTACGCGTATTTGAATACCCGTAAACCTAGTTTACGAAGTGATGAACGATAACCATGAATAGTGAATTCTTCCGGGAATGAATAGTGTCATGTGAATAGTAAAATTTTTGAACGCTTCTCAGAATCTCAAATTGACTCCAAAAACGATGAATAGTAAAATGATGAATAGTGATCGGTGAATAGTAAATGATGAATAGTAATTTCCCGAGATGAATAGTGAATATGGAAAATATCCTGAAAATGCGGGTTGTGACAAAGAGTGCATTTTTATATGGTACTATTGAAGAAGAGGTGTATGTCTCACAACCTCCAGGGTTCATTGACCCTGACCATCCAGACAAAGTGTACAGATTCGTTAAGGCTCTTTATGGCCTTCATCAGGCACCTAGAGCATGGTATGAAACACTTGCTTCCGATTTAAAAGAGAATGAATTTCAAAGAGGAAAGATTGATCAGACACTTTTCATCAAACAGCACAAGAAGGATCTTCTGTTAGTGCAGGTGTATATGGATGACATTATCTTTGGGTCTACAAGGAAGGAGATGTGGATGGAGTTTGAGAAGCTTATGCATAATAAGTTTCAGATGAGTTCCATGGGGGAACTTACATTCTTTTTGGGTTTGCAAGCTAAACAGTCATATGAAGGCATATTTATTAGTCAAGATAAATATGTTGCTGAGATACTTAGGAAGTTCAACTTTGCTGATTCAAAAATGGCAAACACACCAATGGATTCTGAGAAGCAACTTCCAAAAGATTTAGATGGAGAAAATGTGGATGTACACACATCCAGATCTATGATAGGATCTTTGATGTATCTCACATCATCAAGACCTGACATCATGTTCTCTGTTTGTGCTTGTGCAAGATTTCAAGTAACTCCAAAGGTTTCTCATTTAACAGCAGTTAAGAGGATTTTTAGATATCTCAAGGGTCAACCTAGGTTGGGTCTATGGTATTCAAGGGAATCACCTTTTGACTTGGTAGCATTTTCGGATAGTGATTATGCTGGTGCTAGCTTGGATAGAAAGTCAACAACTGGAGGATGTCAATTCCTTGGGTGTAGACATATCTCATGGCAGTGTAAGAAGCAAACCATTGTGGCTACTTCAACATCTGAAGCTGAATATGTAGCTGCTGCAAGCTGCTGTGCTCAAGTCCTATGACTTCAAAACCAACTTCTTGACTATGGGTACAATTTTATGAACACTGTCATTTATATTGATAATAGTAGTACAATTTGTATTATTAAAAATCCAGTACAACATTCTAAAACAAAACACATTGAAATTAGACATCACTTTATAAGAGACTGCAATGAGAAAAGATTAATTCAAGTTCTTAAAATTGCTTCAGAATACAACTTTGCATATCTGCTAACAAAAGCTTTTGATGTTGAAAGATTTCAGTACTTGGTAGCAAGTATTGGCATGCTTAATCTTTGAATTTTTCAATCTAATGTGCTTTTGTATATAAATTTTTGTTTGTACTGCTAGCTTTGTCAGTTAATACTGCTATTACAAAAGTTTGTGCTGTTTGTACGAATTTAAATTGTGTTGTTCATACAGTTAGTTCTATGCTTATTCTAATGCAAGACAGGTACTTTGTACATTGTTCTCTTGGTTTTAGACTAACTATTTCAGGTATGATCATTTGAACACAAAGGAAATTTCAAGTGAAATGGAAGCAGCAGAGTGTGTTCTAGTTGTTGCCATAACAGGTTTATGATGGACTGAGTTTGGGAATTCTTAACAAAGGTTCACACCTAAGTTAATTAATTCTTTAAAACATCTTTCTTGAAACCTGGTTATCATATTTCACATTGAATTGATGACTTAGTTGATCAGAAAGTAATTGATTCAACTCACTTTCTATCATTTTATACTTTTAAGTATAATGAGCAAGTCTAAGGATATCTGATAGAAAGAACAGCTAGTAAAAGTGAATCTAACACTTGTGTTAGAGGTAACACTTGCTATGAGCTGGAAACCCTGTCAAGAAAGCCTTTTGAATAGGTTTATCTTTACACAGGCAGTTATTTATAACTGAAAACATTGGTTCTCACACAACCAGAGGTTGCTTTAAACTGAAATTTTGATTAAGTGTCGGTTATACACTTAATCCCTTCAAAATAGTTGAAAGCAGTATGATTTCTCATAATAAAATCATATGCATACTGCTAAAAGTCAAAAAATTTCTTAAAAAGATTTTTGGAATAAAAATGACTTAGAAAACCATCAAATGATGGATTATGAGTTATTTCCCTATGAATCACTTCTCATAGGAGTTAACACACCTAGAAGTGATGAGGGCAGCAAATTAAACTCTTAAGGAATTGATGGCTACATGTACAACATTGTCTGATAACAAGTTCTAATTGATAACTCAGATGATGGGGAGAGAAATATTTTGGTACATTGTGAGAGATCTTCCAAACAGGGGAGGAAATGTTATTTGCATCTCAGGGGAGGAAACATCTCAGGGGAGGAAATAAAGCCCAAGGAAGATTAACCAGTGAAAGGGAGGAAAAGACAAGAGCATACAAGATGATGACATGGAAGTTGAAAATGACAAGAATAGAGCTGATTCTAGAGTATTATATATATTCAGAAGGGATGAAGCATTCCAAAGGAGAAAGTTCTATCTAGGTCAAACGATGAAAGCTTTCAGTTTCAATTTCAGTTCACTATGTTTGTTCATCACTTGCAAAGGCATGCTGATAGATGATTTCACTTGTTGAAACAAGCATCCAAGATACACAGCACCATTGCCTCTTATAATTCCTCCATCCAAGGAAATTGCACCATCTTTTAGGTCAATGTTTGAAGCCTGAAGATGTGTATTGATATTGTTGAAGTCAAAAATCAGAAAGCAGATGAGTTACTGAGTTACATATTAACCTTTCAGAATAGAAGAAAGTTCAGTCCAAGGGTCTGACTATGAAATGTTTGAAAGATCTTCACAATTCCTCATTTAATTCAGAAAACATGTTGAAATGGTTTCACATGTTTAGGGGAGGATTGTTGGGAATTAAATATTCTGAAGATTAAGTATCGGGAAATTCACTAAGTGATTAAGTCTGGTGGTTAAGTCTGCTAGTGTTAATCCTGGTTAAGTCTGCTACGTGGTTAAGTCTGGTCGTTGAAGATTAAGTCTGCTAGTGTTAATTCTGGTGAATACAGAATTAAGTCTGCTCTTCTATCGTTAAGTCTAGTTGACTAAAGTCAATTATATACGGTAGATAATATCTTACCCCATGTGCTCAGTCTTTATCTTATACTCACAGAACAAGTTGTAAACATAGATACATGTTGTATCTTAGTTACTGACACACATAAGATAAGCTAGCAAGTTGTTCGACAAGACTTAACATTATTGTAAAGATCTTTCTTGATATATAAAAGAAAGATCTTAGACTAGATATATATGTGTAAAAAAATATAGTGCTTAAGATATATCTCTCAAGAACAAACACAAACAATATCACAAGATATAGAAACATAAGATTCAAGGTTGTAACCCTAGTGATAAGAAAAGATCACTCGTATTATTATCTTAATAATATTGAATCGTTTGGTGTTAACATTGCATGTTCATTGTTCGTTACAAAAGCATTACTTTCCATTTCTATAATACAAATAACCTTCTAAGTGTGATTAAGTAGATTCCGCATACTTAATCATATTAACTCAATATATCATAGACACAAAGTCACAAAGGTTTAACCACCTTAACAGTGTATCGATCCCTCTCAGTTATTTGATCAAGTTTTCGACAAACAAACACTACACTGTACACGTATAGCTCTGATGCCACATGTTGGTATCCCATATGAGTCAAGATCTAGTGGTCTTGCGGTGGAGAAGTACTCGAAATACATGTTGTATTAAGTGAGAGAAAGTAGAGAGATGGTGGAGAAAATGATATTTTATTAGATGGAAACTAAATAAAAGATACACACACTTTTCTACACCCTCATGGAGAGTCATGAGGGGTATTTATAGGCTCTACACATCACTAGATTGCCACTTAGACACTAATGGTCCTTTTGTGTGCAACTATCTATATATCTAGTCTAATTCATGTGTAAGACGCCAACTTTGCAAAATAGGAAAGCTAGCATGACCATTACCATTAGAAGGTGCACTAGGTGTATAGTTAGGGTATGATGGGTTCAAAGGGTATCCTTCAAAGGGAGGGTTTCCTCCAATTGGATGTTGCTGGTAGTTAAATGGTTGACTACAAGGTAAGTTGGCACTAGGTAAAGCATAGGGATTAGTGAAACTGTGTGATTGGCCATTTGGTGGAGGATATAAATAATTATAAAAGCGTGACAGAGCATGTTGCGAGGGATACGTGCCATTAGAGGGAGAGTTTCCCTTTGATTGATCGAAGGCTAAGTGCCTCCATATCCAGAGGTAAGAGATGACTGTAGAAGCTACCCATTCTCACTTCTACCCAAATGGGCTGCGAGTGAAGGAGGTAAGTTTATACCTTGGATCCCTTCATATCCCAAGCTCCTGTTATGTTTCTTCGGTGCCCTTTCGCCTGATTCCATTTCGTATCTGCTCGAATGCCTGTCACAGTCATCTTCGAAACCTATCACCCTTCTCCCAGACCTTCGAGTGTGTGGGGAACCACTCCTCAGAATGAAAGTGGTTTTGCTAGCACGCGCGGGCCTATGCTCTGCTTCTATCTCTTCGTCATATTCCTCGCTGGAATATTCCAACTCTGTCCGGACCCCTTCGTTGCGTGTTTTCCTCCTACATTCCCTTATGAGAGACTCCAAGGCTTCGCAATTGGGTTCCACAAAGATGTGGCTAATCATAGGTTCCAGATTAGCCGAAGTAGAGGCATGGTTATCGAGTGGTGTATCACGTTGTGACCCTTCGGTAGATGTGTAGGTAGTTATGGGTGGTAAGTCACCCACGTTTGGAACGGGTAGTAGGGTTAAGGTTGAGAAACCCCGGGGTGGTGTATCTTCTCTCTTTTTTTTGTCATGTCGGAAAAGTAGGACATGTTATTTAACGGTTACACACTCGGATTAAATGGGACTAATTGTCAGTCCCACAGGCGCCACTGGTTGTTGTACAATAAAATGCACTATCAGGCCTTACGTTGGTGATCGAAGGATAATGAGGTGTGTGATGACTTGCCAAACTTCGAGTAACCCATGACAATACAAATGAAGACACTACGTTAAGTGATGCACAGAGGTTGGGCCCGGTGAATCACCTCCGACGTGAGAGTAAGTAGGTGTTTATGGTTGCAATAAGTGCTAGAATATGTAAAGTAGGTGTTCAGAACGTGTCCAAACCATAATGACCTGCCAAGCTATTTATATGTGATAGAAATAGGCTCTGGCAGGCCTCTACACTGAAAACCAGAGATCATGGGGGTGTCCCATGTTTTTAGGTGATTGTTGGGCAAGTGTACCACGATCCCTATTGAGAGGGGGAAATTGTGGGTTTGACCTTGTCATGTTGAACCTCTGTGTTAATGTCTTTAAGGGCACTGAGGGTGCTAGGCTTCGACTGGCGTATTCCCATAGTGGTAACCATTGCATACGAATGATTTTATGCTAGTGGAGACTTTTAGAGGTTTGTCTAAGTCTTTCAGAGTGTAGTATCCGATTAAGCTCGAAAGGGAGGCCTTTGAGCTGTTCGGAGGATATGTCATAAAATTGGCATTGTAATTTCGTTTTGACTCAAACAAAACTACAATTTTGATGAACTTCGAATTCTTGAAAATTGTTATAATTTGTTGCGAATGAACGGATTTATGATGCAAATTAACAAGAATCTAAACATAATTTTGTGATTTTGAATGATTTTAAAAATAAAATCGGTGAAGAGATATCAGGTCATGAAAGACGGAGAAGATAAAAGAATGTGAAACATGAAAAAGATGGGGACACGTGTTGGGCTGAGGTGGCTTTTTAGACGTTGTAGAAAGTGGGTTTTTCCTCCCACTTTTCACACGATTGCACCTCTACGACTCATTTATACATGTTCTTATATTAATACGTCTGGGTCGCAAATTGAAGGTCTATAGACGAAACTTTGGTACAAAACTGCTGGACTAATCTATAAAATATAATAAACGAAAATAATGTACAAACCCTCTCAAGCACACACTGCAATCAATTCCCTGACGTGTCTTGATCCCTATTGGCTATGTATTAATGGCGTACAACTCTTCTGCTGCAATAGTATTCAACGGATCTTGATTTGGTAAGTATTGAATGCGGAAGTGTTGATTTGGTAAGTAATCAATTCGATTGTTGTTATTGATTGAATTTTGGGTAACTAATCAATTGATTTGATTTTGTAGTGTACCGATTCAAAATCCCTCATCCTCTCCAATTCAAATTATTCAACACCTCTTCTTCACCTTCAAAATTAAAGCTTTTTTCTTATTTTTTAATTGAAATCATATGACTCCGCTGCATAATCTGTAAGTTTTTTTCTTATTAGGTTACTTTTATTTTGTACCAATCCATTATAATTTGTTTGATTTGTTTGCTTTAAAGTTTTTTCCTACCTGATATTAGTAGGATCGATCGATTTTTATTTTTTTGATTTGAGTAATTACGAATTACATATTTTTGTATCAAAACTGCTTTTATGAATTGGAGGTAGTTTATTTGTATGAATTGGCTTTTATAAATATGACAAACTAATTGATGTGGTTGTTTTAGAAGTGTGTGGCTGCTTCATTTTTTCATGATTAAAGTATGTTTGTGTCATTATTCTTTTGTAGGCCATAAGTGTAGCACGTGATGAGTCGAACAAATCGAATTTATCTTCTTCAATAATCAATAAGGTAATTGTTTCAGTCCATGTTTATATCATCATTGATTGAGTTAAAGTCTCAAAAAGCATGTAATGCTTTTTATGTTTGATGTTTGATTTGTGGTAAATATATTATTTGGATTCTTAGCCAACTGCATACACACGACTTGTTTGATGAAATGTCCGTTTGTTTATTCAGATATAGCGAGCCAAATGTGAGATCATTTAAGAAGCAATATGATACTCCTAATCAACGAAAGATACAGTAAAGAGCCCAAAGATACAGTAAAGAGCCCAAAGGTATTATCTAAGATACAATAATTTTGCAGGTTTTCATTTTCAGTAGGAGTTGTGTGGTTATATTTCTCCTTCTAGACAGACTTTCACATATGCATTTTTTTCCAACAAACCAAATGTTGTATCCACAGTTGCAATTATCTCTTTGATTTAAATATGGTTTGAAAAAAGTAATAACCTATGTCTTCATTTTTGCAGCTAGAAGGTGAAGCTACAGCTCGAGGAATTCGTTTGGCTGCTTTTGTGAATGTGCCATTGTATGTTGTTCATGTCATGAGCACTGATGCAATGGAAGAAATAGCAATGGCTCAAATATCACGTTTGTGAATAGAAAATGAAACACGACATTAGGAATGCATGTGAAACAATTTCTGCCACTGTTGATCTTAGCCATACACCTGTTTGTGATTTAACTGGAGGTACTGTGTCTTGGTTTTTTTAAATGTCAAAATTTGTTGCAGCTGTCACGCTTATCGCTATGCGTGACCTTTGTTGCAGATGTTTGTTCTCTTTAGAATGCCACATTACTGTTTTTTAATCTATATTATTGTATTGTCCAACTTTTCTTATAACCATGAGTTGATTTTTTCTTTTCAGATTGTTGATAATAAATAAGAACTGAAAACAAAGTTTGAAAAAAAAGTTGAAGCAGATACTCTACTAGAAATCTGATGCATTTAATTCTGAGCAACCAGAGGAAGATCTGAAGGGTGCATATGTCCGAATGTGACTGGAGCCTTACTAAGGTACCTCTTCATTAAGTTTGCATTTTAAACGTGTTTATGTAAAATAGAATAATTAAAGTTTGATAATTTGTTATGACATGCAATAATAACCACTTTCAAGCGCAATGTCAAGCACTCCCGTCAATTAGGACAGGGTTTGCTACCATTCATTTTTCTTTAACGTTTTTATGTTTGTATTGACAGTAAATATTAATCCTTATATCCATAAAATACAATCTCCGTGACACGGGCACATGGTTTTTGTAAATATGGCCCATGGTTCTTGGGTTGGGAAATTTGTATTAATTTACTATCATGCGAGTCAAATTAAAAAATTTAGCCTAATATGGATATAAATTATGTTCAATGTTTGGTTATTTTTTCGAATATGCTTTTAAATCTAAATGCAGCTAAAAAAGAAAGTCAATTGAGATCACATTGCGGGGATCCTTTATAAACTGTATATGAACAAAATTGTTTAAGCTCATAATGGGCTGTTAAATGCAAACTTCTGTTAAAGATTACATTCAGTTAAAGATTATATTCCACGAGTCTTGCACCATACTTCTATTATGTCACATTCTTCTTATTCATGCTTTTCTAACAGAATACTATGACATGGGGGCCCAATTGAATGTAAGCAAAGAGCAAGTGTTTTCTGATGCAACGCAACTGCTGGTGGGACAATGTGTCACGTCAACCATGATCATCCAACACTGACATGTATGAGTAAGTGGTTTATTAACCACAACTACAACTTATAGACCCTTTGCTGGTACAACGTCTTTCTTATCTTTTTCCTTTACTCGTACATCTCAGATACTTTTTATGATTCTTTCTTATCTGTTTTCTTTAGCGTTATCTCCGAGATTTTTTATAATTCTGACTGTTACTAACTTGAAAGGCTTTATGTATATTCATGGTTGCAGCGTTCTCGACTCTTTATTGAAATTTTAAGCTAAGGCATATAATGCTTGATCATGTGCATCTTTGACTATTACTGACTTGAAAGGCTTTATGTATATTCATGTATTCCTTTATCGTTTCTTATAACTTATTAAGTAGGCAATGCTCCAAAACCATGTATTCCTTTATCGTTTCTTATAACTTATTAAGTAGGCAATGCTCCAAAACCATTGGGAATCTTTGTACGAACCCATTTAATGTGGTAACATTTGAATGTCAGTGAAATGCCTACTTAATAAGTTATAAGAAATGATAAAGGAATACATTCTAAAGCGCATAAACAAATACTTTCTCTAGAGTTATAGGTATACAATTATTTTAGCAGATTTTGGAAAATTAAAGTTCTGATTTCACAACATTTGCCAAAAAAAAAATGGAATTGACAATATCACATATTTATCTTTGAGTTATGCTTTGTCTTTGTAGTTAGGCTATGTGTTAGAAAGTTTGTTTATGGAAATTTGAGTCAGCATCCACATGGTTTCTCAGGTAAGGAGAAGAAAAATACAAGAATACTCTTTATAATAATACGGCAAAAACATTCCATACACCTGCCTATGTTTCGATAATTCACTTTTAATGAAACAAATACCTAAAACTTTTCATAAATCACAATGTTATGTTTATGATAAAAGAATTGATCTCTGGATTTCGACTGATAAATTGAATATTGTGTTGCAGGATTTGTGGCCGTTGATACCCAACTGCCGCCAAATGTGAGCTAATACTATGCTCCAAAGTATGGTTTGTCATTCCTATCACATTGGTATGACGATTGGGATGGGACCAAAGGATGCATACATTTGTAACGAGGCTCAAGCCAGAAGAGGTATTTATACGAGTTTATATTTGGTCAGATAAAAGGCAAAGCACACTCCTTGACTGGACAAAGAGACTCAGCATCATCAAAGGAATTGCGCGAGGACTTCTTTATCTTCATCAAGATTCACGATTAAGAAACCAAAAATGTAACAGCAGATGTAGGTCACGGGTCACTGGTCGTTTCAAGTTCCAAACGAGGACTGTTTGTTTCATCTTTCAGGTAACGGGTCGTGCAAAACAGGTGATTATCTTTATCAATCTATATTTTACACATTTTCAAATTACAAAGTGAACCCGGAATTTACATTGTTGTGCATTCAGTTGGAAAAGCATGTGGATGCTGACTCAAAACAGGTCACGAGTCACTGTCGTTTCAAGCTCCAAATGCCTATTTGGTCAATCGGTCAGGTCACGGGTCATGCAAAATAGTTGATTATGGCTCTGGTGAATTGGAGTGCAATGGAGGATCAGCAAACACACCTGTTACACTTGCAAAGTTCACCTTCACCTCATTTTTTGGCCTGAAATATTATCAGAAATGTTCGTGCTTAGATGAGGCAAAATTTGAGCCAATAAACAAAAAGGGTTGGGTAATAGGAGATTGCTGCACGTGGTGTATGGAAATGACCAGCCATAAATAATTTTGAAACCGATTGACTTATGAATGTAGTATACTGAAGGGTTTTTCGGACTGCCATAATAGCTAGATTCAATGGTGTTTGGGGTTGTTTTAATAACCGAGTTCAAGGTACCTGGAACTGATTTCAATAGCCAATAGCTGATTTGAGGGTGTTTGGAACTATTTTGATACCTCAAGTGAGGGGTGTTCGGAACTATTTTCAGTTGCTGATTTTAGGAGTGTTTGGATGAAAAAGCTGAAGTTTCAAGTAACAAGGATGGTAATGTTGAATCAGAAGATGCTGAAATATATTTGGTGTGTTTTTCCATTAATTTTAAATAAATGAGACTTTTGTAACATAATAGTTTTTTTATATCTCAATTCATGTGTGTATAGAAATGATCAGAGGATGGAAAGCGTCGACACACCATGTAACATCCCGCCTACTCAGACCACAATATTGTCCGCTTTGCCCGCAGGCTCACGGCTTTGTTTTTGTGGCCTCATTTGAAGACTTCCCGGCAGGTCACCCAAGCCAGTACTACTCTCACATGAGCACGCTTAACTGCCAGTTCCTAAGAACCCCACTCGTAGTAGACCACAAAACGCGTTGTGTCATTGTAAGGCGAATGTTATCTTATGAACCCAACATCTCTCCAGGCCACAGCCGATGTGGGATTTGCCTAGGGTGTTACAATCACCCCCCCTTAGGGACTCATCGTCCACGATGAGGTTTGCCCCACCATCCCGAACGGCTCAGGAGTGGCTCTGATACCACCTGTAACATCCCGCCTACTCAGACCACAATATTGTCCGCTTTGCCCGCAGGCTCACGGCTTTGTTTTTGTGGCCTCATTTGAAGACTTCCCGGCAGGTCACCCAAGCCAGTACTACTCTCACATGAGCACGCTTAACTGCCAGTTCCTAAGAACCCCACTCGTAGTAGACCACAAAACGCGTTGTGTCATTGTAAGGCGAATGTTATCTTATGAACCCAACATCTCTCCAGGCCACAGCCGATGTGGGATTTGCCTAGGGTGTTACAATCACCCCCCTTAGGGACTCATCGTCCTCGATGAGGTTTGCCCCACCATCCCGAACGGCTCAACCTGGCTCTGATACCACCTGTAACATCCCGCCTACTCAGACCACAATATTGTCCGCTTTGCCCGCAGGCTCACGGCTTTGTTTTTGTGGCCTCATTTGAAGACTTCCCGGCAGGTCACCCAAGCCAGTACTACTCTCACATGAGCACGCTTAACTGCCAGTTCCTAAGAACCCCACTCGTAGTAGACCACAAAACGCGTTGTGTCATTGTAAGGCGAATGTTATCTTATGAACCCAACATCTCTCCAGGCCACAGCCGATGTGGGATTTGCCTAGGGTGTTAAGCGTCGACACACCAAAAAGCTGCAGCAGGGGAAGGTGTGGAATAAGAGTATGTACTGCAGGTATGCTTACACTCATATCTTCTTATAAATGTAGCTTTACACATGATCTAGAAACTTTTAAATATGTTATGACTACTGCCCTTTTTTTGTTGGTTATGTGTTTGGATTGAAAACTTACGCTACTTATTTGCATGACTTTTGATACTCTTATTCAATTGCAATTTTCTTTTTTATACCACAATTGCCATAATTTTCCTTTATATTACCAAAAAGTATTAGCGGATCTACTAACTAAGAACAAAATATCAACAAAACAAACTTTAAAGATGCCATCATCTCTAAGAACAAGCTTTGGTGCCTTTGAAGCATTAGCGAGTCTACTAACTATTTGAAGAAGATCACATAGCCTAAAAGTACCTTACATACTTCTTTTCATCAACTTTGTTTCTTTTACTTTTCCTAATATCTTCATAAGTGCGCTAAATCTTTGTTTTATATGTCTTTATATATACACAAAGATTGGAATAAATTTAACTCGCAAGTGTGGTAATTGTGGCGTTGCTTATTTGAAATAGAGTGTAGCATATATATGACCTTCCGACATGATTTTTGATATGATTTGTATTTTTATCTTACACTTCAACAACGTTATAATTGCTTATATATGATCTTTTTGTACGTCAAATTCATAAGCTTTTTTATAATCACTCAAATTTGGTTGTCTAGCCTTCTTCTCAACAAACCAATTGAGAAAAAATAAATCACGAATACAAATTGCAGTGAAATTCAACTCTTTTTCAGTAAAACATTGAAACATGTATGTGCCTTTTTGTGGTTTAACATTGAAATATATATATATATATATATATATATATATATATATATATATATATATATATATATATATATATATATATATATATATATATATATATATATATATATATATATATATATCGGGATTGATTATAATTTTTGTTCCACTTCAACAGTTTAATTTATGACGTAACATAGTAGGCACTTTAAGAAAATATGATTTAAGTAAGTCGAATAACTTTAACAACTCATAAATCGATCAATTTTATTGTTTCAATTTTTTACATGCATTTTTTATGTAAATCCCATATGTTTGTATCTGCCACGTCCAATATTCACATATGGTTTCTGTTTCCAGAATAAAAAGCAAAATAGTTTTGAAGGCTGTCATTTGTGATCAAGATGGTAATGTATCGAATCGTACAAATATATGAGATTTACAAAGAAGTACTTCAAGATCTATGATCAATGTTCGACCAGATCTATGATCATTGTAGTTTCTCTTTTGTGTTTATTTCTTCATATTTAGGTGTTCACATAATCAACATGGAATACTCAAGTGTTTGACGTTGACTGCATAGCTTTACTCTCCAAGACTATCTATCAAATTGTAGAAGACGATACATGCATGTTTACTTTCTTAATAGATAAACACCAAGTTGTTATAAAAACATTGACACATTACTTATTATTTTCTTAAAAAAAACAATGTAACTTATTTACGGTTTTTGTTGTTTTTTAATTTATTTACACACTTAACTCCTTGATGCATATTTTCTTTCAAAATTCTCATGACTTCACGGGTCTATAAGTTATGATGATATAAATTGAAGAAGCACCATATTATAAAATCAAGTTGTTAGTGATGTTTGGAGTAGAATATGAATCCTCTCTATTATTGAATTTGTACTTCATGATTTTATTTGTCATATAGTTACTTGAAATTTGTTAAAGATTACTCATTGAGGAAGATAGAAAGGAATTGTTCGGTGTAGCACTACCCGTAATATAATTTATGCCAATATTTGTAAAGATACAAATGAAAACCTTCAAAGGAATTGTTAAAGATCACCATAGGGACAACTATACATTGCCGTTTATAGAGTTAAAAGCAAAAGATGTTTCAAAGTTTTCATTTGTGATAAAGATGATAATATTTCGAAATGTACTACAACGTTGTCTACAAAGAAGTACTTCAAGTTGTGAAATCCATGTTCAATATATACTTTTATCAACAACTTCCTTTTATTTTTCCTTTTGTTTAATTTTTTAATTTTTAGGTGTTCACGGAATGAACATGTACTACTCAAGTGTTTCACGTTGACTGCATACTTTTGCTTTTTAAGACTATCTACCAGTTGGAGAAGACGATACATGCACGTTTATTATTTTAATACTTACAAACCAAATTGTTTATCGTATCAGTAACTTATTAATTATTATTCCTTTCAAAACATGATTCATGCACTTAATTTCTTGATGCATAATTTCTTGCTTTATTCACACACTTAATTTCTTGATGCATAATTTCTTTAAATATCCCGTGATTCCACGGGTCTACAAGCTATCCATTGTAGATTCTAATACATGATGCTTCTGACCCGATAATATCCATTATAGATTTTACCTATCCAAACCCTTTGAATCACATAGATGATCCGTCATATTTTCAAGAAAATGCCATTCTTGCTTCGACCAATGAAGTGGTGGACAGTATAAATGATCATTTGCTTAAGACATTTCCAGATGAGGAAATGGTTTACCTTAGTTGCGATAGTATTGATAAAACAGATCGTGGCACATCAATCAATGAATCTGTTTTCTCAATAGATTTTATCAATGGACTAAAGTTTTCATGTGTTCCAAACCATAGGCTGGTGTTAAAAATTGTTGTCCCGATAATGTTGCTAAGGAATATTGATCAATCTAATGGATTGTGTAACGAGACACGTCTTCAAGTTTTACGATTATCACGGTCTTCTATTCAAGCACAGATCATTAATGGGACACATTTTGGAAATAATGGCTCTTTCATGTGTCAAGAGCAAAAAAGGTTTGAAGATTATTGTTTCAGATGCGGATGGTAACCTATCAAACACTACTACAAATGTTGTATATAAAGAAGTTCTTCAAGGTTTATGATCACACGTTGAGCAGGTATGTACAATAAACAAATGACATGTTTTGTCCTATTTTTCTTATTTTCACTTATTATAACTCCCAACAATTTTTTGCTTACTTTTCTTTTTTACTTTATTAGGTGTTCACGGAATGGATTTTTTTTGCAAATGGTAGAATGTTCACCACATGAATTTGTTTCTCAAGACAAACATATTCGAGACCAAGAGGCAATCAACGTTTATTAGACACATATTTATATACATTGTATTACATACTTTGTCTCACTTATAACTTATTTTTCGGTTAAAAGAAAATATGATATCGTTTACGTACGTTGTTCTTTCTCACTATATACACGTACTTACCTTTTCTTCCACAAAAACCCTCTAAAATCCTGTGAATTTCACGGGTCTATAAGCTAGTTTCAAATATTTTAGAAGTTTTTTGCTTTAAAAAAAAAAAGGAAACTTCAAACTTAACTATTTTGATAATTTTCTCCTTGAAAAACTAATAAAAAGTAGAAACCCTCCATGACCGTCTTAAATGATGCCACAATCTCAACCTCCTCATTTTCTCTATATAACCAAGTAGAAAGAGTCATCCATCCTTACATCCAATAACCACTCAAAACACTCTTCTTTGTTTCAAGTGAGAAAAAAAAACAAACCAAATGGCTTCTACCAAAGTTCTCATCCTATGTATCCTAGTTGTTGCTCTCACTCACTCCAGCAACCTCGAAGCACGTCGTCTCTTGAACATCCCTGGACTCCCTAGCACGGGAGACAGTAGTTTCCCTATGCCAACACTCCAAACACCAAGTTTCCCTACACTTCCCCCGTTTGGCTCGAGCCCATCATTCGGAACAGGTTCCATGTTCCCATTCCCTACTACCATGCCAAACACCCCATCCATGCCATCTTTCCCTGGTATCTTTACTCCTCCCATCACTACTCCTACCAACCCCTGAAGTGGAGCACGCACGTGCTATCATGCCTTAATTTGTTATTTGTTGCTATTTTACGTTCGGTGTTCTAGTTTCTTCGCTGCAGTAACCAATCTAGATTCATGCTAGAACATAGATGACTATGGCTCTAGTTTGAATGGGATTATATGTTAATGTATTTTGTTGTGGCCGTTTCTATGTAGGTTTCTTCGTTGCGTATGTGTGCTAAATTCAGCTTTGTAAGGGTTATATATATCCCAAGTACTTTGTTATCCTTGAAAATTAACTCTTATTTTAAGAATGAAATTAGTCTTATTCACCGTTCACGTTTATTATTTATGTGATTTCTAGTAACGTTAATTGCTTATATATAAATTGTATCTTGCTTCAATTATTTAGCACATTTTTCGTTCTACGGTTCTCAAGTTAATTGCTCCAATTTTCTTAAATCCCTCATATACATGATGTATAATGTCATGATGACCCACAAAATGGAAATGGAAATTAATAAATGAGGGAAAAGAGATAGGGTTGTGAATTGATAGTGACCGGCCGGGGTTTCCTCACATATACAATTTAAAATAAAATAAGTACAGAAAGAAGAAGAAGAAGAGGAAGAGGAGAAAAATTCATGCAACTATGCAAGTGTAGTAGCTTGTTCGTCATGGACCTTTCACATTAAAAATGTCTGAAAATTTTATATTCAAATTTACACAAAGATATATTATAACTATCATTCGTATTTTATATTGGAATTATAGACAACAGTAAAAGCTTGACAATCGACATGCTCAGTTCACAAAGTTTTATACCAAATATACGATTACATGCAGAAAAACTAAGTACAAGTAGGTTAGAAAATTTTAGTATCATTAAATGTACGTGTCAACATTATTTCAATGCCATCTGAAATTTTTCCAAAACTTTGTGGTCCGGCGAAAAATAAAAAATGAAATGATATTGTCTGATAGGCAGTTGGAAATTTATTGGTATCAATTAATTTTGTGTAGCTGTAATTTATGCATTTGGCGTTGTTTCTTTCTTATTTAACTTTTTTTTTTTTTTTTTTTTTTTTTTCATGCTTACTTTTCTGTTTATAAAGTTATAAACAAATACTGAAACATGCAAATTTTTTTTTGAACGACAATTTTTTCCACACATATACCACCTATCTCACAATATATCGCACAAATGTCTTATGTGAGACTTAAACCCACAACCTATAAATTGGTGGCAACTCACGTACCAGTAAACCAAAGGCTTGGGTATCAATTAATTTTGTGTAGCTGTAATTTATGCATTTAGCGTTGTTTCTTTCTTATTTACTTTTTTTTCCTTCTTTTCCATGCTTACTTTTCTGTTTATAAAGTTATAAACAAATACAGAAACATGCATTTTTATAAAATATTTGTGTTTATAAAACCTACATCATGACACAGGGTCCACAAAAATGCCACGGGACGGCATGGATAATACATAGTATATAGTATATAGTAAGCGCATAACGGCAAGTGCACGTGATATCCTCAGTATGATCAAGCTATGGAGGGAAAAAAAATATAGTGGCAAAGGGGTACATAATACATAAGCATAAGCGCATACGAGCATGAGGAACATAAAAATCTGAACGCATGCATAGGAATACAGCCTATGGGGAAAAAAATTCTATGTAATAGCGGTGCGCAACAAAGTTTGTAGATTAATATTGCTATGGGACTCTATACCTAAGGGTAAAGCTACTATGTACACGAGATGCTACTAGAAGCAATGGTTGTAGCCACCCATAACCTACGTTATAGTGCAAAAATGGCATCTATGACGCCCTCTGCCCACCACCACTGCACCTTCTCACTCGTTACATGTGACACCACCATTGTGGTAATGGGCGTTACCTAGTTTTTGTTTTTATTTTCTTGTTTAGTGTAAAAATGAAGTGAGTGTGGTCTTTTGGTTGTGTGTTATAGGAATGTTATTGGGGAAAGTGTTTTTTTCTTTTTTGGTTTTGTCTTATAAGAATTTTATAGGGTAAAAACTAACATAGCGGTGCCTATAACCCGTTCCTATAGCCAAAAAGCCCATAGGGAACTAGCTATATCTATACCTAATACGCAAGTACCAAGGCTACTAAGAGTTGCCTATAAAGCCTAAACGCAAAACAACCTCCTAACAGGAAACAACCTATACCTTTTAACCGCCTGTTTTAGTTATAGCTCTCCACGCTTTCTTATCAGAGGTCATGTTCTCGAAAAAAAGAAGCTTCTTTGTGTCATGCTTTAGTTTATCCTCCCACCCACGTTTTGGTCTACCCTATCTGTCGTTTCGACTCTCCTAAGTGGCATTGTTTGTGGTCTACTCATGACATGTCAGAACCATCTTATTGTCGGAATTGTCAAATTAAATTGCAAACTCTTCGGCATTGGAATATCCAAAAACGAGGCTAGTAACTCTGTTTTTATCGTTGGATCTCAACCATCAAAATTTTCCTACTACTAATCAGGGCCGTCTCGGGGATTTTGGGTGCCCTAGGCCGTAACTGAAAAAAAGCCCCCTTATAGAAAAATATGCGAATAAAACAACTATTATCGGTGCCAAAAATAAAGTTATATATAGATAATAAATTTTAAATATTAGTCCCATTATAACTCGACATATGCATCTGTTATAATCCTTCTATTGGGCTTTAAATCAGGCATGTCCAATGTATATATCAGTTGGGTTTTTTACAAATTTTGTGCCCCTCCAAATAATAGGCCCTGGGCAGTGGCCCATGTTGCCCTTGCTAAGGACCGGCCCTGCTACTAATCTTAGTAATAAGAAATACTTCCATTTGGGTCATGGAGGATGTTAAATAGGTTGAGAAAGTAAAACTTATAGAGAGGGTCGATGGAAGATAAAAATTTATCATGGGTATAAAAAAAGATAATAATAATAATAATAATAATAATAATAATAAATTGTAATAAATTGTAAGTTCAAATTCGAAATATAAATCTTACTCCATTATTTAAATTAAAATGAAAGTTGATAATGTTGTCGAACACTTCTCATTACTATTTATATAATAGAGCGTCAATGTGTTGCCGCTTTGATTGCGTAAATTTGACGTCACTTTTTTGGAGCCCATCAAACAGCCCGTTCTCGGCCCATCCAAAGGGTGCTTCAGTTACCAGTACAGTTGTATTAATATTAATAGATTCAAACGAGCTTATCATAAACCTCGACATTCTAAACACTTTCGGATACGTCCACCGCCTTAAAACTGTTGTCCTGAATCTGCGAAGGTTAGAATTTTTTGGATTCGGAGGCGTTACCATATGTGTGTGTTTGTTATTTCATGTTTTTTTTTTTTTTTTTTTTTTTTTTTTTTTTTTTTTTTTTTTTTCATAATTGTGTTATTTGTTGTGTTGTTCTTTGCTAATATGTGTTCATTTGCTTCTATACGTGTGCTCTTAAAGATATTGCTGCTATTTTTGAGAGTCAATCATTTGTTTATAACTCTATATCTGTTGTCGGTCCTCCTATAATATGAAATTCATTTATAAAATAAAATTTTCATATCAGATTTTGGGAATTTTTTTTCAATCAGGTACAACTAATATTGGCATGTTTATGTGGAAAAGAAGTCAACTGATGGTATTAATTGGTCGTCGGTGTTTTTAATGGGTGTTTTTGCAGTTGAGATGGTGACAAATCGTGTGGGTTCTATTTTTTGGACCACGGTTTCTGTGATTTGATTGAGGTAAAGAGTTTTTAGAAAAATGAATGGAAATGAATCTTGAAAATATATTGGTTTCTTTGGCCGGGGTGCAGGACAAAGTTATGTCCAACTCAAGGCTCTTGAAGGCGGCTTACATATTAACGGTTCAATTGAGCGGATGTTTGATATGTAACGAGTCAAATATGAAATAAAAAACGGCGCAAGTTATACCTACTACCATATACAGGGGCGCTCCTCCGATACTTATCTGCTAACTGCTTATTTGTTGCTCAAATTATCTGATTGTTGTAATACGACTTTTTAACACCCTGTTTGTTTCATTTTCAGAATGCAATAACCACTTACATAGGCTGAATTGGCATCTTGAAGATGCTCTCGCTGATCTTGGACATGACAGTGCTATTGATCTTTAGAAAGATCTCGACTCCAAAAGACTGGATGGGTAAGTATGCGGTAATACCTTTGATCTTAGATGCTAATTATTTGGTGGTGACATAATCGTTTTTCCGTTACAGGACGGCAGAAATTAGGTTTGTTAATAAAGAGGATGGTTTACAAGCTGTGGAGATAGCAGGAGAAAAACATCACACTGGGATGCCGAGTTGCTCGGACCAAGGGTAAACAAATGATTCAGGTCTTCCCAGTCATTTTAAAGTTTTATTAATGGCAGTTCTTTAGACATTTTCAATATAGGTCTATTACGTATATAACTATATACTATTTGTAAAATGTTACACGAGTCGAAGGGTCAAAACCAAGTAAATATCATTCAGAAGATATTATTGTCGACATCTACTCTGGGTTCCACGTATTTTGATAGGATGGCGCCTCATGTAATGGAACCTAAACTTTTTATTGGACATCGGAAAATGAGGTAATACTTATGTTATTAATGTTGATCAAACTTGCATTACGAAAACTTGATTTGTGTTTATAGTTATACTAATTCTTATTTTATTAGATGGACAGGGCCCTTAGTATGAGATGGACTTCAGCATCGAAGAAGAGGAAATTAGCTATCTTAAACGAGGCAAAAGGTGAAGCATTTGCTGCCGTAGCGGCTGCATACGAAGATATGCAGATGGAAAAACTAATACTAGAATCCAAGAGACTGAAACAAGAGGCAGCAGCGACTTCAAAGGTAGTAATGCTGTAATATTACGAGGGGGTGTTTGGAACTGCGTTTTGGAAAGTGTCATCTGATTATTACATTTTAAGTTGATGATTATCAGGTTAGATCGTTTGGGTATAATCAAACTGATTCTTATTATTTATGAGTCATATCATCAAATATGGAATGCCATTTTAGTTTTCAATATCTTTTAAGTATTTGATAAACACTCCTCACTGTATTAACACACCTTCAAACAGTTGGCACATCCAAACACTATCTACAACCGATTGTCACTGTTATCAACACACCTTCAAACAGTCGGCACATCCAAACACTATCTACAACCGATTGTCACCGTCATCACTTTTTAAAGTTGCGACTATAATTGTTGAGTTGTTGACGGAGTGTGTGTCGGTGTATACTAAGACACCATATAAGAATTTGTGTGAATTCATTGGCTTGTAGATACACCTACATAAGCTTGCTAACAAATGACATGATATCGAGGTTAAAAAGTGTTTTAGAAATCTGGTGTAAAAACCCGCTGCAACGCGGCGGGAGCCTTCTACTTGTTGTATGACATTTAATCTGATGGGCCATTAAACGCAAGAATGAGAAACTCCCTATTTCTCCGAGCCCACAAAAGAATGTACGTTGAACAACCAATTTCGAAAAAGCCCAGAACCAGCCCATAACGTTTAAATAGAGAAGCACTAGTATATTACATCATATGTAATTTTCGGCCTCCTTTGCGTAAATTGAAGATGTGCATTATTTTTACACGTTTTAAAAAGATAATTGTGTGTTCGCACTGGTAAGTAAGTACATATATGCTTAAAAGATCATTAGTCATTTACAAATTAGTACAAAGATCCGGTGAGAAGAAAAACTAAAATAAGAAAAATGAGAAGGATTTCTAGCCACATATTTCAAATAAGAGGGGGAATTTTAAGGAGAGATGCATCTACTTTTGTAGATGCATCTGAAATATGTGGTTGTGATTTCTTCTCATCATTTTTATTTTAATTTTTCTTCTTATTTGACCCTAACTCTATAAAAAGTGTTAACTTCATATATGATATATCTACTTTTTCTATGCATTCATAAATTTAAGAGTAAATTACACCGTTCGTCCTTGTGTTTTGCGTTGAACGCAGACGTAAGTCATTTGACCAAAAAAATTACACCGTTCGACCTTAAGTGACAAACGTTATGTGCCGTTTGTCCCTCCCTCTAACGGAGCCCACTAACGCTCGTTAACTCTTGTTAACTTGTTTTCTCAGGAGGGTATACTCGCCATTTCGCAACCATAAGGACGAACGGTGTAATTTAATCTTTTTGTCAATTTTTATACTTTTTCATCCATTTTTTTACGCTTTCATCCATTTTTCTTACGTTTTCATACATTTTTATCCGTTTTTGTACATTTTCATCCGTTTTTATATGTTTTCATCCATTTTTATATGTTTTCGTCCCGATTTTATACGTTTTCGTCCGTTTTTATACGTTTTTGTAACATTTTTATCCGTTTTTATATGTTTTCTTCCGTTTTCATACATTTCTAACCATATTTATACATTTTTGTCCGTTTTTATACGCTTTTCTCTGTTTTTATACACTTTCGTCCATTTTTATACGTTTTCATCCGTTATTATACGTTTTCGTCCATTTTTATACGTTTTTCTTACTTTTTTATCTGTTTCAATACGTTTTCTTATGTTTTCATCCGTTTTTATACGTTTTCATCAGTTTTTATACGTTTTCGTCCGTTTTTATAGGTTTTTGTCCGTATTATACGTTTTTATTATGTTTTTATCTGTTTTAATACATTTTTTTTCTGTTTTCATACGTTTTTAACCATATTTATACGTTTTTGTCTGTTTTTATACATTCTCATCATTTTTTATATGTTTTCGTCCGCTTTTATACTTTATTATCTATTTTAATACGTTTTCTTCCGTTCTCATACGTTTTTAACCATATTTATTCGTTTTTTGTCCGTTTTTATACATTTTCATCATTTTTATACACTTTCGTCCGTTTTCATCCATTTTTATACGTTTTCGTCCATTTGTATCCGCTTTCATCCGTTTTTATACGTTTTTATCCATTTTTTACGTTTTCTTTCGTTTTTATTCGATTTTCCTACATTTTTATCTATTTTAATACGTTTTCTTACATATAAAAATGTATGAAACGTATTAAAACAAACAAAAATGGTTAAAAATGTATGAAACGTATTAAAATAGATAAACAGATAGAAACGTAAGAAAAACGTATAAAAAGGGACGAAAACCTATAAAACAGACGAAAACGTATAAAAATTGATGAAAACGTATAAAACGGACGAAAGCGTATGAAAACATATAAAAACAGACAAAAACATATAAAAATGGTTTAAAACATATGAAAACAGATATAAACGTAAGAAAAACGTATAAAATAGACGAAAACGTATAACAACGGATGAAAACGTATAAAAACGGTTGAAAGCGTATAAAAACGGATGAAACGTATAAAAACAGAATAAAGCGTATAAATATGTGTTGATATAAATAATGCCTAAACACGTTATTAATATTTTTCGATATCTCTACGTTTTGATAATCACAAAATGTAAAATCATTAATCGGAAAATTATGACGTAAACAAGTATTTAGTTGTAAATATCTATTTCTACAACTCAAATCACTTAAGGTATGAATGAACTAATGCTTAATGCATTATACGATCAAAGGAACATTTTCTTAATAACTAGATTTTTTATAAAACATCAAAAACATTTTATATATTTTTGAAAAACATTTTTGGCATTAAATAAAAATGTTTAATCTTTTATAAAAATATGAATTCAAATTTTTAGCCAAAATCAGTTAAAATGTTCCAGAAAAACCTTCCCCACAAAAGGACAAAATTGGCCAACGGACAGAAGGGGCGGCCCCCTTAATTTTACTAGGCGGCCCCCTTAATTATTAAGGGGACAGCCCCCTATTTAAGGGGACCGCCCCCGCTCCAGTAGACTTCCAGCTGTCCAATTTTTCTCCTATAAATACCAGTCTTCTCCTGGACTTTTACTCACCTTTTGCACACTAAAACTTTCTGTTCTAAATTCATTCTAAACATTGTAAATCCTTTGATCATATTTTCTTAAGCATTGGTTTCTAAGTGATCCAAGCTTCCACCACCAAAAGTGCAAAAGAAGAACTCTACTTCAACTAGTGAAGAAGTGTTATTACTTACCTCATTCAATTGTGTTGTTGTGTAAAGTGTTGTGTAGTTGTGATAAATAGATCTAAGTGTAACTACGTAGTTGTGTTGTATATTTGTTGTGAAGTAGTTGTGAATAAGTAGTTGTGAAGAAGTAGTCGTGAAGTAGTCGTGAAGAACAAGTCGTGAAGAAGTTGTGAAGAAGTCGTGAAGAAGTCGTGAAGAAGTCGTGAAGCCATTGTGAAGAAGTCGTGATTAAGTCGTGTAGAAGTTGTGTATAAGTTGTGAGATTGGTTCTAGCTACGATTAGGACTCGACATCTAGCTTTGTGTCGTTAAGCCGGTGTAAGCTAAATTTGTGTAAGGTTTCTCCGCCATAAGGGAGTTTGTTGACATAGTGAAGAAAACTCTCGAGTAGGTGACTCGAGGAGTGGAGTAGGGCAAGGAAGGTGTCCTTGTAGCCGAACCACTATAAATCTCCGTGTTGTGGTTTGATCTTTCCATCTCTCTCTCTTATTTCATTACATTTACATTACTTGCATAACTTATATATATTTGTTTATATATGTTCATAGTGATCAAGAGTTGAATTCACATAAGATAGAATCGAAGCTTTTAAAAAATAAACAAAAGTTTTCATAAAGTAAAAAGACGTAAAACTATTCAACCCCCCTTCTAGTTTTCCACAATATGGTTAAAACGTATGAAAACGGAAGAAAACGTATTAAAACAGATAAAAACGGATAAAAACGTAATAAAAACGGACGAAAACCTATAAAAACGGACGAAATCGTATAAAAACGGATGAAAACGGATGAAAATGTATAAAAACGTAAGAAAACGTATTAAAAAAGATAAAAACGTAAGAAAAACGTATAAAAATGGATAAAACGTATAAAAACTGACAAAAACGTATAAATTTGTTTAAAAATGTATGAAAACAGAAGAAAATATATTAAAATAGATAAAACGTATAAAACCTATAAAACCGGACGAAAATGTATAAAAACGGATGAAAATGGATGAGAACGGATAAAAATGTATGAAAACGTAAGAAAAACGGATGAAAGCGTAAAAAATGGATGAAAACGTATAAAACTTGATAAAAAGAGTAAATTACACCACTCGTCCTTATGGTTGCGAAATGACGACTATACCCTCATGGGAAAACAAGTTAACAAGAGTTAACGAGCGTTAGTGGGATCCGTTAGAGGGAGGGACAAACGGCGCATAACGTTTGCCACTTAAGGTCGAACGGTGCAATTTTTTTGGTCAAAGGACTAACGGCTGCGGTTAACGCAAACCACAAGGACGAACAGTTTAATTTACTCTAAATTTAATCATGTTGCACGCTTTCTTTAATTCACTGCGAGCGATTTATAAGTTTTATGCATTTTTCGAAAGCCTGTATAGAAAGTGTGAGAATAAAATTTGTGTTGTGTGTAAATCTATTTAGTAATGTATTTATTAGATGCAAAAGATTTATAATCGGTAACCTGAACTGGCTCGTAATCGGCTGCCTTTTCATAACGTAGAGGACTGTGTCAAGAATTGAACTCTTGAACTTGTGTTTGTTAGGTGCAAATATGCCTCCACCCATTTACTACTGTGTTTGTGATCCATGAAGCATCCTTTAATCTAGTAGTCAAATGTATTTAGGCGTATGTTATACATGTTAGAGTTTATGGAAAAATATTAAATCGTGTATGACTAGAATCAAACACGGGACCTTGGGATTGCACACTTTACGTATGAATGATTAACGTAAATAATTAATATATATAAATGTTTAAGTATTTAATTATTTGAACACGAAATATTGACTAACAAACGTTAGTGAAAAAGGAGGGGGGTTGAGTGTCGAGTTTTGGAACTTGAGGAGGTGTTAGACTCAAACTTGGAGAACAAGTTTGGAGGCTTTATAAACCCCTCATTAGCTCCAAAAGGGACGACATAATAACACTCAAAATTCAATCGACTTTATGAATTCAGATTCCTAGCATGCATCGTACAGTATGATATCTTTGACATATGTATAGTGAAATATATGCATAGTACAGTATCTACACCATGCATGATAGTACCATATGACATATACATGTGTATCGTACAGTATGTATATATTCTTTACTTCCTTCTTGAATAAAAGATTAAATTTTTATTAAACAAAATTGTTTTGGTTTAATAATTGTGTTCTATTGCTAGCACCATACGTTAATTGGTTATAGTACGTGTGTACAAGACCTATGTAGTTTACTTACTTTAGTAAACAATCTTGGATTTTGAAATAAAACGGTAAGGGGTTTCACGCTAATCCTATTGTTGATCAAGAAGAAGTGAAGAGAAGATTAGATCATTGTTTTGCTAGGATCATAAGGTATGTAACCATTTATTATTCGGTTAATCAATTTACATGTTAAATATTCGATCTTGCTTCCGCTACGTGCTTTGGTGTTATAGGAACTTAGTTTTATAATTGTTATGATTTCTAAATTCCAACAGTGGCATCAAGAGTCGTTTAACATGTAATTGTAATTACCGAAACGCATATTTAAAATCAAATCTTGATTTGGATTTACATGTATGTCGATTTGTTTTAGGTTTTTCTACATAAAAAATAAATCGAATCATAATTTAGGGGGGGGGGGGTTTCGACCCTCTTTTAATAAAAAGTTAGTTTTGTAACCCTAAATTAGTACATGTGTGTTTATGTGTTTATATGAATAAGGGTTACGTTCTGTATTAATCCATGATGCTTCATGCAAGGTATTCATGGATTAGGGTTTGTTTTATGTGCTACATGTTTTAGATAAATCTAAAATTAGGATAAACCTAATTATTAAATTAATGAATCTGTTATGTGCAACGTGGTATATAATTGTTAAGGCTTACGCGACAAACTTGTTGGTGTCTGTGGTCCATTGGGTACAATGCGCTCGAAAACCAATGGGAGGCTTAGTAATTATATACATATTTATTCACATAGAGATTATTAATAGGATTTATCAAAAGGTTTGCATGTGGCTATATGATTTAATGGTTAAGATCATATGTGTTATTATGTGTTTATTTATTTTTATTAAATTACTTGTCCTTTTTGTTTAAATTATTGAATTGTAAGCAATAAGAGGGTAATTTTTCGAATAAAAAATAAATTGACCTAATAACTATGAAACCTTGATGTGGTAAATTATATATTGACAAGTCTTATGTGCCGACAGTGGTTCGCTTCGCACGGTAATTTGCTCCCAGGCGAGACTAGCAATTTTATAATTTATAACATATTTTTTAAGGCTTAGTATCATAAACTTTTAATTGATTGATGCAACTGTACCAAAATGGTCGAACGGCGGACCTAATTTTGACAAACTATAAAGTTGGTTTAAGGTTGGTTTCGCATTAAATTGTGGCCTTAAAGAGACTCCATTCTGTCTCTCCGCCCGCTTGTGCGTCAAAATTAGACTTACCAAGTACAACCATTATATGTACGAAGCATCTTAAGGCAAAGTTGTAAGTTTCTCAACGCCATCAATTAAAACTTTGTTGATTTAAGCTTAGTAAAGTAACGAATGAGTAAAAGTTTTTTACATGAAACATATGATACAAGATGAATGCATGACATCTTTGTACATATTTTTTATTACACACATCAAAAATAAATACCCTTAAATTTAAGTTATATGCCATCCAATGAAACGGAAACACCTGAGATTACATACCTTCATTACTAGCAGCCTCAGCTGATGTGATGAACAAAGGATGGTAATCAAAGGGTAAATTACATACTTTCATTACTAGCAGCCAAAGTTGATGGGATAAAACTATGGTATTTTGCAGTTTCTTAAGTTGGTTAACTTAATTGAGTACTTTCATTACTAGCAGCCAAAGTTGATGTAATGAAACTATATCAAGGCATAAAGATGGGGATAAAACATGCTTACATTTGCAACTGAGGTTGGCAAAATATGTAAATCCCATAATTCTAGAAATTGCAATTTAAGATTGGCAGTTGAGTTCGACTTGTACCTTATTGAGTACTTTCATTGCTAGCAGCCAAAACTGATGTGATGAAACTATGTTAATTTAGATCCTAGTTTTCAGTGAAAATTAAATGGTTAAATGTTATTTACCACGGGTGTTTAATTTTCTTGAAAAATTGTATTATCGGAAATACTAAAATTGAATTTTTTAAATTCTTTTAATGTATAAATGCATCGTTAAAATAGTAAATGTAGGGCATTCTTTTAGTGGTAATTTGATCTACACCCGTAGGGGTTTTGGCTAGAGTCAATTTTACTAAAAAAATAAACCTAGTCTACTTTCTTTGAGAAGAGTGAGACTTAATCCTATTCCTTTTCATGAATGAGAAAGGTATAATAGGAAAATTAGAATTGTCTAAATTCTACGCAATAACTCATAGCATTTTTTAATAGTTAAGAAAATTGCACATTTTATGAGTTATTAAAATTAGAAGCTAGACTAGCTACCGCAAAGTTGGTAAAAGGTAAACTAGCATACTTTGTCTAAGTTGTTGTGGTTTGACCATTTAAAGGTGCTACATACCATTGTGGGGATGGTAGACCTATTGAGGAAGAAATTGCATTGATGGATATTCCATCATTTACAAAGTAGAATACATTCTTTGAGTTCCTAAGTAATTGTTACGTATAGCAGTCCTCAAATATGTAGAAAAGTAAACAACACACTATTTGCTTTTACTGGTTATGAAACACTTATAATGTTGTCAAATCCAGTGGGAGCATTTTGTTGTAATTACTGAATAATGAGTTAATGTAATGATCTATAATTCAGTGGGAGCTACAAGCTTTGATATCTTGGTAGTAACCCGGATTATCTCTAAAATCTCTTAAGATAATTACTTTCCAATTATAGACATCTGTGGTTTTAAGGATAGTCATGTACGTTTCCTTACTAGACAAGGTGGTTCTATATCTACTGATATCTATGACACAATCATAGTGATCACATAAATAAACGATTGACGTGTTGTTTATCTGATACATGATGTTGTTCCATGCACAAGTGGGAGAAATCTTTATTGTGTGCAAGCAACAACACAAAGGGATATGATTTAAAGGATTCTCTTAACTGCAAGGTGAGAGATTAATGTTCTAAATGTGTTTTATTCACATCTAATTAATAAGACACTTGGAGTTAATATCTAGCGTAAGTGAAAACTTGACATAGATATTAATGACAAGGTAAATTACATATTTTCATTAATAGCAGCCTCAGGTGATGTAATGAAACTATGTTAATTTGCAAGTTTCTAAATTAGATAATTATTAGAACAAGTGTCAATATGATAATATGACTACTTCAAACTAAATATTTATGTATTAGTGCAATGACATAAATAAATGAAGTAATCTATTACTACTTCAAATTTGAATATTTATGTATTCTTGGAATGTCATAAATATATGAAGTAATAAATTAACTTGAAATTACTGTTGAAACCAAATTGTGGTGTTCATAATTACTTTAGTTATACATGTTTATATTTTATTGTAAAGATATAAATATGAAGTCTTTTATTGCTATAAGACTTATAAATAAGGTAAGACGTTAACTTGTTATGTTTTTAATTAAGACATATACAAGAAGGCATTGAGTTGATAATGATCTATAACGTATATTGGGATTATAACAGTTTATGTCTTCTTGTTAAGACATGGACATGAAGTGACTTGGTCAAAATATACTTATGTTATAAAGCATGCAATAGGCATGGAAAATCTATTTCACCAATAACTTGACTTAGTTGGTGAATAGGTAAGCCAAAATGAAATATATATTTATCTCACATATTGTAAGAATGACTTACAATATTAATCCTAATGAAATACATAATGTGTATGGTAAGTTCAGTTAGAAAAATCAAACTCTTGTAATATTGTTTGATTAAAGATAACTATATCTTCTAGGGCTAAATATACGAGTAGCCCGGTCTCTTAAGGTGTTGGGCGCTTTCTCAAAATAGCCCAAAAAATAAGCGACTTTCAAAAAGTCGCTTAAAGCGACTTTTTTTTCAATTAAGTGACTTACTATTTGTGTCCTTTTGCAGCCAAAAAGTCACTTTTTAAGCGACTTTTGCTAGATTTTAAGCGACTTTTCGCTAGGGGCCAAAAAAAATGCCACGTGTCGCTCCCACATTTAGTCGCTTGTTTCTTGGGCTATTTTGAGAAAGCGACTTTTTTGGGGCTAAAAAAGCCCAACATTTTAAGCTCCGAGCTATTTGTTGAATTGGCCATATCTTCTATTCTTCCAAAAGATATCAAGGTTAGAAAATTGAGTATGGTAAATATATACTAAATTAGACTCCAACCTAGAAGATCAATAAGACACCATTTATTATGAAATGTGATGAATCACATTAAGTCTTAAAAAAAATTGAAGTTCGGAATTTGTTAAACTGCTGTTGAGTAGTTTATTAACAAATTAATGTTAGAAACTGTCAATATGTATTTGTAATGTCTAAAAGAGAACAATATTGTGTTGCTCTACTTGCTAAGTATTTATAGATAATCTGTAAATTGCATAAGGCAAGTGGGAGATTTTATCTTGAAAAGATAAAATTACAATATGCATAATCTTCTAAAAATACACTAGCAAAGTCATAATGAGGATTAAACATGTTAATGTTAAATCTCAAGATGATGGAATTCTTATTCATAGATTCGCAAGGATATCTCAAATATTTGGATAATATGTTGAGGATTATGAGTTACAGAATTATGGTAAACCTGTTGATGAATTGCAAACATTGTATTTGGCAAGTTACTCATACTATGAATATTTTAGATGCAGTCCATTAATATAATTTGTTTTGAAAATGTAATTAATCTTGAACTCTATAGTTACACTATAGAATGAAGATGAGTTTCTACAAAGGAAATGAAAATCCTAGAGATTTAAATTCTTGTGTAGAAATCATGTGGACAAAAATTTTGTATACATATTTAATGTATGGAAAGATTATTAATCACACTTAAGCAATTAACTGTGATTGAAATTCTTTATAGGCACATTAAATGTATAAAGATTATGATTCTTAGTTTCATTTATATGAAATTAACAATGGAATATCAAAACTCTTTCTTGAGTAATTACTTGTGCGAGGACGGTAAGTAATTGAAATGAGTATTTGAATTCAGATAATCTTTGGAAGTATACAAAGTGCAATCATTTAGGAATGGATTAATGCATGCATCTAGGAGATATACTTATATTTAGTTATTAAATCCTAGTATGGATTTATAATTAAAATAAAATATTTCTTAATATTCCTGAAAGCTAGTGGGAGTATTATATTTATTTTATTATTTCATATATGTTGTATAACATATAGGAAGTAACATTTCATTAACATTAAATGTTAAGTCTTAGTTTGGAATGAAACTTCATTATGGAAATTTAGGAAATAAACATACAACCTTGGAATATATGTTTATTGTTATAAATATAAAGAGGTAAAATAATTGATTCTAATAAACATGATATACTATTAGAAAGTCTAGATAGAAAAATATATTTGAAAATATATGACATGAATAAATCTAAGTTTGACACAAGGATTTTTCATGTACATCATGTTGTTTGTTGTATCATGCTTGATGAAAGATGATTTGACAATATTAATATCCAATTGAAAGTTATTAGATAACTTAGTGTAATGGATATGGTTGAATTTAGAATTAACATCCTTAGCCTGGAGTTGCTCCTAAATTCTAAGTATAAACCATATGGCAAATTGTTGCGTAATTGATATAGTTGACAAATCTTGAAAGATTTGAAGGTATCAAACATTACCTGATGGATATCAAAGTTTACGAAATTTTTAAGAGTATATTGTTATTTGCATACAATTATGCTAATAAAATTGAGACGACACTCAATACTAGTCATGGTGGGAGTTCATCCTTATTAAAGGCCATGAGTACTAATTATGTTTAACTATAAGCATAGTTGCATTATACATTAAAGAATTAGAATATTTTAAACTATAAAAGGTTTGATAGTTTAATTGTCATAAATTCGTGATTGAGGATGTCACGCATTTTATGAAATATTATGTGGCAATATCTAGATAGATGAATGCACACATACAAGAATTTCACTAATTAAATTCTTGAAATAAGTATTCTCAAAATTCCGATAGATCAAATTAGTTGATGTATGCCTTGCCAACAAGTATGTCTGACATGACTTGAGGCATAATTCATTAATGGGAATTATCATGCAGTGATCTATTTAGTATTTGGATAAGGGATGTTAAGCAATTATTATTTACAATGAATTAAAATACTTGGTACGTTTGTTTTCATTAATAATAAATTGTATCCTATATTTGCATGTTTAAATCCGTGAATAACTTATGTTATTCTAAATTGCCCGTTGTCGATTAATGGTTTGGGAATATCATTAAATTAAGACAAATCTGAGTATTGGTATCATATACTTGAAAGTATATTGATGCGTTGACATGCCAATTTTACATGATATTCAATGAATTGAATATAGGACTTATCCCAACTTCATGAGTTTACTTTATGGATCTTGTCATCAAGTAAATCATGTGTATATAGTTATCCTCAGACTTGAGATGCCAGATAACTGTCATGCATGTAGTGCATTTCTGTGATTCAATTTAACGCTATACGTAACTGGTAGCTATAAGGATTGTTTTCGGAAGCGTTGCGAAGTGCATGAGTTATGCTCGTAGTTAAGATAGAATTTGTTCCTTCAAATTTATTTGAAGTTTAATACTGCTGGGCCCCTCGTAGGGTTGACAAGATATTTGCGTGCGCACGCCCATGATCTCCCCTTAATATGTTCAGAAGATTTGGTAAGCTTGCTCAATCGAAAACAACGAGAAACAGAATTATTAATAAAGAATTACTTAGATCCATATCTTTATTAATGTAGTATTAGAAACAAAATGATAAATATGATGATTAATTATCAAGTGGTTTTTTCAGGAGACCACCACCTGAGTTGTACTAGGGGCATTGGCGTGTTGCTAAACGCTAACCAATGTCATTACCCTATTAATAGATTTCCAAGTGGGAGCTGTTAGAGTTTATGGAAAAATATTAAATCGTGTATGACTAGAATCAAACACGGGACCTTGGGATTGCACACTTTACGTATGAATGATTAACGTAAATAATTAATATATATAAATGTTTATGTATTTAATTATTTGAACACGAAATATTGACTAACAACCGTTAGTAAAAAAGGAGGGGGTTGAGTGTCGAGTTTTGGAACTTGAGGAGGTGTTAGATTCAAACATGGAGAACAAGTTTGGAGGCTTTATAAACCTCTCATTAGCTCCAAAAGGGACGACATAATAACACTCAAAAGTCAATCGACTTTATGAATTCAGATTCCTAACATGCATCGTACAATATGATATCTTTGACATATGTATAGTGAAAGATATGCATAGTACAGTATCTACACCATGCATGATAGTACCATATGACATATACATGTGTATCGTACAGTATGTATATATTCTTTACTTCCTTCTTGAATAAAAGATTCAAGTTTTATTAAACAAAATTGTTTTGGTTTAATAATTGTGTTCTATTGCTAGCATCATACGTTAATTGGTTATGTTGGGAATTAAATATTCTGAAGACTAAGTATCGGGAAATTCTCTTAAGTGGTTAATTCTGGTAGCTTTAGTGTTAAGTCTGGTGAGTTCCAAAGTTAAGTCTGCTGGTTAAGTCTGCACTTTGATAGTTAAGTCTGGTGGTTAAGTCTAGTGGTTAAGTCTAGTGAATACCAAGTTTAAGTCTGCTCTTCGAATGTTAAGTCTGCTTGCTGGAGATATTAAGTCTGGTTGACTGGATGGATAAGTATAATAAAGTCAATAATATACGGTAGATAATATCTTTCCCCATGTGATCAGTCATTATGTTATATTCTCAGAACAAGTTGTAAACATAGATACATGTTGTATCTTAGTTACTGACTCACATAAGCTAGCAAGTAGTTCGACAAAACTTGACAAGAATTAACAATATTGTAAAGATCTCCTTGGACTATAAAAGGAGATCTTAGCTTAGTCATATGTACGTGACTAAGAGTGTATGTTTTCAAGTGATTAAGTTTTATATGTTAAATAAGAACATTTGATAAGACATTCATATTCATAACTGTCAAGAACAAGAACAATCATAAACATTGTCAATAATATTGAATTCTTTGGTATTATACTTGCGGTGTTCATTGTTCAATATACACAAGCATCACTGTTCCATTTTCATAACCAAAATAACCTTCTAAGTGTGATTAAGTAGATTCCGCATACTTGATCATATTAACTCAACATATCACATACACAAAGCAACAAAGGTTTAACCACCTTATAGTGTATCGATAAACCTCTCAATTGGTATCAGAGCAAGGCTGATATAGTTGATTTAGAAGAAGAAGAAGAAATGGACGTTGAATCTATTCAGACAAATGTTGCTGCAAAACTACCCATGCTCAAACAGAATGAGTTTGAGATGTGGAGGCTGAGAATAGAGCAATATTTCCAAGTGCAAGACTATGCACTTTGGGAAATCATTGAAGATGGAAACTCTTACCAGCCTACAACCACTTCATCGACAGTGGACGGAAAAGTGGTGACAACTCTGCAGACACACCTAACAACTGTAGAAGACAGAATAAAGAAGAAAAATGACTTAAAGGCAAGAAGCATGCTGATGATGACCATTCCCAATGATCAAATTCTAAACTTCAGCAAGTTCAAAGATGCCAAGTCATTATTTGAAGCTATTGTTGCCAGATATGGTGGAAATGAAGCCACCAAGAAAACCCACAAGACACTGCTCAAGCAGCAGTTTGAAAACTTCTCCTCTACAAACAATGAATCTCTTGACCATATGTTTAATAGGCTTCAGAATATTGTGAGCCAACTTGCTATTCTTGGTGTTAAAATACCTCAAGAAGATTTGAACTCAAAATTTCTGAGAAGCTTACCAGAAGAGTGGGCCATACATGTTGTTGTCTGGAAGAACAAGCCAGACCTTGATACAATGGAGCTGATAGATTTGTATAGCAACTTTAAGATTGTGGAGCAAGATTTGAAGTAGAATGGAGGTACTAGTTCTAATACTGGGAACATGGCATTTATGTTAACTCCTAGTACCTCAAAATCAAGTGAAGAGGTGAAAGTTGTTGATGGTGTTGGTGCTGCTAGTTCATCAAGCAGTACCATGGGTATTTTGGATGAGAAGACTTGTTGTGCATTTCTCACAAGTCGAAATGATGGGTCCATGCTCACCTATGAAGACCTCCAAGAGATCAATGATGATGATCTGAGGAAATGGACCTAAAATGGCAAATTTCTCTTCTTAGCATGAGAGCCAAGAAGTTCTATCAAAGGACGGGGAAGAAGCTCTTAATCAGCAATACTGATACTGCTGGTTTTGACAAGTCAAAGATAGAGTGCTATAACTGCCACATGATGGGGCAATTCTCAAGAGAATGTAGAAGGCCAAGGCAGCAAGATAGCAAGAACAAAGGTTTTGGAAGCACATCCAAAACAAGGGAGGTTTCTGAGCCAAACTCAAAAGCTATGGTAGCTATTGATGGGCTAGGTTTTGATTGGAGTTTCATGGCTGATGAAGAAGAAGATTCTTTACAGATGGCACTCATGGCTTTTTCTACTACTGAGGTACAATCTCATAAAGCTTGTTCAAATGCTTGTACTGCTCTTAAAGAATTACAAACTTTAATCAAACATTATGATGAACAAAAGAAAGAGCTAAGCAAAACTCATCAAAACTATATAAACTATAAGTGTGGTTTAGAATCAGTAGAAAAGCAGATCTTATACTACAAAGAAAATGAACTTGCTTTTTCTGATGACAAATCTCTACTTAGACAAGACATATTCTTTAGAGATGCTGAAATTAAGCTTTTAAGAGAGGCTTTTTATAGGGTCAAAAAGGAAAATGAAAACATTCACTTGACAACACAAACACTAGAACATGCTTCTAGAGGTGTAACCAACATGATAGAATGTCAAGTGATCAACAGAGCTAAGTCAGGAGTAGGATATAAAAGTGTCCCACCTCCATACAGAGGTATCCCTAAACCCCCAGGGATTGACCTAGAACACTAAAGCTTACCTGAATTTCAACTACCAAAGCTACAATATGGTGTACAACCAAAAACAAATGTAGTTGTTGATGAGCCTAAGAAAGTTAGTGAAAGTTTTAGTAAAACTTCAATTTCTGAGGACAAGGTGTCCACTAATAGAAGATCAGATAGTGTAGTCATTGAAGACTAGGTATCTGATGATGAAGAAGATGAACAGGTTATGTCTAAACCTGAAGTGGTTAAGAAAGTAGGAACAAGTGTTCCTAAGATAGTCAAACACAATACTGATAGGCCTAAGTCAAATGTAAAACATGTTAGGCAACCAGTTAGATATTGTGAACAATATAGATCCACAAACAAGCCCAGAGGTGACCATAGAAGTTGGAATAACCTCAAGTCTCACCAAAACAGTGATGACTTTGGATTTTATAACAAAGCTTGTTTCACATGTGGAAGTTTTGACCATCTTACAGCTTTTTGCAACCAATGGGTATCTGGGTATGAAAACAACAGGGTGAATTTCAAAAGGCAAACTCCTCAAACTCACTTTCACTCTAGTTCTAATTTTAATAGAATAAAACCCAAAACAGTTTCAATTAAGGCTTAAATATGTTGCTGAGATACTTAGGAAGTTCAACTTTGCTGATTCAAAAATGGCAAGCACACCAATGGACTCTGAGAAGCCACTTCTTAAAGACTTAGATGGAGAAAATGTGGATGTACACACATACAGATCTATGATAAGATCTTTGATGTATCTTACATCATCAAGACCTGATATCATGTTCTCTGTTTGTGCTTGTGCACGATTTCAAGTAACTACAAAGGTTTCTCATTTAACAGCAGTCAAGAGAATTTTTAGATATCTCAAGGGTCAACCTAGGTTGGGACTATGGTATTCTAGAGAGTTACCTTTTGACTTGGTAGCATTTTCGGATAGTGATTATGCTGGTGCTAGCTTGGACAGAAAGTCAACAACTGGAGGATGTCAATTCCTTGGGTGTAGACTTATCTCATGGCAGTGTAAGAAGCAAACAATTGTGGCTACTTCAACAACTGAAGCTGAATATGTAGCTGCTGCAAGTTGCTGTGCTCAAGTCCTATGGCTTCAAAACCAACTCCTTGACTGTGGGTACAATTTTATGAACACTATTATTCATATTGATAATAGTAGTACTATTTGCATTATTAAAAATCCAGTATAACATTCTAAAACAAAACACATTGAAATTAGACATCACTTTATAAGAGACTGCAATGAAAAAAGATTAATTCAAGTTCTTAAAATTGCTTCAGAACACAACTTTGCAGATCTGCTAACAAAAGCTTTTGATGTTGGAAGGTTTCAGTACTTGGTAGCAAGTATTGGAATGCTTAATCTTTGAATTTTTCAATCTAATGTGTTTTTGCATATAAATTTTTTGTTTGTACTGCTAACTTTATAAGTTAATGCTGCTATTACAAAAGTTTGTGCTACTAGTACAAATTTAACTTGTGCTATTCGTACAGTTAGTCCTATGATTATTCTAATTCAAGACACGTACTTTGTACATTGTTCTTTTGGTTTTAGACTAACAATTTCAAGTATGAACATGTGAACACAAATGATGTTTCAAGTGAAATGGAAGCAGCAGAATTATAATATCAGTTGCTGACATAATAGGTTTATGATAGAAAGAGTTTGGGAATTTCAAACCTCCTTAAAACTTCTTTCTTGAAGCTTGATTATGATGTTTCACATTGAATTGATGACTTAGTTGATCAGAAAGTAACTGATACAACTCACTTTCTATCATTTTATACTTTTAAGTATAATGAGTAAGTCTAAGGACATCTGATAGAAAGAACAGCTAGTAAAAGTGAATCTAACACTTGTGTTAGAGGCAACAATTGCTATGAGTTGGAAACCCTGTCAAGAAAGCCTTTTGAATATGTTTATCTTTACACAGGCAGTTATTTATAACTGAAAACATTGGTTCTCACACAACCAGAGGTTGCTTTAAACCGAAATCTTGATTAAGTGTCTGTTACACACTTAATCCCTTCAAAATGGTTGGAAGCAGTATGGTTTTTCATAACAAAATCAAGTACATACTGCTAAGGCAAAAGTTTCTTAAAAAGGATTTTCAAAGTGACTCAAAAAAAAAAAAAAAAAAAAACCATCAAATGATGGACCATGAGTCAAATGCCCCATGAATCACCTCTCATAGGAGTTAACACACCTAGAAGTGATGAGGGCAGCAAATTAAACTCTTAAGGAATTGATGGCTACATGTACAACATTGTCTGATAACAAGTTCTAATTGATAGCTCAGATGATGGGGAGAGAAATATTTTAATACATTGTGAGAGATCTTTCAAACAGGGGAGGAAATGTTATTTGCATCTCAGGGGAGGAAATAAATTCAAAGAAGGAAGATTAACCAATGAAAGGGAGGAAAAGACAAGAGCATACAAGATGATGACATAGAGGTTGAAAATGACAAGAATAGAGCTGATAATCTCTTCTTCATGAACAAGATATTCAGAAGAGATGAAGCATTCCAAATGAGAAAGTTCTATCTAGGTCAAACGGAGAAAAGTTTCAATTTCAGTTCACCGCGTTTGTTCATCACTTGCAAAGGCATGCTGATAGATGATTTCACTTGTTGAAACAAGCATCCAAGATACACAGCACCATTGCCTCTTATAATTTCTCCATCCAAGGAAATTGCACCATCTTTTAGGTCATGTTTGAAGCCTGAAGATGTGTATTGATATTGTTAAAATGAAAGAACAGAAAGCAGATGAGTTACTGAGAAAGATATTCTATATCTCACAGATCAGAAGAAAGCTCAGATCAAGGGTCTGACTATGAAGTATTTGCAAGATCCTCACAATCAGAAATTCAATTCAGAAGAAACATGTTGAAAATGGTTCACATGTTTAGGGGAGGATTGTTGAGAATTAAATATTCTGAAGACTAAGTATCGGGAAATTCTCTTAAGTGGTTAATTCTGGTAGCTTTAGTGTTAAGTCTTGTGAGTTCCAAAGTTAAGTCTGCTGGTTAAGTCTGCTCTTTGATAGTTAAGTCTGGTGGTTAAGTCTAGTGGTTAAGTCTGGTGAATACCAAGTTTAAGTCTTCTCTTTGAATGTTAAGTCTGCTTGCTGGAGATATTAAGTCTGGTTGACTGGATGGATAAGTATAATAAAGTCAATAATATACGGTAGATAATATCTTTCCCCATGTGATCAGTCATTATGTTATATTCTCAGAACAAGTTGTAAACATAGATACATGTTGTATCTTAGTTACTGACTCACATAAGCTAGCAAGTAGTTCGACAAGACTTGACAAGAATTAACAATATTGTAAAGATCTCCTTGGACTATAAAAGAAGATCTTAGCTTAGTCATATGTACGTGACTAAGAGTGTATGTTTTCATGTGATTAAGTTTTATATGTTAAATAAGAACATTTGATAAAAGTTTCATATTCATAACTGTCAAGAACAAGAACAATCATAAACATTGTCAATAATATTGAATCCTTTGGTATTATACTTTCGGTGTTCATTGTTCAATATACACAAGCATCACTGTTCCATTTTCATAACCAAAATAACCTTCTAAGTGTGATTAAGTAGATTCCGTATACTTGATCATATTAACTCAACATATCACATACACAAAGCAACAAAGGTTTAACCACCTTATAGTGTATCGATCAACCTCTCAGGTTATAGTACGTGTGTACAAGACCTCGGTAGTTTACTTACTTTAGTAAACAATCTTGGATTGTGAAACAAAACGGTAAGGGGTTTCACGCTAATCCTATTGTTGATCAAGAAGAAGTGAAGAGAAGATTAGATCATTGTTTTGCTAGGATCATAAGGTATGTAACCATTTATTATTCGGTTAATCAATTTACATGTTAAATATTCGATCTTGCTTCCGCTACGTGCTTTGGTGTTATAGGAACTTAGTTTTATAATTGTTATGATTTCTAAATTCCAACAATACATACCCTCCCTATGAGTTATTTGTACAAATCGCGAAACATATGTACAACCGCCCGAAGCTTGCAATCATTGAAAACCCTCTATAAAGGGGTCCATATAAGCTGCGCCATTTATTTATTAGTCAAAGAAACAAAAAAGAGATCATACACTAAGGATATATCCAGCTGGTGTTAGGCCACACGTCTTGTTGATTCAAGACACCCAATCGATGTGCCATCTTCTATAATTTGTTGGCATTCGGGGACAAATATTATCATGCATAATATCTTTGATATGATTTGAAATGATGTTTACATGCATAGACAACATTGAAAACAGTATAATTTTTTTTTTTTTTTTTTTGAAAGGCGAACTTCATTAACAAACAAATCAGATTATCTCCAAGCTAGAGATAAACCGCACAACCAAAGATTACATCAAGACAAAGAAAAATTACACCAACCTTTCCAATCCATCCCACCCTCTTTAGATCTACTCCTATACCAAAGAAACCCCAAAGACTTTACATCGGACACGATTTGCACTACATTCGAATCAATATTTGAGAAAACCTTTTCGTTTCTAGCTTTCCAAATGCGCCAACACGTCAAGATGAGGATGCCGTAAACTATTTCCTTCTTCTTGCTTGACCCATCCAAATAATCTATAAGTTGAAGAATATCTTTGAGGGAGAAAACAAAAACCGGAGGCATGTTAACCCAAGACGAAATACCGCTCCAAACTCCATTAGCCAAACGACAAGCCGTGAAGATATGTTCTGTAGTCTCCTCCACTTCACCACAAAACGTACAAAGACCATCTCCAACAATCATATTCCGCCGTTTAAGAGCACACATAGTCGGAATCCTATCCAAATTCGCCCTCCACATGAAGATATTGCACTTGTTTGGTATCCACTTGCACCACTTGAACCGATACATGCCGTCCCACAACTCATCACCAGTCAGCCACAATCTCGTTTCTTTCACAGAATACACGGTGTTCGCCCCTTTATTCCATATCCAAGCATCCTTCTTATCTGCCAGGCGAGTGTCCGAAACAAGACGATGGCAAGCCACGGCTTCTGTCATCTCAACAGTAGAACCCGGGTACCTTTTCCAATCCCATCGAACCAAGCCCACATCAGACGATTGAGATCCAATTCTATCCGAAATGTTAAACCATTTGTTGTTCTCTAACCGGAATAAATTCGGGAATAAATCTTTTAACGGCTCACATTTTATCCACGGATCCAACCAAAATTTTATCTTTCTACCATCTCCAACGAGGCCCCGAATCATGTTCACAAACTTCACCTCCTGGACCTTTTTGAAAACAGTATATGGCCTTGTACTAATAATTATCAGGCAATGTCTTTACTATATAAAGGGTAACATCTATATTTTGGTTTAGATGCGGACTTTTTTGATTGGAATAGTTAACAACCAAATCTGTAAATGACGATTCTATCTGATCAATTAACTCAAATCACGTATATATCTTCAAGGTTCATGCAACTCAAAAACCGTAAACTTATGTCTCGCGGACTCAAAATAAGATTATAACGCAAGACATAAGTTTACAAACTACGGTTTAATTTCAAACATACTATATATGTTACCTAAAAGAATTGCAATTCACCATATTTGTTTTGTCATTATTTGAAATAATTAAATTATATGATCAACAATTATTAGATCAAACACCCACACTTACGCTATAAATATCTCATACACTTGTTGTAGACGATATTTGAACACACAAGTACACAACCATTTGTTTGGAAACATTTCATACTGCATGAATACAGCTACGCTAGAATCATAAAAAAAGATTCAAATTTAACAAGATATTACTAAAAGAAATCCACAATTCAAGAAACAAGAAAAATGAATCAAATGCTAGACATAACACACTAATGTTTAGGAGTGAACTAGTTTGATCGTGTTCATAGAGTTTGTAGGCAGTTTTTCCATAATATTCCCATGTTTTCATAACTCAAATGTCTAAGAGATTGAATTCCTCCACCTTCTAGGTGTTTTTCGGGCCTGTGCTACATTACTTTGAGACCCGGCATCGTTGTTATCCATCGTACTAATCTTCGTTATCTTGCTCAGTTTCTTCCAGCCACTTGACCATGCCGATTGTTGTTTGGGTTTCAGGACCTTATCAAACTGTCGTTGCAAATTGTCCATTTCGTGCTGCAGCTCCAAGTACTTTGTTTTCACTGTCTCCAGCTCAAATTTAAGTGTATTAATGTCCTTTTTAGCCGCAGCCCATCCTTCTTGAAACGATTGTGGTGTTCCTTCAAGCAATGTTTTCCTGTTTTGAACCATAGGTTGGTAGTGGGAATCACCAGTTTCTTTAACAGTGCTGCTAGCGATTGCGTTGCTGATCTTGACCTGCTCTGAGAACAGAACTTGCACAACGACTCTGAGTGGAAGCCGCTCGTTTTGTGCAGCGTGCATACATGCGTCCATTGAGAGCTTCTGACAGTCCATGACTCTGCAGAGTCTCTTACGTTCATGTTCTGATAGAGTCGGGTGAGCCTGTAACACATACTCCACCAGTTACTTTTATTTCTAGCAATAGAACATAAGTTTATACGCATGTTCATATGTGCACGTATGCTAAATTATATTATGTGGCCACTAAGTAAGTCAAGTCAGTAATTTAGTGATAATGTTTTGATAAGCTTTTGCATTGAAATGTAGTAATAATAAAATAATAAATGAAAAAAATAGCAACATCTAACACTTCCAGTGTATGAGAAGAACACAGGAATTGAAAGATGGGAAAAATTTTGTAAATAAGTATAATTTTTGCAAAATAAGCCAAGTAGCTAGTGGTAGTTGCTAATAAGCTTAAGTTGTTTGGCTCTGTACTCCATCCACTCAAAACAAGTTGTTGCATTTGGATAATAAAATAAGCTAATAAGACGATTATATAAGCTTACTCAGAAACCCCTTAACCATTTGTATTAACAGAGTGTAAAGTTAGGAGTACCTTGAGATATGAATCAATAGCTCGATACAGTCCATCGTCACAACTCCTTGCTGATTCAGGCAGAGCCTCAGCAAGGACTTGAAACTTTGTTAAAGAAAGGTTTTTATCCCTCGAGACCTCAGTAAGGTAGCTATCGACAAGCCTAGCAACTCTCATTTTTGCATTTGAGTTATTACTTCGTTGAATCCCTTCATACATAAGCTTTTCAGACATTGATTGACAACCAGGACTCGACATTTCCATTTGTTCCTGAACCAGAAAATGCTCTAAAAGCCTTTGAACAAGATCAACATCATACATTGTTTCCATTTTATTGTAACAAGGGATCAAAAGATCAGCCAAAGTGGCCTGTTCAAATTGCATCCCAACTCGTTTCTCCAACTCTGTAACCAATGCCGGAGCCACTTTTAACATATTTGCCATTCGTAACAACCTAAGAAGAAAACTACACGAAACACTATCTTTTTGTGGTGGAATTATACTAATAAGGCTCTCGATGATCATTCTCTGATCTCTCGTTTGAGTGGTTGAAGAATGATCATCTTTATTCCCCGATACAATCATATGTAATCCGCCTTTCCAATTTCCTGACCCCACCATCCCACCACCACTGCTACCCCCTTCTTCACTTCCACCACTATTTCCCTCTTTGATAAGCCCCGGAAGTGATTTTGTGGCGTAGTGAGTTATCGCAGCACCAACTAATTCAAATCGCATTCCCTTCACCTTTATTGCGGTGATCACACGAACAAAGTGATCAATTCTAAGAATTGAAATATCTTCATACCACCAATCTGGCGGGACAGGGCTCCTACTAGGACTTGAATCCTTCGTCTCATTCCAACTCGGGCTCAATGCTTTCATTGGTTTTCCGGTGTATTGCCATCGGATACCTTTTGGGTTCGCGCAAGCTTTCCATGCAATTGATTCGCTACATCTCCTAACAATTTGGAGATTCTCGGCCCATGGAGATAACTTTTCACAACTTTTGAGTACAAGAATCGAATCTCTCCATGATGACAACACTACATAACTAAGAAATGCTTCAGTTTTGAAAATCAGATTTCCTTCCTCCAAATCCTCAGTCATTTCAAGATACTCGGCAGCACATCGGAGGCCAGAGATGTTGGTGGCAGTCAGATCGACTGCTATTCCATAGCAGAATTTCGCAGCGAGCTCAAATGCATCTGCACCACCTGGAATGTCATCCATTGATACCTTGCTTAGATCAATTTCTCTAGAATCATATATGATTCTGTTCATTTTTCCACTTCTTGAAAGCAAAGGATACTGTAAATTACACATAAACAATGTCACTTTTACATTAAACAATTTTAAAGTGTTTATTAAAAACTACTTATGTCATATCCAAATCAGTAATTAAATAAACACTTTGGATAATCTATAATTTAAGATTGGTTATCTAACTGTTTGCTAATAACTACTTTCAATCCTTTCGTATATAAATTACTTATTAAATGAGCTTGCACTTTGGATAATCAATCATTTGATATTTCTTATCTAGCTGTCTTTTTGGTTAGTAAAATTTTCAAACAAGGATAAAAAATTTTAATAAGGTTGGATAATACAGTGTCTATAGTACTGTGACACTATGTTCTCGAGTATTACTTGAGGAAGGAAAGGAAAGAAAATGATAAGAAACATAAAAAGTTATGTTCTAGAGTATTATCACTTAAGTAGAAAAAGAAAAGGAAAATGACTGGAAAAAAAAGAGTGATTCGGTTGATTTTAATTTCCTCCGAAAATTGAGCTCCAAAAATTGAGCCGAAATTCTTTACTACCTATTTTACTCGATAAACTTGAGAACTAAGCATGAATCAAACCGGAACATGCTTATATCAAACAGTATTGGATAAGAATTTTTTAAAAAGGTTGACTAAGCAAATAAACAGTATTGGTTAAGATGAAGTAACAATAATTACCTTATGCAAATGGAAATTAACATCACAAATCTGAACCAAGAAATCACTTGGTATATCAGTTGCAACAAACCTATTTTCACCAAAAAAAGAAACTTGTTAAGTTCCTCATGGTTTTAATCTCTTTCTTATTATTTAAAATACAAAAACATAAGTGGGTAGGTACCAAGATTTGCCTCTTTGCTCAAACCTATCAGTCTGGACTCCATGTTTATTTGAAGCAAGAACTCCACTATCATAATCTCTACCAGTAACTGATTCAGACTCTGAATCCCACATGATGATAATGATTATGGAATTTGAATATGAATATGCTTGCAAAGATGATGATGATGGTGAGTTTCAATAGTAGAATTTTGGTTGGATTTATGAGAGAATGGTATGCAGTTTCAAGAAATGTGTCCAGGCTGTGAGGTAATGGGCATAAACATGTTAGTGTTTTCCGAAGGAATTATATTAATAAAAAGATTTTATGTCAGATTTGGAAAGGATTTATGGGTTTCAAGTATCTATATGCAGACTGAGAGTGTGCACGTGGAGTGTTGAAGTCATCATATTTTTGTTTAGAGCACTAGGCATGAACCTTCTTTTTTTTTTTTTTTCACGTCAAGGCTCATGTCAAAACATTTTTTTTACTCACACATTCAAAAACCTTTTCTTTATGGCTTAAGTCAAAACATTTTGTTTGATACTTATCATTTTATTTTATTTTTATTTTTCTAAACTAACTAATTTTGCATCTGATAAAATAAAAATACAAATTACATAAAAATAAATATACACAAAAACAAAACTAAAAAAAAAAAACTAATTTTGCACGGGGTTGATTTTTATTACTTTTGAAGATCCTTGTTTGGCATTCATGCAATTAAGACTTAGGTGTTGTTTGTTTATTCAGACATTTTATGTCTGAATCTGAATACCACGTCTGAATCTGAATTAGTGGTCCAAAAGTCTGAATCTGAATTATTTTAGTCTGTTTGTTTTTATAAAGTGTATGAATAAACAAAAAATCATCATTTCTCTATAAAACAAACCAAAAGACCCTTCATTCATGATTATTAATAAAAAAAATCAAGACCAAGATGAGGAGATAAGGATTGAAAATAAGTAGGTGTAAAGTTTAAGATTTTCAAATGTAATCAGACATATTCAAATGTCTGAATGAATCAGACCCTATTCAGATGTATTCAGACTTCAGATGTCTGAATAAATAAACAATCTGAATCTGAAAATGTCTGACCGAATCAGACTTCAGACGTATTCAGATCTGAATGAGCCGAAACAAACACAACCTTAGATATCTAGCTATATGTGTGACCACAATAACTATCACTTTAAGGAGTTACATTATAATACTCAGTGTCACACGGAATTGTGGATAGTTCAAGAGGCGGATATGTCATATATTGTTTGATTCATTGTGTTAGTGACCTAACAAGTGGCATCAGTATAGGTTTTTGGTCGCACTATAGTGCAAGCTTAAGTCGCAAGTCTTGGAGATTTTACTTCATTCTCAAGTTCGTCATATCGGGTTATCTCCATATCTGGTCAGTATTATTATCCAGTTGAAGTGAAAATAGGTTTGATTAGAGGTTAATATGAGGATAATTGTAAAGAGAATAGTTATCGACATCTTCTCACGAGGTATTGCTTATGTAGTTACGGGCGTTTATGTTGCTTCCAGTTGATTTAGCTATGGCATGTGCACAGATTTATGATGATTCAGAAAGATCGTCACCATCATGGAGGGAGAAATGTGTACATCAGGGATTTTTTTGGCAACTTGGATTGCATTCTATGTGAGTTAATGATGTTGATATTATGCTCCCCAAACGAACAACCCTGAAGAAGTTACAGTCTACAGTCTATTATACTTTCTCCACTGTCTGTTAGACTGAAAACATTTGATGATTACAAAAGACACTTCTTCAACAACAAGTTACAAATCAGAAGGGTTGTCGATTGGGAGGGGGCTATACATTCTAAAGGCTCACTATAGAATGAGTAATAACCTAATTAGATCATTACAGTGTGTTCATCTGCAAGTAAAGAAAGATAGTTGGGGATATTTATGAAGATAAAGAGCTATGAAGACGTCCTCAGCATTATTGCGCTTACTTTGATTGTTTATTTTACTTGTAGTGATCATTGTAACCAATTCCAGTATATCATCACTTGGAGGGAGATTGTTAGCATTATAAAAGTGACAACATTACGTGATTGAACTAGAGACGTAGCAAGCTAGACCCGCAATGACTTATATTGTAAACGTTTAATAGTTAGACATTTATGAGACTATAAATACCCCTCAAGTCTTCACATGAAAGGTGTGGGTGTGTAATAGGTTTAGGTTCATTTTCAATAAACATTTTCACCTCACTCTCACTCTCACTCTACACTTTCTCTCTCTAGAACTATGGCTTATTTTATATATTTTGATCAACCTCGACCTCCCGAACCACAATAATCATCTAATTTTCGATCCTACAAATAGTTAAACTTAAGCAAGATCAACATAAACACCATGTCAGTTAAAAAGAGTCAAATCATGCGTGCAACAAAAATCTTTACAAAAATATTAATCAATTAATACATAATGAAAAATTATGTAAAAACTCGCGCGTGCATGGGTATTATAACTATATAAGTGTAAAAGATTTATTGTTGGTTTTTTTTTTTTTTTTTTTTTTTTTTTTTTTTTTTTTTTTTAATCTTAGACATTATAAAACCATGGATTTATGAATTGTCACAAAAGTTTACTTTAAAACAAAGTTATTAAAACATTATTACCCGTTATACTATATGTCCAAACTCCGTGCATGAACCGTTTCTAAAACTAGCTAAAATCTTGACACTTGTTCAAATAAGAAGCTGCCACGTGTCCAACTTTCAAATAACAAATTTTGGCGCCCAAAATCTGTTACAAGAATTTCCTTTATAATTGTATCTTTCACTTTCATTTTTCATTCATGAATTGTAAAACTTTCTCTCTTCTCTGTTTGTAACAAACACAACTAATAATTCCATAACAAACCCTTGATCAAATATTTCGAGTTCATTTTCTTATTTCTATATGAATTCCTAAGTTTGATTAGTTAAACTACATTTCCATTTGGATTTCTAGTTTATCACATATCAAAGTGGTATCAGAGCATTCTTTTCTGGCACCATATTCTCTTCAAGAGTGTTACACTGACATTCTTGAAATTTTGGTCATCTTCTCCGGTCAATCCCGGCAACAAAACAGAGATTTCCGGCCAATAAATTAGTCACCACTAATTTCACTCGTTCTTTTTACATCTGATTAGTGTCAACCAATTGTACGGTCACAAGAATAGCCCATTAGTGGTTAATTTCTCTGTTCTTGAACAAGCTGATCAGCAGCAATTAGGTTAAGTAATCAAGAACGAGATTGGTAGTTACTAGTCCAGTGTTGATGAGTACTAGTAATACTAATGTGATGGTGAACACAAGAACAAATTCTATTTCAACAATGGAGACGTTGCAACAATCCATTAATGAACTCACATAAGCACTGCTTGGGATGAGGGAAGAAATGAATGGCTTCTTGGTCAGCCAAAATGCCCTATCAAATGAAGTTAATAGACTCAAGAATGGCGAAGGTACTAGCAATAATGGTGGTAGCCAAAACAATGGTAGTGGTGGTGTTCAAAATAACATAATTGGGAGAGGATATGGAAGAATCTCAAAGATTGAGTTTCCTAGGTTCAATGGGAAGATGTTAAAGGTTGGGTGTGTAGGTGTAAGCAATTCTTCAAAATTGATGGAGTGGATGACAGAGATAAGATTGAACTGGTGTCAATGCATGTCTATGATTAAGCCCTGGTGTGGCATCAGCAATTTTATAACAGATTTGGTGAAGATTGCCCTTGGGAAGTGTATGAGAAGGAGCTGTTGAGAAGGTTTAGGTCAGTTTTTGATGATCCAATCATGGAATTGAAAAAGTTGAAACAAGATGGTTCTGTGAAGGAGTACCAAGAAAGGTTTGAAGAATTGTTGAATAGGGTGGAATTGAGTGAGAAACATGCTATCAGTTTGTTCTTGGGGGGATTAAAGAATGAAATCAGTCTGCAGATAAGAATGTTTACATTGGAGTCTTTGATTGATGTGTTTTACATGGCCAAAATGCAAGAACAGACATTGGTGGCTTTGAAATCCAGGTATACTCCTTTATTACCCACTCATGTATCCAAGATTGTCCCTAATAATACTTTTGGAAGTAGAAATAATGCTGTGAATGCTAGACCAAATTCTGTATTGGCTTTACCAAACAACAAACCAGTTAAGCCAAACACCAGTTATAACCAAAATAGGAGATTGACACAGAGGGAATATGAGGAAAAAAGGGCCAATAACTTGTGCTTTTACTGTGACCAAAAGTATGTGCCTAGTCATAAGTGTTCAGGGCAATTATACTCTTTGGTAGTGATTGGGGATGGTGAGTGTGAGGAAGAATGTGTGGAGGAGTTAGAAACAGTGATGGATGTTGGTGGTGAGGTATTAGAAACTGAGGGGTGTATGCAGTTTGATGAAGGAACTCCACCACAGATATCACTTAATGCTTTAACTGGTACCAATACTTTCCAAACCATGAGAGTTAAGGGTGGTGTTGGGAAGCAAAAGATCAATATATTGGTAGATTCTGGAAGTACACACAATTTCATGGATTTGCAGACTGCTAAAAGATTGGGGTGTAGGATGAAAAGTACATGCCCGTTACAGGTGACTGTGGCTAATGGTAAGGATATGGTCAGTACTTTTATGTGTTATAAGTTGGCTTTAACTGTGGGAAATATGGTCTTTGCAATTGATGCTATGTTACTACCATTGGGGGCTGGTGAAATGGTATTGGGAGTTCAGTGGTTGTCCAGTTTGGGTACTATCCATTGGAACTTTGCAAATTTGACCATGGCCTTTACTTACAAACAAAAGAGGGTAGTATTGAGAGGTACTCCACAGGCGTCTTTACAATGGATGAATGGGCAAAAAGTAGCCAACAGTTCACTGATGATGTGTGTCTGCTCACCAAGTTTGCTGCATATGGAGTCTAAAGTGATGGAAGAGGGTAAATTGCAGGAAGTGGTCACTTAATTTGAAGATGTGTTTGTTGTACCTACTGCATTACCTCCAAAAAAAGCTCATGATCATCAAATTCAGCTTGTGCCAAACACTCCTCCAATAAATGTGAGACCCTATAGACACCCTCTGTAACACCCCCTAAATTTCAAGTTAATAGCGGAAGACTAATCGGGGTATTACTGGAAGGATCATAGTCATAATCATAGAAAACGACTCGAAAGAGGCGTTTTGAAAGTTATTATCATTCATTTAATAATTCATATACAAAAAGGAAATTTCAATATTTAATATCTCACAAAAGATATGATAGTTTGAAATGAATGATAGAATTTATCTGACACAAAAAAACCGTCAGTTTATTTGCCCACTCCGTGCCTTGAATGTTCCGTTAATTACCTGAGATAAACATGCTAAAAGTCAAAAAAAATGTTGAGTGAATCCATAGTGTTTGTAATTGTAATCACTTTGAACACAAGTCTCAAGTTGTATAATTGCATAGAAATACAATCATACTAGAAATAGTAATATTGAAGTTCGATATATTGCCCTAAGTCTCATGACACTCAAACCTTAACAGTACCGCACAAACGGCATGAACACACCAAATTAATGGTGTGAGTTATGGCCCTCAATAGGAGATTGTCGTCTACCTATTTCCTTCAAATAAAGTGCATTTGACTAATCCAGCTAGCAACTAAGACCATCTTCTGGATAGTTCAAATAGGCATTCAACCTCCAACAGATCTGTTCACTATATTCGCGTTCACTCGCAAGTGATTAATGGCTCATGATGGTAGGGACTTGTAATAGTGGCAATAGTAATGGTAACTTAGGCAATATCAATCAGGTATAGCATACAAAAAGTACTTGTGTTCTGTTTTGTAGCATGTATCTCCCCACGAGTTGAAAGTATGTAAAAGATAAAAGTGGGACTATGAGCTCACCTTGAATGTAGCTGGCAAAGGTAATGTGAAATCAAATGTAATATGAGAACGGCTCCAACACACGACCTGAATGATAGGGAAGTCTGAGATTTCGATAGTTTAAGCTTGGTTTAATACGAATAATGATTGTGGAAAAGTATCGGATAACGAACTGGTTCGTGATGAGAATGGATGATATGCTTAAAATGCTTAAAGTTCAAAAATAATATTATATATAATATTATCTTGTTTTTATGTTTATTGAATCCGTAGATATTATTTCCTCGAAAGTTGGTGAATGATACGTTATGTTATTCGTTAGAAATCTCGTTATATAAATATATATAAACGTATCGTTTGTTAAATAAATCGTACGAAATGTATAAATGCCCCTTTAAGGTTGAAAATGTATAAAACATTTTATTTGAAATATATATATAACATAGTTACTGAATGGTCCTTAAAGTTATATGAAATTTACACTTTTAACCCTAACGGTGAAACTTTTGCACCGTTAGTCCCTGGTTAGATAATATTTACATTTTTTTTATCCAAAATATCCAATTATGACATTTTAACACTCCTGGTTACTGTTTAATCATTTTCTACCCTTAAGTTATCAAAATGACAGTTTGACTCCAATTTATGTGAAAGTTACAATTTTAACCCGATATGTATAATAATTTGCATTTTAAGTCCAAAAATCACAAAACTTATGGATTAACTTTTCCGAGAGTTTCATAATCCTCAAATAGCTTATTTAAGTTTGTAAAACTGTTTATTACTTGAAAAGTGCTTATTTATAGCTTATTGGGCCTTAACGATTTTAAAACAGGCCCATTAACATATAACGATCCAATGGGTTTCAAAATGATTTGGGCTTGGTTTTGGGCTTATCTTATAGTCTTATTAACATAATCAAACTGCTTATCGATAGGTGCTTATTATGAGCTTAATGAGCTTTAAGGCCCACTTGGTATATATTAAGTTTTAAAAACCTGTTTCGAGAGCGATAGCTTATAGGTTCGTTTAGGTAGCTTAGAAGCTTATCAAAGTAGCTTATGTGAACTGCTTATTAGTTAAGATTATAGAGAAACGAGTTGAGCAATTTATTCGATAGGTTATACGATTAGAATTGATTTTATGGGTCGATTTCTTAACGACATAACCAAAAGGTCCAATATGATTAAATGACTTTCATACATTCGATATGCAACATGGGTTCAAAATAGGTCTCGATAAGCATTTATATGATGATATATGTGTCGAATGAATAAAGTACTTCTTATCTAGCCATCTATAGAATTAGGAGGTCATATGCATACGTAAAATGAAATAACGAGAAATTGAAAAATACATAGAAAGCTAGAAATGATATCGATTGAAATAAATAAACGTGTATGAACTTGGAAATCATAAGTAAGTATTGAAAATGGATTCAAATGACTTACTACACCAAAATGGTGGTGAGAAAACATTGAAATGAACTACAGATCGAAGGTTATGCACGTTACACGTTAGAACAAACACAAAAGAATTGAGATCAAGCTTGTACGTTGGAAAAATGGATCGAACGACTAGAAATGGCCTTGTTTCTTGAAGGGACTTGGCTAGGGAGAAAAGGACTTAGAAAATATTGTGTGTTATAAGTTTTGAGTGTGAATGAGGGTGTATGTGTTTATACGTATTATGTATATGCATGTATACTAGAGTATAATGTATTTTAAGGACACAAGTTGGCTTGACATGATGTCGAAGAGATTAGAGGAATAAGTATAGGCTAGGTACTTGAGTATAAAGATATTAAGGGAGGTGCTTGTGTGTAGTTTCAGCTATGGATCAAGTGGCATGTATATGTATTGTTTCGAAATGCATTAGGTCCAAACAACCTTTTAACGTGACCAAATAAATGAGGGAAGGTGTGATAAGGCTTATAGAAATCGTTTTCGACTAGGAATCACACAAGGCTTAGGTAAAAATGAATTTAGTCGATTTTGGTTAACACTCACATGAGTTTGTACTTGTGTCGAATGGTGTTAGCTTTGAGCCTCGTTTTAAGATCAAGCGTTCGAACTAGATATTAAGGTTTGTCATTCCTGAATATTTGAAGTGTGAAGAATCGATCTATGTAAAATGTAGTATAGATTGTGTGTCGAATTACCAAGATATCGAGGCCAAGTTATAGGGGTTTGGCTTGTATGAAATAAAAGAAAAATAAGAATTGGGCTTGAATAGTAGTTGGCTTAGAATAGCCTGTTGGGCCGAGAACTATGTAAAATGGATCCGTTTGGTTTTTATTCGTATATTGGATTATCGTGGTCCGTGTGTGAGCTAGTTCCAAAGTATTGTGAATCACGTAACAACGTTTTTGATTCATGGTAATGTAATAAACAAAATTTTTAAATTTTGCTCGTAAAAATTGTTAAATGAACTGTAATGAGAAATTAATACTTGATTAACATTTACAAAGTACTGGGGAATTTTACAGGTTGTTACACCCTCCTGCTCAGAAGGATAAAATAGAGTAAATGGTGAATGAATTACTGGATTCAGGGATGATTAGACATAGCCAAAGCCCCTTATCTTCTCCGATTGTGATGGTCAAAAAGAAGGATGGTAGTTGGAGAATGTGTGTTGATTATAGATAGCTCAATAAGGCTACTATAAAAGACAAATTTCCAATACCTATGATAGAGGAACTAATTGATGAACTTCATGGGGCAACAGTGTTTTCTAAGTTGGATTTAAGGTCAGGATATCATCAAATTAGGATGAAGGAGACTGATATAGAGAAAACTGCTTTTAGAACCCATGATGGCCATTATGAATTCTTGGTGATGCCATTTGGGTTGACCAATGCCCCCTCAACCTTTCAATCACTGATGAATACAGTTTTCAAACCATTTTTAAGGAAGTTTGTATTAGTATCCTTTGATGACATACTTATCTAAAGCAGAAGTATGGAAGAGCATGTGAATCATTTGAGGTCAGTGTTACAAGTGATGAGACAGAACACCTTGTTTGCAAAACAGTCTAAGTGTTCTTTTGTTGTAGAAAAAGTTGAATATTTGGGGCATGTCATATCTGCACAAGGTGTAGCTACAGATACAGCTAAGATTTAGCCAATCAGGGATTGGCCAGTACCCACAAATGTGAAACAGCTCAGAGGAATCCTTGGATTAACAGGTTACTATAGAAGGTTTATTAAGCACTATGTAATCATTAGTAAACCTTTGACTGCTTTGTTAAAGAAAAATGCTTTCAAATGGTCTGAGGAAGCACAAACAGCCTTTGAGAAGCTCCAACAAGCTATGATGCCAGCACCAGTTTTAGCTTTGCCTGAAGTTAATAAAGAATTTGTGGTTGAAACTGATGCATGTGGTACTGGAATTGGAGCAGTATTACAACAAGAGGGTCATCCTATTGCTTATTTGAGTAAGTCTTTGTCTGAGAAAAATCAAGTGTTGTCAACATATGAAAAGGAATATCTTGTAGTCATCTTAACTCTAGAAAAATGGAAACAGACACTTCAAAATAAAAACTGACTATTTTAGTTTGAAGTATTTGTTGAATCAGAGATTGACAACCCCTTTCCAAATGAAGTGGTTGCCTAAATTGTTGGGATATGACTATGAAATTGACTACAAGAAGGGCTGTGATAATAGTGTTGTTGATTCTCTGTCAAGGGTGGATAATCAAGTTGAGTTCGCTAGTCTTGTGGCTACTACTGTTACTAGTGATTTGTTGGACAAGATAAAAGAAAGTTGGAATGCAGATCCTGAGCTAACGAAGTTAATTTAGAAGTTGCCGGCCAGTGGTGATGGGATTGTAAAGTATACATGGGCAAGCCAACAGTTGAGAAGAAAGGGCAAGTTAATGGTAGGAAATGATGTAGAATTGAGAAACAACTTTTTGATCACTTCCATTCTGAACCAGTGGGAGGACATTCTGGTGTGCAAGTGACATTGAAGAAGCTAAGTGCAGTGGTGTATTGGAAAAAGATGAGAAGAATAGTCAAACAATGGGTGAGAGAATGTGACATTTGTCAAAGGCAAAAACCAGACCTAAGTGCTTATCCTGGTTTGTTGCAACCTTTGCCCATCCCACAAAGAGTTTGGACTGATGTGTCTATGGATTTTGTTAATGGTCTGCTAAGCTCTCAAGGAAAAACATCAGTGTTTGTGGTGGTTGATAGACTCAGTAAGTATGCACATTTTATGCCTTTGAAACACCCTTTCTCTGCTAGCCAAGTTGCTCAAGTCTTTTTGGAGAATGTGTATAAGTTGCATGGTTTGCCTGAAACCATTGTGAGTTACAGAGACAAGGTCTTTCTCAGTCAGTTTTGGCAATCATTGTTCAAAATATTGAAGATAAAGTTGCAGATGTCTACTTCATACCGTCCACAATCTGATGGCCAAACAGAAGTGGTGAACAGATGCTTGGAGTGCTTTTTGAGGTGCATGACTGGTGAGAGGCCAAAAGAGTGGACTCAGTGGTTGCCCTTAGCTGAATACTGGTACAACACCAACTTACATACCTCTATTAACACTACACCCTTTGAAATAGTATACACCCAAACACCCCCTATCCACATGCCTTACTTAGCTGGTGAAAGTATGGAGGAGGCAGTAGACAGGATATTGGCTGCAAGGGAAGAGGTAATAACCATGCTTAAATTTCATCTCAAAAGAGCACAAGATAGGATGAAAAATTATGCAGACAAGCATAGGACTGATAGGAGCTTTGATGTGGGAGTTTGGGTCTATTTGAAGTTGCAACCTTATAGGCAAGTGTCTGTGAGACAGAACCCTTATCACAAACTGTCAGCAAAATACTATGGTCCTTTTCTTATTGTGGATAAGGTGGGACAAGTGGTATACAAGTTACAATTGCCTGATGACAGCCTGATACACCCAGTCTTCCATGTTCCTCAAATGAAACTATGCAAGGGACCAGTGTAGAAAATGGGTGTGCTACCTCACATTGGGAGAGATGGATTGATAGCTATGCATCCAGTGACCATTTAGAAAAGAAACTTGGAAAATTAAACAATAAAGCTGCCATTTACATTCTAATCCAATGGTCCAATGGTGATGTTGATGGGGCCACTTGGGAGTTGTATGATGATGTGATGCAGAGGTTCCCTGAGTTTATTGAACTGGAGCAACAAGAGCAGCTGTGAAAAGCTTTCAAAATTGTTTAAGGGGAATGGATTGACACGTGTTCAAATAAGAAGCTGCCACATGTCCAAAATTTTGGCGCCCAAAATCTGTTACAAGAATTTCCTTTATAATTGTATCTTTCACTTTCATTTTTCATTCATGAATTGTAAAACTTTCTCTCTTCTCTGTTTGTAACAAACACAACTCATAATTCCATAACAAACCCTTGATCAAATCTTTCGAGTCCATTTTCTTATTTCTATATGAATTCCTAAGTTTGATTAGTTAAACTAAATTTCCATTTGAATTTCTAGTTTATCACATATCAAATCTACATTCAAGTTTCATATTTATAATTTAATCAAGTTATTTTGGGGATGACTTTTTTACACCTACGTGCCTACGTGGAATACTACAATGCGACCTTAATCTCATTTTTAAGAGTATCTTTTCGAGAAGGTTTTACATTGATGTAGAGAGTCTGAAAGAATGATGTTCAAGTTAACATTAGGGTGGTGGCAGTCATGTCACTGAAAAAACCTCATACCTCCAAACCCACCAATAATATCATTCCACTTCATTCATACTTTTTTCATACCTCCCAACCATTTTTTAGTGGCAACCATGCCTTTTTCATACCTCCCAACTAATTTTATTTTTTTTATTGTTTTGAGAAAGAAAGTAAAGAAAAGATGAGAGTGAGAATATGGCTTTGCATGATGCCGTTGAAGCATTGGATGCCGCCCAACCATGCCTTTGAACCATACCGGTGGGGTGGCAATGGTGTTCACCGCCGGTATGGTGATACCGATGAGCAAACCGCCAACCACTGCCACCACCCTTAGGTTTGGTGATTGTTTTAAGATTGCCAATATTCATGTCGCATCAGTTTTTCAGTTTTCATATCACTAATTTATCACAGCTTTTTATGTTGTGCTTTCTCGACAAGTTTGCCTCACTTCTCACCCTTCTTTGAATGTCGGTTGTTTTCAGACAGTGGAGACACCGGCCACTCTAGCCACTTTGTCATTCACACCGGACAACACCCCCATGCTCTTAGGTAGTGATGGTCCGCTAGTGTTTTTGGTTTTCGGTTTTATAATTATGTTGATTACTTATCTCTATAATTTATTTAAATTATATCTTTGTCTCAAATATTCTTCACCTTTCTATTATATGTCTCAAAATAAGTTTTTGTTTTCAGTTTCAACCAATCGGCATTAAAAACCCTCAAGATGGTTATCTCCATTCTTTTTAAATTGTGTGTTTCTCTTTTGAAGACAATCATTTTGAAACCGAATGAGCAATATGAAAAATACAATTACCAAATAAAAAATAAAAGAAATAGTTATTTCAGTAAAGACATACTTAAATTACAAACTTTGCAAGTTTTGTAGCTATAGATATATCAAGATAGGCAGAGTGTTAAAAGGTATATACGAGCATTGGGAAGAGATTAAATACAAAGACAAATATTCGGGAGAAGTGTATGAAGAGATAAAAAATAAAAACTTCTTGGAAAATTCTGAATATTTTTTTCTAAGTTAGAAGATGTTGGTACATAAAAAAGTTTTGAATGAAGTTTTTATAATTTTTATTAAAGCAAAAAAAAAAACGAAATTTTAATGCACAATAAAATTTTTGATACACAAAATTTCCAACTTGTTATATTTTGATATACACAATGTTGATTTACAAAATTTTAATTCATAAACGTTTTTTTACGGTTTTTTTTACACCAAAACTATACACTTTTAAAAAAACTTACTTTATAACTTTTTATTCACAGACATCCCTATCTTGTCGAATCTTTTAAGAATTATTTAAGAACTTTTTATTAATTTTTAACTTTTTACGTTTTTAAGATTTTTTTTTTCCTTATTTTAACCCAACCCGAAGACTCAATTTTTGGAGGGCAAGCCCTCACCCTCACTTGACACATATGAAGACCATTGTGGTCACCATTGGGCCACACGCCAATAGTGGAAAAAAGGAGAGAAGTGGTGAGGGTGCTCACCACCCACTATTTTTTGTTGTTGTGTATGTGGGTATTTTTTGGAGGTAAGAAGAGTGGTGATCATTGTGATTGAAAGTTGAAGGGAGTGGTGATGTGTTGAATGTTGTGGTGACCAGCGACGAAACTAGGATAAAATATGACAAGGTGCACAAATTTTTTTGATCCGTGATAGGATAGAGTTAATCGATGGACCGGTTGCATTTAAGATTCATTTAATAAAAATCGATGTTTTTTCGTAAATTAACATTACTTCCAAAAAAAATTCAGAGCATTCTCGAGACTCCGTGAAACCTCATCGGATCCGTCTCTGGTTGTGACGTTAATGTGGCATTTAAGGGTGTTATGACTATTGTGTCTTGACCAAGAGCATTTTTAGTGGTCTACTAAATCATTGTCTATCACTATTGTTAGACAACCTTCCTTTCTAACATTTATCATATTGCTTTTATGTTGTAACGATTTTATTATCATCACTAGCTACTTTATTCACTCGAATATTGTTGATCCCAAATACACGATCTTACTAAGCTTGTTAGAAACTTTGAGAATGCTAAAGAGTATGCGGAATCTACTCTTAAACACTTAGAAGAATATTAATGTAACAGTAAACTTATAGAACAGTAAACTGTATTAAGAACAACATAACCAAAACTCTTCAATATTATTAGAATAATAATACGAGTACTCTGTGTAGTACTAGGGTTTACAACCTTGAAGCTATATAAAAAACACATGTCTATCATCATAACCTAGGACCTCCTTTTATAGGCTAAGGAGTCCTTTACAAGATAACTACAAATCTTCTAAACGTATAGAATATACATATCTTTCTAACTATATAAGATATACACCAAATATCTTCTATACATATCTCTTCACTCGTCTTTATCTCTTTGGCAGTACCAATCTTCATCAGCAGTCTTTAGCAGTATCAAGTTAGTCTGGCAGTACTAACTTTCTTCTAGTAGTACTAACTTGGTTAGTACTGGTAGTTGTAATCTTCAGCAGTACCAACTGTTTGACTTGACATAACTAAATAGCTTGAGCAGTACAAAGTGTGTAGACTTGTAATTCCCAACAATCCTCTCCTAAACTTGTGATTTACCTCCAAATCATCAAGTTTCTTGAATTAAATCTTTGACCATGAGAGGATTCTTTCAAACACTTCATCTTCTTTTAGCCTGCATGAAGATCTTCCTAAGCAGTTCATTTGCCATTTCAGTCTGCTCATCCACTAATAGCTTTGCAGACAACATCAAAGTAAGTATACCCCTTGAAAATGGATAGTCTTTCTCCACAAGCATGTATATATTTGTTCTTGCCCTTATAGATACATGGTGAACTGCACATGAGTCATACAATCTCCATGTCAAATTATGACCACCTGACTAAAATTTTCACCATCTATCATCTGCATTTGGCTCAAAGATTCTCTTCAACTCTACCCATAGCATTCTTTCTTTGTTATCCTGTGGTTCTGATGAAGTGAATTTCTCTTTGACTAAACTCCACAGCTTTACCAGATCTTCTCTGTCAAATGATTTGATCATGTCATCAAAGTGTTGATATACTTCAATGTGATTACCAACCCTGATGATCTTCCAACTTTTTATCCTTCCATCATCTTGAACTTCCCAATCAATGATAGGATATTTGGTCTGTAGGGCTTCTACATTCATTCCTTCATCTAAGACTATGATCATCATCTGTTGTAAATCTTCTTCAGTTAATTCTTCTTCTTGTTCTTCAACAGGTTGCTCTTCCTCATGCTCTTGCTCTGACACATCTGCTTTCTGTTTCTTAACTACCTCAGATTCCAAAGATATGCCTGCTCTCTTAACACTTCTACTTTCTTCTTCAGTATCCATTGGAATAAAGGCTTGAACCTTCTTGTAAGCCTTGCTGTATAGAACTTCAATTTCTTCATAGGATCTGCCTTTTAGTTGACTAGCAGTCCAATGATCTTGATTCTTCAGATATTCCTTCATATACTTCATCATTTGTGCTTGAGTTTGAGGCTTATTTCTTTTTGCAGCAGCCTTCTTTGCACTCTGAGTTTTTCTAATTACTTCAAGCAGATCATTAAGAGCATCCTCTCTTTCTTCTTCATTAATAGTTGCCCTTTCATGTTCATAAATTTTCTGAGATAAAAGCTCATCTGCTTTTTCCTGTGCTAGTCTCTCTTCTTCTTCACTTGCAAGCTTTTGCTCCACTAGAAATCTTGCAATCTTTTGTTCTTCTTCCAATTTGGCCTGTTCTTCATCATATACCCTTTGAGCTATTTCCTCATCAAAGCTTATCTGAGCTTGAACTCTTTTGCTGATTTTCTTTGGTTGCTCATCTTCTTGCATGATGCCCTTTCCCTTATCTGTAGCACTGGCAGCAGTAATTGATGCTTCAACAGTACTAACATATGCTTCAGCAGTATCAACAGCATCAACCACTTTGTCAACTACTAACCCAGTCTCAGCAGCATCAAGTCCTTCTCTAAAACCCATATCTTGATCAAACCTCCCCTGAACATCTACATCTTGTTCCAATGTAACATTAGGATCTGCATCAATGTCTTCAATATTCCTCCCCTGTTTGGAAGAATCCTTCATAGCATCTCCATCATCAGAATCTTCATCATCAGAAAGCACCATCCTTGTCTTTCTTTTGGCTTTGTTGGACTTTGCTGCTTTCTCCAGCTTCTTCACCTTCTTGATCAGTTTAGTCAAGGCCACTCCATAAACCTGTTTTGTCTGCTTCAGTTCATTTTCCAAACTAGTGACCCTGTTTGACAATTGTGTACATATAGCCATCAATTCATTAAATTTCACACTGCCCTCATCACTTCCAAGTATGTTAACTCTTGGGAGAGGTGAATCATGGGGCATGTCCCCTATAGCTTCCTGTTGGCTGGGGTGTCCATCACCTGAATCATGTTCATGAGAATGTGACCCATGTGATGTTGCCATGGTTTGGGTTTTAAGAATGTTACCACTGGCCTGTCCAGATTCTAAGCCAAAGATAGTAGTGGCAGCCCTCACCATTCTGTCAGAGATAGCCTCATCTGCTACAATAGTATGAGTAGAAGATCTGGGCTGAGGAACCACAGACTCCTTTATGATTCTTCTCCTATATGTTTGTGAAATGATAGGTTGTGAGGTTGTTGAAACAATTGTGGGTGTGTGTTGGGACTCAACTGGGATTGTTGATCCTTCACCCTGAATAGTTTCTTCTTGAACAAGCATAGTTGAAAACATTGGTACTTCTATCCCATTGTAACCCTTAGAAGCCATCCTCATATTACTAAAAAGTTTTTGAGTAAGGCAAGAAGTTGATAAACAGTTTTATGAGATAGAAGCAAATTCTTGTGGTTGTCCAAAAATATTTGAATAAATCTTGGATACATTAAAAATTTGTATTTGGTATCCAAGTTTTTCACCATACCATCAAAAATCAATTTTGAAAAGTTAAAAGTCCTTTTTGAGGCTAAACAAATAAGAGCAATTTCAATATTACTACTGAATTGCTCCCAAGTAGTTTTCTTTGGACTTAAACAGTGTAAAATGGTATGTATGAGAAATCTCCATTAAGGGGCAAATTGTTCTTTTTGAAAAGTTAGTTTATCAGAAGTGGACACATACCCCATCCTGGAAAGAGTTTCAAAAATTTCAGTGTTAGGCAAAGAACTAATACCATTATCATCTGCTAGTTTGAGATGTCTCCTAACAGATGATTCTATAATAGTCAAGGTTTTGCCATCAACTATTGCAATCATTTGTTGTTCTCCATTATCAAGTGTATTGGCAGTAGCAGTCTGCCAAAACTGTTTGATTTGAGAACTATAGATAGTTGGATTCACTGTGAGAGCATACCTGATGTGGCTAGCATTAAGAAAATCCAATATCTGATAAAACCCATCACTTCCCTCTGTTTTCTCCAAGAATGCAACCATGTTATGTTTATCACAAAAAACCAAATGCACCATTGAGATTGAGAAAAGTTGGATTAGAGTGTTGGGTTATGTGCTTTGAAGAGAGAAAGTGTTTTTGGTAAAGCCAATTGAGATTATATAAAGAACACTTAGGGTTTCGATTGGACCGACTTGAATAAAGCTTTTCATTATCGTGAACAAATCATTTAAGTTAAAGAAATTATGTGAATTATCCAATTTAGGACACCTATTAGCAAATTAAGTAACGAAACTCTCTCAACGACTATATTTAAAAAAAAAATTGTTACTCCCAAACAGTACTAACAGTTACCCAGCAGTACTAAGTTTTAGCCTAGCAGTACAAACTTTTGACTAGCAGTACTAACTTTTTACAAAAACTTTTTCTCAGCAGTATTAACTCAATTTTCTTTCAAAAACAATATTGCACTCAAACTTTCGTAGGGATTAGGTGTAAAGGAAGACACTTAATCATTTTCGGTTGCATTTAACCTTTGCTTGTGTGAGAACCAATGATTTCTGTATAAATACTGCCTATGATCAGATAGACTCATTAAAAGAGCCTTCTTGACAGGGTTTCCAACTCGTGGCAGATGTTACCTCTAACACAAATGTATTAGATTCACTTTTGCTCGCTGTTCTCTAAACCAGATGTCCTTAGACTAACACACTATCAAATGATAGAATGGTAAAGAGTGAGTTAGCTCAGTTACTATCTGACTAACTAAAGACCATCAATTCATGTTCAGTATAGGTTGATTTCAAGAAAAAGATTTTAAAAAAACTCCCAACTCAAGTGTTAAACCTTGTCAAGTGATCCCCAAACCTTCTCTATCATCAATCAGTTGCACCAACATTAAGACATCATAACATTTAACAAGCCATTTTTGCTTCTCACACAGCATCAATACCAAAGCATATTGCTTGCTTATCCTGCAAATGTTAGTCTAAAACCAAGAAAACACAAACCAGAGCATTTCCTTCATAACAATATTAATTTTGACTAACAGTTTTAACTTAGCAGTACTAGTTTGCACTAGCAGTATTAACTCAACAGTCTAGCAGTATTAACATCTAATAGTACTAATCCTTTACAAAACTTCACAAAGACACAAAGAGATTAAAACTTTATGGATTTAACATTCCAATACTTGCAACCAAGTACTGAAACCTTCCAACATCAAGACCTTTTGTAAAAATTGTTATCTGTGTGTATTTTAACAACTTGAATTAACTTTTTGTCATTACAGTCTCTTATAAAATGATGTCTAATCTCTATGTGTTTTGTTTTAGAGTGTAAAACAAGATTTCTAATAATACATATAGTACTGTTATTGTCAATGAAAATCATGGTGTGCATAAAATTATACCCATAGTCCAGCATTTGATTCTAAATCCAGAGTACTTGTCCACAACAACTAGCAGCAGCCACATATTCAGCTTCAGTTGTAGAATTGGCAACCACAGTTTGCTTCTTACACTGCCATGAAATCAATCTGCATCCTAGGAACTGACAACCACCTATTAACTTCCTATCTAAACTTGCTCCAGCATAACCACTTTCACTATATGCCACCAGATCAAATGGAGAATCTCTAGGATACCAAAGGCCTAATGTAGGTTGGCTTTTAAGATACCTAAAAATCCTTTTCACAACATGTAAGTGTGAAACCTTAGGTGTGACTTGAAACCTTGCACATGCACATACTGCAAACATAATATCTGGTCTAGATGATGTAAGATACATCAATGATCCAATCATTGACCTGTAGAGATGAACATCAACATCATCACCATCTAAGTCTTTGAGCAAAGGCTTGTCTGGATCCATTGGGGTGCTAGTTTTCTTGACATCAGTATACCCAAATTTCTTCAAGATATCAGCTACATATTTATCCTGATTGATAAATGTACCATCTTCCTTTTGCTTGACTTGCAGACCTAAGAAGAAATTTAGTTCTCCCATGGAACTCATTTGAAACTTGTCATGCATCAGTTTCTTAAACTCAGTACACATCTCCTTCTTCGTAGAGCCAAAAATAATGTCATCAACATAGACCTAGACAAGCAACATATACCCTTTTTGGCTCTTGATAAACAATGTCTGATCTATCTTACCTCTATGAAACCCATTGTCCAATAAATACTTGGCCAAGGTTTCATATCAGGCTCTTGGAGCTTGATGCAAACCATAAAGTGCCTTCACCACCTTGTAGACTTTGTCTGGATAGTCAGGATCTTCAAACCCTACTGGTTGAGTAACATAAACCTCTTCATCAATTGTACCATACAGGAAAGCACTCTTCACATCCATCTAATACACCATGAATCCCATAAAAGAAGCATAAGCTAAGAATAGCCTTATTGCCTCAATTCTTCCTACAGGGGCAAAAACTTCATCATAGTCTATGCCTTCTTCTTGAATAAAACCCTGTGCAACCAGCCTTGCTTTATTTCTAATGACAATTCGTCTCTCATCTTTCTTTTTCCTGAACACTCATTTTGTACCAATTGCCCACTTACCCTTAGGCAAATCTACTAGAACCCAAACCTTTTGAAGCTTAAACTATAAAAGCTCCTCTTGCATTGCTTCGACCCAGGATGGGTCACTTAGAGCTTTGGCAATTTTCTTGGGTTCTTCCTGAGATAGGAAACAAGCAAATAAACAAGTATGAAGGTCTTCATGAGTTTTCCCTTCATAAACAGCACTTATAAAACCTTGTTCATTTGTATCCTTTGTCATTGTCATTCTTCTTGTCTTTACACCAGACTATACATCACCAATCACAAGATCAAGTGAATGATCTTTGTGAATTCTTGTATTTAGAGTTGTAGGAGCTAGATAAGTGTTAGGCATGTTGTTCAGATCCACTTCATCATCAGAGAAATCAGGATCAGTAGAACTGTTGGGCTAGCAGTATTATCATTTGGCCCAGCAGTACTAACATCATTAATACTGTTTTCAGGATTCTCTTGATCAACAACTCCACTTTCTTTATTTTCATCTTCAGAACCCTTCTTTTCAGCATCATTAGAAGGTTGTGGTTCATCATTGCCAACATCCTTTGAAGATAAATCAAACAGTGAACCATCTTTTCACAGTGGCATCATAAAGTAGTCTTGGTTAGATCCTGTCTCCATGCTAGATTGACCTGCATCAAAACTATGTTTAGTACCTGCAAAATCATTAGAGTTTGTACCTACAACAACTGGCACATAATTCATTGATTCTGTTAGCACATCATCAGATAGCCACTTAGGACCTTCTCCTGCAACATTAGGCTTATTCTCTAAGAATTTCACATGCAAGTTTTTCTTCTACCTTCCTGGTTCTAATGTTGTATACCCTAAAAGCCTTACTATTCATAGAGTAACCAACAAAGAATCCGTCAGCAGACTTTCCATCAAACTTGCCCAAATGATCTAAGGTATTTAGAATTGTAACATGACATCCAAATGGTCTCACGAAGCTTAGAGCAGGTGTTCTACCTCTAACGAGTTCATTAGGTGTCTTGTTGTGAGGTTTGACTACTAATACCCTGTTCTGAACATAGCAAGCAGTATTAACTGCTTGAGCCCAAAATGTAGTATGTAACTTAGAGTCAACTAACATGGTTCTAGCAGTCTCAATCAGTGTCCTATTTCTTCTTTCAGCAACACCATTCTGCTGAGGAGTTCTAGCTACACTAAATTCCCTCTTAATACCTTTTTGATCACAAAACTCATTCATAACTTTATTCTTAAACTCTGTTCCATTGTCACACCTGATTATTTTTACTTTCTTATCAGCTAGATTTTCTATCTCAGTAATAAAGCTCTTAAGGATGCCACTAGTCTCATCCTTGGTAGCTAAAAAGAAAACCGAAGTAAACCTGCTATAATCATCAGTGACAACAAGACAATATTTCTTATTCATTAAGCTACTCACAGAGGTAGGACCAAACAAGTCCATATGCAACATGAATAATGGCTGAGTAATAGAGTTTTGAATCTTGGACTTACAAGTGGCTATGTGTTGCTTACCCTTTAAACGTGCAACACAAGTTTGGTCATTGTCAAAACGTTTTTGATATAAATAATGCCTTAACACGTTATTAATATTTTTCGATATCTCTACGTTTTGATAATCACAAAATGTAAAATCATTAATCGGAAAATTATGACGTAAACAAGTATTTAGTTGTAAATATCTATTTCTACAACTCAAATCACTTAAGGTATGAATGAACTAACGCTTAATGCATTATATGATCAAAGGAACATTTTCTTAATAACTAGATTTTTTATAAAACATCAAAAACATTTTATATATTTTTGAAAAATATTTTTGGCATTAAATAAAAATGTTTAATCTTTTATAAAAATATGAATTCAAATTTTTAACCAAAATCAGTTAAAATGTTCCAGAAAAAACCTTCCCCACAAAAGGACAAAATTGGCCAACGGCCAGAAGGGGCGGCCCCCTTAATTTTACTAGGCAGCCCCCTTAATTATTAAGGGGACCGCCCCCGCTCCAGTAGACCTCCAGCTGTCCAATTTTTCTCCTATAAATACCAGCCTTCTCCTGGACTTTTACTCACCTTTTGCACACTAAAACTTTCTGTTCTAAATTCATTCTAAACATTGTAAATCCTTTGATCATATTTTCTTAAGCATTGGTTTCTAAGTAATCCAAGCTTCCACCACCAAAAGTGCAAAAGAAGAACTCTACTTCAACTAGTGAAGAAGTGTTATTACTTACCTCATTCAATTGTGTTGTTGTGTAAAGTGTTGTGTAGTTGTGATAAGTAGATCTAAGTGTAATTACGTAGAGGTGTTGTAAATTAGTTGTGAAGTAGTTGTGAAGTAGTTGTGAAGAAGTAGTCGTGAAGTAGTCGTGAAGAAGAAGTCGTGAAGAAGTCGTGAAGTCGTTGTGAAGAAGTCGTGAAGAAGTCGTGATTAAGTCGTGTAGAAGTTGTGTATAAGTTGTGAGATTGGTTCTAGCTACGATTAGGACTCGACATCTAGCTTTGTGTCGTTAAGCCGGTGTAAGCTAAAGTTGTGTAAGGTTTCTCCGCCATAAGGGAGTTTGTTGACTTAGTGAAGAAAACTCTCGAGTAGGTGACTCGAGGAGTGGAGTAGGGCAAGGAAGGTGTCCTTGTAGCCGAACCACTAGAAATCTCCGTGTTGTGGTTTGATCTTTCTATCTCTCTCTCTTATTTCATTATATTTATCTTACTTGCATTACTTATCTATATTTGCTTATATATGTTCATATTGATCAAGAGTTGAATTCACATAAGATAGAATCGAAGTTTTAAAAAGTAAACAAAAGTTTTCATAAATTAAAAAGACGTAAAACTATTCAACCCCCCTTCTAGTTTTCCACAGTCATTTTCAAAACGTTTTTGAGGTAAACCTCTTACAAGGTTATCCTTAACAATTTTATTAATGGTTTTAAAATTTACATGACCAAGCCTCCTATGCCATAGCATTGATTCATCCAATGTGGCCTTTGCAACAAGACAAGTTAAACTCTCTTTAGGAACAATGTTCTTCATATCAACACTGTACATGTTGTTCTTTCTAGGAACTTTAAGTAAGACATGACTCTCATCAGTCAACTTAAAGTCAGGAGACAAAACAAAACATTCAGTTTCAGTAAAAAGAACACGGTTCTTTTTGTCACACATCTGTGAGACACTAAACATATTAAACTTTAACTCTTGAACAAAGTACAAATCTTCAAAATCAAGCTTACCAGTCCTGATGTACCTTTACCAGTAAATCTTCCTCCTCTGGCTCCTCCCCCAAAGGCAACATATCCTCAATCAAATGCAATAAAATCTGTGAGATATGGAATGTTTCCTGTCATGTGCATGGAGCATCCACTGTCAAAATATCCCGGATCTTCTTCTTCCTTTTGTAGATGTTCCTACACATAAAATAAAGGAATTTAGTTTCTTTTGGGGACCCAAGCCATTATTGACTTGGATCTGCCTTGTGCATTAATATAATTATGTTTCTTTAATACAATTGATGCACTATCAAGTTTGGTAGGTCTCCAAACCCAAAATGTTGAGGCCTTAACATCATTGTGCCCATTTGCCCCAACAACATTTACAACTTCTGAATTTGGCCTAGCAGTATTAGCTATTGGCCTAGCAGTATTAACTCTTTTATTAACTGTATTAACCTTTTTCTCAAAACTCCTGTTGGTAAATGTTGTTTTCTTATAAAAGGGTCTTTTAACAGTTTGTTGTGCTGACTTAGAAAAACATGATGTTGGTTTAGCACTAAAAACTGTTGATTTGGGGTAAGCAGTATTAACAGGCCTAGCAGTATTAAGTGGTTTAAGCCCAGACTTCATTAAAATAGCTCTTGGAGCCATGTTTCTGTGAACAATAAGGTGATTCTGTTTAGGAAAATAATTTTGATTCACCCTTTTGTAAGTATTTCCAGATACCCTTGAATTCTCAGATACCATCGTTTCCCTTGATGGTATTTGCAATAAGCCTACAAATGATCAAAACTACCACATACAAAATAGACTTTATTGTACATTACAAATTCACTTCCTAGCTGTTGGGATTTCTGATTGTTCCAATTTCTCTGATTTCCCCTAGGACTATGTGACCTGTACATCTCTGCATACTTAATTGTTTTCCTAGCTGGTTTCTCTTATTGTTTATGTTTAACAGGTTCTACCTTAGTAATAGTAGGAAAGACAGTTTTCTTCTCTACCTCATCATCTGACACCAATTTCTCAACTAATGGGGTATCAAATGATTCACTAACCTCTTTAAAACTCTCTTCACTATCACTTTTACATTCAGTCTCAGGCTTTTTGAGCTCCTCTACATTAGTATTTGACAAATCAAGTTTTGGGGTTGGAAATAACCCAGTATGAGGAGGTGCAACAGCCTTATATCCTATACCAGTCTTGAATTTATCAATAAGTTGACACTGAATAATCTTATCTATACTTTTAGATGACCCTGCATATCTCTCTATATTTACTTCAATGCTGTCTTTTTGCTTCTTAAGCTTTTCTAACTCATTTTTAAGCTCACCTATTTCTAAGTCTTTAAAAAAAATATCTCTTTTCAAAACAGCAATATCCTCAGTAAAGATAGTTTCATTCTTTTTATAAAAAACTAGTTGCTCTTATACAACAGCTAACCCTCTTTTATAATTAGCTATATTAAACTCAGATTGATTAAAATCTACTCTTAACTCATCATAATGTTTTTTAAGAGTTTCATAGCTTTTAAGACAGGTTTTTGAACAAGTATTATTTGTGTATACCTCAGAATCAAAAAAAGCCATCAGTGCCATGTTGGTAGGAGCTTCCTCTTCAGCCATATAGCTCCAGTCAAAACCTAACCCATCAATGGCCACCATAGCTGTGGAAGAAGTTTCTTCCAAGTTCACAGTCTTTCTGGTGCTCTCTTGATTCCTGGATCCTCTGCCTTCTTGACCTCTGTTCCTACTATCCTGGTTTCTTGGCCCTCTGCATTCCCTAGCAAAGTGTCCCAACTTATGACAGTTGTAACACTCTACCTTTGATTTATCATATCCAGCAGTATCACCTCCATTGATGGTAATCTTCTTACCAGTCTTCTGGAAAAACCTCTTTGCTCTCATGCTCAACAAAGCTAACTGCCACTTCAAATCCATCTCTTCTAAATCATCTTCATGGATTTGCTCTAGGTCTTCATGTACAAGTTGAGACCCATTTGCTTGACTGGACAAAAATGCATAGACAGTATCATCACTTAAGCTAGCAGTACTAGTTTGTGAACTAGCAGTACTAACTTTAGGGTTAGCAGTACTAACTCTATAAGCAGTATTAACCTCCTCAATACTGCTAGTGCCAGGAGATGATACAAATGTCATGTTTTGAGCACTTGAACTTGAGCTTGCAGGCCTTTTCACCTTTTGTTCAACAATTTTGAAATTGTTGTAGAGATCCTTAAAACTCATTGTGTCTAGATCAGGCTTATTCCTCCAGACCATTACATGAGTATTCCACTCAGCAGGCAGATTCTCAAGAATTTTAAATTGAGATCTTCTTGTGAAATCTCTACACCCAAGACAGCCAGTTGACTCATAATCTTCTGAAGTTTGTTGAAAATAGAATCAAAAGACTCAGTGCTTGGAGCACTAAAGTTCTCATACATCTGTTTCATAAGAGTCTTCTAAGTCTTCTTAGTCGCTTCATTACCACCAAACCTTGTTGTTATAGCTTCAAACAAGGTCTTAGCATCCTTGTACTTACTAAAAGTCAACAGTTGTTCATTGGGGAGAGCCATCAGCAACATACTTCTAGCCTTTACATCATTCTTCTTTTGTGCCTTCTCTTCAGCAGTTACAGGACCTGATACTTTCTGAATTGTGACACCTTCACTTGTTGATGCTTTGGTTGTAGGTTTAAATGAGTTGTCATTCTCTATGATATCCCATAGAGCATAGTCTTGCACTTGAAAGTATTGCTCAATTCTGAGCCTCCACATCTCATAATCACCCTGCTTGAGATGGGCAATTTAGCAGTGGTAGTGGTTTGAGTTGTTTCAAGATCCATCTCTTCCAGTTAGTAAAGAGTTCTTCTTGTTTCTTCTAGATCAAAGTTTCAGAACCTAAGCTATGATACCACTTGTTGATCCCAAATACACGATCTTACTGAGCTTGTTAGAAACTTTGAGAATGCTAAAGAGTATGCGGAATCTACTCTTTAACACTTAGAAAAGTATTAATGTAACAGTAAACTTATAGAACAGTAAACTATATTAAGAACAATATAACTAAAATGCTTCAATAATATTAGAATAATAATACGAGTACTCTATGTAATACTAGGGTTTACAACCTTTAAGCTATATCAAAAACACATGTCTATCATCATTACCTAGGACCTCCTTTTATAGGCCAAGGAGTCTTTTACAAGATAACTACAAATCTTCTAAATGTATAGAATATACATATCTTTCTAACTATATAAGATATACATCAAATATCTTCTATACATATCTCTTCACTCGTCTTTATTTCTTTGTCAGTACCAATCTTCATCAGCAGTCTTCAGTAGTATCAAGTTAGTCTGGCAGTACTAACTTTCTTCTAACAATACTAACTTGGTTAGTACTGACAGTTGTAATCTTCAGCAGTACCAACAGTTTGACTTGACAGTACTAAATATCTTGAGCAGTACAAAGTGTGTAGACTTGTAATTCACAACAAATATACTTTTCACACGTACATCCTTTTAGAAAACTAAATATAACAAACCGTCTCCACTCTGGGCGACCCAACCGCTACCTTTCCACCGCTGCACAGAGATACCTACAGTGACCCAATGATGAGGATCACTACCATGAGCCTATGCCGAACGATTGTTCATGTTCTCACTGGAACCTATTTTGTCTTTGAAGTAAATGAGAATGGCGCCGGCCGCCGCGTTGTGGGCGGGCCTGTTTTTTTTTCCTTTGTATTACAGATAGATCCGCAAATGCAAATGCAAATGCAAACACAAAGACGATGATCAGTTAGAACCAAAAAGCTAACCATAATGGTTCAAAAAGTTCATTACACATATGCAAAAGATTTTATGTAATCAATTTGACATCAAGACTATAGCTTACAACTTTTTTGTAGCCAAAGAATCTGGATAAAAAAAAACCCATCAAGCTAGAATCCATCTATCACACAAACCACATCCAAACGCGATAAAAAGCCATAAGAAGTTATACCTTTCCCTCTGTGGCGAGCAGCACGCTTCCTTGGAAGAAATCCAAGGGAACCGTGTCTGGGGTGCTCAAACTTCCTGTGCGACATTCTTCTCCTCCTTTACCTTCATACATACATTAAACATCAAAATCAGCACATTAAAATATGACATAAATCATAGTTAAACATTCTTAAACATACTTAAACATCAATATATCATACATGCTCATTAAAAAATAAAAATAAGAGCTTATATTGTTCAGTGATAAGCACCTTTTTCAGCTTATTTTATATATTCAAGTTATAAATAAGCCAATATAACACAAAATAAGGCTTATGAACCTAACAATATATATCATTTCAAACTTATAACATGCATGAAAATGTAACTCATAAATGAAATTACAAATGAAGCAGGTGCAAGGAATGAAAGGAAGAAAAAACCTGTCAATGATGGTGCAATGGAGCAAGACGAATTTTGGGTTACTAATGATGGAGCAACATGAATACAGGCTTGACATGCCCAATCAGCATCTTCTGAATTCTGGCTTTCTTCAATCTTTCACACCACGCGTTACTGATTTGTACTTGATCTATGTGCGTCGCTAGATTCTGCAGAATTTTCAAACAGTTCAGATTCAATCGATGTCACACGCATTCACTTCATCCTTTGATTCGTCATCAGCGTCCCCTGAAACTTTGCAAGAGATAGGTGTTATTGTTGGGTGATATTCCTGACATATTATATATAAAATGATTAAATAAATTTAGTACACCGGTTTGAAAGCAAATGGGTTAAAGGACTCAAAAGGGTTGTAAGTTATTAGTTCATTTTTAATGCAAATATCTTATACATTTCATACACTGAATTTACGAAATTTAACCTGTTACAAACCACCCGTTAAGGCACACCTATGCCTACTTATTCTATATGTTGAAACTGTAAAGTGATCTTGATGAATGTGAAGATATATTGTCTAGCTTCTTTACAGGTAAGATTACAGGACTGTGGGTAAGTCCTACCTCATCGAGTCAGACCTACTTAAGGTTGAATACCACTTTTAATCCCGGTCCAAAAATCAGCGCATATTCGTAAGTAAAGAAAGTATCAACGGATTCAAGTTAAATATCGTTACCAGGCCGAACCACCGTGAGACCTACAGACTGGGGTCTAGGAGTTTCCCCTTACCGCAACCTTCCCCACTTGAATATTTCTTTGAGCATATTTCCTACTGTTGCTTTTCTTCCATATCTGTTAGGCCAAAGTGCGTGAGCAACAATAAACTGCAGCAGCAGTGCCCAACTTTAGTAAAGTGCAACAACAATTAGCATATCCGCATACCTGGCTGTGCGGAGTGAAGTTTAGCAGAATGCAATAAGAATCTGCGCGACTTCTGGTTAAAAAAATATTCTGGTTTCTTCCACTCGTTTAGCAATCACCTTCAACATTCCTGAAACATATTAGTGCATTAGCATCTACTGCAACATATTTGCGAACTAATTAGGTGGCGAGAATTGGAATCTTAACCTGTAGCAGCAGTTATTAACACTGTTAGAGCCACATTTCCCCTGATCTTATATTTTCGACCAGCTTTAAAAGCTAGAACCTGCAAGTATGATCGAATCAAGGTTAATGGACGGTTACAAAATACCAAATATAGATGGTTTCATACTTGCATTGCACCTAGTGTGATTGATTTACAGTGTCATGCAGGCTTATATGCTCTGCATAGTGACACATAAACGTGCATAAAGTTAGATAATACCTCTAATGGAGTCAGCATCCTCTTTTCACTTATTATGTGATACGTTTGTTTCTTGGTTCCTGCTAGCCCCTGCCATGAAATGCTAGTGCAAAATCACAAATACGCATGGCTCCAATATACCATATGATGTGTGGCTCAAATTAATTAGTAATCGAAAAAAGCAAATACATACGCCATGGCTGCAAAGCTAATAGTTTGCCCCGCCAAGATACGGAGATTCACGGCTTTAATCGATCCCATTCATATTCATCATAGCCTATTATAACCAATATCAACAACAGTCTAGTCTCACAGTAGCATATTTTAGTAACGAATTTGAGCAATCATAGGTGGTTCATCAACTACTAACTGTGCAGGACTCACCTTGATGGGCAGCCAATGATGTCTGTTTCGATTGAGTGGCCACTGTTTCAGCCGTTGGGGTTGAATGATGTGTACCTAAAACAACAACAGCGATGCTGGTTTAATACGACAGAATACATATAGCAAAATAACATACGGCGACTCGATAACGTATCTGTACACACCTCACCTTTGCGTGCAACTGCTGTTGTATGCGGAGGTGTGTCGCCCCCTCCTGAACCTGTTGCTGGCATTGTTCTACTTCTCTTTGATGTGCCTCGAGGCCGAATGTGTAATGCATCACGAAACGCCTTAATGCCATATCACAAAAGGCCTTAATGCCTGCAATAAATGTGCATTATTAAGCAACGAAACAAACTTATTAAAATCAATTCGGAATAATTTGACATATCATACTAAAACACTCGCCATACCTGCAACGTGCTAATGTGTAGTGCCAACAGCCACGTGCGAGGCAAGTCAGTGACCATAGGTCTGATGTGATTATCTTTGTGTCTCAACGATTTGTTTTGTAATCAACCTGTTCCATTGCAATCAATATAAAAGTCATAACATTAATATGTGTGACTCATAGGTTATTTCTTGTATTAACAATCAAGTAGCCAATTTACATATGGGATATTCGTTACCAAAGGAGAATAACAAAAAATTCAGTGAGCAATTTATACATATGGGATTGCGGTCTTGCATAAGGAACTCCTTGGATTCTTCATCGATTTCACTAAAACCATCATAACTTTTTCCCTATTTACATATGAAACCACATATCAGTAAACCACACAATAGTTTTAAGCGAAATAAGATAGGAATGGATCACCTTTTACATACAGGATTGGGAGCAAGAGAGCTGAGTGGAACAACGCAAATAGCCTAACATCGTTCAGTGACTCACAAATCTACAACCAATCTTTTGACTCCAGTCCTTCCATTAAGCTCTGAGTTGCCCAAAATACAAAAAAAATAAGTATAAGTATACAAATGACAAATAAGTCTAGATTCACAGCAGAAACACAAAGACGGGTTCTCGATAAGAATCTAATATTTCAAGAAATCACAGACATATGTTAGCCTTGAACTCAACACTGATTTAATAGAAAGGTTTCTGATTTTCAAATGAGCTTTAATCAAAAGACACAAAAAAAAAAAAAAAAAAAAAAAAAAAAAAAAAAGGTTTAGATTCCTTTTTTCAAATGAGTTTTACATTTCTAAATCAGATACAATCGTAATACACAAATCACAGTTGGGTAAATGAAAAGATCATAAAAAGTCTAATTTCCAAAACAAACAAAATGCATTAGAGATCCTGATAAAAATCCAATTTTTTTGACAAAGCACAAATGTGTTTCTCATTTTCAGATTAAAGATAATAAAACAACACAAAATCACAAATGGGTAATAAATAAACCACACAAACCCTAAATCCCCAAATAGTTACAATCAATGTTCTTAACAAAAATCCACTCTTTTCACTAAATCCCAAAAGGGTTTTCCAAAACACACAAATTCACAAAAAAGGTAACAAAAAAATCCCAAAAAAATACATTTTTACCTGAATCTTGACTTCAGGGTTCGAAAACGCCTCAGCATCAACAACCGGAGCAACATTATCCACCAGCGCAACATTCTCGTTGTTCACATCCGGCCCCACAACCTGTTTCGCCTTCTTAGCACTCAAATATGTAAAAATAATATACATATCTATAAAAGACTACCTACCAAACTTCGAAAATATATAGATCTAACAAAAGAACTTCAAAAATACCTAAACAATCGGCTGGTGGTTTCTGTTATGGTGCTCCATTTGTAGGTGGTGTTCTAAGTTCTTCCTGCATCTAATCATATAATAAGTGGAGTTGGACAAAAACGGGAGGAAAATGGACCAAAGTAACCAGGCCAAAGGAGCCCACTTTTTTTTGCGGGAAACCTAGAAGCAAAAATGGCGTTGTTCGCGTTGTGGTTTAATATACATACCTTTAATCGAACATGAAGCGAGCGGAATCAAAAGCTCCCAACAAAGCATAACTCTTGCACCATGGTCGTTGTACCTGAAAACCCCAAAAAAATCAAAACCCATAAGCAAATGTGTAAGAATGGTGTGGTTGATGTGTGTATCGGTGGTTAGGTGTGTGTGGAAAACTCTGGAAGAATGATGGATTACTGGGTTATTTTCCCGTATTAAAGAAGATATTGGATTACTGGGTTATTTGGGCTAGATACAAAATTACAAAGGCTAACAACTTGGGCTTATTTAGCCTTTTGGCGGGAAAAAGGGGCGTAAAACGGCACCTCCATTAAGCTCTGAGTTCCCCAAAATACAAAAAAAAAATTAAGTATAAGTATACAAATGACAAATAAGTCTAGATTCACAGCAGAAACACAAAGACGGGTTCTCGATAAGAATCTAATATTTCAAGAAATCACAGACATATGTTAGCCTTGAACTCAACACTGAGTTAATAAAAAGGTTTCTGATTTTCAAATGAGCTTTAAAAAAAAAAAAAAAAAAAAAAAAAAAAAAAAAAAAAAAAAAAAAGGGTTTAGATTCCTTTTTTCAAATGAGTTTTACATTTCCAAATCAGATACAATCGTAATACACAAATCACAGTTGGGTAAATGAAAAGATCATAAAAAGTCTAATTTCCAAAGCAAAAAAAATGCATTAGAGATCCTGATAAAAATCCAATTTTTTTGACAAAGCACAAATGTGTTTCTCATTTTCAGATTAAACATAATAAAAAAACACAAAATCACAAAAGGGTAACAAATAAACCACACAAACCCTAAATCCACAAATAGTTACAATCAATGTTCTTAACAAAAATCCACTCTTTTCACTAAATCCCAAAAGGGTTTTCCAAAACACACAAATTCACAAAAAGGGTAACAAAAAAATCCCAAAAATATACATTTTTACCTGAATCTTGACTTCAGGGTCCGAAAACGCCTCAGCATCAACAACCGGAGCAACATTATCCACCAGCGCAACATTCTCGTTGTTCACATCCGGACCCGCAACCTGTTTCGCCTTCTTAGCACTCAAATATGTAAAAATAATATACATATCTATAAAAGACTACCTACCAAACTTCAAAAATATATAGATCTAACAAAAGAACTTCAAAAATACCTAAACAATCGGCTGGTGGTTTCTGTTATGGTGCTCCGTTTGTAGGTGGTGTTCTAGGTTCTTCCTGCATCTTATGTTCTAGGTTCTTCCTGCATCTAATCATATAATAAGTGGGGTTGGACAAAAACGGGAGGAAAATGGACCAAAATGACCAGGCCAAAGGAGCCCACATTTTTTTGGCGGGAAACCCAGAAGCAAAAACGATGTCGTTCGCGTTGTGGTTTAATTTACATACCTTTAATTGAACAAGAAGCGAGCGGAATCAAAAGCTCCCAACAAAGCATAACTCTTGCACCATAGTTGTTGTACCTGAAAACCCAAAACAATCAAAACCCATTAGCGAATGTGTAAGAATGGTGTGGTTGATGTGTGTACCGGTGGTTAGGTGTATGTGGAAAACTCTGGAAGAACGATGGATTACTGGGTTATTTTCCCGTATTAAAGAAGGTATTGGATTACTGGGTTATTTGGGCTAGATACAAAATTACAAAGGCTAACAACTTGGGCTTATTTAGCCTGCAGTTTTTTGGCGAGAAAAAGGGGCGTAAAATGACACCGTTTTGTTTTGTAATTAAACATATATATATAATGAAATTTAAAGGACTAGCAATTATCTTTTAACTAATCGGATCTACTTTTTGACATATCTTCGAACTATTATCTCAAAGAATTATCACATGTGTCATCAATCTCCTAATAATCTATTTTCTAAAAATAAAAAAAATTACTTTTCACATTTTCTTTTGGAAATAAAATATCAAGCGAACGGTAAATCGTTAAGCGGCAAACTATAAACTATCGCGACGAGAATTTTTTTATCTTTAAGTAGACGGACACTTCGATGTACTTTCGACGGATTTATTTTTCGAGTTTTGTTTTAGTGTTAAAATTTGCGTCTGGACAAACACACATGTGATTTGTATGTTAGTAATCACGTGTGATTTTAAAATTATAAATCATATACGACTTTTCTAGACGCAAATTTAAGCATTAAAAAAAATTCGAACAAAAATTTGTCTAAAGTATATAGAAATGCCCTTCTATAGAAAGATGCTTTAATTTTGTCGTGATAGTATGATTTTTTTTCGCGTAACGATTAACGGTTTATAAGATATCTAATTTAAGTAAAAAAGGATGAACATTTCTCGTATCATACCAATGCCGGTTCTTTGCCCATGTATGGGGTACACTATAAGGCTATGCACAGTGATGACCCGGGTCACCAGCTGCCACATCAGCTTTCTCTCTCCGATGACCAGACATGACCAAGTTGTAACAGTCGATGACCAAGTTAAAAAAAAATAAATAAATAAATAAAATAAAATAAAAAATAGAAAGAAAGAAAGAAAAAGATGTGTGTGTAATAATCGGTCAATATTTAAACCGATAGTTGTTGTTTTTTTCCCTTCGACCGATATTTTACCATTGTCCCACAGTGGGTGTGACCGACTTCAAAGTCGGTCGACCTCATCTCTTGACCGATATTTTTCAGCTCATTGTGAGTAGCCTGAGGGACAGAAGCGAAAGAAGTGATAGACTTACTATCACAAAATCTCTTATTTGACAACATTCAAAGAATCAGCAATATCATGTATGAGATAGACCGTTTGTAATTTACTAATTTAACTCCTATGGTTTTCGAGGATGCAAACTAGGTTGTCTAGAATCAAGAGCTAACATGAATAATGTTTTTATAGTTTAAACCAGAAGAACAGATTGCATCATACTAATTAACAGACATATATTTTAGATTAAAGCACAAAACTTAGTATCGTATTTATATATAACTAACTATTGGAAATTTAATAATCATATTTAAGTTTCGCTAGAATTTTCGTTAACTTCATGTTCGGTTTACCACTCTTTCAAGGAACTGAAGTTGCAAAGTGCGCACATGTAAATGGTTACTCGTTTTGTCTATTTAGAATTAACTAATTAATGATGTCTAATGATAAATGGAAAAGTAGCCCCACCTTCATAGTAGGTCCAACGCACATTTACTTTTCAGGACTGTATATGGGTCCCAAGTAAATTAAAAAGCTTGTCAATTTTTGAAGCCAATCAGACTCGATTATAAAAGGGTTAATAGACTGAGAAGTTACTAAAATTTAGAAAAATATTTGCTTAAGTTATTATAGTTTAAAATGTTATAAACAAGTCACTAAAATTCATGGGTTTATCAAAATGGTTACTAAAGTTTCAAAAATGTTACACTTGGGTTACTCCCAAGGTGGGCAACCGGTTGATAGCCGGTATCAAAGCCTGAAACATGTTCCACCTCAAAGAAATTACTAAAGTTTGATAAAAAGTTCACCTAAGTTACTAAAGTTTCAAAACTGTCATCTAAGATTCTAAGTTACTCAAGTTCACGTGTTTTATTTTTGTAAAAGTCGGTTTTGTAATAACTATGATACAGAATAAAACATGGTAAAATCAATAGATGTACTAACTGAAATGATTCATTATACATAATCAACTAACCAAAATACCATTATAAACAAAGAAAATTTGCACGTTTGGTCCTTTTTGTTGCAGAATCTTGAACGTCTATCCTTTTCGCTAACGGGCGTTTGTAATTATTTTCAAAAATTTTGGTTAATATGTTTTCATCCGCTATTTATACGTTTTATATGTTTGTGTACGTTTTATACATTTTTATATGTCTTTATAAATTTTTATACGCTTTTATACGTTTTTATACATTTTGTACGTTTTTATATTTTTTTATACGTTTGTGTACGTTTTTACACGTTTTTAAAGCTTTTCTACGTTTTTGTGTATTTTTTGACGTTTTTATACGTTTTTATGTGTGTTTTTTTTATATATTGTACGTTTTCATACGTTTTTATCCGTATGTACAAGAAACTGAAAGATAGTGCACCCGTTTCTTATCACAACAAACCCGCTATCCCTCAGATTGATGGCATGAAGAACCTCGTTTATAAGGGAATATAATCCAGAATTAGACATTAGTGAACGGGAATACAAACCCATGATCCGTTTTAAGTATAGTAACTTAAGTGAACATTGCCCCAAACTTTAATAACTTATGTGAACATTTTCTCAAACTGTAGTAACTTATTTGTTTATTAACCCATAATACATCAGTTCCACGTAAGAATTTAACCGGTAGTAAAGGGTTAAAACTAAGACAGTAACTTATGTAACCGGTGAGAAAAAATTGAGTAACTTGTTTGTAACGTTTTAAACTATAGTAACTTAGGCGAACATTTTCCCAAACTTTAGTAACTTATTTGTCTATTAACCCATTATAGAACGGCAATTGATTTGTATGATCAATAATAATACTAGCATAGCAGGGTACTCGCGCGTTGCAGAGTTGAATGGGTTATGTTATTAAAACCCCCACTATGATGTGACAAATCCACAATGTACAGGGCCCCGTGAAACCCCCCTATGAGAGAGTCCGTATAAACTCCACCGAGTTGAATACCTTGAAATAAATATTTTTAGTGAATCATGTATTTTAATTTAGAGTAAACTGCAAAAAATGTCTAACTTTTCAAAAAATGTAAAAAATGTCCTCGAAAAAAAACTGCAAAAATTGTCCCTAACGTTTTATTTTTCTGGAAAAAAATTATTTTTTGGCTAACGCTCGTTAGTTTTGGCCGTGTGAAATGACTATTTTACCCTCGCCTACTACAAGGATATTTTTTGCAAGAACATTTTTTGCAGTTTACTACTCCTTCCGTCCCATATTAAGTGTCTACTTTCAAAATGCACAAAGTTTTATGAAATTTCATTAACTACACTCTTCACCAATCAAATATCATTTTTACCAACAAAAGTCTCATCTCATTGGTTGGAATACATTATGTACACTTAATTTGGTACATCCCAAGATTCTATTGTGGACACTTAATATGAGACGGAGACGGAGAGAGTATTTATTTTCTTTTTGAACTCCTATCAGCACCACCCTCTACCACCACATAACCATCGACACCTTCCTCCAGCTGATTTCTTTAAACAAGTAGCGGATGCTTGAACATCCTTTCTATTGAAGCCAGCTGGTGCTTCAAGTTCCAACACAGATACTGTTGGAATTTAAATATCTTGACATTCAAATAAATAAATAAACATCAAAGCAAGTAATAGCGGAAGCAAGGATCTAATTTAACACATAATAGTATTACCGAATATTAAATAAGAAACGTACCGTTATGATCTTAGCAAGAACAAAGATCAAATCTTCTTTCTCCTTCACTTGAACAATCAAACGGATTAACGTGGAACCCCTTACCTTTTTTGTTCCACAATCCAAGATTAATTACTAAAGTAAGTAATTAACGAGCTCTTGTACACACGTACTATAAGCGGCTAACTAATGTTGCTAGCAATTGAACACAAGAAAACCAAAACTATTTTTGTTTAATAATTGAAAACAGTGATTGAATTGATTGCAAAAGTCAGTCGACTTTATTCAAAGCAAAGGACAACAAACACTTTGTGGTGACAGTAATTTGCACACCAAAGTCAAAAAATAAAGTACCAATATGTTTGTATTTATAGGGAATGGTAGCCTTGGAGGACAAGAAGTCGATTAGGGTATGGAATACCCTTAGGAAAACCGGCCAAGCCCAATGATGGGGTTCTAGATCCTTCTTGAGCTCCAAATTTCACCAATGGTCCTTCCTTTATTTACTTAACGACCGTTAGTCAATTCGGTTAATTACTTAATGTCCGTTAGTTAACATTTCGTGTCCAAATAATTAAAATACATAACTATTATATATATTAATTATTTACGTTAGTCATTCATACGTAAAGTGTGCAATCCCTCGAACCCGAGTTCGAATCTAGTCATACACGATAATATTTTTCCATTAAAACTCTAACAGCTCCCACTTGAAAATCTATTAAAAGTGTAATTGACATTGGTTAGCGTCTAGCAACACGCCAATGCTCCCAGAACAACTCGGGTGGTGGTTCTCCTGGAAAAAACCATTCGATGATTCATCATCATACTTATCCTTTTGCTTCTAATACTACATTAATAAAGATATGGATCTAAGTCACTCTTTATTAATAATTCTGTTTCTCGTTGTTTATGATTAAATAAGATTACCAAATCTTCTGAACCATTCAGGGGAGATCTTGGGTGTGGCCACACATACATCTTACCAATCCTACGAGGGGCTCAGCAGTATTAAACTCCAAACAGTTTGAAGGAGAAAATTCTATCTTGACTACGAGCATAACTCATGCACTTCGCAACGCTTCTGAAAACAATCCTTATAGCTACCAGTTACGTATATCGGTAGATTGAATCACAGAAATGCACTACATGCATGACAGTTATCTGGCATCTCAAGTCTGAGGATAACTATATACTCATGATTTACTTGATGACAAGATCCATAAAGTAAACTCATGTCGGCGGGATAAAGTCCTATACTCAAACAATTTGAATATCATGTGAAATTGGCATGACAACGCATCAATATACTTTCAAGTATATTATACCAATACTCAGATTTGTCTTAATTTAATGATATTCCCATATCATTAACTGACAACGAACAGTTTAGAATATATAAATTTATTCAAGGATATAAACATGCAAATATAGGATATATTATTAAGAAAATGATAACAAAACTTAACCATTATTTTATTCCATTAAAATTAATAACTGTTTTACAACATCCCAAAATCCAAACACTAATCACAGATATGCATGAAACTATTAGCTAAACGAAGTCCTATGCCATCAGAAAGTTCTTTAAGCTTTCCTCCGGGTAGAGCCTTCGTTAATGGATCTGCTAAGTTGTTATCTGTGTGAACTTTGAGTAATTCGATCTCGCCAATATCCACTTGTTCCCTAACATAGTGATATCGAATCGGGAAATGTCTGGTGCCCTTCATGATTCCAGGTTCATTGGCAAATGTAATTGCGGCTGAATTGTCACAATACATTTTTATAGGTCTTTCGATTGAGGGCATAACTCCAAGCCCTGAAACGAACTTCCTAATCCAGACTGCTTCCATTGCAGCTTCTGAGGCAACAATATACTCGCTTTCTGTAGCAAACATAGCAATAGTGCTTTGCTTCTTACTCTTCCAATCCACAGCTCCTCCATTGATGACAAAGATGTAACCCGTCTGAGACTTCGTATCATCTTTATCACACTTCCAGGATGCTTCGCAGTAACCTGTAACACACAGCTCTACTTCTGGATTTCCCCCATACACTAAAAACATATCCTTCGTAGCTCTCAAATACTTGAGAATATGTTTTACAGCTGTCCAGTGGAGTTCACATGGATTCTGCTGATATCGACTGGTAATGTTCTGAGCAAACGCCACATCGGGCCTTGTACATCTCACCGCATACATTATAGATCCCACAGCCGAAGCATAAGGGCTAGCACCAGATAGTCTGTGGGACCAGATAGTCTGTAGAACCAGATAGTCTGTGGGATCTAATATCGCTAGTGTTTATTTCTGCAAGTAAATAAACATAACCATAACGACTGAAATCATCCGTGAAGGTTAAGAAGTAGCTAGCACCTCTCTTTGACGTATGTCTAAGTGGTCCGCATACATTAGTATGTATTAAACCAAGTAGATCATCAGCCTTTTCAATACGGTTATTAAAAGGTTTATTGGTCATCTTCCCAGATATACAAGATTCGCACTTATCAAATGATTCATCATTGATATTTTGCAAAAGCCAATCACGTTGCAGCTTTTGCATGCGAGTCTTGCCTATGTGGGCAAGTCGACAATGCCAAAGATAAGACGAATCCAAGACATTCTTGACTCTCTTATTGTTGATGCTATACATCGAATTATAATCACTATGTTCATTCATATTAATCTCAAACACACCATTTATAGCAATCGCATCAAAATAAAAAACATTATTTAATGAGACAGAAATCTTATTGCCAGAAATAGTATGATGAAATCCCAAATTCAACAAACAAGCAAAAGAAATAACACCTCTAACAATAGATGGTGAATAATGACAATTACTTAAATTCAGTATCAAGCCCGAAGGCAAAACTAATTCAAAAATTCCTATGGCTTCAACTACTGCTTGTGCACCATTGCCCACTTGCAGAAATTGCTCCCCATAGGCGAGTCTCTTTTGCACTCTAAATCCCTGTAGCGTATTACAAATATGAATAACGCATCCAGTATCATATACCCAGTAATTTAATTTACGAGTTAGTGAAAATAATTCAATCATAAAGAAATTATCTGAAGTACTGGCTTGCCCAGTCTCACCCTTCAGCTTTTTTTGTCGCAACTCCTCGAGATAAAGAGGACAGTTCCTCTTCCAGTGTCCAGTCTCGTGGCAGTGATGACAACCTTGATCCTTCTTATTGGGATTAGGCTTGTTCTTCTTAGGGGCCTTCTTAGGTTCAGGCTGATAGGCCAAAACTTGTTTACCTTTATCAGCAGCTTTACCTTTCCCCTTATTCTTCGATTTTGGTTTTTGAACCCTACCCATCTGTATTGCTAGTACTTGTGGAGTAGGAGCCTTATCCTTTCCCGGTAGACCCTTCTCATAATCAATGAGCATTGCGAGTAATTCAGTTATAGTCTTCCCCGAGCAATGCATGTTGTAATTCTGAACAAAACCCTTAAAGTCCTTGTTAAGGGACCTATTGATTAAGTTCACATAAACATTGTCGGTTAAGACATAACCCATAGTATAGAGACGATCGATGTAATCTTTCATCAGCAGCACATGATCTCACACGGGTTTACCTTCCTCTTGCCTACAGCTATGAAATTTATCGATCAAATCATAAAGTTCGACAGCTGGAGGTACCTCATAGGTTTTCTGGAGTTCTTCAAGCATATCTTTAGGAAAGTAATGCTCAAACTGTTTTTGTAACTTTGGCACCATGCTATTTAGCATTAAGCATGCTACCTCATTATGCAAATCGAACTCCTTTTGCCAATCAGCTTTGACCTCATCAGATGCATCATCAGCTGGTTGTGCAGGGCAAGGCTTAGTCAAATAATCAAGCTTCTTGGTCACTCGCAGGACAATCCTCAAGGACCGATGCCAATCATTGAAATTAGGCCCAGTCAGTTTTTCCCTCTCAAAGTGAGCTTTGAAAGCGGAACCAGCAGAAGTGTTGTCGGGTTGAGCCATTTCTACAGAAATAAGTTCAAATATTAGTATTTTCGATAATACAATTTTTAAGAAAAGAAAATTACCCAGGAAATACAATATAACCATTTAATTCTCTTGAAAAACTAGGATACAACTATTCATAGTTCCACTACATCAGTTGATCTGCTAGTAGTGAAATTACAAAAGATGGTAACTTGTCGTACAATAATCAGCAAAACAATTTCCGACTCCTTGATAGTTATGGGAATTACATTTGCCAAACAATTTGCAATGTAAGCATGTTTCTTCCCATGTCATGCTTTAAGTCTCAAGGTCTCACTTATAGCTTAATTAAGTCGTCTAATTTAGAAACATGTAAATTCACATAATTTTATCACATCAATTGATCTGCTAGCAATAAAAGTATGTAATTTACCTTGTCATTAATATCTGTGTCAAGGTCTCACTTACGCCAGATATTAACTTCAAGTGTCTCTTATAATTAGATAGCATGGACTTAAATTTTAAGGGTATTTATTTTGATGTGACAATCAAAATATGTACAAAGAAGCATGCACTCATCTTTGTATCATAAGTTTTCAAAACAATTTTAATTACCAATTCGCTAAGAGTTAAATCAACAAAGTTTTAATTGAGGCGTTGAGTAACTTACAACTTTGCCTTAAGATGCTTCGTACATATAATGGTGTACTTGGTAAGTCTAATTGACGCACAGGCGAGCGGAGAGACAGAATGGAGTCTCTTTAAGACCACAATTTAATGCGAAACCAACCTTATACCCACTTTATAGTTTGTCAAATTAGGTCCGCCGCTTCGACCATTTGTACAGTTGCATCAATCAATTAAAAGTTTATGATTCTAAGTCTTATAAAATTATGTAGTAAATTATTAAATTGCTAGTCTCGCTTGGGAGCAAATTACCATGCGAAGCGAACCACTGTCTGCACGTAAGACTTGGCAATAAATAATTTACCACACCAAAGGTTTCATAGTTATTAGGTCCATTTAATTTTTATACCAAAAATCACCCTCTTTTTGCTTACAATTCATGAATAATTTAAACAAATAAGACAAGTAATTTTAACAAAATTAAATAAACACAAATAACGCATATAATTTTAACAATTAAATCATATAGCCACATGCAAACCTTTTGATAAATCCTATTAATAATCTATATGTGTAATTATTATGTATATAATTAATAAAACTCCCATTGGTTTTCGAGCGCATTGTACCCAATGGATCACAGACGCCAACAATTGGCCGCGTAAGTTTTAATAATTAAATACCACATAGCACATAACTGATTCATTAATTTAATATATTAGGTCTTCCCTAATTTTAGATTTATCTAAAACATGTAGCATATAAAACAAACCCTAATTCATAATTCCTTGCATGAAGAATCATGAATTAAACAGGAACGTAATCCTTATTCAAATAAACACATAAACATGTCCTAATTTAGGGTTACAAAACTAACTTTTTAATTAACAAGGGTCGAAACCCCCCCCCCCCTAAATTATGGATCGAATTAATTTTTAGATCTAGTAATAAAACCCTAAAAAAATTCGACTAACAAACATGTAAATCCAAATCTAGATTTGATTTTTAATTATGTGTTTCGATAATATCAATTACATGTTAAATTGGTTCGTGATGCCACTGTTGGAATTTAAGTATCTTGACATTCAAATAAATAAATAAACATCAAAGCACGTAATAGCGGAAGCAAGGATCTAATTTAACACATAATAGTATTACCGAATATTTAATAAGAAACGTACCGTTATGATATTAGCAAGAACAAAGATCAAATCTTCTTTCTCCTTCACTTGAACAATCAAACGGATTAACGTGGAACCCCTTACCTTTTTTGTTCCACAATCCAAGATTAATTACTAAAGTAAGTAATTAACGAGCTCTTGTACACACATACTATAAGCGGCTAACGAATGGTGCTAGCAATTGAACACAAGAAAACCAAAACTATTTTTGTTTAATAATTGAAAACACTGATTGAATTGATTGCAAAAGTCAGTCGACTTTATTCAAAGCAAAGGACAACAAACACTTTGTGGTAACAGTAATTTGCACACCAAAGTCAAAAAATAAAGTACCAATATGTTTGTATTTATAGGGAATGGTAGCCTTGGAGGACAAGAAGTCGATTAGGGTATGGAATACCCTTAGGAAAACCGGCCAAGCCCAATGATGGGGTTCTAGATCCTTCTTGGGCTCCAAATTTCACCAATGATCCTTCCTTTATTTACTTAACGACCGTTAGTCAATTCGGGTAATTACTTAACGTCCGTTAGTTAACATTTCGTGTCCAAATAATTAAAATACATTACTATTATATATATTAATTATTTACGTTAGTCATTCATACGTAAAGTGTGCAATCCCTCGAACCCGAGTTCGAATCTAGTCATACACGATAATATTTTTCCATTAAAACTCTAACAGATACCTTATCCGCCTACAATAAAGAAATGTCAAACATTGTTACTTCCAATATAATGTATATAAGGCCAGGCGGAGTGCCCATCAGGTTGCCCAAAGGGCTGCTTCAAACCCCCGGTAACACCATTCCGTGCCCAGCGGGTTGCCCTCAACGGGCTGGTGGGAGGGCTATATACCCTCTGATCAAACCGATGGAAGTATACGTTGGAGGGGCTTTGATGAAATTTTTTTTTTTATTTTATTTTTTTTATTTTTTGGCTTGTTTGAAAATTGACCGTTGGCTGTCAAAAAAATAAAAAATAAAACTCCTCCTTGAGTAGTAGACTCTGGTTTCTGTGATGATGAGGAAGAACCCATAAACCGAATAGATGAGCAAAATCTTGTGGTGGGTATTCTTAAAGTAGACGAGTTAATGTTTTGTGGGTATTATTTTGACAAATGTCTCAGTTTGCACCAAGTGTTTTGGTTGATGGGCCAAATTCTTAGTTTCAGCTTGGGTTGGGCTGACCCAATATCTACACATAAGTTATGCGTTCTCTCCATGTGAAATACAGGATTGCATTTGATAATTGATATTTTTATTATTATGTAATGAACTTTTATGAAATGTTATGTGTTTTAGTTATAAATTGTGTAGTTTAATAGTTTAGGAGGAAAAAATAAAAAATTTGGGAGGGCTGGAAAATCATGGGCGCGAGTGAAATTGGTTGGGAGAGCTGGTTGAGAGGGCTGGAGAGTTGAACTGAGTTGACATAATTTTATTGGTCAAATTTGTTTTAGGAAAAGTTCTTTTGTTCCTTTTTTACCTTTGTGATGTTAGGAAGCATGTGTTGATACAATTCCAGTGCCCAAAAAAAATCATCTTCCTATGTCAATGTATTAGGAGAGATGAGCACGATGGGTCTATCGTTTTTCAGTAGCAACGCTGTGTCTGTCACGAATACAACTTTTTTTTATCAACATCATTGTTGAGGTACACATAGTTTGACTCGTACTACATTCTAGATCAGGATTACTACATACACTTTTACTAACTTTTTCTCTAAGCTGAAACACAGTTACTAATAGACACCAGATATTCTGTTCTTTTGGATGAATTGTACAGATGGACGGCGACTTCTGTATGACACCACCGTAACAGACACATTGAAAAATCTGGAAAGTGTTTACTAGACATTATGAACATGCAGGGCGGCTCAAGCCTTTTACATGCCTAAAGCGGATTTTTTATAATGAGGCCTTCTTTAATAGAAACATTTGGCTGTTATTTTCAATATTTTGTATCAAGTTTATTTTTCTAGCTCTATTTTATGAAGAAATAAGATTGACAAATCTTAAGATTTTTTACTAGTGATCTGTTGAAGTAAAACCTTGCAGGCAGGTCCCACTTCTATGTTTCGTCCTCCGGACTGATTCCTTCGGACCTTGCTTGTTCCTACACACAAGAAGAACACGTGTTAGGCTCGCCCCAGGTTTTATCCCAGGACCAACCTCCGGCGTGAGAATGAGTATTGGGTGATTATCATATGAATAGTGATATGAGAGTAACAATAGTAGGTGTTAATTGAATCCTATTGCAAATGAGGTGTGGGTATTTATACTACCCACATCTACTGTACCTGTTTACCTTGAGACTTGTGCGTTGACCTATGTCTGACATAGCAGGTAGATGTCAGATCACGTGGTGGACATAATCCCGCGAAATCTGGGGAAGTGACAACTTGATGGGACTATTCAACACGTAAGGTGGCAGTTCTGTCGGAGACATGGCCGAACGTAGAAAATAATCCGGACAGAATGTGACGTCCGGATCCGAGGGCCTCGTCCGGACCAAGTATGTATCGTCCGGACAAGTATGACGTCCGGACACATACACCAACATGTCCCCCCCAGTATTGTAGTATCGGTTGAAGACCGATAGTGCAATACTTTAACACTATCTTTTCGGTTTCGGCGCAAGTCATCCGGACACATACACCAACATGTCCCCCCCAGTATTGTAGTATCGGCTTTTAGTCGATGGTGCAATACTTAAGAAACTTTGGTCTTTCAGTGCTTTACGGGCGATCAATCGTCCTTTAAATGCAACCGGGTCACGGGTGTCGGTTCGGGTAAGAGCATTAGAGCCTATTAGGCCCTAGTGGGCTGTTTGGACTCCAGGCCCATGGGCCGAATATAAAAATATTTTTACTATATGTTAGACAGCTGTCTGCCACGCGTACCTTTTGCCCTAGAGATCCAATGTCCCAGAGTTTGCCACGTCAGTAAATGGCAGGCTGATGCGACGTTTCGCTTCTTTCCAGCTCTGCCCTATATATATACCGCTTAACGCTTCCTCATTTTTTCTTACTTTTTACTGTGTGTATTTATCCTGCGTTCGGAAATTTCCAACTTCCATCTCCGGTCGTTCTTGTGAGGTGCGTTTCGTTCTTTTAGCTTTATTATATATATATTCCTCGGCATCCCTTTAGTGACGATCGTAGAGATGAGCACTTCAAATAATCGTCCGTTAGCTAGTAGGCCTGGGTCCTCCTCCGATAGGATAGTCCCTAAATGCGACATGCACATTCATACTTCGAAAATGACGCAGGGAGACCTAGATAGGGTGGTAGGGGAGTTTGGGATTCCTGCGGATCTACGTCCCACACTTCCGCCGGATGGTATGACGATGGACAGTTTACCGGACCATAAAATAGGTATTTACGTTCAGCAGTTAAGAACCAGGGGTGTAAGGATTCCGTTTTCGACCTTTTTATTAGCGGTAATAGAGTATTTCCGAGTACACATTTCTCAACTTGTACCGATAGGTTTAAATAGAGTAACTATGTTTGAGATTCGGTGCTATAGTTTAGATGTGCAACCGACCGTTCCATTATTCCGGGTATTCTATAGACTCTGCAAACAAGGTCATTGGTTTTCATTTGAGAATCGCATGGGTCGGAGGGCTAAGAAATGTTTTACGGAGGTGCATAGTGGGTTAAAGAATTGGAAGAACCATTTTTTCCTGATAGACCGGAGAGCCTTTCCGAATGCCATGCCATGGAGGCATAGAGATTCGAAGATCACAGATGAGTTTCCGGAGACTCATTCTGATAGGGATGCTAAACGGGTCGCTGCGAAAGTGATTCCCCTTAGGCAACCTTCTGTCGCCCTTTTATGGATGACAGGTTTATCTAAAGTCTCTGAGTATCCCGGGTATGAGCTTGCTATAAAGGATGCCGAGGGAAAGGGTAATGCTATACTTTTGTCTTAACCGTATATAATCTGTTGCCTTGCATTTGATCTTTACTTTCCTCCCCCCTTTGTTTTTTGTAGTGCTCACGATGGCTGAATATTTGGAGCTTCCGATTGAGATTGTGACCGAAGTTGGCAAGGGTGGGCCCCTGCCGGAAGGGAGTGAAAGGGTGGATAGGACAACGACCCGTTGGTACCAGGGAGTTCCGTTCTTGAAAAGACTTCACTTCAAAAGGCCGTTGAAAGGCCGGATACTAGTGTGCTGGCCGCTAGGCAGGAGAAAGAGAGAAAAAAGAGAATGGTGGAACAGGCTGGGTCGAAGAGGAGTGCTGAGGGGTCTTCTGCTGCGGAGAAGAGGAGGAAAAAGCCAAGGAAGCAGTCTGAGAGCAATGTAGGTGAGGATGCTTCGACTGGGAACGTTTTAAAGGTGACTCCTCCTCAGGAAATTTTTGTGCAAGGTGTGATTCATGTTGAAGAAGGGGTGGGTGGTGGAGAAGGTGCTATGAATCAGGAGGAGGAGAATGATGAGACCGGTCATAGTCAGCAGCCTCCAGACGACAGGCAACCTACCGAGGAGAGCCAGCCGCAGAATCAGAGGCCTCTGGTTCATGGTAAGAAATGCTTGTCTGTTGGATCTCTCGTTCCTTCTTTTTCTTTCCTTTTTTTTTTTTTTTTTTTTTTTTTTGATACATCTTATTTGTATAGATCTGTCCGTGCATCCTGAAAATTCCCCTCCAGGATCCGAAGGACCTAACTCAACTGCGAGAGGTATACGAGCCCTTCTTTATGGTTCCTTTGATTGTTCTTTCGTGGCTCTAAGTTGTGGTTGATTTTACTGCAGATGAGGGTTCTTCCGGAAGAGAGGTGTTTGTCCTGGTGTGGTCTTTGACCAAAGATGTCTGGTTGAATTCTTATAGAGCGTGCCAAGAGATGTTGTCGCATCTTGCGACTCCCGCTGAGCAGGCCTCGTTGGAGGAGATAACCACCAGCCGGCTAATTCGTGCTTCGTATGTGCAGTCCGCTAATGAGATTGTGACACAGGCGGAAGTGTTGCGCCGGTTTACCCGGATGATCACGCAGAATAAGGAGTTGAAGCATGGTCAACAGGTTGCTGAACAAGGGCGGATTGCTATGATTGGGAAGTATGATCGTGTGGTGGGAGAGCTTGAAGCTTTGAAGAAGCAAATGGCAGCCGAGCGGGAAGCCACCTTGGTGCGAGAGGAAGGGTTTTCTGATCAGCTGGCCGATATGCAGAAGGACCGGGATGACTGGAGGATAACCGCTGGGAATCAAGTTAATAGGATTAGGGAGCTGGAGAGGGAGTTGAAGGAGTCAAACCAGGCTGTTAAGCAGTTGGAGGAGCAAAAGGCAGAGTTGGCGGAAGAGGTCAGTTTATCAGAATCCATTCGTCATAATACTGTGAAAGAGTTGATTCCTGCGGCTTGTCGAAGGCTATTTGAGAGTCATGAGTATAAGAGGAGTATGGGAAAGGTTTATGGTTTGTCTTACTCCGCTGGGTTTCTGGACGGTCTTCGGTATGAGCGAAAGGAAGAGGATGTTGAAAAGTTTTTGCCCAGGTTTCAGAAACTCAATATGGAAGCTCCGAATATATGGAAGGCAGAGTACAACAAATTGTTTGAGGCCCAATATCCATACATTAAGAAGCTTATGGACTCCGCTCGCCTTCCATTAGGTGACCTCATGAACCTTTTTCCTGATCTCCCTCCTCCCAAGCTGAGTGCCGTTGGAGGTCCTGCGACTCAGCAAACCGGAACCTCTTCCTGGGTGAAGGAGGTTGCCGATAGGAACCCTTGATTTCCATTTATGTTCCTTTGTTGGATGAAAGTAATATGAATAATATTTTTAGCTCAAGCACTTGTATATTGTTATTTGTGGCTGATGTCATTTTTTTGCATCCTCGGGTGGATGAATATAGTTATGCTTTTGTTACCTATTTTGCGAAAATGTAACTTTATTTGCTTGAGCCTTCGTTATGGATTGACCGGATGATATAAAATCGGAGTGTTACATGTATTTTGTTTATTGCTTTGCATAACCGCTTGATTTATTGGACGGAGTGATTTCACGATCCGCTCACGAGGGAGGAAGTGTTTTCCACAATCCGTTGAGTATATTGGACGGAGTGATTTCACGATCCGCTTGCGAGGGAGGGTGTGTTTTCCACAATCCGTTGAGTATATTGGACGGAGTGATTTCACGATCCGCTCACGAGGGAGGGAGTGTTTTCCACAATCCGCTGAGTATATTGGACGGAGTGATTTCACGATCTGCTCGCGAGGGAGGGAGTGTTTTCCACAATCCGCTGAGTATATTGGACGGAGTGATTTCACGATCCGCTCATGAGGGAGGGAGTGTTTTCCACAATCCGTTGAGTATATTGGACGGAGTGATTTCACGATCCGCTCACGAGGGAGGGAGTGTTTTCCACAATCTGTTGAGTATATTGGACGGAGTGATTTCACGATCCGCTCACGAGGGAGGGAGTGTTTTCCACAATCCGTTGAGTATATTGGACGGAGTGATTTCACGATCCGCTCACGAGGGAGGGAGTGTTTTCCACAATCCGTTGAATATATTAGACGGAGTGATTTCACGATCCGCTCACGAGGGAGGGAGTGTTTTCCACAATCCGTTGAATATATTGGACGGAGTGATTTCACGATCCGCTCACGAGGGAGGGAGTGTTTTCCACAATCCGTTGAGTATATTGGACGGAGTGATTTCACGATCCGCTCACGAGGGAGGGAGTGTTTTCCACAATCCGTTGAGTATATTGGACGGAGTGATTTCACGATCCGCTCACGAGGGAGGGAGTGTTTTCTACAATCCGTTGAGTATATTGCCACCTCATTAGAGCATAACACAACTGTATATCGAAAAATTGTTCCTTTTACTTATTGGCACACTGTAGATGTAAATGATAGCAAGCTTCGGCGTACCGATTTTACAAGAAACAATTTCGTAGATTCATTGCATTCCACGTCCGAGGTACTTCTCGGTCTTCCATTGTGTAGAGCTTGTATGAGCCGTTGTCGTAGGCCTCGACGACCCGGTATGGGCCTTCCCAATTAGGTCCTAACTTTCCTTGGTTTTCGACCCGGCTGGCCTCATTTCTTCGGTACACGAAATCTCCCACTTTGAAAGATACCGGGCGGACCCTTTGGTTGTAATACTGTTCGACCTTGGTTTTATATTTGGCCTCCCGAATAGCTGCCATCTCTCGTCTTTCTTGTAATAAGTCAAGGTTTAAACGTTGTTATTCTTCGTTGTCTTCCGGGTTGTAAAGCATGGTGCGGTGCGTGGGCATTCCGATTTCGGCCGGAATAACCGCTTCGCTGCCGTACGTCAGGCTGAAAGGGGTTTTCCCATTACTTGTTTTGAGTGAAGTCCGGAAGGCCCATAGGACGTTCGGTAACTCATCCACCCATCCGGCTCTTTCTCTCCCTAGGCGGGTTTTGATACCATGCATGAGGCTTTTGTTGGCCCTTTCGACTAATCCGTTGGCCTGAGCATGGGCCACCGCCGTGTTTATCTGTTTAATTTTTAACTTCTCACACCAGCTTTTGAACGGGTCTTTGACGAAATTTGTTCCGTTGTCCGTGACTATAATGCCCGGGAGTCCGAACCTACAAACGATATTTTCCCACACGAATTTCTTTACGTCTTTGCCGGTGGTTTTGGCGAGGGGCTTTGCCTCTATCCACTTTGTGAAGTAATCGACAGCCACAATGACAAACTTTACTTTCCCAGGAGCCTCCGGTAGGGGGCCTAGTACGTCCATTCCCCATTGGTAAAAAGGCCACGGTGCCATGACAGATGTCATAATAGTTTTAGGTAGCTTTAGGACCGGAGCGTGGATTTGACAGGAATCACATTTGTTGATTTCCTCCCTGGCGTCTCTGTGCGTGGTTGGCCAGTAATAGCCTTGCCTCATTAGTTAGGCTACGACCGACCTTGGACCGGGGTGCATCCCACATGCCCCTTCGTGTACCCCTCGTATGACATAGTTTGCTTGGAGAGGACCAACGCATCTTAGCATCGGACTGAGGTATGATTTTTTGAACAATACACCTCCTTCCATTGTATACTGAGGGATTTTCATTCGTAGTGCCCTTGCTTCGTTGGGGTCATCAGGCCATACCCCTTCCCTTTAGACACCGGACGATTTGTGACATCCAGTTATCCTCTTCTTCTTATACAATTGCTCCGACCTGTTTTTCTTCGGTTGACGGCTTTTCCAACACTTCGACCAGAATTTCCTTGGTCAGATGATTAAAAGCTACCGAGGCTAGCTTTCTCAAAACGTCCGCCTTTTGATTTTCTATTCTCGGTATGTTACAGATTTTGAACTTTTTGAAACCACCAATGTATTCTTTTGCCTTTGCCAAGTATCGGATCATACTTTCCTTGGTCGCTACGAAGTCCCCATTAACCTGACTTGCTACCAACTTTGAGTCCACCCGGACCTCTAGGTATTCCACCATCATCTTTTTAGCGAGCCGCAGACCGGCGAGGAGAGCCTCGTACTCTGCTTCGTTGTTGGTACTTTTGAAGTTCAAACGGAGGGCGTAAGTGTGCTCGGTTTGACAGGGTCCGATCAACACAAGGCCCGCTCCGGAACCCTTACTGCTTGACGCACCGTCTGTGTAGAGTATCCAGTTCTCCAGATTGGAAATGTCGTGGACTCCTTTTCCTTGTTTTTTCGGATACGACTCTTCCGTTCCGACGGGAATTTCCGATATGAAATCCGCGAGGACTTGCCCCTTAACCGATCTTGGTACGTAGTGATGTTGTAGGCTCCTAACTCTATGGAAATTTGGCCAACCTTCCGGAGGCCTCGGCTTACTTAGAATCTGCTTTATGTGATCCTTATAACTCGGATGGGATGGGCCTCGAAATACCTTCTTAACCTTCTTGACATGTGCAATAGCGACAACGCCAGTTTTTCGACCGGAGAGTAGTTCTTTTCGGCTTCTTGTAAGGTTCGGCTTACATAGTGAATAGGCGACTGCTTCCCGTCCCTCTCGGTTAGCAGGACTGCACTGATGCCTCTTTTGCCGCGCTAGTACACATATAGGATTTCTTTTGTTTGGGTGTTGATAAGATGGGAGATCTAGGATGAGTTTCTTGAGTAACTGGAAGGCCTCTTCAGCCTATCGGTCAACTTGTATCGTCCTTGTTTTCTTGTGATGTTTTCAAGTTCAAAGAACGGAAGGACCTCTCAGCTGATTTGCCAAAAACCTGTTTAGAGCGGCCAACTTGCCACTTAGGCTTTGCATTTCTTTCAAAGTCGACGGGGATTTCATTTGTGCGATGACTTTCGTTTTACTTGGGTTTACCCGAATACCCTCGGAGGTTACCATGTAGCCTAAAAATTTTCCTTCTTCGACACCGAAGGAGCACTTCTTCGGATTTAACTTCATGTTAATTTTTCGTAGGTTATAAAAGGTTTCAGAAATATCTGCCAACATTTCCTTTTCTCCTTTACTTTTGATCACCATATCGTCCACATAGGCTTCCAGATTCTACGATCTGACCCGAAAAGCCGAATAACCGAGACGTTGGTAGTGGCCCCGCATTCTTTAAGCCGAACGCATTTTGTAATAGCATAGTCCTTGTTCCGTATAGAACGCTGTCTTTTCTTCATCTTCTTCGGCCATTTGGACTTGGTGGTAGCCTTTGTATGCATCTAGAAAACACTTGTACCTGAATCACATTACCGACTCGATCTTCCAATTGATTTCCGGAAGCGGATAGTAATCCTTCGGACACGAGGAGTTTAAGTTTTTAAAATCAATACACATTCGCCAATTTCCATCGCTCTTTTTTACCAGTACTGGGTTGGAGATCCATGTGGGATAACGAACTGGCCGAACGATTCCTGCTCTCAACCATTCATCCACCTCCTTTAGTACCACTTGATTCTTTTCCTCGGATAAGTTGCGTTTCTTCTGAGCTATCGGCGTGTCGTCCATGTTGACATTCAGATGGTGCTTGATCAACCGTCGTGGAACTCCATCATATCGAGGTTGCCATCCAAACGTCTTTATTTTTTCTCAACAGCTCGACTAGTGTTTCCGGCATTCCTCAAAAACCTGTTCCTATGGTGACCAGTTGTTCCGGATGTGCGAGGTTCACTAAGATTTCCTCCGTCTTACCCACTTCCGATTTGACAGTTTCCGCCTCTCGAGGCACCTCCATTATTTGTTTCTTTTCCAGTCGCCTGCATTCTAGCACCATAGCCGATCGCGCGACCAATGTCGCCACTCCTTTCGGTGTGGGGAACTTGACCATCGAATGAATTGTCGACGGGATTGCCCTTAACTCCTTAAGACCGGTTCGGCCCAATATCACATTATTGGGAGATGGGGACTGTATCACACAAAATTTCATGGTCGTTTTTCGTAACATACCGTGGTTGCCGAAGCACACATCTAATTCGATTTTGCCCAACGGTCTGCTTGTCTCTCCAGAGAATCCTACTAGAGAAGTGCTCGTCTCTTTGAGCCTCGCCCTTATGTCTGAGCAAAGGTTGTTGAAACAATGCTCATACATTACATTCACGGAGGATCCTTCATCGATATATATCCTTCGACTAAATACCCCTCTATGTCACCTTCGACGATGAGCGTTCCTCGACAGGTCACCGGTCGCGACCGGGGGGGGGGGGGGGGAAACTATCGGAACGTTCATCCATTCCTCATCATGCCCCCCGTACCTTCTCTTTCTGTTTTCCGGCTGACTTCTTACCATGCCGATCATTTCAGCTTTTTCGAGGCGTTTCGGTTTTTTCAATCGTTGGTTCTGATTGTTATCGGTTTCGGTCAGGAAGTGAAAGGAAGGACCGGCCATTTCAATGCTCTGGTAGATTGAATAGCGGGTCCCACGAATGGCGCCAATTTGTTGAAGTAAAACCTTGCAGGCAGGTCCCACTTCTTTGTTTCGTCCTCCGGACTGATTCCTTCGGACCTTGCTTGTTCCTACACACAAGAAGAACACGCGTTAGGCTCGCCCCGGGTTTTATCCCAGGACCAACCTCCGGTGTGAGAATGAGTATTGGGTGATTATCATATGAATAGTGATATGAGAGTAACAGTAGTAGGTGTTAATTGAATCCTATTGCAAATGAGGTGTGGGTATTTATACTACCCACATCTACTGTACCTGTTTACCTTGAGACTTGTGCGTTGACCTATGTCTGACCTAGCAGGTAGATGTCAGATCACGTGGTGGACATAATCCCGCGAAATCTGGGGAAGTGACAACTTGATAGGACTATTCAACACATAAGGCGGCAGTTCTGTCGGAGACATGGCCGAACGTAGAAAATAATCTGAACAGAATGTGACGTCCGGATCCGAGGGCCTCGTCCGGACCAAGTATGTATCGTCCGGACAAGTATGACGTCCGGATACATACACCAACATGATCCGACTGGTGTTGCATACATTCAAACCATAAATCTAGATGGTGAGTCCAATCTAAAGACACGGTATGCTAAACAAAAAACAATTTCAAGAACCAATGAAGATGGATTTATCATTGGGGTGATTAGGTGTGAAAAGCCTAATAGCAATATACAGTAGAACCTCTATAAATTAATACTCGATAAATTAATAACCTCTATAAAACTAATAATTTGTCCGTTCTCAAATTGAAACCATTTCAAAATTGGACCCCAATCGATAAAATAATAAGATAATAATTTTTTTGAAATCCCAATGTAAATATATTGGTCCTAACGAAACTATAAATTAATAATTCCCCAAAATATTCCAAAATTCTAAGATTGTCTAGTAAAAAAAGAATCTATAGTCACTTGTGTTTTGTAAACTTCAAATCTATATTGAGTTCATCGTTAAATTTCCCCATTGCACTTAATAGAGTAGGCATTGTATTTTCGTATTGCAACAAAAAGTTATGAAGAGTTGTTGCCCCTTGCAATGCTTCTTTTCGAGTGACCGTAGGATATGAAAATTTTGAAGGTCATACATAAACCTCTTTAAATTAATAATTTATTAATTTATCGATATAATAATATCTCGCTAAATTAATAAAATATCCCGGTCCTAACATTATTAATTTATAGAGGTTGGTTTCTTGGCTGCTATGGGGATTGATCAGAAGCGTGTGTCACTTAGTCCTTCCAATATTGTTCTTCGTGGCTGTGTGCTAAAGAACACGAGTTGGGCTGTTAGAGTTGTGGTGTATACTGGTATATGGAAACCAAAGTTATGCTTAATAACTCGGGTGCACAGTCCAAAAGGAGTCATCTTGAGGCTCGAATGAATAAAGAAATTATTTTCTTATTGTTTTTCGTTGTTGGGTTGTGTTCAATTGTTTCTATTCGTGTGGTGGTAGAGGGTGGTGGTGGTGGAGGGTGGTGGTGATGGTTGTGTGGTGGTAGAGGGTGTTGGTGATAGAAGTAAAAATAAAAAAAATAATAATAGTAAATTGCAAAAAATGTTCTATGTCTCTGTATGGGTAAAATAGATATTTCACACGGCCAAAACTAACGACCGTTAGCTAAAAAAAACATTTTTTGCAGTTACAGTAACCCTTCAAGGGCATAACTTGCAGAAAAATGAAACGTCAGATAAAATTTTTGCAGTTTTTTTTTCGAGGACATTTTTTGCATTTTTCGGAAAGTTTAGGGACATTTTTTGAAGTTTAATCTTTAATTTATTATGTTCTTGACATAAATTTACGGATATCAATAATTTCATATAATGTATTTCAACTCCTTAACTAATGACAATGTTTTTCATTATACAATTATGATAATAAATATTTTAATGAGCAATGTTTTTTCGTCATTTAAAATATCTATTTAATTTATATAAAGCTAAGTTTTTATGGATATGGGTGTTAAAAAAACTGTATGAAAGCGACAAATAGAGCAGACCGGCTCAATCCAAAACGGCAGAAAACGATAATTAAGAAATCGAATCCGAAAAAACCAGAAATCAGATAAACCCTCTTATTTCGGTTCGATTTCTGTTTTTATTTTTAAATATCAGCGGTTACCCGAATCGAACCGTGTTTTATATACATGTAGTTTTAAATAAATTGAGGCTGGATTAAAAATATGTGCAATAGAGTAAAATACAAAGATTTTTTTTTTTTTTTTTTTTTGTTTTGTTGTTGTTGTTGTTGTTGTTGTTGTAATTTTAGCTTTATTATTTGTATTTCTTAAATTGTTGTGTTTTGTGTTTTAATAATTTGTATAATATGGTTTATTGTGTTTATGTTGATTGTATAATATGTTTGATAATTTGTATTTTTTCATGTGAGCGGTGTTTTAATGACTGTATTAGTTGTATTTATTGATTAGTTAATTTATGTATGTCATTGTGCAAAATTTAATTGTAACATAATACTTTATAACATGTACCGGGTATTAATTAAAATTAAGTTTAGAAGTAGAATAAATATTTGTACCATAAGCTTAATAACATGCAATGTTTAAAATTATGGTTTGGAAGAGGGAAGCGTCTTACTCTTTTATATGTAGTATAAATATAGATTTAAAATTAAATGAGATATTTGTGTAAAAAAATCTCATTTATAATATTTTGTTCTTTAAGTATAAAAAATTCGTAAATCATCTGCTATTTCACAATTACTCCCTCCGTCTTATAATAATTGTTCACTTTCAATATGCAAAGTTTTAAGATATCTCACTAACTACACTATTCACCAATTAAATATCATATATTCCCACAAAAATCTTTTCTCATTGGTTGAAACACAAAATGAATACTTATTTGGGAAATTTTAAAATAGAAACATAGACAATTATCATAGATTTCAACACATTTCAAATAAAGAAAAGAACACCAGCCTATTAAATCGGCCCAGGTGCTGTTACAAACAACAGACCTAGGTAAACTGGAATCAAGGGTGTTAACAACTGAATGAGAAGATGCATTATAGTTTTAAATTATCTATGTTTAGACCCACCACCTCCGGTATTATAGAAAGGAAATCGATCGATAGGTAAAAAGAGGATCCAATAAGCTTTTGGATTGTGATGAAGACTTGTATGTAAATGAGTCTAGTGATAAAGAATGCTCTAATTATGGAGATGGAGGTCCAATGTTGAATAATAACATAAGAAATACTAGACGAGTACCTGTGCATAGCAACGGGATTTTATAGCGGCAGATAGTTTTAGTGATAAAAAAGGTTTATGGATTATAGACGAAAAATAATAAAAGTTTGAGGATTTGAGGATTAAATATAATGTTTTGAAACCCGGTTTGACCCGGGTGGTTCAACCGGCTGAATCGTTCTGGTCGAAAAATGGGTCAATTTAAACCAGGTCATCCTGACGAGTGGGGTCGAGTAAACAGGTCAAACTAAACCGAGTCAACCTGTCGGGTTTGAAGCGTCTCGGGTCAACCCGGTTTTCAATGTGTATTAATAGTTTCCTTTTGAAACATATGTTTTCAACATTTCCTTTTTTAGTTTCAAACTTTTCACTTCTCACTTTTGGTTTTTTTATTTATTTATATATAATATAGATTTCAAATTCTAAAAGTTCGAAATTTTCAAAATTTTAAAAATTTCAAGCATCTCAAATTTTTATAAAAGAAAATCTCAAATTTAGATAAATAATTTACATAACTTTAATTGTAACATAATTTACCAAAAATCTACACCGAGTTACCCGCAACTTACCAACAAATTATAACAAAACTAAAGACAAACCATATCTAAATTATAACAAACTTTACACAAGTAAATTACAACGAATTTATACAAAAAAGTCTTGTACCGCAATCTTTTCATAAACTTAAGAACCAGAAAATACAAAAACTTTATAACATTACATAAAATTACAAATCACCAGCAAACTTAAAAATACACAATAAAATCTATAGTAAAAATTACCCACAAACTTTAATAAGAAACCATGCATCTACCCGCGGCAGTGTCGAGGATTCCCATGGCATCGGCGGCATTGGATTCAGTCAACAATAGGGGGCAACAATAGCATAAATAAAAAAAACATGTTGATTCATTATAAAAGCTCAAAAGGTAAATATATACATCTTCAAAAATAAAACTTTAAAACATAAAAAAATATATAGATCTAACAAAAAAAGTTGCAAAAGAAACCTTAAAAATGATGCCGAAGGTTTCAGATATGGACAATGGTGGCGTTCATCTCGTCATCAAAATCCAACAGATGCCGGAGACAACATCGGAATATTCCGTCAACGGCGGTGGTCGGAAATCATCTTCAAAACATTCAAAATAAATAGATCTATAACGAATATGTATAGATCTATAAAAAAAACTTCAAAACGCTAAATAATATATGTAGAACTATAAAAAAAATATTCCAAACTTGTATCATATATAGATCTATTATAAAAGAATAACTAAAAACTTACAATTAGTTGAGGGTTTTGGTGGTTGTGGAGTTTTCGGTGGTTATGGGTTACAGGTTGTGGGGTTAACATGGTGGCGGCTGTGATGTGAGGTGGCGGCGATTTTTAGGTGGGGGTGGTCGGCGGCTAGGAGGTGATGGTTGTGGTGGTGATAGATGAGATGTGTGAAAGAGAGAATAGTTTGTGTGTATATGTTTATGGGTTTTGTGTTTGCAAAATGAGAGAGAGAAGTATACATGCGTGTACAAAATTTCATTGCCATATATAGCCAGACTTACCAGTTTTGACTCACACGAATTCCATCCATTAATTCCCTTTAACATTCCATATTCACGTATGAATTCAGTTTAGATAAGGGTCTTTTCGGCATTGACCAAAAATTCAACATTCCACTTTTCCACTTGACTGTTTTCTCTTTATAAGTAGTTTAGATAAGGAGATCTTTGGGTATTAATACATGCAAAGACAAAGAGAATTTCACAATAACTAGACGTACAAATGATTTTAGAGAGAAATAAGAGACTTAAGTGAAACGCCATCAAAATACTTGAGCGTTCTCACTTCTCAGGTACGACAATCTTATGAAGTGGTTTCTTCTAGCTTCGAATTGTTTTTACAAAAGGCATGTTTGATTTCAAGTGAGTTCAAGTGTTGCATCATCTATTTCACTCTTTCAGACATCATAGACATAGCCAATGCGTTTTTCAGTCCTTAATATGCAAATGCGATAGTAGGCGTCAAGTCATCTCAAGTTCATGAACTAGTGCTCTAGATATTCAAGCCTAGGGGTGGCAATTTCCGACACGACCCGAAACCCGACCTGAGACCGACACGAAAATTAGCAGGTTAGGGTTGAGACTAAATAGGTTTCAGGTCGGTTTTGGGTCGACCTGATTGACTCGTTTATTAAAAGGGCCAGGTTCGGGTTGAAAGTTTCTGACCCGCGAACCCGCTAACCCGTGAACCCGAATTGCCACAATTTCCTACATGACCTGAAACCCGACCTGAGACCGACCGGAAAATTAGCAGGTTAGGGTTGAGACTAAATAGGTTTCAGGTCGGTTTTGGGTCGACCTGATTGACCCGTTTATTAAACGGGTCAGGTTCGGGTTGAAGGTTTCTGACCCGCGAACCCGATAACCCGAACCCGCGAACCCGAACCCGAACCGAATTGCCACCCCTATTCAAGCCTATGTCAAAGCTCAACTATTATAATCAAAAGATTGAATATTCTTTATTATTTTTTAGATATATCTCAAAATCCATTTATATAATCTTATATTATACTCCCTCCGTCCCAAAATAAGTGTCCAGTTTGACTTTTTAGAGTCAAACTGGTTCAACTTTGACCTTAAATATATTTTTTGTGTGATATAGTACTTGATGAAAAATTATACTAATGAAAAATACATTTAAAACCCAATCCATTCATATATTTTGCATCAAGAATTATATAACACCCGCAAAAATAGATAAGGTCAAAGTTGAACCAGTTTGACTCTGAAAAGTCAAGCTGGACACTTATTTTGGGACGGAGGTAGTACAATTTTGCCAAAAAAAATGCATTATATTCAAACAATTTTACTTATATAAAGAAATTCCTTTCATGACACACCGTTTGTGATTTTAGTGTCATCAAGCATTTTATGTAACCAAGATTAGCCGAGACCAAAAGGATTTCAAGTTAAGTTTTAATACGAGTTTGGAGGTGCGAAGCACACGCTTGTATAAACCAATTAACTTGAATTCGGATATGATGAAAATGACACAAGTTGTAGTTACAGATAATTCGTCACTAGGACGTTGCAATCGTTCAATAGATGTGACTGTTGTCATTAGTAACGGAAAAATATGTCGCTATTAAATGTTGTTGAAATCTATTTGAAAGTTATTTACTTTAAACCAAAAGGTATGACCATTCATGAAATAGTGTTTCATCAAAAGTCACTTTGTTTATTATATATAAACATCATTTTGATCTTTCATTTCATATGAACAATAACAACAATTCGCACAACAATTCTTCATGTTTTAACTCTTTTTCTTTTGCCTAAACATTGAGTGTTCATTCTTTTCTTATCTCTACAAATTTCTTGTAACCCAAAACAATTAAAATAGGTTATAAGAGAAAAGTTCAAATGCTTACTCTTATTTTGGTGCTTACCAAGAGACAAATCCGCATCATCCATCTACTTTGATCTAATGGTGGTGATTAACATAAGATTTAATATGTAAACCTAAGTCCATTTTTTATTTTTTTTAGTTCACGTTTTTTGTCTTTTTATTTATAATTCACGTTTTTTTTTTTTTTTTTTTTTTTTTTCAATTCACGTTTTTTTACATTCACGTTTTTTTTCTTCGCTTTCATACGTTTTCATATGGTTCTGTCCGTTTTCATACGTTTTCGTCTGTTTTCTTACGTTTTCATTCGTTTTCGCCCGTTTTCGTCCATTTTCATACGTTTTCGTCCGTTTTCATCCATTTTCTTTCATTTTCACCCATTTTTCATACATTTTCGTCCGTTTTCATATGTGTTTTTACGCTTTCATACGTTTTCATCCGTTTTCTTACGTTTTCGTCTGTTTTCTTACGTTTTCGCCCATTTTCGTCTGTTTTCACACATTTTCGTCCATTTTAATGTAAACCAAAATGTTTTAGTTAGCTAAAAGTAATATCATACTGTCATTTTACATACAAATGATCATACAAGTCACTTACTATTTCCAAAATAGTACAAACTCAGGCACCATGCAATGTGGCTCGGGACCTAATAAATATATATTTGGTATCGAATAAGGTGTTAAACCTATCGAAACATGCACACTCTATCAATTAAGAAAATAGGTGCATTACAAATCTAACAGAAGCATGTTACAAGCTCAATGTCTCTTGTGATTTCTCATATTATCACAACATTCTTCACATTATTACAACAATCCTTCAATAACTACTAACTACCACACTTTTATTGCTAATTTTTCATGTATCTCATTCTCGTGCTGTTCAACTTTTTGGAGGAGAATTTGATATCACTGGTGACATCACAGATGTGTCAGCTTCTTCTATTTGTTGAATCACGTGTGATATCACAGGTGATATCAATTGGTGATATCACAGGTGATATCACGTGTGATATCACATGTGATATAACATGTATTTGAGCTTCTTCAGTTTGTTTATGAAGATGTTGTGCTTTGTTTAACTATAGCTTCTTCAATTTGCTGATTCAACCATATATATTTTCAAATCCCGTTGTAAAACCTATTGAAATACGCACAATGTATCCATTAAATAGACAAATCCAATCACAACTTAAATAATAAGCAAAATCACACTAAATAACTATGTGTTTAAAGCAAAATCAACCTGTTTAAGCCATTTAATCTAACAACTTAAATAATAAGCAATATTGCACTATAATAAACAGCTTATCAATAACTAAAACACAATTATCATCCACAAAAAGCACATAAAACATCAAAATTGTAATATAAAACAAAGGTGATAAAACACACAGTAAATAGTATATCATAAAAACTTTTAACAAAAAAGAAGCTTTAACTATGATTATAAAACAATAACAATGAAATATCAAAAGTGATACTATACATGACATATAATAAAGTTTAACAAGTAAACAAAAAAACCTATTAAATAAACAAAATTTCACAAGTGATAATACAAATATCACTAGTGATAATACACATATACAGTTCAACTTCTAATATCATTGGTGATACGCACGTATGATACTTTTCACTCACACATTTCATCAAACTCTTGGTGTGCATCCATGTATACAAAGCTTTCTATTCAGAAACTCAACCAAATGTAAACACTAAAAAACACAACCAAAAGCATGTTACAGTCACAACTACATTTTTTGTGATCATCAATAAACATTCTAATAAAGATGTCACAATAATTGGCAACAAAAACAACTAAAACAACATAAATAACAATAAATTACTAGATCTAATCACGAATATTCGACTTTATGCTGTACATTACCATTTTTTCAATCGGAGGCTGGATTGGTTCATTTCGAGCCGTAAATCTTACGGGAATCAACTTCCTAACGATAGATGCTTCCATTTTGTTGTGATTTAATGAACTTTGATGGTTAATTTATGGTTAATCACGGTTGATTTTTGATTTTAATGGCTAGGGTTTGAATGGTAGAGAGAGAAAGTGTGGTGAAGTAGTGGGATTTTGGGGAAAGTGAAATAATGATAGTTATGATGTAATTTACACATCTAGTCCCTCCATTTTTTTAATAATTACATTATTAGTCCCTCTGTGTTTTTTTTCTCCTTAATTTTTGTTCTTTTGATCCAATGGTCAGGATATGTCCATTGATATGTAGTGATTTGTTAGTATGCAAAATAAAGTAACTCTAGGTTATAAATATTGTATCAGAAAATTGAACGTTACACAATTCCAAAATTATCTAGACAATTTGATTATCAAGACTCTAATATCAACATACATTAATATTTCATTTTTTTTTCTTTTTCATTCAACCAAAGGGCTTATGTCATAATGATACCTCATTTGTTGTGAGTAGGGACGGAATCAGGAGGTTCCTGGGAAGCCCATGGATTTTTTTGATGTAGTGTTAATTTTTGAGAAAAATATCGAGATTACCTAAATATATCTTAAATGCAATCGGTCCATTGAAATGTGTTTCTACTAATATTTAGTAATTATACATATAAAAAATTTTGTACGTCCGATCATATTTGGTTCTGGTTTCGTTCCTAGTTGTGTGAAGCTATTTATTTAAATGGTTATGAGTTCAAATCATGTTTAAAACGTGTGCGATAGATTGTGATGTATATGTGAGATAACTAGTTACCATCTTAAAAAAAATGTTCATGTTCATTACAGCGTAAATAAAATGGACGTAAAGAATATGATGGAGAGGAATGGGTGAAAGGCGCAAGGGCTCCACTAATATTAGCCCAGTTGAAGAAGACAAATATTAATTGCTAGCAAGTGGACGAAATTATGAGAACGTACTACGAGTACTTCTAGAGTCCAGACTCCACTTATACTGAAAAACTTCGATAAGTATAGAAACATTATACTCCTTCCGTTTTAAAATTATTGTCAAGAGATAAGAATCACAAATTTTAATAAAAATTAAGCTACTTTTATTTTCAATCACTCAAAAAGAATATTTCTCTACTATATTCTTTAGTTTTTACTTAAAAAGAAAAGTGAAAAATTATTTTGAGACATCCCAAAATAAAAATGTGGACAATAATTTTGAGACGAAGGGAGTAATTGTTTTAAAATAGACACTTGATAAATTATTGGTACTCCGTCCGGGCTCAAAATTATTATTCAAACAAAAAAAAACATTAGACAGCTTTAGAAAATTGTATTTATTAGCACTTTAATTTTTGAAAAAGCCAAAAAAAAAAAAAAAAAACAAAAAAAAGCCCTGGCAATTAATTTATTTTTCTTTTGAGTTTAGTGAAGATTAAAGATTATTTGCATATCAAACTTTATTAATATACCAAAGGACCAAATCCTTATCTAAGGGTGAACATGGCGTGGGGTGGGGCGGTTTTATGATAAAACCAAAAACCGAACCGTATATTTCAGTTTTTGAAAATTATAAACCGTTTGGTGTCGGTTTGTTTGATTTTGGTTTTTCGGTTTTTGACATTGAATCGGTTCGGTTTCGGTTTTTATTCGATTTTTTCTTACCTGAAGACAAGCAAGTTTTGATCTTATATAAAGTTTACGATTCCTAGTTTTCAAACAAAAATATTTAAACAAATATCAATAGTAGCATAATATCCAGCAATCCAAAGCTTTGAAAAAACATACGAAACAACCAAACATGAATCTAAAATATAAAATGCATTTCGTTGCGGCTTTGCACTTTTCGCTCGCAAAAACATTCAAAAAAAACTGTTACTCAAAAAAAAAGTTATAATATATATATAAATATAACAAATTTGAAAGTATAGATAATAAACAACACTTTTGCTTTTTTTTAATAGATAAAGTTGTATACTCAAATCTTTTAAAATTAAATAGCAAATATCTTATATAGATAAAAGTATATAAAAATATATTTAAAGGTGGGGCGGGGCGGTTTTCTCTGTTCGGTTTTTCTTATGAAACCAAAAACCGCCCCAAACATTCGGTTAATATAAAATTCAAAACCGCCACCATCGGTTTGTCAAATGGGGCGGTTTTTTCGGTTTTTTGGTTTCCATTCGGTTTTTCGGTTTTTGTGCTCACCCCTATCCTTATCTTCCATCTCCATCTAATAGATGTGATTAAACCTAACATTTTAACAAACTCATTTTTATCTTCTTTTTTCCCCCCAAACATTAATATCTTTTAAACCGTTTATCGTTAAGAAAAAAATATATCATCACGACGAGTATTTAATTATCTTTCTATAAATATGCATTTTGATATATTTTCAACGAACTTTCTTTTTTCGTTTTTTCACTTTTTTTTTTTTTTTTTTTTTTTTTTTTTTTTTTTTTTTTGGTAAATTGCAAAAATGGTCCATAAAGTAGCCCACATGCGCAAGGATGACACCGAGACAAAATTTGTTGCAAAAACGACATTAATGTTTCCTTTTTTTGCAAAACAACCACCGAAAACTACTTTTTGCTAACTTTCGTTATCTTTCTCGTTAAGTTCCTCGTCACTGAGGGTATTATTGTCATTTTATTGTTCCCGCCTATTATGTCCACGTGTCATAGCACTGTTGCTTTAGGGAAAAAATTTTCAATTTAAGTTTTGTATCTTTATTTCACAGCCACCACCACTCAAGAACATCATGAACACTACCCAGATTTTTCAAATGTTTCATTTGGCTCATTAAGACAAGGCATGGTTGGATGAAACATAAAAGGCGCTTTCCTTTTCCATTAACATACATTCAGGTTTTGAATGTCCAGATTTACGTCGTGGGTTTGGAGTAAGCTTGGTTCCCAGGACAAGTGGAAGTGGTCCAACAGCTACATCACTACCATAATATTATTCTGAATTTCACAGATAAAAATATGATTTTAAACCTAAATCCGAGATTGAAATTTGCTTTAATCTCTCTTGTTTCCCTATGCAATAATTTGCAAGCTTTAATTCAATCTGTTCCCATGAGCACTACTTTTAATACGTTGTGGTGACATTTAAACAAAAATCTCATCTATAAATCTTGTGAAATCCCTATACTTTAGTTATCATTGGGTTAACAATTTTCTGAATCATTTTTATGCTTTCATGAATTTGATGAAAATTAGTATGGATAGATGTTAAACAATTGGTTCTCAGTACTCTACGCGGACCATGGTCAATCCTGGTTTCTTTTTTGTTAAACTAGCATGGTACATCGATTACATTATCAGCACCACCCACTCTACCACCACCACCCCCTCTACCACCACAACCACCACTCAAGTGCATCGATTATATTATCAGGTTCTGCACCTTAAAATTTTGAATTTGCTTCAAATTAGGTAGAAATAAATGTCAACGACAAACTTAAGATCATGACCATGTAATAGCGTTTAATTAACTGATGGTATTAAATTGACCGGGTTTAATCAGATGTGAGTAACATTAACTGTTAGACTATTATCTGTCATTAGTTGTCATTAGTTGTCAATTAGCATGATTTATGGGGTTTACCCAAAATAGCTTATGTAATCCTCCTATATGTAGCCCAAGGTTTGGCAGTAATCTTCAATCAATAAGACAACAATATTCTTCCCTATTCTCTCTAATATTATCTTACATTAACCATTTGTACTTCTCATGAAAAGACAGGACATGTTTTGTACAAAAGATAAACATATTGGGAAAAAAATTGTTTCTCAAACATATTGAACATAACTTTCTTCAAGAGCAAACCGCTCTTTACACTGAGAAGCAATACGATCGACATATAAAACGAATAAAGGAACTTCTACCGATATGCAACAAGTTTAGCCATGGCTAATGTATCAATAGCTGAGAAATTTTCTTCATGAGAAAACCGCTCTTTCATGAACTGAAAAGTAAAACGATCGATATAAACGCATAAGAGAACTTCTACTGAGATGAAACAAGTTTAGCCATGGCTAATGCATCAATGGCTAGTTGGAATTTAAATAGCATGACACGCATCTAAATAAATAAACACATCAAAGCATGTATAGCGGAAGCAGGATCTAATATTTAACACGTATATAGAATTACCGAATAATAAATAGAGTTACCTCAAGATCCTATCAAGAATAAGGATCAATCTTCTCTTGATCATATAATAGGATTAACATGGAACCCCTTACCCTTTTGTTCCATAATCCAAGATGGAATAACTAAATTAAGTTATTACCATGGTCTTGTACACACGTACTATAACCAACTAATGTTAGATGCTAGTGTAAAGACACGTTATTAAACCAAAATCATTTTTTTAATAAAAGCACAAATCGATCCACCCTTGAAAAGAGGTGATCGACTTTTATTGGAAGAAAAGGAAGAGAATAAAATTTTTAGGGTTATAGTATCATGCACAAGCTAGAAAACAATAACCCAAGAGTGTGTATTTATAGTGAATTTGGCTTTCTCCCCAAGAAATGGATCGATTAGGGTTTTATCCCTTATGGCCGGTTGGCCTAACACCTCTAGAAGGTGTTCTAGATCCTTCTTAAGCTACAAATTTCACTAACGGTCCTTCCTTTATTCCCTAATGGTCGTTAGTCAATTCCGTTAATTACTTAACGTCCGTTAGTTATTTATTTCGTGTCCTAAATAATTAAATACATAACATAGTTATATATATTAATTATTTCCGTTAGTCATTCATACGTAAAGTGTGCAATCCCAAGGTCTCGTGTTCGATTCTAGTCATATACATTTTAATATTTTTCCATAACTCTAACAGCTCCCACTTGGAAATCTATTAAAAGTATAATTGACATTGGTTAGCGTCTAGCAACACGCCAATGCCCCTAGTACAACTCGGGTGTGTGGTCTCCTGAAAAAACCACTAGATGATTAATCATCATACTTATCCTTTTGTTTCTAATACTACATTAATAAAGATATGGATTTCAGTCATTCTTTATTAATAATTCTGTTTCTTGTTTTTCGATTAAGCAAGATTACCATATCTTCTGAATAAGTTCAGGGGAGATCTTGGGCATGGCCATGCAAACATCTTGCTGGCCCAACAGTATTAAACTTCAAATAAATTTGAAGGAACAAATTCTATCTTGACTACGAGCATAACTCATGCACTTCGTAACACTTTCGAAAACAATCCTTATAGCTACCAGTTACGTATAACGTTAAATTGAATCACAAAAATGCACTACATGCATGCTGGGTTATGTAGTTAAGTCTGCCTATGTATTGTTAAGTCTAGTAGGCAGTATTACTCAGTTAAGTCTGGTTGACTTTATTAGTTAAGTCTGTCTATGATTTATAGGAAGTTTGTTAGCTATAAGTTAGGAAAGGATACGTATTTATCTTAATAGAAGATACGTATATCCTTCTACACGTTTTGTATCTAGGGTTTCCTTAGTGTATAAAAGGAACCCTAAGGCATTAGTTTTTGTACGCATATGTGAAAGTTAGTTATTGAAAGTTAATAGAATACGAAGTTAGTATTGTGTTCTTCATTGTTCATTGTTAAGATTCCGCATTAGCAATTAACAATCTGTTTGAGTTTCTCAATTAGATCAATTTGAATTTATTCAAGTTGTCTAACAAGTAACAAAGGCTACTTGGATCCATAATTCGTGTGGACCTACAACCCGAGAGATGTGAGAATCCAAACACTTTATGTGAGGTGCTAGTATATAATTTTTGTGCTTGTTACGACTAACGTGGAACGATTGTATGTTGTAATTACTTTTATATTAATGTTATATGACCCCTAACTTGTAAATTGATTAGGATAAAAGCATATTTGCTTTAGGATAAGCAAATCCCAAGTGTAGGGATATTTGATAAGGATTTATTTGGTACCTTTTTAAGGGGTCATTTAAGCCCAAAATCGTATTAATATGATCAAATATTTCCCTAAATCGTTTCTTTTTGCATTTTAGGTACTTGGGACGAGAAATCCGGAAAATGGCATGTTTTGGGTTCGAAACGACGAAAAAGTGAAGAAAACGATGAATTCCCGAATTCTGTCAGATATGGGAGTCTAACGGCTTCACAAGCTACAACGTGACACCGTCACATGCAAATAACGGAGGATTCTTGGCTCAAAATTAAAAAGCGACGCCTCAGTCAAATTTGATGACTTTATAACCTGACGGCATCAGGTGTATTTGAAGACAAAAAATCCATGCAAAGTTAACAAGACACGGCCCAAAATATTTACTAAGGGATGGCGTCAGATAGCACTTGACGGCGTCAGTATTCCTAAGCGACGCCGTCACAAGACAACTTGGAGAAGACAAAACCCTAATTGGAGGCGAGCTGACGGTGTCACACTTTGCAAGTGACGTCGTCACCAATGTAAAACTATATATACTTTCACATGTTTTCATTAATTCTTGTAACATCTTGGAGTAGGGTTTTGTGGAAGAATTTGGTAGCTTTTGTAAGGGTTCTACAGCCCCCAGAACACATGTTTTATTGAAGATAGGTTATTTGTTTAATCATTCAATATGTCTATGTGTTTGTTTGATTACTTGTTTATCTTCTCTTCTGTTTAACATGCTAGCTTAAGTTTATTTGTGTTTGATTAGATCTAATGAAACCTACTTTTTGATAATTGATTTGTCGTCTCTTATTTAGTTGATTGCTTCGCGTTATGCTAAGAAAATAGGTTGACCTCTTATATGTAACTAGCTTGAACGTCTTAGAAACGCAACCGTAGAGTGCACTATTGGTTTTTCTCGTTGTATTTATTGCATGAATTGCGGCTTGTAGATCCTAGAAAACTTAATAGACTTTAAGGTTTTTAGGGGAGACAAAGATTCATAGATTTGGGGACTTCGGCACCTCCACACGACCAATATTAAGGAATACAGCGCTTCAAATAAAATAAGAACGTGACAATTCGACAAATCAATTGGAGATAACTAGGGAGTAATTTAATCTAAGTGAACACGCTTTTCCCTACCATAAGAAGTTACCAATTTACTTTTCTTTTTAGTTATAATTAGTTTTGGGTTAGTTGACTAGCAACTAATTCCGCCCACTCTTTCAAAACCCGAGATTTTAACTGCTTTCATAAAAATATAAAAATACAAATAGAATCATCCCTCACCTAGGGATGAGCATGGGTCTGGAACCGGAACCGGAACCGGTGGATCCGAGAACCAAATTTTGTGAAAAGTAGGAACTGAGAACCAAACTGAATATAGTTTTTGGTTCTGGTTCTGGTTTTGGTTCCGGTTCCGGTTCTTTTGAGTCTACCCAGTAGGAACCGCTTTTCTGAAAAAAAAAAAAACAAAAAATAACCTCATGCATCAATGAATTAAGCTAATAAAAGACATAAAAAATTAAACTTTGTAAGATCTTGCAACCATTTACGTTTAAACAAATAACAATTAACAACTAAACCATAAACTCAAATAAACAATCATTCTATAGTTTCACTTGTTCATATTTTTAACAAAACAATAATGCAAGACAATCCGGAAAACAAAACAAAATAACTTAAAACTTTGTCCATCAAAATAACTAAGACCATTTATAGTTCCATAGTTTGTTCCCCTTTGTCTCTTCTGGTTCGTTTCTCTAATTGTTCTTCCAGATCCTTGACAATCTCATCGTCTTTAATAAGATCTTCAACATCATCCCAATTCATTTGCGTTCTCGAAATTCTCACCCATTGTTTTGATAATGATGATAGCTGTTTATGTGAGTTTTGAATGTTGAATGATCTTGGAATGTTATTAGGTTTAGATTAATTATTGATTTGTAGATGTTTCAATGAATTAAAGATTAGGGTTTAGAGTGTTTGGCTTAAATTTTCTGAAAGTAGGCTACTAGGGTTTTTTTTAATGCTACATAGGATTTGATATTTTTTTTATAAGAACTAAAAAAAATACATATTTTTATAATTATTGGTTCTTTGGTTCCGGAACCAAGAACCAGTGGAACCGAACCGACCCGAGAACCGAAAAATCTCAAAATCGAGAACCGGAACTGGAACCTTTGGTTCTAGTTCCAGTTTGGTTCTTCATGGTTCCAGTCCAGTTCTCGGTCCGGTCCGGTTCTTTGGTTCTTTTGCTCATCCCTGCCCTCACCTCTACACCTATCTCGTCATACATCTTGACCTAGCGACACTATTCCCCTAGAGAACGAACTTTCCTCCGAGTCTTACCTATACTACACTACAACGGTTAGGTACACTGGTTAAAGGATTGTAAAACTTCCTTTCAAGGTCTTGCAAATCTCGCATCACTCCTTAATCAAATGATTGTGGTTTCAAATCGTGCTTAAGAAATGTGAGATAAATTTGTTGTATAAATATTGTGCAATTGTTAAAATTGTCGTTCTAAAAATATCGATAGCAGAAAGTCAAGTGACAAAAAAATTTCAATGATATAACACTTGGTAAAATTTTCCATGATATGACACGAGGTCCACCCCACGACTAAGGTGCCTCCGTCCCTGCTTTATGTTGTTGTGTATATGTGCAGTAGCTGTAAATGTTGTAATTAGAAAATCATTTAATGAATTAGTTGATGGCGTGTGTTAACTTTGAAAACCATTCAAATAATATTTTTAGGTTTAATTTTAATGTAACATGATATTCGTGTTTTATATATAGGATGGGTATAGATGATATATATTAGAATGACCGAAAAATTGATTGAGGTTCATGATTTATATATAGGATGGATATAAATGATATATATTAGAATGATAGAAAAATTGATTGATTAGTTAAGTGTCTGAAATACTACTCATTCTATTTTATTATAAGTCCACTTTCAATTTGCATTAAGTTTTAAGAAATTCTCACTAACTACTCTATTCACCAATCAAATATCTTTTCTCTCCGCTAAAGTTTCTTTTGATTGATTGAAATAGAAAAATAGAAAAGTATTTTGGGACAAAAAAAAAATAAATAAAAAAAAAGGAAAAAATTAAAAAGACTTATAATTTGAGAGGAATGGATTAGTTTGCAAACCATGGTCTTTCCCAAACCAGGTGTAAAGCTTTTTATTTGTTAGAAAGAATAAATAGTCAAAAACTAAAGATAGATTATTTAAAAATAAATAAATTTCCAAAATATGTCAGAAGTGGGATTTGAACACACGCCCTCTCTCGAAGACCAGAACTTGAGCCTGGCGCCTTAGACCACTCGGCCATCCTGACAGATACGTTATTTTGATATGTATAATGAATATTAAAAATTAGATACAACGTTCCATTTGAATTCCCTGCAGCATGAAACTATTACAATACTACAATCATTCAGAACAGTTTATAACTCTTATTCTAGAAACATGATATGATTTTAAAAAGTAAGCATAGCTCACCGAAGAATACAATATCAAGTCGGGGCGTGGATCTAAGATCGGTATCATTAGCTAGCTTGTAACAAAGGAAAACAACAAACAAACTAACGAAGTACAAGCAAACTCTTTATTGCATACAAAAATACACATACTGGTTCGTGTCATGGCGTAGAACCTGCCTCAGTGTCACATTTCATCTTCTTGTTACGTTGAATCTCTCTATAAAAGTAGGAAATTAAGCCCCAAATGTAAGAGAAATGCTTGAAATCTATCATGGGAGAACAAAACAGCTTGAGATTCCATCACAGGCAGCAACCTAGGATCCATAATTCCCAAAACCAATGAGGAGCTGCAGGAAATGACACCAATTGCTCCCAAAAAGAAGAATTGCGCCCAAGAAGTGCGCTCACTGACAGAATAACGTAATATGTCACTTCACCGAGCTCAAATTCCCTTGCTTTGTCAGGAATCGCCCAAACAAGATGGGTAAAAAACTGATCAACACAACTTATTCTATCTAGAGTTAACAAAGAAAATAGCTTAAAAGGGAACATTCTGAAATCTATACTACTATAAGATTGAGTCTCTTGATTAAATGTGAGTAATCAAGACACTCAAGATGCGCTTCAAGATTCAGTACAGTACAACCATCCCACAGCTCTCAATTGAATGTCAAGAAGATGAAGATGAAGAGAATGAGCCATCGAATGAGATTAATTACACAATTAATTGATCACATAATTTAATGTAAAGTAACTTAATGCCAATATGAATAAAAATGAAGAGTTCCTGGAGTTACAACATTCATGCCCTCTCAAATCACCAGCAATTATAACAAAAAAAATATACATTCCCCACCAATCGGTTCCACTTCTTAAACTTAAATGTGGAGCCTTAAATGACTATACCATCTCACACACTAAGGGAGCCTATAAATAATAGCAAATAAACCACCAAAACACAAAGTCACCACTGCTACAAAAGAGCAAAGAGAAACCAAAAACTGTTTGAGGTTTATAACCTCAGGCCAGTTAGTCATTGTTGGTTCAATATCAAAAATGAAAAAAAAAAAAAAAAAAAAAAAAAGCCAATTCAAACCAAGTCCAAAAACACAAATCCTAATCTAGACAATGACCCTCACATCTCTCCCCAACACTCATCAAACTTAAACCAGATCGGATTTACAAATAAATTAATATAAGATCTCAGTTTAATTCGTTTGTGTTACTCACAGATATATCAAGACTTTTGAAGGTCATACAAACGAAATAAATCATCACAGATCTGTTGTGAGGCTCAACCCTATTTTAATATACGAAACTTTTAAAGAGGATGTATAACAAATCTGTTATTAAAACAAAAAACTCCTTTTTTAGTTCGATTATTAAAACAAAAAACAACAATCAAAATTCACACCTACCCGAGACCCCATTTAGGGATCCTGAAATCGTGGTACTAGGGTTCTTCGATGAACAAGAGAACAAACGGACCTTTGTTTTAAACGCATAATATAGAAAACGGGTGTGTTTCTTTTTTGTTCGGTTATATCAAATAAGCAAAGTGTTTTTTTTGGTCGTGTGATTTGGTGAAGATAAGATAGATGAAGATGTGATAAGGTGGGGGGCGTTATGTTTAAGATGTGTTTGTAGGGTTAGGGTTATAGCTTTAACTACCGGGTATTTGATTTGTATAATGGATTGGGTTATCTCATTTCCTATCGGGCTAAATTGCTATAGGAGAAGATTGGGTCATTTTATTGGGCTGCAAATACTTTTTATCCAATGTATTATGAGATCTTGAAGCCGAATCCCATGTTGTTAAGAATTGGCAAATAGATAAATTTTACTAATACTCTTGCCGAACACCTTTCTCATTCCTAGATCAAAACTGAAAATCTCACACACACAACACAAAAAAACTATATAACCTTTCGATCTTCAAAACAAATGCTAGCTATTGGTAGCTAATTATTGATAGCAAATGAGAGAAACGAGTCCGGAGGCAGCCCAAGTTATATATAACAATGATGTACACTATTCAACTTATAAGATCATTTTGAGTTTTTGTGGTACCAAACTCACAACTTATGAACTTATTGAGAAACAAAAAATCGATCCATGATCAAAATCACGAAAACAATTAGATGAAATAGTAGGAATTTGAATACAAGCAAGTGTGGCTACCATGCTCTTTTACCAAGTACACTAGGAGAATGGCAGAAAAATGTTTATAAGGCTAAAAGAGGTGATGATGATATGATAATGCCATCATGGCATGTTGTGATTGGCTTATTTGAATTACATTGTTTTTTTATATGTGAATATATCCATGTTTTTCCAACTTTTTTATGATCATTTTTGTATTTGATGATCTGGAACTTGGAGGAACACATGTGCACAACAGTATAGCATCAATGTTTTATGCATATACATGTCACCAAAAAATACCTCTTTTCTCTATTTGTTTCAACATAGATATCTTACTTTCAATTTTTAACTATTCAAACAACTTTTAAAGAGTAGAATATAATATTTGTATTCGTAGACATTGACTTTTCGATAATTGTGCGACGCATATATGGTGGACATTTGTTATGAGATAAAATAAGTAAATATTTAGCATTATATCTACTTATCTAACCATATATCCAACTTGATATGAATGGAGTCTTATAAAGAAACAAGGAAGTATAAGCCATATGCGTTTAACCTTTAGGTACAACCTCTGTGCATCGCACGGGTCTAAAATTATGCAATACATGACATAGGTAAAAGTTCAATTTTTTTTCAAAACACAAGCCCGGTTAAAGCCATGGTACCAATAGTTGTGTCAATAGCGTGGCAATTTAGTAACTTATTCAACAACGAAACCCGTGCACCGCCCAAAAGGTTGAGTTTCAGACATAACCAAAATTAGTACCACACATTATGCAGATAAGAAACAATTTGAACATATTGTTCGACCTGAGTAATTGCATGCATACAAACAGGTTGTTTGCTTAATAACATGAAGTTATTAGAACCTTTGGATGACTCTTAATAATGATCTCATTTATTGTCAATTGTAAAACTTACTTCTTCTTTGAGCTATTTATACTCCTTCACACAACACAATTGTCCAAAAGTGAAAGGGGTAATTGATCGAGGTGTGTGTCCACATATAACTTTTGAGTTGAAGACACTCCACTGTCTATTTCAGTAGTTTGTTTAAAACTGAAGCCAACCTCCATGCATTCATACAGTATTTTACGTGTAATACAATTATGCAATATATGTCTATTAACTAAACTATGTTTTGAATTCGTATAGGTGGTCCCAGATTGCCGCACAATTACCAAGTCGTACAGAGGCACAAGAAGCTTACATGGCTGCCGTTGCTGTTGCAAAAGAAAAGCAAGATGACGACTCGATCACCGTAGCAGCTAATGCTAGGTTGCATCTGCAATCTTTTGTTCTAAGAAGTTGACTGGTATAAAAGTCAAAGTTGTCAAGTATGGACTTCATTTTCAGTTCTAACTTCCTTGGTAGAAGTCGACAAATTTGGAGTCCTTATAGTCGCATATGTTGGAAACCTTTGTGGTGTAATCATACTCTTTTAACTGTTATGTGAATTGGATTAAGTTGTCCACCTGTATTGCTTATTCTTATTCTATCAGTAAAGAATATGAAAAGAGAATGTATTGACATGAGTGTATATGAGTTTTGTGTGAAATGGAGTTTGGTTTGACCTGAACAATGTTCAAATTTCGATTATATTACATAAATTGTACTCTTATCAGATAAGTAGATTATATTACATAGTTGTTTGACATACTGTTTATCTAAGAACTCAAATATAAAGTACTGATTTGCAACTTGAAAATTGCAATCATTATTCAAAATCAAGTACGTGACCCTTAAATATTCAAATAATCAGATAACTATTCAATATATCTATACATAAAGAAGTGTTTTGCAACTAGAAAGTTGAAAATGCAATAATCAGTCAATCACTTTCAAAATACCGCACACCGCCTTAGTCCAAATCCAAGTTTCATTTTATATAAGTGATGAGATAATAAATAGGATAACATGCCTCACAAGAATCAAGATATGGAAATAGAAAATTTTGATGATAGAATCACCATGATCATGACTAACAACATGAACAACATTATCATGAATCAATGTTATAACAATAGCAAGCACAAGATAAAAGCCATAGCCGCAGGGTTCGAACATTGTTGGGAAGGGGGAGATGGACTAAAGGTTGAAGAATGGGACTTTGAAGAACTAATGAGAGAAGCTTCTTCGTTTCCTTCGCTTGATTAAATCTTACAAAACATAGATTTTTACCTAAAATTTCTTTTGCCATATAATTCATTCCAACTAAACATTTTCTTAAAACCAAACTAAATATGGGCGAAAAAGGTGGCGGAGATGGCGGCAAAGGTGGTGGTGGAGTTGGAAGCAAAGGAGATGGTGGTGGTACAGAAGTTTGAGGTAATCTTAGTAGCTTTGTTGTAGGATCACCTTTATATAGCTTGAGGTAATTTTCAGTTTTTTACTCAACCTCAATTAAAGGTGACGAAATAACGACATTAACCAACAAAATCCGAACATCACCAAAACATGAGAGTTTTAAACATAACGAAAATTAGTGCAGAACATTACGTTATGAACACTTAGATAGAGCCCGTGTGCAACGCACGGGTCTGAATGACTCAAATTAGTCACAAAAATTACGTTATCAACAATTAGATAACTGAATAAATGATCAATGTAATGATGTTCCCTCTTCGACTTATAAAATCATTTTGAGTATTTGTGATATCAAAATCACAACTTATGAACCTATTGAACAATAAAATGACATAAATTAGAGTTGAGAAATACGATACGAACAATTAGAACGAGCCCGTGTGCATCGCACGGGTCCCAACCATTCAAAAACTACAAATGTCGCTTTAAAGCCCATGACAATTTAATACCCACTAGCCCATTAAGAAAATATAAAAACCACAAAACCAAAACAACCTCACACATTTTTAAATTTTTAAACAACAAAGTAAAGAATAAAATTAAACCAACGTCAACCAAAAACTCGACGAAAAAAAAATAACAACTTCCATTGAATATTCAAAAAACGTTTCATGCAACGAACTAAACCATAGATACGCATACACTCGCCAATACACAGAAACATTACGCGATAAACACTTAGATTCAAAATTTGTGTGTAGCACGGGTTCTGAATGTCTCGTTATTATATAAGTTGAAAGTTGTTCGTAATATACTTTTTATGATACATCCGGCCTAAACAAAATATTTTTGAATAACATAACTTTCTAAATTATATTTGACGCACTGATTATAAAACTAAAATCGATAATGTTTAGGCATGAAATATTTTGGGACAACCCAGTTCGACGCGGCTGTTGGCAGGATCTACCTTGGATGAAATGGGTCGACCATCGCCAACGTGTAACTTACAAGCATAAAACATTTAAAAATCAGTTTATTTAAGACGTTTTATTAAAACTATATCTATACTACTTATAATAGAGGAATGACTCTCTCTCCTCAAAATTTTCAGACCAAAATTTTCAGACCAAAACAATTAATACACAATTTAAAACACCCCATCACCAACATGTACAACTACCTAAGCACAATGTACAAGAAAAGAAACCATCGATCTCAGCTCATCTCGGTTTATCATCAAAGATTCATTCAAAGTAATTAAACCTCAAGAGATATACATCATAGATCTTTTTTAGAAGACTAACTTCTTTTTATATATCTGAAACTTAAAAGAAGGATAAAAACAAACGTGCTTCAATCCTCCCTTTCATTCGATTAAGACAGCACCAAAACGATACGAAGGTGATCTCAGTTCTTTTTTTCCAACGGTTACACAAATCTTTAAAGATATTAAGTTGGTACATACAACAATCATTGATCTCTTTCGAAGCATAAACTTCTTCATTATCCGAAACATAAAGAAAGATAAAAAAACAACTCGTGTTTCCATCCTTTCTTTCGTTCGGTAAAAACGAAACTACAAAAAACAAACTTACCGTGACCCCTTAAACGTTCTTCAAGCAACAAATTGTTAAGTACTTCGTGGGTTTTATGATAAAAGAAAGAGGATATTTGTTGTTATTCGGATTAAACAAAATCAAGGGACGAATTGTTATTTTTTTTGGTTGAGCAGATAAAAAGAAAAAGGGGTGTCGAAATTTTTTTAGATCTACGATTTAGTTTGGGAGAATATTTGGTGACTGCGCTTTTGTTAAGGTTAGGGTTAGTGAGTATTACTAAAAACTAGCAGGGGTGAATGGGCTCGAGCCCGAACGGGCACAGGCCAAGTGGGCACGGGCTAAACGGGCATGGGACAAACGGGCTCATGTTATACGAATGGCCTTAGAAAATACCCAAAAAGATGAAATAAATTCCTTAGTTAAGGAGCTGAAATACGTCACATGTGATTAATTAAAAGAGAAAAACTGAGATCTTGGGGAGTTAAGGTTTTCGCAACCCAACTTTAAAAAATCCAGCAAGCTCATAATTATTATCTAATGTCCAACCCAAATCCACAACAAACCCTACACCCTTTAGAATATAAGTTCTTCATTATGGAAACCTAAACACACATCGCACATTCAAGGTCCCCATCCAACCTTCTCTCCATCCAAAAAAAAATATGCAGTCACCAAATATCTCCTTTTCCAAAATAATACGCATATTCAATCTTTCCAACCTTATAACTCTTTAACAAACGAACACAACACGTCAAATAAATCCACCCTTATATCTCCATGGCAGTCACACACCTAAATAGCTCGTCTTCCTACATATCAAAAAAGCAGCATCATAATAACATTTCTTCCATCTCCTTATCACAAACGCAGCATAAACCTTCTTTATTTCAACCGTAACCGAAGCACACTATGTTCGTCAAGATCTCATTAAAGATGTCTTGGGTAGGTTGTTTGTTTGTTGTCCTCTTATTACTTTCAAGATCTATGATGGTTTACTCTTATACTCTTGTTTTAACAAACAAATTTATGAGTATTAAAGAGAAGACTGAGATTGTTCTTTTTTTGTAATTTCCAAGTCTCTTTCACTTTTTTTTTCTTCATTTTGACTACTGGATTTTAGATTTATGTTTTGGAAGGTTAATATTTTGGAAGCTTAATTTGATTGTACATTGCAGTAAAATGGTTGTGTATTTTAGTGAGAGGGTAAATTAAATAGTGTATTAATTATATGTGTTGGATAGTACTTTTTTAGTTATCTTTGTGCTCTAAATAGTTGTAAACAATGCTTGATAATTTGTATTTTTTATATAGGGGGTGTTTTAATGACTACCATTTAATAGCATTAATGTTGTTTGATAAAATTTTTGTCTTAAAATGACACCATGCTTGTTTTTGTTGTACAATATGCTTTATTTCTTGTAAGTCTGAAAATTGGGTGCATTAAAGTATTGTAAATCATGTTTTATTTCTTGTAAGTCTGAATTTTAAGACTAAGAAGAGAAAGATTCATCCCTACATTATAGATCTTGAAGTCGAACCACTCTGAATTACAAGAACAAAAAAAAAAAAAAAAAAAAAAAAAAAAAAAAAAAAGCCTACCCGAGACCCTTATATGATCTTGAAGTCGAACCACTCTGATCTTTATTTACTTCGAATAACAAAAGAATATATAAAGGGGGTTAGTGTGTTTGATTTTCAGCGGAAAGAAACACAAAGAAGTAGTATTTGTGTTTGGTATTCGGATTATGACAAGAAAAATATATATATAATTATTTTTGTGGAAGTTGTGCAGTGGATCTAGAGGTGAGTGTGGTTGCAAAGTACGGAATAGTGAGTAAATTTAGGGTTAAGAGTATGTGTAGGTAATATTGGATTTGGGCTGACGTTTTTGTTTTTCGTCATTGGGCTTCTAATCCTAATTTAAGATATAAAAGAAAAAAAAATAATAATGGGCTGGACTTGTGTTAGCTATATTTGGTTAGACGGATAAAATCAAAGGACGAATTAATATTTTTTTCAAAACGAAAACAACTTTTTTACCAATTATATATTTTGGGGATATTATTTGCAAGGTACATGTGGCCGCAACGTACGGGTACCCGTCTATTAAGTTTAAAAATGATCATTTAAAGGTGATCAAATTATTCGGTGATTGAAAACGTAAATATTTGCTCGCCGGAAAATTTAATTATACAGGAACCCGTTGCCGCAACGCGCGAGTACCTGTCTATTTTAACTTATGTTTCAAAGATGTTACTTATGTTCATTTCTTTAGTTTGGACCTTATGTTTATTTGGATACGAAATACTTTGCATTGTTTTTGCTTAAAGTTATTTTAACTTCAATTATTATTCTTTTGTACAGTTACCGATAGAAAAAAGTGTAATCGAATAACATTTGCTCGCCACAAAATATAGTCACAGGGTACCCGCCGCCGCATTGCGCGGGTACCCAGCTAGTATATTGATTATGTTTGATGCACTAATAACTTATGAATATTGAAAATTTGAGCTAGATGTGTTTCGGGTAGAACTAACCCAACCCATTTGACTATTGACCCGTTCTCAACCCGCCAGTTTTCTCAGCTCTATTGAGGGTAGAATCAGCATTCCAATAGTACAAAAGGCAGTTGCTCAGAACGACATGACAATCTGCATCTCCGCGACCAAAGAATAAGTAACGGGCTGCTTGACTTTCTTTAAAGTCAACTCTATTGAGGGTAGAATGAGTCCATATAAAGCCGATGACCCTAATGTCATGAAAAATCCTTCATGATACTTCATGCTCGATTCATGATCAGGTCGATCTGTGCTGGAATGCACTGCCAGGACCACGGCACCAAGAGATAGTAAAAAGACAGCATTAATCTTGAAAGCAGAAATTTTTTGTTTGACTAAAAGAAATGCGAATCCAGCAGTAAAATTAAGCCAATTGGGTTGCAAAAATGAGAGCAGATGTTGAAACTGGTAGGCGAGAAACACCATAAGAAGCCAAAATAATCATCTAAACCTGTTTATATTCCTAGAACAGCACAAGGGAGAAAGAGATTGTTTGAAAGAAAAAACTTAGTTTCTTCTCTTCGGTTTCTTTTCTTGTACACAAAAGAAAGGATTAATGTTAGGATCAAGAACGGCCAACCGCCTGTTTTTAGGAACCTTGATATCCAAACTTTAGCACCCACTTTTACTAAGTAAAGGCATTCCACCAATGATCCAACACAGGTGCCTATGGTTAGCATTACGCAGTTGAAAACAAGCAGTGCCCTCTTTATGGTTTTGCTCATCTTGTCATCCTTTTCCGTTTGTTGGACATTTGTAACTCGTGTTTCCATCTTATAAAATTTTGTAAAGGATTTCCCCTAGTATAATATAAGATCGAGCACAAGAACAGGTATTTAACGATGTATAAATACAATTAATAGGGGAAACTGCAAGATACTTTTAATGATTATATTATCAATCTATGCAATTTCTAACTACTTAAGGCAACATACTTAGCATTTCTTTTCAAAGCATGATCAAAGCCAAATTGAGTGTCAAGTGTCTCGATAGCCGTCACATATTAATTGAAAGAGGTGTATATGTATAGTGTCTGGTTTGATTTCATTAGTTCGTTGATTAATTCACATGATTCTTTGGCTGTTTAATTTGATTTCATAAGATCTATTCGAGATTTAGGCATACCTGCGGAAGATAGCATCACTTACTATCTTTTGTTTTCACCTCTTATTGCCAAGCAAGCTTTTTATCTTAAGCGATAAACACTTCAAAATGCTGTGCGCACAACACACCCATAGTATTATATATGTATGTTAAACAGGGTATTGTTAGTTGATATTCAAATAATTTCTTAGAGTAAGTCTTGAATCGTTTATAGATTAGCAATTTCCTAATACAATATTATGAGTCTATTTGATCTTTGTGTTACAAGAAATTTGTACAGGGGTTAAGATAAGAAAAACACTGAGATTCGAAGCACATGAATAAGATCAAAATCGAGAGATATGTTATGATTCTTCATACGTTCTTCTAGACTGAAATCATCTCTTTATAAAGACAGTTGGCAGCTAAAGAAGTAGGCAGGAAACATCCAACGGTTATTTCAGTTGGCTTTTGGTGGGAGAAAATGGTAATTCAGTTGAGCACAAGCTGAGATCACTTTGGCTCATGTATATCTCAATTACATTAAATGCTTGATGACACTAAAATCACCAAAATTTTCCTCCGCGCGTCTTGTGTCGTTTATTGCCCATTTATATTCCCATTGACTAATTTGGGTGACACAAGCAAAATCCTGGCTATGCGGCTATACCACTAATTTCAATTTGTAAACATTTATTGTAGCATACATACAATCTGCACGTTAACTATATAATGGCCTACATTAATTTTATTTTATTTTTTTAACATATGATGCAAGAAATGAAAAGAATGTTTCAGTAAGTGGTAAAAGATGGAGGGGAGATAGATGGAATTGAGCTTGGGGGTCTTGCTTTGGGAGATTTGGAACATCTATGTTCCATGTTACAAAACTATTTTTCTGCTATTAACTGCACAGATAAGTAAATTTGGAAATTAGAACAAGGACGAGTCTTCTGGGTCAAGGCCCTCTCATACATGATAAATGATAGGGATCATAATTGTTGAATACCATGACACTGATAGTCATTGTATCCACGGAAGATTTGCGTACAACTGTGATAGTTTTGCAAGGTGGACTCATGGTTTGTCGGTTTGTCCAGATATAGATAATATAGGTATTGTCCTGCACCCCACTCGATATATGAGACTAATTTGTACCAAGTGCATTCTAAGGAAGATTTGTATAATTCATTACAGAAAACAGCAAGAAAATGCAACACAGTATTCACTTTTGACAAATATATACATCAAGCATACTTTTTTTTTTAAATAAAATAAATCTTGTTTATTAACAACTAAGAACTATATACAAGGCTATCTCATGTCTCTAACCTTCTGCAAGCTGTAGAATGAGACAGCGAATGCTAACTTTGACTCATGTGCATGCAGGAGAATGATTGTTCATCTAGCCTTGCAATAGTATTGATCAAAGTAGCGGCCGGTATTCATCATCAAAACGCCGCCTTGTTATTAAACATTGTTCATCAAGAAGAATTTCATTCTCATTAGAAATCTTCAAGCAACTTTTGCTCAAAAGAAACAGCCAGAGTTAAATTCATAATGTTTGGTTATTTTTTTTCATGGATATTGATATACAACAAACGTAATCTATGGAGGAATCTACAATTTTGTACGTGCACCCAGTTTCCATTTCCGGTTACTAGTCTCTTAATAAGCCATGAAAGTCTCATATTTATGCCAGCACATAGAAAAAACTTAGGACATATAATTAAGTTGTAGAGTTAAAATGCAACAGGTTGGACTTTTGTGTCGACTTGCACGTCTTTATATGGTTTTTGAAGTAAGCTTAGATAGATTATCTGCTGTAACAAAATGCACAAGAGATAGGTGTAACAACAATCAGGTATAAAAAATGGCCTTTAACAATTTATGATAAACAATTTGAATAATTAATACACAAACAACTTATTCTAGCTAGGCTGCTTATTCCAACCTGCAATGAGCAAATGATCATAAACAGACTGCTTCTAAACAGATACTCAAAACTACTTTTGTGCAAGTAAATCCAAATTCCAAACACTTTGTAATCTTTTTCACCTCTATTTGAATCAAAATGTCACAAGATAATGTAAGTTAAGATTAAAGATCAAAATACCACAGTGGGTGATTTCACCATTTATCAGTCACATAGAGAAAGAACCTCTGCTGTAACACATACGATAATTAAAAATACGAAGCAAAGAAAAAAATATATTTTACCTCTTTCAGGTGCAGGAATTAAATGACTAATCCCGAAGGACCAGAAGCAACGACAAAGAACTAAAACAAAGTTGAAGAGGAACTTGGGATAATAGATAACAATAACAAAATACTACGCTTGTAAGCATTTACACGCAGTTGGCAGCATTTTTTTTTGACATCTTTGGATTCTTTTCTTAACATGAAATTGGAATTTATTCCTTTATATTGAGTAATAATTTCATAAGTGCATTTTTATTCCGAATAGAAAAACTTTATATTTCTTATAATATAATCCTTTATTTGGTTATGATATTTGATATTCTTGACGTGATGATGGCAAACCATGGAATCAATACCAAAGAGTATGCAATTCGTTTCAAACACACAGAGTAATTTGATTCATTTCAAAAAGCCAAACCACTTGCTTATCTTTACCATTTTAGTACTAGTATGTTTTTTGTTCTACATGCCTACTTTTTCTTTCATAGTCAAAAGTAAAAAGTATAGCATCAGAAATCAAGTTACATAAACCTTTGACACAATCTTCAAACTTTAGTGATGTTTTTTGGTTGCATTTCGTAGTCTCGTAGGTGAAAGTGAAAGCTATCTCTAGCAAAGCGCATTAACTCAACTTTAAAATGACTAAAGGGAATCACTAGGGAGAATGAATAAAAGTTATTAACCACCAAATTCTTGCTTTTGACCTATTGTATATCCATTTCGACAACCTAAAAATTAAAACCATCATCATCTTTTTCGAAAGATAACCATGAACAATCCACCTTCTCTTGCTAACAACTATAGGGATACCCTGTCTTAGAAACTAGTAAAATTCAATCAGTCGTATTAATAAGAATTAGGCCATAAAACTTCATAATGCTATGAGATTAGTTGAAATTGTAACTTATCGAGTGCAAATTATAACTTCAAACCAGCTTTCGATTCCTAGTTGAATGATGTGAAAGACAACACCATCATAACTATACGCATTTTGTATCCCATTTAACAAGTAAAGAAGAAACTATTGAAATTATAGTATTCAACTCTTGAGATGTCAAACTTAGTAAAACATCTCATTCCAAAACACTCCTAATATTTTCATGAATTTCCGGGTTAGATTTTTGAATGATATTGCCAAAAAAGCATATATACTACTGCAAGAAATTGATGAACAATCTTCCGAAGAACAACCCATTAAGGGTGTTTATGTTATGATTGCCTAAACAAACTGCTAATCTGCTTTTCTGCTTATTATTTAAGCAGTCACAAATTTAAAATTGATTATTCCAAAAAATATAATCAGTTTGAATAGGCATTCACAAACACTTCAAGAAACTTTTTATGCATGTGCATCAAAACACATTAAAACAGAAACTACGATTTTGATTATTACCCTTCTATCTTGGGACGATTGTTATTTAATTCTTCCTCATCTATTACCCCAGGTCTCACTTCCGAACTTCCACTAGCTTCTCCTCGATCATCATCATCCCTCGTACTAAAAACCCCTAAACCAGTTTCACCTATAAACCTCAAATCATCATTGTTTTGCTCTGGCAATAACTCATCTACCATCTTATCAATAACTCCAGCACGACACAAAGGACAGTTTGTATGTGACTGGAGCCACGTATCAATACACGATATATGAAAAGCATGTTTACAATTCGGTAACAATCTAAGCAAATCACCACCTTCAAATTCACTCATACAAACAGTACAATCTGTCCCATCAAAAACACCATCAGATTTATCATATTTCACAACCTTGATCCCATTTATCACTGAAGCTTGCAGACCAGTAGTTCTAATATACCATATGGGGTGATCTAGAACAGCTAGATCAATCTGACCACGGGTTTCTTGATTTTCACGCAAGGGTACGCGGGCTATGCGGGGGCGTCTAGATTTGTGCCAGATGTAAAACTTGTGAAGAGCATATATAAAGGAGCTAACTATGAAAACTAGAGATATCTTTAGTGGCAGAGAGAGTGGCGAGTTAGGGTCTCCAGATGGCGGCAGCGTGTAAGGGGACGTGTCTGGAGATTGTGATGGCGAAAGAGATGATCCGCCTGCGTGACAAAAGTAAGGACATTGAAAGATGCAATCTGCAAAGCAAAGGCCAGTGGGGTTGGCCTTAGGATCACATTGAGACAAGCAAAATCTCAAATATATGAAGGTGGTGTTGGTTAAATCATCCAATAGTTTTCTGTGTCGATCGTGTGCAGCCATGATGATCACTCTTCATAAGATGAGTTTCGAGTCAACGTGAAAGTGCGTGTGATGATATGCTCTTTGGTTTTTGTGAATTTGCACGAGAATCTCCGCTACTTTTTATTTTTAAAATGATATTTTTTTTTTGAGCAAAATATATGTGATCGTTTAGTGCGCACAAAGTAAACAGACGATTGGGAGGCTAAACTCATGCCTAATTTTTGTGTCTAAAAATATGTGGCATTAGCTCATGAAGTGATTCCTTTAGTTACGACTAATGAAAGAGTGACACCCAAGTTTAGACACAAAATTAGATATGAGTTTAAGTCTCCCAGTCATTTATCATTAAAGTATGTTTTTACTCAGTAATTAAGTTGGATGTATGTGAAGATCTGTTTAATTATATATTCCATCCGCTTTATATTAAATGTCTATTTCACAATGCACAAAGTTTTAAGGATTTTGACTAACTAAATTCACCATCAATTGAACGTCATATCCACCAACTAAAGTCTCTTATAATAAATTAAAATACAATATGAATACTTATTATGACTTTATGAGTATTCGATGGACACTTTAAGATGGGACAGATAAAGTACTAAAGTTCAAGGAAATTTAGATCTATTAACATAAATCTTTCATGTTATAGGTATATGTTATGACAAAAATTATTGTCATACCACAAGTTTTACTTATAATACGAACCATAAAAAATAATAGCACGTTAATTGCACTCATAACATCTCTAACGAGAATAACTTCGTTCCACTCTCCCAACAGGCCAGCAAGCCATTCCTATACACCGGAGTCACAATTTTTTTTCTCATCTTTTATATAACAGGAGAAAAATGTTTTGAGACTATCCATTCTTTTATTGACTAATAGGAGAGCTCACTTTCAAAATTAAAACCTCATATTAGCCAACAAAATTCAAAATTGGCCATTTGGCCAAACTAATCTAAATTTTGTCCAATAATAAACTAAATATATATAAAAACACATATGTCGATTTATAAAAGAAAAAACAAAAAACAAAAAAGATGGGATACTTAATAAAACTTTAATAGTTGAATTCTAAATAAATTATATTGAGTTAAGTGTTAACTTATCAGTTTCTATGTTTTTTAATAACTTTAAAAATAAACATATTAACCGGATCTAAACACACGCCTTGTGTTAGATAGATACTTTGAATAATGTTAACTAGCACGCGAAATTCACTAGCAAACACTTAGAAGATTTTGTATGTATGATCAATGAATGAAACAGTGTTTATGAATGAATAAGAGACAAAAAATTTACTTCAACGATTCAATATTATTGATTAATAATACGAGTACTCTTACTAGTACTAGGGTTTACAACCTTGAATCTTCTCTAAACTTATCAATCGTATTCTATTGTATTGTATATCTAAACCTTAACCTATGCAATCCTTTTATACACCAAAGATTCCTTTACAAGATAACTATAATCTATAATAATAGGATATACACAAAATCCTTTCTATAATTATGAATTACACGTTTACAAAAAAAAAAAAAAATCATAAGCATTACTAACTTCTTGTGTGAGAAGTACTAACTAACTTAGTACTGTTGGGAATTATCATACGATTCAAGAGAAGAAAAACTTAGGTCTGGTAATATGTCAGAGTTAGGTCTGTCTTTGTAATTAGGTCTGGTAATACATGTTAAGTCTGGTAGTCTGTATTAAGTCTGGTTGACTTATTATGTTAAGTCTGGTCGTGATATAAGGAAAGTTTGTTAGAGATATGTTAGGAAAAGATACAAAACGTGTAAGTATCTTTATAGAAGATTCGTGAATATCTTCTTAGTCGGTTAGCATTAGGGTTTCCTTGGTGTATAAAAGGATCCCTAAGATTGTTAGTTTGAAGAGAGAGTTGTACGAGTTTCACAATTGTGATTAATAGAATTATACGAAGTTAGTGTTAACTCTGTGTGTGTTCTTCATTGTTCTTGTTAAGTTTCCGCATTAACATTAACAATCGTTAAGGGTTTCTCACTTAGACTGGTTTGGATTTATCCCAACCATCTACTAAGTATTCAAGGCTACTTAGAGATCCACATACAATTCGTGGACCAACAAGTGGTATCAGAGCAAGGCGAGAGACTCTGAGTTCGAAGAACACTTAACCTCAAAAACCTATTCTCACTCAATTCACCCTACACAATGTCTGAGACCGATAAGCCTATCAACACTGAAACTTTTTCAATCCATAACAGTGAGGATGAGAATTCAAACCATGAAGATGAAGGAAAACCTGAATCCAGTAACTCCCAAACACAACAACAACCCATCCCCTCCATAACCACAATCTCAAACATAAAACTTCCATTACTGAAAAGAGAAGAATATGATATATGGGCCATGGAGATGGAACATTATCTGGAGTATATTGATAGTGATGTATGGAAGGTTATTCAAAGGGGAAACTCTAAGAAAAGAATTTCACAAGGGACTGATGGGCAGCTGAGAATAATGCCACCAGTGTCTGCTGAGGAGATTAGGGCTGTGGAGAAGGAAAAGAAGGCCAGAACCTTGCTTCTTATGGCTATTCCTAAGGAGCATCTGCAAAGGTTCCATGGCATGGTTGATGCTAAAGAGATGTGGGAGGCTATCAAGAAACGATTTGGAGGCAATGCAAACTCCAAGAAGATGCAAAAGGCTGTTCTTAAACAGCAATTTGAGACATTCAGTGTTTCAAAAACTGAAGGATTGGAGAAGGGCTATGACAGATTTCAACATCTGTTAACACAACTGGAAGTTCATGGTGCAGCAGTTTCGAATGAGGATGCAAACCACAAGTTCCTTAGATCTTTACCATCAGAATGGGGTAATGTATCTGTGGCGATGAGGATAAAGGAGGAAGTAGATTCAATGACACCTGATGACCTATACAATAATCTTAGGATGTTTGAAAGGGACATCAGTAACAACACTCAGGCATCAACCAGTTCATCAAATGTTGCTTTTGTATCACAGAACAAAAGCAGCACTTACAAAGTTAAACCTGGTAGTGTTAGGTCTGGTAGCTATGAAACTCCTTCAAGTGAAAGATCTGCTTCAAATTTTACTGATGAGGTGATCCATTCTTTCTTTGCCAACCAAACGAAAGATGAAAGCTTTATTAGTGAAGATTTAGAACAGATTAATGATGCTGAAGTTGAGGAGATGGACATAAAGTGGCACATTGCCATGGTTGCTTTAAGGGTCAAACGATTTCAGAAGCAATATGGAAGAACCATCAACTTCAACAACAAATCACCAGTGGGATACACAAAGAGGACAGTTGAATGCTACAACTGTCACAAGCATGGACATTTTTCAAGAGACTGTCCAGAGAAGAAGCCTGCTTATGGGAAAAGAGATGAAGAAGGGAAGCTGGAAAAGAGTCAGATGAGCTTACTGACAATGGAAGTTGGAGGAGTCAACTGGGGTGAGCATCCAAGAGTGAATGAGGAGTCTGATCATGCTCTCATGGCCATTGGTAATGAGGTATCATTATGCTCTAAATTATGCACTGATTCATATAATCATATTAAGGCTTTGTGTGATGAGCAGTTAGGACAAATAGGTGACCTAGAAGTAAATCTTTTAGCACATAAAAATGCTGTAAAAACACTAGAGGCACAAAAGGGCACCCTTCAAAACCAACATGCTGCTTTAAATGAAAAACTATACTTTCAAGCTAATAAAATATATGAACAAGATGAGAAGCTTAAAAGGTATAGACAAATGGGCCTTAGAATTCAAAAGGAGAGGGATGAGTTGAGAAAACGGGTAGATCAGTGGAACAATTCAAATAATAACCTGTTCAAATGTTGGGATTCTCAAATAAAGTCCAATAAAAAATGTGGCTTAGGATATGAGGAAGATGAGAAAAAGGCAATCCTTAAGTCTAGAGAAGATGATTATGCGGGCAAACCATTGTATAATAGGTTTGTTAAGACTGGTGACTTTAAGGGAGTACCACCACCATTGAGTGATGACTATACTCCTCTTGAAAAAGAAGAGTTGGATGATTCACTTTTTGTGTATGGTAAGAAAGGTCCTCAAACACCTGAGTCAATCACCTCAGAGGACAAAACCAGTAAGTATTCTTCTTGTCAATCCAATGACTCTGAAGGATCTATTGATGGTTCCTCTGATCACTCTAAGTCTGAGTCAAAAAGTGAGGTAAAAGAGAATCCTGAACCTAAGGTTGTTAAGAAGTGTGAACCTGTTGTAACTAAACCTGTAGTGACTAAACCAAAGCCTGAGACAGTCAAACCTAGTTGTGCCCAGCACATAAAAACTCCTAGGGAATCTGTTAATATTAATGAGTCACCTAGAAGCAATAGTGTTCACAGAGAAAGTAGGAGTAGCTATACTTATGCTCCTAAAAGATGTTTTGTGTGTGGAAGTTTGAGTTATTTAATAAGAGATTGTGACTTCCATGAAAAGAGAATGAAGAGAGAGGCTGAGCAAAAGAGAATGAATGCTAATATTGGTCATGGTTCAAATAAACCAGTTTGGAATAATGCTAACAGAATTAATCATGCCAACCAGTTTAATCCCAGACCAGCCCAATAGTTTTACTCTACCCGACCTAACTCTTATGTTAATACTGGTAGACAAAATTTTAGGTCTGGCTTTAGGAACTTTAATGTGAATAGGCAAAATGGTAATTTTATAAGGCCTAATGTGAATATTGGTTATGTTAATTCTGTGAGACCCAGACAACCATTTCAAAAGCCACAGGTGAATGCAAACTTTCAAAGAAATAATTTTTATAAATCATCTTCACATGTGAGAAGGCCAATTGTAAATCAAACAAATTCAAATGGGGGTTCTGCTGATAACCTCTCAGAATGCTGGGCTTGGAATCCATTTAAAAATGAGTATACCTATAAGTCCAAACATAGTTTCACTGGAGCAGATTCACACAAAACCTTCAAGTATGTTGCTCCATAAAGAGGACTCAAGCCCACTCAGGCCTGGGTTGTTAAGAAAAACTGATTTCTCTTTATTAACTTTATATAGTTTGTATATTTGTTTATTCTTAGAATGTTTTCAGTCTTGCTTTTCTAAATGGTTATTCTTATTTTTAATAGTTAATTTGTTTCCAAATTTCCATAGTACGTTTGTTTTTGGTATATTGTGCATAACTTTGTTTTGCAGTTTTTGACTAAAGAACCTTGAAAGTTTTATTCATTATAAACAAAGTTACAAACAAGGCAACCACCAACATAGCACATCAAAAGACAAAAGCCTAAACCCTAGCAAGCCAAACACCAACACCTACATCTTCTTCTTCCCTTTGCCTTTATCCTTCACATCAGGCATGGTCTTCTTGGTCCTCTTCTCACCCATAAGGTCTTTGACCTTTGGACTTAGGAGTCCTAGAACCTGCTTGTTTGGTGTTGGACGAGGCACAACCTTGGTGCTCTTGGATGTCACAGTCCTGGAGGTCTCTGCTTCATAATCAATAGAAGAATCCTCTGAAGAAGTTATATCTTCTGAAGTCTCCTCTGCTTCATCCTCTGAAGAAGAGTCCTCTGGCTCTTTCTCAGTGAGATCATATGCTGCTAACCAATGTTTCAGTATTGTCTCCCTTGCTGTTTTGTTTTTTGTTATTGAGGAGAAACCTGGTGGAAAATATCCACCCCATCCTCCTGATGATGAATCAGAAGATGAGCCGTTAGGATCCCAAGAAGAATCGGATGAAATCTCTATGATTTCTGAGTGGGAATGATCCATTATACTAATAAAGTTTTTCTTTTGGTGTGTGATGGTTTTGTGATAATACAATGGGTGGTTTTATAGGGAATATCAAGGTTTAATGCTATTAAATGCTCGGTTGGTGTATGGGTTAATACTTGCAGGCAAAGAGTAATTACTTGTAATTTATGGAAAGTTGACCATGTTTAGTTTACATTCGTTAACTCAAAAAAAAAAAAAAAAAAAAAAAAAAAGTTTACACTTAAGGGGAGGTAATGTACATTTAAGGGGAGGCAAATGTACAAGTTTTTAAAATCGGGTAATCTTAAGTGTTAAATCTGGTAGCTTGTGTGCTGACCTTTTCATGCAAATATTGGTTTTCGTCTCCCTTTCTTATTGTTGAAGTAATTTTTGCAGAAAAGATTGGAATGATGATGATGTAAAGCCTTGCATTCGCTAAAATCAGTGTGTAAGTCCACTCTTTTGGTTAGGTGTGGTAAGTTTATGATTCGGCCTGGTTGACTAATTTAAGTCGGGTAGTGTTAAAATTATGACCGTTAGATCTGGTCAGAGTAATAAAGATTTATCTAAAATAATGTCATTGCACTATTTTCGGTAAAAAGAGATATTTACGAAGTATATAAGGCTAAAATTTGATATATTTTATCTCCTTTTATTCTTTATTTGCTTCCCATTTTAAATCATCTTTATTTTAGACTCACGACTCTGTTTATACGCAAATATTTTCAAACCCTACCCTTCCAATCAACCAGACCTAATTCATTAACTTATCCATGGCTAACCTCAAGTTTGTTGACAAGCATAATCAAGTTGGTTTCTTGAAGAAACCAGATCAAAGTGCAGGTTTTGAGGAGATTGTGGATTTCCTAAAAGGTTCTTACATTTGTTATTCATTACTTCATAATCCTACTATTTATCAGTCCCTTGTTAAGCAGTTCTGGGGGTCGGTTACCTCTGAGACTCTTGATGATGGGACACCATGTTTAAAGGCAATTATTGACAATAATGGTTTTACCATTACTGAAGCCTCCATTAGGGGAAGTCTCCAATTGGATGATGCTTTAGGAGAATTTGATTTGCCTGGTAATGATATTTTGGAGGGATTGGATAACATTGGGTACCCCACTGATGGAAGTTTTACCTTTTGGAAAAGTCATTTTACACCACAGTGGAGGTTTTTACTACATCATTTATTTCAAAGCTTAAGTCCCAAGAGTGGTGGATGGGATCAATTTGGAAGCAGAATTGCTTCTGCATTGGTCTGTTTATCACTTGGAAGGAAATTTAATTTTTCAAAACTAATTTTTGAAGGAATGGTGAAAAATGCTAAGGACCCTAAATTTTTAATGTATCCACGATTTTTGCAAATGGTCTTGAACTATGAAACTCAGGATAAAGTGCCTTACATCAGTGTGCCCTTTACTCCAAAACTTTTTGCAAATATAAAAAGGGGTTTTCAAGGGGCACATAGACCTTTGCTTGCTACTATGCTTGGTACTAACAATGCAGGTACATCTGGAGCTGCACAAGTGCAACCTGATGAGGAACAAGCCCATGCATCATCTAGGTCTGCTACACCCTCACCATCTGCTGAAAGAATACCTACACCTACCCCACAATCTTCACCTTCACAACCAAATGTTCCAAGTCCTGCAAGGGAGGAGGAACATGCACCAATAACTGTGGAAACTCTTCTTATTTTAGTTCCTCAATTGCAAAAGAAGATAGCTATTTTGGAGAAGTCTAATGAGGCACTCAGAAGAGCTTATGTGACTTTGGTGCAAAAAGTAAAGAAAATGGGAATGGCAATGAAGAAAAAGGGTGTTCCTTTTGATGATGAGGAGGGAGAAGCTGAAAATTCTTCCAAACAGGGGAGGAATTTGGAACAAGAACAAGAAAACATTTTTCAAACACCAGTTCAAGAACCTCCAGTTCAAGAACCTGTCACCACCATCAGTCCAGAGACACTGGAAGTAGCAGAAACTTTGGCTCAATCCATGGGCAAGATTAAATAGGATAGGAAGAAAAGAAGGTTGATTTTGTCTGCTGAGGAAGAGACTGCAAAGTATGGTACAGTGTCTGATGAAAAGTCTGATAATGAAATTAATACTGGTGAAGGAAAGTCTGGTTCTTTACAGTCTGGTAATGAACTTAATTCTGGTAATGAAGAGCAATATTCTGCACAAAGAGAAGGAAAGCAGGTTGTGGATAAAACTTCAAAGCCAAAGAAGTCTAAAAGAAAAACAAGAGAAGAACTAGCATCTGAGGCTGAAATTGAGAGGATTAAGGCATAAGATATTGCTGAAGAAGAAAGACAAAAGAGGCAAGATGCAGTTTATGAAAGACAATTGGCTGAAGAATCTGATGAATTTACAAAGCTGCTCAATGTTGATGATGAAGTGAGAGCAAAATATGAGGAGCTTCTAGTTGTTGAAGGTTTAACTGCTGATGAACAAGCTAAACAGTTAGCTGACTTTGTAACACCCCGAAAATCATAATGAAACAGCGGAAGACTTAAACGGGGTATTACCAATTTGATCACAGTCGTAAGTATAGATAATTGTTAAAAGTTGCATTTATATCATTCAAAGAAAACTCAATATTCAGAGATTACACATTAATTGCCAAAAGGATAGCTTTTCACAAAAGTGATGAGGAGTTTGAAAGGAATGATATAGTTATTTGAAATAAAAAGGGGTAGATTCCCAATGCCCATGCCAACTCCGTGCTAGAGATTTCCTTAGTTACCTGAGATAAAACATGCTTAAAAAGTCAACACAAAGGTTGAGTGAATCCATAGTGTTTAATTTGTAATAGATTGAACACAAGTCAGATAGTAGTAAAAACAATGATAATGTAGTGTGATATATATATTGCCCTAAGCCTCATGACACGCAAACCTTAACATCGGGTGTAATAATAAGTGATATAAATAGCCCACATCATAGCAATGATGTAGGTGATAATGCCCTCGTCGTAGGAGTTTGCCAAACTCTTGATAATTCGAATAAAGTGCATTTGGTTACCATTTCAGGCTAACTTCAAATGGGTCGTCAACTTCCAATAGATCTATTCACTGAATTCGCGTTCACTCGCAAGTGATTAATGGTTCATGATATGAAGGGCTTTTTGGCAGGGTGGTAACTTAGGCAATATTAACTTAGCAATATCAATCAGGATAGCATACAAAAATATTTGTGTTCAGATTTATAGCATGTATCTCCCCACGGGATTTGAAAACATAGTAAAAGTGGGACTATAAACTCACCTTAATAGTAGTAGTAATCTGGGATGCAATAGAATCAAATGGTAGGTAGTGCTTCCAACGCGTGACCTAGATTAGTATGGCATAATTTAGTTTGCATTTCTGATTAAGATTTGATGAACGTAAAATAGTTTATAAACTTTCAAAACAATTATGTTATAGTTGTACGTGTTAACTATTTATTTTACGGCGTAATTATTATTGACGTATAACAGTTTTTAGTCGTTTTAGTCATAGTTTTAATAACTAATATTCGTCATATAAGGTTGTGTCGTAAAGTTTTACTTGTAGCGATTTACTTGTCTTTCGCTTGATCCGAATAATCATTATTAACAATGTTAAATATTTCAAGTGTCAAATTGGGCTGCGGCCCGTTAATTATGACAGTCGGAGGGGGAGGGAAAACATGGTACAAGGTGGGTTGTGGTTTGTAGATTTCATTTTGAGCCAATGGGCTCCTACTGGACTTCAAAGCCTGCTGAAAAAGGAAACAAAAGGTCCAAGAGTTTAACACTTAAAATGGGCTTTTGAGTGTGGCCCAACAACAAGGCTTGTATGGCCTGTGGTTCGCCTGGTATTTTATTTGAAACAAGGCAGCTTTTGCGCCTAGTTTAAGTACGGGTAGTCTCGATTTGAGACCCTCGTTAAGGTCGAAAGTGCTACTAAGGGTCGAACCTAGGGTCTCGCTCGTTAAAAGACACTCGAGAACCACTCGAGCTCAAGCCGTTGGGGCGTCTAGGTGGTTGACAACACGAGTCTAGCACGGGTTTATCCAAATGGTTTCGTCACATCCTAATCCATAACTTTTGACCCAAAACCTTTGGTTTAGCTATAACTACGCAACGCTATTATTGGCTCGATGACTTAAGTCACAACATCAAGAGAAAAGCAACTCGACTACACAATCTTACGGTTTCAATATTTCTTACAAGCCTTGCTAGTTTAGTTCTAAACCCAAAATGCCATTTGACATACTCGCTGCCACTTTCCATAGCCATATGCATCGACAATATCCTAATCCGCTACTAAGGCTCAAATGGGTCTCACTAACCTTTAACCATTTCACAACCAAACCCATGACTTTTTAAAAGTCATTTCCCTTTTCGACCCATTTTACAACAAAACCTTATTCGACTATTTTAAATCTTACTTACGCAATTCATTCCCAGTTTCTCAACAAAGTCGATTCACATTTTCATCAATAATCAAACCACACTTATTCAAATCTAATTTGCTTATATTTGACTTAATCCTCTAACTTATGTATAATCGAATAGGAAAAAAAAAAAAAACAATATCAAGCAAAATTAATAATAACCTGAAATTGGTGGGGTGTGTCGACTACTAAACAAGTTCCCCAAGCTCGAATCCAAAAGCTCCAAAACCCACTTCAGCCTCCAATTCGAATCACAACTTCAACCCTGATCTTGAGAACTTCTCAGTTTCTCGGTGTGTTTGTAATTTTTGGTGTGATTCGAATGATTCCCAGGAGGTGCGGATTTATGGAGGAAAATGGAGTTAGGCTCCATATTACTTTCGATTCGTGGGACAACTAACCTTCCTAATTGGTGTGAAATCCTTATATAAGTTTCTATATCTTAAGTGAACCCGTGAATATGAATGGGAAAAATGGTTTCATAGTCAACTTGGTATTTATGAGGATAGTGATGGTTCGATTGTTTTGGTTTCTGGGTTTTTGGGGAAGCAGCTATAGCGACCGAACAAGGAAGGATGGTGGGAAAGTAGGAGCAGAGAAAAGTAAAAGTGTTTTGGGAGAGATGAAGGTGTCGACAAAAGTGGAGAAGGAAAAAGAAAAGAAAATAGCAGCTATATATTAGTGGAGTAGGATTTGTAGATTTTTATTTATTTAGGAGTAGGGTGTAACTTTAATTTAAAATGTAGTAGTGTAAATTTTTATAAGTGTTTAAAGGTAAAGTGGATAATTTAAATACTCGAGTCTCGCTAGACAGCGTCGAGTCTGGTTTCGTTTAAAAATGTCTCTAACCCGAGAGTTCGTACCTTTAGAGTCGTCATATAATGTTTGAGCTTATTTCCGAGTTCGTATTTATCTTTGTGATATATATTCTTTGTTTTGATTTATTTAACTTATGCCATACTATCACGGTGTCGGTACACGTGCGGTTCCAGTGAAAATGGAACATGATTTTTGCCATATTGTTCGTTTGGCGATATCGTTTGTTGTTTCTCAGTTTAAAAAAAAGAAACATAGCAATATTTTGAATGCAAAGGTGAATAAAATGACCTGACCAAAAATTTATTATTGGTTGTTTCGGGTTTACATAAAATTAATAACTTGCAAAATTACGGGTTCTTACAGTACCTACCCCTAATTCTGAATTCCGTCCCGGAATTCTTAGTCCGTGGTAGAGGTAGGTGTTGCCTCGGCGAAGAGGTGTGGATATTTGGCACGAATTCGATCTTCACGTTCCCACGTGTACTCTGGTCCTCTATTAGAGTTCCATCGAACCTTGACGATGGGAATGCGGCTTAGTTTTAATTGCTTCACATCTCGGTCCATAATTTCTACTGGTTCCTCTATAAAATTGAGCTTCTCGTCAAGCCGAAGTTCTTTGAACGGAATGATAAGGGTTTCATCTGATAAGCACTTTTTCAGGTTTGATACGTGAAAGGTATTGTGTACTCTACTGAGCTCCTCAGGGAGTTCAAGTTTGTACGCTACTGGACCAACCCTTTCTAGGATCTTGAATGGTCCAACGTATCTAGGATTTAACTTTCCACGCTTCCCAAATCTGATCATTCCTTTCCAAGGGGATACCTTCAACATGACTCTATCCCCAACCTGAAACTCCATGGGTTTTCGTCTCACATCGGCATAGCTCTTTTGTCGGTCACGGGCAGCTTGCAAGCGTTGCTTGATCTGAAAAATTTTCTCGGTTGTTTCATGGATAAGCTCGGGTCCTGTGAGCTGAACATCTCCAACATCTGCCCAACATACCGGTGATCGGCACTTCCGACCATAAAGTGCCTCAAAGGGTGCTGCCTTGATGCTAGCATGGTAACTGTTGTTGTAAGAAAACTCTGCTAATGGTAAGTGCTTATCCCAACCTTTCCCGAAATCGATCACACATGCTCGTAGCATGTCTTCCAGGGTTTGGATAGTCCTCTCACTCTGGCCATCAGTCTGCGGGTGATATGCGGTGCTCATATCTAATTGAGTATTCAAAGCTTTCTGCAATGACCGCCAGAAGTTTGACGTAAAACGGTGATGAACTCAAATAAGTACATTTTATTATCATCATTTATCCTATTTATTTGACTTGTTTTATTATATTATCTGTGAGAATTGATACGTTAATGTTTACTTTTGTAATTCTCAGGTAAAAACAAGTATTATGTGAAACTTGGCGATTTTGGATTAATTATGGAGCAAAACAAGCAAGAAGTTAAGAGTCTACTGAAATGTACAAGATCAAGACCATTCTGCTCCAGATACGCCGCATCCTACTTATTATATACGGCGCATCACTATCAAGATTTCACAAGTTATAATCCAAGACGGCAAAGGACATGCGCCACGTACAAGAATGGAGTTACGCCGCATCTTCTGGCGGTGTACGAATATTCCTGAATATATTAATCTTGGACCCCACACGAAGTTAAGTCAATGCGCCGCATCTACTTATTCGATGCGCCGCATCTAACCCTCAGACAGAAACTATAAATACCCCAAAGTCAGACGAATTTCGGGGTTCGACATTTAGCTAAACACAAAGACCGAAGAAACCCTAAGCCGAATTCAGACGAAGTAGCAGCACAAGACACACCTTGAACGAAGATACAAGAGCTGTAAGAAGGTCCTGCATGTATTCAATTCATTAAGTAGTTTTGTTTTATTTTATTAGTACACTTTAATTAATCAGGATTGATGGGCTTGTGTCATTGATTTAATCATGTACTTCAACTCCCCTTAAAATTGCTTTCCCATTAATTAAAGTTTATATGTTGATGTCTTTGGTGACTTTTATTAGTGCATTGATAACCTCTGTGTCTAGCTGAGCATTGATCGGGTCGCCATGCCTTTGTCCTCGCCTATTTATTCTGTTGCCTATGCATTCTATCGTCTGTAGAAAAGTAGGAAGAAAGGTAAATAGGATATACATAAGTAATCATTAAGGGTTTACTTGCCGATAAGATTAGAGCCAACGAGAAAGGGATTAATCTCGGTGCGTTGCATCGAACTATACACTTCATATAAAACTAGCAATAAAACAAGTGACAAGCTACTTAACTATCAGGACAGGTCTTCTTATTGTCTCAAGTATTTATCTGTGTACGTGTGTGCTAATCGCTGATTCGTGCTTATTAGTTTAGTTTATTATTTAATCTCAACCAAACCGTGCCAGTCTCTCAGGCTGAAACCCCCTTGCGTTAGATTAGGTTGTATAGCTAACTTAATATATTAAAATACTGATTAGAATAACTAGATAATACGTTTCACTCTTAGTGATCGACACTCTACTTACCATTATATTCATACTGACCGGGTACACTGCTCGTTAAAGTGTATGTGTTATTGATAAGTCGGCTAAATATAAATTTAAAACTTGAATACTGCTAAAACCACAACGACATACCGTGGGTATAAATTAGAGCAATACGCACACGCGCACCAAACGGCTATCTCGATCCGAGATGATGGAAACCGGCACTCCATGTCGTGAGACTATTTCCTTAAAATATAGTCGCGTAAGGGTATCCATACTGTCGGTTTCTTTGATTGCAAGGAAGTGCGCAGATTTAGTGAGACGATCAACAATGACCCAAATGGTGTCAAGTCCACCCGAGGTCTTAGGTAGCTTTGTGATGAAGTCCATTGTAATCCTTTCCCATTTCCATGTTGGAATCTCTGGCTGTGTTAACATTCCGGATGGCCGTTGGTGTTCTGCTTTTACTCTAGCACATGTCAAACATTTTCCGACATACACAGCGATGTCGGCCTTCATGTTTGGCCACCAATACAACTTCTTGAGATCCTGATACATCTTATCAGACCCCGGATGAATGGAATATTTTGACTTGTGGGATTCGTGCATGATAAGATCACGTATTCCTCCGTAAAGTGGAATCCATTTTCTGTCATTGAAACACAGCATCCCGTTTTGCCTTCACACAAAACCGTTCTCGTTTTCCGGCATTCCATAGATTTTCTCATTTGGTCTGTTTTCTTCCTTCAGGGCTTCGGCCTGAGCTTCTAAAATCTTTGCTAGAAGTGGTGACTTAATTTTCATTCCCAGAGATCTGACTCTAAGAGGTTTGATTCGCTCCTTTCGACTCAAGGCATCGGCTACAACATTTGCCTTTCCAGGATGGTAGCGAATCTCACAATCATAATCACTGAGTAACTCCAACCATCGGCGTTGTCTCATATTTAGTTCTTTCTGACCTAGAATATGTTGGAGACTTTTGTGATCTGTAAACACCGTACACTTGGTGTAACACCCCAACCCGGCAAGGGTTAAGATATCACGATAATGGTTTCATATCAGATCAAACAAAGCATACATCTATAGTAATACAAGAATTTCAAAGGTTACAAATGAAATACTGGAGTTACAAGGTTACAAATGAAACTAAAACTAAATACTAAGTCTGTAAATGCAAATCCTTCTAATAGCCTCTACTTCAGAATACTATCAAAGTCTTCTAAGTCCAAAGGTCTCTTCACTCATACCCAGCTTCCAACTAAGAACCTGCCGCAGGAAAAGAAATGTGGCTGAGCTTAAAAAGCTCAGCGAACAGATACATAAACAAGTAATGATAACGAAACAGAAATAAGATATAGTGCAATGGGGAAATATCATAAGGTATAAATGATGTGAAGGTATAATGAACAGAATAGGATAGTAATCCACCACGAGCCCAGACAAATAAAATATAGTAACCACATCTTCATAATCATAAAGAGGGGAGACCTCTCAGATAATCAGATAATATGAGGGGTGTCCTCATTCTTCAAATGGAGTAGCTAGCTCCCTAATATATGTGAAAGGCATGTATTGCACACAGTACCAGTCACCAGAAAAATCATATCAAATCATGTTAAATCCACTAAACATAACAGATCTATGATACATCCATGCGCCCCCCAAACAAATACTGGCCATAACAAATATAATGCGCATATCATAATCAAAATGGGGACGTGGCGGAACATCACTCTACCGCCCTAGAGTCATGCCATTGGTGCATCAATGACACGGACATGGAACCCCCATGCCTAATGAAATGGCTCAGGTATCAAACTGAGAGTCAGATATCATATCATAATCAGAGTGTCATATAACAAAGGTCAAATCAGATGGTCCATAACAGATGATTCATAACAGATATATCAGATGAAATACCAAAGGTCCAAATTAGAGTTTAATCAGAAAGGTTCATGACCAAAGGGATCATAGCAATGGCTTTGGGAATCTTAAACGAATTAGAATCAGAATCATATCCATAAGATAGGACACCCTTACTGAAAAGGGCAGAGTATCTGTACCTTATTAGCAAAACACAAGAATAGAAAGCTGACAAGGATTAAGTTACTCCTTCCTCGAACCTAAAGGAGTAGAAGACAGAATTACAAATGGGTTCTTAATTTCCAATTTAGTTCGTCTTTCCATTTTAGGTAACTTCCTCTTTTTAATAACTTTTCTCATTTAGAAATATTTGTTATTAACATTCCCGTTCATTAACTTAATGTATTAGAGATGACCATATTCATAGTTAAATGTTCATAATGTCATTTACATCAGTTTAAGGTTCATAATGTAGTTTTCATAATTTTTAGGGTTCAATATGTAGTTATCACAAATTTAGGGTTTAAAGTGTCATTAAGATAAGAATAGGGTCTAAAGTGTAAATATATTCAAGTTACAGGTTTTGACAAGTTAAGTCCTTTAGTTTTAGTAAAAATAACCATTTACACCCTTTAGTTTATAAAATAAACACATAACACTCTTTTAATAACTTTTACACTTCTCACAGATTTTACACTTAATTTAGACCTGTATTACACGATTTTTAATCCTTATAAGAACTCAGAATGAAAATTCCCAAAAATTCATACAAGTGCCCAGATGTCTTAAGAATTTATCCAAAATTTTCCAGAATTTATTATTAAGTAAAACTATAGTTTAAACATCCTTTGTTTCAAGTTGTCCAGATTTCTGAAAAATTTTAACATACGAAAAGTAAGCAGTTCAAAGCCCCATCAATAAAATTCATAAAAATCTGGAAAAATTCCAGAAATTCACCTATATCCCAAATATTAACCTACTAGAATTTTAGGTCTCAAATATTTATAGATTTCAAATTAAAAATCATAAACTACAGGTGAATTTTCGTAACCCGAAATACAGTTTTGACACCCGATCTCATAAATTCAGAAAAAGTGCCTTCCCGAACTCAAAAAAATACAAGGTCAATTTTCCCAGAAATCTATTTTCTTGAATTTAATTATAGACTCCAGAAACACCAAAATTCACGTAATTATCATTAAGATACATACACTTTAATTCGGCCTTAATTTTTAACAGCAAACTGATTTCATAATTTCATGTGATCTCTTTAGGGTTTTCCATTTTCAATATTTATTTCTTGCTACAACAATTATATTTGACATCAAATCCAACCTAGGTCGATTCATATGTGTTGAATTGAAAAGAAAATGGAAGTGTTTGGTTACCTTTATAGATCGAATGGAAAAGAACAACAAGAACAGCCTTCTCGAACAAACCCTAGATACGAACACACCACAACAATTACACGATCACACTCCCACTCGGGCTGCTGAAACACCACGATCAAGCCACCAAGAAGAGGCCTCACGAATCTCGTTTTGCTGCTGCTACTGATCGATTAGGAGGGAAACACAAGGTAGCAGCCGAGTTTTGTGTTTTTAGGGTTTTCAAAAGAAAGAAAGTCGGTATGAAGGAGTTTAGGGAGACCGACACTTAGAGAAATAGGGAATGGGCCATGGTTTGTTTGGCATCTTCAAGTGTTTAGGCCCAAAGAAATTGTATTAGTGTGACAAGGTACATTCGGCCCAAAACAATTATTCGTGTAACGTAATTAATTCCCCGTATTATATTTTATGTTACATAGATATTATGAGATTCAAATATCTTCAAAAATTTAATTGTGAAGTTTAGTTTTTTTTTTATTATTTGGATTTACGGTTTATTCGTTTAGTTACTTTCGGTTAAAGCTCAAATAATATGTTCCTTGGTGTGATTTTATATATTTTTAAATTTTAAAAATTTGATGGGCATTTTGGTCATTTCGGATTATGCTAATTTTCGGGTTTTACACTTGGTGCCATACAAATAGTGTCTCCACATCTTAAGAGCGAATACTACTGCTCCCAATTCAAGATCATGAGTGGTGTAGTTCTTCTCGTGGGTTTTGAGTTGTCGAGAGGCATATGCAATGACTTTGTTCCTTTGCATTAATACGGCGCCCAGTCCTTGAATGGATGCGTCGCAATAAACCACGAAGTCTTCGTTCCCTTCAGGTAATGCTAGTATTGGAGCTTCACAGAGTTTCTGCTTCAAGAGTTGAAAGGAGGACTCTTGTTCTTCTCCCCATTCGAACTTCTTCTTCTTTTGGGTTAACTCTGTCAAAGATTTAGCGATCTTTGAGAAGCCCTCGATAAATCTCCGATAGTACCCGGCAAGTCCTAAGAATTGTCGTATCTCTGTGGGGTTTGTAGGAGACGCCCACTCTTTCACTGCTACGATCTTTGCGGATCCACGTGGATACCTTTGCTATCAATCACATGCCCTAGGAACTGTAATTTCTCGATCCAGAAATCGCACTTGGAGAATTTAGCGTACAATTCCTCCTTCTTGAGCAGTTCTAGAATGGCCTTCAAGTGTTTAGCGTGCTCTTCTTTGTTGCGTGAGTAGATGAGGATGTCATCAATAAACACGATCACAAACTTGTCCAAGTATGGCTTGCACACTCGGTTCATTAGGTCCATAAACACAGCTGGTGCGTTCGTCAGACCAAATGGCATCACTTGGAACTCATAGTGCCCGTATCGTGTACGAAAGGCTGTCTTCGGTATATCTCCCTCCTTAACTCTCAGTTGATGGTACCCTGACCTTAAATCAATCTTCGAGTACACACTCGACCCCTGCAGTTGATCAAACAAGTCTTCGATTCTAGGTAGTGGGTATCGGTTCTTCACGGTGAGCTTGTTTAACTCACGATAATCGATGCACATCCGAAAGGATCCATCTTTCTTCTTAACAAACAGCACCGGAGCTCCCCATGGCGAAGAACTCGGGCGTATGAATCCTTTATCTGACAATTCTTGTAATTGCTCAGACAGTTCTTTCATCTCGGATGGTGCCAACCTATAGGGTGCTCGCGCCACTGGTGCTGCTCCTGGCACTAGTTCGATCTGGAATTCTACTTTTTGAGTTGGCGGAAGGCCAGGTAAGTCTTCGGGAAATACCTCGGGAAAATTCTTAACTATCGGTACATCTTCCAGTCGCTTCTCCTCCGACTTCTTCTCAGTCACTTGAGCCAAAAACGCAAGACATCCACGATCGATATACTTCATCGTTTTGAAGCATGATATGATGCTTAGTCGGGTCTTACTCCGTTCGCCACGGACAATTAAAGTTTCTCCTTCACATGGAATGTGAACAACTTTCTCGTCGCATATAATTCTAGCATGGTTCTTGGACAACCAATCCATGCCGATGACTACGTCGAAACTACCAAGTTGAATGGGCATGAGGTCTATGTCGAATGGTTGATTTAGTAAGAGCAAGGTGCAACTTTGGATTATGGTGTTAGTTTTTACTAGTTTGCCGTCGGCTAGTTCGATTTCGTAGGTGGTGTTCAATTTAGTCGGGGAAACGTCAAGCAAGGATGCAAATGAAGTAGACACAAAACTTTTGTCGGCTCCAGAATCAAATAAAACTTTAGCAAGATGATTATTAAGGGGAAACGTACCCGTCACAACATCGGGATCTTGTCCGACATTTCCATCTCCCAGCACATATGCTCTCCCTCGAGCATTGTTGGCGGGGTTGGCAACCTGATTTGGACACTGGTACTTGTAGTGTCCCTTCTTTCCACACCCATGGCATACTACGGCCACTGGTTGTAAATTGGCTCCTGTGGCCTTGCAGTCTTGGGTCTTGTGATCGGTTTTCTGGCATTTTCCACATTTGGCAAAACAGGGTCCATGGTGGTGCATCTTATAGCGGTTGCACATGGGGGAGGGTCCATCATAACCTCCATTTCCAGTAGGTGTAGCAATGTAAGCCCTGGCAGTTTCCTGTCGGCGGTTCTGCTGGTTATGATGGTGGTTTCGGTGTTGCTGGTAGCCTTGATTGTTGTTGCGGTTGTGACTGTGGTGGTTGTTGTTGTGGTGAGAGTTGTTGTTGCTGTGGTTGCTTCTATGATCATCAAATTTTCTTTTGCGATCGTTACCTCCCTAAGCCTGATTACGCTTGATTTCCCTTTCCAGTAATTTCTGAGCAGTCTCCATGGCTTCTTCCAAAGTCTGTGGTTTGGATACAGTAACGATCCCTTCTATGCTTTTGGGCAATCCCTCAACATACCTCTCCAATGTTTTCTCGAAATCCGGCACCTTAGTTGGGCATAGTAGAGAGAGTTCTTGGAACCTTCTGTCATAGGTCCGGATGTCATACCCTTTTACTACCAAGCTATCAAACTCATCTTCTAGCTTTCGGATTTCAGTGCGCGGGCAATACTTCTTCAACATTTTCTGCTTAAACTCGGCCCAAGGGAGCTGATAAGCTCTTTCAGTACCCATTTTCTGAGCAGTGGCGTTCCACCATGATAGAGCGTCATCTGATAGTGTACCGGTAGCAAAGGTGACCTTGTTGCTCTCTGTGCAGCCACTCCTTGTGAAAACAGTTTCTGAGCGCTCAAACCATCGAGCTAACTCCGTCACTCCTTCGGTACCTTTGAATGTTGATGGTTTACAGCTCATGAACTCTTTGTAGGTGCATTTGCGAGTCGCGGCTGGCTCGCTCTCGGCAGTGGGCCTTGTTGCACTGCCAGTGGGGGTCGTGGCTGCAGCTTGAGCCACTAATGCAGCGGTTACGCTCTCAGTGATCAACCGGCGGATCTCTTCTGGGGTCATGATCGTTCCGGCGACTGCATCTGTTGTCCTGCTGCGGGTAGCCATGCTCTAACAATGACATAAGAACACATATTTAGAATTTCCTTTTGTGATTTGAGTTGATGTTGGAATATGGTCAATTAACAAGGTAATTGTATATACTTCATAACAAAATTATCATAATGTAACACATCGATGCTGAGGAAAATTTATGATAAATATGTCACCATCATGTAAACACATGAAGTGATCGTCTCTGTAATACATCAATAAATATCACAATTAAATCATAAATACAACATATTCGAGCACCATCCACAACACATACAAATAGAATGAAACAACGAGATAATCATAAATTTTACATCAAGTTCCGGAAATCATAACATACAATATTTGTTTTCATAATCTTGATTCACTTGCTTACAAAACAATCAAATACAAGTTTCTTTATTACATCACAAACGGTACGCTAGATGTCTAGCCACAACTGATACAGTAAAATCTAAGAACTACCCGATGCCCCATCCAAGCGGCGCTGCAGTGCTCGAACTGTCTCCGTCAACTCCTCAATCCTAGCATCTCTCTGTCTCTCCCCAGCCTCCAATCTCCGAATGCTCCTCCTGGTCATGTGGAGCTCCTCATCCTGAGTCTCAATAATGTCCTGCAGAATCCTGGATATGTCTCCCTGATCCTGAGACTCCTGTCTCATGCTCTCCTGCCTCTCTCCCATGCCTGTGATGTGGTCCCTCTGGTCCTGGATCTCCTGCTCCATCGCCTCTACCCTATCCCTAAGATCAGCAATAATCTCCTGTGCCTCCTGGAGGCTAGTACCCATCATATCGAAAACCTCATCCATGGCTACTCTCCCTACTACGAGGTTCTCCACCTCCTCCTCAATACACTCTATGCGCTCGAGTGAAACATCCCCGATGAAACTGAGTAGAGAATCAAGGCGGTCCTCATGCCTAGAGAGTCTAGCTGCTAACAGTGGGATAGTGTGATGAATAGGCTCTCCCGTGACTGGAAGAACTCTAGCAGCAGCGGTAGATGAACTCTCTCCCAATTCCGCAGCTCTCGGGGCACCCTCCTGTGCTCTCCATCTACGGATCACAGCCAACAGAAATGACCAGCGGCGTGCATCGACCCTCCTGTGGGGTTGAGCAGCGGCCTCAGCAACAGCCTCGACATACGGATCTGATGATGAAGGGCCAAAGAAACGTGCCCTCTTGCGGGGAGGCAAGGGGTCACTAGGCTCGGTCGGATGGGTAGGTGACGTGACTGGAGATGTCACCGGGACAGTAGTGGTCTGGTGATAAAAGACTGTAGGTGCTGGGGTGAATGGGTATGATCTAGTGACTGAGTCAAAAGGAAAGTCAACTCTGACTGGTGGTGGTGATGGAATCATATAAGGGTGTGGCTGAGGTGGTGGTGATGGTGGTAATGATGATGGTGGTAAAGGTGATGCTGATACAGGTGAGGATACTGGTGCTGGTGATGGTGGTATGACAGCTGGTGGTGGTACCAATGGTGCTGAAGGTGCACGTACCCGTTTTCGGGCAGTGTACTTCCTAGGTGGGCCTCCCTGGCAAGGCACATAAAGTTGCCCAAATGGTGCGGGCTCATAAGGCTGTAGAAATCTGACTGCCCTACGCCGACGAACCGGTGCAGGTGGGGGTGGTATGGGTGAAGCTAAGTCGGAAGAGTCGGAGTCAGACGACTCGTCATCCGCCTCTGTCCTAGTGGAATGGTGAGGGGTCAAAGCTCGGGGTGGGGGTGGTGAAGGACAATCATCAGCGGCTAGGAACTGCGGTGACTCATAGTACTGGTCAAGAGTCAAAGGACCAAAAGCGAGAGAAGATGAAAGGGGGATAGTGGGTGAGATAACCGGGGTCGAGGCGACTTCACCCTCCTCAAAGGGCTCTGTATCTCCAGATGCGTTCCCAGATGGAACAACAGATGGGATAACTGGTGAAGCGGGTAAGGTGGTATTGGTGTCAGCGTCAGACAAAATGATAACATTAGTGGGGGGAGTAGCTGATGGTACTGGTGTCACTTCGGTCTCAACATCAGACAGAATGATGACAGGGATCTGGGGAGACATGGTACTGTAATATCCCAATAATAATAAGTGTAAGTCATTAATAATATAAATATGCATTAGTCATAATAACATTCGTAGGTGATAAAACTAATTCGTTATGCATAATCTGCCAAGCAAATCTCAATGCATGAGTTAATAAAGTGTTAATATTCATTTGTTATGCATAATCTGCCAAGCAAATCTCAATGCAAAAGTTCGTAAGTGTTGGCACGGAGGGCATAGGGTGGTAAAGTTTTAAAAATGGTCCTTTTAGAAATTGCGGTTATAGTCCAATGTTTTAAAAATCAATTGGTTCTCTATAACCTGTCTTTGATACCAATCTGTAACACCCCGAAAATCATAATGAAACAGCGGAAGACTTAAACGGGGTATTACCAATTTGATCACAGTCGTAAGTATAGATAATTGTTAAAAGTTGCATTTATATCATTCAAAGAAAACTCAATATTCAGAGATTACACATTAATTGCCAAAAGGATAGCTTTTCACAAAAGTGATGAGGAGTTTGAAAGGAATGATATAGTTATTTGAAATAAAAAGGGGTAGATTCCCAATGCCCATGCCAACTCCGTGCTAGAGATTTCCTTAGTTACCTGAGATAAAACATGCTTAAAAAGTCAACACAAAGGTTGAGTGAATCCATAGTGTTTAATTTGTAATAGATTGAACACAAGTCAGATAGTAGTAAAAACAATGATAATGTAGTGTGATATATATATTGCCCTAAGCCTCATGACACGCAAACCTTAACATCGGGTGTAATAATAAGTGATATAAATAGCCCACATCATAGCAATGATGTAGGTGATAATGCCCTCGTCGTAGGAGTTTGCCAAACTCTTGATAATTCGAATAAAGTGCATTTGGTTACCATTTCAGGCTAACTTCAAATGGGTCGTCAACTTCCAATAGATCTATTCACTGAATTCGCGTTCACTCGCAAGTGATTAATGGTTCATGATATGAGGGGCTTTTTGGCAGGGTGGTAACTTAGGCAATATTAACTTAGCAATATCAATCAGGATAGCATACAAAAATATTTGTGTTCAGATTTATAGCATGTATCTCCCCACGGGATTTGAAAACATAGTAAAAGTGGGACTATGAACTCACCTTAATAGTAGTAGTAATCTGGGATGCAATAGAATCAAATGGTAGGTAGTGCTTCCAACGCGTGACCTAGATTAGTATGGCATAATTTAGTTTGCATTTCTGATTAAGATTTGATGAACGTAAAATAGTTTATAAACTTTCAAAACAATTATGTTATAGTGGTACGTGTTAACTATTTATTTTACGGCGTAATTATTATTGACGTATAACAGTTTTTAGTCGTTTTTGTCATAGTTTTAATAACTAATATTCGTCATATAAGGTTGTGTCGTAAAGTTTTACTTGTAGCGATTTACTTGTCTTTCGCTTGATCCGAATAATCATTATTAACAATGTTAAATATTTCAAGTTTCAAATTGGGCTGCGGCCCGTTAATTATGACAGTCGGAGGGGGAGGGAAAACATGGTACAAGGTGGGTTGCGGTTTGTAGATTTCATTTTGAGCCAATGGGCTCCTACTGGACTTCAAAGCCTGCTGAAAAAGGAAACAAAAGGTCCAAGAGTTTAACACTTAAAATGGGCTTTTGAGTGTGGCCCAACAACAAGGCTTGTATGGCCTGTGGTTCGCCTGGTATTTTATTTGAAACAAGGCAGCTTTTGCGCCTAGTTTAAGTACGGGTAGTCTCGATTTGAGACCCTCGTTAAGGTCGAAAGTGCTACTAAGGGTCGAACCTAGGGTCTCGCTCGTTAAAAGACACTCGAGAACCACTCGAGCTCAAGCCGTTGGGGCGTCAAGGTGGTTGACAACACGAGTCTTGCACGGGTTTATCCAAATGGTTTCGTCACATCCTAATCCATAACTTTTGACTCAAAACCTTTGGTTTAGCTATAACTACGCAACGCTATTATTGGCTCAATGACTTAAGTCACAAAATCAAGAGAAAAGCAACTCGACTACACAATCTTACGGTTTCAATATTTCTTACAAGCCTTGCTAGTTTAGTTCTAAACCCAAAATGCCATTTGACATACTCGCAGCCACTTTCCATAGCCATATGCATCGACAATATCCTAATCCGCTACTAAGGCTCAAATGGGTCTCACTAACCTTTAACCATTTCACAACCAAACCCATGACTTTTTAAAAGTCATTTCCCTTTTCGACCCATTTTACAACAAAACCTTATTCGACTATTTTAAATCTTACTTACGCAATTCATTCCCAGTTTCTCAACAAAGTCGATTCACATTTTCATCAATAATCAAACCACACTTATTCAAATCTAATTTGCTTATATTTGACTTAATCCTCTAACTTATGTATAATCGAATAGGAAAAAAAAAAAAACAATATCAAGCAAAATTAATAATAACCTGAAATTGGTGGGGTGTGTCGACTACTAAACAAGTTCCCCAAGCTCGAATCCAAAAGCTCCAAAACCTACTTCAGCCTCCAATTCGAATCACAACTTCAACCCTTATCTTGAGAACTTCTTAGATTCTCGGTGTGTTTGTAATTTTTGGTGTGATTCGAATGATTCCCAGGAGGTGCGGATTTATGGAGGAAAATGGAGTTAGGCTCGATATTACTTTCGATTCGTGGGACAACTAACCTTCCTAATTGGTGTGAAATCCTTATATAAGTTTCTAAATCTTATGTGAACTCGTGAATATGAATGGGACAAATGGTTTCATAGTCAACTTGGTATTTATGAGGATAGTGATGATTCGATTGTTTTGGTTTCTGGGTTTTTGGGGAAGCAGCTATAGCGACCGAACAAGGAAGGATGGTGGGAAAGTAGGAGCAGAGAAAAGTAAAAGTGTTTTGGGAGAGATGAAGGTGTCGACAAAAGTGGAGAAGGAAAAAGAAAAGAAAATAGCAGCTATATATTAGTGGAGTAGGATTTGTAGATTTTTATTTATTTAGGAGTAGGGTGTAACTTTAATTTAAAATGTAGTAGTGCAAATTTTTATAAGTGTTTAAAGGTAAAATGGATAATTTAAATACTCGAGTCTCGCTAGACAGCGTCGAGTCTGGTTTCGTTTAAAAATGTCTCTAACCCGAGAGTTCGTACCTTTAGAGTCGTCATATAATGTTTGAGCTTATTTCTGAGTTCGTATTTATCTTTGTGATATATATTCTTTGTTTTGATTTATTTAACTTATGCCATACTATCACGGTGTCAGTACACGTGCGGTTCCAGTGAAAATGGAACATGATTTTTGCCACATTGTTCGTTTGGCGATATCGTTTGTTGTTTCTCAGTTTAAAAAAAAGAAACATAGCAATATTTTGAATGCAAAGGTGAATAAAATGACCTGACCAAAAATTTATTATTGGTTGTTTCGGGTTTACAGAAAATTAATAACTTGCAAAATTACGGGTTCTTACAGACTTCATAAATGCAAGAGACAATGATGATACATTGGGTGGATTCTTAGAAAAGTTCAAGCTTCAAAAGAAATCAAAGATTCCCAAGAAGATGACTATTGCAGAAAAGAAACATGATATGAAGATGTATCTAAAGAATCAAATGCATCTATCTTTGGAAAAGATGAAAGGGAAGTCATATGAGGAGATTCAAATTGCATATCTCAAAGCATTTGAGAGAGATCAAGGTTATAAAGCTGTTGATTATGATGATGTGTAGAAATATTGTTTTCAGGGTAGGAAGGTTAAAGAGACTAAACTTGTTATTGAACCTGATAAAATGGTTGAAATACAACCTGAAGTTGAGAAGTCATCAGGAGAAGTGCAAGCTGAAGTAGTAAAGCCAATTGTGTTTCAAAGAAGAAAAAGTTTGGAAAGAAAAAGTAAATACAAGAAAGTGATTGAAGAAGAGGAATATGAGGAAGAACCTTCATCTGAAGGAGCTACTATGGGAACAATTGAAAGCTCAAAGAAACCTGCTAAGATAGTAAACTATCAAATTGTTGATACAAAAGTTGGGCGTTCCTTGTTAAGACTCCTATTCTCGTACCAATTCGATCTTAATGCTTGATGGAACCTGCGCACTAAGAAAAAGAGCAAACACCGTTAGGCTTATCGAGGGATTGTCTCCCCCGATTATCCTCCGGCGTGAGAGTAAGTAATCGAAGTTTAGGGTTTAGTGAAGAGTTAGGGTTTTGTGTAGATCGTACCTTTACCGAGGGCTTGGGTGCCCTTTATATACATATGAAACCCTAGTAGGTTTCTTGTCCCCTACTCCTCGGCGCATTCGCCGACATCGGATATTTGGTATATATCTCCTTTAATTAGGAGATACTCCATATCCCATCCGAAAATAACTTTGGGCTTGGGCCTTGTAGGTCCAAGCCGCATAACTGGTAGTCCAGTTATCGCCATGCGGCCCATACGTGGTGGGCTTAAGTATTAGTATTGTTTACTAATCGGGTTCGTGACCCGGGTGTAGACTATACGTCATCATGTCCCCCCAGTCTAGTGTGCGTAGGGTAAAACCTGCGGATGCTAGACTAAAGTCGTGGCGAAATTATTCCCTACGCGTACGCGGGAAGATTTCAAGAATATACCGCCAAAAACACACTATTGATGTATCTAGTCTAAAAAAGTGCAATTCGGGTACCTTGGGAAATGGAGAAGCTATCCACTTGTCCTGTACCGTCACCTCTCCCAGCCACACGATTTGAGTTAGTGGGATACACGTGTCAATCATCTGTGGTTGTGGGAAAACTATATAAACTACCGCCTCCATTCGCTGTGGTATCCACAGTTAAAAAATCTCATTTCCACCATTTTTATATCTTTGAATCTGCTATCAAGAACGATAATTTGAAGGTAATAGTGCGTGCGCACAGTTTGAAACACAAAATGGTGGCGCAACTTCATGATTTCACTTCTAACATAACCGAAGATGAACTGAATCAGTTCACCTCGGATTATTTTATCCCCTTGGGTCTGCACCCAGAGGTACCAGGTCCCAATGCCACCATCGCGAATTTCCCCGTAGGGAAGGTGGGGTTATATACGCGCTTTTTCGAGTGGGCGAATCATCGCGTACCCATATCCGTGCTATTAAGTGATATACTTAATTATTACGAGCTCCACATCTCCCAGTTGCATTGTATTGGTGCTGGGAAGATTGCCAATTTTGAGGTAAACTGTCCCTTGTTAGCGATTCACCCGACCCTCCAATTATTTCGCGCGTTCTATCACGCGACGTGGTCAAATGGGTGGGTTACCTTCTCTAAGCGCGTAGGCAAGTTACAATGTTATGTGAAGAAGGTAGATAAACTCGCGGACTGGAGGGAGAAATTCTTTTGGGTTGACGCCGCCGTTTTTCCCTCCAATTTTCAATTTTACACCCGTGCCACTCTGCCCAAGGATGAGCGCCCCCCCGAGACGTGGTATAACGCGGATCATGCGGCGATCATTGATGAGAACCGCCTTCCCATCAAGCCATATCCGGAAGCGTTCTTGGTGCATATGGGCATCAGTCGCAACTACTTCGAGCATGAGACAGAGGTTCCCACATTCTTGGATGCGGATGGCACGGGTGGGTGCTCCTTCTGTCGTCTTACTGTCGGTATTAATGTAAGCGTTTCTTTGTTTCCATACTTTATGTAACTTGCTTCTTTTTGTCTACTTTATGCGCAGAGATGGATCTTTTTGCGGTTGTTAACTTGGAGACACCGCGTTCCGTGGCAGTGGGGGTGCGTCCTCTGGGGGACGGAGAGATGACCATTCTGGAGAGGACGGCAGGGCGCGTCGTGGACTTGGTTATTCCAGAGTCTGAGGGCTCCCCTGATGTGGTGGTAGCTGTGCCGCTGCAGGGGGTGGCTCCTCCTGTGCAGGAGGTTCCTGACACTGCGCAGCCTCTTCCCAATGAAACGCTGATCGATTTAGAGGAGACTGACAGTGAAATGGAGGAGCGCTCCCCACTGACGCGCAAGAGAGCGCATGGTGGTGATGGCGAAGGGCCTTCCAAGAGGCCGCGACCTGAGGCTGAGGAGAGCCCATCTTTTACCGAAGTGCAGATGAAGTAAGTATCTTAGTTATTGGTTATGAACTTTTGTCAAGTTATACTTTATTCTAACTTTGATACTTCGTGTCCTCAGTGTGGATGCTGAGAAGTCTGGTGGAAGTGCATCCATGACTGAGATTGAGAAGGACGTGTCCTTGTCTCCTCCCCCCATGTAAGCATTTTTTAGCAATCCCTTAGGATTTTGTGTATGCTTGACTGTTATTCGTGCGCTAACCTTGCTTCTTGATCTTTCGTGCAGTAAACAGCCTGTGGAGGACGCTGGCGTCGTAGATGGGAGTGCGCCCCCCAAGGTGAGTCCCTTTGAGGTGCCTTCACCAAGGGATATTGGGGAGGAGTTAAGTCTGTTTGACTCTACGATGGAGGAGCTGGCCTCCATCGCTGTGCGTCAGTCCGAGCTGGTGGCACAAGCCAGGGTGTGCCAGTCCGAGGAGGTTTCCAGACTGCAGGCGCAGTTAGCGTCTGTTCAGGCTGAGTTAGCAAGCTCTAAAGCTGAGCAGCTGAGCTCCAAGGCTAAACTGGAGCGCGCAGAAGCATCTGCGCAAAGGTTGGCGGAGGTTAAGCTCTTGGTGATGGCTGAGCTGGAGCAGGAGCGTGCTGATGCGGATCGTCAGAAGCGTAACTCTTTATGGGCGCTGAAGTACTTGGAACAGAATAGGAGCAAGCACTTTGCCAACATTGAGGAGTTCCGTAGCCGCGTGGAGCTTGCGCTGAAGATGCAAGAGGAGAAGCTCCGCAAGCTCAGCATCGAATATGATGAGGAGCTATACCCCCATATGGTTCAGTCCGTGGCTGAGCGCAGGTACATGCTCCTTTATCTCTTTATAACTTGTACATATTTTAGATCCTCTTTCTTGTTAACACTTGTGTTATTTCGTAGGTGGTTGATCAGTCATGGTCTTCGTCTGGCCGCCATGTGTACGCTGGAGCATCCCGAGGTCACCACGTCCTTTGGAAAGGTTGTGGAGTGCGCTATTGCGCATGGTGAGACCTTGGCCGCAAACAAGCTTGCTGAGGCCAAGTTGTTGACCGTGCCGCTTGCGGAGGTCCCTGGGTACAAGGCGGATGCCCGAGCTGAGCTTGTTGCTGCCATGGAAGAGCTAAAAAAGCTTGAGCTTCCGCATATCGCTCGTTTGGAGCGTGATCAGGATCAGCCTATCAGCGTGATCATGGCGGGGCTCACTCTTCCCAGGCATCTGCAGGATGGTGCGGATCAGCAAGTGGACTTCTACTTGAAGCCTGATGTAGCGCAGTTGAAGGTACCCATTTTTGCTCAGCCTCGTGACATTCTGAATCCTTTCCGTATTGAGAAAGAGATTTCTTTGCAAAGGTCGCTAAATGCTCATGTTTCCAGGGTCGCAAGAAAGAAAGGCGTGAAAGGGAAGGCCATTCTGTGCGGCATAGGCGCTGCGCATCAGCCTAGATCCGACGGTGTGCCTGTCTCCGTGGCCACTGTTTCTCTTGATGATGCAGAGTTGTTGAAGCGGCTCGAGGATGCAAAGGAAACGGCTTTGAGTGGGGGCTCCAGCCAGCTAAGGCGTACATATAGCATTTAGCTTTTTTGTACAAGTCTTTTGTAGAAACGTATTTCTATATATAAAAATTTTGCTTTTGTACTTAGTGTTTTTACAACTTCCAAATACTTATGCTTTTGAACTCGTAGTTCTTATATAACGTATGTATCTTTGCGTGAAGATATCTTTAATTATCTAAGCGTACTTAGAAAAGAAAAATTATCATTATGTATGGATTTCCTTAAGTAATGACCGTAGTCGTGTATTGAATTTTTCCAACTTAATGAAAAGAAGGGAATCATAGTCGTCTATGTATTTTTGTAAGTTTACTTGTCGTATTTTACTTTAAGGAATCAAGAGTCTTGATTTCCTGAGTTGTTAAACGCGCACAGTGTGCCCTAGTGCGCATCCGTCGTGGGTTGCGTAAGGAACTTGCGCCAACGTCTTGAGCGCAAGGTGTTTAACAAGGATTCGTGATCCAATGTTGATGGGTTTGCAACCCTCTTACTCAACGAGTTGTTTATTAGGTTTACTCATCCTTTCTGCCATCGTGGGTCTTAGTGTGTGCATGCACGCCATGTAGGCAAGATTATAACAATATTGAAAGACGATAATGAAAGATGCAAACAATAGAGTTAAATGTGTTATGGAGTTAGCTAGAAACCATAACGTTTTATTAATACTTGCAAGTTTTAAAAGACAATACTTATCTAGATAATACTTAAAAGATAAAATTACATGGATCTTTATTGGGAGCACTTTCTAAAGTGCGTGTGTCCATGTTGGGCCGTAGCCTGCTTTAAAGATAGCACCGTTTAAGGTTGCGGACGTTCCACGTTCGCTGTAGCTCGTGTCCGTCCTTGTCGCGTAGCTTGTACGCTCCATTGCCAAGTGCTTCTATGACCTCGTAAGGTCCTTCCCACTTTGGTCCTAGCTTACCAGTGTCTTCTGCGCGGCTTGAGTCGTTTTCGCGGTATACGAAGTCACCTGGTCTGAATGACGTGCTGCGTACTTTGGCATCATAGTATCCTTTCATCCTTGACTTGGCTTTCTCTTCGCGTATTGCTGCGCGTTCGCGTCGCTCTTCCAATAGATCTAAGTCTATGCGCCGCTCATCATCATTGGTTGCCGCGTTAACTTCCGCAGTACGGATGGTTGGCATTCCAATTTCGGCTGGTATCACAGCTTCTGTCCCATAGACCAAAGAGAAGGGAGTGTCCCTGTTGCTGACCTTGATGGTTGTTCGGTGCGCCCAGAGAACATGTGATAGTTCTTCTACCCATCTTCCTTTGTGTCTGTCCAGGCGTGCTTTAATTCCTTCACCTAGGCTTCTATTTGCGCGTTCAACCAGACCATTGGTTTGCGGATGAGTTACTGATGCGAAGTGTTGCGTGATGTTCAGCTGTTCGCACCAATCTTTGAACGGGTTATCACGGAATTGTTTTCCGTTATCTGAGATAATTTCACCAGGTAATCCAAAGCGACATACTATGTTGTCCCACACGAATCATTTTATCTGGTTACCTGTTATGGTTGCTACTGCCTTTGCTTCGATCCACTTAGTAAAGTAGTCTATTGCCACAATAAGGAATTTTAATCCACCTGCGGCAATAGGGAAAGGTCCAGCGATGTCGATACCCCATTTGTAGAATGGCCATGGCGATGTAATAGGCGTTAGTTCATGCTGTGGTTGGCGCGGAATGGGTCTGTGAACTTGGCAATCACTGCACTTCCGTACCAAATCTCGCGCGTCACGGTGCATAGTTGGCCAATAGTATCCAGACCTTAGGGCGCGCGCTACAATGGACCGTGGTCCTGAGTGCATGCTGCATGAGCCTGCGTGGATTTCTCGAAGTACATAGTCTGCCTGGAGAGGTCCAACGCACCTAAGCCATGGTTGTAGGAATGAGCGTCTATATAAGACGTTATCTCTAAGCTCGAATCGCTGCGCTGTGCGCCGGATTCTTCGAGCTTCCTTCTGTTCTTGGGGGAGTATGCCCTTGCTAATGAAGTCAATGATTGGTGTCATCCACGTAGGGCCTTCTTCTTCTATCACTGTGGATATTTCCATTTCTTCGATTGACTTATTTTTCAAGGTTTCCACCAATACTTGTTTTGATAAATGTGCAAAACTGGTGGATGCAATCTTGCTCAGCGCACCTGCTTTCCTGTTTTCACCCCTGGGAACCTGCTTGATGGTAAACCTATCGAAGTTCTGGATCAGAGATTTGGTTTTTTTCGAGGTATTGGATCATGTGTTCCTCCTTTGCTACATACTCGCCTAACACGTGGTTAGCAACTAGCCGTGAATCGACGTTCGCTTCTAGGTTGCGTGCACCCATGTGAATTGCGATGCGTAGCCCAGCCAGGAGTGCTTCGTATTCTGCCTCGTTGTTCGTGGCTGTGAATTCAAAACGCAGTGCGTAGGTGAATTCGTCTCCTTCTGGGTTAGTGAGAATAAGACCACCTCCTGATCCATCTACGCATGAGGATCCATCAGTGAATAGAATCCATGGTTCTTGAAGTTCCTCCTTGCTTGTCGCAGGTGTAGTGTCAGTATCTGGCTTCTCAATGATGAAGTCGGCCAATATCTGCCCTTTGATTGCAGTGCGCGGTCTGTATGATATGTTATGCTCACCCAGTAACACACTCCATTTTTGTAGGCGTCCCGATGCGTCGGGTCTCGAGATAACTTGTTTGATGGGTTGATCTGTGATAACAGCTATTGGGTGCGCCTGGAAATACCTGCGCAGTCTTTTCGCTGCAAACACTAAGGCTAGGACCAACTTTTCCATTGCAGTGTAGTTAATCTCTGTCTTCTTGAGCGCCTTACTAACAAAATAGATGGGTGTCTGGACGGAGTTCCTGTCTGTCAGTAGCACTGCGCTGACTGCTCCCTGAGTCGCAGATAGGTACATGATCAGCTCTTCCCCTGGTCGGGGCGCGACAAGCTTTGGGAGCGCTGCTATGTGCTGTTTGAGCTGTTGGAAGGCTTCTTCTGCTTCCGCGGTCCATCTGAAGTCTCCCTTTTTTGTGCACTTCTTGAGTGTTTTGAATAGGGGGAGTGACTTGTCCGCTGATTTGGATAAGAATCAGTTTAGTCCGGCTAGTTTGCCGTTTAGTGACTGAACCTCCTTCAGTGTGCGCGGTGAGGGAAGGTCAATGACTGCTTGGGTCTTTTCTGGGCAAGGCTTGATCCCATCGGGTTCTATCAGATACCCGAGAAACATGCCTTCTGTAGCGCCAAATGTACACTTCTTGGGGTTCAATTTCATGTTGATTCTCCTCAGTGTTTTGAACGTTTCCTCCATGTCGCGCACTAGTTCTTCCTCAGTATGGCTTTTGATGACGAGATCATCGACGTATACTTCCAGGTTGCGGCCTACTTGTTTCTCGAATGCAGTGTCTACCAATCATTGGTATGTTGCTCCTGCGTTCTTTAGGCCAAAGGGCATCTTTGTATAGCAGTAGACCCCTTGACTTGTGTGGAAGGCCGTTTTTTCTTCATCTTCCTCCGCCATTTGAATTTGGTGGTATCCCTTGTATGCGTCCAGGAAGCATTTGAAGGGGTATCCGCACAGAGATTCGATCTTCCAGTCTATCTCCGGTAGCGGGTAGCAGTCCTGTGGACATGCTTTGTTGAGGTCTGTGAAGTCTACGCACATTCTCCAACTACCATCGCTCTTCTTTACCATTACTGGGTTAGAGAGCCAGTCATGGTAGTAGACTTCCCGCATGATGCCTGCGTCTACTAGTTTGTGTACTTCTTCCAGGATGGCTTTTGCGCGGTCTGGAGCTTGTCCGCGCTTTTTCTGTCGTATTGGAGGATATCCTTGTCGGATTTGCAGTTTGTGTTCCGTGATGGAGCGTGGCACTCCTGTCATATGCTTTGGTTCCCATGCAAAAATATCTAAGTTATTTTGCAGGAGTGCGCATATAGCTGATTTGCCTTTGTCAGACAGAGATCCGCCAATAGATACCTGTTGATCCGGGTAGTTGGGGTGAATGGCGACCTTTAGGTTTGGGACTTTGATTGCGCGGTGTTCTGGTACATCGCCTACGTCATTTGTCACTGCGTTGCATTCTTTGGGTGGTATTGTGGTATTGTAAAGAGTGACAATACCTCCTTCCACTGGGAACTTGAGCATCCCGTGCGCTGTAGATGGCACGGCGCGGATAGATGATATTCCAGGTCTCCCGATGATGCCGTTGTACGGAGAGGGGGATCTGATTACCATGAAGTTCATCCAGGTGACTGTAGAGTGTGGTTTGTCACCAACTTCTACAAATAGACGTAATTGCCCCATGGGCCATATCTTCTCCCTTGTGAAGCCAGTGAGCGACGTTGTGGCTGGGATCAATTGACTCTGTATCTCAGGTCGCAGCTTCTTGAAACAGTGTTCATATATGATATCAGCGGATGCACCTCCATCTACATACATGCGACGGATGTCGTGACCCCCCGTATGTATTTCAATGGTAAGTGGATCCACTACTGCGTTGTTCGCAGTCAGGGAGGGGAAAGAAATTTCATTTCCTTTAGAAAAACGTTGACTGACTTTCTGTCTTGTCGCGCGTTGCCATGGCTGTATCATGTAGATGATATCTGCCTTTTCTTTTGATGTCTCTTTCTTGGCCCCTGGTTTCGGTTTGTCTTTCCCTTCTCTGATGTTTTTTACGAGGTGGTCCATCTTCCCTTCCTTTACCAATTTGTCAATCAATTGGCGCAGTTGGACGCACTCGTTGGTTGTGTGACCTTTCTGTCCATGTTATTCGCAATAACCATTCCCTATGCGCCGATCCTCTAGGGTGCGCATTGGTGGTGGTTTCGGGAAGTTCGCCCCTTCCGTCGCGAATATCTCCTTTGGAGATTTTGTTAATGGGGTGTACTTGTCGTTTCCCCTTCCACCGCCTTGGGTGCGGTAACTCTTATTACGATTGCCACACTGGTCATTGGATTGTCTCCTTGACTCTTCTTGTGGCCTATGGCTCGAGTAGCCTTTCTTGCTATCCGCGGCGGCTGCTTTCTCCTTGGACGAAAGACCTCGTGCGCTTCATGAGTTCGTCAAAAGTTAGGGGAACCTTATCGTTTAACTTTTTTATCAAATCTGGGTTACAGATTGCATTCATAAAACCCGATATTTTTAGTATCTCTGGACACGCCTTGACTTGCATGCATTCGTCCTTAAAGCGTTCCATGAAAGCGCTTGTGGATTCCCCTTGTCGCTGTTTAACCCTAGCGAGTTCGACAGGGTTTTTGGCGCACTTCTTCCTTTGAGTAAAGTTTAAGCGAAACGTCTTGCGCAACTCTTCAAACCCACCGATGCTTCTACGTGGAAGCTTGCTAAACCAGTTGCGCGCATTTCCTACTAATGTAGAGTTGAACATATGGCACCACACAGGTTGTGGCCAATTTTCGATAGTGGCTGCTGATTCGAAAATTTTTAGGTGATCATCAGGATCACCTGTCCCATCATATGTTTTGACGTTAGCAGGCATGCGCCTTTTCTTATTCTCCGAAAAGTCGCTGATGCGTCTAGTGAACGCATCAACCTTTTGGCGACGCCAGGGAAGAGACATGTCTTCGTCTTCCTGGTCGCGATATTTTCCTCTTGATTTCCAGTGTCCAGTTTCTTTGTCCTCGTTGTCCGAGGAATCACTTGAGGATGAGCGCACCCTTTTGCGATGCTTGCGCCGACTATTATCAGAATCTGAGCTTGTTCCTCTGCGGCGCTTGCGCCGACTATCATCAGAATCAGAGCTTGAAGGGCTTTCACTTGGGGAACACCGCCGCCCAAGCCTATCCTGAATCCTGCGACTGCCAAGCCTAGCGTGGACATTGGCGCGTCGTTCCCCCTCTTCAGGCTCTTCCAGATGTTGAAGATCGGCTACTTCATCATCCATAACCCTCTTTCCAATCCTGGTAAACACTGGTTGTTTGCGGCTATCCTTCTCGCGCCTTTCCTTTCGGTAGCGCGGTGGTGACACCTCATGCTCAGGGTCAAAGTTGAGTCTGGCGTGCAGACTTTGGCTTGACCTCTTCTTTGCCTCCTCTCGCATGAGCGCAGCCAAGGCTTCATAGTTTTGAGATACAAAGTCGCTTGGCGCCAATTCGGATGTAATACCCGAAAATCCTAAACATGTAAAATGACCAAATTGCCCCTGAGAATTTAAAATATAAATAAAACATATGTAGAGCACAAAATAAATTCCAAACTTCTAGCAATAAACAAGTTATGATCCCAAATAATTTTAACAACTTCATTTAACATTTATGTGAGTGGTAAAATTACCAAAATACCCCTACCCCTAAACCGTGTATAATTAAAGCATTTATATGTATTTAAATTTGGAAATTATGGAAATATTAAGACTAAATCAAATCAAACTTAATTCCAGCCTTTATGGCCGAAAATTATGGTCCAATACCCCCCATTTGACCGGCCATACCTTGTTTAAATCAATCACACATTTATCCCTCTTCAAACCTTAATTTGCCGAGTAATACACACACACAAATTAAATTGCATAGCCCCATTCGATCATCCTAAAATTCCACACTCAATTTTCTGTGATTAATCATCATCCAAGGAGTCTTAGAAAAATAATACTTCGAATTGTGGTGGCCGGATTCAAGGGTTTTCGAAAATTCTTGTTTATTTCAACCCGAAAGGTAAAAATTCCATTTTTGATTCATTCGATCTTGGAAAATTCGTTTCTTATTTTTCTTGTGTTCCTCACATCATATGTGACCTGTGAAAATTGGTTTCATGATTTTTAGATCATTTTTGAAGCCATGGTGAATTCTTGTTCGATTTGCTCATACGCGTAAGGAAACAATTCGTACACCCTATCCACACGTTCAAATCTTGATTTGGTATTTTTCTCAGACCCTATATATGTTATGAACACCAAATAAAATGTAAAAGTCGATCCATGCATGATCTAACAATTATTTGTGAATTAAATCTTAAAAACGTGTATAAACCCTAAATAATTCAATTCGAATTTTTGAGGCTTCATATTTATTTTATTTGGACTCCATATGATCATACTAATCTGGGAAAAATTATATTTCGAATTGTTAAGGCCTAAAATAATTATTCTTGATTTATTTAGTTTTACCGATTTTAAGGAAATTAAAAAGAAAAAGAAATAAAGTGTAATTCGATTTAGGGTTTGGATTGAGGGCTTGTTCTTGGTCATTTAATGAGGATTTAATGATGGTATAATGATTGGTGAATGATTTGTATTTTAGGGTTAGAGTTTTGATTAAATAAAGTGTTATACGATTTGCTAAAAATGTTTTGGGTGAGTTTTGTAATTTCTAAAACTTGTGGGTCAGTTTTAAAACTTAATTTAGATCATGTACTTGCTGGGAAAAATATAAAAGGAAGGGGTCTAATGTCATTTTTGTATTTTAGAGGATTAAAATGTTTCTAGGGTTTTATTATGGTTCGAATTATAAAATAATTAAATGGAGGGACTAAACTTGTAATTTCTGGAAACTTGGGGCTGTTTTGAGTAATTTAATCTATTCAGGGGGTTATGTGTAAATTTCGTGATTTAATGGGTTAATATGTAATTATTAATAATATAAAGTTGAAATGGTAAAATAAGGGACTAAATATGCAACTTTGAAAACTAGAGGGACCTATTGTGTAAATTCTGTAAAATTGAGGATACATTTTTATAATATGATAAAATAAGTGACCATTGTGAAACTTTGATAAATTAAGGGTCTGAAGTGTAACTTTTGAAACTAAAGGGATATAAAGTGTAAATTATGAAACCTAAAGGACTAAAAGAGTAACTTGAGGAATCTAAAAGCTCAAATGGAAAGTTACTTAAAAAGGAAGGGTTTGTAATTCATGTCGTTACTCCTCTAGGTGTGAAGAGGGAGTAGTCTTGTGCTCTTGATCATCTTTCCAGTATTTTCCGTTATCAGCAATAAGGTACAGATATTCTGCCCTTCTCTAGTAAGGTGCCTTTGTCTCATTTTCTGACTTCTGGTTCATTTTTATGTTTCCTTGTTCCGTGAACTTTGCTTGTTTTCTTATAATGATTTGTCATGAACCTTACTATAAACCCTGACTTGAACTTTGAAATATTTTATATGAACCATTCAACTTGAACCCTTGTTTGAACTCCTGTCCTGATCCTTGTTCTAAACCATGTCTTGAACCCTGATATAAATCATGACCTGGACCACCTGACACCTGATACTTGAACCTGACACCGGATACTTGAACCTGACACCCGATACTTGAACCTGATACCTAGTACATGATACTGATTCTTGATGATACCTGATACATGATACTGACACCTGATACATGATACATGATACCTGACCTTAACCCACAGTTTGATACTACGAGCCACTCACTAGGCATGAGGGTTTCATGTCCATGTCAGTCGATGCACCGATGGCATGACTCTAGGGTAGGAGAGTGATGACCTATCCCGTCCCTGTTATGATTATGATTTACGTAGAGGCAGACTTTGGCCACCTGGGGCGTATGGATGCATCCTAGACTTGACCTGACCTGACCTGTTACATGATATATTATTTATGGTGACTGATGGTGTGTGCGATACACGTCTTTCACACTCTGGGAGCTAGCTACTCCATTTCTGATTCCTGGGATTAGTGAGAGGAACATCTCTCTGCATGGTGGTATGATTATGATTTCATGTTCATGTTTCTGGGCTCGTAGAGGATTACTGTTTTCCTAGCACTTTATAGACTTATGACCTTTACCTTTCATTACTGACACCCTATGACATGATACTAGACTTATCTCTGTACTGGGCTTGGTATGTTTGGGCTTGATGGGATCTTTTGATATACTTCACCATTACTAATGATACTATCCAAACTTTCTAGTCTCTCTGTATAAACTTATTATTTCTTCTCATCTATTATTACATCATGTACGATTCCTTTCATTTCCCTATTTTATTATATTTGTTTGTTACCGTTATATCTGTTCACTGAGCTCGTGTAGCTCAGCCGCGTTTCTTTTCCCGCGGCAGGTATTAAGCTAGGAGCTGGGTTATGGATTTTAGGAAGAGTGTTCACGAGTGAAGTCTTGTTTTCGTTGGTTTATTCTTCATTTGTATTATGTTTTGTATTTCATGTATTTTTCTGTCTTATGTTACATTGTATTTCCGCTGTTTATTTATGGATGTTATGTATGATCTGATGTGAAACCATGTACTTGTGACATCTTTACCCTTGTCGGGTCGGGGTGTTACAATTTATGGTGTCAGAGATACAGGCACCCGAAAACCTTCGGCTTAGGCCATTTGACCTGTGAGGATCTGGGTAGACATTAGGTTTCCGTCCGCGCACTCTCTTCCGTTGCTTCTGTTATCCTACTTGCTCATGTCGACACCTTTCGTATTCTAGTTTGTCATCAATATACTCCTTCTGATCGTTATGCTAATCGTGTAGATGGTGTCCACGCGCGCTCGAGAGTACCCCGCACGGAAAAAGCAACGATGGACTATCGTTTATCCTACCGGCAATATGAAGATTGGGAAGATATGGAGAACGGCAAGGAGGAAGTTAATTCCTGCTAGTATATGGCCGTGTTATATCGAGGAGGAGCTGACCATAGTGAACAAAGATGGAGCAGAAGTGCTAGAGTACTCCACCCAGGTGATCTACAAAGATGGAGCGGTCATTCGGTACGCAGGCAAGCGCCCCAACTTCATTGAGGAGAATGGAGTGGTACGAATCCAGCCCCGCAACGTGGACAACCTCGAGGATGACAAGAAGGACCCTGCCGATGCGACTCCTGCCTCAGCCTGAAGAGATCGCCTGCATGATTTGTTTCCTTCTGTTTGTTTGAATGATTCGATACGCATGTTTCCTTTCCGTTTATGACGCATTGACTTCCTCTTGATTTTCGTACGAATATTTTGGATTTAGATCTAATAATTCCATCCCAAGTTGAATTTTGAGGTTTTGGCTTGATTTGTTTATTCTGAGTATTTTATAATCATGATCCAATGGAAGAAACCAAGTATGTACTTCATTCTGCTCTACCCTGAGAGATTTTACTCTAACCGTTATCTCCGTCATTCCATGATGAAGTCCGTTATGCTATTCCAAGTCTGCTGCAAATAACGCTTATCTGATCCGGCATGTTCTGTCATGTTCGCTCTTCTATGTCCCTGCAAATTTCGAGGACGAAATTTTTTTGTTAGTGGGGAAGAGTTGTAATACCCGAAAATCCTAAACATGTAAAATGACCAAATTGCCCCTGAGAATTTAAAATATAAATAAAACATATGTAAAGCACAAAATAAATTCCAAACTTCTAGCAATAAACAAGTTATGATCCCAAATAATTTTAACAACTTCATTTAACATTTATGTGAGTGGTAAAATTACCAAAATACCCCTACCCCTAAACCGTGTATAATTAAAGCATTTATATGTATTTAAATTTGGAAATTATGGAAATATTAAGACTAAATCAAATCAAACTTAATTCCAGCCTTTATGGCCGAAAATTATGGTCCAATACCCCCCATTTGACCGGCCATACCTTGTTTAAATCAATCACACATTTATCCCTCTTCAAACCTTAATTTGCCGAGTAATACACACACACAAATTAAATTTCATAGCCCCATTCGATCATCCTAAAATTCCACACTCAATTTTCTGTGATTAATCATCATCCAAGGAGTCTTAGAAAAATAATACTTCGAATTGTGGTGGCCGGATTCAAGGGTTTTCGAAAATTCTTGTTTATTTCAACCCGAAAGGTAAAAATTCCATTTTTGATTCATTCGATCTTGGAAAATTCGTTTCTTATTTTTCTTGTGTTCCTCACATCATATGTGACCTGTGAAAATTGGTTTCATGATTTTTAGATCATTTTTGAAGCCATGGTGAATTCTTGTTCGATTTGCTCATACGCGTAAGGAAACAATTCGTACACCCTATCCACACGTTCAAATCTTGATTTGGTATTTTTCTCAGACCCTATATATGTTATGAACACCAAATAAAATGTAAAAGTCGATCCATGCATGATCTAACAATTATTTGTGAATTAAATCTTAAAAACGTGTATAAACCCTAAATAATTCAATTCGAATTTTTGAGGCTTCATATTTATTTTATTTGGACTCCATATGATCATACTAATCTGGGAAAAATTATATTTCGAATTGTTAAGGCCTAAAATAATTATTCTTGATTTATTTAGTTTTACCGATTTTAAGGAAATTAAAAAGAAAAAGAAATAAAGTGTAATTCGATTTAGGGTTTGGATTGAGGGCTTGTTCTTGGTCATTTAATGAGGATTTAATGATGGTATAATGATTGGTGAATGATTTGTATTTTAGGGTTAGAGTTTTGATTAAATAAAGTGTTATACGATTTGCTAAAAGTGTTTTGGGTGAGTTTTGTAATTTCTAAAACTTGTGGGTCAGTTTTAAAACTTAATTTAGATCATGTACTTGCTGGGAAAAATATAAAAGGAAGGGGTCTAATGTCATTTTTGTATTTTAGAGGGTTAAAATGTTTCTAGGGTTTTATTATGGTTCGAATTATAAAATAATTAAATGGAGGGACTAAACTTGTAATTTCTGGAAACTTGGGGCTGTTTTGAGTAATTTAATCTATTCAGGGGGTTATGTGTAAATTTCGTGATTTAATGGGTTAATATGTAATTATTAATAATATAAAGTTGAAATGGTAAAATAAGGGACTAAATATGCAACTTTGAAAACTAGAGGGACCTATTGTGTAAATTCTGTAAAATTGAGGATACATTTTTATAATATGATAAAATAAGTGACCATTGTGAAACTTTGATAAATTAAGGGTCTGAAGTGTAACTTTTGAAACTAAAGGGATATAAAGTGTAAATTATGAAACCTAAAGGACTAAAAGAGTAACTTGAGGAATCTAAAAGCTAAAATGGAAAGTTACTTAAAAAGGAAGGGTTTGTAATTCATGTCGTTACTCCTCTAGGTGTGAAGAGGGAGTAGTCTTGTGCTCTTGATCATCTTTCCAGTATTTTCCGTTATCAGCAATAAGGTACAGATATTCTGCCCTTCTCTAGTAAGGTGCCTTTGTCTCATTTTCTGACTTCTGGTTCATTTTTATGTTTCCTTGTTCCGTGAACTTTGCTTGTTTTCTTATAATGATTTGTCATGAACCTTACTATAAACCCTGACTTGAACTTTGAAATATTTTATATGAACCATTCAACTTGAACCCTTGTTTGAACTCCTGTCCTGATCCTTGTTCTAAACCATGTCTTGAACCCTGATATAAATCATGACCTGGACCACCTGACACCTGATACTTGAACCTGACACCTGATACTTGAACCTGACACCCGATACTTGAACCTGATACCTAGTACATGATACTGATTCTTGATGATACCTGATACATGATACTGACACCTGATACATGATACATGATACCTGACCTTAACCCACAGTTTGATACTACGAGCCACTCACTAGGCATGAGGGTTTCATGTCCATGTCAGTCGATGCACCGATGGCATGACTCTAGGGTAGGAGAGTGATGACCTATCCCGTCCCTGTTATGATTATGATTTACGTAGAGGCAGACTTTGGCCACCTGGGGCGTATGGATGCATCCTAGACTTGACCTGACCTGACCTGTTACATGATATATTATTTATGGTGACTGATGGTGTGTGCGATACACGTCTTTCACACTCTGGGAGCTAGCTACTCCATTTCTGATTCCTGGGATTAGTGAGAGGAACATCTCTCTGCATGGTGGTATGATTATGATTTCATGTTCATGTTTCTGGGCTCGTAGAGGATTACTGTTTTCCTAGCACTTTATAGACTTATGACCTTTACCTTTCATTACTGACACCCTATGACATGATACTAGACTTATCTCTGTACTGGGCTTGGTATGTTTGGGCTTGATGGGATCTTTTGATATACTTCACCATTACTAATGATACTATCCAAACTTTCTAGTCTCTCTGTATAAACTTATTATTTCTTCTCATCTATTATTACATCATGTACGATTCCTTTCATTTCCCTATTTTATTATATTTGTTTGTTACCGTTATATCTGTTCACTGAGCTCGTGTAGCTCAGCCGCGTTTCTTTTCCCGCGGCAGGTATTAAGCTAGGAGCTGGGTTATGGATTTTGGGAAGAGTGTTCACGAGTGAAGTCTTGTTTTCGTTGGTTTATTCTTCATTTGTATTATGTTTTGTATTTCATGTATTTTTCTGTCTTATGTTACATTGTATTTCCGCTGTTTATTTATGGATGTTATGTATGATCTGATGTGAAACCATGTACTTGTGACATCTTTACCCTTGTCGGGTCGGGGTGTTACAATTTATGGTGTCAGAGATACAGGCACCCGAAAACCTTCGGCTTAGGCCATTTGACCTGTGAGGATCTGGGTAGACATTAGGTTTCCGTCCGCGCACTCTCTTCCGTTGCTTCTGTTATCCTGCTTGCTCATGTCGACACCTTTCGTATTCTAGTTTGTCATCAATATACTCCTTCTGATCGTTATGCTAATCGTGTAGATGGTGTCCACGCGCGCTCGAGAGTACCCCGCACGGAAAAAGCAACGATGGACTATCGTTTATCCTACCGGCAATATGAAGATTGGGAAGATATGGAGAACGGCAAGGAGGAAGTTAATTCCTGCTAGTATATGGCCGTGTTATATCGAGGAGGAGCTGACCATAGTGAACAAAGATGGAGCAGAAGTGCTAGAGTACTCCACCCAGGTGATCTACAAAGATGGAGCGGTCATTCGGTACGCAGGCAAGCGCCCCAACTTCATTGAGGAGAATGGAGTGGTACGAATCCAGCCCCGCAACGTGGACAACCTCGAGGATGACAAGAAGGACCCTGCCGATGCGACTCCTGCCTCAGCCTGAAGAGATCGCCTGCATGATTTGTTTCCTTCTGTTTGTTTGAATGATTTGATACGCATGTTTCCTTTCCGTTTATGACGCATTGACTTCCTCTTGATTTTCGTACGAATATTTTGGATTTTGATCTAATAATTCCATTCCAAGTTGAATTCTGAGATTTTGGCTTGATTTGTTTATTCTGAGTATTTTATAATCATGATCCAATGGAAGAAACCAAGTATGTACTTCATTCTGCTCTACCCTGAGAGATTTTACTCTAACCGTTATCTCCGTCATTCCATGATGAAGTCCGTTATGCTATTCCAAGTCTGCTGCAAATAACGCTTATCTGATCCGGCATGTTCTGTCATGTTCGCTCTTCTATGTCCCTGCAAATTTCGAGGACGAAATTTTTTTGTTAGTGGGGAAGAGTTGTAATACCCGAAAATCCTAAACATGTAAAATGACCAAATTGCCCCTGAGAATTTAAAATATAAATAAAACATATGTAAAGCACAAAATAAATTCCAAACTTCTAGCAATAAACAAGTTATGATCCCAAATAATTTTAACAACTTCATTTAACATTTATGTGAGTGGTAAAATTACCAAAATACCCCTACCCCTAAACCGTGTATAATTAAAGCATTTATATGTATTTAAATTTGGAAATTATGGAAATATTAAGACTAAATCAAATCAAACTTAATTCCAGCCTTTATGGCCGAAAATTATGGTCCAATACCCCCCATTTGACCGGCCATACCTTGTTTAAATCAATCACACATTTATCCCTCTTCAAACCTTAATTTGCCGAGTAATACACACACACAAATTAAATTTCATAGCCCCATTCGATCATCCTAAAATTCCACACTCAATTTTCTGTGATTAATCATCATCCAAGGAGTCTTAGAAAAATAATACTTCGAATTGTGGTGGCCGGATTCAAGGGTTTTCGAAAATTCTTGTTTATTTCAACCCGAAAGGTAAAAATTCCATTTTTGATTCATTCGATCTTGGAAAATTCGTTTCTTATTTTTCTTGTGTTCCTCACATCATATGTGACCTGTGAAAATTGGTTTCATGATTTTTAGATCATTTTTGAAGCCATGGTGAATTCTTGTTCGATTTGCTCATACGCGTAAGGAAACAATTCGTACACCCTATCCACACGTTCAAATCTTGATTTGGTATTTTTCTCAGACCCTATATATGTTATGAACACCAAATAAAATGTAAAAGTCGATCCATGCATGATCTAACAATTATTTGTGAATTAAATCTTAAAAACGTGTATAAACCCTAAATAATTCAATTCGAATTTTTGAGGCTTCATATTTATTTTATTTGGACTCCATATGATCATACTAATCTGGGAAAAATTATATTTCGAATTGTTAAGGCCTAAAATAATTATTCTTGATTTATTTAGTTTTACCGATTTTAAGGAAATTAAAAAGAAAAAGAAATAAAGTGTAATTCGATTTAGGGTTTGGATTGAGGGCTTGTTCTTGGTCATTTAATGAGGATTTAATGATGGTATAATGATTGGTGAATGATTTGTATTTTAGGGTTAGAGTTTTGATTAAATAAAGTGTTATACGATTTGCTAAAAATGTTTTGGGTGAGTTTTGTAATTTCTAAAACTTGTGGGTCAGTTTTAAAACTTAATTTAGATCATGTACTTGCTGGGAAAAATATAAAAGGAAGGAGTCTAGTGTCATTTTTGTATTTTAAAGGATTAAAATGTTTCTAGGGTTTAATTAAGGTACGAATTATAAAATAATTAAATGGAGGGACTAAACTTGTAATTTCTGGAAACTTGGGGCTGTTTTGAGTAATTTAATCTATTCAGGGGGTTATGTGTAAATTTCGTGATTTAATGGGTTAATATGTAATTATTAATAATATAAAGTTGAAATGGTAAAATAAGGGACTAAATATGCAACTTTGAAAACTAGAGGGACCTATTGTGTAAATTCTGTAAAATTGAGGATACATTTTTATAATATGATAAAATAAGTGACCATTGTGAAACTTTGATAAATTAAGGGTCTGAAGTGTAACTTTTGAAACTAAAGGGATATAAAGTGTAAATTATGAAACCTAAAGGACTAAAAGAGTAACTTGAGGAATCTAAAAGCTAAAATGGAAAGTTACTTAAAAAGGAAGGGTTTGTAATTCATGTCGTTACTCCTCTAGGTGTGAAGAGGGAGTAGTCTTGTGCTCTTGATCATCTTTCCAGTATTTTCCGTTATCAGCAATAAGGTACAGATATTCTGCCCTTCTCTAGTAAGGTGCCTTTGTCTCATTTTCTGACTTCTGGTTCATTTTTATGTTTCCTTGTTCCGTGAACTTTGCTTGTTTTCTTATAATGATTTGTCATGAACCTTACTATAAACCCTGACTTGAACTTTGAAATATTTTATATGAACCATTCAACTTGAACCCTTGTTTGAACTCCTGTCCTGATCCTTTGTTCTAAACCATGTCTTGAACCCTGATATAAATCATGACCTGGACCACCTGACACCTGATACTTGAACCTGACACCGGATACTTGAACCTGACACCCGATACTTGAACCTGATACCTAGTACATGATACTGATTCTTGATGATACCTGATACATGATACTGACACCTGATACATGATACATGATACCTGACCTTAACCCACAGTTTGATACTACGAGCCACTCACTAGGCATGAGGGTTTCATGTCCATGTCAGTCGATGCACCGATGGCATGACTCTAGGGTAGGAGAGTGATGACCTATCCCGTCCCTGTTATGATTATGATTTACGTAGAGGCAGACTTTGGCCACCTGGGGCGTATGGATGCATCCTAGACTTGACCTGACCTGACCTGTTACATGATATATTATTTATGGTGACTGATGGTGTGTGCGATACACGTCTTTCACACTCTGGGAGCTAGCTACTCCATTTCTGATTCCTGGGATTAGTGAGAGGAACATCTCTCTGCATGGTGGTATGATTATGATTTCATGTTCATGTTTCTGGGCTCGTAGAGGATTACTGTTTTCCTAGCACTTTATAGACTTATGACCTTTACCTTTCATTACTGACACCCTATGACATGATACTAGACTTATCTCTGTACTGGGCTTGGTATGTTTGGGCTTGATGGGATCTTTTGATATACTTCACCATTACTAATGATACTATCCAAACTTTCTAGTCTCTCTGTATAAACTTATTATTTCTTCTCATCTATTATTACATCATGTACGATTCCTTTCATTTCCCTATTTTATTATATTTGTTTGTTACCGTTATATCTGTTCACTGAGCTCGTGTAGCTCAGCCGCGTTTCTTTTCCCGCGGCAGGTATTAAGCTAGGAGCTGGGTTATGGATTTTAGGAAGAGTGTTCACGAGTGAAGTCTTGTTTTCGTTGGTTTATTCTTCATTTGTATTATGTTTTGTATTTCATGTATTTTTCTGTCTTATGTTACATTGTATTTCCGCTGTTTATTTATGGATGTTATGTATGATCTGATGTGAAACCATGTACTTGTGACATCTTTACCCTTGTCGGGTCGGGGTGTTACATCGGAAGTGACTCCTTCCAGCGTGATGGAGTCTTTTTCCAAGGCAGGATCCTTGTTTCGGATAGGCGCGTTGGGAGGTTCAGTGAAGTTCACCTCTGGCATGGTAAGAGGAGTGCGCTCCAGTTCTACCGCGTTAGTACTTGTTGTAATAGCGGGGGTAGTCCCGGTAAGTGATTCCACTGTAGGAAAGACCAGATCTGAGTACGCTCCTAAGCTTCTAGGCGTGCTGGTTGTCCCAGGGGCCTGCTTAGGGGGCGCATCCGTTTGATGCTTCTTCCCTAGTAGGTCATCATGCGCTTTCTTCCCATGTGGACTCTTGTGACTTCCGTGTTTCGTCATTCTAGTTCTTGGTAAGATTCTTAGTGTAGGGTCCCACTGATGGCGCCACTTGTTGATACAAAAGTTGGGCGTTCCTTGTTAAGACTCCTATTCTCGTACCAATTCGATCTTAATGCTTGATGGAACCTGCGCACTAAGAAAAAGAGCAAACACCGTTAGGCTTATCGAGGGATTGTCTCCCCCGATTATCCTCCGGCGTGAGAGTAAGTAATCGAAGTTTAGGGTTTAGTGAAGAGTTAGGGTTTTGTGTAGATCGTACCTTTACCGAGGGCTTGGGTGCCCTTTATATACATATGAAACCCTAGTAGGTTTCTTGTCCCCTACTCCTCGGCGCATTCGCCGACATCGGATATTTGGTATATATCTCCTTTAATTAGGAGATACTCCATATCCCATCCGAAAATAACTTTGGGCTTGTGCCTTGTAGGTCTAAGCCGCATAACTGTTAGTCCAGTTATCGCCATGCGGCCCATACGTGGTGGGCTTAAGTATTAGTATTGTTTACTAATCGGGTTCGTGACCCGGGTGTAGACTATACGTCATCAATAGTAAACTATAAAATTGTTATGACTGGAGAAAGAGCTTCATATATGATTATTAGGGAAGATTACTCTAATATAATGTATATGAATTTTGCTGCTATTTTACATGATATAAGCAGGGAGGATTTAAAGGAACTATACAAGGTGGTGAATATCAAATTTGGAGATAATCCACCTGAAGATGATGTTACAAGAGTCTTTTGGGGAAATTTGAAAGTAATGTTTGAGCCACCAACTGAGTCAAATATAGTGTGGAAACTCCCTGAACAGCAGAAGATTACCAGCTGGATCTACTTCTATAACTGCAAGGTACATTGTTTGTCTGTAAAAGATGGTGATATTTATATGCTTGCAGAAGTGGAATATCCTCTGTCATCAAGTGTTTGCAAAGATATGATAAACAGAAAGTTGTCTGCTGTGAAGAAGGATGAAGTATATGAGCAGATATTGGACTTAATAAAATTGCAGTCATTAAGGGATGTAGCTTGAGGATGTTTGAAAGAATTTTCACAAGTTGTTAAGTGAGACTATTGGAACTTCTCACTTGGTGAAGGTGCCTTGCACTAACACAACAAAAGGTAATCAGTCCACCTTGTCTGACCCACACAAGGACTGGCTAATCCTGAGCAAACGGCTACAGGTAAAGATAGCTCAAATCCGTTTATGGCTGACAATTTGCCAAAAATTGTATGGTATTCAACTCACCATATCTAAGATAAGTGAAGAGTTGGCTAGCCCACAAGGTTATGGCTTGTGGTAAAGGCTGTGGAAAACCATAAATGGTAATCAATTCACCATGATGAGGTGCTTTTCCATCAAAGAATTGGCTAGTCCAGAAGCAAACGGCTTTTGGTAAAGAATTAAAAAAATCCGTTGATAAGCTGATGATTTGCTAAAAATCATATGGTTATTAATGTACCATGGTCTGACACACCAAAACATTGGCTACTCCAGTGGTAATGGCTATTGGTAAAGAGATTTCAAATCCATTACATTTTCAATGATTCACCTCTCACAAATGATAACACATCTGGAAGTGATGAGAATAGTCTGAAACTTAAATGAATTTGATGTACATATAGTCAATGTTGCTGCAAAGACCATATCAGAAGAGCTTATCAAGATTCAAGCTACTAGAAAGGTTCAAGACCTAAAGACAATTCAAAGTGTTCAAGATTCAATCCTCAGAAAGCTAAATCAGAAGAACTTGAAGTTCATGGAGCATGAAGATCAAGTTAGGGGAGGATTGTTGGGAATTATCATACGATTCAAGAGAAGACAAACTTAGGTCTGGTAATATGTCAGAGTTAGGTCTGTCTTTGTAATTAGGTCTGGTAATACATGTTAAGTCTGGTAGTCTATATTAAGTCTGGTTGACTTATTATGTTAAGTCTGGTCGTGATATAAGGAAAGTTTGTTAGAGATATGTTAGGAAAAGATACAAAACGTGTAAGTATCTTTATAGAAGATTCGTGAATATCTTCTTAGTCGGTTAGCATTAGGGTTTCCTTGGTGTATAAAAGGATCCCTAAGATTGTTAGTTTGAAGAGAGAGTTGTACGAGTTTCACAATTGTGATTAATAGAATTATACGAAGTTAGTGTTAACTCTGTGTGTGTTCTTCATTGTTCTTGTTAAGTTTCCGCATTAACATTAACAATCGTTAAGGGTTTCTCACTTAGACTGGTTTGGATTTATCCCAACCATCTACTAAGTATTCAAGGCTACTTAGAGATCCACATACAATTCGTGGACAAACAAGTATTGTCAGTCTTGTCTTCAATAATTCTTCATCGGTACTAACTTATAACCACCATTACTAACTGTTAGGTTTAATTCCTAACAATCCTCCCCTAAACTTATGATTTCATTCCAAATCACTAAGTTTCTTTCGAATTAAACTTCATGTCCATGATGTGGGGATTCTTTCAAACACTTATCTTCAATCTTGAATCACTTTAGAATTTTCTTCACATATAAGCTTTTGAATAAACCATAACAGTAAGCACTCCAATATAAACTTCACACTTATCTCTGATTTTGAACCGATATCCTCCCCTGAGTTACATAATCATCTTTAACATCAACTGAACAAACAGTAATTCCTCCCTTGTTTGGAAGAATCTTCACCATCACATAAATTGGAACATATGACATTTGAACTCAGCTTCCAATATGACAATGTGTACAAGTTTCCATCAATTTGGTTGTATAGTTTCAGACCTACTCTCATCACTTCCAGATGTGTAACCTTCTAAGAGAGGTGAATCATAGAGTATAAACTCTGTTTTAAACCAAGTTTGAATGAACAGTACAAATTAGTTAGAACTAGCAGTACAAACTGTGTAGCAAAAAAATTCAGAGATCAGAATAAACTTAATGTGGACTTGAAAACATTTTTGCCCACTTATAGTTTTTAGCAAACTATCAGCTATCAACGGATTTGATATGTCTTTACCAATAGCCGTTTGCTTTGGACTAGCCAACTCTTCACAGTTAGATATGGTGAGTTGATAACCATACAATTTTTGGTAAATTGTCAACCATAAACGGATTTGATTAGTCTTTACCAGAAACTGTTTGCTCTGGACTAGTTGGTTCTTATGTAGGTTAGACATGATGAACCAATAACCATTTGTTGTGTGCACAGAACATTACACACTTAACTCCAAAGCATTTCACCATTCAGTCCAAATAATACAACATTTAGCTCACAATCTCCAATATCCTGCAATTGTTAGTCCAAAAACAAGAACACAAAGTGCAAAGCACTTGCCTCATAACAAAATAAGCATATGACTAACATTACACATAAACAAGGAATTAATTTCCTTGGGGAACCCAAGCCATCACAGACTTAGGTTTGCCTCTAGCATAAACATAATTCATTCTCTTTAAAACAATTGAAGTACCATTAGGTTTGATAGGTCTCCAAACCCATGATGCTGATGCATTAACACCATTGCCCATATTTCCCTTAGCAGTATGATTAAGATGACCAGTACTAACTATTGGGCTAGCAGTATGAACTGTTGGCTTTGTGGTTTGCACTCTTGGTTTCCAAACTTGTTTGTTTAACACTGCTTTGTTAGTAAAGGGCCTCTTAACAGTTGTTAGTGCAGATTTAAAAGTTGTTTTTGCACCTTGAACTGTTGGTCTAGGGTAAACAGGTCTAAATGGCCTAGCAGTATGAATTTCTGGTCTAGCAGTATGAACTGCTCTTGGTCCAGACCTTAAAAGAACTGATCTAGGTATCATTCTAGCATTTGTAGGGTAAATGAGAGGTTTTACTGAGTTCACCCTAGGACTTGAACACCTAGTTACCCTATTGTTACAATAAGCAGCAAGATGGTCAAAGCTACCACATGTAAAACAAGCTTTCCTATAGCAAACAAAATCATCACCTAATTGGTGAGACTTGAGGTTGTTCCAATTTCTCTGGTTACCTCTGGGTTTGTTTGTGGTTCTATACATTTCAGCATACTTAACTGTTGGTCTAAATGGTTTAGCATTGGTATTAGGCATAACAGTCTCAGTTTTGACCACCTTAGGAACCCTTGTTCCTCCTATCTTAACACTAACAGGCTTATCCACAGCCTGATCACTTTCATCATCAGAAGTCCAATCCTCTATAGTTGGAGCATCTGATTCCTTACTTGAGGACCTATCAGAGGACACCATGTCCTCAGAAAGTGAATCATCACTTGCAATTTCAAAGTTCTCACTCACACCTACAGGTTTCTCAACTACATTCTCCTTAGGTTTTGGACCATATTCCATTTTGGGTAGTTGAAATTCCTCTAAACCTGTGTATTCTAGGTCTATGCCTGGGGGTGTTGGAATTCCTCTATAGGGAGGTGGAACTGACTTATACCCTAGGCCTGACTTAGCTTTGTTGAGGATTTGACATTCAATTATCTTACTGACACCCTTAGATGCATACTCTAATGTGTCTACACTCATTTGAATGTTTTCCTTAGCCTGTTTCAACTTTTCCAACTCATGTTTTAACACACTAATTTCATCATCTCTAAACTTTAAGTCTCTCTTAAGTATAAGCATATCATCAGAAAACTTAGACTCATTTCCTTTATAATGAACAATTTGTTCTTCTAACACAGCTAAAGCCCTTTTATGATTTGCTAAATTAAAACTAGTCTGGGTTAGCTCTATTCTTTGTTCTTCATATTTTTTCTTAAGAGTTTCTAGATCTTTTAATGCTTCACATGATTTAGAACACTTAGAAACTTGTAACTCAGAATCTGAAAATGCCATGAGAGCCATCTCTGTAGATGCTTCTGCTTCCTCCTCTGCAATGTAGCTCCAGTCAAATCCTAAGCCATCAATGGCAACCATTGCTTTTGAGCTTGAGTCTGTAACTTCCACAACTCTGGTCTTGCTTCCAAAGCCTTTGTTCTTGCCATCTTGTTGTCTTGACATTCTGCATTCTCTTGAATAATGACCCTTCTTGTGGCAAATATAGCACTCAACTTTTGACTTATCATATCCAGCAACATCATTGTTGTTAATGATTATCTTCTTGCCAGTCTTCTTCAAGAATTTCTTAGCCCTCATGCTAAGAAGAGAAAGCTGCCACTTGATGTCCATCTCTTCAAGATCATCTTCATCAATCTCTTGAAGGTCTCCATGAGTCAACATACTTCCATTGTGCTGAGTAGTCAGAAAAGCACAATAAGTATTCTCATCCAAAAGTCCATTAGTACTGCTTGAAGGACTAGCAGTACCAATATTTGAACTAGCGGTACCAACTGCTCCCAGCAACTTGAACTTCTTCCTCTGAACTTGAGGTACTGGGAGTTGATACAAAGGCCAAATTCCCTGAGCTTGAACTTGTTCCAGCAACCTTCTTCACATCTTGCTCCACTATTTTGAAGTTGCTATATAGATCCATTAAGCTCATGGAATCTATGTCTGGCTTGTTCTTCCAGACAACTACACGCATGGCCCATTCTGATGGCAGACTCCTTAGGAATTTTGAGTTGAGATCTTCCTGAGGCATCTCAATTCCTAGAACAGCAAGTTGACTCACTAGTTTTTGAAGCCTGTTAAACATATGATCTAGTGACTCATTACTTGTTGCTGAGAAGTTCTCAAACTGTTGCTTGAGAAGAGTCTTTTGAGTTTTCTTGGTGGCTTCATTCCCACCATATCTTGCAACAATAGCTTCAAAAAGAGACTTGGCACACTTGTACTTACTGAAGTTCAGTAATTGATCATTAGGTATAGTCATCAGCAGCATGCTTCTTGCCTTAACATCATTCTTGTGCTGTGCCTTCTCATCAGTAGTAATTGGCTTTGTCTGCACCGTTGTTTCAGTCTTACCCTCAACTACAGTTGTAGTGGTTGTGGGCTTAAAAGAATTCCCTTCTTCTATAATTTCCCACAGTGTGTAATCCTGCACTTGGAAAAATTGCTCAATTCTCAGTCTCCACATATCGAACTCATTGGGCTTGAGCATTGGAAGCTTTGCAGCAACATTGGTTTGGGTTGTTGTCTCCATGTCCATCTTCTTTATAGCAAAAGTTCGTCTTGGATCTTCTAAAACAAAGTATCAGAAACCTGTCTCTGATACCACTTGACCGGATCTAAACACACGCCTTGTGTTAGATAGATACTTTGAATAATGTTAACTAGCACGCGGAATTTACTAGCAAACACTTAGAAGATTTTGTATGTACGATCAATGAATGAAACAGTGTTTATGAATGAATAAGAGACAAACAATTTACTTCAACGATTCAATATTATTGATTAATAATACGAGTACTCTTACTAGTACTAGGGTTTACAACATTGAATCTTCTCTAAACTTATCAATCGTATTCTATTGTATTGTATATCTAAACCTTAACCTAGGCAATCCTTTTATACACCAAGGATTCCTTTACAAGATAACTATAATCTATAATAATAGGATATACACAAAATCCTTTCTATAATTATCCATTACACATTTACAAAAAAAAAAAAATCATAAGCAGTACTAACTTATTGTGTGAGCAGTACTAACTGACTTAGTACTGTCAGTCTTGTCTTCAGTAATTCTTCATCAGTACTAACTTATAACCACCAGTACTAACTGTTAGGTTTAATTCCTAACACATATACCCCCTTAGACTTCATATCTTAAAAAAATATAACATATATGTTATTTATAAATATTATTATCAGTATATATTAAATTCATGTATGCACGAGATTAAATATCAAAATGAAAGCACTCATTATTGTGATATGTAAATGAATACACGTGATTGTACGTATACAAACAACTTATGTCGTTCCTCTTTACGAGTTTAAGTAAGGATATCCAAAAAAATATTTTTTTTACTATCTGCATTAAATAACGACTCATGTTATTCAACTTTATAAGTTTAACCCTTGCTTACACTGGTTTAAAATTAAATATGGCTAAAATTATTATCAACGGAAAAAGTATCAAAATTTAGCAAGGGTTACTGTGATATAAAAATAAATATACGACATTGTACTTATAACAATGACTCATATAAAGTTTAAGTAAGGATATCCGAGAGAATATTCTTTTAAACTTTATCTATTAATTTCATCAACGGTCATTACGTGCTATTATACACACGTATTGTGTACAACATGATATCAATAGTTGAATTTAAACAAGAACACCAATCTCAACATCATGCCAGGTAAACAAAGTCGATCCTTTCATCAAACAAAAATCTATACAAAATATTAATCGATATTAATAAATAATAATAAAAAATACATAAAAACATGTGCATAACATTTAGTTGTACTTTCTTTACAATTACAAAACATTTAAAGGGCTAAAATTTTCATATAGGTTTTATTTATCTGTAAACTTTGTATGCGCACGAAACACTAATCTAAGAAAAAAAAATTAAACAAATCACGTAGAGTGAAAAAAAACACTACACACTACAAGAACACAACACATAAACACAAACCTAGTTAAAATTTCAAAAAACTAAAAAGAAAAATATGTATGGCTAGCGCCATGGGGATGACGCAGTCACCCAAGGCGCAATTTGGGGTCATGGCTTGGCATCGTAGGTCCCATTTTCTGTCTAAAACGAGCCTATTTTCGAATATGGCTCTAAAAGTAGTATTGTTCAATCTTTTATCTTGTTTCATGTTTCACCGATTTTATCTTTGTGACTACATTGCACACCTTTTTTCCCCTATTTATCATTTAATTTACAGCTTACTACACCATCATTTAATTTACAGCTTACTACACCTCCAGCTACACAAATTCGACTGTATATCCTCACGCAGGTATTCATTTGTAGCAAAAATCACACCCTCATCACCAACGGCTCATTCCTTTTCTGATATGGCTCTAAAAGGTAGCATATTGTTCAATTGTTTCATGTTTTGCGGATTTTATCTTTGTGACTACACTTCACCCGTATTTTCTTTTGCCTATTTATCATTTTATTTAAAGCTAACTACATCCTCAGCTACACAAATTCGACTTTATATCCTCAAGCAGATATCCTTTTGTAGCAAAAATCGCACCCGCATCATCGCCGTCTCATTGCCTATCGAACGGGACCAATTCCGACTGTTTTCCAGTGGTCTCGTGCTCCTAGGATAACTATTGACCACGAAAAGTCATTAGGTGTTGCGAAAATGTTATGTGTTGACCACGAAATTATGGGCACGCAAAATGCTAACAGAACACTGTTTTTATCCAAAGGAGCATCAATTGCGATGATAATGATAGTATTTTGATTCTTTAATTGTGCCCTGCACTTTTAAAACCAATGAATGCGCTCCAAAATCAACATGTCAAGCTGGAACGAAAACACATTCTGTAAAAATAACTAACTAAAGCAAATTGTCTAACGGGTCAGTCACGGCTTTTCTTGCCACCATGTACAGAAACCAGCAGTCAACGGCTTCAAATGAAATGCAACCGACAAAAAACAATACAAACGCACATGCACTCTAAAATGATGGTATTTTAATTCCTTAATTGTGGCCTCAGTAATTGTTTTTACTATGAGCACCGGATATGGGTTTGAATTTCTTTAATATATATAATACATGGGAGATTTGAAAATTTTCTAATGTTCTCCCTCTATGCTACTCTGTTTTAATCAAATTTTTTGCTGCAGGGTCATTCTGTCATCACAAACCTCTGCAGAAAAAAGAATGTTTCTGTAGATGTGCTAAAAACAAAATTTACAAGGTATCATGATCTTGTAAGGGACGTTTTAACTTTTCAAAAATTTCATCGAGTGATTCAGAAGAAGAGACTTGAGATAGTTGTGTATCTTGAACCTGACGTAACGGTATGAATCTCCTAGCCTCCATATTTGACTTGAAATTTTGGAAATTTGACTTCATTGATGTCCAGGTTGAAGCTATCTTGGATGATTGTCCACTTCCCATACTTTGATTTTTGTCTATATCTGGTGAAGAAATATTGGAGGTGCCTGAATTTGATATACTTTCTTTTTTGGGCTGGTTTGCCCTTAAAGCTTCATATTTTCTGGTTAGGAATTCTTTTTTGCTGTTAGCACGGCCGTCATTTTTAGACAATTCTGAATAACGTCTATTACCGTTCTCGATTAAAGTTGTGGTCGCCCTTGAATCAGCAACAATCTAAACCAAAATAGAAATTTGGGGCATTTTGTTAGTAAGTAATAAGAAGAGGATAGAAAAAGGTCTGCCATTAGAGAATAGCGACTCTGATTCAGTAAAACAGAGGGGGCAACTTTCACTAATATGAAAAAATTAATCTGGGTTGTTAAAATAATAAACTTAAGTAATTTAAGAAAACGATTTAGGAGTATAAGCATTTGTAAACGCTATGAAAGACTTTCAGCACATTTGACCAGCATGCTTATAAGCTAAGATTTAAATTATGCGTGTTTGAGTCGTTGGAAATACTATACAATTCCCACATAGTATCAATCAGGACTCACCGTGCTATCAGTTCCAGATTCAATATCCACATTTGCACCGTTAAAATATCTTGCAAGGGGAATGACAAGTTCACCAACCTTGTGACCTTTCTCAAGTGAAGAACGCTCTGCGTATTTTTATATCATAAAATAAAAAAGAGCACAGATTAAAAAATATTCTGTATTAAAATATAGAAACAAGGTGCATTGTTACCCTTCTGCAAAATCATCAATCCTGATGGATCAAATCCGTCAAGGTCATCAACTTCATCTCTCAAGCGAAATATATTCCAGTTCCCAAAATAACTCATAACTCGGTCAAAAAAATTGCTTGCTACCAATATGGTGTATACAACCATAATAAGTGGATATATCTTGTTAAAACCTTGCCCAAAAAAGGGGACAGCATCGTCAATTTTCCCCATTCTCTGTACATGTGAATATGTGATACACATCAACACTCGGAGCTTATAATTCGTAGCAATTAATCCAATTATGAGATTTTATAGTTAAAAGTCTGACCCGTTCAAAGATAGTCGTGGCATCTTTTGGAAGATGGATAAGATTCAGAAAGTTGTATGAGATTGGAGGTGCATACCGTGCCACCTGTCTGATATAGATTTTATGACATCTATATTATGTACATCTCTATAATAAAAATATGCAATTGAAACTTACGAGCATATCATCAGCAGACTGACTGCATTTGTTTGACTTGGAGTAAGCGAGTAGAATGTCAACATTCCAATTTTAAATAAAGAATAATAAGTGCATAGACACATATACATCAGAGGAATAAAACCAGCAACCTGAAAACAAGTCCCCAAGAAAAAATATATGAATAAGAAATCCAAGCCCCCTGCATCTCACATAAGCTGGAATGCAAATAAGTCGTAAAATAAGGTGAGACGTTACCTGCACAAGCACTTCATTTGTTTCAACAGCATTAATCAAAATAGAGAAAAGAGAAAAATCGACTCCATTGGGGAGTATAGTGGCTTCTGCTAGAAGAATTGCAGCCGTCAAACAACCCAATATGATAGCTGAAAGCTTTTTGAGTTGCTTCCTCAGTATACACCGCCATACCAGCTCTGAAATTATATTCCATATAAATTTTAATGGACTTTATATAGAATCTTTATACACATCAAATGTAGATAATGTGGCTGTGTATGAGGTTAACAAACTACCAATAGTATCAAGACAAGAGCCTAGCTTCCCGGGACGCTCTGGCCTGAAGCTGGATGTATATCTCCTGCAAGACAAGCCACCCCGAGAAAAAGGACATAAACATGCATTAATGATAACTCAAATATCATTTGATACTTTTGATTTAATGATTAATTTCCCACTGGACCGGAATAGGTTTCTTGTATAAAGTCTTGATTTACGAGTTCCAGCAAGACATTTTGTTTCCACGTATATAATCAATAAAAGTACAGTTATGTGTTAAAATCATTGAGCATTGTAAGTACCATCCAGTAGCATCACGAAGCTCATAATTTTTAATGGTGTCCTCCAACTCAAGAGCTTCAGTCACAAAGTTCATATATTCACTGGTCAAAAAGGAAACATGAATGAATAAGCCGGCAATCTGATATAGAATTTCATAGATAGCACTAAAATTACACTCCTCTTGGGCTTACCTTTTATAACGATAGTACTCACCCCGTGCTATTCTGAGATGCCGTCTTAGTGTTGCCATAGATTTTTCATCATTGTCATAGTCCATATCATTCTCTCCTAACCTTCCTCCTTGGGGTTTAAAGGAAGGATCTTCGGTAAGCTGAAACATATACATTAATATGCATGGGTGGCTGCGAAATATGTAAATTTTAAAAGCACAACATCTAACATACACAAGGTACATTTACCATATCTGCCAACATTTTGTCGATGATATTCATGTAGGGTCTCAAGGGGTCACGCTTTGACATTTGCTTTGATGTTGCTTGAGCAACCTAACACAATAAACAATTAAAAATATATATAAAGATAACATGAAGCTCATATCTTGATTCAAATAAAGGAAACATGAACTTACAACAATAGCATTGGAAAGATCTTGATGAGCATCATCAAGTTTAACAGCCATTCTAGCGACTTTATGAGAAAGAACCTTTTGGCGAGTGCTGTAATCGGCATTTATCCAGATACCTTTTGGAATTTCACTTAAACCAAATCCAAGCAGAAATGCACCAGTCACGAGTCCAAATGTATTAGAACATGCCATGGCAAAACCCATTATACCTCCGCCCCTAACAATCATAGGAAAAGTATATAAGTAACATAAGTTTTTTTTAACTGCAAGAATTTACACTATAGGAAAACCTTAGAATGTCAATTGCAGCTCTATATGCATACACTTGCACCAGATTGACAGAAAAAGAGCACAAAACTAATAAATCTACAGGATAGAGGATGTTTGGTATTACATTCTGAAAGTGATTATCTCAATATTGTGATTTCAAGTAGCAGATAACCAATTTCTAGTATTTGGGTATCATAGTTAAGGGGATTTGGATTCTTTGATTTTATGATCCTTTTATATGTAAATCCCTATATAGCCGTATTTTGCCAAATAACAAAATAGCTGAATACCAGTCTATCACAACTTCAAACACTAGAAGAACATGCAAAAAATACCTGAGTCTATTTAGTTACAAATGATTAGCTGATTTCGATTATTCCATATAACATAGTCACTTTCAAAATACAATACCAAACAGCACCTTAATCGGTTTGAACTATATAGTTTTCAGGGAAAAAGAAGGAGCTTCTTTAGTGTATTAGCTTTTATTGAATAACAAAAGATGCCATAAGTTTTAAATAGTGAAGAGTGTCTAATGAGCCTAACTGGATGATGATCAGATCGAAAGAAGAAGCATCAATTTAGCCGAAAAAATAAATAAATAATAAGCATGCTAAATTAGACATTAGTAAACATAAATCATCTGCGGATGCATACACTGAAGTAGCAAGTAATTGTACCAGAAAGGCAGAAACTAACCAGTTTCTATGCAGAAGAATAAGCAGTATAAGTCCACAAAATGCCACAGCACCAACAATCAGGTAAAATACCAAATTCACATGTATACTGGTCTTTAGTCTTTCTTTAAGTGTGAAATCCCCAGCATCTTCATAACCCTGAAGGATAGGTACCACAGCCCTGCTAAGAGAAACCGTTCAACATAAATATATAAGAATATGACGCATCTAGGAAAAAGAGTTTTGAAGTACACATAAGCTTTAATCATACCAAGTAAGTAAAAATGTACTCCAATATGACCAACTCCAGAAGAAGGAAATCCCTCCGTTATTATGATCACTAATAGCCTGCAACACAAGACAAAAAATTCACCAGCATGTTTAAAGTACTAACATATATTTACAACAGAGCTAGGTAACTTAGCGCAACCAGAAGACATTAATTCTTATCATTATAATACTCTTCACATAATTTACGTTCATAGTTAAAAAAAATTACTTCAACTGATCCTTCGAACAATCTTATAATCCATCATCCTTAACCCCCCCCCCCCCCCCCCCCCCCCTCTCCCTTTCCATTCATAAGATTAATATAAACCATATGCATAACATTAGAGCATTACAATACCATAAACTTAAGGTACTATAAGATTTTTAGATCTTACATTCGCCGAAATTAATGCTTTTTACCTACTGTCTAATTCTGAAAGGCATTTAAAAATGATCATTCCATCATCACTTGCTATCAAACCATGATAAACTCAACCTTAATCATCAAAACTTTGACAAATGGGTTATCAGCCAAGAATTTAAACAATTTCACAATAATCATAACCCGAACCAAAATCGACAAATCCAACCTTAGAAAATCACAAACAAACAATCAACCAACGTTTAATTCTTAGATCCAACTTCAATTTCAACAACATGCATTTGATCAAAAAACCAAGATGGAAAGAAATAATACTTACAGTCCAAATATCAGCAGGAACAAGGATGATAAAAGACAAAGAACAAAACCATGTGTAGCCAACAGTAAACAAGATATGACGTGGCACACCCGGTCCAGCAAAGTAACGTAAAGTAAACATCACCATTCCCATTGTTAATGGGAGTGAAATCAAATAAAAAACCCACATGATTATTATTATTTTTTGTTTTCGTTTGGGGAGATCAAAGATGTTATGTTAGAGGGGCATTGATTTATTTGATTAAGAAGAAGAAGAAGATGATTTTGGGATTAATTGTTGAGGGGTGCTTTTCCTTAATGGTGTAGCACCAACTTTTCTTTCGACTTCTATTTTCACACGCTTTTAAAACAAGGGGTGTTTGTGTTTGTGCATTACTTTGTCATGAGTCACGCCTTTTCAACAATACTGATATATAAAAGAAAAAATTACATGTTTGGTCCATGTGGTTTGCTCAGATTTCATGTATGTTTAGTATTTTAAATCATTTTAATTACATCAGAGATACTTATTTTTGAAACTTTGCACTCATTTAGTCCCTATTTTGGATGGGCCATTAGTTTGACCGTTAAGTGTTTAAATAATATTTGCCCATTAGTCCCTCCGTTAATTTTTTTTGCACCGTGTGGAAACCGTAGAGGGGGGTGAATACGTTTTCATTTAAAAACTTAAAACTTTTGTATCAAACACCCGATCAAGTGTGACGTAATATGAAAAGTGTTAACAGTAGTCATTTAACACTTAGAGATGAATGTAGTAAACTACAACACAAGCACAATCAAGCCATGACACATACTAAATCAACATAACATGAGCAACAAGTCACACAAGCATAAACTTCATGCAAATATAAGTATAAAGCGATAAAGAATAAAATGAAAGTAAAGAGATGAGTAAGAAGGCGCAAACCGGACACAGTGATTTATAGTGGTTCGGTCACGAAGCTCCTCTTCGCCCTACTCCACTCCCCGAGTACCCAACTTGAGAGTTACTTCACTAATCAACAAACTCCTTTCAGGCGGAGAAAACCGTACACGTCGCTTAACTTGTTTTCCGACACTAAGCTAGATGTCGAGTGCTAATATTAGCTAGCACCAATCTACCACGATCTACCCGATCTACACCTTACACGTCGCTTATCCTATTTCCGACACTAAGCTAGATGTCGAGTGCTAATCTTAGCTAGCACCAATCTACCATGATCTACCCGATCTACACCTTACACGTCGCTTATCATATTTCCGACACTAAGCTAGATGTCGAGTGCTATTCTTAGCTAGCACCAATCTACCACGATCTACCCGATCTACCCTTGATCCACATGATCAATCACACAAGCCCAATGGCTTCAAGAGATCTTCACTATCTCTTAAGATCACAATGATCTTGACTCACTCTCTCACAAAAGAAAAATAATCTTGATGTATGCTATGATACAATCAAGAGTGTAACCAATGTTACAAGACCTAACAACTACAACTCTTGTACCTTTTTGGATACTTTGATTTCTTCTCTTGCAAATGAAGAGGAATGATAACACTTTGTATCTACTTGGATACTTTGTGTTCTTCTCTTGCTAATCAAGAGGGATGACAACACTTTGTATCTACTTGGATACTTTGTGTTCTTCTCTTGCTAATCAAGAGGGATGACAACACCTTGTATCTACTTGGATACTTTGTGTTCTTTTCTTGCTAATCAAGAGGAATGAAGAGGATCACTTGAATGGAGGATTGGATCACTCTTAAACAAACTAAGACTCTCCAAATGATCAAAGAAAGTCATCTAAGTGAGGAGGGATTAGACCAGAGAAAAAGGACTGGAAAAATCAAGTTGGAAGTGTGGAATGGTCCACTATTTATAGGCAAGGGAAAATCTGACCGTTACAGACCCACGGCTCCACTAAATACCCGACGGCTCCGTTAAATTTAATGGAGCCGTCCCTATTTAAAGGTGCCGTGGACGCTCCTTCGTTTGTCTTTAGTGGGGAAGGTTTATTTGGGAAAGTTAGGAGCTGTTTTGGGGGGAAATTTGACTGTTGGGATTTTCAAACATATTTTTCAAAATAAAACATTTCTTTTTAATTCAAAAATAATTTGTGAAATATATTTTTGAAAAAATGTTTTGTCACATTAAAAATGTGAAGTTTAGAAAAATAAAATCCTTTGATCATTTGTCAAGTAGTAGATTTGTTTGTCCATACCTTGAGTGATTTATGTCGGGATGGAAATCTACGACTTCGTTGAAGCATACTTGAGACGTCGGGAGGTGTTGATGTAAGTATGCATTGATGATTTGTGTTTAAAAGTAACTTGCACATTTTACGTTATGTATTACAAGTTACATGTTTGTCATTATTAAAACCAAAGAAACCGTTTAGTTTAAATATCGTAATATTTGCACTAACAATCTCCCCCTTTTTGATGATGACAAATATGTAAACCGTAAGACATAGTAAAATGTAAAAGTTACCTGTTTACACTTCCTTCTCCCCCTTTTGTCGAATCAAAAAGGTAGTTGCCTCGAGCGCTTCCTTAGATTTACTTCCTACTCCCCCTTACTACACTACTATCCTTTTCTCCCCAGAAAGGCGAGTTTGCATCATCCTAGTGAAGCCTTCTATCAACACTTGTGAAGACGACTCCATGCTATGTATTCAAATACTCCCGAGCTCCCCCTAGCTTAATGCTCCCCTATGGTGACTTAAACCCCTTGTTTATTTACCTTAGTATCTAGCGGATCCATGGATCAAATTCTTACAAAGGCTTTTCCTACATCAAGGGTTAGCTTCGTGCAGCATAATATATAACAGTATAGGAGCAACATTATAGGGATAGAATACACATAGAAAGACATGCATGGGTTAAACTATGTTAACACGTAAGTGTCACAACCCGACCGAAAACCTAAGGTGTAATTGTTCACTCAATCACACTAATCAAGAACGAGATTCGTTCATTGACTGACGCACTAAATGACTTATTCCAAGTTGTCATTGGGAAGGAAAGTTCTAACAAACCTTTTGAACAACATAATCATCTACCTAAGATGATTGATGTTAAGGATAGTTTGTTGATAAGACATACTCTAAATGATTACTATTATGACAAGTCGTGCCATAAAGTAGTCTCGATAGAGTTTATACCTAAATAATTCCATAAGGTGGGAGAATGTTGGTTGTGGTGACAACAAGGACAACTTGGGTTATGTGGTTGTAGGGGATAAATAATGGCATGACCCATTAGTGGTTGTGGTGATGGTGATAGTGATAAGGATGATGTGTTAGTGCCAAGTTCAAAAGGTGATGTAGGTGACAAGGTTAGTGTGAGAGCTAAAGTTTGTGGTGATGGTGATGGTGACAAGGATGATGTGTTGGTGCCAAGTCCAAAGAGGTTTGATGGTGATAGGGTTAGTGTGATAGCTAAGGGTTGTGGTGGACTTGGTGGAGGTAAGGGTGTAGGAATCCTAAAGGTGGAGGATGATGATGATGTGGTTGGAGATGTTGGTTTTGCCCTTTGAGGAAAGGTGGGAAAGGATGGTTTAGGTTAATATATCGTTTGCACTGACAATGAGATGCATGATATATTTCAAAAGGGAAAAAGAAAAGGTGCATGTGATCCTAACAGGATTGTTGGTGGATATCTCTAACGGGGTTAAGGTAACGAAGTTCTAGGTTTCTAGGTTGGATGATCCTAGTTGTGTGTTAGAGATAATTTGGTGCATGAAAGGTTTTGTGTGATTGTGAGGGTTGGAGGTTGTTTAACTAACTATCACTTATCCAAAGTGAGAAGTAGTTGTAAGGTTTGAGTGTGATGATTGATGAGTTGAAGGTTGTAAGGTTTGAGTGTGATGATCTATGGGTTGAAGGTTCTTAGACTAGCTATCACTGTCAAGAGTGAAGTGTAGCTAAAAGGTTTGAATGTGAGATGCAAGATAAGCTTGCAATGGTGAGGCCATATATAGGCAAGAGTTGTGGGATTCGAACTAAAGTTGGTGTTAGAGTCCTATGGTGTAGTGAGGGAATCCTAGGGTGTATGTGAGTTTGCAAAATTTTGCAGGTTTGAGGTTAGGGATGCAGGGATCTAAAGGAAACAGTGAAAATTCGTCAAACATAGGCACGGTACCACTAAATACCACACGGTACCGTGGCCTTTTTAACGGTACCGTGACCTGGAAGTCACGAATTTTCCTATACAGCCTAGTTCTGGGCAGCTAAAGGGAAGTTTCCTAGGGAATAAGAATCACATTTGTGTGTTCTTGAGAGTGTTTGGTGAAAGGCTATATGAGTGTGTTTTCGCTCCCCCTTAATCTATGACCATCCGGACAAGAGGTAAAAGATAAAAAGGAAAACAAACGTTAACGAAAGCGATGAGCTTAGTAACGTTATGACAAGTGGTGGATAGCATGCGACAAACTTCACCTTTGAAGTCACGTAGCTCTTCTCAATCATTGTGAATATTCATCAAATATTCACATGATGAGGCATGTGATTACTTGGAGATATCCTAAGGGTTAAGAAGATAAAATCTTCAGGGTTGTGAGGTAGGTGAAAAGGTTATAGGGTTATCTATGTTGATGAAGGAGGGTTATCTCAACGTATCCTAATGGTTCTTCGTTTGAAGTGTGTGGAAAATGTGTGGGATGCGGAAGCATTGGTAGTGTTTAGTACCATGCGGAAGTGTGAGGGAAAAGGCTAAGGAATCAGATGATAGATACAATCTATTCTGATAGGAGACGGTTTTAGGTTCAAGACTACATCGAGTGGGAAGCAAGATTTTTGACAAAGAAAATTCACATATGTTGTGACTTTTCTGGACTTTAGATTAAAAGAATTTATACCGAATAAATTCTTTTATGAATGAATCCAACGGGATTAAGTGAACATTGATCGAGAACGAGAGATGACATTTAATTGCATTTCACAAATTAAATATACTTTAAATATTTCGGATGAAATATTTAAGTTGTCATTAGAATTTAAGAGGATTTTACGAATAAGTCTCGCTGATTTAGTGAGACTTTTCGATACGAGGAGAGAATTTATACCTAATAAATTCTTTGAACGGTACTGGACGAGAAGAGATGACTTTTATATTTCCTAGGAAATACATAGGTAGTCATTAGAGCGATGTGAAAGATGACTTAATATTTCCAGTGAAATATTTAAAAAGTCATGAGACGAGACACACGAGATGACTTCAATATTTCCAGTGAAATATTTAAATAGTCATAAGATTTATGGAATATGTTCCATCATTCCTAGACCTAGACGAAAATGGTAAGGGATTCTCGGTTGAGAGGTTTGGTTGATTCATGGTTTTTGATGTTTTTCGCACGTGAGTGTTTCATGGGGTTTTGAAAGATGTAAAGCTAGGCCTATGGTGCTGATTTGCAGCAGGGTTTGGGATCTTAAGACGTGTATATTCACACGTGGATGAAAGGAACTACTAATCACTTAAATAGCAACTCGTGAGTCCTTTATCACCCGAGGGTTGTTGTTAGCTTTTAGCTTTGGGATGAGCGTTTTAACATATGTTGTTAAAAGGCTTGAGTATGATGTTTCGGATTTGACATTTAACAATTGCGATCGCAAGTTAAACTTACTTGAATATTTCGGATGAAATATTTAAGTTGTCAACCCTACTCCGAGTTCTACTAGGTTTGTTCCTAACCTTCCCATGACAAAAGGGTGTATTACTTGGAAGAAGGCGAAGTGATGACTAGGGAATTAGGGTAACTTCACGACTACTTTGACTTATGGGTTTTGATGCGTGCGATGTGTCGTTGCGGTTTAGCAGTATTAATGCCTACTCAAGTTTTAAATGTATATTTAGCCGACTTATCAATAACACACACACTTAACGAGCAGTGTACCCGGTCAGTATGAATATAATGGTAAGTAGAGTGTCGATCACTAAGAGTGGAACGTATTATCTAGTTATTCTAATAAGTATTTTAATATATTAAGTTAGCTATACAACCTATTCTAACGCAAGGGGGTTCAGCCTGAGAGACTGGCACGATTTGGTTGCAATTAAATAATAAACTAAACCAATAGGCATGAATCAGCGAATAGCACACACGTACACAGATAAATACTCGAGACAATAAGAAGACTGTCCTGATAGATAAGTAGTTTGTCACTTGTTTTATTGCTAGTTTTATATGAAGTGTATAGTTCGATGCAACGCACCGAGATTAAGTCCTTTCTCGTTGGTTCTAATCTTATCGGCGAGTAAACCCTTAATGATTACTTATGACTATCCTATTTATCTTTCTTCCTACTTTTCTACAGACGATAGAATGCATAGGCGATCTAATAAATAGGCGAGGGCAGAGGCATGGCGACCCGATCAACGCTCAGCTAGACACAGAGGTTATCAATGCACTAATAAAAGTCACCAAAGACATCAACATATAAACTTTAATTAATGAGAAAGCAGTTTTAAGGGAGTGCAATCTTTCCGTTGTCACATTACACAAGCCACCAATCTTGATGAATTAAAGTTTACTAACACAATAAAACAAAACTACTTAATGAATTAAACACATGCAGCACCTTCTTACAGCTCTTGTATCTTCGTTTGGATGTGTCTTGTGCTGCCTATTCGACTGAATTCGTCCTAGGTTTCTCTGGTCTTCGTACTTCGGATATAATATGTCACCCCAGAAATTTGTCTGGTCTTGGGGTATTTATAGTTTCTGTCTGAGGGTAGGATGCGGCGCATCTAGTAAGTAGATGCGGCGCATTGACTTAACTTCGCGTGGGGTCCAAGATTAATATATTCAGGAATATTCGTACACCGCCAGAAGATGCGGCGTAACTCCATTCTAGGATGCGGGGCATGTCCTCTTGTATCTTGGATCGTATCTGGTGAAATATTGATAGTGATGCGGCGCATGTCATAAGTGAGATGCGGCGCATCTGGAGCAGAATAATCTTGATCTTGTACATTTCGGTAGACTCTTAACTTCTTGCATGTTTTGCTCCATAATTAGTCCAAAATCGCCAAGTTTCACCAAATGCTTGTTTTTACCTGAGAATTACAAAAGTAAACGATTAAGTATCAATCCTCATACATAATATAATAAAACAAGTCAAATAATTAGGATAAATGATAGTAATAATATGTACTTATTTGAGTTCATCAAATATCCCCCCACTTGAACTTTACTTGTCCCCAAGTAAACCTTAGATTTAATCTTATGAAAATGTATCCTAAAGATGTTAGGATTTATTTTTATATTTAAGCATGTATTCGTTTTTGCCATAATCACACAACCAAACACTTAACGAATTAGAAGTAAAATAAAATAATTTGATAAAAGCAAATCTAATCGTTTAACTGTCCAGTCGCGACGAATATTCTATCATAAGCTTGGCAAGTATACACATCTCCCCCACTAAAGCAAAGGAATAACAAGTCTAAAGCGGTAAAAAGGGTTTTGAGGTTTAAGGGTTAATCATTCTTAATCACTATCGATCTCAAATTCCAGAAAAGGCGACAAAATCACAAATACATGATCGAATCCACGAACACGATACTTGCAATTGCTCAAATCCTTAACTCGAATAGGCTAAAGATAGGTCCAAACTTCACCAATAATAATATATCAAAAAGGGCGACAAAATCATAAATACATAGCCGAATCCACGACTACGATACTTAAGATTGCTCAAATCCCTAATCTCAATAAATCAAAGGTTTGGTTGGATAAAGAATAATAAAGGGTATGGATAATTTTTGGGATATAAATTGGTGTAAAATAAAAAATAAACAAAACAAATAAATTAAAATCCTAAGTGTGGTTAATCGCTATCCCAACCATCCCATGAATAAGACTCATATCATTGAATAACTCACGCTTTAACACTTGAAACACACGCTTTAGGTAGACACGAATTATACTCAACAAGATCTTAATCAAAGAATAAACCTTAGTTGGCGTTCCCATAACTGCCAACTCCCATTCAATCCATAGATATAATATACAACAAATAGTGGTGATATCGACCACTTACATAACTTTACATCGTTGGTTAAAACATCCAACTTTCTTCTTTTTTTCTTTTTCTTTTCTTATTTTTTCGATTTTTTTTTCTTTTTTTCCACAAACTACTAACATAAACATAGATGTGTAAAATTTCACCACATCACTATAATGATAATTCTGGATAATTTTTCCATACTTTTCATGACTTCAGAAATAACGATAATAGTGAAAGTAGTAAACACACAAAAAATAAACTCAAAGATATACAATATTTACTTTCACTCCAATTGCATTGTGCAATTTCCCGACCTAACCATAGATAATGAATTACGCACGCGAACACATGTAATGTAAGGAAACACACTTTGCCTAAAGCAATTAACCAACCACGGATTTTAATCTACAGGGTAGGCTAAGGTTTAAGGGTGTAACGAAACATTTTAACAAAGGTGTAAGAAACGAAAGGAATGGCTCTGAATGTTTTTCTAGGGGTATCTTACTCTAAAAATGAGAGTAACAAAGAGGTTTATACTGGGGTTAACTAACCAGTGTAGTTAGTTAATAACACATAACATATAAGGCTATTTGGGTGTAATCCTAGAAATTTACCAATTTAGACAAGTCATTCCAATTATATAAATAATACTTATTATGGTGGTCTCGAATAGTATACAAGCCAAGTTCTAAAGTTTACAAGTCACCGGCACACTCATAGATTTGTGAGTTTTGAAAAATCACAATTTTTGAAAATAACGTCATGTGTGCAGCTATGCAACTTAGACTTTAAACAAAAACATGCTAAAAAAAATTTTTAATTTTGATATATTAAGCATATTTTAAGCATATTTTGAAAAGTTTAGGACAAGTAAGTGTTAAGTGTTCTAATTCTCCAATCCCCCCACTTAAGTTAAACAACATCCTCGTTGTTTGTATCAAAGGTTAAAAAATGGAAAATAAAAGAATTAGAACAGAAAAACTCCCCTGAGATTTGCTCGGTATGATCCTCCATTTGTATAAGAGCAAAAATCATCTTTCTTGTGGATTAGAACGTTTAAGCTTCATAATAGATGTATCCACAGGAAATGCAGGAATCTATAATACCACCAAGGCTTTAAAACACACCTAAGTTAAGAAAGGTTCAAACTTGCATAATACATTAGTAGTTAGGTAAAAATAAAACATAAAAATAAAAATGAAAATCATCAGGTCAGTCGATGCGCCGTATCTTATGGAAGAAGATACGCCGTATCGAGCCTGGAATAAATACGGATCAGAATAGAAGATGCGTCGCATCCTTAACCAGGGATGCGCCGCATTAAAATAAACTGATAAAAAGTTTTAAAGTCGAAAATAAAAAATGCAGAAAAATAAAGATATGACCATTGCAGGAGATGCGTCGTATCCTCTGCGGCCTGAAACAAAAATAAAATAAAACGAAATAAAGGATAGGATGCGTCGCATCTGTTTACCAGATGCGGCGCATGTGTTCACCACCCAGACTGCCATCAGTCTGGTGTAATATGGCTCATTCCATGGTTCATCTCTTACGTCCTCTCGTACTCTCATGCTGAACTTAATGCCAGTCTTTGTCAAGCATATTAAGAAATATAAACTGAAACATCAAATGCATAAATGAGAATATAGATTAGTACAATCCAAAATGAATAATAATAATGTGCATGGAATAATGTCAAATAACACGTGGAATCAAGAGATCAAGGGTCAGTGTGGTCGTGTGGGTGGGTCCCTGAGGTGCTGGCATCATCAGTCCTAGGCCAGACTCTGCGAGCGTATGCACGTGTCACTCCCGCAACATGAGTACCATCTGAACGGGTGTGGGTAATACCCTGCTGCTCCAAAAGTCTGCTCACACTCATAACCAGCCACTCTGAGTCCCTCCTCATACCATCAACAATGCCTCTCAAGGCTCTCAGCTCTCCCTCGACTGCGTCAACCCTCTGACTCACCATGCGTATAGGGACTGGTGGGGGTACTGGTGCCTGCGGCTCCTCCTGATGGGCTGGAGCAGCAGCCGGATGTCCCTGAGGACCTCCCTGCTCCGCCTCTGGCCCTGCAGCTCTGGCGGGCCCTAATCCTACCCAAACGTAATCTCCCATAGCCAGCTGGCATATCCCAAGCCTAACCAGATAATCCCTGTCAATAACCGGGAGATGGGTCACCACAACCTCCAGCCCCGCTGGAATCTCCGCTCCAATCACTCCGAAATGGCGGGCCAGCCTAGAAACCAAATGCCCGCCAGTCATATGGCTCCTCCGATCTCTCCCTGCAGCTGATCGGTGGAGGTAGTGTGCCAAAAAGTGGGGGATGTTCACTGACAACCCCTCATCCATGCTCCTCAGGAGGAAGAGGTCCAGAGTGGTCACCTTCTCAGGTGACTGACCCCTCCCAGCAATGGTAAGTGTTATCAGACGGTGGCACAGCCTCCTCATCGGCTCTCTGATCAGAGTGTAAGAGGGGATAGAAGTAAGGATGTCACCCCCCGAAGAAATCCTGTCCCAGTAATCACCGAATAGTGCCCTGTCAGGGACCGCTCTCAAACTATCATCCCAATATCTGGCAAACCCATCTGACTCAAGCTCCTCAACTGTATGCAAACCCATGGCCAAAATGAACTGTCTCATAGACATCTGCCTCGGCACCCCACCCAGCCTAAACACAAGGGTGTCAGCAGTATCCAACCCAGTATCCGTCTCTCTGTAGTAGACCGTATTGAAAAACTCCATCATGAGCTCCTTCACCAAGGGCTCGTCAATCCTGAACAATCTCTCCCAAGCAGAAGATCTGAATACCACCTCCTCATCATCACCAGTAACTACCATCTCCATCCTACGTCATAAACTCTCAACAGCATGTCCTTCCCCAATCAATCCCACATCGGCCAAATCCAAAACCTGTACCCTGAATATTCTCCTGAAGTAAATCGACTCAAGTCTCCGTAAGTAATCCTCCAAAGTGCCAGGGGTTAGTCCCATATTCTCGAAGCGTAACCACTGATGTCTTTGTGCAACTTCTGGTAATGCCATCTGAAATAAATTTTCAAAGTTAGTAAACAGTCTGCAAATCAGGTAGATACGGCGCATCTGATTGAATCAGTGCGGCGTATCTGCACAAAGTATAAGGGATGCGGAGCAAGAGATGAGATACGGCGTATTGGGATGCGTCGTATCTAGATTAAGTAATACGGCGTATCTAGAATTTTATTAATTTGGAAATAGGTCGATACGCCGCATCAATTAACCTAGATGCGCCGCATCTAAAAGCATATCAGTATAAATAAAGGGGATCAGGCAGGCTTTTCAAGAATCCGTATCCGTGACGTAAACTACCACTAAATATCTCAGTATCATTTACCCAATATAACAATTCTAAATGCTCATTACATTCTACTAATCCATCTTCCCGCTAAATATCAAAACCGAATTTAAAACCCAAATTTTTGTTCAAATAAAAATAGTCCAGAAATTCGATGATTTATGCAAGTTAAACACGGGGAAGATCATCTAATACAAGTCCTAATCATATCTCTATATCATTTAAGCACAAATCAAATTAATCACATAAACCCTAATTTTCGTATTAACCAAGATTAAATCGAAATGGAATAATTACCTTAATTTTATGATTAGGTGAAGGATTATAGATCGGATTAGAGGATGGATTCGAGATAAATGTTCGGATTTAGATTATAATTTCACTGTGTGTAAGTTCTTAACTGTGTGAGTTTTTGCGGTAAGAATTTTAGATCCGGCGCATTCCCGTCGTATTTATAGAGCAAAAAGATGCGCCGTATTGAAAAATTGGGATGCGCCGTATCTATTTAATCTCGTTGACTAGTCAATGAGTCCTAGATGGTCAGAGATACGGCGCTTTGGATATTTAGATCCGCCGTATCGCTATGTTAGTGAACGAAATTTAAGTAAGGAACGTACCTTGGCCTCCGCAACACGATTCTTTATACATCAAATTGGGGTTAAACGGTCATACCATATGATATAATTGAATTCAAAATAAGAGCAATAGGCATAAACGTTTTATTAATAATTGTAATCTTATTGTTTAGTGGATAAGGATTTATTCCGAGGTTAGGAACAAATATCGTTCTTAAGCATACAAAATTAAGATTACAATTTTAATCAGATGTATTATATGGATAATAAAATTGAGATTATATTGTAGAGAACTTCCCTTTGGGTTGGTTGAATAATCGAAGAGGTTACGTTTGATCACTACAGCTAGCTTCTCTCGGTTTGGTTCAGAATGTAATCTATCATGGTGATGCTTGAATCATCCTTTATCCTGAAAATAAACAACTTGCACACGAGAGTAGCGGACCGATCAAAGTAAATATCAAAAATCAACTATATTTATCAAATTATATTCGTCGTATTAACAAGGGTTAATGCGCCGTATTTTCGTTACGTTTCAAAATATAAGATTTTTGATTCAGAAGATACGCCGTATCGACAGAGATCGATGCGCCGTATCTGTTTAATAATTCGAAAACTGTTTTTAATTAAAATAATAGATACGCCGTATCTGCTAAAGCAGATGCGTCGTATGGCGTTAACGTTTAGAAATTTTTTTTATCAAAAACAGATACGCCGTATCTTGGGGAAAAGATGCGTCGTATCGAATTAATTAAACGCGTTGTATTTTATAAAAATTAAACGCAATACGCCGTATCTGAGAAATCAGATGCGCCGTATCGTTCGATTTAGCTCAGTACAACGATAGCAGAATACAAAAAATACGAAAAATTAAAAACAAATAAAACACACGAAAATAAACAAAATAAAAGCAAACAAATAACACACAAAAACAGAAAAATATGCAAAATAGTACAATGAATGCAAATTAATCTAATACACAACAAAATTAGCGGTTAGATTAAAAATTAAAAACCTAATTAAAATACTAATCAAATTAACAGATAATAACAATTCACTCCCCGGCAGCGGCGCCAAAAACTTGATGCGTGCGATGTGTCGTTGCGGTTTAGCAGTATTAATGCCTACTCAAGTTTTAAATTTATATTTAGCCGACTTATCAATAACACACACACTTAACGAGCAGTGTACCCGGTCAGTATGAATATAATGGTAAGTAGAGTGTCGATCACTAAGAGTGGAACGTATTATCTAGTTATTCTAATAAGTATTTTAATATATTAAGTTAGCTATACAACCTATTCTAACGCAAGGGGGTTCAGCCTGAGAGACTGGCACGATTTGGTTGCAATTAAATAATAAACTAAACCAATAGGCACGAATCAGCGAATAGCACACACGTACACAGATAAATACTCGAGACAATAAGAAGACTGTCCTGATAGATAAGTAGTTTGTCACTTGTTTTATTGCTAGTTTTATATGAAGTGTATAGTTCGATGCAACGCACCGAGATTAAGTCCTTTCTCGTTGGTTCTAATCTTATCGGCGAGTAAACCCTTAATGATTACTTATGACTATCCTATTTATCTTTCTTCCTACTTTTCTACAGACGATAGAATGCATAGGCGATCTAATAAATAGGCGAGGGCAGAGGCATGGCGACCCGATCAACGCTCAGCTAGACATAGAGGTTATCAATGCACTAATAAAAGTCACCAAAGACATCAACATATAAACTTTAATTAATGAGAAAGCAGTTTTAAGGGAGTGCAATCTTTCCGTTGTCACATTACACAAGCCACCAATCTTGATGAATTAAAGTTTACTAACACAATAAAACAAAACTACTTAATGAATTAAACACATGCAGCACCTTCTTACAGCTCTTGTATCTTCGTTTGGATGTGTCTTGTGCTGCCTATTCGACTGAATTCGTCCTAGGTTTCTCTGGTCTTCGTACTTCGGATATAATATGTCACCCCAGAAATTCGTCTGGTCTTGGGGTATTTATAGTTTCTGTCTGAGGGTAGTATGCGGCGCATCTAGTAAGTAGATGCGGCACATTGACTTAACTTCGCGTGGGGTCCAAGATTAATATATTCAGGAATATTCGTACACCGCCAGAAGATGCGGCGTAACTCCATTCTAGGATGCGGCGCATGTCCTCTTGTATCTTGGATCGTATCTGGTGAAATATTGATAGTGATGCGGCGCATGTCATAAGTGAGATGCGGCGCATCTGGAGCAGAATAGTCTTGATCTTGTACATTTCGGTAGACTCTTAACTTCTTGCATGTTTTGCTCCATAATTAGTCCAAAATCGCCAAGTTTCACCAAATGCTTGTTTTTACCTGAGAATTACAAAAGTAAACGATTAAGTATCAATCCTCATACATAATATAATAAAACAAGTCAAATAATTAGGATAAATGATAGTAATAATATGTACTTATTTGAGTTCATCAGGTTTTGACACTAGTGTATGGCTCTATGACTTCTAAGGGTTCATAGTGATGGGCATACCTAATTCCTAATGTGTCAAAAGGACATAGTGTGGGTGCAAACTTTACAAGTAAATCATGTAAAATGAACATAAGGAATAAATGCAAGCATCATGTAAAACATGATAATCATTTAGCATTTAAGATCATGAAGAAATTTAACCATATCTTATGAGAACATGTTATCATTTTGAAACACGTATGTGGGAAGCAAGCACTCTAGGTTTGCTAAGGCAGATCCTAATGACTACTTGTTTAAGATGACATCCTAATGGGAGATAAAGTTCACCGATGTAAACTATCTCTAGTCAAATGTAGGAATGAAAAATTTTCAAGTTAGAGAATGAGTATGAGACTATCACTAGTGGTGCTCAATTAACGCTAAACACGACCATTTTTACAGGTTATACACGAACCCAACTTCTCTCCTGGAAGCAATCCAACCGTTAGGTCAAATTGAATTTCTAGTGCGATAGGTTCTCCAGTAGTCATTCTCATGTTAGAAAATTCAAATTCCTATATTTGCCTATTGAAGTGTAGCAAAGATGATATTAGCTTATTTCGCTAATACATGGCCTAATATGACTCAATTAACCATACTTTGAAAGTCGATTAAGAAAATGACATGTCTTACACAACTCCTAACAAAGGCAAGCGAAATGTTTTAATTTCGTGTTTGAGGTTTAAAGGTTATTTGATGGAGATGGTGTATTTTATGATCTCTTGGACAACATCTTTGTTTGTTGAGTTGTTACATGTTATTTTAACATGATTTTGTTTCCTAGAACCAAGAGACACTCTAATGTGATACAATGTAGAATCTACTACATCGTGTGTGTTTCAAGAATGCTCCTTTGCATATCTTGAGTGAGAATCTAGTAAAGGTTACTTACCTCAATAGATCTCGTGAGCATTTTATTTGAAATGAGACATACTGTTTATTTCAACAAGTATGCTTTTCTAAGAAGAAACTTATCACTCTTAAGAATGCTTTGTGAAACAAGTATTTTAGTGTATGACCAATTTTACTTGTTTATGCAATGACACATGTAGTATTAGGTTATTATTCAACTCTAATATCCTATATTTGTTAACAAGATGCAATGTACTTCTCTTGTAACATAACCATTCATGTTACAAAAGGAATAAGATGCATAGGATATAAGTTATCCTTTGTCAATCTTTTGATAAGAGAGATATATGTGATATTCTCAAAGATTGATGACTTACATAATATTTAATAACATATTATGTGTGACACTTTTACTAGACATGTGACTTTGAGTGTTGAGTCGTTCATGAGCAAAGTTTACATATGTTGTTTGTTTGCTCGTGTTTGGTTTTTAGGGAAATGACCCATTTACTTATTGCATTCCATTGTAAATTACTTGTATATTTCGGATGAAACATCCAAGTTGTCAATCCTACTTGGTTGTGTATTTTATGCATCTTTTAAACATATTAGTTTAATATTTGGAACACAACCATTAGACAAGAAGACTCAATATGGCATCTTCAACACAAGTGTGAGTTATGATCCGATGCATATTATTTTCGTCTTGAGAGGACGTCATTATTTACATAACAATCGAGTGTGATTGAGTATGTAGATTCAAGATAATACTTTTCATCATAATTTGATGTTATCTTGAAGCTGGACAAATAATGACTCCAATTTCATGTCCACACTCAAAAACTTGTCAATTAGATTCGATAATGATATCAATCATAATTTGAATAATGAATTGATATGTACTCGAGATCTTTCTTGACCCTCACAATCACTCCTTTTTAAAAATAAATAAAAATTTTAGGAGTGTGTTCCATTTATTCTAACACTAGTTGTATGTGTGAGGTTAATGACATATTAAGTTACTACTTTGATATTGTCATTTATTTTTATTTGAGAAAAACTATTTTATATTATTGAGTATAATATTCTTAGTTTTTCGACACCTCATTTGTATAAAAATAATTATCTTAACTATTTTTATACAACATATGTAAAATACTAAATGTTTAAAACATTTTGTATGTGTGTTAGATCAATGCAAGTTTAATACATTTTCCTTTACTTAAGTACTAATGTATTAAAATGACTTTTTATCTTGTTTAGACAACCCATGGTCAAACAAGACAAAATGATGTAATGTTTTAAAGATCATGTTACGGATTTCATGAAAGTTTTAACTATTTTGGGGTGATATACTTTTTACACTTAAACCTTTGTAAAAATAATTGTGTAAGACAATATCTTTCGACACACATGATCTACCAACTTAGTTTCTATTCCTAAGAAGGTTACTGAACCATTTTGAAAACTTGCAACAAATGCAAGAAAAATGGTTGATGCCTATATGCAATGCAGACTAATTACTTAATATAGTGCAAGTGATCTAGCATGAGCCTTATAAATGCATAAACCTGAAAACTATAATAAGCAAATAGCAATTTAGCTTAACACACAAAAAAATTACTTATCGTCATTTTGTGTATTAGGTATAACAATGTATACTAAGCTTGATTTTATTTGACAATAAATTGGTTTCCTCCCCATTTCAAAGAGTTTTGCTGAGTCACTTTGAAAACTGATGCGTGGTTTTGCAACCTTACAACAGGTTTTACCTCTCGAGGGATCTCAAGAGGCTTACAACCCCACCAGGCAGTGTACCTGACCGATGTAGTATAGTGTAGTGGTAAGTACGGGGGATTGATCGTTCTCCACAGGGAATAGTGTTCGTTAGGTATGAAAAACTACTCTAATAGGTCTAAGGGTGAGAGAAGATTCTTTTTATGTTTTTATAATTTTATGAAAGCAAGTAAAATCTCGGGTTTGAAAGAGTGGGCGGAATTAGTTGCTAATCAACTAACCCAAATTACTACAAATGCAAATAAAATAAAATAACAGAAAATGAAAAGGTGGTGAAAACTTATGTGGAGAGAAATGTGTTTACTTAGATTTCCTTACTCCCTAATTATCTTTTACCGGTTGATTAGTGTGTATTAATTGCGTGGATGACGGGTGTATTCCTTAATACCAATCGTGGGGTGGCGTACGTACTTCCCCAACTCTACAAGCTCCTACTTCACTCCTATGTCGAGCCGGCTAGGAAGCTCCTAACATGGGATCACTAGAATTCGCTTGTGCATTAAATACAACCATAAAAACCTTTAGTACGCATTGGTTCATGTTTCTTAAGACGTTCAAGCAAGTTACCGAATAGGAAGTTAGCCAGTTTTCTTAAGCCTAACATAGATGAACAATCATCCAATACAACTAATAACACATTAATAACCAATAATCAATAGCTAGGTTTCATTAGATCTAAGCAAACACAAGATAAATCTAGCCTAGCATGTTAAACAAAAGACAAGAACAAGATAGAATCAAACAACACATAGACATATTGAATGATTAATTGATAACTTATCTTCAATGTAACATGGAAGATCTCAAGGCAAAAAGCCTTGAAAAAGCTGCTAAATTCGTCTTAGGGTTCTTACACACAAAGTTCCTCAATAAGTTCCACACTAATGACAAAAAATTGCAAAACTATATACAGACTTTCAGATCTGACGGCGTCACGTTATGGAGTGTGACGCCGTCACCTCGTCGCTTTTAGGGTTCCCGGATGGCCTTCTTGACGCCGTCCCTCTTTAGCTCTCCAAAATCCGTTCTGGCTTATCAAGGCTTGACGCCGTCAGACTTAGGGGTGACGCCGTCCCTCTTTAAATTAAGCCGTGACGACCTTGATCACATTAAAGCGTAACGCCGTCAGAATTCCATGCAAATTTCTCTGGCTTATCATGAGTAATTTTCACATCCACCACTTTTGCCAAGCCATGACGCCGTCCAGAACAAATCCTGACGCCGTCAAAGGTAATTTCCAGCACAATTTTGAGACTTTGTCGTTTTCTTCACTTTTATGCTCCAAAAACGTCCAAAATGCCTCCTTTTCCAGATTTCTCCTCAAAAGTACCTAAAATGACAAAAGGAACGATTTAGGGCAATATTTGATCAAATAAATACGATTTAGGGCTTAAATGACCCCTTAAAAGCGGTACACTTTTCGCTTCATCAAATACCCTTACACTTGAGATTTGCTTGTCCTCAAGCAAATGTGCTTTTATTCTAATCAAAATACAAGTTAGGGGTCATTTAATGCTAACATAAAAGTAATTGCAACAAACAGTCGTTCCACTTTAATCATAATAAGCACGGAGATTACAAACTAGCACCTCACAAGTAGTGTTTAGATACTCACATCTCTCAAGTGTCATCAAAATAAATCTCATAAATGAAAACGGATAATATCTCTCACTACCTGTCATAGCAAATAGATTACCATAGGCTTGGGAAAGGATCGAAAACCTCCTCCACTAGGCGTAAGCACCTAAGATAAACTATCAAAGAGGGCTTTTACATGGGTTATAACGTTAGGTGTAGGGAAAAGGAAAACACGGTTTTGTTGGATAAAGGATATTTTACTGGTGGCGAGTTAAAGATCTTGATTAATTACATGTACTATACAATGTTGCTAAGCCAAGACTCGACTCGATCTTAAGCTAAAAACAAAATAACAAAAACATAAAATAAATATAAAATGAAACGGGATGGTAGTCCGTATGTTTTTTCTACTTTTCTTTTTCTCATTTTTTTTTTGTATTTTTTTCTTGATTTTTTCGAATTTTTTTTTTCCATACACTCTTGCCCTAGCATCCAAAATAATACATCATAGGGGCGTTGCATTCCCCTTACACTTGAACTTTTACATAACTTTACAAATACTATTCTAATGACTCGAATTAAGATAATTGAAAAACTTGGAGTACTTTTAAAATATTTAGCACATATGGGGGTAATAAATGATGTTCTTCCCCATTACTCCATTACACTAGTACTTTACCCATGAGTCCCAATCGTCCCAAAACAAAATGTACAAGGATATGACTCGACTTAGCAACCATGTAATCAATTAGATAATTAACTTGGGTTTAAACAAATGTTGTCACAATAATGCACTAAAGATGAGTGCACACAAGGTAGGCTAAGGCGATTTGGGTGTACATTTAAGTGGGGTGTAACAAATTCTTCCTTTAAGTAAAATGCTTAAAGGTCGAAACGAAAAGATAGGCTCTGAGGGTCGTACTAGGGGTATCGTGTACTAAAAATGAGTACAACGCAAAGGGTGTGGGAGAATTACTTGACCAATGTAGCCAACGTAATTATAACAAAAACACAGGTGTAAAACAATGGGTTAATCCTAATGCCTCTTATCATGTAGTAAATCTAACTACACGAATGTAGTCTCACTTGTGGCCTCGGAATGGTCCTAACGCAAGTTCTAGAATCTAAGTGCTACCGGTACACACATCATAGCATAAATGCTTTTCCTACCAATTCTAGGGGCGAACCTCACATATTTGGGGGTGGAAATTTTTTTTAGTGGTACGGTTTTGTGCTAGTCATATAACTCCTATCCATGAGACGCTCATTAAGATCAAAGTTTCACTCCTATATGTTGTAAAAAATTTTAAATTTGGCACTAAAATTACCCTAACAGGTATTTCTCTCAGTTTTATTACACATCTATTATTAAACAAACAAAAAATCAAGCGTAATAGCATTCTCTAATCGTACTTTTACCCCCCCTTACACTTAAGATGAACATTGTCCCCAACGTTCAAATAACAAGATGTAAAAGCATAAAGTAAAAGAATGAAATCAAATACTCCCCTGATTCGCTCGGTGGATAATGAAGTAACATGGTTAGATCTTCTTCCAAGGTAATGTTGAAGCTCCATGACTAATGCATCGCCATAAGCTTGATTCCACAAACTTTTCCTTGTCCAAAATAACCTGTTAAACCTGAGAAAACAAACACGAAAACCTGCATAACATCGGCGGGATAAAATCTATATATAAGGATATAATGCTTGTGGAATGATAGTTTTGCAGATTCCTGGAGATTATAAGTTATAGATTTAATAAAAACTTTTTATGAAAACAAAACTTTCAACAATTTTCAGAAAATTAAACCTGACGCCGTCAGGTTGTAAAGCCTGACGCCGTCATAAATGATCTGACAGAATTCTCATGTTACGTTTCCGGAAAATTTTTGGAAAAACCTATACCTTACTTCCTGGAATTCCTGCAAAACATCATTATGACTCGATACAAGCATTTGACTCAAACAAACACTAATATGTATGTTAATTTATTATTATTATGATTCATGTTTATTTGTGTTCTAATAAACCGATTTGGATTTCCCTTACACTTAACTTTTGCAAAATACCTTTATATGTAGTTAAGACGAAGTTAAAAACAAAATAAAGCATTTTCACAAATTAGTTTTTAACATGAATCAATAATAATAAAATTTAAACATACATACGGAAACAAATAAAATCAAACAAACAATTAAATAAACACACAAAGCAAATAAAGCTTGGGTTGCCTCCCAAGAAGCGCTTTTCTTTATTAACGAGTCTTGTAGCTAGACTCAAAGTCACGTACATTACGTGACTCCATCATTGGTCACGGTTCCTAGGCCATTCTCATTTCTGGTTTTAAATTCCGGTCCTAATTTCAAACAATCCTTGTAGAACCCGGATACCCTTTCCATAACATAGTCTACTCCTTTATTTCTATCCTCATCATTCCTATAGTAGACCGCTTGCTTAAGCTCCTTCTCAACATTTGACAAGTGTTGGAATTGTTCTATCTTATATGGCATTTGGTAGTTTACCTCATCGGTCTCATCCTTAAATCTAACTATCCCTAAGGAAGGTTCATAAGTCATTCTAGAGACCTCAACAAATGGTTTTCCAAAAACCACTTGAGTTAAGGATGCATCGACTATTGGGCGGATATCTTCTACAATTACAAAGTCGGTGACATAGGTGAAGTTTCCTACGTAAACCGGTAATCCCTTAACTCTTCCCGTGAAGTTACTCATCCACCCTTTGTCAGGGAACATCCTATACCCAAGTTGATTTTTCATTATCAAGTTGTAGTGGGCTCTAGTCATGATGTTTATGGGTGATCTAAGGTCGATGTAGGCTTTCCAAACATGCAAATGTCCGATGTTGCATGGTATGTTGAGATTAGAAGGGTCGCCTATTTCTATGATTGGTTTACCTAGGAAGTATGGTGTCTCGGGGTCATCGAATAAGTTTGTATGATATGCGCGCTCTTCCTTAGTGGGTAGCCTATTGAAGTAGTCCTCATCATCATCTACTTCTTCAATCTCACTTGTCCTAACTTCCTTATCAACCTCGACTTTCTTAACCTCATCCTCAGGTTCACTATTATCCTCATTCCTATCAATCGGTTTGATAGTGACAACGTTGACAAAGTGGACGTGTTTGGATGAAGAGGGGTCTTTTACTTGGGGTCCGCTATTTGTGTTCCTAGCGTCCTTATGTGGAGGTGATATCACTTGGTTATTGAGGGCTTTCAATAAGTTGTCAATTTTATTGGTCATCTCCGTTTGTTGTTGATTGAATTCGGATTCAAACTTAGCTATCTGAGCTTCTTGAGATACCATAAATTGGGACATCAATCCTTCAAGGTTATTGGTACTACCATAATTGTTGGAAGGATTGTTATTGAAAGTACGGTTTGAGTTGGAACCGCTCGATTGGAAACGATTAGGTGGGTTGGAAGAATTGGTTTGTTGTGCGTTTTGGTTTTGTTTCCACCTAAGGTTCGGGTGATTTTTCCATGAGGGGTTGTATGTATCACCGTAGGGGTTTGGCTCGGGTTTGAAAGTGTACCACTTGTCTCCCGCTCCGTCGGTACGCGAGGATGCGTAGTCCGCAAAAGCTTGTTCGGGGAGTTCCATGCAATCATGAGTGTCGTGGGGACCATTACATAATTTACACGAAGAAGTGATTTTGTTCACTTGGCTTGAAGGTTTAGGAGCCTCGTAGGATTTCATAAGAAACTTGACTTGGTCTTCAAGTTCTATGATCCTACGGTCGGAAGTGCTTGAATTGTTCGAAGGCAAAGATATTGCCTTGACCGTTTTATTCAAATCACGGGGATCACTCCAACTTTCGTTGTCATAAAGAGCAAGATCCTCTAGGAGAGCCCATGATTGTTCCGCACTTAGATCACGTAGCTTGCCACCGGCCGATTGGTCAATGGTTTGCCTCGTGTAGAGATTGATATGGTCATAGAAGATTTGGATTTGGAGCCAAAGTTCTATGCCATGGTGAGGGACTTTTTGGAGTAAGTCCTTGAATCGAGTCCATGCCTCGTAGAGGGTTTCGCCTTGACGTTGTTGGAACATCAAGATATCATTCCTTAGCTTGGTAGTTCTTCCCGGTGGGAAAAACTGAGCAAGGAAACGAGTGGTGAGATCATCCCAAGAGGTGATGGATCCTGCGGGTTGACGCTCTAGCCATTGACTAGCTTGGTCCCGCAAAGAGAATTGAAAGAGACGCAGTCGGGTCGTCTCTCGAGTGGCAACATCAAGGTCTATAGAATCAACGATTTTGAGAAAGTCCTTGAGATGTTGATTAGGATCTTCAGAACGAAGTCCATGGAATGCGCATCCGCTTTGCACCAACCGGATGGTGTCGGATCGCAAGGGAGTGACATTGGCTCCTTGAGTGAGCTCAATGGTGTTTCGATAGCCATGGTAGCTAGGACGGGAGTACTCTCCTAAAGTACGGGCTCTAGGAGGTGGTGGTGGTTGTTGTGGTGGTGGGTTGTTGGGATTAAGGATATTACCATCTTCCATGATGTCGAATGGTAATGGTTACGAACAAAGAAACGAAGAAAATAGATAGACTAAAGAAAACCTAGAAAAATAAAATAAAAATCTCACTAGAAAGGAATCTAGTGAGTAGACCTATAAAATAAAAATTCAACCTAAACAATAACTATTCCCCGGCAACGGCGCCAAAAACTTGATGCGTGGTTTTGCAACCTTACAACAGGTTTTACCTCTCGAGGGATCTCAAGAGGCTTACAACCCCACCAGGCAGTGTACCTGACCGATGTAGTATAGTGTAGTGGTAAGTACGGGGGATTGATCGTTCTCCACAGGGAATAGTGTTCGTTAGGTATGAAAAACTACTCTAATAGGTCTAAGGGTGAGAGAAGATTCTTTTTATGTTTTTATAATTTTATGAAAGCAAGTAAAATCTCGGGTTTGAAAGAGTGGGCGGAATTAGTTGCTAATCAACTAACCCAAATTACTACAAATGCAAATAAAATAAAATAACAGAAAATGAAAAGGTGGTGAAAACTTATGTGGAGAGAAATGTGTTTACTTAGATTTCCTTACTCCCTAATTATCTTTTACCGGTTGATTAGTGTGTATTAATTGCATGGATGACGGGTGTATTCCTTAATACCAATCGTGGGGTGGCGTACGTACTTCCCCAACTCTACAAGCTCCTACTTCACTCCTATGTCGAGCCGGCTAGGAAGCTCCTAACATGGGATCACTAGAATTCGCTTGTGCATTAAATACAACCATAAAAACCTTTAGTACGCATTGGTTCATGTTTCTTAAGACGTTCAAGCAAGTTACCGAATAGGAAGTTAGCCAGTTTTCTTAAGCCTAACATAGATGAACAATCATCCAATACAACTAATAACACATTAATAACCAATAATCAATAGCTAGGTTTCATTAGATCTAAGCAAACACAAGATAAATCTAGCCTAGCATGTTAAACAAAAGACAAGAACAAGATAGAATCAAACAACACATAGACATATTGAATGATTAATTGATAACTTATCTTCAATGTAACATGGAAGATCTCAAGGCAAAAAGCCTTGAAAAAGCTGCTAAATTCGTCTTAGGGTTCTTACACACAAAGTTCCTCAATAAGTTCCACACTAATGACAAAAAATTGCAAAACTATATATAGACTTTCAGATCTGACGGCGTCACGTTATGGAGTGTGACGCCGTCACCTCGCCGCTTTTAGGGTTCCCGGATGGCCTTCTTGACGCCGTCCCTCTTTAGCTCTCCAAAATCCGTTCTGGCTTATCAAGGCTTGACGCCGTCAGACTTAGGGGTGACGCCGTCCCTCTTTAAATTAAGCCGTGACGACCTTGATCACATTAAAGCGTGACGCCGTCAGAATTCCATGCAAATTTCTCTGGCTTATCATGAGTAATTTTCACATCCACCACTTTTGCCAAGCCATGACGCCGTCCAGAACAAATCCTGACGCCGTCAAAGGTAATTTCCAGCACAATTTTGAGACTTTGTCGTTTTCTTCACTTTTATGCTCCAAAAACGTCCAAAATGCCTCCTTTTCCAGATTTCTCCTCAAAAGTACCTAAAATGACAAAAGGAATGATTTAGGGCAATATTTGATCAAATAAATACGATTTAGGGCTTAAATGACCCCTTAAAAGCGGTACACTTTTCGCTTCATCAAAAACACGTCAAGGTTTAAAAGTTGAATCGCCTTTTTTCAGTTTGACCAAAAATTTACGCAAACTGTGTGACCAGAAGACCTTTAGTCAAAAATCAAGGACTTTAATATGCTTTCATTTAGAACTAATTCATAAAATTATTTCTCAAATGAAAGTAGACTCAACATTGCTTAAAATAATGGGCGACACGACTCGTACAGACTTATGGTTGATTTTATATGGATTTCTGAAAATGAACCAAAGGTGAAAATCAGACAAACAGATGCACGGCACCATTAAATGACTCACGGTACCATTAAATATAACGATACCGTACCATATTTAGTGGTACCGTAGTCTGTTTTCTGATTCAGAACTGCATGACTTAATGACTCGTTCTGAAAACATGACCGGACACTTAAAAACACTATTCTTTTAGCGGTTTAAGAAAACCTTCAAGCTAGTATGACAAAGTATACTTGACAACAAAACTTGTAAGTATTAAACAACTAAATACTTTTCATATTTTATCACCTTCATAGGTAATTTGATACATGGATCGTACTCAATTTTGAAAACCATTTGTTTTAAAAATTTGAGCGACGTGGCTCTGGTACCAATTGTGGAAACCGTAGAGGGGGGGGGGTGAATACGTTTCCATTTAAAAACTTAAAACTTTTGTATCAAACACCCGATCAAGTGTGACGTAATATGAAAAGTGTTAACAGTGGTCATTTAACACTTAGAGATGAATGTAGTAAACTACAACACAAGCACAATCAAGCCATGACACATACTAAGGTTGTGTTTGTTTTTTTTATTCAGATCTGAATACGTCTGAAGTCTGATTCGGTCAGACATTTTCAGATTCAAACTGTTTGTTTTTTTTTTCATATCTGAAGTCTGAATACATCTGAATAGGGTCTGATTCATTCAGACATTGAATACCATCTGATTAGGTCTGAAAAGCCTAAACTTTACAACTACTTCTTTTCAATCCTTATCTCCTCATCTTGGTCTTGATTTTTTATTAATAATCACGAATGGAGTGTCTTTTGGTTTGTTTTATAGCGAAAGGATTATTTTTTGTTTATTCAGACATTAAGATTCAGACATAAAAACAGCCAGTCTAAAATAATTTAGATTCAGACTTTTGGACCACTCATTCAGATTCAGAAGTGGTATTCAGATTCAGACATAAAACCTCTTAAAAAACAAACAGCACCTAAATCAACATAACATGAGCAACAAGTCACACAAGCATAAACTTCATGCAAATATAAGTATAAAGCGATAAAGAATAAAATGAAAGTAAAGAGATGAGTAAGAAGGCGCAAACCGGACACGGTGATTTATAGTGGTTCGGTCACGAAGCTCCTCTTCGCCCTACTCCACTCCCCGAGTACCCAACTCGAGAGTTACTTCACTAATCAACAAACTCCTTTCAGGCGGAGAAAACCGTACACGTCGCTTAACTTGTTTTCCGACACTAAGCTAGATGTCGAGTGCTAATATTAGCTAGCACCAATCTACCACGATCTACCCGATCTACACCTTACACGTCGCTTATCCTATTTCCGACACTAAGCTAGATGTCGAGTGCTAATCTTAGCTAGCACCAATCTACCACGATCTACCCGATCTACACCTTACACGTCGCTTATCCTATTTCCGACACTAAGCTAGATGTCGAGTGCTAATCTTAGCTAGCACCAATCTACCACGATCTACCCATGATCCACATGATCAATCACACAAGCCCAATGGCTTCAAGAGATCTTCACTATCTCTTAAGATCACAATGATCTTGACTCACTCTCTTACAAAAGAAAAATAATCTTGATGTATGCTATGATACAATCAAGAGTGTAACCAATGTTACAAGACCTAACAACTACAACTCTTGTACCTTCTTGGATACTTTGAGTTCTTCTCTTGCAAATGAAGAGGAATGATAACACTTTGTATCTACTTGGATACTTTGTGTTCTTCTCTTGCTAATCAAGAGGGATGACAACACTTTGTATCTACTTGGATACTTTGTGTTCTTCTCTTGCTAATCAAGAGGGATGACAACACCTTGTATCTACTTGGATACTTTGTGTTCTTCTCTTGCTAATCAAGAGGAATGAAGAGGATCACTTGAATGGAGGATTGGATCACTCTTAAACAAACTAAGACTCTCCAAATGATCAAAGAAAGTCATCTAAGTGAGGAGGGATTAGACCAGAGAAAAAGGACTGGAAAAATCAAGTTGGAAGTGTGGAATGGTCCACTATTTATAGGCAAGGGAAAATCTGACCGTTACAGACCCACGGCTCCACTAAATACCCGACGGCTCCGTTAAATTTAATGGAGCCGTCCCTATTTAAAGGTCCCGTGGACGCTCCTTCGTTTGTCTTTAGTGGGGAAGGTTTATTTGGGAAAGTTAGGAGCTGTTTTGGGGGGAAATTTGACTGTTGGGATTTTCAAACATATTTTTCAAAATAAAACATTTCTTTTTAATTCAAAAACAATTTGTGAAATATATTTTTGAAAAAATATTTTGTCACATTAAAAATGTGAAGTTTAGAAAAATAAAATCCTTTGATCATTTGTCAAGTAGTAGATTTGTTTGTCCATACCTTGAGTGATTTATGTCGGGATGGAAATCTACGACTTCGTTGAAGCATACTTGAGACGTCGGGAGGTGTTGATGTAAGTATGCATTGATGATTTGTGTTTAAAAGTAACTTGCACATTTTACGTTATGTATTACAAGTTACATGTTTGTCATTATTAAAACCGAAAAAACCGTTTAGTTTAAATATCGTAATATTTGCACTAACACACCGTTAGTCCTCATTTTTTAAAATGAATTAAAAAGAGCAGCATAGGCTCGAACTCGGCTAAGCGTCTTGTGGTGTAATTATATCAAAATAAATTATATTTAACGTTTTCGTCCGTTTTTTACGTTTTTGTCATTTTTTTATGTATTCGTCCGCTTTTTTTCGTTTTCGTCATTCTTTTACTTTTTCGTCTTTTTTATACGTTTTCTTCATTTTTATACATTTTCTTCTGTTTTTAAACGTTTCCGTCTGTTTTTTTACGTTTTCGTTCGTTTTTATACGCTTTTGTCCATTTTAATCCGTTTTGGTCCGTTTTTATGTGTTTTCGTCCATTTTTTACGTTTTCATTGATTTTATGCGTTTTCGTCCGTTTTTTACGTTTTCGTCCATTTTTTACTTTTTCGCTCGTATTTATACGTTTTTGTTCTTTTTTTTACGTTTTCGTCCGTTTTTATACATTTTTGTCTGTTTTAGATGTTTTCGTCTATTTTTTTACGTTTTCGTTCTTTTTATATGTTTTTGTCCATTTTTATACGTTTTTATTTATTTTTATACGTAAAAAAATGAACGAAAACGTATAATCTAAGCATATTAAAACGTATAAAAACGAAAATGTAAAAAAAACAGACGAAACGTATACAAAATGAACGAAAATGTATAAAAACGGACAAAACGTTTAAAAACAGATGAAAACGTATAAAAACGGACGAAAACGTAAAAAAATGGACGAAAACGTAAAAAGCGGACGAAAGTATAAAAAAGTGACGAAAATGTAAAAAAATGGATGAAAATGGACGAAAATGTAAAAAACAAAAGACAAAAACGTATAAAAACGAACGAAAACGTAAAAAAACATACGAAACGTTTAGAAACAAACAAAACCTATAAAAACGGACAAAAACGTAAAAATACAGACAAAAACGTATAAGACAGACGAAAGCGTAGAAAAACGGACGAAAACGTAAAAAAAAATAAGGACGAAAACGTAAAAAAAACGGATGAAAACGTATAAAAACAGACGAAAACGGATAAAAATAAGTTTGAGCAAAAAAAAGGTTAAATGGAATTTATTGTGATATAATTACACCACTGGACGCTTAGTCCAGTGGTTGGGGTGTTGGTTTTTGGGCAACAAGACCCGAGTTCGAGTCTATGCTGCCATTTTTAATTCATTTTAAACAGTGAGGACTAACGGTGTAAAAAATATTAACTGGGGGACTAACGGGAAAATATTAATTAAACACTTAACGGTCAAACTATCGGTCCATCCAAAATAGGGACTAAATGAGTGCAAGATTTCAAAAATAGGTATCTCTGGTGTAACTAAAACGACTTAGGGACTAAACATAAAATCTGAGCAAACCATAGGGACCAAACGTGTAATTTTTTCTACATAAAATGAATAAACAGTTATAATTAACATGGCATATGATAATATAATCATTAAACTTTAGAGAGAAGTAAAAGATTACTATGAAAGCTGATCATGGTGTTTTTATTTCGTTACTTTTATGTGTTATTTATACAACATTCAATTACTATACATTTCACCAAACACATGGGTAAATAAAGGAAACAGGGTATTGATGGGAACGAGTAAATAGTATTACATAGACAAACGTCGAATCAAATAGTGAGTAATAATTCACAACACTATGTGCTCATCCACCAATAATTCATAACACTCCTGTAACACCCCAACCCGACAAGGGTCAAAATGTCACATTATGGTGTCAATCAGAACATACAAACGCAAGCGAAAGACTTACATACATAATGGTTACAAAGGTATTCTAATGATAGTAACGACATACTAACTCTATACATAATAAGTTCCAAAACTGAAATACAAATCCAAGCCAAGTCTAACTGAAGGTAAATCCAAATCTAATCCAAGAGCAAATGTGTATCTATCGTCAGGGTGGTCCACTAATAGCTCCTATGCACTCTTCACTCAATCCCACCTTCCAACCTAAAACCTGCCGCAGGAAAATAAATGCGGCTGAGCTTAAAAAGCCTAGTGAACAGATATATATAACAAACGAATAATCAAACATATATAAGTATAGGGAAAAGGAACATAAACTCCTGCTGAAACGAATATCATCTGTCAAAAGAATGAGAGATCAAAGATCAACTGAACAAATATCATAAGTCGAATGAATCAAATGAAGTGAGATATCAAGTGATAATACGAATCAGATAATCATAAGGAATCAAACGAATCATATAGGAATGCCCACGAACCTGTCTAAACGAGACACTCGAATAGACCACATAATCACATATACAGAATGCCCACGAACCTGTCTAAATGAGACACTCGAATAGACCACATAATCACATATACATATCCGTCAAATCATAAGTTGTACAATGAGTTGCTGTAACACCCCAACCTGATAAGGGTAGAAGTATTACGTTATGGTGACATATCAAAGCAAACACAAGCATATGACTTAAATAATACAAATGAATTTCGAAGGTTACAAAGGGAAAATTTGAAATACAAGGTTACAAATGAGAATTACAATAAATTCTAAGTCTAAACACGTAATCACTTCTAGTCATCTATAATCCATCATAACTATCAAGGTATAGTCTTCTAGGTCCAAAGTACTCTCCACTCATAACCCAGCTTCCAACTAAAACTTGTCGTAGGAAAAGAAATACGGCTGAGCTTAAAAAGCCCAGTGAACAGATATATATAACATAACATAACGGTAAAATAAGCATAAGCAACGAAGGAGTAAGAATACCAAATGAAAAGTATAATCATGAAAGTCATACAAATTTTAAAGAGAACTAAGAATCAAGAATGCATGAGAACTGAATAAGAATTGAATCAAGAGAATAATGAAATAAAGGAAAAGTTCATATAAGGATGTGCCATAAGAACTACATATCATAATCCGTCAAATCACATAATATCTTAAAAGTGCACGAAGAGGGGAGACCTCTAAGTACTAAAATTGTGAGAAGGAGTGTAAGGCACACACCACCTGGTCACCATAATCATATAAACATAAAACCTAGGATGCATCCATACGCTCCCTAACATAAGTATGTATGTCAGTACTAGACTAAGCACACACACGCATTAATGGCCAATAGTGATCACAATATAATACATAAACATAAGGGGGAACGCCGTAGATCTGCTAGGGTGCCATCCAAGACATGGTCATGGTACCTCCACAACTAGGTTAGCTCAGGCACAAATCTATCATAGCATACAACAATAATAATCTAGCATGGCAAGAGAAACAAGATAGTGACTCAATAAGCATGGCAAAGCATAAGCATATCATGGCAGAGACATTTATAATAAATGTCAGAAAGGATCATATAGGAATGACAATCATGCAATGAAAGTCAAGAATCAATAAAGGGAATCATATCAGGCAAAGGATCATAAGAAATATCTCTACTGAAAAGGGAAAGAATATCTGTACGATAACATAAGTGTCTCAAAGTAAGACAGAATATCCGTACCTTAGCAAATGAAATGAAAGCAAACAGAAAAGTGAACATAAGGAAACGCCTTCTTCAACGAATCTACACGGATTAATCATAAATTATTTATACGTCCATTTATAGTTCATTTAATGTCATAACGGATTTTAAATACTTGTTATTAATCACATTCTCATAATTAGGGTTTAAAGTGTAACTTACCAAAGTTTAGGGTTTATTTTGACAATTTCTAAAGATTAGGGTTAAATGTGTGAAATAATTCCATTTATGACCACCTAGGTTTAGCACATTTTAGAAAACCATTTAAACTCATTTTGGACTAAAATGTTTTCGGAGCTCAGACCAAATCCCAACTTGACATAGCAAACATACACACTCTCTTCATAAGTTTAGTTCACTTATGTGATCAGTGTAAAACACTTGAATAACATTTTATTTATGAGTTAATATATAGTATAGATTAATATTCTTAGTATTTATGTGATCAATCACGAAGCTTGATGCTAATTATTATTTCAATTTATCAATTCTAAATTCAATGGGTAAAATATACTATTCACATTTTTCACGTTTACACTATTAATTTGCTAAAGACAAATATGGTCCTGATCACAGTGCAGCGGATTTTGAAAGTAAACATGATATATATTATAGATACATTTTATTTTTGTCAAGCTATCATGTCTAAGTTTTTAGTTAATTACACGGATGTAATAACATCAGTTTAATATTCCACATCCATGCATGCAACCCAGTCCTACATGATTGATTCCCATGATGCACGTTCACACCCGTATTCACATAAAATACGAGCCCCCAACCTTTCATAAAATCACACACACGACACCCATACACAACACAATTTTAACGAGCCCAAGACCTCTCATAACATCACACATTAAACACACCATACGACAATAGCTTAAACTGACCAGATCATGCAACAACGAGCCCAATATACCCACACTTAACCAATTCCAAATCCAATCACACACCTCATCGACAACCCCACACACAGCCAAGACAACCTATTCGATACACAAACACAATACCTGATGTGTTTTTTTTAGGTCTATAATAAACTACCAAGTTTTAAATTTATTTATTGCCGAACTAACCTATAGACTCTAAACACTCACGAGCAGTAATGTAGATAGTTTCTAGGTAAGCAAGGGTCGTCACTAGGAGCGAAGCTAAAATGATCTAAAGGTATTCTAATTATTAATCTAACTATTCTATCCTATCCTAGAAAGCAATTAAAGATAAGGGGGTTTAGCCTGAGAGGCTACCACGATATTGTGTGTTATATAAACTAAATACGGGAAAGTAAATAACTAAACTAAGGATAGGGAACAATAGATCGATATAAGGAAGAACGGGTTAGCCACGTCTAATCCATTTTATAGTTATATAAGCTTATGTCTACTTGTTTTAATTCATTCAATTGTTTTGCCGCCAATCCGATTATCAATCCTGTCACGATTAAATAACCTACCATCGTGGTGGGAAAGAGGACATGATCATAGTGACCTATCTAGCATCAATACTAACTTATTGCTTTAAACCGTCTAACCTAGTTTGGCATTACGCGCTACTAGTCCTAATAGTGGCATGAGGCACGGTTCCGGTGTGTTCCCTCTAAGCCGTCTATATAGGATTCGGATTACTACACTTATGATCAATTAAAGTAACCACAATTACAGATAGTTAAATTACAACAATTAAACCAATAAGATCATAATCTAGTTACATAGACTTTTACTAGTTATAAGCAATAAACGAGTTTTTATCGATAAGCACCCAATCCAATAACAAAGTAAACACATCAACACAAGCATAAAAACTAATAAAACTTCATAAAAATGACTAACACCTAAGGGTGTTAGCCCTTAATCTCTGTAAAAGATAGAGTATACATTGCGAATAAACATAGAGAATTCATGAATAAAATACTTATGCTAACCGAATGATACATGACGTTAAGTATTGAGATGTTCTTCATCGATCTTCGAGGAGGTGTTGGGGACGAGTTGGGGGTGTCCCCAACTGATAATGGTTATTCTAATGATGATAAAATCGTCCATAGGGCTGTGGTATTTATAGGGGTAAGGAAGAGTAGCCTCCAAGTTTACCAAAAATATGCAGTCTGCTGTTACGACCCCGATACGGCGCATCTAGAAATCCTATGCGCCGCATCTCCTTCAAAATCAGATAGATTTTCTTTTTCTCTTCGCGTGGCCGCTTGAATCAACTAAAACGGAGTCCGGATGAAGATTTTATGACCAAAACAGTGAAGCATCTTCTAAAGTTGTTACGTAAACATTATTTCTTCATTTGGCTTCGATTCTTCACTTGATTTATCGGTTAAGGCTCATATACGACGTATCTCAAGGATAGGATGCGCCGCATTCGATGTAATCCCGTCTTGGTCTTCAAATATCTAGGGCTTCTATACGGCGTATTCATAGAATCCGATACGCCGTATTCTTCAAATCGACCAAGTTTCATATACGGCGTATTCCCAAAGATGGATACGCCGTATGCATCAAAGTCAGGCAAGGTGTAACACCCCAACCCGACAAGGGTAAATATGTCACACTAATGGTTTCATATCAGATCAGAACAAAGCACACATTACAGTAATACAAGAAATCTCAAAGGTTACAAATGAAATACTGAAATTACAAGGTTACAAATGCGAATACAAATTCTAAAAAATATAATATCTTCTAATCAACTCTAATCCAAAATAACTATCAAGTCTTCTAAGTCCAAGGTACTCTCCACTCATACCCATCTTCCAACTAAAACCTGCCGCAGGAAAAGAAATGCGGCTGAGCTTAAAAAGCCCAGTGAACAGATATATAATAAACGGAAACGAAAGTAAACGGAAATGAACAGAAGTAGCATAATGAATAAGATATAAGTAAAGGTTTAAAGAGTAAAGGTTTAGGACAGTAATCCACCACGAGCCCATATCATAACATATCACATATCATATCATATCATATCTTCATAATCATATAGAGGGGAGACCTCTCAGATAATCAGATAATATGAGGGGTGTCCTCATTCTTCAAATGGAGTAGCTAGCTCCTGAACTTTGTGAAAGGAGTGGATTGCACCCATCCCCAGTCACCATATCATATCAAAACGAACTGTCCACGAACACGGACACGAACCTAGGATGCATCCATTCGCCCCCCGAACAAATCATATTGGCCATAATAAATCATATAGTGTGCATGCATATCATAATCAAAATGGGGACGGTGTAACCAAATCACTAGGGCTACACGCTAGTCATGCCAGTGGTGCATCACAGACACGGCCATGTTACCTTCATGGCTAGGAAACGAACTTGGCTCGGGTATCAAACTGGGGTCAAATGTCAAAGTCCAAATCAAAGCAAAGGTCCATGTAGTCATAGTCCAAATATCAAAGTCCAAATCACAGGGTTCATATCAAAAGGTTCATATGCCAAAGGTTCAAATGTCCAAAGCCCATATCAATGGTTCAAATGCCAAAGGGTCATATTAAAGGTTCACATATCAAAATGTAGGGAAGCATAGCAATGGCTAAGGAAACCCTAATACGAATCAAATAGGAGAACGAAGGCTCCTCATTCAAAGAGCAGAATATCTGTACCTTATTCGAAACAAAAGCAAACAACGAAAGAAAAGTCACGAGATGATCACTCCCGCTTCACGGAACCTATACGAATTAAATACCAAGTATTACCTTAAGTCAAATGAATTTTAGTATGCTTTCCATTTTTAGTAATTATCTCGTTTTATCACGTTTCTGATATAACAACGTTTAAGGTTAAATATGCCAATTAGATAATTTTAGACTTAATAGGATACATATTTTAGTTTAGGTTTAATATAAAACCTTTAGAAATTTTAGGGTTTAATGTGTCTAAATATTAAGGTATAGGGTGAAATGTGAATTTTAGTGGAAAGTAGGCCTAAAAAGTTTGTGTAGTACTGTCTATCATGAAACAGTCAAAACGCCTCACATGACTCTCCTATGATTTGATGACTCGAACATAGGACCATAAGAAAGAAAAAATAAACATGTGACAACACACATATTGCACATGCTTCTCTATTTTTTTAACCATCCTTGCTGTACACAAAAAAAAAAACAATCCTAGACATTCTTTATATTATTTGATTTGAAAAGGAAAACCACAAGAAGAACTACCATATCCAACAGCCAAACAATTTACACTACTGCCATGTGGTTGATTCGAAAGTAGACACAGAGAAGGAAAAAAAGAAGACAATATAGCCATGCATGCAAACCCCCCTTTTTTTTTCCTACTCGTATGAAACACAACATATACTTCTCACCACATGAACTTGCAACACTCTCTTATATTTATTTGGATGCGTTTTGAACCAGGAAGAGAAACAAGCATGATTTCCCTTTCCAGCCCCCCCATCGACACAGTAAAACACACATGAAACACAGCCCCTTTCGACACCCATTAACATCACACGACACACACTTTATCCACAGCATGGGTTCGAAGAATATAACAAAACAAGCATGCCTTTTCTTTCTTTTATTTAGTTCGTTAGGATTGATATAAAGTATGCTCGAGTCGTATAAGAGTGGTCTCAAACAGTTTCAATGAAAACAGCTTCATTATGTCGATATGCAAAGGTTACTAAAATCGTTATTTCATGTGAATGAAGTGGTGATATCGTGCGAGTTGAATATGAGAGTTTTAACAGGTTTGTGATTCTTTTTATGGTTGTTGTTCGATACAGAAACGACCCAAGGTAGTATGTGATCTCTTTTTTCTTTTAGTTCGACACAACTCAACCACACCCAAGAATGTTTTGTGTTATACTAGATCGACCCCAAAACCAAACTTGTATGTATACTCTTTATTTTAGTTTGAAAAGATTTAGTCTCATACGTGTATAAAGGGTTTAACACGACCCAAAACAAAACAGAAAAATATGGAGGTCGAACAAGATATGGGTCGATGTATAAGCAGCTTTTACAATCGTTATTTGTGAATATAAATTATGATTTTATGTGACAAAGTTTACGAGACAAATTAAACAACGTACATGCGAGCATGATTCTTATAGTTTCTTAGCAGGTTATTAGCTTTGTTTCATGGTGCATAAGTCGAATCAAAGAGAGCAAAAAGGAGAACATCAAGAACCTGATGTCGACTAGGGCGAAGGAAACCGAATGGAATAAGGACTAAGGCTCGGATTAACAACACAAGGACTCCAACGATTGTACTCTTTATTGACACCAACGACCTGCTCCTTCTCTCCTTCTTCCTTGGCAGAAAAATATGTGATTTTGTGTGTGTTCTTCTGGTTAGAATTGGTGTAAATGAGGATGATACAAGGGAGTAAATTATACGGTTCAAAATAAAAAGGAAAAGCGTGTTGTGTTTTAAGGTAAGCCGTGTAAAGTGATTTGGAATAAGAATGGCATGAGATCTCCTATTTTTGGGACGAATAATGTGTATGTTTATCTTCTTGTGACAACCAATTGCAAGGGAGATAGGGCTAGGGAAAAATTTCGGCTAGCAGCATAGGTACATAGGACATAATTTGATTGTAGGTAACTTTAGGCTATATATATTTAGTTTAGTTATTTAATTTTAAGGTGTCTTTAATTTATAAGGCATAGTTTCCATGAGATTTATATTAATATTTCATACTTAGGGGGATTTTAAAATGGCGCAAAATTTATGGTTCAAAAATTTCGGGTTTTACACAAGGTCTTGAACTCTTCTAAGTATATGGATACGGCGTATCTAATTAGAGTTGATACGCCATATTGAGTGTCTGATCAGTAGGCATTCTTCAATATCTTCGTTTTTGCTCCAAAACACATCTTTTTCCATAACTTTCTCCAATTGCTTCCGATATTACTGAGATTTACAAAAGTAAATGATTAAGTACCAAATCTCACACATAATAGTATAAAATGAGCAATATAAACGGGATAATGATGCTAATAATATGTACTTATTTGATGTCATCAAATATCCCCCCACTTGAACTTTACTTGTCCTCAAGTAAACCTTAGATTTAAACTTATGAAAATGTATCATAAATAGGATGTATTTTTACAATTAAGCATTTATTCGTTTTATCATAATTGCACAACCAAACACTTAACGAATTAGAAACAAAATAAAATATTTCGATAAAAGCAAATCTAATCGTTTAACTGTCCAGTCGTGAAGAATATTCTATCATAAGCTTGGCAAGGATACACATCTCCCCCACTAAAGCTAAGGAGTAACAAGTCTAAAGCGGTAAAAAGGGTTTTTTTGGTTAAGGGTTGATCATCCTTTTTAATCTCTATCGATCTCATATTCCAGAAAAGGCGACAAAATCACAAATACATGATCGAATCCACGAACACGATACTTGCAATTGCTCAAATCCTTAACTCGAATAGGCTAAAGATAGGACCAAGTAATCTTTACCAATAATATTATATCAAAAAGGGCGACAAAATAATAAATACATAGCCGAATCCAGTACTACGATACTTAAGATTGCTCAAATCCCTAATCTCAATAAATCAAAGGTTTGGATGAAGAATGATATAGGGTATGGATAATATTTGGGATATAAATTGGTGTAAAATGAAAAATAAACAAAACAAATAGATTAAAATCCTAAGTGTGGTTAATCACTTTCCCAACCATCCCATGAATAAGACTCATATCATTGAATAACTCACGCTTTAACACTTGAAACACACGCTTTAGGTAGACACGAATTAGACTCAATAAAATCTCAATCAAAGAATAAACCTTAGTTGGCGTTCCCATAACGGCCAACTCCCATTCAATCCATAAATATAATATACAACAACAAATAGTGGTGATATCTCCCACTTAATACAAAACTTTACATAAGTTGGTTAAAACAAACATCCAACTTTTTCTTTCTTTTTCTTTTCTCATTTTTTCGATTTTTTTTTTCAAACTACTAACATAAACATAGATGTGTAAAATTTCACCACATCACTATAACGATAACTCTGGATAATTTTTCCATACTTTTCATGACTTCAGAAATAACGGTAATAGTGAAAGTAGTAAACACACGAAAATCAAGACTCAAAATATACAATATCTACTTTCACTCCAATTGCATTGTGCAATTTCCTGACCTAACCATAGATAATGAATTATGCACGCGAACACAGTTAATTGTAAGGAAACACACCTTGCTTAATGTAACTAACCACGGACTTTAATCTACAGGGTAGGCTAAGGTGTAAGGGTGTAACAAAACATTTTAAACATTGGGTGTATGAAACGAAAGGAATGGCTCTGAGGGTTTTTCTAGGGGTATCTTACTCTAAAAATGAGAGTAAACAAAGGGTTTATACGGGGGTTAACTAACCAGTGTAGTTAGTTAATAACACATAACATAAAAGGCTTTTTGGGTGTAATCCTAGAAATTTACCAATTTAGACAAGTCACTCCAATTATATAAATAATACTTATTATGGTGGTCTCGAATAGTATACAAGCCAAGTTCTAAAGTTTACAAGTCACCGGCACACTCATAGATTTTTGAATTTTGATAAGTTCACAATTTTTGAAAATAAGGTTATGTGTGCAGCTATGCAACTTAGATTAAACAAAAACATGCTAAAAAAAAAAAAATAAAAAAAAAAATTTTTTTTTATAATTAAGCATAGATTAAAGCATATTTTTGAAAAATTAAGGACAAGTAACGTTCTAATTCTCCATCCCCCACTTAAGTTAAACAACGTCCTCGTTGTTTGTATTTGAAATTAAAAACAAGAGATAGAAAGAATTAGAACGGAGAACTCCCCTGAGATTTGTTCGGTATGATCTTCCAATGTAAGTGTGCGAGCGTATAAAATGCGGGAGTCCATCAACATCTTCAATATTCCGGACCTGTAAAAATATAGAGACCACAGGAAAAACAAATCTCGAGAAACATCTCATTAATCATCGGTTAGAAAACGATAAACAAAAGAAAAACAAAGAACTGTATTCAATTCTGGCAGGTCGATACGCCGTATCTAAAAAGATAGATACGCCGCATTGATGTCAGCAAAACAGTTCGGACTAAAGTATTCCAGATGATTCGATACGCCGTATCCATAGGGGTTGGATACGCCGCATCGAAGGCTTGGGACAGACTCGACAGAAAATTAAATTGACATAAATTAAAAGATAAGCATGGGTTGCCTCCCACGAAGCGCTTGTTTTTGTTCAAGTCACGAGCCTGACTCCACCCTTATTTACTGTGTAATAGGGTGTTTACCCCCCACTTGAAATCAAGTGCGGGTGATAGTGATGTCAGGATCGTCCATCTTCATTATTACCTGAAAGACAAACAACCAAGAACAACAGTACAAACAAAAAAAATAAAACCTAAAGTAATGAAAATTAAATAAACACAAAAAAAATAAAAGAGAAAAATATTTTTGGGGTCACAGAAGATCGATGCGCCGTATCCAACAGACAATGGATACGCCGTATACGACACAAGTTAATACGCCGTATCTAACAGACAATAGATGCGCCGTATTATCTTCCTGTAACAATTTTTTTTTTTTTTTTTTTTTTTTTTTTTTTTTTTTTTTTTTTTTTTTAATTTTACCACAAAATCACAAAACTAAAAAAAATTGTCGCAGAACGTCAATGCGCCGTATTCACAGACAAGAATACGCCGTATTGAAATCAGACAGATGCGCCGTATTCACAGACAAGAATACGCCGTATTGCCTTTCTGAGACAGAAACACAGAATGACAAAAACACACAGAAACTAACGAAAACAAATAAAAACTAAAATACCAATAAATCAAATTAAACAATCACTCCCCGGCAGCGGCGCCAAAAACTTGATGTATTTTTTTTAGGTCTATAATAAACTACCAAGTTTTAAATTTATTTATTGCCGAACTAACCTATAGACTCTAAACACTCACGAGCAGTGTACCCGATCAATGTAGATAGTTTCTAGGTAAGCAAGGGTCGTTCACTAGGAGCGAAGCTAAAATGATCTAAAGGTATTCTAATTATTAATCTAACTATTCTATCCTATCCTAGAAAGCAATTAAAGATAAGGGGGTTTAGCCTGAGAGGCTACCACGATATTGTGTGTTATATAAACTAAATACGGGAAAGTAAATAACTAAACTAAGGATAGGGAACAATAGATCGATATAAGGAAGAACGGGTTAGCCACGTCTAATCCATTTTATAGTTATATAAGCTTATGTCTACTTGTTTTAATTCATTCAATTGTTTTGCCGCCAATCCGATTATCAATCCTGTCACGATTAAATAACCTACCATCGTGGTGGGAAAGAGGACATGATCATAGTGACCTATCTAGCATCAATACTAACTTATTGCTTTAAACCGTCTAACCTAGTTTGGCATTACGCGCTACTAGTCCTAATAGTGGCATGAGGCACGGTTCCGGTGTGTTCCCTCTAAGCCGTCTATATAGGATTCGGATTACTACACTTATGATCAATTAAAGTAACCACAATTACAGATAGTTAAATTACAGCAATTAAACCAATAAGATCATAATCTAGTTACATAGATTTTTACTAGTTATAAGCAATAAACGAGTTTTTATCGATAAGCACCCAATCCAATAACAAAGTAAACACATCAACACAAGCATAAAAACTAATAAAACTTCATAAAAATGACTAACACCTAAGGGTGTTAGCCCTTAATCTCTGTAAAAGATAGAGTATACATTGCGAATAAACATAGAGAATTCATGAATAAAATACTTATGCTAACCGAATGATACATGATGTTAAGTATTGAGATGTTCTTCATCGATCTTCGAGGAGGTGTTGGGGACGAGTTGGGGGTGTCCCCAACTGATAATGGTTATTCTAATGATGATAAAATCGTCCATAGGGCTGTGGTATTTATAGGGGTAAGGAAGAGTAGCCTCCAAGTTTACCAAAAATATGCAGTCTGCTGTTACGACCCCGATACGGCGCATCTAGAAATCCTATGCGCCGCATCTCCTTTAGAATCAGATAGATTTTCTTTTTCTCTTCGCGTGGCCGCTTGAATCAACTAAAACGGAGTCCGGATGAAGATTTTATGACCAAAACAGTGAAGCATCTTCTAAAGTTGTTACGTAAACATTATTTCTTCATTTGGCTTCGATGCTTCACCTGATTTATCGGTTAAGGCTCATATACGACGTATCTCAAGGATAGGATGCGTCGCATTCGATGTAATCCCGTCTTGGTCTTCAAATATCTAGGGCTTCTATACGGCGTATTCATAGAATCCGATACGCCGTATTCTTCAAATCGACCAAGTTTCATATACGGCGTATTCCCAAAGATGGATACGCCGTATGCATCAAAGTCAGGCAAGGTCTTGAACTCTTCTAAGTATATGGATACGGCGTATCTAATTAGAGTTGATACGCCGTATTGAGTGTCTGATCAGTAGGCATTCTTCAATATCTTCGTTTTTGCTCCAAAACACATCTTTTTCCATAACTTTCTCCAATTGCTTCCGATATTACTGAGATTTACAAAAGTAAATGATTAAGTACCAAATCTCACACATAATAGTATAAAATGAGCAATATAAACGGGATAATGATGCTAATAATATGTACTTATTTGATGTCATCAATACCCCATTTCAGCCACTCGACACCCATTATTACTTTTACACACACAGGTTTAAAAATTCTTTTTATACTTCTCAAGTTTATATATAATGACCAGTTAAACTCCTTCTACTACTCGCTCTTTAACCCTTCACAAATTAGGTTCCCATAATTAATATACGTATCTCATCATTGAATAACTATCGGTTTGTACAAGGTTTCCTTATTAAGATGATAAGCTCAAAGACACATTAGGTTGAATCAGGGTTAAATCGAAGAGAGTAAAAGACATAATTCGACATCACTAGATAACCAGAATTCTTATTGTAATTTGTGTATCGTAATCATTCATATAAATATCTATATATATGTGTCCGAATGACCGTTTGATTTATCATATTAACGAGACTCGGCAGTACATGAGTAGATGAGGGTTTTACCTTTAGCTTGAACCAATAAAGGTCGACTAGGAAGAAAGGCTACACCGAACACGATCACCAACAAGTCTGTTACAGAACTTCAAACATAATAGTAATCTAAGGCCACGATCGAACTGATCTTGAAGACACCCTGAACACGAACATCAGCCCCATTCCCAATGAATTCACAATCACAGCTTGCTAGCCTACGATCCTTATAACTCGTAGAGAAAATATCTGAGTGGACTGTTTATGTTTTTGCATGATTTGGAAGGAGATAAATCATGGCTGTGATATCTCTAGTTTGCTACGGTATTTGAGAGGAAAAAGGCAGAAGAGTAGGTTGTTATAGGGTTTAGAAGAAAACGTGTGATGTGGTGAAGGAAGAAAGAAAGTCATGTTTTGTAATTAGGTAATGGGACACATGCAAAATCTTCTAACTTTATACAATAATTTTCTTTTCTTTTTTTTTTGTTCTTATCTCTTTGGTTATAATCGGTGTAAAGGCAGGGAGCAAAATATATAGAGTATGAAATATAGGCAAAGCGTGTACACATATATGGTAATGCCATGTAATTGATTGAGATAATAATGCATGGGATCTTTTCTGTTATGGGCTAGAATCGGTTCACATATTTAGGAGACAAATGGAGAACATGTAGGACTTAGCAATATTAGGATAACCTTTAGCCTGAGGAAACTTTAGATTATAGTTAATTAGTTTTAGGATTTAATTTAAATGTGTATATAAATTTTAAGGTATACTTTTTAATGACATTTAGTTATATTTCATACTTAGGTTGAAATTCAAAATGGTGCAAAACTTACGGTTCAAATATTTTGGGTTTTACAACTCTTCCCATCTAAAAAAAAATTTCGTCTGCGAAATTGAAGTGAAGCGAAACGGAAAGCACAACGGACCGTGAACGGAAATGTGAATGACTTTGTTTCTCATGACTCTATCTTGTTAATCAAAATAGATTCGGCTTCCTCAGAAAAGACATACCATAATGAATCCAGAAAAAAAGAGTAATACACCAAACGTAACAGATGATAATCGTACTCTCTCGGAAGGGATACAGGGAATACGTAGGATTTAACGGATATATCGTCCATGGAATTTGATTAGACAAATCAGATGAGAACATACAGAAAACAGATTGTTTGATATCATCAAACGGCAGAAAGCTCTACAACAGAACCTAAGATTCTTATCGGAAGTATAGAGGTCAGCAAACGCGTGACGAGAATCCAAACGTATCAAATCGTATAACGGTGAAGGCAGATTAAGCGTATAGGTAGAATGAACCTAAAGTCTCACTAACGCAGATAATCTCAAACAGCTATCAGAAATTCTAAGGCTTCTAAGGCACTCCTCGAAATATCCTATGATCACAATAAGTGCACGTTATATGATGTAAGTATTATCACGTTGGCCAGACGTCATAATACTAGCATCATATATATATGCCCTCATGATGACCATACTTTATCTCAAGTCGTGAAATAAGCAACTTATCTTAATCACCTAACAGTCCTTCTACCTCCTAGGGTTGGTCCGAATCAAATCATCACTACGGATTCGAAATCAAAGAAACAGATCGCATAGATAACGTAACGGAACCTAGTAAGAATCATCGAATGAAGCTTGTCGTCAAAAGCATCAATTCTTCCACAATTCATCAAAGTCCTCATATCAAAACCGTCATCCAACATACGCAGAGTGAACACATAACGTAATTTCTAATAGAGAACCTAAATCATTTAAAGGGTCTTATCATCATGTAACAGAAACTTAAGTAGGTTGAGAGGAAGTGAATTACGTCATCAATAGCTTCATCCTTCACAGAATCAACTCTTCCAAATACAAACGTCCGCTTCAAAATTCATCCATTGAAATACATGATCTCAAATCTCTTCCAAGTCCAAGCAGTCTGCCTACTTCTGTCTGTATGATCATAGGATGAAAAGGAATTATAATCTTGAGTCTGGTTCCTCAAGCCTTCAGCAACTCTTCTTGAAATTGTGGTGTAGTAACGCGAATCTCTGACATGATCATTGTGCATCCTTCCATCCGCAAGTCTACTTCTGCTCTCAATTCATCTTAGTACAACTAAAATGAATAGAGAAGCAAGATTGCGTGTCTTCGACAGGTCTTCTAGCATAGCTCAAAATTCGCCAATTCGATATCATTCTCCTTATATTTTTGCAACCATGTTTGTCTTGCAAGCGATGTCTTCCATCTTCAAGGTAAACACCGCTGTTGTCGACTCCAGGTTATGTGCTGAATGGTTTGTCTCCTACGGTCTGGTTGTCTTGATACCCGAACTGAAATCTCCACGTGCTGCATGAGGTATAATCGAGTCCCATCTCAGTTTTTCTCTTCTTTTTATATGCTTCTTTCATGGTAACGCATGTCACGAACATCTTCTACTACTCTTCTGCAAGGTTTCTAACTCCGATAACGGTCTTAAATCTTGGTCTTTTCTGTGGGAAACTCTGTCATTATAGGATACCTGGAAGTGCTGTCTGCTACAATCTCTAAACGCCAATCAAACCTACTCTTCCAGAACAAAGGGTCATTCTACTTAATACAAAAATGATCTACATGTTCCTCTTTCGTCTCTGGACACAACAAAACATCATACTATGGCAATTCGTCCAATTACTCGCGAAAACATGATTCTATTAGCCAATACAATTGGCATCATTAAAACTCATAATGATCACAACGAGTACAAAAGCAGCTTCAGGAAACGTCTTAGGGAAACTTCATATCTACTTCACATCACCTATCTTTTTCTTCACGAATGAAACTGGAATGCTTCATGGAGGTTACTCTCAGTTAGTCAGCTCCCTTCTTAGGAGTTCTTGTGGTTGCTTCTTCAGTCCTTCAAACCTAAATGAGGCCGTCTGATACGGAGTTTCAAAGATAGTCCAAATCAATCTTGACACGCAGAAATGGATAATGATTACGGATAGTGATACGGTTAAATTCACAATAGTCGATACGCCGCCGCATACTTCCCTCTTTCTTCTTCATAAACCAACAGGAGAACCCAAAGAGAAGCACTAGGGTGAACAAAATCATAATCCATCAGCTCCTTCAATCTCTCAACTTCTATGGCATCATGGTTTCGTCAACTGAGATCAGTTCAATGTCAACTCTACTTCCCAAGCTGGGGGGAATACCAAGAGGTTCATCAGAGAATATCGAAAAATTTTCGTACAACCAAAATACTTCCAATGCCAGAGCTTCCTAAGGATGGATACTAATAGGTATCAGGAGAAATTTGACAATCAAATGAGATTGGAGTAAGAGTTTCCATAGCAGCATTAATCTTAACAGATTTAAGTGGTTGAGAGTCATCAAAGCAAAAGTAGAACGAAGTAGATTGTTTGTAACACCCCGACCCGACAAGGGTAAAGATATCACAATAATGGATTCATATCAGATCAAAACAAAGCATACATCTACAGTAATACAAAAATCTCAAAGGATTACAAATGAAATACTGAATCTACAAGGTTACAAATGAAAACTTCCAAAAACACTAATTCTAAAATATATTATCTTCTAGTCCACTCTAATCCAGAATAGCTATCCAATCTTCTAAGTCCAAAGGTACACTCTCCACTCATTCCCAGCTTCCTACTAAAACCTGCCGCAGGAAAAGAAATGCGGCTGAGCTACGAGAGCTCAGTGAACAGATATAACGATAACAAAACAGTAACAGATGGCAGTACAAAGAAAATCAGGAATACAGATTATACAGATATAATCAGAGTGAAGAAATAAGAGTAAGGAATAAATAAGGAATCAGGTTTAAGGAAAAAAGAAAAAGAACAAGAAAAAGGAAACAATTAAGATTTATAAGATAAGGAAAACAGAAATCCATCACGAGCCCAGATAACAGATAATATCATAACAGTGTAACCATATAAGCAATCTAGAGGGGATACCTCTCAAGTAACCAGATAATATGAGGGGTGACCTCATGTATCAAATTGGAGTGATCAGCTCCCAGATAATGTGAAAGACGTGTATCGCACACACCATCAGTCACCAGAGAGATATATATATATATATATATATATATATATATATATATTATATATATATATATATATATATATATATATATATATATATATATATATATATATATATAACCAGTAAATAATAACAGATAACAGAAACAGATCAAATCTAGGATGCATCCATACGCCCCTGCAGACAAATCATAATCATAATGGCCATAGCAGATAACAAATAAGGGACGGAACAGGTCATCACTCTCCTGCCCTAGAGTCATGTCAAAGGTGCATCAATGACATGGACATGAAACCCTCATGCCTAGTGAATGGCTCGGATATCAGACTGTGGTCAAGGTCAGATGTCATATAATAAACAGAGTGTCATATCTAAGGGTTCATGGCATAAGGTTCATGTCAAGTAGTTTCAGAATTAAATATCAAAGGTTCAAATCAGAGTTTATCAGATTAAGTTTTATATCAAAGTTTAAGTTCAGATTAAAAGGACTATATCAAATGGTTCAGAAAAGAATTTCACAGGTTCATAATTAAAGTTCGTAGCAAAAGTTCATTTTAGAAGTTCCTGTCAAAAGTTCATTTAAAGCAATCCTTTAATAATGGTTTTCAATAAAATGATCTTTCAGAATAGTTTTCATAAAATAATCTTGCAAAACGGTTTTTCATGAAAATATTCTTTAAACTAGTTTCCACAAAAGTTAACAAATGTCATATAAAAATAGTATCATATCACCATTCATAATCATTCTTTTAAAATAACTGATTGTTCTCAAAACATTTCCAGGTCATAATTAAAAAGGTTTTCACATAACAGATTTTTATATCAGAGGTCGTAACAAAAGGGAATCATGCAAAAGGTTCAAAGCAAAGAGGATTATAATAAGGACATCAACTCAGAAGTAAAACAGATCAGAACATGAGAGAGATCATAGAAGGCTCACAAAACAAAGAGATCACATGAAAGGTTCACAAACAGAAGGGAACATAGCAATGGTATAGGGAATCCTAATAAGGAAAATGAAAAACTGAAAGAAAAGGAAATGAAAAACCCTTACTGAAAAAGGGCAGAATATCTGTACCTTATAAGCAAAGCAAATAAGCAAAACAGACACGGAATAGTATCAAGGCTTCTCCTTCTTCACACCTAAAGGAGTAGAAGACGGAATTACAAAATATTCTAACTCAGATTATTACTTTTAGTTTACCTTTCCATTTTAAGTAACTTTCTATTTTTAGTAACTTTCCAGATTTAGTAACTTTCTATAATTAACAGATTTCCATACTTAGCAAGATATTAATATTACAGATTAGGTTAAGTCCTTATTTAAGAATTATTATGGGCATAAGGTATATTTTAATAAGTTACAAAAGTTTAAGGTTAATTATGACAAGTTTACATTGTTTAGGGTTTTAATTGTAAATTCATTAAATTCAAAGGTCTAACATGAAAATACTTTAAGTTACTGAATTAAATACTCATATTATTCAGAATGACATTTTAATCTCTTAAGCTTCACAATTTACACTTTATACCCCTCTAGTTATATAATTTACAAAACAAACCTTCTATTTACAATATTCACAATTAAATCCCTACAATATTCACATATACCAAACAAGTACCTCATTTTACAAAATTACAGAATGTAACCTCAGAATTATTTATAGTACGAATCAGATCCCTCAGAATTCAGAATTTACACATTTGGTCCCTTAACTTTACAAAACTTATAAATCAAATCATAATTTAGTAACAATTATATATTAAGCCCATAAATCCTCAAAATTACACATTACACCCTTAATAACATTATTTACACAGAATAACATCAAGTTTGTAAAATTTACACTTTAGTCCCTCTATTTTAATTAAATACAAACCGAATAATAAATAATTATATAATTACCAAATAAACCTTTAAATTATAAATTGACACATGACACCCTTATATTATATTTTTTTCATATTACCCCAGATCTAAAGTGACTTACAAAAATATCCCACAAGTTTTAAAAATTACAAAACACACCCTTTTAATTTAAAAACTCAATCGGTAATACTTTTTAATCAACAAACCCTAACCAAAATTCATCCAATCATTACATCATCATCCAACAACCTTAAAATGCATTAAATGACCAGATCCATCCAGAAAACCCTAACCCTAAATCGTTAGTCAGGTTTTTATATTATTTTCCAAAAATCCGATAAACAAAATAATTAACCACGATTCATACAAGCTTCAACAAATCAAAAAGTCATTTTTACAGAGTGATATGATGATTATAGAACCCATAAAAATTATGTACAAGCCTTAGAAAAATTGTATGAATATATTTGGATTTATGGTACGTTTTAAGCATTAAAAATTATTACGATCAATCAAGCTTGCATGGGTCGATTTAGCCAATTTATATGAATCATATATGATGTAAGGATCATGAGAAAAATGCCATACGAATTTTAAAATGTGTGAATTAGGCGTAGGAATTATGTGTACCTCGGATGAAAACGCGACAAGAAAAATAACCACGGATCAAACCAAGCAATGCCACGACCAAATCCTATTTTTCCTAGCTTCCTTGAATGATGAAGAACACCAGAAAAATGCTCAATGATTTCCAGAAAATCGGATGTATTTTGTGCGTGTTTTAGTGTGTCGATTTGAGGGTTTTGGAGATAAGGATGAAGAATAAAAAGGAATGCCGTGTTATCTTGAGGAGGGGGGATGGATTTTCGGCCCACATGATGAAAACAAATCAATTTACTGGTTTGTGGAATTGTTTCCCATTTTAGTTAGTAATTATCTCTTATTTAGTTTTTAAATATAATTAAATAATAAAAAAAATAATTTTCGGATCATGTATACAATATTTGAGTGTAACAATAATTTTTTTTGGACATGTAAAAATGTTAAAATGTTGTCTCAAAATTATTTTACTTCATATGTAGTTCGTTTCCAGAGATTCGGAATTAATTTGGAACTTTATAAGTGATTTTAATTAACTTTTAAGTTTTCAGGGGTATTTTGGTCATTTACATGCTTTCTAAATTTCAGGTATTACAACTTCTTCCCCTCTAAAAAAATTTTTCGTCCTTGAAAATTGAGGTGAAACGAAACGGAAACACAACTGACTGTGATCAGAAATATGAATGACTTGGTTCTTATGACTCTATATTGTAGGTCAAAACTTTGGTTTCCTCAGAAAGACAAATCATACCGAATCCAGATCAAAAGAATAATATATCGAACGTAACAGATGATAATCGGATTTTCTCAGAAGAGACGCAGGAAATACATGGGATTTTGACGGATATGCCGTCCACAGAATTTGATTTGACAAATCAGATTAGAACGTACAGAAATAGATTATCGATAACATCAATTGGCAGAAGTTCTATAACAGAACCTAAGATTATTATCGGAAGTATCAGAGGTCAGCAGAATGCGTGACGAGAATCCAAACGTATCAATTTACATAACGGTGAAAGCAGATTACGCGTACAGTTAGAATGAACTTAAAGTCTCACTAATGAAGATACTCTCAACAGTTATCAGAATTTCCAAAGTTCTAAGGCACTTCTCGAAATATCCTATGCCCACAACAAGTGCATGTTATATGATGTAAGTATTATCACGTTGGCCAGACGTCATAATACTGGCATCATATAAATATGCCCTCACGATGGTCATACTTTATTTCAAGTCGTGAACAGAACAACTTATCTTAATCCACCTAGTCTTCCTACGGTCTCAGAGTTCATCAAAATCGAATACCCTAACTAAGAGGAGAACGAATCACTCGAAAGAGTTAACAGAAGTCCCAGAATGTCTATCAGAATTTGGTACCTCGTTTAAAGCATAAGATCATCCTTAATTCGTCAATTTCGCATAACAAAACCATCATCCAACATACGCAGAATTAACACCGAACGGAATTACTAACAGGGGACATAAATCATTCAAAGGATTTCATCATCAGGTAACAGAAATTTAAATAGGTCAAGAGGAAATGAATTACGTCATCCATAGCTTCATCCATCACAGAATCAATTCTTCCAAACACAAACGTTCGCTTCAGAATTTTCTTCCATTCAAAATCATGATCTCAATTTCCATTCTCAAGTCTTCTTCTGCTCTCAATTCATCTTAGTACAACTAAAATGAATAGAGAAGCAAGACTGCGAGTCTTGGACAGGTCTACTAGCACAGTTCGGAATTCGCTAACTCAGACTGCTGTCATCACCGGATGCCTGGTAGTGGTGTCTGCTACAATCTCTGAACGCCAATCAAATCTACTCTTCCAGAACAAAGGTCATTCCATTTAATACGAAGATGGTCTACATGTTCCTCGTTCGTCTCAGAGCACAAACATGTTGTCATACTATGACAATTGTCCAAATACTCGCGAAAACATGATTCTTATTAGCCAATACTATTGGCATTTTTTAAGACTCATAATGGTCACAATGAGTACGAAAACGGTTTTCATCAATCGTTCCGGGGAAAACTTCATATCTAATTCACATCACCAATCTTTACGAATAAAACTGAAATACTTTACGGAAGTTGCTCTCAGTTAGTCATCTCCTATCTTAGGAGTTCTTGTGGTTGCTTCTTCAATCCTTCAGGCATTAAATGAGGTCGTCTGATACAGAATTTACAAGGATAGAATAATTTAATCATTGATACTCGGAAATGAAAAGTGATTATGGTTAGAATTACGGTTAGGTTTACGATAGTTGATATGCAGACGCAAAATTTTCTCTTTCTTCTTCATAATTTAATAAGGTATTCAAAGGGAACACTGAGGTGGACAAAAACATATTACATCAGCTTCTTCAATCCCTCAACTTCAACAGTATCATGGTTCGTCAGCTGATATCGGTTCAAAGTCAATTCTACTTCTCAACCAGGAGAGATACCCAAATGTTTCATCAGAAAGCACCAGAAAATTTGTACAACAAAACTTCCAATGCCAAAACTTTCTAATGGTGGATACTAATAGGTGTCAGGAGAATTTGACGATCAAATGAGATCAGGGTAAGTATTTCCATAGCAGTTTTAAGCTTAACAGATATGAGCGGTTAACGATTATCATATCAAAAGTAGGGTGGAGCAGATTGTTAGGGATCACATTTCAAATCCGGTAGTCTATGGTAGCTTTTACGAAGAGCCAGCCAGTCAACAAAAGACCTCGAAATCGAATATATCAAAAGTAAACAGATCCGCAGAACGAATATGGTTATTTTTACCAGACGGATAGTTCATATGTCAGAGTCAAGCACATGGTTCAGTATAGTGTGGAGATATATAGGCGAACAATTCAAGGTGTTGGAATCTTATTAGCTATTTAGCACAAGTGGCAGGTAGGTTGCGAATAATCGGTAATACGGACATCGTATAACTGTCAAAAGTGAGGCGTATAGAAATATCAGTTATCAGCATCATAATGCTCAGTTAACAATTTCATATCGAGACAATATTTTCGTCATATCCTTCCAAAAGAAACTAGTTGGCTGCAAGATTTATCAATCAAAGGGAGGAAATAAACTTCCTATATTCATGGTTAATAATCACCAGAGTTCTCATAGGAGTAGTATGGATTTTGCAAGACAGAATAGTATCAGATGATACATTTATATCCAGCACGGGTAATGAATTTATAGAAGGTGTCAAACACATTAAGGTTAAACGGCCTTCGGGATGGTCGGAAAATATCAAACTGTTTGTCATACAGATCGGAAGTGAAGATCACAATCAGGTAGTGGAACACTCCCAGAAGATACACTTAAGCAAACTCACTTCCTGGTCTTCGGTTGCTGCTCTTTCTGGTTGTTCAAATCAACTGGTATGATCCGAAAGACATCTTCGCTTGGCGGCTAGACAATCTCTCGGTATCATGTCAAATCCTACTTCACATTCCGGTGGAAAACTTGGTGGTTCAACCAGGAATCATATTCGGAAAAACTCAGGGTGCCAATTAATTCTCAAGATAAGGTACATTCGTTGGTGTACGAAATGGTTTCTAGGAAAACTTCATAACCGCGAAAGTAACACACGAGTCTCCAGAGTAATAGTGATAGCAAGGAGTTTAACAATCGGTAATCATGGTAGGAAGTTCAAAATTGTTTTCAAATGCCAAAGGTGGGACATAGGAGGATAATCGTCAATATTTTGAATGTTCAATCAACCAATCTCTTATCAGGACAAAATCAGTTAACTATCAAGGAAAGACGGATCGGCAAAATAGATCCTACCGTTTAGAATGAGAGGGAAAACATTTTTTTATACTCGTGGAGAAACACCACAAGACTTCTCATGGGAACAGAGATGGTTAAGACGAAATCAAATAAATGATTATCAGAATCAAGAAACAACTAACAGAAGGTATCAAGTATATCATTGTCATGGGGATTCTCAGAATGCCCGAAGAGGCATCAGAATGATTTACCAAAGGTTCAGAGGTTGGAGTCGGAATCTGAAGGTAAGGATCAAATAGTGTCAGACAATTACTATGCAATTTCAATGCTTCAGGTTTTATTTAGGCTTCAATTCTTAGGTGGTGCAAGGCATAAGCTCTAATTTTCCAAACGTGATTTCAATAGGCTTAACCAACAGCAAAGCATGAATCAGAGTGATACGGAAGCAATGCTACTTATACATATGACTTATAGTCTACCCATTCCTCACTGGTCAGAATTTAAGTTCCTATAGGGAAATCCTAAGGCAATTTCTCAAAGGTTGTCCTACGAGCACCTACAGTGGAAACTTAGTGGTCCATACTTCACAGGTCAAGGGTAAATGTATTACGAGTCGCAGCCTGTCATCTCTGATACCATAAATTGTAACACCCCGACCCGACAAGGGTAAAGATATCACAATAATGGATTCATATCAGATCAAAACAAAGCATACATCTACAGTAATACAAAAATCTCAAAGGATTACAAATGAAATACTGAATCTACAAGGTTACAAATGAAAACTTCCAAAAACACTAATTCTAAAATATATTATCTTCTAGTCCACTCAAATCCAGAATAGCTATCCAATCTTCTAAGTCCAAAAGTACACTCTCCACTCATTCCCAGCTTCCTACTAAAACCTACCGCAGGAAAAGAAATGCGGCTGAGCTACGAGAGCTCAGTGAACAGATATAACGATAACAAAACAGTAACAGATGGCAGTACAAAGAAAATCAGGAATACAGATTATACAGATATAATCAGAGTGAAGAAATAAGAGTAAGGAATAAATAAGGAATCAGGTTTAAGGAAAAAAAAAAAGAAACAAGAAAAAGGAAACAATTAAGATTTATAAGATAAGGAAAACAGAAATCCATCACGAGCCCAGATAACAGATAATATCATAACAGTGTAACCATATAAGCAATCTAGAGGGGATACCTCTCAAGTAACCAGATAATATGAGGGGTAACCTCATGTATCAAATTGGAGTGATCAGCTCCAGATAATGTGAAAGACGTGTATCGCACACACCATCAGTCACCAGATATATATATATATATATATATATATATATATATATATATATATATATATATATATATATATATATATATATATATATATATATAATATATATATATATATAACCAGTAAATAATAACAGATAACAGAAACAGATCAAATCTAGGATGCATCCATACGCCCCTGCAGACAAATCATAATCATAATGGCCATAGCAGATAACAAATAAGGGACGGAACAGGTCATCACTCTCCTGCCCTAGAGTCATGTCAAAGGTGCATCAATGACATGGACATGAAACCCTCATGCCTAGTGAATGGCTCGGATATCAGACTGTGGTCAAGGTCAGATGTCATATAATAAACAGAGTGTCATATCTAAGGGTTCATGGCATAAGGTTCATGTCAAGTAGTTTCAGAATTAAATATCAAAGGTTCAAATCAGAGTTTATCAGATTAAGTTTTATATCAAAGTTTAAGTTCAGATTAAAAGGACTATATCAAATGGTTCAGAAAAGAATTTCACAGGTTCATAATTAAAGTTCGTAGCAAAAGTTCATTTTAGAAGTTCCTGTCAAAAGTTCATTTAAAGCAATCCTTTAACAATGGTTTTCAATAAAATGATCTTTCAGAATAGTTTTCATAAAATAATCTTGCAAAACGGTTTTTCATGAAAATATTCTTTAAACTAGTTTCCACAAAAGTTAACAAATGTCATATAAAAATAGTATCATATCACCATTCATAATCATTCTTTTAAAATAACTGATTGTTCTCAAAACATTTCCAGGTCATAATTAAAAAGGTTTTCACATAACAGATTTTTATATCAGAGGTCGTAACAAAAGGGAATCATGCAAAATGTTCAAAGCAAAGAGGATTATAATAAGGACATCAACTCAGAAGTAAAACAGATCAGAACATGAGAGAGATCATAGAAGGCTCACAAAACAAAGAGATCACATGAAAGGTTCACAAACAGAAGGGAACATAGCAATGGTATAGGGAATCCTAATAAGGAAAATGAAAAACTGAAAGAAAAGGAAATGAAAAAAAACCCTTACTGAAAAAGGGCAGAATATCTGTACCTTATAAGCAAAGCAAATAAGCAAAACAGACACGGAATAGTATCAAGGCTTCTCCTTCTTCACACCTAAAGGAGTAGAAGACGGAATTACAAAATATTCTAACTCAGATTATTACTTTTAGTTTACCTTTCCATTTTAAGTAACTTTCTATTTTTAGTAACTTTCCAGATTTAGTAAGTTTCCAGATTTAGTAACTTTCTATAATTAACAGATTTCCATACTTAGCAAGATATTAATATCACAGATTAGGTTAAGTCCTTATTTAAGAATTATTATGGGCATAAGGTATATTTTAATAAGTTACAAAAGTTTAAGGTTAATTATGACAAGTTTACATAGTTTAGGGTTTTAATTGTAAATTCATTAAATTCAAAGGTCTAACATGAAAATACTTTAAGTTACTGAATTAAATACTCATATTATTCAGAATGACATTTTAATCTCTTAAGCTTCACAATTTACACTTTATACCCCTCTAGTTATATAATTTACAAAACAAACCTTCTATTTACAATATTCACAATTAAATCCCTACAATATTCACATATACCAAACAAGTACCTCATTTTACAAAATTACAGAATGTAACCTCAGAATTATGTATAGTAAAATCAGATCCCTCAGAATTCAGAATTTACACATTTGGTCCCTTAACTTTACAAAACTTATAAATCAAATCATAATTTAGTAACAATTATATATTAAGCCCATAAATCCTCAAAATTACACATTACACTCTTAATAACATTATTTACACAGAATAACATCAAGTTTGTAAAATTTACACTTTAGTCCCTCTATTTTAATTAAATACAAACCGAATAATAAATAATTATATAATTACCAAATAAACCTTTAAATTATAAATTGACACATGACACCCTTATATTATATTTTTCTCATATTACCCCAATCTAAAGTGACTTACAAAAATATCCCACAATTTTAAAAATTACAAAACACACCCTTTTAATTTAAAAACTCAATCGGTAATACTTTTTAATCAACAAACCCTAACCAAAATTCATCCAATCATTACATCATCATCTAAAAACCTTAAAATTGCATTAAATGACCAGATCCATCCAGAAAACCCTAACCCTAAATTGTTAGTTAGGTTTTTATATTATTTTCCAAAAATCCGATAAACAAAATAATTAACCACGATTCATACAAGCTTCAACAAAATAAAAAGTCATTTTTAAAGAGTGATATGATGATTATAGAACCCAGAAAAATTATGCACAAGCCTCAGAAAAATTGTATGAATATATTTGGATTTATGGTACGTTTTAAGCATTAAAAATTATTACGATCAATCAAGCTTGCATGGGTTGATCTACCAATTTATATGAATCATATATGATGTAAGGATCATGAGAAAAATGCCATACGAATTTTAAAACGTGTGAATTAGGCGTAGGAATTATGTGTACCTCGGATGAAAACGCGACAAGAAAAATAACCACGGATCAAACCAAGCAATGCCACGACCAAATCCTATTTTTCCTAGCTTCCTTGAATGATGAAGAACACCAAAAAAATGCTCAATGATTTCCAGAAAATCGGATGTATTTTGTGTGTGTTTTAGTGTGTCGATTTGAGGGTTTTGGAGATAAGGATGAAGAATAAAAAGGAATGCCGTGTTATCTTGAGGAGGGGGGGGGGGATGGATTTTTGGCCCACATGATGAAAACAAATCAATTTACTGATTTGTGGAATTGTTTCCCATTTTAGTTAGTAATTATATCTTATTTAGTTTTTAAATATAATTAAATAATAAAAAAAATATTTTTCGGATCATGTATACAATATTTGAGTGTAACAATAATTTTTTTTGGACGTGTAAAAATGTTAAAATGTTGTCTCAAAATTATTTTACTTCATATGTAGTTCGTTTCCAGAGATTCGGAATTAATTTGGAACTTTATAAGTGATTTTAATTAACTTTTAAGTTTTCAGGGGTATTTTGGTCATTTACATGCTTTCTAAATTTTAGGTATAAAAAAAATAATTTTCGGATCATGTATACAATATTTGAGTGTAACAATAATTTTTTTTGGACATGTAAAAATGTTAAAATGTTGTCTCAAAATTATTTTACTTCATATGTAGTTCGTTTCCAGAGATTCAGAATTAATTTGGAACTTTATAAGTGATTTTAATTAACTTTTAAGTTTTCAGGGGTATTTTGGTCATTTACGTGCTTTCTAAAGTTCAGGTATTACATTGTTAAAGGTCACATATCGGATATGGTAGTCCATGGTAGCTTTACGAAAGCCATCCAATCCATAACCAAAAGACCTCAAGGTCAATTATATCAAGAGTAAACAGATCCGTAGAACGAATACGATCATTAAACCAGACAGATAGTTCATATATCAGAGTCAGGTGCATGGTTCATTATAGTGTTGAGATACATAAGCGAACAATTCAAGGTGTTGAAATTTTGTTTAGCTTTTTAGCATAAGTGGCAAGTAGGGTGTGAATCATCAGAAATACGAACGTCGTATAACTGTCAAAAGTGAGATGTATGGAATATTAGTTATCAGCATCATCATGCTCAGTTAACAAATCCGTACTGAGGTAGTATTTACATCATATCCTTACAAAGGGACTGATCGGCAAACAAAGCTCATCATTCGAAGGGAGGGAATAAAACTTCCTATATCCGTGGTTAATTATTACCGGAGTCCTCATAGGAGTAGCAATGGATTATGCAAAGTTAAGTAGTATCAGATGATACATTTATATCCAGCTTGAGTAATGAATTCATAGAATGTGTCAAACACATTATGGTTGAATGACCTTCGGGATGGTCGAAAAGGTATCAACTGTTTATCAAACAGATCGGAATTGGAGATCAAACTCAGAAGGTGAAACTTAAACGGTGTAAGGTATCCATGAAGTTTTCCGAGGTATTCCAAACTTACTTGGTTACTAAACTTAGGTTGCAAAACTTTCTAACTTCTGAAACAAATGTTCTTATAAGGCATAGCTAAAGGCAGAGGCACGAATCAGAGTGATGCGGAAGCAATGCTACTTACATATATGTCTTAGTCTACCCATTCCTCACCGGTAATAACTTAAGTTCCTATGGGGAAAATCCTAAAGCAACTTCTCAAAGGTTGTCTTATGAGCGCCTACAGTGGAAACTTAATGGTCCAAACTTCACAGGTCAAGGGTAAATGTATTACAAGTCGCAGCCTGGTCTCTGATACCATAATTGTAACACCCCAACCCGATAAGGGTAGAAGTATTACATTATGGTGACATATCAAAGCAAACACAAGCATATGACTTAAATAATACAAATGAATTTCGAAGGTTACAAAGGGAAAATCTGAAATACAAGGTTACAAATGAGAATTACAATAAATTCTAAGTCTAAACACGTAATCACTTCTAGTCATCTATAATCCAGCATAACTATCAAGGTATAGTCTTCTAGGTCCAAAGTACTCTCCACTCATAACCCAGCTTCCAACTAAAACCTGCGCAGGAAAAGAAATGCGGCTGAGCTTAAAAAGCCCAGTGAACAGATATATATATATAACATAACATAACGGTAAAATAAGCATAAGCAACGAAGGAGTAAGAATACCAAACGAAAAGTATAATCATGAAAGTCATACAAATTTTAAAGAGAACTAAGAATCAAGAATGCATGAGAACTGAATAAGAATTGAATCAAGAGAATAATGAAATAAAGGAAAAGTTCATATAAGGATGTGCCATAAGAACTAAATATCATAATTCGTCAAATCACATAATATCTTAAAAGTACACGAAGGGAGAGACCTCTAAGTACTAAAATTGTGAGAAGGAGTGTAAGGCACACACCACCTGGTCACCATAATCATATAAACATAAAACCTAGGATGCATCCATACGCTCCCTAACATAAGTATGTATGTCAGTACTAGACTAAGCACACACACGCATTAATGGCCAATAGTGATCACAATATAATACATAAACATAAGGGGGAACGCCGTAGATCTATCACACCTCTACGGGAGTGTCATGCCTAGGGTGCCATCCAAGACATGGTCATAGTACCTCCACAACTAGGTTAGCTCAGGCACAAATCTATCATAGCATACAACAATAATAATCTAGCATGGCAAGAGAAACAAGATAGTAACTCAATAAGCATGGCAAAACATAAGTATAGCATAGCAGAGACATTTATAATAAATGTCAGAAAGGATCATATAGGAATGACAATCATGCAATGAAAGTCAAGAATCAATAAAGGGAATCATATCAGGCAAATGATCATAAGAAATATCTCTACTGAAAAGGGAAAGAATATCTGTATGATAACATAAGTGTCTCAAAGTAAGACAAAATATCCGTACCATAGCAAATGAAATGAAAGCAAACAGAAAAGTGAACATAAGGAAACGCCTTCTTCAACGAATCTACACGAATTAATCATAAATTATTTATACGTCCATTTATAGTTCATTTAATGTCATAACGGATTTTAAATACTTGTTATTAATCACATTCTCATAATTAGGGTTTAAAGTGTAACTTACCAAAGTTTAGGGTTTATTTTGACAATTTCTAAAGATTAGGGTTAAATGTGTGAAATAATTCCATTTATGACCACCTAGGTTTTAGCACATTTTAGAAAACCATTTAAACTCATTTTGGACTAAAACGTTTTCGGAGCTCAGACCAAATCCCAACTCGACATAGCAAACATACACACTCTCTTCATAAGTTTAGTTCACTTACGTGATCAGTGTAAAACACTTGAATAACATTTTATTTATGAGTTAATATATAGTATAGATTAATATTCTTAGTATTTATGTGATCAATCACGAAGCTTGATGCTAATTTATTATTTCAGTTTATCAATTCTAAATTCAATGGGTAAAATATACTATTCACATTTTTCACGTTTACACTATTAATTTGCTAAAGACAAATATGGTCCTGATCACAGTGCAGCGGATTTTGAAAGTAAACATGATATATATTATAGATACATTTTATTTTTGTCAAGCTATCATGTCTAAGGTTTTAGTTAATTACACGGATGTAATAACATCAGTTTAATATTCCACATCCATGCATGCAACCCAGTCCTACATGATTGATTCCCATGATGCACGTTCACACCCGTATTCACATAAAATACGAGCCCCCAACCTTTCATAAAATCACACACACGACACCCATACACAACACAATTTTAACGAGTCCAAGACCTCTCATAACATCACACATTAAACACACCATACGACAATAACTTAAACTGACCAGATCATGAAACAACGAGCCCAATATACCCACACTTAACCAATTCCAAATCCAATCACACACCTCATCGACAACCCCACACACAGCCAAGACAACCTATTCGATACACAAACACAATACCCCATTTCAGCCACTCGACACCCATTATTACATTTACACACACAGGTTTAAAAATTCTTTTTATACTTCTCAAGTTTATATATAATGACCAGTTAAACTCCTTCTACTACTCGCTCTTTAACCCTTCACAAATTAGGTTCCCATAATTAATATACGTATCTCATCATTGAATAACTATCAGTTTGTACAAGGTTTCCTTATTAAGATGATAATCTCAAAGACACATTAGGTTGAATCAGGGTTAAATCGAAGAGAGTAAAAGTCATAATTCGACATCACTGGATAACCAGAATTCTTATTGTAATTTGTGTATCGTAATCATTCATATAAATATCTATATATATGTGTCCGAATGATCGTTTGATTTATCATATTAACGAGACTCGGCAGTACATGAGTAGATGAGGGTTTTACCTTTAGCTTGAACCAATAAAGGTCGACTAGGAAGGAAGGCTACACCGAACACGATCACCAACAAGTCTGTTACAGAACTTCAAACATAATAGTAATCTAAGGCCACGATCGAACTGATCTTGAAGACACCCTGAACACGAACATCAGCCCCATTCCCAATGAATTCACAATCACAGCTTGCTAGCCTACGATCCTTATAACTCGTAGAGAAAATATCTGAGTGGACTGTTTATGTTTTTGCATGATTTGGAAGGAGATAAATCATGGCTGTGATATCTCTAGTTTGCTACGGTATTTGAGAGGAAAAAGGCAGAAGAGTAGGTTGTTATAGGGTTTAGAAGAAAACGTGTGATGTGGTGAAGGAAGAAAGAAAGTTATGTTTTGTAATTAGGTAATGGGACACATGCAAAATCTTCTAACTTTTTACAATAATTTTCTTTTCTTTTTTTTGTTCTTATCTCTTTGGTTATAATCGGTGTAAAGGCCGGGAGCAAAATATACAGAGTATGAAATATAGGCAAAGCGTGTACACATATATGTTAATGCCATGTAATTGATTGAGATAATAATGCATGGGATCTTTTCTATTGTGGGCTAGAATCGGTTCACATATTTAGGAGACAAATGGAGAACATGTAGGACTTAGCAATATTAGGATAACCTTTAGTCTGAGGAAACTTTAGATTATAGTTAATTAGTTTTAGGATTTAATTTAAATGTGTATATAAATTTTAAGGTATACTTTTTAATGACATTTAGTTATATTTCATACTTAGGTTGAAATTCAAAATGGTGCAAAACTTACGGTTCAAATATTTTGGGTTTTACAGTTGCAGACTCAAATGTACCAGAAGTGAAATGGGGTGCATTGCACGCATAAACCAATCACTAAATCACATCATAATCACATCAAACATATACCTAGGATGCATCCATACGCCCCCTACAAAACAAATCATATATATACCCTGTACTAGACAAGTATACACACTTATCATAATGGCCAAAAGATCTCATATCATATCATATCATATCAAATGGGGACGCCGTTGACTGATCACACCGCTACAGATGGTGTCATACCATTGGTGCCTCAATGTCATGGCCATGGTACCTCCATGGCTAGTTAGCTCAGGCAACAGAATAGAACAAATCATATCAAGTCATCATATCATAGCAAATGGATAACAACGAATATCATATCAAGAGAATTATAGCAAAGGCTCATATCAACGGAATCATAGCAAAGGCTCACATTAATGGGATCATAACAAAGGCTCATATCAATGGAATCATATCAAAACAAACGAATCAAAGTCAAGGATCGGAAAGTCATGAGAGAAGACACCCTTACTGAAAAAGGGTAGAATATCTGTACCTCAAACCGCGAATGAAACCTCATCAGAAAACACAAGTATCAGGAGTTATTCCTTCTTCATCGAATCTACACGAATTAATGATCGTCTTAATATTTAAGAACCATTTCATAAGTTATTATTGATTCCATACTTATTGTTGTTCAGATCGTCATATTAGGGTTTCCTTCTATTTATAGCAACTTTCCAAATTTAGTAACTTTTCATATTTAGTAACTTTCCCGAATTAGTAACTTTCCGAATTAAGTGAGTTTCCCGAATTAAGTAACTTTCCTGAATTCATAACTTTCCATACGTAGCAAGTTTCCATAATTAGTAAGTTAGGGTCACATTCATAATTAATCAAACTTAGGGTTTATAATACTTCCAATTCATATATCACTTATTTAGGATTTATTAGTGAATCCGGATCACATTCTTATATTTTTTAAGGCCTGCAATTAAGCTCCAAAAATTCTAAAATAATTCTCAGTGATTCCCACATCAGTTAAGTACCTTCAACAATTTTTATAGATTTTATTACCAAATCCAAGTATTTTTTAAAAAATCATCTTTCCAGACCTGTTCCGAAAGTTAACTGCAGATATACACAGAAAATTTGCCTTTCATTTACCCATTGTGACACTTTAGAAAAATCCATAAAAATTCCAAGAAGTCACACATAACCTAAATATCACTTCTGTAAAAGGATATTCCTCAGTTCCTTTTGGTTTGAAAATTAAAATTCATAAACACCGACTGATTTTTATGTTCCTAAAACTCAGGTTTGACACATGATCCCATAAAATTCAAAAGCATGACCAAAACAACTCGAAATCACTCCAACCCAATTGGAGAACTTATTTAAGACCTTAAACCAGGTTTACATGTAAAGAACAAGTATTATAACCTTATGAAACTCATGTTATCAAGCACACATATTCAGATTATAAAACACTCCCGTTTCAAAACCCATTTAAGACCGTTATACCACATGTTTACTTACACAAACGCGCCCGAGACCTTTATATTTCCCACAACCTGTATTTTAACATTACCTTAAACTATATACACATTCATGCATACCTTACTCGATTAATCCCACAAACAACACACAATTCGACATCCAACTTAACAAGACCAAACGATTACTTATACCTTAGCCATTTTAGGTCCGATTAGCACACACCTTTTTATAGTTTTAAATCACCTAAACTCACACATGTTTCCAGCCCTACATGATCCACACACCCGAACACAAATATAACGACACCAAACACTACACATGAAATCATAAACCAATTCCTAGCCCTTGTATTAATTATGAGCGCATCTCATTAATTAGGTTTTAGGGTTTTCCAGACTTAGGGCTTATTAAATGGGCATTTAATATTCTAATTAGGGTTTGTAGAGCAGACTTAGGGTCGTTTGAGTTGGGTCGAGTCGAAGTAGCAACCATACACGACCCATATATAACAATGTCATGCATGCGACACAAAATAAATCACAAACACACACATATATACGTTTAGGGTTTTCCCATTTAGAATCTCATTCAATGGTGTCATTAAAGACCATATTAGGGCTCGTAATTTATTAGGTCGATTGGAATCAATTAATCAGATTTATACCAAACTTCCTATGTGGTGTGAGACTTATAAATACAAGTGTGATTTCATGTGATCCAATTCGACACCAGACCAGTCACCATTTACGTTTTAGACTGGGTTAAACAAACATGTCGTGTAGGTATAAGCTTAGAATATGATGAGTTTCATATGTACCTTATACTAGAATCAAGAGATAGCAAAAGGAAAAAGGGCACCACGCGACACAAGAACCAAAACATGCTGCAAATACCTCTTTAAACACAGCAACAACACTTAATCAAGTCGACCACAAAACTACTACACAAGGGAACAAGGCTGCTAAAATCGATCACCACCACTCGAATGATCTCCACAATAGGCAGCTGACTTGATTGAGTTTCTAGGGTTTTTAGTGTGTGATTTTTAGATTTATATTCGGTTCTATAATGAGTAGATAAAGGGAAGTAGTGGCTGTAAATTAGGCCGAGTTTATGGGGAGTCAAATGACCAAATCTTATTTCAAAATCACAATGTATCTAGACCTTTTCATAAACTAAAGTTGTTTACAACAATTTAAATAAATTCGGCCCTATGTATAAACCTTTAAACGTGTTATATTTAGTGTATAGTACCATGTACATGTCGACTTTTATATACCAAGGTTATAGGTTTTACTATTTTTGAACTTCTCAATTTATAACTCATAGTTATTTAAGTTGTATTCGGGTTCAAAATTTAAGACAGTAACGGATTCAGAACCCACATTTTAGATTATTATAACTCCCCCTTGGATGACACTTAGTCAATGTGGAGTTCAACTTTTAATATTTCCTAATTAAAAACCTTGCTAAAGAAAAAACCAGTGGGAAAAAACTTTAACTAAGGAAAAAAGTGTGCAGCGTGTAATTGACTCCCCCTGATCTTTTCATCTGTAAACTATCACATTGTTCGAACATGTCGCATTCCAATATTGTGAACATGTTTTCTGAAAATCGCAGTAGGGAGTGCCTTGGTTAAAAGATCTGCTGAGTTGTTGCTAGATCGAACATATCTCATTTCAACTTGTTTATCTTTTATAAGATCTTGTGTATATGAGAAGAACCTTGGCAGTATATGTTTTGTTCTGTCACTTTTGATATATCCTTCTTTCATCTGCAAGACACAAGCTGAATTATCTTTGTAGATTAAAGTTGGACTTATATCTTTCTCCATTCCACAAGAACTCAAGATGAGTTATGTCATAGATCTCAACCATACACATTCTCTAGAAGCTGCATGTGGTGTAATGACTTCAGCATGATTTGATGATGTTGCAACAAGTGTTTATTTCTAGGAACGCCATGAGATTGCATTACCTTCATTCATAAACATGTATCCTGTTTCGGATCTTGCCTTATGAGGATCTGACAAATAACCTGCATTTGCATAACCAACCAATCCCTCTTTCGAATTGTTAGGATAAAACAAGCCTAAACCGACGGTTCCTCGAAGATATCGAAAAATGTATTTGATTCCTTTCCATTGCCTTTTGGTGGCAGATGAACTAAACCTTGCTAATAAATTAGCTGCAAAATAAATGTCAGGCCTAGTACAGTTTGTTAGATACATAAGGGCTCCAATTGCACTTAGGTATGGCACCTTTGGACCAAGAATTTCTTCACCATCTTTACAAGGGCGAAATGGATCCTTATCAACATTAAGTGATCTTTCAACCAATTGGGTGCTCAAAGGATTTACCTTGTCCATATTAAATCGTTTTAGGAGCTTTTCAGTGTAATTTGATTGATGTATAATTATTCCATTATGCATAAGCTCAATATGTAAACCAATACAATATTTGGTCTTTCCAAGATCTTTCATTTCAAATTCCTTCTTTAATAGAACAATAACTTCTTGGATTTCTTTATTTGTTACAATTATGTTTAAATCGTCAACGTATACAGCTATGATCACAAATCCTGAAGTTGTCTTCTTAATAAAGACGCATGGACAAATAAGATTATTTTTATAGCCTTTGCTTATCAAATAATCGCTCAAACGATTGTACCACATTCTTCCAGATTGTTTCAACCTATATAAAGATCTTTGTAATTTTATGGAACACGTTTCTTTGGGTTGTGAACTTAATGCTTTAGGGATTTTAAATCCTTCTGGAATTTTCATATAGATGTCGTTATCAAGTGATACATACAAGTAACCTGTAACAAAATCCATAAGATGAATCTCTAAATTTTTAAAGACTGCTAAGCTGATTAAATATCTGAAAGTAATTGCATCCATAACAGAAGAATATGTTTCTTTATAGTCAATTCCTGGCCTTTGAGAAAAACCTTGAGCTACAAGGCGAGCTTTATATCTCGTAACGTCATTTTTCTCATTTCTTTTCCGCACAAAAATCCACATGTATCCTACAGGTTTCACATCTTTATGTATGGTAACAATAAGCCCAAAAACCTTTCGTTTATTACGTGAATTTATTTCAACTTGCATAGCGTCTTTCCATTTATCCCAATCATGTCGACTTTGGCAATCAATTACAGACTTTGGTTCGGGATCTTCATCTCCGCTCATAATATCACTTGCTATAGAATAAGAAAATATCTCATCAATATCTCCTATTTCATTTCGGTCCCATAAGATATGTGTTTGACTATAATTGATTGACATTTCTTCATTGATATCACTCATTTCTTACTCGTGCGAGGTTTTGATATTTTGTGTTTCATTGAGAAAACTTTCCTCATGGCCAATTTCTTTTCTTTTACAAGGATTTTTATCTTTTGAACCAATTGGTCTTCCACGTTTCAAACGTTTTTGAGATTCTTAAGCGATGTTACCATCAGCTTGCTTATTTGGTATTTCAACTCGAGCCAGGGCATTAGCAGCTGGTATATGTGACTTGGTCACTCTTTTTGAATATGTAAATGCATTAGGTAACTGATTTGCAATTTCTTGTAAATGCATTATCTTTTGAACCTCGGTCTCACATTGCTTTGTTCGAGGATCTAGATACAAAAATGAAGGTTCACACCATGAGACCTCTTTCTCTTGATTTTTCCTTTTTTCCCCTAATGCCAGGAAAACTGCTTCATCAAAGTGACAATCAGCAAAACGTGTTGTAAAGAGATCACCTGTTAAAGGTTCAATATATCTTATGATGGAAAATGTTTCATATCCAACATAAATTCCCAATCTTCTTTGTGCAATAGGAACGTACACTCCACAACCAAAAATTCTAAGATGGGAAATGTTTGGTTCTTGGCCAGAAACAAGTTGTACGAGAGAGTATTTATGATTTGCACTTGGTCTCATGCGAACAAATGATTCAGCATGTAAAATTGCATGTCCCCACATAGACACGGGGAGTTTAGTTCTCATTAATAATGGTCTAGCTATTAGTTGAAGACGTTTGATTAATGATTCTGCTAAACCATTTTGTGTGTGAACATGAGCAACTGGGTGTTCAACAACAATTCCAACAGACATGCAATAATCGTTAAAAGCATGTGATGTGAATTCCCCTGCATTATCAAGTTTCACTCTTTTAACTGTGTAATCTGGAAAATGTGCCCTTAATTGAATAATTTGAGCAAGAAACTTTGCAAATGCCACATTACGAGTTGATAATAAGGAGACATGAGACCATTTCCTGGATGCATCTATTAACACCATGAATCTAAACGGTCTGCAAGGAAGATGAATTGGGCCACATATATCGCCTTAAATTCTTTCAAGAAACATAGGTGATTCATTTTCAACTTTAAGTGGTAAAGGACTTGCAATCAGTTTCCCAAGAAAGCAAGATGTACATAGAGGTACCTTATCTATTTTAGGGAACTTTTGATCTTTCAATGGATGTCCATGTGTGTTTTCGAATATCCTTTTCATCATTGTTGATCCTGGGTGGCCTAATCTATCATGCCATAAGTTGAATATACCAGGATCACAATGGTTTTCCTTGGCTGCAATATGTGCTTGTGGCACATTAATATGTGTATAATGCAAACCAGAATGGAGCATTGGCAATTTTCCAATACGTGATTCTCATTTTATGATATGCAAATACTTTTTGTTCTCGCTAGTCCTTGACTGAGTATCATATCCATTATGATACATGTTTCTGAAACTTAGCAAGTTTCTTTTGGAATTTGGGGAAAATAAAACATTCTCTATCAAAAGTTGTGTACCATTTAGTAATACTAAATTAGATTTTTCCACTCCTTCTATCAAGTTTGTAGGACCTGAAATAGTGTCAATAGTTCCCTTTGTTGGTTTTAATTCAAAAAAATATTTCTTGGATTTAAGGATAGTGTTGATGGAGGTAAACATCAGCTTTCGCTTTGCTTTCCTCTGAGCATTTTTTGCCCTCTTGTAAGGTTGCTAAAGCACCTATTGATTTTAGATGCCTTTTAACATTTGTTTTCCATTGTATATAATTTGATCGAGTTATTTCAAGAGCTGGAAATTTGATTTTTTCAATATTTGACATTTTTGTCGCTAAACACAAATTGAACAAATAACAAAGTCAATATTAAAATCCATATATATCAATAAGTAACGCAATAAAATAAAGTGGGAGAGCCACAAACAAATGCATAACTAAGAAAAATTCAAATTCATTATGTGGGAGTTCAAAAAACGGAATCAGAAGTAAGATAAGCATAATGGTGACGGCAATGAGAAGTGGGTGAATCATCTTTGAAAAATCTTTAGAAAATGCTCCGGTGATGTATAATTTCCTTGAGATTAAAAGATATTGAGTTTTGAAAAAATGTATAAGTGAGTTGTCAATTTATAGAAAAGAAATATAGTCGTTGTAACATTGTTAGTTGTTCGTTATATAGCCGTTGTGAATATATAATTCAAATAATATTTTATTTATTTATTATTATAAAAAACATTAAGATAAAAGAAATATTAGTAGTATATAAAAAAAATGCAGAAAATGTATTCACGTCAAGTTGAATATTCATGTTCCTAGTCTACTACCGCCAGTGGTTGAAAATTTTGGGCTAGCCAAATTGTATAAAATAGTTCGTGTCCAAAACTTTAAATTGTATATGAAAGATTTTCCAATGTAGGGGTATTAAATACGAAGCAACTTAAATAAGACTATTCAAAGCGAATTACTATTTTTTTTAGTTAGCAATGTATAAAATTGTTTATAGTTAATATATTCGTAATATTTACTGTAAGCAAATGTAACATCCACATTATTAGTATGCAAATGTTTAAAACTGTCGGTAGAGTTGTAAGAGTGTTTATTTTAGAAAAGTTTTACATTATACATTATGATAGTGAGCATTTAAATGTATATGATAAGTTATTAAATGGTTGTATACCTTTACTAATTACCTTGATAAGGGTAAATAAAGGAAACAGGGTATTCATGGGAACAAGTAAATAGTATTACGTAGACAAACGTCGAACAAAATAGTGAGTAATAATTCACAACATTATGTGCTCATACACCACCAATAATTCATAACATACACAAGGATTTATTTATTTATTTTTTTTGAGAAATGTTAGATTTAGTTAGAGGAAAACATCTAGGTTGCATTTAGTTGAAGAAAAATTTCTTCAGTTCTTATTTTTTGTATTGTAAAAAAAAAGAGAGGGTTTATATCTTCATAAAATAATTGAAAAAAATAGAAAACACGTTTAGTTAAAGAACATGCGTTTGTGTTTTTCATTTTGTAAAATTAGAAAACATGTTCATGTTTTCCATAAACTGTTCTGTACAAAACAAAGAAAACATAGATCGCGTTTAAATCCTTTTATTTCTAAATCATTCTCCACAAAACACAAATCCTCTATTTCATAACTTAATAAGGAAAATTACAAAACAAATTTTTGTTGTTTCCTTGTTTTCCTTTGTAACACAAGGCTATCTCTTCCTTATTTAAAACAGAAAAAGAAACATCAAATAAACGCGTTTTCTATATTTTTCAAGTATTTTTTAGAGATAAATGTCCCTTCCAAATTTCTACAAAATTAGAGATAGAAAACAAGATATTTTTTTCTTCAACTAAACGCACCCTTATATTCTCCTAAACATCATTCTACTTATTTTTGTACATCTTATGTGTTAATTATGCACTAACTTATTTATATGATCATTTTCTCACTTGCTGATAGATTACTGACATGTAACAATACGAGGATAAGTAAAATGATAAACCATTTCTCTTTGTTTTTTCATATATTTGATATATTTTGACACAAAGTTTATGAGAATTATAAGAGCTATATCTTCTCGATTTTAGAATACAATCTTTATTGAAGAAGCTTATGAAAATGGTTAGGCTCTCAATAAGGTTAACATAAACACCCTTATGTGTTTATATATTGAATTAATTTGCATGTTTTTTCATATGTTTGCATAAATAATAATATGAGCTCCTCTTATTATAAGATTCAGCTAAATTCACAGAACACATCCATAAAAGACAAAAGATAATTGTTTCCACTTCAAGATTGAGATACAAAATATCTCGTCTTCATAAATTATATCCGTCTCTAAAAAGGCTAACCATGGTATATATTTATCTAGGATAATATAATCACTTTATTATACATTTACCATGAGAAATGAAATTATTTTATAAGGTTCAAAACGACGTCGTTTTGAGTTTTTTTTTAACATGCTTGGCTTGGTAACAACGCCGTTTCATGAGTTGGTTCAACTTAGGACGAAAACGACGTCGTTTTTCTTTATGGATTGCCTGATACATATCTTAAAAACATTGTCACATGTCTTGCTCCTTCATAACATGTGTGCGTCTCCTCATTATCTACAAAACCCAGTTGTGTGTGACACAGTGATGTGAGAGTGCGAGTGATTGTGAGGCTGTGTATTTGAGATTGTGTGTTTTATGGTGGTCTCTTGATATTATCACCTTCGTTATCTTTGAAACCGGATTTGTGTGTCACACGGTGATGTGAGATTGTAAGTGATTGTGAGACTATGTGTATGAGATTGTGTCTTTTGTGGTGATTTATTAATATTATCGCCTAAATTGGGATTGAAATTGTAGGAAGATTACACATGCAGAGCTTCAATTGCATGTGTGTGGTTGTGGTTCATCTTTATTCAAACATGTAAGTTTAGATTGATCAATTTTAGATATATTTAGTTGTGGGATGTTTGTATTTGTATAGTTTATGATTTTATTTTATTTTATAGTTATGCGCCCTTTTTGAAATTATAGTGTTGAGTTTTTTTTTTTTTTTTTTTTTTTTTTTTTTTTTTTTTTTTTGCTGTTTCGAGATGGAATTGGTTCTAATGGCAAACTGAGTTGTTGTGGGTTGTAAACATTGCCGAATAAACACGATTATCGAGCTGGCTTTCTGTATTGTGAAAGGTAACTTATTTTGTTCAAAAACACAAAGCATCTTCAAAATGAATCATACGAGCATTTATGTTTTGCGCGACTAGTTCAATTTCCTTTTTGAAAGCCTTTTGAAGTTCATGGTTAACTCCCGAAAGATAGTCATTTGCGGTAATGGTAAGTTTTCTACGTATGGCTAACTGAAGAAAGTCGAGTTGTTCCTTTAAAAGTTTAAAGAAATTCATTCCATTACTCTGAGGAGTACAGGAATTGGTTTTATCTAAATGTTTCTCCAAATTACACGTTTTGATCTAAAAGGAATTTCTTCCTTAGGTTTTGAAATTTGAGGAGACACGTCAGTTTTGAAAAACAGATCTTCAGCTAACATTTCCTTTTGAGAAACAAAGGTTTCATAAAGTTTATTTAAAGCTTTATAATCAATTGGTTTGATTTCTTTATCCTTATATTTTGCTCGACTTTCAGTTTCGTACTGTAACAACTCTTCAGATTCACATATGAAAGAATGCACGCTATCATTACTATCAAGGTATTTAACATTATGCCTACAAGGTATCATAGTTATATAACACAAGTGTTCTACTTGAGCTTTCTTGAGGTATGAGGGATTTGTATAATCTAAAGCGCTTTTTCCATCATAGTACGAATTTGGATTTGGTGTAAGCATATGAATCATTTGAATGGATTGACCAGTTTTGAAAACAATATTATTCAACTCTTTGATCTTCTTTTCCAAATCAGTGATTTTCTCAAGATCTTTATCCTTACGACTCGTATACTTGTTTTTCAAAATTTCCTTTTCTTTTTCAAGATTGGAAATCATTGTTGAGTGTTTAGAAATCCGAGTCGAAAGATTTGAAATTTCATCACTTAAAAAGTTTTACTTGTTGTTTGTTAGCAAAGAATTGTTCGTCGAGACGTTTTTTCAATTTCATTTCACGTTAAAAAAACTCTACATAACCACGTTCAACAGCTACTTTACGTTCATAATCGATTTAAAAAGAGTTTTTTTGTGCCTTATACCTCTGATGCGCGTGATGTGTCGTTGCGGTTTAGCAGTTTTAATGCCTACTCAAGTTTTAAATTTATATTTAGCCGACTTATCAATAACACACACACTTAACGAGCAGTGTACCCGGTCAGTATGAAGATAATGGTAAGTAGGGTGTCGAACACTAAGAGTGGAACGTATTATCTAGTTAATCTAATCAGTATTTTAATATCCTAACGCAAGGGGGTTTCAGCCTGAGAGACTGGCACAGTTTTGTTTGCAATTAAATAATAAAATAAACAAATAGGCACGAATCAGCAAGTAGCACACACGTACACAGATAGATACTTGAGACAATAAGAGGGCTGTCCTTATAATTAAGTAGATTGTCACTTGTTTTATTGATAGCTTTATATGAAGTGTATGTAATTAACCCTTTCTCGTTGGTCCTATTCTCATCGGCGAGTAAACCCTTAATGATTACTTATGTCTAAAAGTTATTCCTAAGTGATCAATTTAGAAACAACCGTGGGAGCCACATCTTGTCCCGCAGTCGGATGCCCGCAAGCCACTAATAAACACAGAGGTTATCAATGCACTAATAAGTAGTAACCAAAGACATCAACATATAAACTTTAATTGATGGGAAAGCAAGTATTAAAGGGAGTGCAATCTTTCCGTTGTCACATTACACAAGCCACCAATCCTGATGAATTAAAGTTTGCTAAAACAATAAAACAAAACTACTTAATGAATTAAACATATGCAGCACCTTCTTACAGCTCTTGTATCTTCGATTTGGGTGTGTCTTGTGCTGCCTCCTTGACTGAATTCGTCCTCTTCTTCTGTTCGGTTTTTAGGTTTTCGAACCTTCGGAACTTCTGAACTCTTTATGCGTCTGGTCTACGGGGTATTTATAGTTTGTGTCTGAGGGAAGATGCGGCGCATCTACTTAAGTAGATGCGGCGCATGTACTTAACTTCGCGTGGGGTCCAAGATTATAATATTCAGGAATATTCGTACACCGCCAGAAGATGCGGCGTAACCCTTTATTAGATGCGGCGCATGTCCTCTTGTATCTTGGATCGTATCTGGTGATATCTTGATAGAGATGCGGCGCATGTTGATAGTGAGATGCGGCGCATCTGGAGCAGAATTGACTTGATCTTGTCCATGTCAGTAGACTTCCACTTTATGTACGTTTTGCTCCATAATTAGTCCATAATCGCTAAGTTTCACCAAATGCTTGTTTTTACCTGAGAATTACAAAAGTAAACAATTAAGTATCAATCCTCATACATAATATAGTAAAACAAGTCAAATTAATAGGATAAATGATAGTAATAAAATGTACTTATTTGAGTTCATCAGAGTTTTTTTGTGCCTTATACCTCTCAAGCTCTTTAGTTAAAACCTCATTTGCTTTCACATTTTTAGCATTAATTGCATTACATCTAGAAATTTTAACATTTAAAGATTCTATTGAGGTCAAAATCGTAGCACGTTCTTGTTCACGATCAAAAACTTCTTGTTTATGCTGACTTGAATTAGGAGTCATATATGAAGGTGCAGAAGTAATATTTCTATCATTCTGTTCCTCCCTATATGTGTCTCCAATGGATTCAGGTTGCTCAGGATGTGTCCGTTCATAAGCAAATACATTATATGTAGTATCAGCAGAATTTTTACCTTAGCAAGTCCATCTGTATCATAGGACAGTGCAACATCAACCTCGAAATCTGATACGACCTCCTTCAAGTTTGCCATGAAAATATAGTTTGCAGTTATCTCAATATTCTCTTCCCCGTGTATTCCAGCTTGAAAATCATATTCCTCATTAGTAAAGGGAACCTTGACTTCATCCTTCTTACACAACAACATCTTTTCCTTGTGATACTCAGAATCTTGTACCCTACATTTCTCCTTACATTCCTTAGCACGATGTCCATAACCCCTATAGTTGTAGCAATGAATACCCGAAGTCATATTCCCATTCATCATTGTTCCCACAACAACATTCTCATTTCCAGCATTCCCATATCCAGTATTCCCAGTTCCAGAACTTCCAACCATCCCAGTATTGCCAACTGCCTAGTATTCCCAACATTCTGACGTAGAGGTGCATAATTCAGTATTGGTGCAGGAAATTGTGCATGGTTGTAACCAACAGTGTGCCTCGGGTTTGATGAATACCTCAATTAGTTGTTGGTGGGTGTTGGGTAGTTACGAGTGATAGCCTTGGATAAAAGTGACATAACAGTGTTGAGGTCTTGATATGGATCGGATTCTGGGTTTGCAATGACTCCTGTTGCTTCTAGTGTGGTGTTCTTGGGTGGTAATGGTGAATAAGTATGTTCAGGTGCATAAATTAGATGTGTAAGTCAGAGCAGGTGCTACATAAGCAGTGATTGAGTAAGCAGGTGTTGGTGCCTCATAAGTAGGATGAAGAATAAGTAGGTGTAGGTAATGCATATCTAATGTGTTATGGTGGAGAAGGTGCGGGTGCTTGATACATGTATGAATGAGGTGTAGCAGAAGCTTGATGCATGTGTGATGGTGTGGGGTGGTTAGCATAAGTTCTTGCAACAAGTGAGAGAGGATCATGCTTACGTCTCTCAAAATATCATAGATCTGATGGAAATCAATCTCATGTACATCCTTAGACTGCTTAACATGGATTACAAAACATTTCCATTCAGGTTGGAGAGATAGAAGAAACTTGATGTTATAGATAAGGTTTTCAAATTTGATATTGTTCCGGTTTAAGTCATTGATGATCTTTGAGAAATAGTTATAGTATGCTCAATAGAGTTTCCTGGTTCAGACGTGAACTTCTCATATTCCCACAATAGAATTAGCTTCTTCTCACGTATTGTTGGGAATTAAATGTTCTGAAGATTGGTGTTTAGGAATTATATGTTCACAAGGTTTGTACTACTGGGAAGAATACACTAACAGTACTAACTGCTAGTGTATATTTGAAGACTACTCAAGTTATAACTAACAGTACTAACTGATAAGTTAGTACTGCTAGTACAAGCAAAGGTACCGCTGGTTGAATACTGCTGTTGGAGTGACTCATACTACTGCTGAAAGGATAAGTGTCGCGTATACTACTGCTGGATGGATAAGTATAAAAAGATATTTTGTGTATAAAAGTCAAGTATATACGGTAGATAATATCTTAGATAAGTGTTCAGTCAACAAGTTGTAATACACAGAACATGTTGTATCTTAGTTACTGACACACTCAACAAGCAAGTAGTAGACAAGACTTGACAATATTTTAAAGATCTCCTTTGGACTATAAAAGGGAGATCTTAGCTTAGAGATAAGTGGCTTGACTAGTGCTGAATATTGTGCTTACTTATGTTCTTAAAATTAACAATCTAGTCAAACAAGTAAAGTAATAGAAATATAGAGATTCAAGGGTTTGTAACCCTAGTGATAGTGAAGATCACTCGTATTATTCTCAATAATATTGAATCGTTTGGTGTTATACTTTCTGTGTTCTATATCAAATTCAACAACCACCACTGTTCCATTTCCATAATCAATATCCTTCTATGTGTGGTTAAGTAGATTCCGCATACTTATTCATATTCACTCAAAGTATCATATACACACATTATAAAGGAATAACATCCTCATAGTGTATCAAAACATCCTCTCACGTATGCCGACTTCCGTTCCCTGCATTAAACGTTCAACAACCTTCTATATCTCAAATTCACTCAGATAACTGTCTACTGTTTTTTAGTAGATGTCATTAATGATGTTTATTGCTTGGTTTTCGGCTTTGACTTGAGCAGATTCTATAGCAGACAGATCTTCATTCAGTTGTTCACGGGTAGTTTCAAGAGTCGAAGGTATGGCATTGGTATTAGCAGGAATGGTAACCACTCTACGAACATACGGACCATTGAGAACATAGTTCAGAAGCAATGCACCATTGTCTTTCCATTGATGACTCGGATCATATGACTTTTCCATTGAATGTAGCTTCTACGAGCAAGCATAGGTGAACAATTTTTGGAACCGGCATTTGCAATATCAATTTGAGTAGTCATGATCAAAAGTTATGTGAATGATGATGAATCTTTGATAGTTAAGGAGTGATAATGTTATTAAGTTATGGTCTAAATGTGTTTACGTTCGTCCCGGTGATTAAAGTGTTGAACGATTAGGAGTTTATAGTTTCAAACAAGATTTAGGGTTTATAAGAGGAAAGGTTCACGAACTCGTTATCTCAATCAACTCGCCAAAACCAAACAAGAACTCTCTATATGAGTATGAACTCGCCAAAAAGAAAAAACCCAAACTTGTTAAAGGAATAACCTCGCTATTTAGGAAGCTTTGTGACAAACGAGCCAAATAGACCTTAACTCGCCATATAGAGTTAAACCTAACTCGCTATATATAGTTAAACCTAACTCGCCAAATGAGATGGTAACTCGCCAAATGGTTTGGAACTAGTAACTCGCCATATAGAACATAACACAAACTCGCCAAAATAGAGGGTTTTGACTTGTTGACCGAATCACTAACTCGCCATATAAGGAGAAGTACAAACTCGCCAAAATCAGAAAATAACGCAACACTTTAAGCAACTAAAAGACACACTTTTCCATGTTTTGGATTCGTTATTTTTACACAAATCTCTTCTACAACTCATATACAACCATAAAAATGTAAACTTTTAGGTTATAGAATGTGAAATAGTAAAGAAATGTGTAAAAATGACAAAGTAGCAAAAATGCAAAACTAGACCAAAAAGCTTCAAATTTTGACGCAAAGCTAGAATATATCATCTTTCTCTCTCTAATACATAATATGTGTGGAATGATTTAGAAGGGATCCCAACAAGTGGTATCAGAGCCAAACAATGATTTAGGAGTTAGAGTGTTTCGTTTTTTAGTTGAAACTTTATAAAGTTTATGTTTTTTTTCTTCCATAAAAAACATGACATTTTAATAAAAAAAGTTTCAATTTTTACGTGTTGATTAGGTTAAAGTTTCTATTTTTATTAAAGATATAGTCATTCTAAACAAGTTTTGGCAAAAAATTTAGAGTAAAAACGTTGAAAAATGTGGTTTTAATCGTTTTGTAAGAATCTGAAAAGCTGCACTTTTTCGAGTAGCTGAAACCCTCTTTTACCGAGTAAGCAAAACCCTTATTTTCCGAGTAAGAAAGTTGTCTCCGAGTAAGATTTTCCGAGTACGGAACGGTTCCGAGTATTAATTAATATTCCGAGTAAGGAAACGAAACTCTGCATAATTTTCACCAACTCTCCGAGTAGGGTTAACTCTCCGAGTAAGCACTTCCGAGTAAGCTCTCCGAGTAAGGTATTGGAATCAGATTTTGCATCCAAACTTCAAACTCACATAACTTTTGAACCGTAACTCAATTTTTTAGCGAATTACCTTTCAAAAAGACCGTGAGAACGAGGAGAATGACACATTGAATCAACTAAAGTTCATTCAACCCAACCTTCGAGGCCCAAATCCACTCCGAAAAGAAGTTATCGACGTTTTTAAGTTTTCAGACTAAAATTTCACTACAACAACTAAACTTAACTTTCATCAAACACAACTCCTATATCGTTGAGCCGATCCAAGATCCATTATCATTTCACAACGAAATTTAAATGGAATCAAGTTCAAAAAGGAGAGAGATGCCTAAAAGTGCAAAGCTTGCAATGCACTCCAAAGAAAACTATTTGGCACATTTTGAATCAGTTAAGACTAAATGTAAGGTTATCTCAGAAGCAAGGTTTTCATCATGGAGTGCCTTTTCAATTTTCTTCGGATCTGAAATAGACCTTCTAACCTTCCAAAGGGAACTCCGGCACAACATAGTCCAAATAGAGAAGCAAATTGAACAAGGAAGTGACTGCATGGTAGAATTTAGAGTGCTCAAGACACTGTTAAAAGGGTTCATGTCCATGGATTTTAGAGTGTAACACCCCAACCCGACAAAGGCAAAGGTGTCACAACAATGGTGGCATATCAGAACAAACACAAGCATTTGACATTAATAATACAATAGAATTCAATGGTTACAAAGGAAATATGAAACTACAAAGTTACAATACAAAGGTTTCTAAGTCTAAATAAAGGATCTTCTAGTCATCTTCAATAGCTACTAAAGCCTTCTATGTCCATAGTACTCTCCACTCATACCCAGCTTCCAAACTAAAACCTGCCGCAGGAAAAGAAATGCGGCTGAGCTACGAAAGCTCAGTGAACAGATATAACGGTACAAAGCAGTAGTAAAAAGGGTAGTGAAGTAAATGAAATGACACAAGGCATAACAAGAGTAGGAAGGAAAATGAAAAGGTTATCAAGAAATGTTTACAATATGTAGGTGTAAAGTAAACCGTAACCTACCACCAGCCCAAGTCGAATCAAGTCAAGTCCAGTATCAAGTCATAGGGTAACAGAAACAGTAATCCACTACGAGCCCAGAACATATCAAATCAAATCAAGTAAACAAGTATACATGTATACGGAGGGGTGACCTCGGTATGCCAAGTATAATATGAGGGGATACCTCCAAGGGGTGGAGTGATCGGCTCCCAAGAGTGAATGACGTGTATCGCACACACCCATCATGTCACTAAGTAATACAAGTAATCAAGTCAAGTCAAGTCAAGTACAAATCTAGGATGCATCCATGCGCCCCTGTAGGCTGCCACAATGTCTTCTTCTACGCGCAAGTCAAATATCAAGTCAAGGCAGGGATGGGATAGGTAATCACTTTCCTACCCAAAATTCAAGCCATTGGTGCATCAATGACAAGGACATGAAACCCTCATGCCTAGTATGGCTCGTAATCTCAAACTGTGGGTCAAGGTCAAGTGTCAAGTATCAAGGGTTCAATTATCAAGTTTCAAGTTTCATGTTTCAAATTCAAGTTCAAGTTTTATCAATGGGTTCAAGTCAAGTCATATATCAAGGGTTTCATATCAATGTATCAAGATTCAAGTCAAATGGTCAAGACAAGAGATCGTAGCAAATGTTCATAGTAAAGGTTCAATCTAAAAGTTCATTTGAAAACAATCATTTTAAAATAGTTTCCATAAAATAATCTTTTAAAATGGTTTTCATAAAAATAGTCTTTAAAATAGTTTTCAATAAGATAGTTTTAAAAATGGTTTTCTTAAAACATTTCCATAAACAATTAAAAAGGTTTTCTCATCCCGCTAAAATCTCAAGTATATCAAGGTTCAAGGCAAGGTTCATGTCAGGGTTCAAGACAAAGGTTCAAGGCAAGGGTTCAAAGCAAAAGGTTCAAGACAAGGTTCAAGCAAAGATCAAGGCAAGAGTTCAAAATACGAGGGAACATAGCAATGGCTTTGGGGAATCCTAAACGAATCAAAACAAAAGATCAAGAGAACGAAGGCTCCTTACAAGAAGGGCAGAATATCTGTACCTTATTAGCAGAACTCAAGAATAGCAAATGGCAAAGATCAAATTACTCCCTTCACGAACCTAAAGGAGTGGAAGACAGAATGACAAGGGTTTTCAGTTATCTTTCCATTTAAGTAAGTTTCCATTTATGGCAGGTTTCCAAATTTAACAAGTTCCCATTTTTAGAAAGTTTCCTTATTTGGTAAGTTCCCATAATTAGAAAATTAAAGCATTTTAACTTAAGTTAATTCATAATTAAACATATTATGGATACCAGGTACATTTTAACAAGTCTTGATAGTTCAGGGTCAAATATGACAAGTTTCCATAAATTAGGGTTTTATTTGTAAATATTCCAAAGTTAAGGGTTTTAAATGAAACTATTACAAGTTACTTATTTAAATACATAAAATATTCATAATCACACTCTTAGTCCTTTAAGTTCCACAAGTTTATGCTTTATACCTTTTAATTATTTAATTTACAAAATAAACCCTATACTTACATAAGTTACCATTTAACCCTTATTATACTCATATTTACATAACAAGCCCTTACATTCACTAATTTACAGAATATACCTCTTATTTTAATGTATGGCATGATTTACCCTCCAAGTTTCATAATTTACGACATTAGTCCCTTTAATTTCTAAAAATCACAATTTAACTCATAATTTATTAATAATTACATACCAACCCCTTAAATATCCAAAATTTCACATTACACCCCTAATATCATTATTTACACAGAGAAACTTCAAGTTTCCAGAATTTACACTTTTAGTCCCTCTATTTAATTTAATTACAATTCGTACCTTATAAATACCATTAATTCCTTTTCTTGCAATATTTACACTTAAGACCCTTATGTTATATTTTTTATACATTAGTACTGACCTAAATAACCTTACAAAAATAACCCTTAAGTTTCAAAGTTGGCAAAACACACCCTTCTTATTTTATTTACAAATCGGTAACCGTTTTATTATGTAAATACAAACCCTAGTTCATCCAATCATTAACCCATCATTAATCAATCATTAATTAGCATTTAATTACTCAGATTACATCACATAAACCCTAACCCTAATCGGTTCTAGGTTTTTTTCTTAATTTTCCTCTATTTTCCATGAAATCCGATTATAAACAAATTCCAAATCAATTAATCTAAGCTTCAATAAATCACATGGATATTTTTCCAGACCTTTATAAACATCAAAGAACATGAGAAAAATATAAAAGCACCTCAGAAAATTCGGATTAATATATTTGGGATTTTAGTGTGTTTTAGCTCATAAAAATTCGTACGCCTTATTTATCTTGCATGATTCGATTTCTATATTTTATTTAGGCCTTATATGATCATTATAACATAATAAAAATATAACATGCATGATTGAACATGTCAAAGGGATATTTGGAATTGTTACCTTGTCGTGTGAATAATTCGAACAAGAAAAGAGACTAGCGAACAAACCAAGCTTCTACAATCCAATTCCTATTTTTCTTAGCTCCCTTACATCTCAATGAACTCCAGAAAATTACTAGATCAGGTCTAGAAGTCATGTGGAGGTGGGAGGGATTTTTTTGTTGTCGACATTAGGGTTTTTTTGGGTTTCGGTAACTTATTTTTGGAGAAAATAAATAGGATTTGGTTAAATAATATTATGGCTGACTTAGGAGGGGGGGAATGGGCTTAAGGTACGGCCTAAATCAAAAGGATATGATTTGGTATTATTTTCCTAATTTAATTTGATATATATCTTAATTAAAATGATTTTATAAATATAAAATAAATACTATAATTAATATTTTCAGTTTTATATAAATTTTAGGACATGCAAAAATGTTAAAATGTTGTCTTAAAATTATTTTACTTCATATGTAGTTCGTTTCCAGAGGTTAGGAATTAATTTGGTGCTTTAATCTTAATTTATACACTTTTATTAATTAGTTAAATACTTTTCGGGCCTAAAATAAATATATGGCCGATTTTATACTTTTCAAAAATACAAAAATTAAACTTATAAAGTTCTTAAAAATTAATCTGATCATATCTGATAATTCTCTGAATTTACATAGCTTATTTGGTATTCTTTAATTAATTATTCATACTTTTTAATTCCAAAGGGTATTTTGGTCTTTTTGTGAATTTTAGAAATTCAGGTATTACACATGGATTTTGGAGTGTTCAAGACTTCTCGGGACTATGAATCGCAAAGCAAGTCATGGAAAGAGAACATCACTAGTATGGATGCTAAAGCCTTTAGAGATCAGCTTGTTTAACTAATGAACATACTAGAAATGGTGCTTAATGAAAGATCACTTCATCTGAGGGATATGCTGAAGGAGAGAGAATTCAAAGAAATGGAGATGGAGAAATGGAAAGAGAATTGAATGAACGAGAGAATGGAAGAAAAATGAAGACACAAAAAGGAACAGTTAACAATGTAGGGACATCGGATGATAATTTGGTATTCACGGGTAACAGTGAATTATCAGAGCAGCATAAAGAAAGCAACACTCCAGGGAATGATTCGGATGCTGACGGGAAACTAAATAGTAAGGATGGTTTGAAGAATGCAGCTGCTGATGTCGGACCTTCACATTGTTTAGACACATTGGTTAAGGTACATCAATCAACTGATGATATCAATATATTTGATAATGTGTTTGCTTATGAGACACAAAGTCATGGACAACCTGAGTACATTAACGACACATATGTGGTGAATCAGGATGATAGAAATATTATTCCTGAGACTCCACATATGGATCCTAATGGAGGTATGGTTGAACATGACAATGTGAATCATGATCAAGAATGTGCTTCAATTGCTTTGTCAATTAAGAATATGCAAAATGAAGTTGCTCGATGTAATGAGCTTAATTGTGCACTAAAAGCACAAAATACGTCGTTAACTGAAAAGCTCGAGAATTATAGTAAACGTATAAATGATTTTGAAACAAAAACTAATCGTGAATACAGCTTTGAAGTTGCATTTCAAAAATCATATGTGAAAGAACAAGACTTGCAACATCAAATGCGAGAACTAGTTGGTTCCAACAATGAAAAGGTTTCAAAACTGGAAAAAGAAAAGCTTGACCTTCAAAACCAAATTGTAAAATTAACAACAGAGGTTTCAACATTAACAAAAAAGGTCTCAATATGTCAAGCAGATTACAAAACATTAAGAACGCGATGGAAAAACAGGGAAGATTCGTATCTTAACAACATTGTCGATTTGGAAGCAAAATTGAAAGATTTTGAAAAAACTGCTTGTGATAAATCGTTGAATGTTGAGACTAAATGCTTAAAAGTGGAAAATGGGATGTTGAGACATGAAAATCAGAGAATTTTAAAAGAGTCAAGCGACATCCAAGAGAAACTTAAATGTCAAATATTCTCTCTTGAACAAAATTTTCAAAGATGTCAAGCACAAAGAATTAACTTTGAGATAGCTTTACAACACAATCTGGAAAAGCAGTCTTTTCCCTTGGATGTCAAAGCTTGAACAACTTGATGATGAAAACATGTCAATGAAGTGTCAAATTTCAAAATACGAAAAAGAGATTGAGCATTTGAAACAGATTTACAAAAACCTGTTTGAATCAATCAAACGTTCACGAGTTCAGACACAAAACTCAAACATGAAACAAAAACCTGTCTGAATTTGCTGATAAAAAGTTTGAAAATGTTTTGCAAAAGATTGAATCAATGAAAAAGAAAAAGGTTGATTCTCAAATCACAAAAGTTTCATTTCCTAATCCCCTGTTCGAATCTAATACTCCAGATTTTGAAAAGGAAACGGGGGAGAAAATGTATCCTTTTGAAAATGAAAATCATGTGCTTCAAACAAAAGTGGTTAAAATTGAAACGCTTTTAGCTCAACAAACAAACGATTTTGAGGATGCCAAAACTGACTTTTTCAACAAAATGACCAAGTTCGAAAGTTATTTTGAAAGACTTGAAAAAGAAAACATTGAGTTCGAACGGAAATTGGCTCATAAAATGGATGATTCTAAAGCCGGAAAAGATCATCTTTTGAAACAAATTTCTTCTTTAGAATCAAAATTGGCATCCTAAGATCATCTTTCTCTTCAAAAAGAATACAGTGATTTGAGAACTTCATACAATGCTTTAAAAGTGAAGTTTGATTCTCTTAACCGATCAAAGGGAAAAGCTCAAATTTCAAAATTTTCAACACCAGATGTGAGTGCTTCGAAGAAGTTTTACACAGGTGAATCTTCAAAACCATTTTCAAAAAAGGTTTCCCAGTTTACAACCTATTATTTGCAAAAAGGAAGAAAGTTTTTGAAGAAACCAAGTTTTTCTGAAACATTTACATCTCAAAAGTTTTCAAATCCAAATGCTTCAAGTAAAATGAAACAAGTTTTTCAAACTCCACACTCTCATTTTACACTGGTAAAGCAAGTGTGGAGACCAAAGCAAAGTTGTTTAAAACCCCCAAATGCTTCAAATGGAAAGAATAAGTTTTTCAAACTCCACACTCTTGTTTTACACCGGTAAAGCAAGTGTGGAGACCAAAGCAAAGTCGTTCAAAACCTTTCAAATATTCAATATCAGAATTACTTTCGCTGCAACATAAGAATGACTCTGCTTTGAACATTCCAAATACCGGAAGGTTTCCATTTATCACAAAATCAAATCTTCACAGAGAACCAATGAGGTTTAACACTAAAAGAAAATCTTCTTCTTCAGATTTTAAAACTCCAAGAGAGACACCGGGTTTCTCAAACAATTTTCAAAAGAAAAAGAGTTTTAAATCTCCATTGATTCCACGAGTGTTATTTCAAAATGAAACACCGGTTTTCAGTCCTAGTTGGAATTCAACATCTTTAAATCAGATTGACACAACTTACAAATGGATTTCAAAATTTGGTAAACCCGTTGGCACCGTGCTTAAATGGATTCCCAAGGTTGTTGTCTAATCTGATATTTTTTCAATGACTTCTTAGTACTTCAGCTAAGGACTCGGACCTCAACATTACGACTTGTGCACACATTACAGTTTACAACTTGAGTTTCAGAGAAAGGAAAGTGCCTTGCTAAACCTTTCTTTAAAAACAAACGTTCACTTATCCTACAACGCGACCCTGTTGTACGCCTTAGTGCAACATTCCTTTTCATAACAAAGAGAAGTCTTTGTTATTTTTTAAAACCTTGATGCAAAATTTATTCAAGAAGGTTTCAATAACTGAAATTTCTTACTCTATCAGAATTTTGCTCAAGAAGACTCCCTCCCTCAAAACGTTTCAAAAGTTTAAAAAATTCACTAAAACAGACCTTGTTTTGAGGGGGAGTATTTGATAAAACAACAATTGCTTTATGATTTCTAAACACTCAGTTTAGGACTCGTGCTTCAAAAATATGGCTTGTAAGTATTTCAGCTTACAACCCGGGCTTAAACATTATGGCTTATGCACACATAACAGTGCATAACCCGTTTTTCAAATAAGGACCTTGTTGTACGTTTTATTGCAACAATCCTAACAGATAAGAAGTTCTCACGCAAAGCTTAACGAAAACTTCTTAATCTTGAGAAAAATTTATTCAAAATTTTTTAAAAGGTTTTTCAAAACTTTTCAAAATTTTGCTCAAGATTTTCAAAACATTACTCCCCAATTCGCTTCAAAGTTTAAAAAAAAATATAAAAACATATGCTAGTTTTGAGGGGGAGTATTTCAAAATATAACGTTTTAGTTACCTTGAAGCAAAATTTATTCAAGAATTTTTCAAACTGAAATTTCTAAATCTTTCAGAATTTTGCTTAAAGAAGACTCCTTCCCTCGAACCTTAAAAAGTTTAAAATTCTCAAAACCTATGCAAGTTTTGAAAGGGGGGGGGGTATTTCAAAAACAAATGTGTTCCAAAAGTTCATGCAAATCCGTTTCTCCCTATTAGCATTCCAAAAACAAAGATTTTAATCAATCGGTATCAAAAATACCATCGAAATGCTATATTTGAGGGGGAGAAATGTGATTAAAATGTGATCGTTATGATATCTCAAAGAGCTCGATTCAGAATTAACCATCGAATTAACAAGAAAAACAAATGTAAGTAATCGAAAAGACTTGTCCTGGACGGGTAATAATTTCAAGCTGGTCTAACCAGTGATGTAAAAGTGTCTCGAATAGGACTTGTCCAAGTAGAATGTACCGTCCTGAGAGATTCTCTTTGAACTTGACCAGGACGGGTAATAATTTCAAGCTAGTCTAACTAGTGATGTAAGAGTGTCTCGAATCGGTCTTGTTCACTGAAAATCGATCAATTCAAATGTGCGAACTCTTCCCAACATGTGTTAATTTATTTCAAGAAGTCATAAGCACATGTGAAGGGGGAGTATTTCTGTAAAAAGCAAAACTCTCAAAGTGTTAACAAAATATGTTTTATAATCATGAACACTTTGAGAGATTTTACAAAAAGGTTTTATTGCATGTGATCAATGAACCAACCTAGGATACACTGGTACAGAAAGTGGCTTTCGTCACACCAAAAATGTGTGACGATATGCATATAGTCACACACATTTTTTTGGGTGTGTGTGACAACAGGTCGCGCCACCATAGGTAGCATATGGTCACATTGTTTAATTTGTGGCTGTTTTCATTGAAAAAGAGTGACCAAAACCCAAATATGTGTGACAAATTAGGCACAAGTTTTGTTGGATTTATCAGTTTTGTGTGACTATTTCCCGTCCTATGGCCACATGAATATATAATAAATGTGACGTTTGTGATGATTTAGTCACACAACGTGTGTTGTTTTTTTCGAGTTAGTCACATACAATTTAAAAAATAGTGGCCAAAAGTGTTAATAAGTGTGACCATATGCTGTTTAAAGTGAAGAAATGTGTATTTTGTGTGACTATTGATCATCCAATGGCCACATGAATGTTTAGTTTGTGTGGCCTTTTGTAATATTTAGTCACACAAAGCATGTTTTTTTTGGGTATTTAGTCACATACAATTAAGCAAAAAGTGGCCAAAAGTGTTAATAAGTGTGACCATATGCTGTTTAAATTGAAGAAATGTGTATTTTGTGTGACTATTGATCATCCAATGGTCACATGAATTTTTAGTTTGTGTGGCCTTTTGTAATATTTAGTCACACAAAGCATGTTTGTTTTGGGTATTTAGTCACATACAATTAAGCAAAAAGTGGCCAAAAGTGTTAATAAGTGTGGCCATATGTTGTTTAAGTGAAGAAATATATATTTTGTGTGACTATTGATCATCCAATTGCCACATGAATTTTGTGTGTGTGTGGCCTTTTGTAATATTTAGTCACACAACGAATTAAACAAACAGTGACCAAAAGTGTTAATAAGTGTGACTATATACATCTTTTAGTCACATTTAAGAAATCAATATATATCAAAACAAATTCAAATACAATAATATCTAACAGCAGTACTAACTATATGAACCAACAGTACTAACTTATAACTAACAGTTGTAACTAATACACTAGCAGTATTAAAAATGATCCATCTGCTCATACTAGTATATCTAACAGCACAAAACAAATCTCCATCTTGGTCATAATATTCTCCATCTTGGATACAACAGCAATGACAGGTTCTTAATCTGCCATCAGCACAAAAATTAGAATAAGTTGCCCGATAACCATATAATACAATGTAACCTAGCCATGCCGAACAACTCCAGAAAGTAATACAATTATAAATACACAACCATAAAAGTAAGAAGTGTGCAGGTCCATACTGTAGGGGATTCACATCAGTACATCACTGACCATTAGCAGTTCATTTCGGCTAGAAATTTCAATACTCAGCCCATCCTATAGTCCAATATGTTTCAACATAAATTCAGGTAGCTCAAGAGTAAGGTTGAACCGCGATTCAAGGGGGAGATTTTGGCAGCAGGTTGCGGATGATAGAGATGACAGCAGGATTAATAAAATGTGTAAAACAACTAAACAGTCACATTAATCAAATGAGTATTACCAGTTTCTCATCAGATCTATTTGCAGCACATATTTCACGCAGGCCCGATCCCAAATCTTGACAGACTGCCACATCAGCAGAAAAAGAATTTTCAGAAGGTTGTGGTAACATTTAAATTTTGAGAGCATGATCTCTTTGTATGCCAAAAAGGTATAGGTTCAAAAAATTTGAAAGACTAGCATACCTTCCTCTACTGATGAAGGATAATCTTTTAGAACCAGCTGCATCTCTTTAGTGCTCTCATGGCTTACAATCCGTGCAACAAGGCCTTCCAAAATCTCACCCTGCGCCTTTACATGGTCTACCGATCCTGTGAGTATTCAAATTCACAAAAGATATTATTATTATGTTCCAAAATTATGCACAGTTTCTATTCACATATTTTAATGTTTTTGTGTATTCCACTTGCATTTTTATTAGTGGCTCAATTCCCATCATATACTCTAGCAGTTTAATCATAATAAAAATGCAACATCAAATTTTCAAGTTCAATAGTTAAAAGTCTATCAAATAGTTGTACATGGCATGGATATATCTGCCACCTCATCAAGAGCTTTACATACAGATGTAGCTGTGCCTTCCTCACACAGTGCGTCGTAAGCAGCAAAAAATGACGTCACCGAGTTCCTTGAAAAAACAAACAGTTAGTTTATTATTAGAAGTTTACAAGGAAAGAACTATGAACAAACTACAAAGTAATCACCTTGTTGAGAACAGCCAAATATGATTTGTAGGTAAGCGCCATTTTCTGCAAACTGCAATGACCTCTGGAGTGGAGTAGAATTTAGGCTTTCCGTTGCCCAATTCAGTGACAACAGTAACAACAACTGCTCAAGGTAACAAAACAAACTCCATTTTCCAGTACTCGATCCAAATATTGAGTGACAGTCCCATTTATGTGGGTCGAAGTCTCTGATAAAAACCTTTCTAGTACTCGATCCCATCACCAAGAGGCCTTCTTCCAAAATCAGTGTGGAACAAAGATCTCCCATCTATCTCACGGCTGCAAGTAATGAGATATGGTTAGAATCATTACATTCAGAATGCAATCATTGACACAAAAAAAAAAAACTACTGAAATTTCACTATGGAATATGATGAACTAGTAGTTCACATGTTCTATATGTGTAGCTCCAGGCATGGTCTAAGGTAGAAGAGAGTCTATACTCTCGTGATCTGGACTGATGATTATATTTATTGCATTACAAAAGAAATACTCAAAATTGATGATTACTTACCTTGACCTCGGCCTAGCATGTCCAGAGCTAAACACATTAGACGGCATAGTGAACGAGTCAGTTGCAAGCCTAAAAAGTAATAAGAAAGAGTTACACAACCACAAGTTGAGTAATTGGTGAACTCTTTTAAAAACTTAACTATAATCTCCATTTTAGTTTAAACAGTTTTGAGGACATTTTGAGTACTTTTTATTGACAACTGATTGTAAATTGTTTTTGTGACCGTTTTTCTTACATTTGGAGTGTTTAAATTTCTAAACTTTACAAATATGGAAGACATTAAGAAAGTTAAACACTCCAAGTGTAAGAGAGACTGTATAAGGGCTTATGTTTCAATTATTATTAGTTTGTACGGTTACTGATTAATTTGTAAAATCCCAACATAAACTAAAAAGTTTAAGCAACTATTTAGAATCATTTTTTCCCTTTTAAATATTGTTATTATATTTATTGCATTACAAAAGAAATACTCAAGACTGATGATTACTTACCTTGACCTGGACCTAGCATGTCCAGAGCTAAACACATAAGACGACATACTGGATGAGCCAGTGAATGAGTCAGTAGCAAGCCTGAAAAGTAACAAGAAAGAGTTAAACAACCACAAGTTGAGTAATTGGTGAACTCTTTTAAAAACTTATCTATAATCTCCATTTTAGTTTTTAATTAAACAATCCGCATATACACCAAAAAATATCTATTCAAGCCAAATTGTCACAATAAAAAAATCATAACTACAATAACTGATTCTACATAAATAATATTATGTAAAATATTAAGAAGAAATACTCAAGACTGATGATTACTTACCTTTTCCTGGGCCCAGTCTATTTAGACCCAATGGGTGAGCCAGTGATAGATCCTACTGTGGCCGATTGAAGCCTGAAAAGTAGCAAGAAAGAGTTACACAACCAACGAACAACACACGATTAATTTGATCAAAACCACACGGATGTTTTTATAAAATTCATTTTTACACATGTTTTATTCCAAGAATAACTTGTAACAATGATTTATGAATCGGTTTAAAAAAAATGAAATAATAATAAATTTGATTAGGAGTTCGACATACCCAAACGAAATGAGAGTAAGAGAGAGACGAGACGGAGATGGGGAGATGGTGGTGGTGGCGGTGGCATGAGGCGGTGGCGCTAAATGGTGGTGGCCAGAGGTGACGGAGTGGCGCCAGAAGTGGGAGAGAGGGGAGAAGGCAGTTATTAGAGTTTGTTAAAAGAAAATGAGGAGAAACCCTAGGGTTTTGATTTTGGGGGAAAAAAGGGGCGGGATCTTGAGCGGGAGATTGAAATTTTGGGGAAAAGATAGGATTTTTTTTTGTTTCAAATAAAATAGGTAAGGATTGGGTGTGATCTTGAGCGGGAGATTGAAACATGTATTGAATTGTAACTAAACTTATGGTTACACTTAATCATGTATGCTTATGGTTTAGTGTGACCATATATGACATTTGGTCACACTGTTCAAGTGTGTGACATATATTTGTTACTTTTAAATGCATATCGTGACTAATGCTTCAAACTTACTTTTCAGTTGTCACACATTTCAAATTCATATGTGGCTAAATTTTCAACAAAAACTAGCAGTCACATTCAAATAATGTGTGACAAACTTGAGTATATGATTTAGCCACATACACAATTACTTCATGTGACCATATATGGATTTTGGTCACACTGTTCAATTGTGTGACAAATATTTGTCACATATGTATATATATATATATTGTGACTAATGTTTCAAACTTATTCGTATCCGTCACACATCCCCAATTATAAGTGACTAAAAAATCAAAACAAGTTTTACCAGATACCTCAAGTCACGAAAATATTCAAATGTGTGGCTGCAGGCTCAGATGTAATTCCGAAATCGTCACACAAGTCGGATCAAGTGTGGCTGTTTATTTTATTCTGGTACATTTAGTCACATAAAAAAGTTACTGTGCGGCCGTTCGAAAAACTGCATGTGTGACGAAATCACATTATTGTACTAGTGATAATCATGGAGTAATAAAGTGATTAAGGTTAGGTTTATGTCCTATGATCTGCCAGAGCCGGAGGCATCTACCCAAGGACAATACCCATAGTTAGTATTAGAAGTCCTTAGGTATGATGGAAAAAAGGAGTAAAGAAATGAAATGAGAAAGAAGGGGTTGTAGAATTAAAAAGATAAGGTAAGAAAAAAGGTGAAAAGAAATAGCCCTTCAAATGATCAACTTAGGGCAGAAACTGGGTTTAATTCATATGCAACTACATGTCACTAAGATGACACCGGTATTGAAGGCAAGACTTCATGGACCCAGTGACGCACTGTGTTAGAGCAAATATTACGATATTTAATCTATACAGTCTCGTTTGTTTTGATTGACGATAAACCTATAACTTGATACATAACGTAAAATATACAAGTTACTTGTAATCATTTTTTGTCTCAACATACATTCAACACCTCTCGACTTCTCAAGTCCTTGTAAGATACAACATAGGTTCGTGCATGTTTGTTATGTGGCATTATGATCAAACCCTTTAACAAACCATTTAGAATGTTTAAAATACGTTTAGAGTCATTAAGTATTTTAAAAGGTTAACCATTCTACTTAGAACCTCATTTTACATTTTGCATATACAAGTTCTTTTACTTGTACATCATGTTTCTTAAGTTATATTCATGTCAAAATAGGATAAATACACTTTAGGTGTCAAACTAAGACAAATGTGTTTACTCATAAAAATGATGTTAAAGACATAATATCTTAAATCCTATAATAGCATAAGTAGTTTAACATTTTTAGTAACACATAAACTAACATGGTATAACTTGGTGAACATATATTAGTTAGCTAGTATATACATGTTAAATATTCATATACATTTACATGTTATATTCATTTACATTTTATTTCTTAATATGGAATATGTACAATGACATTATGGCATGCATCACATTGATATCTTTAGGATATCTTGAAGATCATATGAATATCTTGGATTGATCTTCACTTGAAGATTAGATTTGGAAATATCTTGGTTAGATTTAGGAAAGATATTTGGAGATTTCTTGTCAGACACCCGTGGAACCAAAAGCTAACAAGGACGGATGCACGTGGATCCCTTTTATTGGTTCCTTGGTTTGCTGACCTTGTTGGCTATAAATAGCAGCCCATTGTCCACCCATTTACAACCGACTTGAACATACATTCTCCCTACCCTTTTGCATAGATTTAGATCAGTAGATAACCATGTAGTAACATACATTAATCACCCTAATCATCATGATCATAATGTTACTAACTTTCATTATGTTGTAAGCATACTCTCGAAATGATCCTGTGAAGCAAGCTCAGAGATCGTGAGTCATCATCCATCACAAGCATACATATATGAAGATCTATCACAACAAGCTTAGGGAACTTGTGATCTTCATCCATTGAAGGCTTTCTATCAATGGAAGTTCATTTAGATTAGTTATTCATATCCATTAGACATTTCTGTCATGGATCATCATTGTAAACATTATTGCATCATCACAATCTATTCACCAAACTAGATTAGATGGTTTATGTCTTTATGCCATAAAACACAAGGTTTTTATGTTGGGCCATAAAACATAGCGGGAGTGGTTGTACCCTTGTAAAAGAACTCGACATCTAGCTTAGTGTCGGAAATATTGTATAAGCGACGTTAGGTTGAACTCGGTATTTAGCTTTGTACCGGAAAAAGTGTAAGCGATGTTTGTAAGGTTTTCTCCGCAGAGAAGGGAGCTTGTTGATCTAGTGAAGTAACTCTCGAGTTGGGTACTCGGGGAGTGGAATAGGGCGGAGAGGAGCTCCGTGACCGAACCACTATAAATCATCGTGTTCGGTTTGCGCTTTCTTTTACTTACTGCTCTACTTTTATACTTGCGTTATATGATTGCTTGTGTTGTGACTTGTTGGTTATACTTGTGTGACAACTTGTTTTAGTATATGTTAGTCATAAACTATAATTGGCATCTTTCATATTACAACAAGCTAAATTGGATGTTTGATACAACAAGTTTTAAGAATTCAAAATGGTAATGTATTCACCTCCCCTACGTTTTCACAATTGGTATCAGAGCCTCGTGGCTCTTATGTTCAAAACAAATGGTTTTTAAAATGGAGTACGATCAATGTATCAAATTACCATTGAAGCGGAATATAATGTAAAAAATGTTTCGCTAATTATACTTAGAAATTTTGTTGTTAAATGTTACTTTGTATACAAGCTTGAAGATGTCCTTGGAAAATAAAAGAAATGATTTCCCAAAAGAATTAAGTGTCAAATTATGTGCTTAAAGCAAATTTACAAAAAATACGGTCTTGAAAGGTGCGTTTGGGATAACTATAAATATAGTTGAAAAATCACCACCGTAAATGATTAGATAAGTCACATAAGTAGAAATGATGTTAAAATAGGTGTATTATATGTTTACTACCAAATCTAGTAAGTCTTACACATTCTCGCTATGCGAAAACACATGTTTTTAACATTTTGTCACTGCAGACCACGGATCCCACGGATCCCTTTAAAGGGTTCCTTGCCCTTTTGAGAAGGGATCCTTGGTCTTCACAGTCCAAAGTTTTTGCAAACTTCAAAAATTCATAACTAATTAACCGTAAGTCCGTAGGAGTCGCGCCACCTATCATTTTAAAGGAAATTAAGTCTACTTTCATTTAAAAATAATCTCATGGCCTAAATCTAAATTGAAGTAGGTAAAACAAATCAAATGCTACAACCTGTCCAAAATATTAAGTTTTATTTTGACATAGTAACTTAAACTTTTGAGTCGGGCAATGTAAGTTGGTATACTTTGAACATTGATATGATTTCTTTTGAAACTAAATAATTTGTTGATATTTATATATATATATATAAAGGAAACAAATCAAGCTTGGCATACATCGTCATATTTAAACGAAAAGTATCTTTCTTTTTATATGCTATATGACTACTTGTTTTGGTTGTTTGCATACATGTTGTTTGCTTATTGAAAGTTGTGATTGCATTTGTTTATTTGTGATACATAAGTGTCAATCTTGCCATGATAATCATTTGCTTGTTTGTCAATTTCATGTTTATACACAATAGGACATTTGCTAGATTTTGTGCTCCAAGTTGGAAAATTGTTTTTGTATTACTTATAGACTTAGATATTTTTTCTTTGCACATGTTATGTAAAAATCTTGCATAATTCACTTAGGAATGAGAATTAAGTAATACTAATTAAGTATCTTGAAAGATGTTGTTTAAGTATTAAAATGTGTCACTAACCGTGTCATACAGGAAGATAACATTATGATGTTATCATTTTTCTAACCTTAAGCCCTTGTTTGGTACATCTCACGTTTTAGTGAAATTTTTAGCCATTGCATGATCTATATCCATCCATATGTTTATACCTATTTTATCATTGTTTTCTAATCACAACTAATTAATTACACATGTTGTAGGAGAAACTACGGAATTTGAACGGGTTTCGGGGATTGAAAAATGCCCTCTGTTAAGGATTTTTGCATGGCAGATCAGACAAAACCATGAGCAGGGATCCGTCTGCTCAAAATTTTGGTTCCGCCAAAATTAGCTTGATGGATCAGACAGAACCAAATTCATGGTTCCGCCTGTGTTGTCAGTTGGTTCCGCCCTCCAATAAATTTCCGTTTAATCTCGCACTCTAGATCACTCACTTTTGTTACTAGGATACTTTTCACTGATATTCACTCATATTAGGATCATGTCATCTCACTTGCACCAATAGGATAACCATCTCTAATCATACTTTCAAATTTCATGAAAATGCTCCATGTTACCTTTCTCCATAAAGCAAGGATCCTTAAAATTGGTTCCTTGCAATCCGTGGACCACAAGAATTAGTATCCATCCTTGTTGTCTTCAACATCCATGAAACCTAAGTACTCCTATAGTACAACAAACCTCTACATCAATACATCCTTATTTAGACACACTAGAAGACCTACCATCTAAATCAACCAATCTACAATCCTTACCATCATTTGAATTCGTTGAAGTGCATTGCTCAAAAAGCACTTTGTCAAACATTCGTACTGAATCAAATACACGTTGAACAAACTCAACAATACTTTGTCACCAAGCTTCTGCATATGTCTCATTAAATCTTAAATCAACATTTTAACAACATATGTTAAAATGCAATTTCAAAGCCAACCTCATACAATGACTCTTGAGGAGTATACATAAGAAACTCGAGTGAATTCCTCTTCTCATCATCTAGTAAAAATAATCTTGAGACCAAGTATATTTAGGATAGATCTATCCTATACAAACACTTTGGGTTCATATCTTCACTTAGGAAAACATGATGTTTTGGAAAACATTATGCCTTAGAAATCATGCGTTTAGTTTTCATCTTGTTAAAAGGATAATGTATATCCTATGCATCATTCTCTTCTTGCAACATGAACGGTTGTGTTACAAAAGATTTCATTACACCTCATTGGCTAAATGATCATAAACAAACATCTGCAAGTTCTATGAACTAGCATATCTCCCTCATCTTGTCATACTTGTTTTCATAAGCATCATAACTTTATCCCACGACATAATCTTACTTGTTGAAAGATACTATATGTATCTATTTCCTTTCAAGCGTACATCATAACCAAACTGTAAAACCCTAAATTCTGGTTTGCTATTTTTATCTCATTTACGTAATAATCCGTTAATACTTAAAACTATATGTTTTGTATTACTTACTCATTTAAATATTTATCCTAAGTATGCATTCGCTATAAGAGAAAAATAAAATAAACAAAAGACATGAACCTAATCCTAAGCTACAAACAAACGCCCCATATTTTTTAGAAAAGCCCTACACATTTATTTTAAGAGATAAGAACAACATATTACTTTGATATATATATTACTTTCACAAGCCTACCATTTGTAAGAAAAGATACAACCACTACTTTTGAAACACACCTCCCTGGTGAAAGGATGCAACCTAATATTTTCCAAAAATATACATGCGTCATTCCTTGTATATGCCCATATTCACGCTACTTGTCCTTTCTTGTTTATGCACATATACACACGTCATTCCTAAAGTATACACCATCCTATTATTAAACATAGCTGCTTGTCCATAAACCATTCGAAACAAAAAGAAAAAGAAACTAAACCATAAACAAGCTCTCCAATTCAGTTTCTTATCCATTCCAAGGAATCAAGGTGTAGCAGCCCCTATTGGTGGTCATTTGAGATGGTGTGTAGCAGCCAAGTCCACGACGTTTGTCCTTTGTTCTCTTGCCTCGTTAATCCAGCCCTAAAGGTACCCTTAGATGATCATCTTGTCGTTATTTTGACCTCCTTGGAACGTATATATATGAAACCTATAGAACATGCAAAACTAAATCATATAATCATGAATAATCAACTTGTTATTGTCTCGTTAAACACTGGATATAGAGTGTGCGATGTGTATGATTTTGGGTGTGTCGAAACTTCGTTAATTCACGCTAGTTGGGACTTACTTCAGTCGACTTAACCTAGTGTCAGACCGTCAGTCGACCTAAAAGGGTTTAAAAATATGTTACTCATGTGAAACAAGAAAACTCAACACGAATCAAATATTTTTCCCTAACCTAAAACAGGCTTGTTGCTACGTCTTATAAATAATCAGGTGACATTCGAGTGCATTTTTATAAGATGTTTCACGTCACACACAATAACGAGGGTTGTTGGGTCTATGATTTTATGGGAGATCTCATTGCGTGTCATGTCTCGTTAAACTTGTTCTGGTCTCGCGAAGGGGTTTGGGGTTTCACGATTATAAGTCATGCGAAGTTTTTATGTGCTTGTTAATCTAGCGTTGGAGCTGTGATGGTGCGAGTGTGTTTTGTGCATGATTTTATGGGCGTGTGTGGGTACAGGTCGACTAAGTCTGGTGTCGCGTGTGATGTTATGTGGGTCTCGAGTCTCGTTAATCCTTATGGTGTGTGTGGTTATGTCGTATGGTGGTTATCTTATGTGTGTCAACATGGTATAAACCGGTTTTAAAAGGGTGTTGTGTGTCGTGTTAATTGCTTACCATTTAAGGGTGTCGATCAATGTCTAATAGGTACATGTGCACGTTGCAAATCAGTCAAGTTTGTTTGGTCACTGTTGTGTTTCATATGCACGTTATGGGAGTGGGTTGAGTCGTATGCATGGGCTGTCTAACAAAGGATTGGTATTTTGCTGTGTAAGATTATGTGTGTCGCATGTATGGAGGTGAGTCAAGTGGGTTTTAAACAAGAATAAAGATTTGATTCTAGGTAGTAGAGTATGGTGGGTACTGATGGGTGGATTATGTTGAATTTGTGTGTGTTGAATATAACAAGAATATATATATATATATATATATATATATATATATATATATATATATATATATATATATATATATATATATATATATATATATATATTTATAACCGGTACTATGAATACATGTGACTCAATACACTTGTAGCTATAAATCTATTACGTAAATTTTTCCCTTGTTTCACATGTGAAAAGATAACACTAGCGTATTAATATAGGCAACCATGAGAATTAAATCAGTTAGCTCAATTAAATATAATTGAACACATAAATAATATATATTTATAAACTTGTATAGATTCATTGGAAGAGACGTGACGTCGTTGCTTGTGTTCGCTTCTCCGTTTGCTTTTATTTCATTTACTAAGGTACAGATATTCTGACCTTCTCACAGGTTTCTCATGAACTCTCTCTCTCTTGTCTATCTTACTCCCTTGAACCTTGCTATGCTTCCCTTGATTTGTGAACCTTGCTATGTTTCCCTTGATTTGTAAACCTTGCTATGCTTTCCTTGATAAATTGAACCTTGCTATGTTCCCTTGATACTTGATATAATTCGTTCATCACCCTGTGACATGAATATTCAAACCCTTGGATACCTTGAAGGTTCATTTGATATTATAACTGGATGCTAAAACCTTTCTAAATTATATATGAAAATGTTTTGAGAAAAGCTATTTTAAAACGATGTTGTTGAGCACGATGCGATACCACTTTTAAATGAAATTTTACTAAAAGTTTTGTGAAAACTACTTTTAAGACTATCTTTATGAAAAACTTTACGAAACATCATTTTATGAAAGCCACTTATTGAAAGATTTTCTAAATACGCGTTTGATATGAAACCTTTGAATTAAATCTTTACTATGAACCTACGAATCATTTGATTATGAACCTTTGATATGAACCACTTGATTTGAACCTTTGCTATAAACCTTGCTATGACTCTTGATTTGAACTTTGACTTGAACCTTGATATAAACCTTGATATGACATACCTGAATTGGAAACTTGACTTGAACCACTTGATATGAAACTTGAACTTGGACACTTGATACTTGATACTTGACCCTTGACCCACAGTTGATACTACGAGCCACCACTTGTATACTAGGCATGAGGGTTTCATGTCCATGTCATTGATGCACCGATGGCATGACTCTAGGGTAGGAGAGTGATGTCCTATCCCGTCCCTGTATTGACTTGACTTGTTACATAGAGGAAGACCTTGGCCTACTGGGGCATATGGATGCATCCTAGATTTGACTTGACTTGACTTGTTTCGATGGATTTATCATGATATTACTTGTTATATACTTGGTGACTGATGGTGTGTGCGATACACGTCTTTCACATCTTGGGAGTTAGCTACTCCAACCCCTTGGAGGTATCCCCTCATATTGTACTTGGTATACCGAGGTCTCCCCTCCGTATACATGGTTTCTTGATTACTTGACTTGATACTTGACTTGACTTGGGCTCGTGGTGGATTACTGTTCCCTTTACTCTTATCTATTTAATTATTCCTTAACTCTTATTATACCTTGCATTGTTTCCTTTACTTCACTATTCCATTATTACTGCTTGTTACCTCTATATCTGTGCACTGGGCTTTTTAAGCTCAGCCGCATTTCTTTTCCTGCGGCAGGTTTTAGTTTGGAAGCTGGGTATGAGTGGAGAGTACCTTGGACTTAGAAGACCTTACTAGCTATTCTGGATTTAGAGATGATTAGAACAATTGCAAATTATAGAACTTAGAATTTATTATTATTTCCTTTATAACCTTGTATCTTCAGATTTTTCCCTTGTAACCATTGAAATTCATTTTGTATTATTTATGTCATATGCTTGTGTTTGCTTTGATATGTCACCATAATGTGACACTTCTACCCTTGTCCGGTTGGGGTGTTACAATTTATGGTATAGGAGAGACAGGCTGCGACTCGTAATACAATTACCCTTGGCCTGTGAGTTTTGGACCATTAGGCTTCCACTGTAAGAACATAGGAGAACACCTTGAGAACTTTCTTTAGGATTTCCCCATAAGAACTTAAGTTATTACCGGTGAGGAATGGGTAGACTATAAGGCATTTGTTTAAGTATCATTGCTTCCGCATCACTCTGATTCGTGCCTTGCTTTTGGTTAAAGCCTGTTGAGATCACTTTTGGAGATTGAATGCTTATGCTTTGCACCACCTAAGATTTGAAACCTAAATTAAATCTTGAAGGCATTGAGAATTGCATAGTAATTGCCTGACACTATTTGATCCTTATCTTCAGATTCCGACTCTGACCTCTGACCCTCTTGTTAATCATTTTGATGCCTCTTCGGGCATTCTGAGAATCTCCATGGCGATGACGTACTTGATACATTCTGTGATTTGTCTCTTGTTTTTGATAAGCATCTATGAATCTTCCGACGCTATTTGATTTCGTCTTACCCATCTTTGTCCCTATGAGAAGTCTTGTGGTGTTTAACCACGAGTATAAGAATGTTTCCCTCTCACTTTTGAACGATAAGATTTTGCTTTGTTGATCTGTCCTTCTTTGGATAGTTAACTTCGATTTTATTCTGATAAGGGATTGGTTGATTGAGCATTCAAAATATTGACAACTATCCTCCTATGTCTCACCTTTGGCGTTTGAAACAATTTTGAACTCCCTACCATGATTACCGATTGTTAAACTTTTGGCTATCACTATTACTCTGGAGACTCGTGTGTTACTTTCGCGGTTATGAAGTTTTCCTAGAACCCATTTCGTACACCAATGAATGAACCTTATCTTGAGAGTTATTTGGCACCATGAGTTTTCTGAATATGATTCCTGGTTGAACTCTTTAAACCATAAGCTTTCACCGGAGTGTGTAGTAGGATTTGACATGATACCGAGAGATTGTCTAGTCGCTAAGCGAAGATGTCTTTCAGATGTGTCCGGGATCATACCAGTTGATTTGAGCAACCGGGAAGAACAGCAACCGTAGACCAGGAAGTGAGTTTGCTTAAGTGTATATTCTGGGCGTGTTTCAGTTTCGTTCGTGATAAAGAAGGATGGTGACAGGGGATATGTATTACTAGAAGCTGAACCGTACTGCTGTTAAGAACCATTATTTCTCCACCCTGAAACGACTATGTATCTGTTCAATTTCAGAGCGTGAAGTTTCCTTCAGATGGAAGTATGAATTGAGGTTATTATTGGAATCGCCTTCCGTATTCGTAACGACTGCTATGACGGTTCGTGACGCTAATAGTATTAGCTAAAGCTCTGACTGTTTTGTGAATTTGATAAATAATGTTTTCTCGTGAGTACTTGGGCAAATGGTCATTGTATGACTTAATAGTACATTCGGAGACGAGGAAGAGCATGAAAATGATTTTGCACTTTGTTAGAATTTGATGATCATTTATGCATTCTGGGAGGTTGATATTTGTTGAGACAACGGTGTTCTTAGTTGCGGATATCTCTCTAAATCCCGCAAGTTTTGAAACTATCACCAAGTGGTCAAGACCGATAACAGAGTGGAGAACTGAAATCTTTTGAACTTTGCAGAAGAATTCTGGAAGATGTTTACACCTTGCGTTACCATTGATAAATTTCGTGAACAGAGAGAAACAGCTTAGTTTGATTGAGAATGGAGTTTTGGAAAAGCTGAAATAGAAATTAGCTTCCATACCTTCAGGCGGAACAAATTTTGGGATATTTCAGAAAGAGACTCGGCTATACTCCCTTGCTGCACATAAAGTTTTGCGTATGCATCAAGACAACTAGAAGCATATCAGAAGAATTACTTCACTGCCTGACCTAGAGTTGACAACAACAGTGGCTACCCTGAAGAGTGAAGACATTCCTTACAAGGTAGAAGTGTTGGCGATGCAGAAGATCTAGTCAAGATGGCGAACCTGGAACTGATGAAGACGTGCAGTCTCACTTCCCTATTCATCTTGGTTGTACTAAGATGAATTGAGAGCGGAAGCAGACTGGATGATGAAGGAATTTAAAGATCGTGCCAGAAATTCACATTACTCCATCACATTCCAAGAAGAACTGCAGGAGGCTTGATGAACCAGACACAAGTTCACGATTTTGTTTCACTTCCAGATTGATGGACAAACGAAGACAGATTAACCGGACTTGAAGAGATTGGATGTTTTGAATGAACGGATTTTTGAAACAGACCTTTCATGTTTGGAAGAATTGATTCTGTGAAGACCGAAGTTATTGACGACAAACTTTCACTTTCATTGACTCACTTAAGCTTCGTTATATAATAATGAGACCCTCTAATGATTTAAGTTCCCTAGAAGCATTTCAGTTCCGTGTTTATTTTTCGTATGTTCGATGATGGCTTTGTTTTGTGGAATTTTGGCGAATTGTGGAAGATCTGATGCTTGTGGACGGCGTACCTTACTTCTGCTAGGCAATCTGGGATTCCGATACTCTTGCGAGTAGTTTTGTTCTCCCTCTTGACTATGACATTTGATTTTGTTGATCTCTAAGACTGTAGAAGTACTAGGTGGATTAAGATAGGTTGTTTTGCTCACGACTCGAGATAAAGTATGATCATCATGAAGGCATATTTATGTGGTGCTAGTATTATGATGCCTGATCAACGTGATAATACTTACACCATATAACGTGCACTCATTGTGGCCATAGGACATCTTGGGGAGTACCTAAGAAGTTAGAATTTGATCTCCGTTGGATTATCCGTGATTAGTGAGACTTTAGGTTCATTCTACCTATGCGTATACTCTGCCTTCGTTCATTAGATATCTGGATGAGTTTGGACTCTCGTTTTGATTTCTGTTGACCTCAGTTATAAATCTTGAGCTCTTTACTGTTGATACAGTTAATTTGATTTGAAATTTTTATTCTTATTCCATATGAGCTTTCAGAAGATTCACCTATCATCCATTTTATGTTGCATGGATCTTTTGATCAGAATCAACCTAATTTTTCTCCTTCTGAGGAATATGAACCCACCTTGTTTTGATTGAGTCATGAGAAACTATTTGGTCTGAAGATCCTTTTTGGATGAACCTCCCCGGGCGTGAGAATGTTTGTGACGATCTTTTGCGATTTGCTACGACTTCGTCTAACTTTGCGACTTCAATTTTCGAGGGCGAAATTTTTTTTTTAGAGGGGAAGAGTTGTAAAACCCTAAATTCTGGTTTGCTATTTTTATCTCATTTACTCAATAATCCGTTAATACTTAAAACTATATGTTTTGTATTACTTACTCATTTAAATATTTATCCTAAGTATGCATTCACTATAAGAGAAAAATAAAATAAACAAAAGACATGAACCTAATCCTAAGCTACAAACAAACGCCCCATATTTTTTAGAAAAACCCTACACATTTATTTTAAGAGATAAGAACAACATATTACTTTGATATATATATATATATATATATATATATATATATATTACTTTCACAAGCCTACCATTTGTAAGAAAAGATACAACCACTACTTTTGAAACACACCTCCCTGGTGAAAGGATGCAACCTAATATTTTCCAAAAATATACACGCGTCATTCCTTGTATATGCCCATATTCACGCTACTTGTCCTTTCTTTTTTATGCACATATACACACGTCATTCCTAAAGTATACACCATCCTATTATTAAACATAGCTGCTTGTCCATAAACCATTCGAAACAAAAAGAAAAAGAAACTAAACCATAAACAAGCTCTCCAATTCAGTTTCTTATCCATTCCAAGGAATCAAGGTGTAGCAGCCCCTATTGGTGGTCATTTGAGATGGTGTGTAGCAGCCAAGTCCACGACGTTTGTCCTTTGTTCTCTTGCCTCGTTAATCCAGCCCTAAAGGTACCCTTAGATGATCATCTTGTCGTTATTTTGACCTCCTTGGAACGTATATATATGAAACCTATAGAACATGCAAAACTAAATCATATAATCATGAATAATCAACTTGTTATTGTCTCGTTAAAAACTGGATATAGAGTGTACGATGTGTATGATTTTGGGTGTGTCGAAACTTCGTTAATTCACGCTAGTTGGGACTTACTTCAGTCGACTTAACCTAGTGTCAGACCGTCAGTCGACCTAAAAGGGTTTAAAAATATGTTACTCATGTGAAACAAGAAAACTCTACACGAATCAAATATTTTTCCCTAACCTAAAACAGGCTTGTTGCTACGTCTTATAAATAATCAGGTGACATTCGAGTGCATTTTTATAAGATGTTTCACGTCACACACAATAACGAGGGTTGTTGGGTCTATGATTTTATGGGAGATCTCATTGCGTGTCGTGTCTCGTTAAACTTGTTCTGGTCTCGCAAAGGGGTTTGGGGTTTCACGATTATGATGTCATGCGAAGTTTTTATGTGCTTGTTAATCTAGCGTTGGAGCTGTGATGGTGCGAGTGTGTTTTGTGCATGATTTTATGGGCGTGTGTGGGTACAGGTCGACTAAGTCTGGTGTCGCGTGTGATGTTATGTGGGTCTCGAGTCTCGTTAATCCTTATGGTGTGTGTGGTTATGTCGTATGGTGGTTATCTTATGTGTGTCAACATGGTATAAACCGGTTTTAAAAGGGTGTTGTGTGTCGTGTTAATTGCTTACCATTTAAGGGTGTCGATCAATGTCTAATAGGTACATGTGCACGTTGCAAATCAATCAAGTTTGTTTGGTCACTGTTGTGTTTCATATGCACGTTATGGGAGTGGGTTGAGTCGTATGCATGGGCTGTCTAACAAAGGATTGGTATTTTGCTGTGTAAGATTATGTGTGTCGCATGTATGGAGGTGAGTCAAGTGGGTTTTAAACAAGAATAAAGATTTGATTCTAGGTAGTAGAGTATGGTGGGTACTGATGGGTGGATTATGTTGAATTTGTGTGTGTTGAATATAACAAGAATATATATATATATAATATATATATATATATATATATATATATATATATATATATATATATATATATATATATATATATATATATATATATATGATGAAGCGAAAAGTGTATCGCTTTTAGGGGGTCATTTAAGCCCTAAATCGTATTTATTTGATCAAATATTGCCCTAAATCGTTCCTTTTGTCATTTTAGGTACTTTGGAGAAGAAATCTGGAAAAGGAAGCATTTTGGACGTTTTTGGAGCATAAAAGTGAAGAAAACGACAAAGTCTCCAAATCTGCTGGAAAAGTACACGTGACGGCGTCAAGGATTGCTCCTGACGGCGTCACGGCTTGGCAAAAGAGGTGGATATGACAATTACACGAGACGCGCCAGAAAGTTTTACAATGGAAGTCTGACGGCGTCACCCTTTAAGGTGATCAAGGCAGTCACGGTTTAAGTTAAAGAGAGACGGCGTCAAGCACAATTGTGACGGCGTCAACTCTTGACGCGCCAGAGTGGATTTTGGAGGATTAAAGAGGGACGGCGTCAGGAAGACCATCCGGGAACCCTAGCCGCGGCGAGGTGACGACGTCACCTCCTACAACGTGACGCCGTCAGCCCCTAAATTCTATATATAGTTTTGCTATTTTTAGTCATTAGTGTGCAACTTTGTGAGGAGAAACCCTAAGACGAATTTTCTGCCATTTTTAAGGGTTTTATACCCTTGGATCTCCCATGTTTAATTGAAGATAAGTAATCAATTAATCATTCAATATGTCTATGTGTTGTTTGATTATATCTTGTTCTTGTATTTTAATTAACATGCTAGGATAGATTTATCTTGTGTTTGCTTAGATCTAATGAAACCTAACTATTGATTATTGGTTGTTGGTGTGTTATTAATTGTATTGGATGATTGTTTATCGATGTTAGGCTTAAGAAAACTGGCTAACCTCCTATACGGTAACTTGCTTGAACGTCTTAAGAAACATGAACCAATGCGTACTAAGGTTTTTATGGTTGTATTTAATGCATGAGCGAATTCTAGTGATCCCATGTTAGGAGCTTCATAGCCGGCTCGACATAGGAGTGAAGTAGGAGCTTGTAGAGTTGGGGAAGTACGTACGCCACCCCACGATTGGTATTAAGGAATACACCCGTCATCCACGCAATTAATACACACTAATCAACCGGTAAAAGATAGTTAGGGAGTAAGGAAATCTAAGTAAACACATTTCTCTCCATATAAGTTCCACAACCTTTTCATTTTCAGTTATTTTATTTTATTTGCAATTGTAGTTATTTGGGTTAGTTGACTAGCAACTAATTCCGCCCACTCCTTCAAACCCGAGATTTTACTTGCTTTTATAAAAAATATAAAAATACAAAAAAGAATCTTCCCTCACCCTTAGACCTATTAGAGTAGTTTTTCAATCCTAACGACACTATTCCCCTAGAGAACGATCAATCCCCCGGTACATGCCACTTCACTATACTACATCGGTCAGGTACACTGCCTGGTGGGGATTGCAAGCCTCTTGAGATCCCTCGAGAGGTAAAACCTGTTGTAAGGTCGTAAAACCACGCATCTAGTTTTTGGCGCCGCTGCCGGGGAATAGTTATTGTTTAGGTTGAATTTTTATTTTATTAGGTCTACTCACTAGATTCCTTTCTAGTGAGATTTTTATTTTATTTTTCTAGGTTTTTCTTTAGTCTATTTTTTTTCTTCGTTTCTTTGTTCGTAACCATTACCATCCGACATCATGGAAGGTGGTAATATCCTCGATCCCAACAACCCACCACCACAACAACACCCACCTCCTAGAGCCCGTACCTTAGGAGACTACTCCCGTCCTAGCCACCATGGCTATCGAAACACCATTGAGCTCACTCAAGGAGCCAATGTCACTCCCTTGCGATCCGATACCATCCGGTTGGTGCAAAGCGGATGCGCATTCCATGGACTTCGTTCCGAAGATCCTAATCAACATCTCAAGGACTTTCTCAACATCGTTGATTCCATAGACCTTGATGTTGCCACTCGAGAGACGACCCGACTGCGTCTCTTTCAATTCTCTCTGCGGGACCAAGCTAGTCAATGGCTAGAGCGTCTACCCGCAGGATCCATCACCTCTTGGGATGATCTCACCACTCGTTTCCTCGCTCAGTTTTTCCCACCAGGAAGAACTACCAAGCTAAGGAATGATATCTTTATGTTCCAACAACGTCAAGGCGAAACCCTCTACGAGGCATGGACTCGATTCAAGGACTTACTCCAAAAAGTCCCTCACCATGGCATAGAACTTTGGCTCCAAGTCCAAATCTTCTATGACCATATCAATCTCTCCACGAGGCAAACCATTGACCAATCGGCTGGTGGTAAGCTACGTGATCTAAGTGCGGAACAATCATGGGCTCTCTTGGAAGATCTTGCTCTTTATGACAACGAAAGTTGGAATGATCCCCGTGATTTGAATAAAACGGTCAAGGCAATATCTTTGCCTTCGAAGAATTCAAGCACTTCCGACCGTAGGATCATAGAACTTGAAGACCAAGTCAAGTTTCTTATGAAATCCTACGAGGCTCCTAAACCTTCAAGCCAAGTGAACAAAATCACTTCTTCATGTGAATTATGTAGTGGTCCCCACGACACTCGTGATTGCGTTGAACTCCCCGAACAAGCTTTTGCGGACTACGCATCCTCGCGTACCGACGGAGCGGGAGACAAGTGGTACACTTTCAAACCCGAGCCAAACCCCTACGGTGATTCATACAACCCCTCATGGAAAAATCACCCAAACCTTAGGTGGAAACAAAACCAAAACGCACAACAAACCAATTCTTCCAACCCACCTAATCGTTTCCAATCAAGCGGTTCCAACTCGAACCGTACTTTCAACAACAATCCTTCCAGCAATGGTAGTACCAATAACTTTGAAGGATTGATGTCCCAATTTATGGCATCTCAAGAAGCTCGTTTGGCCAAGTTTGAAGACGATTTCAAACAAAAACAAGGCGAGATGACCAATAAGATTGACACTTTGTTGAAAGCCCTCAATGACCGAGAAATGGGAGCACTCCCTAGCAACACAGTCAAGAACCCGAAACTAAACGTCAACGCCATCTCGTCGGTTTTGTCTCCTAGTTCTTGTCCACAATATTATTCGGTCAATTCCATGAGCTCGTGTTTCAAACAAACCCAAGTCGTTCAAAATGACCAAGAAGTTATGATATCCAAATTGGTCAACAACATAGTTGAAACACCTCCCACTCAAAACCTTGACAATGAATTCAAGGAGCTCTACCTTGGAAGTCCGGTTATTGATGTGTTGGATGAGAAGAAGCTCAAGTTAGGCGAAAAAGGGACCACCTTCGTTCAAAATAAGCTACCTAAGAAGTTAGATGATCCGGGCTTATTTGTTCTACCTTGCAAGATCGGTAATTCGGAGGCTTATGACACATTAGCCGATCTTGGATCAAGCCTTAACCTACTTCCGTTACCTCTCTACACCTCTCTAAAACTAGGAAAACTTGAAGAAACCGAGGTGATAATAGGCTTAGCGGATGGGAGTGTTGCTTACCCAATTGGAGTAGTCAAGGACGTGTTAGTACACATAGGAAAACTAACCATTTTAGCCGATTTCCACATCCTTGATATGGCTAGCAACCCTACATGCCCCTTGTTGATAGGTAGAGGATTTTTGGCGACCGCTAGTGCTATGATTGATTGTAAGGAATCTAAGATAGCGGTAGGAGAAGGTGACACTTGGTCAGTCTATGATGTGAAGAAACATGCCTATGATACTAGTGATGAACCAACACCCCATGGGTTAGAATTAAATAGGAGACCATCTAGATATGGACCTTGGATCGATAGAGACTTCATAGGACCCCAACGCCCATTTTACCTAGAAGAGGACTTTGTGAACCGAACACATACGGTAGAGCAACTCTTGGCTAGGGACACCGAATTGGATCCATTTGAAGACCCTCTAGTTTTTAGGAAGATGATTGATTTCCTAGGAGTTTTGCCAATTAACCTAGGGATGAATAAGTGGACTTGTGAGGACGATGATCATAAGTGGGATTGGGACAAACCACCCAAAGATGGAGATGGGTCATGGCATATTAAGATGACATTGTATGACCCGGATGGAGAGAAGTTTGAAAAGATATATTGTACTAAGCGGACCAATAGGAAACTTCAATCCAAGCTTAACCCTACAGACGTCCTCGATGACGAACTCACTTACATAGGGTAGAAGGACTTTGAGTCTAGCTACAAGACTCGTTAATAAAGAAAAGCGCTTCTTGGGAGGCAACCCAAGCTTTATTTGCTTTGTGTGTTTATTTATTTGTTTGTTTGATTTTATTTGCTTCCGCATGTATGTTTAATTTTTATTATTATTGATTCATGTTCAAAACTAAATTGTGAAAATGCTTTATCTTGTTTTTAACTTCGTCTTAACTACATATAAAGGTATTTTGCAAAAGATAAGTGTAAGGGAAATCCAAATCGGTTTATTAGAACAAATGAACATGAATCATAACAATATTAAATTAACATACATATTAGTAATTGTTTGAGTCAAATGCTTGTATCGAGTCATAATGATGTTTTGCAGGAATTCCAGGAAGTAAGGTATAGGTTTTTCCAGAAATTTTCCGGAAACTTAACATGAGAATTCTGTCAGATCATTTCTGACGGCGTCAGGCATTACAACCTGACGACGTCAGGTTTTAATTTTCTGAAATTTTTGAAAGTTTTGTTTTTCTACCGGAATCATAAAAGGTTTTTATTAAATCTCTAACTTATAAACTCCAGGAATCTGCAAAATAATCATTCCACAAGCATTATATCCTTATATAGATTTATCCCGCCGATGTTATGCAGGTTTTCGTGTTTGTTTTCTTAGGTTTAACAGGTTATTTTGGACAAGGAGATGTATGTGGAATCAAGCTTTTGGCGATGCTTTAGTCTTGGAGCTTCTACATTCTCTTGGAAGAAGATCTAACCATGTTACCTCTTTATCCACCGAGCGAATCACGGGAGTATTTGATTTCATTCTTTTACCTTATTTACTTTTACATCTTGTTATTTGAACATTGGGGACAATGTTCATCTTAAGTGTAAGGGGGGGTAAAGTACGATACTTTAGAGAATACAATTACACTTGATTTTCGTTTGTTTAATCGTAGATGTGTAATAAAACTGAGAGAAATACCTGTTAAGGCAATTTTAGTGCCAAATTTAAAATTTTTTACAACATATAGGAGTGAAACTTTGATCTTAATGAGCGTCTCATGGATAGGAGTTATATGACTAGCACAAAACCGTACCACTAAAAAATTTTCCACCCCCAAATATGTGAGGTTCGCCCCTAGAATTGGTAGGAAAAGCATTTATGCTATGATGTGTGTACCGGTAGCACTTAGATTCTAGAACTTGCGTTAGGACCATTCCGAGGCCACAAGTGAGACTACATTCGTGTAGTTAGATTTACTACATGATAAGAGGCATTAGGATTAACCCATTGTTTTACACCTGTGTTTTTGTTATAATTACATTGGCTACATTGGTCAAGTAATTCTCCCACACCCTTTGCGTTGTACTCATTTTTAGTACACGATACCCCTAGTACACCCCTCAGAGCCTATCTTTTCGTTTCTAACTTTAAGCATTTTACTTAAAGTAAGAATTTGTTCACACCCCACTTAAATGTACACCCAAATCGCCTTAGCCTACCTTGTATGCACTCATCTTTAGTGCATTATTGTGACAACATTTGTTTAAACCCCAAGTTAATTATCTAATTGATTACATGGTTGCTAAGTCGAGTCATATCCTTGTACATATTGTTTTGGGACGATTGAGACTCATGGGTAAAGTACTAGTGTAATGGAGTAATGGGGAAGAACAACATTATTACCCCCATATGTGCTAAATATTTTAAAAGTACTCCAAGTGTTTCGATTATCTTAATTCGAGTCATTAGAATAGTTAATTGTAAAGTTATGTAAAAGTTCAAGTGTAAGGGGAATGCAACACCCCTACGATGTATTATTTTAGATGGTAGGGCAAGAGTGTATGAAAAAAAAAAAAAAATCGAAAAAATAAAGAAAAAAATACAAAAAAAAAATGAGATAAAGAAAAGTAGAAAAAACATACGGACTACCATCCCGTTTCATTTTATGTTTTTGTTATTTTGTTTTTAGCTTATGTCGAGTCTAGTCTTGGCTTAGCAACGCCATATTGTACATGTAATTAACCAAGATCTTTAACTCGCCACCAGTAAAATATCCCTTATCCAACAAAACCGTGTTTATCATATCCCTACACCTAACGTTATAACCCGTTTTAAAAGCCCTCTTTGATAGTTTATCTTACGTGCTTACGCCTAGTGGAGGAGGTTTTTGATCCTTTCCCAAGCCTATGGTAATCTATTTGCTATGACAGGTAGTGAGAGATATTATCCATTTTCATTTATGAGATATACTTTTATGACACCTGAGAGATGTGAGTATCTAAACACTACTTGTGAGGTGCTAGTTTGTAATCTCCGTGCTTATTATGATTAAAGTGGAACGACTATTTGTTGTAATTACTTTTATATTAGCGTTAAATGACCCCTGACTTGTATTTTGATTAGAATAAAAGTGCATTTGCTTGAGGACAAGCAAATCTCAAGTGTAAGGGTATTTGATGAAGCGAAAAGTGTACCACTTTTAGGGGGTCATTTAAGCCCTAAATCGTATTTATTTGATCAAATATTGCCCTAAATCGTTCCTTTTGTCATTTTAGGTACTTTGGAGAAGAAATCTGGAAAAGGAAGCATTTTGGACGTTTTTGGAGCATAAAAGTGAAGAAAACGACAAAGTCTCCAAAGCTGCTGGAAAAGTACACGTAACGGCGTCAAGGATTGCTCCTGACGGCGTCACGGCTTGGCAAAAGAGGTGGATATGACAATTACACGTGACGCGCCAGAAAGTTTTACAATGGAAGTCTGACGGCGTCACCCTTTAAGGTGATCAAGGCAGTCACGGTTTAAGTTAAAGAGAGACGGCGTCAAGCACAATTGTGACGGCGTCAACTCTTGACCCGCCAGAGTGGATTTTGGAGGATTAAAGAGGGACGGCGTCAGGAAGACCATCCGGGAACCCTAGCCGCGGCGAGGTGACGGCGTCACCTCCTACAACGTGACGCCGTCAGCCCCTAAATTCTATATATAGTTTTGCAATTTTTAGTCATTAGTGTGCAACTTTGTGAGGAGAAACCCTAAGATGAATTTTTTGCCATTTTTAAGGGTTTTATACCCTTGGATCTCCCATGTTTAATTGAAGATAAGTAATCAATTAATCATTCAATATGTCTATGTGTTGTTTGATTATATCTTGTTCTTGTCTTTTAATTAACATGCTAGGCTATATTTATCTTGTGTTTGCTTAGATCTAATGAAACCTAACTATTGATTACTGGTTGTTGGTGTGTTATTAATTGTATTGGATGATTATTTATCGATGTTAGGCTTAAGAAAACTGGCTAACTTCGTATTCGGTAACTTGCTTGAACGTCTTAAGAAACATGAACCAATGCGTACTAAGGTTTTTATGGTTGTATTTAATGCACAAGCGAATTCTAGTGATCCCATGTTAGGAGCTTCCTAGCCGGCTCGACATAGGAGTGAAGTAGGAGCTTATAGAGTTGTGGAAGTACGTACGCCACCCCACGATTGGTATTAAGGAATACACCCGTCATCCACGCAATTAATACACACTAATCAACCGGTAAAAGATAGTTAGGGAGTAAGGAAATCTAAGTAAACACATTTCTCTCCATATAAGTTCCACAACCTTTTCATTTTCAGTTATTTTTTTTTATTTGCAATTGTAGTTATTTGGGTTAGTTAACTAGCAACTAATTCCGCCCACTCCTTCAAACCCGAGATTTTACTTGCTTTTATTAAAAATATAAAAATACAAAAAAGAATCTTCCCTCACCCTTAGACCTATTAGAGTAGTTTTTCAATCCTAACGACACTATTCCCCTAGAGAACGATCAATCCCCCGGTACTTGCCACTTCACTATACTACATCGGTCAGGTACACTGCCTGGTAGGGATTGCAAGCCTCTTGAGATCCCTCGAGAGGTAAAACCTGTTGTAAGGTCGCAAAACCACGCATCAATATATATATATATATATATATATATATATATATATATATATATATATATATATATATATATATATATATATATATATATATATATATATATATATATATATATATATATATATATATATATTTATAACCGGTACTATGAATACATGTGACTCAATACACTTGTAACTATAAATCTATTACGTAAATTTTTTCCTTGTTTCACATATGAAAAGATAACACTAGCGTATTAATATAGGCAACCATGAAAATTAAATCATTTAGCTCAATTAAATATAATTGAACACATAAATAATATATATTTATAAACTTGTATAGATTCTTTGGAAGAGACGTGACGTCGTTGCTTGTGTTCGCTTCTCCGTTTGCTTTTATTTCATTTACTAAGGTACAGATATTCTGACCTTCTCACAGGTTTCTCATGAACTCTCTCTCTCTCTTGTCTATCTTACTCCCTTGAACCTTGCTATGCTTCCCTTGATTTGTGAACCTTGCTATGTTTCCCTTGATTTGTAAACCTTGCTATGCTTTCCTTGATAAATTGAACCTTGCTATGTTCCCTTGATACTTGATATAATTCGTTCATCACCCTGTGACAGGAATATTCAAACCCTTGGATACCTTGAAGGTTCATTTGATATTATAACTGGATGCAAAAACCTTTCTAAATTATATATGAAAATGTTTTGAGAAAAGCTATTTTAAAACGATGTTGTTGAGCACGATGCGATACCACTTTTGAATGAAATTTTACTAAAAGTTTTGTGAAAACTACTTTTAAGACTATCTTTATGAAAAACTTTACTAAACATCATTTTATGAAAGCCACTTATTGAAAGATTTTCTAAATACGCGTTTGATATGAAACCTTTGAATTAAATCTTTACTATGAACCTACGAATCATTTGATTATGAACCTTTGATATGAACCACTTGATTTGAACCTTTGCTATAAACCTTGCTATGACTCTTGATTTGAACTTTGACTTGAACCTTGATATAAACCTTGATATGACATACCTGAATTGGAAACTTGACTTGAACCACTTGATATGAAACTTGAACTTGGACACTTGATACTTGATACTTGACCCTTGACCCACAGTTGATACTACGAGCCACCACTTGTATACTAGGCATGAGGGTTTCATGTCCATGTCATTGATGCACCGATGGCATGACTCTAGGGTAGGAGAGTGATGTCCTATCCCGTCCCTGTATTGACTTGACTTGTTACGTAGAGGAAGACCTTGGCCTACTGGGGCGTATGGATGCATCCTAGATTTGACTTGACTTGACTTGTTTCGATGGATTTATCATGATATTACTTGTTATATACTTGGTGACTGATGGTGTGTGCGATACACGTCTTTCACATCTTGGGAGTTAGCTACTCCAACCCCTTGGAGGTATCCCCTCATATTGTACTTGGTATACCGAGGTCTCCCCTCCGTATACTTGGTTACTTGATTACTTGACTTGATACTTGACTTGACTTGGGCTCGTGGTGGATTACTGTTCCCTTTACTCTTATCTATTTAATTATTCCTTAACTCTTATTATACCTTGCATTATTTCCTTTACTTCACTATTCCATTGTTACTGCTTGTTACCTCTATATCTGTTCACTGGGCTTTTTAAGCTCAGCCGCATTTCTTTTCCTACGATAGGTTTTAGTTTGGAAGCTGGGTATGAGTGGAGAGTACCTTGGACTTAGAAGACCTTACTAGCTATTCTGGATTTAGAGATGATTAGAACAATTGCAAATTATAGAACTTAGAATTTATTATTATTTCCTTTGTAACCTTGTATCTTCAGATTTTTCCCTTGTAACCGTTGAAATTCATTTAGTATTATTTATGTCATATGCTTGTGTTTGCTTTGATATGTCACCATAATGTGACACTTCTACCCTTGTCGGGTTGGGGTGTTACACAAACCTTGCTCATAATCTTGTTCAAACCTTGTGCATATCCAACGTTGAAACTACGCATATCTAGAGCATACACAAGATCTATTAAAGTTGGTAACTTTACTTAGATTCTTGTTGAATAAAATTCCAAAGAGTTTTCTTGAGAATGTTCTAAATTTAACATATTCCATTATCACACACACTAACACATTTCTTGGTCTTAGATGATCAAATCACTTTCATAACACATACTTAAACTCAACATAAAAGATGTTATCCATTAGATCATGCAATAATCTTAGATTCTAAACACAAGATTAAAATATTTTGACACATATTTGTCAAAATCTCATGTATAACATGACATCTTCATCACCTTAGTTTTAATAGATATAGTTGAGTCTCATTAAGCCAAGTATTGGTGAATTATCATCTTTTATATACTTCAATTGGCAAAAATTGGAATTCCTATCTTTCTAACATGAGAATGACTACTGGAGAACCTATTGCACTAGAAACTCAATTTAACTTAACGGTTAAATTGCTTCCAGGAGAGAAGTTAGGTATGTGGAATCACCCGTAAAAATGGTCGTGTTTAGCCTTAATTGAGCACCGCTAGTAATAGTCTCATATTCATTCTCCAACTTGAAAAATCTTAATTCCTATACTTGCCTAAAGTAAGTATTAAAATAAGATATTTTGCCTCGCCATAGGAATATTAATCAAATATGCAGTAGATATGATTTTTCTTTCTTTAGTTTATTAGAATCACTTGCATCACACATACATGTGTTGATTACATGTTTTTGTTTGATATAGTATCTTGACGTTATCATGATAACTATTTGATTGATAGTCAAATGTGTAAACCTTGGAAAGGTTTTGTCTACATAGTTATACGTTTCGTGCTACTAAATGATAACATGATTTGTATGATATTTTCATTCTTTTGCTATATGATATTTCACAAGATTAACATGTTTCTTGTTAACTCATGATATGTCATTTCAATACATGATGTTTTTATATGATGTTTATATATCTGAAAGCTCTTGTCTTTTATTGACATTCATTGAGTCTCTTCGTAGGATAGCCTACATGATGCATGCTCCAAAATGTTATAATGGTTTGCATGAAACTTTCGTATTGCTTATTTTGTAACTTTGTCACACTATTTGTTTGCCACGTGTGTACTTATAATTTGTCAAAGTTCTTTTTGTAGGATAAACTTTTAGAAGTCATTTTTTATTCTACAAATTAATCACATAGATCAGTGTGTTAATTAATGGATAAGTATGCTTAAGTGACTAAGCCTAACATCAAAACAATTTCAAAATGTAGTATCTCAAATAATGTCATTTGATTATTTGTCTTGATGCTATGTGGTAACTTTTTGTCTAGTAGTCGAATATTTGTTTTTGTTTATATAAGATGTTATCTTATGATTTCTATCATAATCACATCTTTTGTCATTGACATTTTTGTATTATAGGTTGATAACAAATTATTTGTTATCTCACTTCGTTATGCCTATTTTGCATAATTGTAATCCCTTTATTGCTATAGATTAGTAATATTTTTATGGGACCCATTCACAATGTAGTATCTTAAACAATGTCATATGATTATTTGTCTTGATGCTATGTGGTAACTTTTTGTCTAGTGGTCGAATATTTATTTTTATTTATATAAGATGTTATCTTATGATTTCTATCATAATCACATCTTTTGTCATTGACATTTTTGTATTATAGGTTGATAACAAATTATTTGTTATCTCACTTCGTTATGCCTATTTTGCATAATTGTAATCCTTTTATTGCTACGTAGATTAGTAATATGTTTATGGGACCCATTCACTTGCATATAGTTTTTAAAGCTAATAGGATTAAGTTTCAGAGGCTTGGAATTTGTGTTTGCATATCTTTCAGTCGACCTCTTTCCAAATCTCATTATTGCTTCCGCTTTCCTAAAAATATCTCCATCACCTTTTAGTTATAAACAATACACCTCCCATGAGGAAACCACATGCCTTGTCATGCGATCATCTCGCATTGCTAGAGAAGAGCTACGTGACTTCAAAGATGAAGTTCTTTGTATGCTAACCAACATCTGTAAAAACATTACTAAGCTCATCGCTTTCATTAACCTGCATCGTCATTCTTCATTTGATACATTATACACTATGTTGGATGTCTACCGATTAAGGGGGAGAGAAATTCATTCACTTGATTGTCTTTTATTTATTTATTAAAGAACACTTACTCATGTCCCTTACACCCTCAAATACCAACACATAGGTTCACACCATTCAGTTAAAATCAGTTCACAAAATTACAAGTGTTTCAAACCTTCTTAACCCAACATCACATGTTTGCACCAATACCTCGTCAAGTGAAAAACACATCATGTGTTTGACAAACCTCTTAAACGAGAACCATTGAATCTCCTTAGACTTGGACTAGGATTAGCAGAACCAAATCCATAATTATAAGTAAATAGATCTTAGCTCGAACCTTCGTTTTATCAAAAATGACAAAACATGACCAAATCAAATTCTGGTCCCAAGGCACCCTTTGATAAGATGGACGGAACCAAAAATTTGGTTCCGCCCAATCCGTGGGTACCTGGTTCAGTCTTTAAACTACTTAAAACAAACAACCCTCTCACAATAAACAAATCTAGGATTTTCTTTTTAACCTTGATCTCACAACTTCATTGTCTAGAACACCACCATAGGATCTCATCCTTTTTATTCTTGATACATATCAAGCACGTCATTGTCAGTGCAAACGATATATCAAAACCATCATTCTTAACACGTTGGTCCAAACAACACTCTCCCATTATATGATGTCATCCTCATATAGGTATCTAGTATTTCTAATTCTTTTTTGCTTATGGAATTTCTATTCCTAAGTGATCATTGTCTTCACTTCATCTTAATTTCATTTGACCATATATTATGGCATGATACATCATCTTTGGTAGATGATAATGTCATAACCTTAACCGTCTTCAATACTTTTATAGCATTTGCTATACATACGAGTTTCCAAATTCATTAATAGTTGCATGCATTATAACCACCATCTTCCATAACCTCTTTCACTCATCATCACCCCCATGGATTAGCGAAAAACCTACTAGTAAACCAACACCAACACTAACACCATTCACTCTTAATACTTTCCTTCTAGGAATTACTTTGTAGGATTTTATCATATCATATTCTTGTTCTTCTTATGATTGTAATTCTTATTAGAATATTGCACCTTATAACATGTTTTGCTAAATGATCATGGTTCTCTGTCTTGAGTTGCTTGTGATTATATCATAAATATATTGCATCATATAAATACAACTTATTTTTCTTTGTCAAAAAGATGAAATATATTGCACTAATCCTTTCATTGTAGGTTCATCATCATATACGCTTTATCGTATATAGCATACTCATCTAAGGATGAAGTTTGCATTGAATATTTTCCTTCTTGTATTGTAGGTGCTTCTTGACGTCCTCGAACTAGGAGGAATATCTATCAAGCACTCATATCGCATCGTCTATACACTTGGTCGTATATGACATATCTATTTTAAGACATAGCTTCTATTGTACTAATTTTTATTTTGTTGGTTCATATTGACGCCCTAGAGCAAGGGGGAGCTTTCGTCAAGCATTTATAGAATGCATCTTATACACTCTTTGTTGTATATCACATACTCGTTCAAGGACGAATATAGTTTTGCACTAATATTTGTTTTGCAGCTTTTTAATCATATTTTGATACCTCAATCTAGGGGGAGAAACAGTCAAGGGGGAGCATGCACGCATTCATAATCATTCTCATTCTTCGACACACCTTTGTGTTTCTACAAAAGGGGGAGAAGATAGTCTAACATAGCTTACCCACGTGTATTATTTGCTATGTGCATTTTATTCATCATGCATTTCTCATATATTTTTTGTTTTGTTGCACAACACTAACCTTGATGTAGGTTAAGGATCTAAATTTGATCCATGGATCCGCTACCAAACAAGGGGACGCAACAACCATAGGGGATTGGAGTAGAAAATTTAACTTCACTAGGGATGATGCAAGCTCGCCTTTTCAGGGAGAAATGAAGTTAACTCCATGGACACACCATTTTTGTCTCGACAAAAGGGGGAGAAGAGTGTAAATGAAGAAAGTAATGTAAAATGTAAAGGGGGAGGAGAAGAGTTTAAACGGAGAAGGTAATGTAGAAGGTAATACGAACACAAGTAACTTTTAACCTTTTACTATTTATCAAGTTTACATATTTTTTCATCATCAAAAAGGGGGAGATTGTTAGTGCAAATATTATGATATTTAATCTATACAGTCTCGTTTGTTTTGATTGATGACAATCATATAACTTGATACATAAAGTAAAATGTACAAGTTACTTGTAATCATATTTTGTCTCAACATACATTTAACACCTCTCGACTTCTCAAGTCCTCGTATGATACAACACAGGTTCGTACATGTTTGTTATGTGGCATTAAGATCAAACCCTTTAACAAACCATTTAGAATGTTTAAAATACGTTTAGAGTCATTAAGTATTTTAAAAGGTTAACCATTCTACTTAGAACCTCATTTTACATTTTGCATATACAAGTTCTTTTACTTGTACATCATGTTTCCTAAGTTATATTCATGTCAAAATAGGATAAGTACACTTTAGGTGTCAAACTAAGACTAATGTGTTTACTCATAAAAATGATGTTAAAGACATAATATCTTAAATGCTATAATAGCATAAGTAGTTTAACATTTTTAGTAACACATAAACTAACATGGTATAACTCGGTGAACATATATTAGTTAGCTAGTATATACATGTTACATATTCATATACATTTACATGTTATATTCATTTACATTTTATTTCTTAATATGGAATATGTACAATGACATCATGACATGCATCACATTGATATCTTTAGGATATCTTGAAGATCATATGAATATCTTGGATTGATCTTCACTTAAAGATTAGATTTGGAAATATCTTGGTTAGTTTTAGGAAAGATATTTGGATATTTCTTGTCAGACACCCGTGGAACCAAAAGCTAACAAGGACGGATCCCCGCGGATCCCTTTTATTGGTTCCTTGGTTTGCTGACCTTGTTGGCTATAAATAGCAGCCCATTGTCCACCCATTTACAACCCACTTGAACATACATTCTCCCTACCCTTTTGCATAGATTTAGATCAGTAGATAACCATGTAGTAACATACATTAATCACCCTAATCATCATGATCATAATGTTACTAACTTTCATTATGTTGTAAGCATACTCTCGAAATGATCCTGTGAAGCAAGCTCAGAGATCATGAGTCATCATCCATCACAAGCATACGTATATTAAGATCTATCACAACAAACTTAGAGAACTTGTGATCTTCATCCATTGAAGGCTTTCTATCAACGGAAGTTCATTTAGATTAGTTATTTATATCCATTAGACATTTCTGTCATGGATCATCATGGTAAACATCATTGCGTCATCACAATCTATTCACCAAACTAGATTAGATGGTTTATGTGTTTATGCCATAAAACACAAGATTTTTATGTTGGGCCATAAAACATAGCGGGAGTGGTTGTACCCTTGTAAAAGAACTCGACATCTAGCTTAGTGTCGGAAATATTGTATAAGCGACGTTAGATTGGTTCTACCTTGAAATAGAACTCGATATTTAGCTTTGTACCAGAAAAAGTGTAAGCGAGGTTTGTAAGGTTTTCTACGCCGAGAAGGGAGCTTGTTGATCTAGTGAAGTAACTCTCAAGTTGGGTACTCGGGGAGTAGAGTAGGGTGGAGAGGAGCTCCATGACCGAACCACTATAAATCATCGTGTTTGGTTTGCGTTTTCTTTTACTTACTACTCTACTTTTATACTTGCGTTATATTATTGCTTGTGTTATGACTTGTTGGTTATATTTGTGTGACAACTTGTTTTAGTATATGTTAGTCATAAACTATAATTGGCATCTTTCATATTACAACAAGCTAAATTGGATATTTGATACAAAAAGTTTTAAGAATTCAAAACAGTAACGTATTCAACCCCCCATCTACGTTTTCAAACACTACACTCAACCTCCTAGCCACTCAAGTGTCTATTAAAAGGTACTTGTTTCATTTCTCACAGAGAAGCTTGCATAATCTATCGACCTCTCACTCCGAGATGTGTTGGTATTGAAAAGGTGGCACTCTGCTCCATGCCTTCGATGACTAAAACCAAAACGCACTTAATCGAGTCTAGAGCCACGAGATTCATCAATAGATCTTCTAGGATACACTTTCCTATTCATACACTTGTGTTCGCCAAAAAGAGCACAAGTTGTAAGAGTCCTTTGTAAAAACCGTGAAATTTCAGGTAATTACTTTTACTAATTTTATTTGCATATTATTCTATTTTAAGTAAATTGGCTTTTGCCCGGAAAGTTGCCCGCGTACGTCGTGACACGTACACTTAAATTCGTAATTTGACTCACGCTATGCTCAGTCTACCCGTTAATATGATTTATTTTTCCCCACGTACTTGTTTTCATAAAGTATATTCTATTTTTCCATTTCTACGCGAAGTTTGTACATTTTACGTTTTACGCGTTTTCGACTCGCGTTTTAAGCTTTAACGACGTTATAACACTCCGAAAGGCTCGGAAAATTTATGAAACATCAATTTGGGTCATTTTAAGTTAAATGTGATATTTTTATGAAAATATTATCCTTGTGACATTTATTTTTACAAACTATGCATAATAAGTACCCGATTTAGCGATTTTCGCGTTTCTAGCTATTCATGAGCCGTGCTTAGGATTTCTATCCGTTTTCATGTTATTAGTGGTTTAATATTCCATCTTATTCTCCTAGTATTCAAAAATTTCTATATTTCACATCTTCTGTTTCATTTCACGATTACGTCAAATTTTGGTAACAACTCGCGTTTTGAGCATGCGTTTTTTATTTTTAGTTTCGTTTTAACACTCCGGAAAACCCAAGACTCCCATGAAATATTAAAATTATCCATTTTAACACTTCATAACAATTTCATAATGTTTTGATAACACTTTTCTAAAATTCACGTTTTCAGTTCACCCAGTACTGCGTAATTCGCGTTTTTAAGACCATACGCTTGATTTAAACCCCACAAATACACTAATACTTCAAATAATAATCCAATAAGAATAAAAATCATATTTTTGCTTTCCTTGGGACCACAAAACCGTCCACCCCTCCTCCCTTTTATTTAATCTCTTTCCCATAAAAATCATATCTCATTTTCTTGTTTGTATCACCACTTCACACCTTCTTATTCACTCCTCTCTTGTTTCCAACGAATTAAAACAGCTCACAACACCAAATTTTTCAAGGTTTTACCATTTTTATTAATTATAAGTTGAAGATCATAATTCATTTTAATTAGTCCTCAATCCTAGTAAGTTTTCCTAACTCATTTTCATCTCATTCTTCTGTTTTTTATAGCTAAACCACTCTTGCATGTATGATTTGGAAATCTTGATTCAAGTTTTCATAGTAATATAGGATTTAGATAGGTGGTTAGGCTTGATTTGGTATTTAGATGCAAGAGAGGGATTGATTTAAATGGGTTTTGATTTATTGTTAATGATTTCTTCATATAGTTTTGTTATAAAAATTGATTTTAGATCTACAAATAAACCTTGAAACTCCTGGAATTGTTGAAGTTTTGAACTAATAAAAGGGTGGTAATGATTAATCTTTACATGCATTACCCAAAAATTAAATGATAGTGCCTAAAGCATCTAGTTGTGAAAGGCCATTTACTCTAAAATATTGCAAAGAACCTTAGGTTGGTAAAAACATAAAAGTTCGAGCTAAGACATGTAGAAAACTTTTCCCACTGGCCTTGTGTCCATTAGACCTGTTGATAAAAAGATATGCTCATTTTTCTAAGCCTAATTGGATGCTGGAAGTAGCTACATAGAGACACAGGGGTAAATTAGTAATTTCACCCATGTTCAGAAGTTCTCAGTTAAGTGAGGCCTTTATTTTCAAATAATACAGAGGCATACCTTTCTAAGCTTATAAAGTTCATAATTTTAGCCTTCACGGTTTAGAAATGGCGACCCAATTATTGTGGTGATTTTATAAATTTTCCATGAGCTTTGTGATTTAAACCATAGAAGTTGTTTCAAACATCTTCTCGACCCATGACTACCTTATGGTATTATAAGTTCAAGTACTGAATAAAGAAATAAGTATAAGTATTCTACCTTAATTCCCCGAGCCTAAGTCATTGTCACACCCCAAAAATAGCGCAGCGGAATGGCATTCACAAGGTATGACTTCTTAGTAAAGAACGCAAAGTGTCACAATAGAGAAATACTAAATGTAATACATTGAACTGATAATAGTCTCAAAATCCCTCAACAGGGATGAATACATAATACAAAGCAACATGAGTCTCAAAGTTACACAACATCATTATTTAATATCATAAAGTAACTCCACAAGATATAACCTGGGAGGGCTTGACTAAGTCTTGCTAAGTCGGGCCAAAACTCAACCTTCTATGGTACCTTTGTTCTTAGCACCTAAAAATGGATACTCGAAAACGTCAACATAAAGTTGGTGAGCTCGTAGGTTTAGAGCTTAAACCACGTGGCTGTGAACAATAAGTAGGACATAGTGAAATGAATGCCAATTACAAGCACATTATCAAAAAGAAATAGTGTCACGCCAACTGATCCTATAGCATCCTCAATCACATAACCAAATCACGTGGGGAGCTACCCCGATAGATCTATCAACTAGTGGGCTCTCAATAGAGAGTTAACAGTTACACCAACTGAACCTATAACATGTGGGCTCTCAGCAGAGAGTTAACAGCGGCAAAGTCATGAAATCACAAAACATACATATCACAGCATATAATTGCATCATCACACGTATATGTCCAAAATCATGTAAAGCATTAATTCACAGCATGAAAACATTTGTAAAGCATTGAGTACCATTTTCCCCCACGGTAAAACATAATGAAAAAGGGGCTACGAGAACTCACCTCAGCAAAAGCAAATCCCGCTTGATAAATTGTAAACGGCAAATTTAGTCCGATAACTCTAATCGCGACCTAAATAATACATATGTCTTAGGTTCGAAACAAGGCCATGCACTCAATTTCATACTCTACGTTATCACTTGTACATGTTGTTGTATTATTTGTCGTCAATATATTGTTGTGGCAATTTGATCCTTTATTTAGAAAAATATCCCTTTAGAAAACGTTACTTGCAAATCTTGCGACCAAATTTTTGTTGTCAGGTTAATGGTTATTTCAAACATTTCAAACGTGCCTAATAAGTATATCTATCGTTCTATCATTTCCGTTTACGCTATTTTAACCAAAATGTACACTAAAAGGTCCAAAATCTATTCCTAGAAAAATTCTATCAGCTTTCTATTAGAGAAATAATAGGCTGTCAAAACTATATGTTGACGTAAACATTCTTTTGACCATAACTTTCGCGTCGTAACTCCGTTTCTTAAGTTTGACCTATCCCTGCGAAGGTATTTAAGTATACTCTAGGCTTTTAAAGGTCTTGGCTAGTCTGAACATCATATAACCTCAGTTTTTCACTTCTCAAAAATCTGGACAGAATGTATTTTTCAGGTTTTTCTGAAAATGTAGTTTTTGTCGTCAAAATTGAAAATAACGTATCTTTTTCGTTATAAGCCCGTTTTAACTCATTCAAGTGACCACTTTTTCTTTATTGAGTTTATTTTCTATATTTCTAGCCTAAAACTACTCACCACCTACTGATTTCTCCAGTTTTTACAAAACGGGACAGCAACTTATATAGATGTTTCAGAAAAGTGTTTTCTAGTTTCTATCCCATTCCAAACCACTTCACATCTTGTCCTAGTTCACCCATGATCTCCTCAACATAATAATAGTGATCTAAAAATAGACTTAACAATATTCCAAGGTTCATATAATAATCATCAAGAATGTATAAAACTACAAATTTATTAGTTTTACATGTATATATATTGTTTTCATTTTATTCTTGTGGAAAATTTCACTAGCTAGATTTCTTGTAACCCTAAACTTGTTAAAAACATCATCTTTGTTAAAGGATCATTGTAAATGTAAAACTTTATCAACATGTACCATGTGATAACTAAGCATAGATACTTGACAAGCATGAAAAACATGAACTTTTTGTAAGATTACTTACAAAATTAACTAGTGAGATGAGAGTGTAAGATACCAGCTTAATTACAAGACTTATGCTCCAAACCCTTGATAAAATATTCTAATGACACTAGATTTATCCCCAACATGCTTTCCTTTCTTCCTTGTTCCTTAATATGGGTCGATTTTACTTATGAAATAGGAGGTGATATGTTGGTTTTTCACTTAAACTAGTTGGTGTAAGAATGGATATTTGTGGCCTATTTATACCAAGAGATATTCAACCTTAGTATAATTGGGTCAAGAAATATGATTTGGTCAAGTGTGTTGAGGATGGCCGAATGGGGGCTAGTGGGGGGAAAGGGAACAATTTTGGTGGATAGCCCAAAAGCAAAAAGTTGGACATGTTTTGTTGAGATGATGGTGACTAATCAAAGTTGTGTAAAAGTTTGTCTAGTATCTAAAAGACATGAGAAGGGGAAGGGGCTGTACAATAAAAAAAATGGGATTAGATGAGTAGTTTTCATACAAGAGTGTATATGTTGTATGTATTGGGTGTTAAAAATAGGTATTGGTTGTTGGTTTGGTGATTAACAAAAGTTGTACGTAATTAAACGTAAGTTATAAGGAATTTACTTTAGGCATCAGGAAATATTTTTGGAACTTTGGTAATAATTTTGGAAGTATAAAAATATGTTAGAAATAATTGTTGGGAGAATTGGGTACACCAGGTGTTAAATTTTAAATCACGAATAGTGTTTGTTGAATTGACAACCGTAAGTACTTTAAGAATAAGAATTTGTTTTAGGGTTTAAAATTGTGAACCGGGGCAGGAGCAAGATACTGAAGCGTTGTGGACTAAATATAGTCTACGTCCTAGTGATAAATTATTTACTTAAAACGAAATGTGGTAACTTAAAGGTTCCTGAAATTACCAGTTGTCACAGTCTCCCAGCCTCAGAAGAAACCCGTCCCGGGTTTCAGTTCGAGTCACCCGATACGTTTGAAAACAGGTGAGGATACTTTTGCTTCATCTCGTCCTCACGTTCCCATGTAAACTCGGGTCCACGCTTTGAATCCCAACGGACCTTAACTATTGGTATCTTACTGCGCTTCAACTTCTTGATTTCACGTGCTAAAATTTCCACTGGTTTCTCTACGAAGTGTAACTTAGGATCTATTCGTATCTCCTCCAAGGGTATGTGCAAGGTCTGATCAGCAAGACATTTCTTAAGGTTCGACACGTGGAACGTATCATGAACGCCACTCAGCTCTTGTGGTAGTTTTAGTCGGTAAGCTACTGGACCGATTCTTTCAATGATCTCAAAAGGTCCTAGGTATCTAGGTGCTAGCTTGCCCTTCTTTCCAAATCGTACGACACCCTTCCAAGGCGATACCTTGAGTAAAACATGATCACCAACGCTAAATTCTAAGGGTCTCTGTCGGTTGTTGGCATAGCTTTTTTGACGGTCTCGAGCAGCTTTGAGCCTATCCTTAATTTGAATGATCTTCTCAGTGGTTTCTAGCACTATATCAGGTCCTATCATTTGACTCTCTCCAGCTTCCATCCAACCAATAGGTGAATGACATTTTCTTCCATAAACTGCCTTGAATGGTGCCATATCTATGATGGTATGATAACTGTTGTTATATGAGAACTCGGCTAATGGAAGATGGGTATCCCAAGCTACTGAAGTCTATGGAACACGCCCTGAGCATGTCTTCTAGGGTCTGTATGGTATGCTCGCTTTGACCATCGGTCTGTGGGTGATACGCCGTACTCATATCTAAGTGTGTTCCCAGGGAACTTTGCAATAATTGCCAAAAGTTTGACGTGAAGCGGCTGTCGCGATCAGATATAATCGATATAGGCACACCATGCCTCGCCACTATCTCCTTGATGTAGAGTCTAGCCAATTTGTCCATCGAATAATCTTCCCGGATAGGTAAGAAATGTGCAGACTTAGTCAACCTATCTATGATGACCCAAATCGTATCTAACCCACTACTAGTTCTAGGAAACTTTGTAATGAAATCCATGGTTATCCTTTCCCACTTCCATTCAGGAATCTCCTATTGTTGTAACAAACCAGACGGTCTCTGATGTTCAGCCTTCACTTTAGAGCAAGTCAGACACTTGCTAACGTAGACAGCTATGTCCTTCTTCATTCCAGGCCACCAATACAAGTATCTAAGTTCGTAGTACATCTTATCTGCTCCTGGATGAACGGAGTATCTCATTGTATGTGCTTCATCCATAACTAAGGTTCTCACGTCACCAGTTAACAATACCCAAATTTGGTCTACAAAATACAGTCCACCGTCGTCCTTTTTCTCCAATTGTTTATCTAAGCCCCGCATCTTTTCTGTGGGTGCATCAATATTCATAGATGCCTCTCTTTGAGCCGCTAGTATCTTATCCTTGATACTTGACTGTATGGTTATACTCAGGGCCTTCACTTTCTTATGCTTGAGTCTTTCCTTCCTACTCAAAGCATCAGCTACTACGTTCGCCTTACCTGGGTGGTAGCGAATCTCGCAGTCATAATCGCTGAAGAGCTCAATCCATCTCCTCTGGCGCATATTCAACTCTTTTTGATTGAAGATGTGTTGGAGACTCTTGTGATCAGTATAGATAATACTTTTCATCCCATAGAAGTAATGTCTCCATATCTTGAGAGCGAATACTACATCGCCTAGTTCCAGATCGTGGGTGGTATAATTCTTCTCATGAGTCTTCAGTTGCCGGGAGGCATAGTCAATCACCTTACCTCTCTACATTAAGACGCACCCAAGACCTTGGCATGATGTGTCGCAATACACCACGAAGTCTTCTGGCCCATCGGGGAGTGCTAAAATTAGAGCATTGCACAAGTTATCATTCAATGTCTGAAAAGCTTCTTCCTGTTCTTCACCCCACTCGTATTTCTTGTTCTTTTGAGTAAGCGATGTAAGAGGTTTGGAAATCTAGGAGAAGTTCGCGATGAACCGTCGGTAGTAACCTGCCAGTCCTAAGAATGAGCGGACTTCTGATGGTGTTTTAGGGGCTTCCCAATTCTTCACCGCTTCGATCTTGCTAGGGTCTACATGAATGCCATCTTGGTTAACCACGTGCCCAAGAAATTGGACTTCTTGTAGCCAGAAGTCACACTTCGAGAACTTAGCGTACAATTTTTCCTTCTTGAGTAACTCTAGGATTAACTTCAGATGCATTTCATGCTCCTTTTTGGTTTTGGAATAGATCAAAATGTCATCGATAAATACGATAACAAATTTATCCAGGTATGGCCTGCATACTCGGTTCATCAAGTCCATGAAGACTGCAGGCGTATTTGTTAATCCAAAAGGCATAACCGTATACTCGAAATGACTATATCGGGTTCTGAACGTGGTTTTTGGAATGTCATCTTCGTGTACTCGTAACTGATGGTAGCCAGAATGAAGATCTATCTTGGAGAAGTGATAACGCTTAAATCTAACATGTTTTTAGGTGCGTTATTGCTAGTTTTGTGCATTATATTTGGTTATATTTGCATGTATTTGTTACTAAATGATGAAAAAGTGTGTATGCAAGTAAATATAGCCAAGTACAGGAAAAATGGAGGAAAACACGAAGAAATGAAGAGATTATGCACATAAGGAGAATTACGAGAAAGAAACCACTTGATACTTCAAAGAATTGATTAGACCAAGACTTCTATGCTTAGTGTATCAAGAAAAGATCAAGTTTTATGAAGGAAATCAATGGTACAGCGAAGGATCAAGCAAGTAACGAGAAATGAATAAAAGAAAACAAAAGTGCACGGCAGGATCATCCATCCGATCGGATGCCGCCTGCATCCGATTCGGATGGAGTGAAGTTGGAAACACCGAGAGCTCCAACCGATCGGTAGGAGCCAAATACCGATCGGTTGGCCAACACTGAAGTTAGAAAGTTGCATTAAATGGTGAATTTAAGCCCCATAATCATTGAGGCTTATCATTTCTCAGCTGTTAAATCATATGGGACATTTTTACTTGGATAAGAAGGGTTTCCTCACTTATTTAAGGAACCCTTGGTTAGTTTACAAAGAGAGTTCTTTTGGGGAAGTGACATAACCTAAGAAAGCTACACCACTACTATTATTATTGCCTAAAAGCTTGGAGTTGCTGTGAAAACGTCCAGGAGATCTTGAGTTCGAGTCTCAAGAGTTGCGTCCGTGTGTGGAGTTGTTTACTTGTGATAATAGGCGATTGGAGGAGTGTGGATTGCTATAGTTCCACAATTCTAGTTCTTGTAATTCCTTGATAGGTATTTCTTGTTGAGTTATAATGAACTACTTTTACTTTTACTATATGATGAATGAAAGTTTGGTTAATTATTTGTGTTTGGTTATGATTGTTATGGAGTAATTTAGTTATACTTGTGTGTGGATGATGTGACAATTGTTGGAGTAATCTTATCATAGTGATGCATGAAAACATATCTTGTTTTATGAGTTTGTTGAGATAAAATCTAATCTTGCTTAATTGGTTGGTAAAAACATTTTCAAAGATTCACAAGGCCGAAAGGAGTTTTCTTTATGTTTTTATTCCAAAAAGTTAGTGCACGAATTAGTATGGATTGTGGTGTGTGACAAGCAACACCTTTACTCATTAAAATGGATTTGGAAACGATTTCATCACGAAAAAGGCCGAAAGGATTCGTAGGAATTCTTGAGATAAGACATGCTTTCAAACAACACAAAGGACTTAATAGAATTATCGTAATAGTTAATAATGGCCGAAAGGAGTTAACTAGGAGATTGAATTCTTAGATATGATTTCTCATGATAAAAACCATTGATTGTGAATCATTCATTTTAAGTTGTGCATCATTACAAGTAACACCCAACTTGATTGGTTACTCTAAACAATTGTCATGGAACCTACACACAAGTATATTTGTTTTCGATTGATTGAACCTTGCTTGTTTATTTTTAATTTGCTTCAAATTGGATTGACACTCCATTTTGCTAAAACTTATTTACTAAACCTAAACCCCAATTCCCTTGGGACGATCTCGACTTACCCACCTTTACTACCACGGACGAGTATACTTGCTCGTATGTGTGATTAGAGAATTGGATAAATCGTGTTTATAAATTTTAAAACTTGAACACAACGACACGTACATCAAGTTTTTGGCGCCGCTGCCGGGGAATTGTTAAGATTTTCTTGGTAGTTGGGCTTAGTAGTCTTAAGTTTTTTTTTAGAAAGTTAAAAAAAAATTAAGTAAAAAAAGTAAAAAAAAAAAAAAGTTTGGTTCGGACCAACCGAATCGGATGGATTTCCATCCGATCGGTTGGTGGTCTCGTTAATTTTATTTTTTCCTTTTTGTTTAATCATTTTTGTTATTTTTCAGTTTTTATGAGTTATTAATGTTATGTTTAATTAGTATAGTAATTAGATTAATTAATTTAGGGTATTAGAAAGTTTTTATATTTAATGTTAGTTAATTTATTAATTTTAATGTTTGGTAGTTTTAAAGTTTTTATTGAATGAGTAATAAGTAGTTTTTATGGTCATTAGTTCATTAGTTAGAAGTTAATTAGAAAAATTTAATGCTTGATAAGTGATTGTAGGATTATGTTAATTAGTTTTAGTTTCTAGTTATTTATTCTTTTTAGTTTTAATTAATAAATATAAAAAAAAAGGCAAAACAAAGTAGAAGAGGTTGTCATTAGTTATTAATATATTAAAAAAAAAAAAAAAAAAAAAAATTTTTTTTCGATCTAACCGATCGGTTGCCGCCCGCATCCGATTCGGTTGGTGAGATTTCATCTTTTGCAGTTTTACCATCCGATCGGATGGAAGGTGATACCGATCGGATGGTTGCCTCGGTAAAAGTTTTTATGATTTTTTATTTTTAGTTGTTTTCATGTTTTGATGATTTGAGGTTGTTTGTTAGCTTATGTTTGTTTGATATTTTGATAAGGTTCGATTATAACTAACCCTCACGCTAATAGTTTGGAATTTTTGTTTTGTGGTTATGTTATGATAGTGTTTAAGTAGAATGGAGAGTTTAAGCAATGTTTCGGATTACTTGAGAAATTTGGAAGAGATGTTGAGAGATTCAGGAAATTCTTTGGAGAAGTTGGAAAGCATTTTGGATGAAGCTAAGATTGGTTTAGAAAGGAAAGAAGAAGTTGGCGAAAGCAGTGTTTGTTTACCTAAGGAGAAGAGAGTAGTTGTGTTTACACAAGCACCACCTAAAGAGTTTGATGTACCATGTATGAGGTATGCTACACCATGTGGTGTGGAAGGAGTTAAGGCTTGGGATGCTCAACTTAATATGGAATATGGTGAAAATTACATTACGGAAGAAATGCTTGGTAAGCTTGGCTTTGTTAGGCTTGATTATGAAAGTTATGGTAGGAAGATAGTGAGAGATGTGAAAGTTAATATTCATGGTCATGTTTTCAAGATTGATTTTGTTGTGTTGGAATATGGAAATGTGGATGAACCGGAAGTTATGTTTGGTAGAAATTTCATGGTGAAAACTAAATGTAGGGTTGATTTTGCTATGGGAGAGATGAGAATTGATGTTGATGATGATATGGTAGAGAAGAAGGAAGGAAAAGGAGAGATTGTTAAAATGGGAAAGGCTAATCGCAAGAAAACACCACTTAACAAACTTACCCAACCCTCCACCCCTAAAAATGAGGCTAGTTCATCTAGTTCATCGCCCAAATCACCTCAAGAAGTTAAACCATTGACTCAAGAACAAAAGGAAGCTGTTTTGGAGAACTTGGAAATGAAATTTAAGGAGCTTATGGAAGAGAAGCCGGTTATAGAAGTGTTGAACAATTACATGGTTTATCGTAAGAAGTTAGATGCGGTTACGATGGCAACAGCTAGGCTAGAAGATAAGAATTTTGATGAGTTTGCAAGGGAAAGGATAGTTGAAAATGTATTGCCTAAGAAAGAGAGTGATCCGGGAAATTTTGTGTTACCAGTTAAGGTGAATGGAACCGATGCAATGTATGCATTGGCTGACACAGGAGCAAGTGTGAATGTGATGCCATACCCGTTGTACAAAAGATTAGGACTTGGTAATCCTCAACCAAATCAATATAATCTTACTATGGCTGACAATTCAAGAGCAAAAGCAATGGGAGAAGTGAAGAATGTTAGAGTGCAAGTAGGATATCAAGCTTTCTTAGCCGATTTTCTTGTACTTAATATCCCGGAAGATAAGGAGTTACCTTTGTTGTTAGGAAGAACGTTTTTGAGAACTTGCGGAGCTATTATAGATATGGGAAGAGGTAATATGACTATTAGTGATGGGATCTTGAAGCATACTTATTATCCAAAACCTAGAGCCAAGATTATTAAGGAAGTGCATGATGAAGAAGAAGAAGAAGATCATTTAGGTTGTTTTGAAGTTGGTAGAGATGAAGAGGGAAGACCTAAATATGGGCCGATTGTCTCTAGTTACTTTGGTATTGAAGATGAGTTGGAAAGAGCATTAGCTATGGAGGTTTTCTATAACCCATTCAAGAATGTTTTTGTGTTCCATAAATTGACAGATTTTCTTGGATCTTTACCGGTTCAATTGAAGAATTTGGAATGGGTACCCGAAGGAGCTAGTGTTTACAAGAAAGAAGAAGGTGATGGAGAATGGCATGTGAAGTTTGATGTAGTTTGTCCGGATGGAAGAAATTTTGCAAGGAAGTTTAAAACTCAAGTGACTAATCGAAAGTTATCCGGTAAATTTCAAAGTGAAGACATCTTGAAGCATGAATATTTTGAAGGTTGAAGGTTGAAGAGCAAGAGTTGAAGAATAAAGCACAAAGCTTGTGCTAATGTTTGTTTTGTTTATTTTTAATGCAATTTTTAATGGTAGTTTAATGTTTTGCATTTAAGTTTGATTTAAGTTTAAGACCTTTTGGTTATCTTATGGTTTTATTAAGTTTTTAATCTATGGAGTTAAGTTTTGTTTTAGAAGTTGTAGAGATAGTTTGGATAACAAGTTGGGAGAATAAGTGTGTTGGTGGTATTTTTACTTAAAGAGAAGTCTTAAAGGGAGTCAAATACTTTTTATTTGTTCTTACAAAAGTCAAAGTATTGAAGAGAGAAAGAAAAAGTGAAGCTTTGCAAAAATTCAATCCGAATCGGTTGGATGAAATACTGATCGGATGGATTGAAGTATATATACTCAAGATTTCAAAAATCATAAGAACACACACACTCATTCCACCATACTTGAGGTTCATTAATTCGACCATTAGGAGAATTTTAAGAGTTGCAGGAGAGTTGAAGGATCATCAATGGCACCAAAACAAGTAAGTAACATCATTAATTTGTGTCAATTAGGTTTTAATTCGAGTTGATTGAATTAGGTCAAAATTTAGGCGTTTTTGATATAGTTCAAATTAAGGCATGATTTTTCTGGAATAGATGGGTAAATGATTGAGGAGATCGTTGCAAAAAGAATGAGATGGATTGATTAAGTTTTGAGGAAGAATGAATTAATTGATTTTTTTGAAACACAAGGGTCAAAACTTTGAATCGATTCTGGGTAGAAATTAGTGATTTCCAGATGTTGTTTAGATGTTAATTAGTGTTCCTAGGATGATGCATTGTGGATTAGAACATCAATAAGGTTTGATTTTGAATATGTTCATAGGTTCTAAGATTGATTGTGCGAGTATGTTATGGATATGATTCGGAGATAAGTGGGATGTGTAGAGACCATAGTGATTGATGAAATGCAGGATAAGGAAGAGTGGAATTAGATAGGATTGAGTTTGGAGCCGGAAATTTTTTGTTTTGAATACAGTGAGTACAACCGAATCGGTTTCGAATTGCTACCGATCGGCTGGACAAGGTCACAACTCCATCCGATCAGATGGAGAGAGATACCGATCGGATGGAGCCCTCGGTAAAACTTTTTGAAGATTTTCAAATCGAATATTTTGGACTTCTTAATCATCTAACTTTGTTTCTTATACTCTTATACTAACAAATAATCATGATTTCTACAGAGATATCTTGCAGGTGGATCAGGAATCGCGAAAAGAACGAGAGAAGGAATTAGAAAGAGAGAAAATATGCCGATACCGGAATGTCACCCCAATCTAGTGTGGAAAGGGGAGGATGCGAGTGTTCGAAAAGCTTTTAGTGCTATACTTCTTAAGATTGGCGGATGGGAGATTCATTCACCAAGGATTATGAACTGGAATGACATGAAAGAGCTTGGTTGTGATGAGTTTCTGGAGGACATGTTTCTTATTAGGATTCTTTGGGATGGACGAATTTTGACTTCCAACATGTGGATGAAAGCATTGAGCATAAGGGAACCGATATACAAGGAATGGTGCTTAGAATTTTTGTGTTCAATGAGGATGAAAGAAAAGATCACTGATATCGGTGTTACCACCGATAAATTCCTCGAATTCAGACTAGGGGGACAAAAACACGAGGTTACACTATTTGAATTTGGAAACCTATTAGGTTTATATTCGGTCGAAGATTTATGTAATAGGGATTTCAAATTTTTGGTAATGAGTGGAGAAAGAAATAAAAATAATTTTGATGCTAACGGATACTGGAAGAGGATTAGTACGGAAAGCAATTTAGTGTTTGGAGAAAGTGAAGATGAGAGGATTGATCCGGACATGGATTATGAGTGATCAAGGATGGTTTATGATTATGGTTTCAAAACAATGATGGTTGAACTATTTCTATTTTCTATTTTCTACTACTTTAAACTTTAACTCTTGTAGGATTTATTTGTTTTGATTTTGGTTTGTTTGGATTATGTTTATTTTTATGTTTGTTTGGTTTATTGTTTTTGGTATTTTGTTTGTTTGTTTCGAAAATAGTATGCAGTATTTGCAGGGGAAGAATTGACGAAAGCTTAGTGTTGATCAATTTTTGAAGTTGGAAGAATTCACGAGATTACTTGTGATCAACTAGGCTAATGCTAATTTTTTTCCGGGTAGTTTTTTCTATTTTTCTTTCCATTTCCTTTACTTTGAAGTTCGTTTTATTACATTGAGGACAATGCAAAACTTAAGTGTGGGGGAGGGAAGTAAATAGGAAAGTTTTTTTTTTCTTTAAATTTTTGAATTTTGGATTTTTGGATTTCAAGGACTAGAATTTGTGAGTTTATTCGCCTTTGATTTTTCTAGTTGATAGACAAAATTGATTCAATGGTAAATAATAAGGTTATTTTGAAATTTTTTTGGAATGTAGTCAAGTTTTGAGAGTTTTTGGTAGCTATTGCTAAGTACATTTTACCACCACTTTAAATTGTGAGGATTCATGCCTTATATTTCGTATGAGTGTGCCGGTGATTATGTCAATTCTAGAACTTGTACTTGTTATGCATTACGGTTAAAATTACTTTCAAGTAATAAAATATATTCAAATGATAAGAGGCAAATTAGGATTTTCACCAAATGGCCTTCCGTTTACAATACATTTTTGCTAACCACATCGGTTAGTTTTCCTTAGTAATTGGAACCCATTTGTTAGCATTATATGCTAGATACCCTTAGTTACACCCTTTTGAGCCTATCTTTTCTTTTGATTTAACCCGAAAATTATTACACCATACACCTTAGACTTTCCCGAATCAAGTCCAAATGAAGTTCGAAACTATTTATTTTTGATGATTGCATGATTGACCACACCTTGTATGTGTATATGTTGTTCCAATGAAGAAGGAGGTCGCTACTCTTATTTATATTTTTTGTAGCGTGTGCTCATCCAAAGTGTGGGGGTGTTGAAAAAAAAAAAGAAAAAAAAAAAAAAAAAAAAAGAAAAAAAAGAAAAGCCAATGAGCTATGTATGTGTGGGAAATAAGATATTCAAAGAGTTATTATGGAAGATGAAGTTTATATGAAATGCGGAATAATGATCGAAGAAGTTTGGTGAGTAATCATTTGTGATGTAAAGAGTTAGGATTGAATTTGGGCTTGATTGTTTTTGTTTTTCTTTAGAACCAAATCAAATTCCCATGTCTTATCCCTTTCCCTTACCAATTACTTTATTCGAGCATTCGGATTCAGTGATGGCTTTGTTTAGATATGTAGCACATGTATGTTTTAGTGACCATCCGAGTTTTTGGATAGTTGAAAAGCGTTGTTAGCGATCTGGTGAGTAAATTGGTGACCATCCGTTATGCAAGTAACGTCGTTAGCGAACCAAGGCACGATCTGGTGACCATCCGTTGCTTGACTATACAAGGATTCGTTGTTAGCGAATTATGATGTACTTGTATGAAATATCTATACATTAGCTAGGTAATCAAAACCCTTTTTGAAACCTAAACCCAAAGAAAAGACCTCTTTGATGTTTTATTTTGTTGTTTTGATACAAGTACAAGCTTATGGTAAGAGACATGAATCGCGCCTGGGCAATTGAGTGATATACAATCAAATCTACTATCGAGAGTTGTGTGAATTTAAAATTTCCTTTGTGAGGTACTTGGTGATGTTAACTAAACTCAATTTAATTTGCTTACATTTCAAGGATTTTTTTATGGATATAATGAAAATACCATTGAGTTCAGTTTTCTAAAAATTAGACTTGCTCGAGGGCGAGCAAAACTCAAGTGTGGGGGATTTGATAACGCTTAAATCTAACATGTTTTTAGGTGCGTTATTGCTAGTTTTGTGCATTATATTTGGTTATATTTGCATGTATTTGTTACTAAATGATGAAAAAGTGTGTATGCAAGTAAATATAGCCAAGTACAGGAAAAATGGAGGAAAACACGAAGAAATGAAGAGATTATGCACATAAGGAGAATTACGAGAAAGAAACCACTTGATACTTCAAAGAATTGATTAGACCAAGACTTCTATGCTTAGTGTATCAAGAAAAGATCAAGTTTTATGAAGGAAATCAATGGTACAGCGAAGGATCAAGCAAGTAACGAGAAATGAATAAAAGAAAACAAAAGTGCACGGCAGGATCATCCATCCGATCGGATGCCGCCCGCATCCGATTCGGATGGAGTGAAGTTGGAAACACCGAGAGCTCCAACCGATCGGTAGGAGCCAAATACCGATCGGTTGGCCAACACTGAAGTTACAAAGTTGCATTAAATGGTGAATTTAAGCCCCATAATCATTGAGGCTTATCATTTCTCAGCTGTTAAATCATATGGGACGTTTTTACTTGGATAAGAAGGGTTTCCTCACTTATTTAAGGAACCCTTGGTTAGTTTACAAAGAGAGTTCTTTTGGGGAAGTGACATAACCTAAGAAAGCTACACCACTACTATTATTATTGCCCAAAAGCTTGGAGTTGCTGTGAAAACGTCCAGGAGATCTTGAGTTCGAGTCTCAAGAGTTGCGTCCGTGTGTGGAGTTGTTTACTTGTGATAATAGGCGATTGGAGGAGTGTGGATTGCTATAGTTCCACAATTCTAGTTCTTGTAATTCCTTGATAGGTATTTCTTGTTGAGTTATAATGAACTACTTTTACTTTTACTATATGATGAATGAAAGTTTGGTTAATTATTTGTGTTTGGTTATGATTGTTATGGAGTAATTTAGTTATACTTGTGTGTGGATGATGTGACAATTGTTGGAGTAATCTTATCATAGTGATGCATAAAAAACATATCTTGTTTTATGAGTTTGTTGAGATAAAATCTAATCTTGCTTAATTGGTTGGTAAAAACATTTTCAAAGATTCACAAGGCCGAAAGGAGTTTTCTTTATGTTTTTATTCCAAAAAGTTAGTGCACGAATTAGTATGGATTGTGGTGTGTGACATGCAACACCTTTACTCATTAAAATGGATTTGGAAATGATTTCATCACGAAAAAGGCCGAAAGGATTCGTAGGAATTCTTGAGATAAGACATGCTTTCAAACAACACAAAGGACTTAATAGAATTATCGTAATAGTTAATAATGGCCGAAAGGAGTTAACTAGGAGATTGAATTCTTAGATATGATTTCTCATGATAAAAACCATTGATTGTGAATCATTCATTTTAAGTTGTGCATCATTACAAGTAACACCCAACTTGATTGGTTACTCTAAACAATTGTCATGGAACCTACACACAAGTATATTTGTTTTTGATTGATTGAACCTTGCTTGTTTATTTTTAATTTGCTTCAAATTGGATTGACACTCCATTTTGCTAAAACTTATTTACTAAACCTAAACCCCAATTCCCTTGGGACGATCTCGACTTACCCACCTTTACTACCACGGACGAGTATACTTGCTCGTATGTGTGATTAGAGAATTGGATAAATCGTGTTTATAAATTTTAAAACTTGAACACAACGACACGCACATCAAGTTTTAAATTTATACCACTTGATGTGCCCGGTTCGGTGCAAGTTTGATAACGCCTAAATCTAACATGTTTTTGATAGCGTTATTGGTAGTTTTATATATGTTTTGTGGTTATATTTATATGCTTTTGTTACTAAATCATACCAAAGTGTGTTTGCAAAGCATTTGTAGCCAAAGACAGAAAAATGGATGGAAAAGATGCAAAAATGAAGAAAAAGGAAGTATTTGAGATTTCATGTGAATCTTGTGTCAAGTTCCGCTCCGTAAGGTACTTCAATGAGCTAAAGTCCAAGTAGTCAAGTTCATAAGCTTAAGGATAAAGAGAAAGACCAAAGAATCAAGAGCTACGACCGAGAAACAAGTCATATGCAAAAGCTCAAGAAAAAGGTTCAGCAGCCATCGCCATCCGATCGGTCGCCGCCCGCAACCAATTCGGATGGAGTGAATGTGGATTTACCGAGAAGATCAACCGATCGGTAGACCATTCCATCTGATCGGTTGGAAGTCGCTGTTTTACCCAAGACTTCTTTATTAAGGATTGTGACTTTATAACTCCGGTTCTAGGCCCTTCTTGTCATTATTCTAACCATTCAATACTACTTGGAGAGCAAGAAAGCATTTATGCACTTAGACCCTTGGTGAGAACAATTTATGGAACCATTTGTTGAGTATTTATATACCAATCATTCTAGAGAGATAGAGAGAGATACACAAGGGCTAGAAGAGAACCATTCACAGAAATATACTCAAAAAATTCGTCCATAAGTCCAGGAGAAGGGAGAAAGTCGAATATACCATTTTCATTGCTTGTGGAATCATTGTCTTTCACTTGTAATCTTATTTCCAAATCATTGTAAGACTTTCAATCATGGTTTCTAATGTTCAAATTATTGAGTTTACATTTATGTTTGCTATGAGTGGCTAGTGCCTTTGTGCACTTGCTTAGATGATGTGTATTATTCATTGATTTGCATATGATTGTGATAACATGTTTTAATTCAATTTCACGTCAATTCTAAGAACCAATTGTGATAAAGTTTCATAGTGACATTTGGGAAATCAAGTTTAACTAGTGCTAGTAATCTTAAGGGTTGAAAGAACTATTGTTATTCCACTAGTTATAATCATTTGTCTATGAATGATTGTTGTATACCACTATTCTTGATTAACCAAAGGAACTTAATTGTGATTGTAATGAAAAAGCTTTTGTCTATCAAAACGGATTGATTGTAAACCACTTTAAAGGTCGAGAGATTAATAGTTTGCTTTCAATTGTGACCTTTTGTCTATAATTGGTTACCTTTTGTATTGACCATTTCCTAAGCTTGTTTGATTAGACAAAAGATTGTTTTTGTGTTTGAGGAACACCAACTCATGAACCTTGAATTGATCTTGAATTGATTGGTTAAACGTAATGCTTGTTTTTATAAACCAAAATCTTGACGAAGGTTTAATTTGTAGGAACAATAGATTAGTGTCAACACTAATTATCACAACCAACATGTTATCCAAAGTTATCACAATCATATTAGTCAATTGTAGTACACTAGTCTAAGCAAGTGTAGTCTTTAATCATTTGAATTTTCATTATATCATTACTACTTATTTGAGATAGTTGCTTTTAACTTACAATTCGATTCACTACATAAATCCCTGCGAACGATCCCGACTTACCATCAAAATCTTGCTACAACGGACGAGTATACTTGCTCGTATGTGTTGTTATTAGATTCGGTAATTCACCCTTTATAAATTTAAAACTTGCACCGAACCGGGCACATCAAGTTTTTTGCGCCGCTGCCGGGGATTTTGATCGTGTTTCTGTAAGTTTTAGTCCAATTCTCATATAGTTAGTTTTCGTAAAAAAAAAAAAAAGTTTTACCGAGCTGCCCATCCGATCGGTTATTCATCCATCCGATCGGTTTTCCAAAATTTTCATTTACCGAGAGAACCATCCGATCGGCGGACACTTCCATCCGATCGGATCCTTCAAATCAAATTTACCGAGAGATCTATCCGATCGGTAGACTGTTCTATCCGATCGGTTAGACGATTCTGAACTTTTCAAATTGTTTTCATTCTTTGCTCGTTTGTTTAGACATTGCCTCGATTCGTTGGGGAATTGTATGAACACTCGATCAACTGGAGTAGAACCAATTCCACCATTTTCAGATCCCGAACGTTTAGTCCGAAGACAAAGAAGAAGAAGAACACCCTTTGTTCCACTAGCCAATCGTGTACCAAGAGTACCAAACCCAACTTTTGATAACCTTTTTGAAGCCAAAGTCGTTTATAACCCATTCACTGACCAACCTTTTCCCATGGCTGACGATAGACCCATGTGGGAAGCAAACCGAGCCGTAGCACCAACTCCTGGAGCTGCTATTGTTGCTGTCAACTTAGGTGACAATTTCACCGAGAAAGGTCACCATCTTTCTATGATCAAAGACCGTCAATTCGATGGCCGTTCGAGGGCCGATCCTCACAAACACGTTGCCGAATTCATTGAAATTTGTGGCATGTTCCGATATGGTGATACAAATGTAGATTCCATTAAACTCAAACTTTTTCCGTCATCACTTGCTGGAGATGCAAAAGTGTGGTATAACGAATTAACACCTGGAATCATCACTACTTGGGAGGAGATGAGGCAAGCTTTTGTAAGCCGATTCTTTCCACCTGCAATGTTTGATCGACTCATGGGAGAAATTCGTGCTTTCACACAAAATCCTAACGAATCACTCGTCGAAGCCTGGCTTCGTATGAAGGATTTACTTCGAAGTTGTCATGGACATGGTTTAGGACGAGGAACCATTATTCAAATCTTTTACCATGGACTTGATGAAACATCTCAAGGAATTCTTGATGCTGGAGGAATTTTTCTTTATAAGACTCCTAACCAGGCATATCAATTGCTTGAAGACCGAGTTCTTCTCAAACTCGACTGGTCAAAAGATGCCAAGACAAAACCCTTAAGAAAAACCGTTGCTTTCGCCGAAAGTTCTGATTCATCTAAACTCATGGAGAAAATGGAAACTTTGGTTTCCAAAATCGATTCGCAATACAAAGATCTTAGAGGAGAGATGAAAGAAATGCGAGATGGTTGTAACAACTGTGGAGGTAACCACCCATCATCAGAATGCGATGATCAACCTATGGACCAACCAAAAGAAGGAGAAGCTTATTATATCCAAGGAGGATACCGAGGAGGAGGATATCGAGGAAATTATTACGGACGAAACTCTGCTAGTTGGCAAGATCGCCGACAAAGGGATAACAACCATGAGTCCCAGCCAAAAGTAGAGAACCAAACCTCACAAAGTTCCGACAAGAAACCTGAAGAAACAGATTTTGAAAAAATGATGAGAGAATTTGTCACTGCCCAAAAATCAACCAACGAGTTCGTCAAGAATCAATTTTTCAATCTCAAGACCAAAGTTGAGCAAGGTCAGAAAAATCATCAAGCATCTATCCAAGATCTTGAAAACAAATTTGGGAGACTCTCTGATCAAATTTCTTCACGACCATCAGGTTCGTTGCCTAGTAACACCCAAACCAACCCAAAACCATCATCATCATCGAATGATAAGACTTATCGTCCACCTTCAACCAGAAATGAGCATATCAATGCTGTATTCACAAGAAGTGGCTTGTCTTATGATCCACCACCCAACCCAAACAACACCACAACTATCGATATCGATAGTGAGGATGAAGATGAAGAATCCAAGAAGGAAAATACACCAAAAACACCACCCAAACCCAAACCCAAACCCAAACCACCAGTTAAGGCTTACACTCCAAAAATTCCATATCCACAGAGCCTTAAGAAAGAAAGAATGGAGGAGCGTTATAAGAAGTTTGTTGAAATAATCAAAGAAGTTAGACTCAATGTACCTCTCATTGATGTTTTAGCCGGAATGCCCAATTACGGGAAATTTTTGAAAGAACTTCTTAACAACAAAAACAAGTTGGAGCAAATATCCGCTACTTTTCTCAATGAAGAATGTTCAGCTATTGTTCAAAACAAAATTCCACAAAAACTCGGAGATCCCGGAAGTTTTCTGATTCCATGCATATTAGGAAATAACATCACATGCGATGCTTTAGCCGACTTAGGTGCTAGTATCAATTTGATGCCCTATTCGCTGTATACGAAACTTTCAATCAATACCTTGAAACCCACAAAGATGAGTATCCGATTAGCTAATCATACTTACCAATATCCTGTTGGTATTGCTGAGAATATGCTTGTCCAAGTAGGTAAATTCATTTTTCCCGTGGATTTTGTAATTCTAGAAATGGAGGAAGATAGTAGAGTACCACTTATTTTAGGAAGACCTTTTCTAAACACCGCTGATGCGATCATCAAAGTAAAAGGAAGAGAACTCAACCTTGGAGTTGGAGAGGATAGAATCACCTTTTTAATCGATAAAGCAATGAAATATCCACATTCCAGTGATGACACTTGTTTTAACATTGATGTAATCGATGAAGTCACTGAGGAAGAATTGGATGCATTACTTGAAGATTCTGATCCATTCATGACTATTTCAGAGAAGATTAGTGAAACAACTTTTGATAAAGAATTCACTGATTTTATGGAAGTTAAGATTGAAGAAGAAGAAGAAGAAGAAGAAGAAGAAGAAGAAGAAGAAGGAGAGATAATAGAAGAAGATTTTGAGGAAATCAGTTTTAATGATCAGATGAGGATCAAAACATCACTTCAAGAACCACCGACTGATCTTGAGTTGAAACCACTGCCAGAAAATCTCGAGTATGCTTACTTGGAAGACAATTCACTACTTCCAGTAGTCATATCTTCGTTGCTAAATGATTTTGAGAAAGAATGTCTGATTTCAGTTCTTAAGAAGCATAAAGAAGCTTTTGCGTGGAAAACTTCTGACATCCCAGGAATCAGTCCTGATTTTTGCAAACACAAAATCAATTTCGAAGAAGATGCCAAACCAGTTGTAGAAAGACAACGTCGACTCAACCCCAACATGAGAGAAGTTGTTAAAAAAGAAATCATCAAACTTCTTGACGCAGGTATCATTTACCCCATCGAGGATAGTCCTTGGGTGAGTCCTGTTCACTGTGTTCCGAAAAAAGGAGGAATGACTGTTGTGACCAACGAACGGAATGAACTAGTTCCTACTAGAACTGTCACCGGATGGCGAGTATGTATTGATTACAGAAAATTAAATAAAGCCACCAGAAAAGATCATTTTCCTTTGCCTTTCATGGATCAAATGCTTGAGAGATTAGCAGGAAACAAATACTTTTGTTTTCTTGATGGTTTTTCAGGATATTTCCAAATTCCTATTGATCCAGCTGATCAAGAAAAGACCACATTCACATGTCCCTTTGGAACTTACGCTTATCGGCGTATGCCTTTTGGATTATGTAATGCCCCCGCGACTTTTCAAAGATGTATGATTGCCATATTCCAAGATATGCTTGAAACGTCTATGGAAGTTTTCATGGATGACATTTCAGTTTTCGGAAGCTCATTAGAAGCTTGCCTTTCTAACCTCGATAAAATGCTTGAAAGACGTAAAGCTGCACATCTTGTTCTCAATTGGGAGAAGTGTCATTTCATGGTAACTGAAGGAATTGTGTTAGGACACAAAATTTCCAGTGCAGGAATGGAGGTTGACAAAGCAAAGATCGATGTCATTACCAAATTGCCACCCCCAACTAACGTCAAAGCCGTTAGAAGTTTCCTAGGACATGCAGGATTTTACCGTCGTTTCATTAAGGATTTTTCCAAAATATCTCGTCCAATGACGAAACTTCTTGAAAAAGATGCTGTTTTCGATTTTAATGCAGATTGTATGAAAGCATTCGAAGCATTGAAAACACAACTGACTAGTGCACCCATTATGGTTTCACCTGATTGGTCACTACCATTCGAGCTTATGTGCGATGCAAGCGATTTTGCTGTTGGAGCCGTATTAGGACAACGAGAAGAGAAACATTTTCGTCCTATATATTTTGCCAGCAAAACACTCAACAATGCTCAGCAGAATTACACAGTTACAGAGAAAGAATTGTTAGCCGTTGTTTTCGCTTTTGATAAATTCAGATCGTACCTTGTCCTTTCGAAAACAATCGTGTTCACCGATCATTCAGCGTTAAAATATCTGTTTAAGAAGCAAGATGCCAAACCACGTCTCATCCGATGGATTTTACTACTCCAAGAATTCGATATCGAAATCAAAGATAAGAAAGGAGCAGAAAATCTAGCCGCTGATCATCTATCTCGTTTAGAAAATCCAAATCTGGAAGAGTTAAAAGAAGATGAGATTGACGATTATTTTCCGGATGAAACACTCATGACTGTTGATGCAGATGATGAGAACGAAATTCCATGGTTTGCCAATTATGCAAATTATCTCGTTGGAGGAATTCTAAAGAAAGGATTAACTCATGCCCAACGAAGCAAATTCTTTTCGGATCTTAAACATTATTATTGGGAAGAACCTTATCTTTTCAAAATGTGTCTCGATGGGATGATTAGAAGATGTGTTTATGGTTCTGAAACAAGAAGAATTCTCGATGAATGTCATCATGGCCCAACTGGGGGACATTATGGTCCTTCCACCACTGCTAAAAAAGTCTTTGATGCTGGATTCTATTGGCCGACTATTTTTAAAGAAGCCCATACTCTTGTTAAGAATTGTGATGCTTGCCAAAAATCCGGTAGTCTTTCTCGAAGAGATGAAATGCCTCAAAAGAGCATTCAAGTCTGTGAATTATTCGATATTTGGGGAATTGATTTCATGGGACCGTTTCCTAAATCACACAAATACGAATACATTCTCGTTGCTATTGATTACGTTTCCAAATGGGCTGAAGCAGAAGCTCTACCCACAAATGATGCACGAGTAGTTGTTAATTTTCTCAAAAAGCTTTTCGCTCGTTATGGAATTCCTAAAGCTTTGATAAGTGATCGTGGAACCCATTTCTGTAACAAACAAATGGAGAAAATTATGAAGCGATACGGAGTTCATCATCGTTTCGCTACAGCTTATCACCCACAGACCAGTGGTCAAGTCGAAAATACCAACAGAGCCTTAAAAAGGATACTCGAAAAAATGGTTAAAGACAATCCCGCCATTTGGTCGAGAAAACTAGATGATGCTCTGTGGGCATTTCGCATGGCTTACAAAACACCAATTGGTACAACACCATACAGATTGTTGTATGGAAAAACTTGTCATTTGCCGTTCGAAATCGAACATCGTGCTTACTGGGCATTGAGAAATTGTAACCCAGACCTCAAAGTTGCTGGAGAAAAGAGATTTTTGCAATTGCATGAACTCGATGAGCTTAGACTACAAGCTTATGAGAACTCCAAACTTTACAAAGCAAGAACAAAAGCTTATCATGACAGAAAGCTAAGAATCAGAAAAGAATTCAAGGCTGGAGACAAAGTTCTGTTTTTTAACACGAAGTATAAGTTTAAAGCTCCCAAGCTGAAACCGAAATGGTTCGGACCGTATACAGTGAAGCATGGATTTCCATCCGGATATGTTGAATTGCATGACAAACATGGTGGAAGTTTCATTGTTAATGGGCACCGAATTAAGTTATACTATGACAAGGAGCAAATGAATGAAGTTTCTATTCAAGAGATTCCGCCCGAATCAGAATATGAAGCTATAACCTTTATGTCACCCTTTCCGGCCGATTTCAAGAAAAACACTCCATGGGCCGATGATTCTGATTATATCTATGATGTTCTACCAAGACCGTGGGAGAAAGTTAAGTTGGAAGACATAGATGAAACTGGAGAGGGAATAGTGATTGGAAATGTGTTGTACGTTCCAAAATTTCCAAAGAAGAAGTCAACACCAACATGAAGAAAGAGAAGTTCGAGTCCGGCTGATGACTCGTTAATAAAACAAGCGCTTCTCGGGAGGCAACCCGTGTGTTTTGCTATGTTTATTTTTCATTTTTTTTTATTTTCTAGTGATTAAACCCCAAAGTTTTTTCTAAATTGCTTAGTTGAACTTAAGTGTGGGGGTGTATCACTGCCTTTTGAATAAAGCGAAGAAATATTTCGTATGTGTGTTTCTTTTGTTTTTAGATTACTGCAGATAATGATTTCGAAGCTTGGACGCTAGGATCAAGACTCCTCTTGAGAAGGAAATACGGTTTATTCTCTTATTTCCCTATTTCATTCTTTGTCGTTTATCACATTGAGGACAATGCTTAACTTAAGTGTGGGGGGGGGGGGGGTGAATAGGAAAATAAGGATAGATTGTAGTTTTGAGCTGAATTTTAAAATTTTGTTTGCCCTTGTAATCTAGTCTTTTGTCATTTTAAAGATCATATTCTAGAATAACTGGATTTATCCACTGGTGAAATCTGTAATTTTGAAAATTTGAGATGTGTCCTGATTAATATTGCAATCCATTCTGGGATCGATAACATTAGCTAGCACAGATTATAGCCCTTTCCACTAAAGTGTGAGAATTTGAGCCTGTTCTATATACAGCATACATCTTTTATGCTTAGATCTTTTGCTATGAGTGTGCCGGTGATTTTATTTATTCTAGAACTTGTGCTTGTAAATCATTACGAGACCGTTGTGAGATCACATTTCGTTTGTGATATAAGTGTATATGCGTGATAAGAGGCAATCTTAGGTTTTATCCCAAATGGCCTTCCATTTTCATATAATGCTATATTAGCTAGCTACATTGGCTAGTTAACCACTCATATGGACCCATTTGTTAGCATTTATCTTTAATGCTAGATACCCCTAGTTACACCCGCCGAGCCTATCTTTTCTTTTGATACAATCCAGAAAAATTCAAAAAGATTTTACACCTTTTTAAGCCTAGCCTTATTTTTAGTCAAGTCTTGGTTGGTTGCTAGCTATTTGGAAAGATGGATGTTATGTGGAAATCATGAAAGTTCAAAGAAAGCGTAAAACTCCGAAAGTTGTTATCGAGAAAAGTCATCGCAACTATAAGATGATAAAAAAAAAAAAAAAAAAAAAAAAAAAAGAGGAAAAGTCATTGCAACTATAAGGTGACAAGAATAAGCCAATGGGCTAAGTGAATCAAGTATGAATAAAGGAAGTATGGAGTTTTTCACAAAATGGCATGATATTGGTTTGTAATAGCTAGTAACATTTGGTTCGTAGACTTTGACTATTTTTGTTTTTATTTTCAACCAATTTCATAAATATATCCCATGCCTTATCCTACCCTTTTTGACTTTGTGAAATTATTAAGTGTATGGACATGTAGTAACCATCCGATTTCTTGAGGAATTGACTAACGTTGTTAGCGATCTAGGGAGTATTTTGGCGACCATCCGTTATGCAAGTAACGTCGTTAGCGAACCAAGGTACAATCTAGTGACCATCCGTTATTTGGTAATGCAAGAATTCGTTGTTAGGAAGCTATTATGTTTTGCATGAGATAGTGGCGCATTAGTCTTTTATATCCCTTTAAGCCTTAAACCCGAATAAAAGCCCTCTTTGATATGTATACTTGGAGCTCACACCATTTCGGTGTAGTTTTGTTTCTTGTACAAGCCTATGGTAATATTTAGATCATGACTGAGCAAATGAGTGTCATTCCGCTTATATACTCCACCAATCATACAAATGAGTGTTTGAGTGAATCATACTTCATTTCCCTTTCGTGAGGTGTTTAGTAATGTGTTTCATGCAAGAAAATCATTTGGGTATTGTCAAACATCTCGATGATTCAACCATAAAAGCTTAAAATGATGAATCTAGCTTGTACTAGTGCTTGATAGATTTGCATCACATTTTCCTAATCATTGGTGCATACCATGTGGATAATTGTTTTTATTTCTAGATTTGCTTGAGGGCAAGCAAAGTTCAAGTGTGGGGGATTTGATAACGCCTAAATCTAACATGTTTTTGATAGCGTTATTGGTAGTTTTATATATGTTTTGTGGTTATATTTATATGCTTTTGTTACTAAATCGTACCAAAGTGTGTTTGCAAAGCATTTGTAGCCAAAGACAGGAAAATGGATGGAAAAGATGCAAAAATGAAGAAAAAGGAAGTATTTGAGATTTCATGTGAATCTTGTGTCAAGTTCCGCTCCGTAAGGTACTTCAATGAGCTAAAGTCCAAGTAGTCAAGTTCATAAGCTTAAGGATAAAGAGAAAGACCAATGAATCAAGAGCTACGACCGAGAAACAAGTCATATGCAAAAGCTCAAGAAAAAGGTTCAGCAGCCATCGCCATCCGATCGGTCGCCGCCCGCAACCGATTCGGATGGAGTGAATGTGGATTTACCGAGAAGACCAACCGATCGGTAGACCATTCCATCCGATCGGTTGGAAGTCGCTTGTTTTACCCAAGACTTCTTTATTAAGGATTGTGACTTTATAACTCCGGTTCTAGGCCCTTCTTGTCATTATTTTAACCATTCAATACTACTTGGAGAGCAAGAGAAGCATTTATGCACTTAGACCCTTGGTGAGAACAATTTATGGAACCATTTGTTGAGTATTTATATACCAATCAATCTAGAGAGATAGAGAGAGATACACAAGGGCTAGAAGAGAACCATTCACAGAAATATACTCAAAAAATTCGTCCATAAGTCCAGGAGAAGGGAGAAAGTCGAATATACCATTTTCATCGCTTGTGGAATCATTGTCTTTCACTTGTAATCTTATTTCCAAATCATTGTAAGACTTTCAATCATGGTTTCTAATGTTCAAATTATTGAGTTTACATTTATGTTTGCTATGAGTGGCTAGTGCCTTTGTGCACTTGCTTAGATGATGTGTATTATTCATTGATTTGCATATGATTGTGATAACATGTTTTAATTCAATTTCACGTCAATTCTAAGAACCAATTGTGATAAAGTTTCATAGTGACATTTGGGAAATCAAGTTTAACTAGTGCTAGTAATCTTAAGGGTTGAAAGAACTATTGTTATTCCACTAGTTATAATCATTTGTCTATGAATGATTGTTGTCTACCACTATTCTTGATTAACCAAAGGAACTTAATTGTGATTGTAATGAAAAAGCTTTTGTCTATCAAAACGGATTGATTGTAAACCACTTTAAAGGTCGAGAGATTAATAGTTTGCTTTCAATTGTGACCTTTTGTCTATAATTGGTTACCTTTTGTATTGACCATTTCCTAAGCTTGTTTGATTAGACAAAAGATTGTTTTTGTGTTTGAGGAACACCAACTCATGAACCTTGAATTGATCTTGAATTGATTGGTTAAACGTAATGCTTGTTTTTATAAACCAAAATCTTGACGAAGGTTTAATTTGTAGGAACAATAGATTAGTGTCAACACTAATTATCACAACCAACATGTTATCCAAAGTTATCACAATCATATTAGTCAATTGTAGTACACTAGTCTAAGCAAGTGTAGTCTTTAATCATTTGAATTTTCATTATATCATTACTACTTAATTGAGATAGTTGCTTTTAACTTACAATTCGATTCACTACACAAATCCCTGCGAACGATCCCGACTTACCATCAAAATCTTGCTACAATGGACGAGTATACTTGCTCGTATGTGTTGTTATTAGATTCGGTAATTCACCCTTTATAAATTTAAAACTTTCACCGAACCGGGCACATCAAGTTTTTGCATGATGAAGAAGAAGAAGAAGATCATTTAGGTTGTTTTGAAGTTGGTAGAGATGAAGAGGGAAGACCTAAATATGGGCCGATTGTCCCTAGTTACTTTGGTATTGAAGATGAGTTGGAAAGAGCATTAGCTATGGAGGTTTTCTATAACCCATTCAAGAATGTTTTTGTGTTCCATAAATTGACAGATTTTCTTGGATCTTTACCGGTTCAATTGAAGAATTTGGAATGGGTACCCGAAGGAGCTAGTGTTTACAAGAAAGAAGAAGGTGATGGAGAATGGCATGTGAAGTTTGATGTAGTTTGTCCGGATGGAAGAAATTTTGCAAGGAAGTTTAAAACTCAAGTGACTAATCGAAAGTTATCCGGTAAATTTCAAAGTGAAGACATCTTGAAGCATGAATATTTTGAAGGTTGAAGGTTGAAGAGCAAGAGTTGAAGAATAAAGCACAAAGCTTGTGCTAATGTTTGTTTTGTTTATTTTTAATGCAATTTTTAATGGTAGTTTAATGTTTTGCATTTAAGTTTGATTTAAGTTTAAGACCTTTTGGTTATCTTATGGTTTTATTAAGTTTTTAATCTATGGAGTTAAGTTTTGTTTTAGAAGTTGTAGAGATAGTTTGGATAACAAGTTGGGAGAATAAGTGTGTTGGTGGTATTTTTACTTAAAGAGAAGTCTTAAAGGGAGTCAAATACTTTTTATTTGTTCTTACAAAAGTCAAAGTATTGAAGAGAGAAAGAAAAAGTGAAGCTTTGCAAAAATTCAATCCGAATCGGTTGGATGAAATACTGATCGGATGGATTGAAGTATATATACTCAAGATTTCAAAAATCATAAGAACACACACACTCATTCCACCATACTTGAGGTTCATTAATTCGACCATTAGGAGAATTTTAAGAGTTGCAGGAGAGTTGAAGGATCATCAATGGCACCAAAACAAGTAAGTAACATCATTAATTTGTGTCAATTAGGTTTTAATTCGAGTTGATTGAATTAGGTCAAAATTTAGGCGTTTTTGATATAGTTCGAATTAAGGCATGATTTTTCTGGAATAGATGGGTAAATGATTGAGGAGATCGTTGCAAAAAGAATGAGATGGATTGATTAAGTTTTGAGGAAGAATGAATTAATTGATTTTTTTGAAACACAAGGGTCAAAACTTTGAATCGATTCTGGGTAGAAATTAGTGATTTCCAGATGTTGTTTAGATGTTAATTAGTGTTCCTAGGATGATGCATTGTGGATTAGAACATCAATAAGGTTTGATTTTGAATATGTTCATAGGTTCTAAGATTGATTATGCGAGTATGTTATGGATATGATTCGGAGATAAGTGGGATGTGTAGAGACCATAGTGATTGATGAAATGCAGGATAAGGAAGAGTGAAATTAGATAGGATTGAGTTTGGAGTCGGAAATTTTTTGTTTTGAATACAGTGAGTACAACCGAATCGGTTGCGAATTGCTACCGATCGGCTGGACAAGGTCACAACTCCATCCGATCGGATGGAGAGAGATACCGATCGGATGGAGCCCTCGGTAAAACTTTTTGAAGATTTTCAAATCGAATATTTTGGACTTCTTAATCATCTAACTTTGTTTCTTATACTCTTATACTAACAAATAATCATGATTTCTACAGAGATATCTTGCAGGTGGATCAGGAATCGCGAAAAGAACAAGAGAAGGAATTAGAAAGAGAGAAAATATGCCGATACCGGAATGTCACCCCAATCTAGTGTGGAAAGGGGAGGATGCGAGTGTTCGAAAAGCTTTTAGTGCTATACTTCTTAAGATTGGCGGATGGGAGATTCATTCACCAAGGATTATGAACTGGAATGACATGAAAGAGCTTGGTTGTGATGAGTTTCTGGAGGACATGTTTCTTATTAGGATTCTTTGGGATGGACGAATTTTGACTTCCAACATGTGGATGAAAGCATTGAGCATAAGGGAACCGATATACAAGGAATGGTGCTTAGAATTTTTGTGTTCAATGAGGATGAAAGAAAAGATCACTGATATCGGTGTTACCACCGATAAATTCCTCGAATTCAGACTAGGGGGACAAAAACACGAGGTTACACTATTTGAATTTGGAAACCTATTAGGTTTATATTCGGTCGAAGATTTATGTAATAGGGATTTCAAATTTTTGGTAATGAGTGGAGAAAGAAATAGAAATAATTTTGATGCTAACGGATACTGGAAGAGGATTAGTACGGAAAGCAAGTTAGTGTTTGGAGAAAGTGAAGTGTCGACAATCAAGAAACCAATGTTACGTGTGCTTCATAGGATAATAGTGCAGTCATTGTTACATAGGACGTCTTGTGTGGAAGTGATCTATGAAGATGATTTGTGGGTACTACACGCACTAGATGAGAAGCATCCCTATAGGCATTTGAACGTAGCATGGGTAATAGTGCAACATTTGCACAAGCATGCAGCAGATGGGATAAGAAATTACATATGTGCGGGGCATTTTATTTCTAGAATTGCTAGGAATCTTGGGTTGTTTAATGAAGAAGAAATGAGCGATTTTGGAGAACCAGTTGTTCCATGGAGTGTTGATATAAGAAAGTTCACAAACCTTAGAGAGAGCAGGAATGGAAAGTTAAGAGGGCTTCCAGAAGTCTTGGATATTCAGCCAATAACCACTTGGGATGGTTTATGATTATGGTTTCAAAACAATGATGGTTGAACTATTTCTATTTTCTATTTTCTACTACTTTAAACTTTAACTCTTGTAGGATTTATTTGTTTTGATTTTGGTTTGTTTGGATTATGTTTATTTCTATTTTTATGTTTGTTTGGTTTATTGTTTTTGGTATTTTGTTTGTTTGTTTCGAGCATAGTTTGCAGTATTTGCAGGGGAAGAATTGACGGAAGCTTAGTGTTGATCAATTTTTGAAGTTGGAAGAATTCACGAGATTACTTGTGATCAACTAGGCTAATGCTAATTTTTTTCCGGGTAGTTTTTTTTTCTATTTTTCTTTCCATTTCCTTTACTTTGAAGTTCGTTTTATTACATTGAGGACAATGCAAAACTTAAGTGTGGGGGAGGGAAGTAAATAGGAAAGTTTTTTTTTTTCTTTAAATTTTTGAATTTTGGATTTTTGGATTTCAAGGACTAGAATTTGTGAGTTTATTCGCCTTTGATTTTTCTAGTTGATAGACAAAATTGATTCAATGGTAAATAATAAGGTTATTTTGAATTTTTTTTGGAATGTAGTCAAGTTTTGAGAGTTTTTGGTAGCTATTGCTAAGTACATTTTACCACCACTTTAAATTGTGAGGATTCATGCCTTATATTTCGTATGAGTGTGCCGGTGATTATGTCAATTCTAGAACTTGTACTTGTTATGCATTACGGTTAAAATTACTTTCAAGTAATAAAATATATTCAAATGATAAGAGGCAAATTAGGATTTTCACCAAATGGCCTTCCGTTTACAATACATTTTTGCTAACCACATCGGTTAGTTTTCCATAGTAATTGGAACCCATTTGTTAGCATTATATGCTAGATACCCTTAGTTACACCCTTTTGAGCCTATCTTTTCTTTTGATTTAACCCGAAAATTATTACACCATACACCTTAGACTTTCCCGAATCAAGTCCAAATGAAGTTCGAAACTATTTATTTTTGATGATTGCATGATTGACCACACCTTGTATGTGTATATGTTGTTCCAATGAAGAAGGAGGTCGCTACTCTTATTTATATTTTTTGTAGCGTGTGCTCATCCAAAGTGTGGGGGTGTTGAGAAAAAAAAAAAAAAAAAAAAAAAAAAAAAAAAAAAAAAAGCCAATGAGCTATGTATGTGTGGGAAATAAGATATTCAAAGAGTTATTATGGAAGATGAAGTTTATATGAAATGCGGAATAATGATCGAAGAAGTTTGGTGAGTAATCATTTGTGATGTAAAGAGTTAGGATTGAATTTGGGCTTGATTGTTTTTGTTTTTCTTTAGAACCAAATCAAATTCCCATGTCTTATCCCTTTCCCTTACCAATTACTTTATTCGAGCATTCGGATTCAGTGATGGCTTTGTTTAGATATGTAGCACATGTATGTTTTAGTGACCATCCGAGTTTTTGGATAGTTGAAAAGCGTTGTTAGCGATCTGGTGAGTAAATTGGTGACCATCCGTTATGCAAGTAACGTCGTTAGCGAACCAAGGCACGATCTGGTGACCATCCGTTGCTTGACTATACAAGGATTCGTTGTTAGCGAATTATGATGTACTTGTATGAAATATCTATACATTAGCTAGGTAATCAAAACCCTTTTTGAAACCTAAACCCAAAGAAAAGACCTCTTTGATGTTTTATTTTGTTGTTTTGATACAAGTACAAGCTTATGGTAAGAGACATGAATCGCGCCTGGGCAATTGAGTGATATACAATCAAATCTACTATCGAGAGTTGTGTGAATTTAAAATTTCCTTTGTGAGGTACTTGGTGATGTTAACTAAACTCAATTTAATTTGCTTACATTTCAAGGATTTTTTTATGGATATAATGAAAATACCATTGAGTTCAGTTTTCTAAATATGGGCCGAAACCCTTTTTGAAACTTAATGAAGGAGTTGTCTTGAAACTTGGTGATGTGTCATGAACGCGGTTTTTGGAATGTCATCTTCGTGTACTCGTAACTGATGGTAGCCAGAATGAAGATCTATCTTGGAGAAGTATCGTGAGCCTTGTAGTTGATCGAATAAGTCATCGATTCTCGGGAGAGGGTAGCGGTTCTTAATGGTCAACTTGTTCAATTCCCGGTAGTCGATACACATCCGAAAAGAACCATCCTTCTTTTTGACGAACAATACCGGTGCTCCCCATGGCGAAGAACTAGGTCGGATGAAACCTTTGTCTTGGAGTTCCTTGAGTTGATCTGACAACTCCTTCATTTTAGTAGGTGCCAAGCGATAGGGAGACTTTGCAACTGGCATTGCTCCAGGAATTAGGTCTATCCGAAACTCGACCTCTCGCGTAGGGGGTAATCCGGATAAGTCATCGGGAAATACCTCCGGGAAGTTTCGAACGACTGGGATATCTTCTAGTTTCTTCTCGTCTACTTTCATGCTCATGAGGTGCCTCGCTTTTTCTTCAGGTCGCTATCTATAGACCTTAAGTAACTCGACGTTTGGTAGTGGTACTCGGACCATCTTTTCATGACACACTATTTCTGCCTTATGCTTGGACAACCAGTCCATCCCCACAATCACATCGAAGCTTTCGTGCCCAAATGGTATTAAGTCGATGCTAAAGGTATGACCTTCTAATTCTAGTGCACACCCACGAATGATCTCATTTGTTTCTACCTTTTGACCACTTGCTATTTCTATTTTGTAACTAAAGCCTAGCCTACTAGGTTCCATATTCAACAGATGCATGAATTCAGTGGAGACAAAACTATAATCGGCACTAGAATCAAATAGCATGGTACCATAGTGTTCGTTTAAAGAGAACGTACCCGTCACGATGTTCGGGTCCTGGCGTCCTTCCTCAGCGTTCATCACAAATACCCGACCCCGAGCTGGGTTACCATTGTTCCCACCATTCACATTGTTTCCACGATTTACATTGTTTCCACGGTTTGCACTGCCTACACGGTTAGCATTGTTTCCACCATTTGTTGCAGCTTGATTCTGGTTGTTATGCACTGGCGCCTGTGTCCTACCCAACCTAGGGCACGTACTGCAAAGGTGATTTGGGCTTCCACACTCGTAACAAGTCCTTGGGTTAACGACATTCGCTGGTGCCACTGGATTAGCTTCTGCCCTACAATCTTTCGCCATATGTCCAGGTCGCTTGCAGTTGAAACATACCACCTGGCATGGCCTAGTCTCTGGGTGGTGGTAGTTGCATTTGGCACACATAGGGTAAGGACCCTGATACTCCTTCTTGACGGTACTAGTTACCACAAATCCTTTTCCCCACTTAGCTTTCTTATTGTTACCATTTGCTCCATCTTGCTTACTCGGCTCGCTCATGGCTTTCCTCTTTTCACCACTCTTAGACAATGTCCCATTCCTGATCATCTCATCCGTCAGGGTTGCAGATTTCAGTATCGCGCTCTGGATAGTAGCAGGCTCAGTTGCTTTTACCATTCCACGGATTTCAGGGGCCAACCCATAGATATACCTTTCAATTCTCTTAGATTCAGGTGTGACCATATGAGGTACTAATCTAGTGAGCGCATGGAATTGTTCCGTATGAGCCGCATGTCCAGTTCCCACCATGGTGTGATGTTAGAACTCATGTTCCAGTTTCTGCATCTCATTATTTGGACAATACTTTTCTCTTAACAGTGCCTTAAATTCATCCCAACTCATTCCTAGGGCGGCTCCTCTGCCTTTAGCCTGAATTTGCGTATTCCACCAAGTTAATGCTTTTCCAATCAAAGAACAAGTAGCATATTTCACCTTCTGATGACCCGCACACTCACTTATGTCAATTACTGACTCCATCTTTTCGACCCATCGAGTATAAGCTATCGCACCTCCACTACCATCAAAGTCCATCGGTTTGCACGCAGTAAATTCCTTGTAAGTGCATCCTTTGTTACCGTTGTTTTGATTTCCGTCATTGACTTGATCACTTCCACCGTTGTTGTCCGCGTGATCATTCCCACTCACGTTGTTCCCTTGGTTGCTGAGATGGTCGCCAACTTGGGTGACAATGGTGGGTAGCAGTTCCCGTAGTTGTTGGGCGACAATGGTAGCAACATCAGGAGTCTCATTGTTGGCATCGCCGCTTCCCATGCCGCGACCTCTTGCCCTACCTCCTCGTCCACCAGTCCTTCCACCCCTTGGTGGTATAACACCTCGGTTAACTCGAGTCGACCTTCTTGGAGGCATGATTCTACAAAGTAGGACGTTGGTAAACGTCAGATAGGAGATGGGTAAGATAGGTCGGTATACGTGTCGTGCTACTATACTTAACTTCTTATCTGACAATCCATGACTTTGATAAGTCCATGCCGCATCATGTTATCATAAAAACGTTGGCCAGGCATTTTTAAGATAGCATCCTGTTGCATTTACTTATCATCATCACTTCGTGTCATACTATACACATAATCGCACATGAAATTCCTATAATGCAAACTATATGGGGGTTCTTAGGTTATAGTCTAGGTTAAACCATCTAATTCTCTATAACCTTGGATCTGGTACCAATCTGTCACACCCCAAAAATGGCGCAGCGGAATGGCATTCACGGGGTCTGACTTCTTAGTAAAGAACACAAAGTGTCACAATAGAGAAATACTAAATGTAATACATTGAACTGATAATAGTCTCAAACTCCCTCAACAGGGATGAATACATAATACAAAGCAACATGAGTCTCAAAGTTACACAACATCATTATTTAATATCATAAAGTAACTCCACGAGATATAACCCGGGAGGGTCTTGACTAAGTCTTGCTAAGTCGGGCCAAAACTCAACCTTCTATGGTACCTTCGTTCTTAACACCTAAAAATGGATACTCGAAAACGTCAACATAAAGTTGGTGAGCTCGTAGGTTTAGAGCTTAAACTACGTGGCTGTGAACAATAAGTAGGACATAGTGAAATGAATACCAATTACAAGCACATTATCAAAAAGCAATAGTGTCACGCCAACTAATCCTATAGCATCGTCAATCACATAACCAAATCACGTAGGGAGCTACCCCGATAGATCTATCAACTAGTGGGCTCTCAATAGAAAGTTAACAGTTACACCAACTGAACCTATAACCTGTGGGCTCTCAGCAGAGAGTTAACAATGGCGCAGTCATGAAATCACAAAACATACATATCACAGCATATAATTGCATCATCACACGTATATGTCCAAAATCATGTAAAGCATTAATTCACAGCATGAAAACATTTGTAAAGCATTGAGTACCACTTTCCCCCACGGTAAAACATAATGAAAAAGGGGCTACAAGAACTCACCTCAGCAAAAGCAAATCCCGCTTGATAAATTGTAAACGGCAAATTTAGTCCGATAACTCTAATCGCGACCTAAATAATACATATGTCTTAGGTTCGAAACAAGGCCATGCACTCAAGTTCATACTCTACGTTATCACTTGTACATGTTGTTGTATTATTTGTCATCAATATATTGTTGTGGCAATTTGATCCTTTATTTAGAAAAATATCCCTTTAGAAAACGTTACTTGCAAATCTTGCGACCAAATTTTTGTTGTCAGGTTAATGGTTATTTCAAACATTTCTAACGTGCCTAATAAGTATATCTATCGTTCTACCATTTCCGTTTACGCTATTTTAACCAAAATGTACACCAAAAGGTCCAAAATCTATTCCTAAAAAAATTCTATCAGCTTTCTATTAGAGAAATAATAGGCTGTCAAAACTATATGTTGACGTAAACATTCTTTTGACCATAACTTTCGCGTCGTAACTCCGTTTCTTAAGTTTGACCTATCCCGCGAAGGTATTTAAGTATACTCTAGGCTTTTCAAAGTCTCGGCTAGTCTAAACATCATATAACCTCAGTTTTTCACTTCTCAAAAATCTGGACAGAATGTATTTTTCAGGTTTTTCTGAAAATGTAGTTTTTGTCGTCTAAATTGAAAATAACGTATCTTTTTCGTTATAAGCCCGTTTTAACTCATTCAAGTGACCACGTTTTCGTTATTGAGTCTATTTTCTATATTTCTAGCCTAAAACTACTCACCACCTACTGATTTCTCCAGTTTTTACAAAACGGGACAGCAGCTTATATAGATGTTTCAGAAAAGTGTTTTCTAGTTTCTATCCCATTCCAAACCACTTCACATCTTGTCCTAGTTCACCCATGATCTCCTCAACATAATAATAGTGATCTAAACATAGAATTAACAATATTCCAAGGTTCATGTAATAATCATCAAGAATGTATAAAACTACAAATTTACTAGTTTTACATGTATATATATTGTTTTCATCTTATTCTTGTGGAAATTTTCACTAGCTAGATTTCTTGTAACCCTAAACTTGTTAAAAACATCATCTTTGTTAAAGGATCATTGTAAATGTAAAACTTTATCAACATGTACCAAGTGATAACTAAGCATAGATACTTGACAAGCATGAAAAACATGAACTTTTTGTAAGATTACTTGCAAATATAATTAGTGAGATGAGAGTGTAAGATACTAGCTTAATCACAAGACTTATGCTCCAAACCCATGATAAAGTATTATAATGACACTAGATTTAGCCCCAACAAGCTTTCTTTTCTTCCTTGTTCCTTAATATGGGTCGATTTTACTTATGAAATAGGAGGTGATATGTTGGTTTTTCACTTGAACTAGTTGGTGTAAGAATGGATATTTGTGGCCTATTTATACCAAGAGATATTCAACCTTAGTATAATTGGGTCAAGAAATATGATTTGATCTAGTGTGTTGAGGGTGGCAGAATAGGGGCTAGTGGGGGGACAAGGGAACAATTTTGGTGGCTTAGCCCAAAACCAAAAAGTTGTACATGTTTTGTTGGGATGATGCTGACTAATCAAAGTTGTGTAAAAGTTTGTCTAGTATCTAAAAGACATGAGAGGGGGAAGGGGCGGCACAATACAAAAAATTGGATTAGATGAGTAGTTTTTATACAAGAGTATATATGTTGTATGTATTGGGTGTTAAAATAGGTATTGGTTGTTGGTTTGGTGATTAACAAAAGTTGTACGTTATTAAACTTAAGTTATAAAGAATTTACTTTAGGCATCAGGAAATATTTTTGGAACTTTGGTAATAATTTTGGAAGTATAAAAATATGTTAGAAATAATTTTTGGGAGAATTGGGTACATCGGGTGTTAAATTTTAAATCACGAATAGTGTTTATTGAATTGACAACCGCAATTAATTTAAGAATAGGAATTTGTTTTAGGGTTTAAAATTGTGAACCGGAGCAGGAGCAAGATACTGAAGCGTTGTGGACTAAATATAGTCTACGTCATAGTGATAAATTATTTACTTAAAACGAAATGTGGTAACTTAAAGGTTCCTGAAATTACCTGTTGTCACAGTCGTGTTATATTTTATATAGGTCATTTGTGACTTTTTCGGTTTTCTCTCGACGTGCACTTTTCCGTATACTTCTGCTACTTCATCGTTGGTGAGTTCATAGCCCCAAGTTTTACTTCAATTGTTTTACAAACTCCGTGAGGAGATACATGCTATAAATATTACTTACGATCACATTTTCTTTGAAATTGTATGCTATCCGGTTATTATCATTGCCTAAGTTTCCCATAGCTGAAAGTCCCTTCTTATTTTCGTGAACCGTTAATCACTTGCGAGTGAACGAGAATACAACAAATAGATCTATTGGGGAATGACATCCCTCATGCAGAAATGTGCCAGTATGGCTATACCATGTATTGTATTCGTATTGTTGATTAGGTACGGCTATTACCTATGTCGAAGGGCAAAATTTATATTCTGTTAGAATATCCCACCATAACGTTAATGTTCGGGGTCACGAGCCTAGTGCAATAATAACCTTACTAGACTCTGCATTTGTTGCTTAGTCGCTTTTATAAATGATATTGTGATCAACTGCTTATAATTAAACTCTATGGATTCACTCAACCTTTGTGTTGACGTTTTAGCATGTTTTATCTCAGGTTTTAAGACATGAAGGTCTTGGTTGGAGTCGCACGGATATCTTTTGAAGACTCGGCATATTTTCACATTTAAAGAGACTATATTTTAAAGATTTATGTTATGTTTAAAACATTTGTGATCATTTGAAAACATTGTGTTTTTATGAAAACTGTTGGGACCTTTGCAAACTCTGAGGTTTTAATGTGTCAAATGTGAAACACTTTTAAAACGTCTCTTTTAAAGGGTCATTTTCCATGAATTGTACTTTGTGCTAGGAAGTAATACCCCAGTGAACTATCTTCCTCTGCGATAATTTTGGGGGTGTTATAGATTGGCATCAGAGCTACAGTTATAGAGAACTGGGTCATTTTCGAAACCTAGACTATAACTATTTTTCACTAAAGAGTCTCTCATTGCCGCATCTGATATCCGTGCGCATGTACCACCAGACTGAATATGCTGTTATACTTATGTCATCACTATTGGTATTATATTAAGTATACTTATATGCACTCTTATTTATATAGAGAATAATTATATAAATACTTGAACGTTTATGCTCATTCCTGGAGCACTGCTATTCTATCGATTTACATGCTATTTATATACACACTTGGCGTACTTTTCGATCACTGTGCTTATCTATTAAGCATCACTATTTATTTATATAAAGGTTAATTATATAAATGTTTGACTGATTTTGACCTCTTATGCTTATTTCCGGAGCTTCAGCTCAAACCCTGTTTTCCCCGATTACATACCTACACTTACATTTTAATGACCTATAAAACTTTCCTAAGACATTTTAGATGACACAATGATCTCATTTGTTTTCCAGACATTATGAGAGAAAAAATGGTCTCAGTTATTTTCAAAACATTGCAAGCAATACCGTGATTCGCAAAAACTTTTCATGACCTTTCATAACATCATTTTACACAAAACCCGTTACAGACTATCAATTTCCCTCGGTTGTCTTACTCCTCGTCTACGAAGACGAGTTGAAACATTATTCTCATACTTCTTGAACACTTGCATCGCCTCGTAAACCATCGCCTAAAGATACGCCGACTGATTAGAGCATGACTTTAACATGCCGCCTTGGAACACCCTACTTTTGGAAGACGACTTTTTAACATCTCATTCTTTTTCACTCCTTGTGTTTTGAAGAATCACATCACTAGGAAGGTAACGCCGAAGCTTGACAACAATGTTTACTTAACTTAATACTATCTTTCGATTCCGAGGACAAAATTTGAAAACCTGTCGGCCACCATTTTGACACCCACTTCACCAACTTATATACTAACGTCTAATAGTGAGACAAAGCCATTCGAGGACAAGGC